>BCJC01000001.1:762064-1973830 GCA_001600175.1 Erythrobasidium yunnanense
GKYCRAGTCAGTSGTYGGTCTYCYTTCCTGTTGTTGCTAGACCCAAGCAGGACATCAGTCTCCACAGCGGACTCTCACTCATCCTCATCCTCTCGTCACCACGACTCCCGTTCCATCGTCTTGCTGACCCTAAAGTGACATGGTATATATATGKAATGTCAARCKTWTTCGTTATCTTTGTGCTCGGGCACGCGATGGCGACGTTGAAGGAAACTGAGTCCCATCTAATTGCTGGTTGCAAACTAAATTCCACACTCTTCACTGCACTCTTCGGAGTCTTTGGGAATTTCTGCCCGCTGCCCCACAAATTGAGTGACCCTCTCTGTGACAATACGTGTGCAGTATCGAGCGGGGGAATAAGCTCGCAGACCGCCTAGGTGAGCCGCTTCGGTAGGCGAAAATTTGTGCTGAAGAGCGCAGAGTCTGGTGAACCTTAAGCTGAGCAGAGCATTGCATTCTTCGCTAATTGTACACGAGTGAGCATACATGAAAACCCCTGCCGCACTGACCCTGTCTTTCATTCTCTTAATACATTCACCCTTCACCCTGCCGCACTGTCTCAGTGCTTTGCGCTATCGCTACTGAGGGTTCTGCTCCCCATCCCGCTAGTGCTGGCTGCACGTCTGTCACCGTCATCATCGCCATCGAACAGTCTTCGGGCTTCTCTGGGAGGCGCCTCCGGTCCGTTCATCCCAAATACATCCACGCCGCCATTCCTGTCCTGCTCAAGCAGACGCTTCAGAACATCCTTGATCGCTGGACTATAAGGCTTGACCGAGCCTTGTCGTCTCCACAAGGCCTTCATGTGGCCAACGAAGCCTAAAGCCTTGATCTCCTTCCTCAACTCTGGGGTCAATTTGTAGCGAGTGTATACGGATCTGTATATGCTATAAGTGGCCTGAATACTGAAATGTAATGCTCATCTACTCACGGATGTAGCTGCGAAGGAACTCTCGGATCTGGAATCTCAAAGTCGGACCTGAAGATTCGGGTGAACCAGTTGCTCTTCGGACCCTTCTCGAAAATCCGTTGGACCCGGCTGAATCACACAGAGCATCAGCAAGCGACTTCAAGCAAAGAGCACACAGACCTACGGTATAAGTCTGTACAGGCCCTTTCGGCTCTCGTGAATCTGCGTTCCCATGTCTGCCAAGATACACTCGAACTTCTTGTCGCCTCCCTTCTTAAGCTCGTTTAGAGGTAGAGTATCCAGTCTCGCAGCCTCGGGAATCAGGACATCGTTCACAAAGTCCGAGCGGATCTTCCTTGCAATACGCCAGGCCTGTTCGACTTTCTCTCTTGGCGAGGTGTCTTCAGGTACTTTCTCCTCCAACTTCTTGATCTGTTCCTCCATTTCTACATAAGGCTGAAAATTGACTTTGAACTCTGGATGGGAAAGGTGAAGGTAAGACTCGTGAGGAGTAAGGCGGAGTTCCGGTCTGCTCGGTTCCATAGATTCGGCTCCGTAGATGGCGTCGTACGAGAAGGCTATGCCAGCAGCTGAGGCCTGATTGACCATCCATCTTAGAGAAATGTTGGAAGCTCGGGCGCGGTAAGTGTTCTCAACATCCACTTCAGGCTCGGGCGGATCTGAGAAGAAATCCTTGATGCTCTGCCAGAAGCCGACTTTCGGTGGTACAGTGGCCTTGGGTGCAGTGATGGCTGCGCACAGTCGACTGGCCGTAGCATTAGCCGGAGCTTTGTTCGCTACGTCCAAAGACACTGTGAGGTCTGCTCGGGGATCGTCTGCTCGATGTCGATAGCCTCCACCGCTACATAGACGTATGTTCTCAGTATGTGCTTCCCTTTTGTCAGTCTACGGTACTCACACATCGCTGTGAACCCCGGCAAACCAGACTTCGTGCACCTTGTATAGATACTTCAGGAGCTTTCCGTCCTTGTCGAATACGGGCTGCTTGTAGCTAGGATGCAAAGATCTGTCCTTGACGATAGTAGGAAGAAATTGTCTGCGTTTCTCGTCGATAGCGATAGCGTGCTTGTAGCATCAATGAGTCAGACTAAGAGGTGCAGCATACGAAACAGACTTACGGCTACGCGATCCGAGTATAGTAATGTCTTGGCGAGGTCTTTTGCCGTTTCTATGTCTGCTTTACCCTGAAATGATACACCCGGTCAGCCGACATTCTCGTGCTCAACGGTCTTAACACCCACGCCGATGCCAATCTCTCCAACAGTGTCAAATACGCCAGTGAAGTTGATCTTGACCACAGGCCTTGATGATCTGCGGATCTGCGAGGGTACGATGCCAGCGATGTTGTCGACCATTTCTTCGACTGTTATAGCTTCGGAAAGCGGATAGCCAGCTGAATCGTACTCCTTCTTCAGCTTCGTTGCAATCTTGGGTATATTCATATAGGCCTCGTAGACTCTGGGTACAGCTTGATGCATCCCAGGATCGACAAGACCTGCAGCCGACTCCTTCTCAGCTCTTGCTCAAGGTGATATGTAGGGAGAGCGTACCGAAGGTAAGGATCATGGCAGCCAAGACTCTGGCGGTGTAAGAGCCTCTTGAAAACCCTACTATCGAGATGGACGAGCCGGTACCATCGGACCCGATCTCGTATTCGTCGCAAGCCCACTTGTACGCATCCTGTACATGTGTTCCGATCGAGCTAGTTGTATAGATTCATTCAACGTATGTCTGACGGTGATGAACACTAGACTTACGATCCGAAGCCCAGATCATACAGCGTTCGGAGCTTCCACTTGATGACCCTGAAGCCAGAAGAGAAAGGTGCATAGTACTTGAACTCTGTAGAGCCTGGTGGAGCAGATGTCCCGATTCCTGGCTGATAATACGTTTTCTGGAGGTCCTGGTCTAGTACGCTCGCACATCAGGGCGGGAAGGGCCGTGAAATGCGTTTTGTCGAGATGTCGCTCACCTAATAGCTCAAAGAATCTGAGGACATTGCTCTGGTTAGGTCCAAACTGGCACGTGAAAAGGACGAAACGCGAGCACAAGGAAGTCGGAGGAAGTATGTTGGCATCAAGGCTCGGGAACCACAACAGAGCGCCTGCTTACAGCGTTGCCGGTTCCGTCAAGACAGATAATTAGCGGTTTGGCCTGCCTCGAGATTGCTTTCGCTCCAGGTTGCGCTACGACCGATGGAAACTGATGAACGCGATGAATAGGGAGCTCTCTACCGTCTGGAAGAGCAGCAAAGTTGTTGGTAATGATAGTAGGAGGTGGAGGAGGGTGCCAATGAGCTTGAGGCAGAGGGCGTGATGGAGACGTTACCGTCGCGACTTGGACTTTAATATCAGCAGCGCCAGTGCCGGCAGTATCAGCCATTGCAAGTCAGCTCTATCTGAAATGGTTGGAGCAGAGTCAAGAAGCGAACGAGCTGTCTGCGAACTCGAAGGAGTCGCCCGGAGTTGCGGCTGGACCTGATCTGATCTTGGCCTAAAGTTTCGGTCAACCGCCTGCATAATAACACACCCACCTTCGCAGTACTGGAAAGCTAATCTTCTACAGTCAATGCATGCTCAAGGGCCGCTGACAGCCCTCGAAGTTTTGGATCTCTACATGCTGATTCTGCCATGCTTGACTTGCTAATCCATTCCATATCCTTCATTCTTTCCCCTCCTTCCACTTCATGCTCCTACTCTCCCTTTGACCTCGCTCCAATGCCGTCCAGTCAACCCCTTCCACAGCTTTAGCTCAACACGCTCCAGCTGGGGACACTGTTGTAGTGCAGCTCACTCTCACAACAGAGTGTCGCAGGTCGTCACCATAATACGATGGCCCCATACAAGCGTCGCTCGTCCCAAGTATCCGTCACAAGCACCCACGAAACGAAGTCGAGCCGACTCAGTCCCCCTCCTACCACCCCGGGAGCTGTTCCTGCTGTGCGCTCGCCCCTCGGCATGCCTTCATTGTCTACTCCTCGACATGACTCTAGCAAGATCCGCAGTCGCTCCCACAGCACGGCTAGCATGACTGTCCCAGTCCGGTCGGCAACAAACCCCACTCCCAGCCGCCTTAGTAGACAGCAGTCAGCTGCGTCCATCAAGTCCCAGTCATCTTCAAGGCGTATGAGTGGAGTGTCGGTTTCATCGACGCCAAGTCCGCGAGACCAATGCGAGGCTCTATTGGACGCTGTCGCCCAACGCTATGCCGCTAGAAGACAGTTTGCGCCCATGAAGACTGGAATGGATGTCCTCGAACCCGAAGACTCCGACTACGATTCAGATCCAGACTCGGATGCCGACGAGTCGAGATTCGATGAAAGCAAGATACTCGAATTGATGCAGCAGAAGGCTGCGCTCATCCCCTTCGTATGGGCCAACGACTTTATCTGGCTGATGGGCCGCAACATAGACTCTGGCAGCAATAGTCTGCTGCAGTTACGCAGACGACTGCCGAGATGCTCAAAGCCGGATGACTTCCAAGCAATCAAAGCGAAGATACAGAGGATGGATCGAGACCTTGGCTTCTTCACACAAGCATCAGATTACATCATCGACTGTGTCTCGGAGGACAGGGCGGGCAGTGTCGATAACGATGCTGCACCCAAGACGTACGCATCGGTCAAGGAAATACGATCGATCATCAAGCATATTTACTGTTTGCAGTCACCCATCAAGCAATTGTTCACAACCGCGTCAACGTTCGGAAGTCCAGAGATGGTAGACCTACATAAGCCTTTCATCCATATTCTCTACCACCAATTTCAGAATGACCGCATACTTGCGCGCTGGGCGCTTGATCGATATGGCAAGAATCAGAAAATTCCTAATCGCACGAGCCAGCAGGGAGTGCAGACACTATACAATCGTCTGGTCATTAGACGGAGCCTATACGCAGCGAGTCTGGTGTACTACCGCGATCTTCTGGTGCCGAAGGGCGGGAAGGCCCTTCAATGCTAGCTATACCCGATGCAAGAATGTTGTACGAGCCATGGCGAATTATGTACAAATATAGTACAAAAGCTGCATTTATTACAGCTTAGCCCTCGCAGCGCCTTCCTTTCCTCCATCCTTCTCCCAGACTACATGATTTGTCAAGCTACCTATGCCTTCGCCCCAGACTGTGACGGTCTGCCCATCTTGCAGCCAGACTTGGGGCTTTCTCCCACTTCCTTGACCATCTGGTGTACCGGTACAGATGATGTCTCCCACTTTCAGTGTAGTTCCATAGGACAGAGCGGAAACAGTCTCTGCAATCTGCCACAACATGTCTGAAGTATGTCCGTCTTGCAAAGGATTTCGGTGGGACTGAGGCGCAGGCGTGATCGTTGTCTTGAGCTTGAGTGCTTGTGCATTTTTGAATTGTGAAGAGGAGACGAGACATGGACCTAGAGGTAGCCAGCCATCATAGCATTTGCCCATTCCCCATTGAGGAGTCGCAAACATCCTCTTTCTGGCGGAAACATCGTTGCAGAGGGTGTACTGGGATGCAGTTGCGTTAGTGTCTGAAACTTTAGTGTACTGAACACCCTGTAAAGACACTGCTTACCCCGATAACATGTTCCAGCGCTCTCGAAGCGGGAATATTGAAGCCTGCCTTGCCAATAACGATGACTAGCTCAACCTGCAATTGAGAAAGGAGAGATGTATATCAGCACACTGTAAAGCAATATGTCGATCAAGACGATACACACCTCATAGTCGGATTGACTGGATCGAGGTCATCAGTCTGACTAGAAACTTGATGCTCTTATCGGCAGTACTCACTCCTGCACCTCTTTCGGTACAACTATGTTATCTCCGAATCCTGCTAGGCAGGTATAAGGCTTACTGCAGAGGCGTTGATGTCAGCTACCGGTCACTTCCGGCTCGCTTTATTCAGCGCATTGGCTTACAAGAAGAGGATGGGAAGGGGTGGTTTTTTAGCTCCGTTGATTGGATAGTTGGTTCCTAGGCATCTAATGCTTGCGCCGTATCTTGCGACGTCGACCGGAGCCAGCAGTCTCTTTGGAGTAAGGATCTTTTCGGGCTTCACAAATGAGCAGGCTGTAGATAGAACATCTCCTTGGATGACTTTGATCTTGAGTTCTTCTGGATCTGTGCGAACGATCTTGCTTTCAGTGCGCGATGCATGACTGTTTCGTTCGTCCCGACCAACTTGATGCAAAGAGCTCTCCCACGTCGGTCGATGCAGAGCACATAGGTTCGCCATAGTATTCTTGATCATCTTCACGAGCGACGAATCTGACGAGCCTTTTCCAGATCTGCGAAAAGGCCGGAGCCGGTGAGTTCGATATCTGCTCTCGAAGTCTGGCAGCTGTCCTCTGGAACATATACTGACTGGCTGGTGCATCGCGAGGGTGAATGCGCAAGAAAGCAAGAGATTCGATCGAAGCAAGAAAGACAGATACCCGTAAACGAATTCCGGCCAACACCATCAAGATTCGATTGCAGAGACTCAGCAGGGCATCAGACATGCTGTTTCACGAGTACTAAACCGAGCATTTCCCTGCACTCACTCGGACCCGTGCTCAATCGTCATGCCCTGACCTTTCTCTGTCTGTCCTTTCAATTCGAAATACAAAGGCTACTTACACCCTCCAGTAGAGCTCGCACGTGAGCATGCTCCTGTTCCCTGACCACACCAACAGCGGGAATCATCGAAAAATCCTCAATCACCGCGTAAGATCCACAGCTCAAATAGGCCATCTACACCGAAGAGCACTAGTGCAAATGACAATTGGGGCAGGGACGCCTTCAAGACAACCTCTGTTAAGAACTTAGTGATGGCTGTTACGTATACAGCTGGGACCGTAGAAAACCGCAACCTCCCGTGGTAATTGGGGTACAAAGCATCCGCAAGGACAAGGACCAGAGCCAGGTTCTCGTTGTCATCCGCCCACATCCCGAGCATGACGCAGTGGAGGTCAGGCTGGAGTATCTATCAGCATTATGCTTGGACAGGCACTACAAGCAATGGCCCAAAAAGGCACGTGTCGCGAACAGGCTGCTTAAGGAAGTGAAGCTGCGGTGTGTCTACCGGATAGACAATGTGAGTGGTCAGCTACAAGTCCTATCAACCGAATGGCCTTACAGCGAGCAACCAAAACCAAAGAAGCCATCAATGCCGAGACGCGCGGCAAGACAGGCTATGGAAGCTGCTTTTACCGGAGTCGTTGGCTTGGGTCTGGTCTTCGCGTTAGCAATAAGGCACTGAGATGGATCTCTGGACTTCACCACTACAATGATGAACCGCTTTGATTATTCGAGACGCGAAAGATAAACGTCCCGCTGTCATATCACTCTGCTACGTGCTTCCTTGTGCAACTTGCTATTCCTTTCGATTTACAGTGCTGTTTTCTGACGAGCTGCAAAGCTCTAGCGGCACACTATAGGCTGCTGATCTGCTGAATCTGGTCTTCGTCTTGCTGTACTCCGGGGCCGAGGATTTCTGAAGGATTTTGGCTAGGACGCGATACCTTTCAGGCTCCCAAGGCGATGAAGGGTTGGCCAACACCATCAGAGCCTACCAACCTCTTTTGCAAAGACAACCATCACAGCTGAAGTCACGGTGGCATGTCTGTGAACGAAGCGTCGCTGAGATGCGAACAGCATCCATTCGGGGGAATCCCTACAGGTATCATGGCCTCCGGACATAGTCGCCGCGGGTCATGCGCTAGGTCTTCACGGAACGAGCAATTGAGATCTCGTATTGGCAGCAATAACGTACCGTGCAGCGCCATGGAGATCCGCCCAACCAGAGCACGGAGACTGAAGATCCAATATACGAAAAACGGCTCGAGAGAGATCATATCGGATCCTACGCGTTCTCCAGTCGATCTCGATCTGAAGGATGTGAGGGTTCATGGCGTCTCCTTCAACCTACGATATGACTTAAGAACTGGCACCCAACACACATGCAAGACAGAAACTGCTCAAACACGCAAGACTACAATACGAATGGCAGGTGGCGGCTACTGGAAAGGTCGAAATCATCAAGCTGAGCTATCCGGAACTATGGCCGCATGAAAAAGCAGCGGACTATGCCGCTGGAGTAGTGGACTGGACAGGCAGATGACGTCATTCTGCTGGCATGAGCTGGTCGATGGTCTCACCAAAGAACGCTATCGCGTTCCGAGAATCCTAATGGACTTTATTTTAGTACGACAAGCAATGTGTGGCTTCGTCCGCTTCCCTGCTGCATCCTTATTCACGGGAGCCTGTCACACTTCTTGCTATTCTTCGTGTACTAGGCGAAGCCGTGTGACAGACGACCGGTCCACTTCATCAGCTGTGGTACTGTCGAAAGCTCTGACCTGGCATGCATCCGTCCCTTTCCGTGTGCACTCAAAGGGAGTCTTCCGAAAAGCTGAGGGCCAGGTCGACGATCGAGCCCTAGCGCCTATCTCTCCTTGTCTCCGTACTCAAGTTACGCCAAGCGTAATACAGAGATTTGTAAGCAGATAATTCACTATCTTGTTGAGCGTAAGACCTCGCTGACATGCTCTAACCGCGTTTCAAGTATACTACCGCAAGTCGTTCTACGGGCCCATCGTCAACATGGACAGACAGTCACCCCGAGCTCAATCGCAAGCACAACGTACAAGTCGCGCTCGGACCCGATCTAGAAGCTCTTCCCGCAGTGCCACCAGCCTGTCCCAGCAGAGTGGCATACCACGGCAGGTAGGAGATCAGATAGTCTTGGGTCAAAAGTACCACAATCCGATGACAGGCAAGTGGCAAGCGACTCCTTACAATGCCTTCGTCGGAACCTGGCAAACGGCTCATAATCTTCGAGTCATCGACCTCAGGAAGGACAACAATGCTTGGTACATCACGGTGAAACCCTACACACACCTGCCCCCTATCACGGTACCGCTCGAAGCTCCAGAGGTAGCGCGCCAAGTTCCCCAATGCGAACTGTACCTCAAATACTATCTTTTGGTAGAATACGGATCATTGGAGACGGATGCAAAGGTCCTGGACAACTTGAAGCGGCATGCAAGATTAGATTTCGAGTGGACTGAAAGTCGCGAGGGAAACCTCGAAATCCAAAGTCTCCGATGGCCCCTCTGCAATCGATCATCGCGTGGTATAAGATGGTTCGAACACCTTATTCATGCGACGGAGGATCTCGATGAAATACCTGATCTCGTTGCAAGCGGTATGGCCGCAAACGCCCACAAGAACCATCCTCGACAAACGATGGCAGAGTGGTGGAAGACCCCATTCAGAAGATGATTCGTGCAAGCTGCTGCCAGCCTATGAGAAATGATACGATCCTTCCGTAATGTTCACGGGTTGAGGCCTTTCCGTGACATTCACGGGTTGAGGCCCTTGCACATCCGACTCTCTGCGCCTATCCTACAGTGATTTGCAGCCTTTATTGCTGCCCCTTATGCCCCTGGTCCGGACCAGCTACTCGGGACCTTTCTAAGAAGTCTTCCCTTTAATGCTCAGTACCTCTTCCGCACTCGTCGAGGGTGCAGTTCACGCTTGATCTGACTCATCCTGAACTTTCGTGAAGAATTCGGTCGCTCGCATATCAGTCTGCCTGGTGCACACTTTTAGCCAACCTTCATCTACTCAAACAATGTTCGAAATCCGATCCTCCCAACTACGCGGAGTCGCTAGTACGGCTACCGCTCCTGTCCGACCTCAGAGCCGACGCACGTCTACGAATGTCAGCATCCGCTCAACGAGCAGCAACAGCAACAGCAACGGTGCCCGCCGCCCATCGCAATCATCTGTGCTCAGTCTGAACCGGACGGTTTCCAATCTCAGCGAGCAAGAATGGCAGAGTGGTACAGACATGCGAATTGTTCGGCTTTTCAAGCACCCTAGAGCGGACAAGTGGGTCATGACCGTCCGCCCGGACGGTGTTTCCGACGTCACGGTCCCATTGGAGTCACCGTACTGCGAACCTTTTATCAGTGTGGCTTTCGCGAATGCATATAACAACTGGGAGACCCGATCTGGCGACATGAAGGGTTTGATAAGGATCGTCAGCTTGGACTTTCAGTGGACAAAGAGGAGTAATGGGCGAGTAGAGGTTCGGAACATCAGTTGGCCAGAGGAGAAGCAGCCAAAAGGAGGTGCTTCATGGGCGGACTATGCGAGTGCTGTCGCTTAGCTCCCGCTCGTCATTCCTGGGGTCGTCTATGCAGCTTTCGAGCGGAAGGGCGCTTTTCAGGATGCGTCCAGTCGGCGGAGAGCCTAGTGCACGCGTGTTAGTGAAGCTCGTTCCCATTATCTATGCATAGGCGCTGGTAGCCTGCCTAGAGGATGGGACTTGAGCCGTATGAGCAGAAGCTCTTCGATAGTCGCTTTTCGTATTGTTACAACTATACACTGGATGCATTAGCGAAAGTTCATCCTGCTGATCCTGCCGACCACTGTATACATAGAAAAGAGCAAAGAGAAAGAGAGAGAAATAGGATAGACCCGCGATAGTGGGGTGGAGACTGTCACACCATGTATCCCTCTGCGAGCATTCTCTTGAGTCTCTGTATCTCTTCGAGGGTACTTGCTTTCTCGATTGCTTTTCTGACTCTTTGTTTCTGTTCGTCCGTGAGGCCTTTTCCCGTTTTTCCGTTCGCTTCTCCTCCCACTTCGAATGTCTTTGCTTGCACACTACTACTCTGTGCATTCCCTGCGCCTCCATTCGCTGACACATGCGCTCCCAACTGCCTCGCGAGATCCGTTGGTTCCTCACTTCCTTCCTCACCCGTTGACGTGACGTATAGTTTCTTAGCAGCATCGCGCTCCTTCTGCTTTACTTTACTGAAGTCCAGCCAGCGTAAAGAAGGGACGTTGTGGATTGTCCATGTCCGATAATGCGCATGCTGCGAGACGGGCGTTTGTGAAAGTGTTAGGAATTCGAGCTTGCGTAGGCCGAAGAGGGGGGATAGGGAGGAGAGGTCGGATAACTATAAAGCCAGATAAGACAAAGATGGTGTCAGAGCTACCTTCTCGAAATATACAGAGCGAGTCCGCTCACTTGAGAACCCAGCAGCGCCAGCGTCTGCAGATTCGGCAACTGATTCGCAATGTTGGGAGATATATTGCTGATAGGGTTGTTTGCCAGGTTTAAGGTGGTAAGTCTTGCGAGACGAGGTAGGTTTGCGAGCGAGTTTAGGGCATTGTCTGAGAGGTCGAGCGAGTCGATGGCGTCCTGGGAGCCCGCGCGAACATAGAACGTGAGTATGTATACTCATGGAAGGTACTTGTTACTGTACTGTTCTAGCTGACCTTTGTTGCACCTAGATTTTCGATGGCCGGAATCTTTAGGCCTGGCGGAACACAATGAAGCGTATGAGCATTATATCCTTGTTGTAGAGTGTATGTATCTTGATCTTGATCGTTGTCGCTGCTGCTCACCTCGTAGATCCAATTCTCTGTCTTTGAGCGGGTTCAGGAAGGAGTCTGCAACATTCAAGGGTAGATTGTTAATGCCATGTCTATATTCTCTGTCCTTTATGTGACTTGCCCGTCTTTGCGATGAGCTCGACGGTGAGCTTCATCTTGCAATCACTGACTGCTTGGAATAAGGCTGACCCTTTAAACAGCTTCAACACAAAGTGTTAAAGGATGGAGTACAGCAACAACAGTGAGGGAATACAGCACAGCTCGTACAGAACATCTATCAAGGATTAACCCATGGCTTGAATTGCCAGACGACGGGCACACCCTCCCATCCCTGGGCCTCAGTGCTGCTGGAGCTGGCAACAACGGGCAGCAATCAGCAATGAAGAAGAAGCTGTTGGGATATGTTGGATGTGCGTAGCATCGAGCAATCTATCCTGATCCAGTCTGGCTGATCCAAGCGACGCGCTTTGTTCCTATCCCAGTCGCAAACCTCCCCAACCAGGTGCACCGCAAGTCCATCAGGAAAGGCTTTCATTTCACTGTAATGGTAGTCGGTGGGCGCACTCCATCTCGCTGTATCCCTGCTGCGTTCTGACCATATTCATTCTCGCGCACGCGCCCCTTTCTTCGTTGTTAACTACTGCAGGCGAATCTGGTCTAGGAAAGTCGACGCTCGTCAACACCCTCTTCAATACTGCCCTCTATCCTCCCAAGCAGGCTACAGGTCCCGCGCTCGACCGCCCAAAGACCGTAAACATCGAGTCGATTGCAGCGGACATTGAGGAGTCTGGTGTGCGATTAAAGCTTACCGTCGTCGACACTCCCGGGTTCGGGGACTTCATCAACAACTCGCAGAGCTGGACTCCCATATTGAACAATATCGAAGCGCGATTCGATGCGTATCTGGAGCAGGAGAACCGCGTCAACCGCAACAAACTCGTAGATAACAGAGTACATGCATGCCTGTACTTTATTGAACCCACAGGGCATTCGCTCAAAAACCTCGATATTGAGTTCATGAGGAAACTCGCGACAAAGGTCAATTTGATACCAGTCATCGCGAAGAGCGATACGCTCTCGGAGGATGAGTGCAGAGCATTCAAGGAGAGAATAAAGGCAGACCTGGAAGCGCATGGTATCGTCTACTACCAGGCGAAGCAGCACGATCTGGAAGATGAGGAAACAGTCGCAGAGAACGAGGAGCTGATGGTCAGTCTCTCCTTACTCATCTCTCTCTCTTCAAACCGCTAATCTCCGCTCACCGTACCAGTCCAAGATCCCCTTCGCGGTAGTCGGATCCAACAACCTCGTAGACACACCAGACGGTCGCCAAGTCCGAGGGCGCGCCTATCCTTGGGGCGTGATAGAAGTCGACAATGAAGACCACTGCGACTTTGTCAAGCTGAGGCAGATGCTCATCCGTACGCACATGGAGGAGCTCAAGGAGAATACGAATAATACGCTCTATGAGCGGTACAGATCGGAGAAATTGATGGCGATGGGCGTCACGCAGGACCATAGCGTTTTCAAGGAAGTCAAGTGCGTACTGTCTCCCCATTGCCTTATACATCACGATTGAAATGGCTGATCTCGATTGATGATGCAGCCCCGCAGCTAAGATGGCAGAAGAGCGTTCGCTCCACGAAGCGAAACTATCCAAAATGGAAGCAGAGATGAAGATGGTCTTCCAGCAAAAAGTCGCTGAAAAAGAGAGCAAGCTGAAACAGAGCGAAGAGGAGCTGTATGCCAGACATCGTGAGATGAAGGAGGCTTTGGAGAAGCAGAGATTGGAATTGGAGGATAAGAGTGAGTGTATTCTTTGACGGAGTGGGTGGGGGTTTGAGCTGATAAGGTCGGGAAATGAATAGAACGAAGATTGGAGACTGGAAGACCGCTCACTCCGCCTACGCAGAAGAACAAGAAGGGCTTCCTCAGGAACTAAGAGTGTACATCAACGGGTCTCTGCTGGGCTTCGCGTACGCTGGTACGCGTCAGTCTGCTTGCACGAGCAGCGCGCTACTCCGGCTCTCTAAGTTCAATCTACACTCTGTGCTCCCTAGTCGTTACTTGTTTGTTCTTCATGCTTACCTACACACACTGCTCCCTGGATGGACAGCCTATTCTACTCGTTCCTTCGCTAAGCAGTCATCATCAGTACCACGCGTTGTATTCCACGTCTTTTCAGACCCAGAATGAATCTTTCTTCTCTCTTTATTACGTTCGTCTCGTTGTGGTACAGGTATACTCGGTACAATGCAATGCAGTTCAAGGTAGCTTCTTTATATATGCTGAATGACGAGGTTGGATCTTGCCCTTTTAAATCATTGTTGGTTTCGAAAAACATCGACACGCTCAATCAACACACATGCATCAGCAACAGCACACATAGACACACCGCTCCTTCTTCCCTACGCTCTTTTCGGACTCCGGCGCTCATGCCCCTACTCTGGAGCTTCTCGCAGCTCATCGAGTACAACTTCCGCCAAGTCGCCTCTGTTCTTTTTCAAAAGTATCCCAATGAATATGCAACGCACGTCGTGAGCGTCGATGTCGTCGACAGATCTGTGGATCCTGAAACTGGCGTCGTCCGCTCTGAGCGACTCATTGGGGTCAAGCAGCCTGCTCCGAAATGGGTGACTGCTGTAAGAATACCTTCATCTCTTTGTACTGGGAGAAGTAATAAGAGCTGATGAGACGTGTGGTTTGTTGTTTCCCGCAGCTCCTGGGCACGTCAGCGGAAAGCTACGCTCGCGAAGTGATGTTTGTAGTACCTGCTACACGGCGCGCCGAGGAAGAAACAGACATCGAAACGCCTCCCCAAGTCCTCGTATCGAGCATAAACATGTCATTGAAGAATATCCTGACGTGCTATGAGCGCATATCATATACAGCTACGTCGGAGTCGGAAGACCCGGAGCAGAGAAGGACAAAGATGAAGACTATAGCTGCTATAGAGGCGCAGGGTACGCTGAGGAATGGTGGATTTGCAGCAAAAAGAATAGGTGGGAAAATGGAGGAATGGTCAATGGATAGGTGCGTCTCATTTAGTACTTTCCGCTCAGAGAATACGCTCACGCTTATACCTTCTCCCCTCGCAGATATATAGACAACTCGCACATTGGTAGACAAGGGCTAGACAGCGTCCTCGAAGAGCGATACCCTCAAGGCAAAGACGCGTGACACATCAGGCTGGAAAGCGTAGCAGTCGTAGAGTGTTTGTACTAATCTATCTTTGCATGTAGCACATAGAAGGGTGAATGACAGTGGTAAAGCGTAGAATGTCGGCTGAGCGTGCTTACTGCTGATCTGACACAAAGAGGACGAGGAGAGCTAAATATCAAAAGATAGGAAAAGCGAAACAGCTTGTTCCATCTACGTAGCTTTCGTATCTAGAAATTCTCCTAGTCACGGCGAAGAATCACAGTAAGCCCGTGTTTCATAGACAGAAAGGAGTAGAGTAACTGACTTTTCCCCAGATGAATTTTGTGCCATGTTCATCACCGCTCGACCACTTGTTGCATTGTTGATGAAGCGTGCTTCCCAGAGCTTTGGGTCCACAGAAGAGTGTTCCGACCCTTTCCATCCCATCAATCACATCAGATTCCTCCTCCTCCCCATATTCAGACCGAAGAGCAGACGTACTCAGTGTCTGGGTGTCTATCTCTGATGCCGGAAAAGATTTGATCCCAGTTTGGTCTCCCATAATGCGTAGACGCACGAAGACCGCTGATCGTGTCGGCTTCACCACCGACGTCGCTTACCATGATGTTTGTGAGTTCGTCGTCTTTCATCTTTTGTGTAACATAGGTCATGATCTCGATGCGCTGATTGATAAGCCGAGGAAAGTCAGCTGAGGCTGGGTATGAAGATGAAGGAGGGAGGAGCAAGCTTACATTGTGCGTGTCTTGAGCTTCGATGGCTGCCAGCAGCGATCTAAACCAAGATACCGATTCGGCTGTTCGCGACACAAGACAAAATATCAGCCTTCCTCCTTCATGTAGTGAATACATCACCCACTGTCTCTGCAGATCCAGAAGAAGTACACTTTCTGCACCCTCGTCTTCTTGTTCTCCTTCGGATAGTTGATACGATACCAGATGCTCTTTAATATGGACGCAAAAGGAGTGACGCCGATGCCTGCTGCGCAGAGCATGACTACTTCGAATTTCTCGAAATCTTCAGACGCAGAGCCGAAGGGTCTGTCCACATCCCACCCTTTAGCCGGTATTACGAAAAGAAGAAGCTGGAAGACCTACCCATCGACCATGATTCTCGGGAGGACCCTCTTGAGCGGAGCATCATCCAAGAGTTCATTATCTTTCTTGCTCATCCCGCTCCTAGTTTTCTCCCCCTCTTTCCACTTTTTATCCTGCACGCATCCCAGCGCACCTCCAAATGCTTTTGTCCAATCACCCACCATTTTGATGTTTACACTTATGAAATCTTCTTCAGGTGCGGACGTTAGTGTAAGGATGCCATTGCCAGTAGGAAACATCGGGGCAATTGATGAAGATATACTGACCCGCGCGAGTCACGGTCTTTTCTTTCTTGATCTGTACTTCGACGACTCCGCCAGGGTGTTCTGCGCGTATCCACACATAAGTCAGTAGCCGTTCTCCCGTATCTGAGCAGAAGATTGGTACCCACGAATGACTTTACTGATATAAGTTTTATGCCGCGACCTAATCTCTCGCAGAATACGTTCGTACACAAAGACGACGCCTGAGAAGACGATATACTTCCAGAAGACTCCGATCTGCCAGTAGTCGCAGAGCTGGGTTTGAGGAGAGAAGGCGTCGGGCTTGATCATGCAGAACATGCCCTGAGAGTCATCGAATACGGACACAAAAGGCGGAGAAGAGGAGAGGAGAAAGGAAGGGAACGGAACAGAAGAGAAGAGAACGGAAGAGAGCGTATGTGGCCTTTTAAGCGAGAACTCCAACTCGCTATAAGATGAAGGCGGACTCACATGCAGTTGCCAGCAGAAGAAGAATGGGAAGTACAGATGGTGGGTGTACCAGAACCTTCAACCAGGCATGTCATTCATCAGTCTCTCTTCTATCGCCTTGCTTTCGTGTTTTTCTCACCTCTCGAAATTCTTCTTCTTCCTCTTCTCCATAGCGAACCAGACCATGATCCCCAGAATGATACTCATGATCCATCCCGTTACACCTGGACCCGTCGCGAAGTTCGCCAATAAGAAACCTTTAAAAGCCGTCTTTGTAGAACTGCCAAAGAGCGCGAAATTCCGCATGTGGGCAATTGTATGTATCAAGCTGAAGAAGGCGAGTGAAAAGCCGGTGGCTTTGTGGAATGTTATGCTGCGAATGGAGTAAGTGGTTAGTGTAGAGAGAGGGAGTGAGGGAGTGGACGGACGTACTTCGCATCGAAGGGGATGATGTTGTTTAAGTAAGTTCGCCGGATAAGAGTGATGAAGTTTCGGCAGATGGGAAAGAGGAGGAGCGCTACGTCTAGATGAAGTACGAGCGCCGAAGCTCTTGCTACAGGATAAGTGAATCCGAAAGTGGCTCTTGCACCGACCTGGTTGTCTGCGTAGAACATGTCAACCCGTAGTAAGAATTGAACAAGGGAGAAATGGGCGCACCCTTCAGCTGGTAGTGCGTGTATCCGAGTCCCCATACTAGACAATGGAGGATGATCCATACTGCAAAGAATGATCTTCGATCTCCTTCGTTGATGTACCATTTCTTGATGGCGCTGGCTTTGGAGTTTTCCTCTTCTTTACTATTCGATGTATTGACACTACCTTCTTTGTTCTTGAGCATCAACCCTTGTAACCGCTTCTCCTCCGTCTGGTTCTTGCGCAGTGTGAGTGGTTTTGGAAAGATCTGATTCACTAACGGTACAGCGGGAGGTGCGTTCTGATCATCTTGTAAACGTGCGAAGCCTGTGAAATTGAAGCCTGCTGTAGTGGGAGTCTTGGGCTTTACTTTGCCATAGATGTTTTGCGCAAAGACGCTGATGCGGTTCATGGGCAAGTAGGGATGAGCTGGCCAGCAGCTTAGGATAAAATAGGATGGGATGAGATGGAGCAGAGACAAGCTGTGAATCTGGATTAACCTGTAAAGAGTGTGTGGACGCCGTCGTGAGGGACGAGTAGCCATGGACGACGACAAGTCCTGCCGGGGTCAGCATGGAACAAGGAAGGGAGGGGAAGCATCAGCGTAGAAGAACAAGATGGGTGGATGGATGGATAGCAGGATCATGGATGAGATGGAATGGTATGGCTATGGAGGACAGGATCAGATAGAATGTCGCGTCTTGGATCCAGCTTTTTCCCAGATGAAAGAGACCATCATCAGTATTAGTCGTCGTTGTATACAGTATATTCCACGTTGTATCATTGCGTCCATTCGACGTGTTGGCGCTTTTCCATGCCACGTCGCATTTCCCTTTGAGATTTTCTAGAATTTGTGCTGTTCCTGAGGCGACCTCGCTTTGGCTTTCTTTCGCTCCAACACCTTCAAGGCTGAGTATACAGGCTTGACAGCATGAAGACAACGACGATGAGAAGCAGCTCGTCCTGGAAGAGCTGGACAGCCCTCCTCGCCCTGCTGGCTGCAGCGTTCCTCGTAGCTGGGCCTGCGCAAACCCTCGCTCAAAGCAAGGAGGATGTGGGCAAACACCTCGCTACCTTCTCCCAAACCATCACAAGCTGACTATCATACTCTCCTCGCTCTTCTCGCGCTCTCTGCTCGCTCACAGCTCGGTGTCGGTGGGTTGGGCAGCTCCCTTTGTCGTGGCATCTTGGACTGACACCGGCACTTGATTCCACAGTCATTGGGTGCATATACACTCCCTACTCACTCTAGATACGTCAAGCTAATTTCATTACACGCCAGAATCGATCTCGGAACCACCTATTCCTGCGTTGGGTGAGGCACAATTCAGAAGCTCAAATCACGCTCGCACTGACTTATAATCGTGTCATATATAGTGTACAGCAGAAAGGACGCGTAGAAATCCTAACAAACGAGTAAGCGAAACCCATTTCAATCCAAAAACCTTGGCCTTTCCCTCGCCTCTTCCACGTCAGCAGGAATCCATCAGGGAGCAGCGACAGAAGGCCAAGGGAGGTTGTATTAGGCACAGTAACTGATCATATGACATCTCCTGTGCGTTCCAGCCAAGGAAACCGTATCACTCCCTCGTACGTCGGATTCGCATCTGGATCTGGCGAACGTCTCGTCGGAGATGCAGCAAAGAACCAAGCACCTCAGAACCCTGAAAACACCATCTTCGACGCTAGTACGTTCATCCTCTGCCTCTCTCCTCTCTCTTCTCGTATCATGTAAGCTGACCATTCTGTATCGCGATTAACAGAACGCATGATCGGCCGCAAGTTCGACGACAAGGATGTCCAGAAGGACATCAAGCACTACCCCTTCAAGGTCGTCAAGAAAGGCGACAAGCCCAACATCCAAGTAGCCGTAGGAAGCGACACAAAGACATTTACGCCTGAAGAAGTATCAGCTATGGTACTTGGTAAAATGAAGGAGATCGCAGAGACTTACCTCGGTAAGAAGGTCACCCATGCAGTCGTCACTGTTCCCGCCTAGTGAGTGCAGGCCGTCGTTGCCGTTCATTGAACGAGAAGGCCAAATGCTGACTGGACTATGTGAACACGCGCAGCTTCAACGACGCTCAACGACAAGCCACCAAAGACGCCGGCACCATTGCCGGTCTTAACGTTCTTCGAATCGTCAACGAGCCCACGGCCGCCGCCATCGCTTATGGTCTTAACAAATCTGGTCCCGAGCGCCAGATCATCGTCTACGATCTCGGTGGTGGTACTTTTGATGTCTCTCTCCTTTCGGTTGAAGAAGGTGTTTTCGAAGTACTGGCTACGGCGGGAGATACGCATCTCGGAGGAGAGGACTTCGATAATAGAGTAATCGATCATTTCGTAAAGGTCTGGAAGAGGAAGAACGACGGTGAGGACATCACCAAGAACCTGTAAGTCTTGTTCGAAGCTCTTTCCGCCGTCTGAGCACGAGCTGACGCGATGAAACTTGCACAGCCGAACGATGGGTAAACTCAAGCGTGAAGTCGAGCGAGCCAAGCGAACTCTGTCCTCTCAGATGTCTGCCCGTCTTGAAATCGAGTCCTTCTTTGAAGGCAAAGATCTCGCTGAGACACTCACGCGCGCCAAGTTTGAAGAGCTCAACATGGATCTCTTCCGCAAGACGATGAAGCCTGTCGAGCAAGTCTTAAAAGACGGAGGTGTCAAGAAGGAAGATGTAGACGACATTGTCCTCGTTGGTGGATCTACACGAATCCCGAAAGTCCAACAACTCCTCAAGGAATACTTCAATGGCAAAGAACCTTCTCAAGGAATCAACCCCGATGAAGCTGTTGCATACGGAGCGGCTGTACAGGGAGGTATCCTCTCGGGAGAAGAAGGTCTAAGGGATATGGTCCTCATCGACGTCTGCCCCCTCACCCTCGGAATCGAAACTACAGGAGGCGTCATGACTAAACTTATTGGAAGAAACTCAGTAGTACCGACAAAGAAGAGCCAGATCTTCTCAACTGCAGCGGATAACCAGCCTACGGTTCTCATCCAGGTCTTCGAGGGTGAACGTGCTATGACTAAGGATAACAACCATGTGAGTCGATACGACTTTGTTTTTTGGTTATACTCAGCTGATTCACGTTTCACCAGCTCGGTAAATTCGAACTTACTGGTATTCCTCCTGCTCCTCGTGGAGTTCCTCAGATCGAGGTTACTTTCGAGGGTGAGTCATCACCTACACTCCCACTACGGCAGTGGTACTAACGTATGCACGTTGTTGACAGTCGACGCCAACGCCATCATGCGCGTTTCCGCGTCCGACAAGGGCACTGGCAAATCCGAAGCCATCACCATCACGAACGAGAAAGGCCGCTTATCACCAGAAGATATCGAGCGCATGGTCAAAGAAGCCGAGATGTACGCGGACGAAGACGCCGCTGTGCAGAAGAAGGTCGAAGCTCGAAACGCGTTGGAGAACTTTGCGTACAGCCTGAAGAACCAGGTTGCTGATTCTGAAGGGATGGGTGGGAAATTGTCGAGTGAGGATAAGAAGACTATCAATGAGGCGATCAAGAGCGCCCAGGACTGGCTCGAGTCGGAGGGACAGACTGCAGATGCGGCTGAGATCGATGAGAGGTTTGTCTAGTTACTTCCTCCTACGCTATAGTCTATTCGCTGACTTCTCTTCTACCTCACCGCAGACGCGAGGAACTTCAAGCTAGCGTCTCACCAATTACCAGCCGCCTCTATCAGGGTGGAGCCGGTGGCTCATCAGACGAGTCACCATTGCCCGATCATGACGAGCTGTAATCCTTCCCGTTGTCACTCGAGAGCGTAAACGCGTACATTCAAGACTCGCCTTAGTTTTATGATAGAAATGCACAGCAAGAGAAGAAAGAGAAGAAGAAGAAGAAGCATAGAAGCAGTAGGAAGAAGGATGAACGGCTGAAGGCGAAAGAACAGATGCGGTCTAAGAGGTCAAGATAGGAAATCGAGTCTGTAATGCATACTGCCTAGGTAGGCTTTTACACTACACTACTGTCATCGATAGTATTCTTAGCCTGTCATATCCTATTTCTTTGCCAAATAGATACCGTTTCCCTTGACTTCCTACCCGTTTGCCTGTTGTTTTCCCACCAATTCTGAGAACAAGAGTTGGCGTGTAAAGCAAGAACAAATAGCAGAGACAACAAGCAGGCATCTATCTGGATATCTACGAACAACAAACATGTCCAAATCGCGTCAAGAAAGTCCCGACCCTCCACCCACTTTACGCGACGAAATCCTGTCCCAGATCGCATTGCTCAACGAACAAACCCGCACAGATGTCGATACCGTCATTGAATACGTCCAAGGTAACGGCATGCCTGGCCTCGTCCTCTCTGGCCTTCAGGAATACTGCCAGACACTTAGAGCCAAAACAGCAGACCAGACCCTTCCTAAAGCTCTACAGACTCTGCTAGACAGATGTGAGGCTCTCTCTACACAAGAGAAGACCAAAGTCGAGAACGCCGTACGAAAAGTCTGCAAAGCTACCGCGAAAAACGCGAGAACCAATCTAGCCACCCTCAAAGCACTGATTGAGCAGGCTGAATTCGATGATGGAGATCCTATAGAAGAAGAGGATGAGGATCTAGCCTTCTTCAACCATCATGAGGAAGCCGAGGAAAACGAAGAAAAGCCGGCTACTCACCGCGTCAATGATTCTCAGTCCGACCAGGAAGCCGATCCAGATAGGGAGGAACTCATGGAAGACGAACCTGAATCTGTAGACGAGGAACTTCCTGACATAGGTCCATCAAATCAGAAGCGCGTAGCCAAGGCCAGTTCCAGCAAGAGTACTCATGCATCTCAGAAGCAGCGCTACAACTTCGCTGATGAGCACGAAGTATCTGAGGAGGACTCTGTATCTATGGCTGCCAGACCAAAGAAGAAGCTCCCCACTCAACAGGACTCCCTCAAGAAGTTCCATCCCGTCACGAAGCAGACAGACATCAAGAAGAGTGTCCTCAAGAGAGATGATTCTAAGAACAAGGGTATATCGAGAACGTCTACACCCATCAATGCACAGCCAGATGCTGGACCATCCGGTATCCCTGCCAAGAAGAGAGCTATAGATACCGCAGGTCCTTCGCCAGTGCGTATACACAGCTTTGTTTCTCCTACTGCAGCTGACATCGCTATGCAGTCTTTGGCTACATCTAAGAAGCAGAAGCTAGCTACACCCCAGTCAACAAAGACCGTCAAGCCAAAGGAGAGAACCTTCAAAGGCATCGTCAAGCTAGCTACAACCGAGGAAGAGAAGGAGCAGTATGCTAGTAATGAACGTGGAGGAACGATCACCTCAACTAATGAAGGGCTGGAAATGACTACTGTGAGGCCTTCTTGATCCGGACTTCGACTAGGCTGACTGCATACGATTACCCAGTACAAAGGCAGCAGAATGTACACATGGCTACTCACTCGAGATTCGCCGCTGGCTGTTGGCGCAACTAAGCGAAGTCAGATCCCGCATTTCACGAAACAGTGCGACTTCACCCTCGCCGACTTACAGAGTAACAAGGCGCCCTTCGAGACACTGTCCAAGCTCCAGACCTTTTTAGGAGACATGGGTGGATCGAAGCTACAGAACCGAGGAGATTGTGCTGCCAAGGCTTACGAGCTTGTAAGTTCGTGCACACATACACTCGAGAGACTATAGTGCTGAGATGCATATACACAGGCCAAATGGTGGTTCGAACAGCACCAGGCCCACCCCAACATCTCTTCTTTCGTTAACAGAAGCAAGACCAAGGACAACTAGCGGGTACCGGAGATATGCAAGTGTGAAAGCAGGCAAGAAGACTGCATACATAGTATCTGCCTAGTAGTAGATAGACTGTATGTATGTCTATTAGTTCGTGTTTCTCAGTATCGAGGATATTCAGCCAAATAGATGGCAATGAGAAATTATAAGCAGATGATACGAGCATGCATTGCAATGATAAGCTGATGGATAATGACTACTACTCTAACTTGAAAAGACGAAGACTGCATAGATACAGAGCTGTAGTTCTAGATTGTGCTGTATATTCATTTCTTGCCGAATAAGGGCTTGGCCTGACTAGCGAGAATTCTGTTCATGGCTGAGCTGCCCATGATGGAACGTGAAGGACCCGACTGTGATGAAGACGCAGATGTAGAGGTGGTCAAAGATGAACAAGAAGATGAAGAGGCTGTCATAATGGACGTGGAAACTGAAGCGGAAGATGCCGATGTAGAGGAGAATCTGGAAGTGGATCTGTTGCTGTTGTTGGCAGCTGCTGCTGCAGCTGCAGCAGCGAGATGCTTAGGTTGAAAGTCCATTGGTGCTCGATCTTCGTGCTGCCTGTGAACCTTGTCCAGGTACTCTTTAGAATGGAAGCGGATAGATAGAGGAAGACTGTTTCCCGCAAAGTGATGGGCTTCCCATTCCCAGCCGCCGTTGCGACGGCTATTGCGAGCGTCTGTGTCTTTCCAATAGTCGCCGAAGAGGGCCTTCCAAAGCAGCTCGCTCTCATAAGGGAAGCCATCTCCTAATACTTTCCTCCAGTCAGGCATATTTGTACGAGCAGGAACCTTTCCTCCCTATTCATCGATGTACAGATGAACATATGAATGCAGCTGATCAGCACGTTTCGGCGACTGGAATGTTGCATTGGAATTGTCCTACCTTGCGACAATGAGCGACAACGAGGTCGTAAATATGTGCTTGATCGGTCGCATTAAGTACCGTCTGCTTCGCGCTATCCAATATCCTGGTGTTGAGCATACTTGTTGCACGCGTTATTACATTGGTGGTCATTTCCAGGGTGAACCACATAGAGGGACGGGCGGAGACGTCTGCGGGCGGCCACCAGACTATCATGAATTCCCACGATTTGAAAGGTACTAGGATGCTGCATGAGCATGCTGCACAACGTCTATTCTCATGAGACCGCGGGGACCCACCTTCTTGCGTCTTTGCTATGCATTTCTTGGAAAGCTTTGACTTCGAGCGCTGCCCAGTCGCATTCTCGTGACTTGCAGACGCCCTTGCGGCTGTCTTATACTTCTTCAATCTTGCCTGGAAATCCTTGGTTGCTCCAACCAAGCCATCGTCTCCCTGTAGAGAGTCAAAGTCAGTTCTAGGTATACATAGACCAGGCTGTGGGTGCTTACAGCTACCCAGTAGTATACGCCTGACGTATGCTTGTGTGAATCATAGGGAATCAGGAGTTGTTGAAAGGGAATAACGCCAACGTTGTCCGTGGTATCGAAGTGACTGCAAGACCGTCAATCAGCCGGGCTGTACTCGTACGTATTGGCGAGGACTACTCACTTTCTTAATGCCTTGCGCGTATGCTTGCGGCTAGCCATGCATGCCAGCCAATTTGCGTGTACCAAGGACATACGGACGGTCTGGCCGTCTTCGGGAAGATCCAGCTCCACATTGAATAGGTAGAAATGCGGACATGATCTTGAAAACCACTCAAGGTCGTCGGCGACAGTACTGAATCTTTTCGCGAAGGCTAGATCCTCAGTCGGAGATTGCCTGGCAGATATTCAGCGTCAGCTGTATGGCTACGAATATTCGAAGTGCTCATACTTGAAGAAACGCGAACCCTCTCGTAAGAAGAGTGTATGGAAAGACTGGAGGATCCTGAGAATCTGAGTGCCAGCGTTTCAGCGGGGATCTCGCCAAAGTGCATCTACTTACTTCTGCTCCGCTGAAGACCTCCAATACCTTGTTCCACATGCTACGTACGGCGCTATCTACCTTCTCGAACGTATCTTTAGCCTTCTCATCCGCTCTCGTGTCCTCCTCCTCCTCCTCGTCGTCGGTCAATCCATCGTCGTCGCTATCTTCACTCTCTCCATCCCCTTGCTCGCCAGAGCCATCACCAGAGTCTGCGTAGGTATGCGAAGAAAGCGAATTGCTGGCTGCAGAGGTTCTCGGTCTGACAGCACGGCCCCCAGAGCCCGGCGTCTTCCCGGATGTGTCATTGATGGGTCGCTTGATGCGCTGCTGAGTATTCATGGTCGCAGAGAGTGTATATGCATATGCATAGCGAGTTGGTAGCTATACAGAATCCATCTCCCGTTTCTACCCATCCTCCCTTTACCCCTGAACAGCTTCTGCCTGGGCTCTTCGTGATCGAGGCTCCGATGGAGTTGCGGGCAGTAGTCCTGCATAATTAATGATCGGGTGACTATGACAACGGGTACGTCATACGCCCAGGGTATATATTCACTCGCACCAGGCTAATCGCCTCTTTCTTTCCTGAATATCCATCGCTCAGCACAACATGGCACTCTCCCTGAAGTCATACTCAGAGGGTCTCACGGACATGGAGAAGCAGCTTGGGGCTGTGCTACAGCAAGCTGGACACCCACATCTCCTACTCCAGTTCTCGCTGCTGCCACGCACACCGATACAGGCAGAGAGGGCGTGAATGCCGTCAATCTCAGCATAGCTAGACTCTACTGTGAGTATCTACCAGGCTTCTTGTATGCGAATGTATCTGAACTGCTTGACAGGGCACGTCAACGACCAGAAGCGAATTTGCTATCTCGGTGAACAGGCTCGCCTGGGCGAGGATCTCCAGTCAAGCGGTCTTACGTGAGTGTAGCCCTCGATACGACAAAGATGCTGTGTTTATCCATTCACTCACTCAACCCCTCTTTCCTTCCATCCATTCTACCCTTCATGCACGCATCCACGTTTTCACAATCCTTTCATTCCTATATCTATTCCCCTCATATCCGTACCTTCCGTCTATCTACTGTCACTACACGACCTCTCCACCTACACAGAGCCATCACTCCAGCCAATAAGGCACCGACTTCATACACGGGCCTAGTAATCAAGAACAAGGACATCTCCAAAACCACCGCCAAAGCTCTACATGCCGCTACAGTAGTTGCTCTCTTCGGTTCTTATGACAAGATGGTCACAGCAGCAGTCAACGCCTGCGTCGACGTATGCAGCCTTCCGCCAAGCGACGCCCTTTCCCTCAAACGCATCTACAAGGCTACAGACAAGGAACCAA
Organism: Erythrobasidium yunnanense; assembly: GCA_001600175.1. Classification (NCBI taxonomy): domain Eukaryota; kingdom Fungi; phylum Basidiomycota; class Cystobasidiomycetes; order Erythrobasidiales; family Erythrobasidiaceae; genus Erythrobasidium; species Erythrobasidium yunnanense. The sequence goes on from BCJC01000001.1 coordinate 787,949, forward strand.
TTAGTCTAGACTGGTGCAGATTCGTAGTACTCAACGCCATCGTGTGTAAGTAGCAACTTGAAAGCATACGCTGCCGACTCATGGCTGACATTGCATCCGCTAGGCTACACGATTGGGGCCTACTTCGGCACCAGCAAGTACTTCAATCTAGATGTCATGGGAGAGTACGTCCGAAAAGGTCGCACAGCGGAGAATCTATTCGAGCCTAGAAAGCCAATCGCGGGACCATATGGACAGATTAGAAGGGATAAGCTAACCGAGATAGCTGCTGATTTGTGCGAGGTAAGTAGCCGTGAGTTGCAGGGTGGTATGCATGATGCTGATCTATATATGCGATAGGTCATGGGCGAGGACATGAAAGAGTTCTGCGAGGCTCTCACAAACAAGGACAAGAAGCTATCACTCGAGTTTGAGAAGATCCGACGATTGACATGTATGTCTGCACCTGATTGTCCTGCGTACTCGTCTGACGCATTGCACAGGGGTACAGGGTCTGTCGGAACTAGATGATGCTCCTACTCATGCGAAGTACATAGTTACAATCGCCGAAAGAGGTATCGAGTACAAGAGCCTCAAGGGACTGTCTAAGCAGGGCGCACCCCGTTACACAGTCACCAATCAAGAAGTCAAGCAGATTGCCAGGTAGACCAACCACACGCAACATATATATTTGCGTGAACTTACAGCTCCTCTGATGCAGATACGAACACGAACATCCCGATTGGACTAGATACGAGGTACTCAAGGAGCTTAACAAGTGGGCCGCCAAAGAAGACATCAGACCTGGCAAGCCAGGACGCTCCATCGGTTCTCTCAGGAACATCTACCTCTATCGAAGAAAGCTGATCAATACCTACAAGACTGAGATCGCAGGAGAAGACGGCAACGGAGATGGAGAGACAGACGAGGATGAATAGGTTGACTGCGCTTGAGGGACAGACATGCATGCACACTTTCCCTCATTCCACACATTCCCTACTCGTCAAATCAAAGTCACTTCCGCATGCTATGCACCGGGTTTGAAGGCTAGGCAATACCCTTAGGAACTAAGTATTCAAAAGAAAAAACATACATTAGATTGATTTGCAAAAGCGTCGTTACAGTAGTAGTCTCACAATCAAGGATATGCTGCAACAATTCATATGCTCGTTACTCCAGATCAAGTCTCTTGAGATTCCGCCAACATCGAGCACTAAAATCTCGTCTTCTTGATATCTGGCGGCTCAGATAACGAGCTGCAATGTCGACGTCGCAGCAGCAGCGCGAAAGGCAGCCGCTACTTGGCGTACCAGGAAGAGACGATGACGGAGACGCTGAATCCAATAGATCTGGAATCAGCGGTAGAAGTGGAAGAAGTGCATTCGACTTTGACAGACGCTCCATCATCGATATTGCGAAGAATCCCAAACTTCTGACAACGCTGGAGCAAGGACTGGTCATATTGGCCATCTGCTTGCTATGTCTGGCTGCAATCTTCGGAGGTCTTGCTCTAGGATCATGGCATCGTGCGAGTGAAGCGGATAGACAGAGAGATGCTCCGCCTATCTATCGCACGACGACAGCCGTACAGACCACCACTCAATTCGCGACAGCTACTGTTACCGAAAGTGCGCAGCCAGGTCCTACTCATCCAGTAGAGCCACCATCTAAAAATGTACGTATGTATATACTCACGCTGGGCACGCGCTGATGCGAGCTCTTCGGATTGCAGGACGAGATCTGCCTTACTCCGACATGTGTGCAGATCAGTGCCGCTATTCTAGACTCAATAGACACTTCAGTGGACCCTTGCGATGACTTCTACCACTTCGCGAACGGTGGCTGGCTAAAGAGCCATCCCATCCCTGCTGCGAAAGGCCTCTTTGGTGCTGCACAATGGATAGGAGCGCGAAACCAGGATATCCTGCTTTCCATCTTGGAGAAACCATTGCAATCAGACGACGCTAGCGACGAAGACCCAGTCCGGGAGGCAGATAGACAGAACTTGCGCGACCTGAAGACCTTCTACACAAGCTGCATGGACGAGGACGCTCTGGACAGACGCGGATCAACACCTTTACTCGAGGTTGTTGAGGAGGTTGTCGACGCCTGGAATGGGAACGCGGACATGCTGTTCAAGAACAAGCCTACCAAGGATAAGGCCGCAAGGTTGACGGATGCTCTGCTTGCATTGCATTCGAAAGGTATGTCAGATCTTCCGAAGTCAGCGTGTTCGTGATCAAACACGATTCATAGGCATCAGCGCGCTCTTCGAATCGTCAGTCGCAGGCGATTACAAGCAAGATCCGAAAATGTTACGCCTATGGCTTGGGCAAAGCGGCCTTGGACTTCCTAATCCAGACTACTACGAAGACAAGGCGGTAGAGAAGGTATATAAGGAAGTAATCCGAAGTTCTTTGACGAATGTATACTCGAAACTCGGCAGTCTCGAGACGGAAAAGAAAAAGAAGCACAAAAAGAAGCCAAAGCATCCTAAAGAACCCAAGCTTGACTATACGCAAGTATTCGAGTTCGAGCGAAAGCTAGCTAGGGTATCTGTCGACAGGTGCGAAAGCTTCAGCAGACATTCGGTAATACAGGACTGACAGTATGCAATGACCAGTGCTGATCTCGGAGACCCGGTCTTCGTCTACAACGCTTACAACAACACTGCGCTCCATAAGTTGACGCCGATACTGAACTGGGAAGAATACTTTTCAGGCTTCGCACCCAGGACATTCCCGCAACCCATCATCGTCAGCACACCTACATTTTTTGGCAATCTAAGTCAAACCCTAGAAGAGACATCAGACGAGGTATTGGAAGCATACTTCGTCTGGCAAGCCGTCAGCAGTTTGGGCAGTCTTCTAGGTCCGCGCGAGACAGCTCGGAAAGAAGTCACACAACTATCGAACTACTTGAGTGGCATTGACGAAGGGGTGCGAGCGAAGCGGGAGGATGTCTGCTTACAGGCTCTGTTGGATAACTATGGTTTCATGGTTGGCGGATACTTCGTAAAAGAGGCCTTTACTGGAGCCTCGAAGGATTACGCCGAGACGATCATCAAGTCTACCGTCCAAGCCTTCAAAGACCGTCTGCCTGAACTGGATTGGCTGGACCCGGACTCAAGGAAGGCAGCTGAGGAGAAAGCCAACTACATAGGCATCAAGATCGGCTATGCCACGTCACCTAATGTTACCTCTCCTGTAGCGTTGAGAGGATGGTATGCACCCAATCAGCCTAAGAAAGGCAAGTTCTTCGAAAGCACCTTGGAAACTAGGATTGTAGATGAGAGAAGGAAATGGGCTAGTATCGGCAAAGAGCGTGATCCTGGCGCATGGGAAATGATCCCTTCGGAAGTGAATGCCTACTATTCGCCAGAAGCAAACGAGATGGCCTTCCCCGCTGGAGTACTTCAAGCTCCATATTTCTCGAAGGATTACCCTGAATATCTTGGCTTCGGCTCGATGGCCTCATTAGCTGGACATGAGCTTACTGTGAGTATACATGCCGCGGTGGTCCTTTTATAGCTGACTGGTCCTGTATACCAGCACGCCTTTGACTCTGCCGGACGACAGTTTGACAAGACTGGCAAGCTGACTGATTGGTGGTCAAATGTAAGTCGCATCTGACGAAAGACCTGGTGCATCAGCTTACTGCTATGCCTGGACGCAGGACACGATTGCCCGTTATGACAAGCTTACAGAATGCATAGTAGACCAGTATGCAAAGTACTATGTCCTCGGTCCAGATGGTCAGCAGTACCATGTCAGAGTAAGTAGCTGTACCGCGTTCGCTACCTATGCGTGTATGCTAATTCTGATTGACAGTCGAAAGTCACACTCGGTGAAGACATCGCCGATGGAGGCGGTCTTGCGCAAACGTATAGAGCCTGGCAAGACAGATTCAAGTCTGACAAGAAGGGCGAGCGTTATGACAAGTATGTCTCTTTATCGATAAACCCAGCTTTGCAAACGACACGACTGATCGATGTATGCGCGAACAGCTACATTCTTCCTGGTTTGACCTTCACGCGTGAACAGCTGTTCTACATCCAGTTTGCCAGAGGCTGGGCACGGAACATTAAGCCTGCTGAAGCAGTCAGGCGTATCAGGGTCGATGAGCATTCGCCGACGAACTTTAGAGGTAGGCACGGTATGTTCTGCCTGAGCTTGTCCATAGCTCATCAATACGCTGTAGTGATCGGACCGCTATCGAACAGCGAAGAGTTCAGCAGAGCGTTCAACTGCCCGATCGGCTCTCGCATGAACCCCAAACGAAAGTGTAGAGTGAGTATATCTTAGAGCCCGGTCTGCGTCACTATCGACTGACGAACCGTAAATCTATGCGATCCCTGCTGCAGATCTGGTAGTTAATGGGCAAAACCTATGCTGCCAGAGCCTCGACAGGGTCCGTTCTGGCATTCGAATTGAAGGTGAATGTCATATTGTAGAAAGTGTAAGGACGCATCGCAAGATCAAGCCACTGATTTGAGCGTATATGGGGCATCGCATCATAGCTGAAATGCGAGCGGACTAAGGTAGAGAGACGGGACGAGGCGACTTCTCTGCCTTTCGTCGTTGATGTGATATATCGAAGCGGCTTGGCAAACTCTTGACGCGGATCATAGCTAATCAAACGAAGCTCCAGAACTCACAGTGGACCCACCGGACATATGAGCCCCGCAAGCCGGCTGCGGCCCGGTGCCCCGGGTACCCTTTTGAATTGTCGGACTTTCAATGCCCGGCATGCCTCGCACTTCTCCTTCCACTCCAATTGTTCGTGATTCACCTTACACTCCCCTGGTTCAGCAAGAATGCAGCACGACAACGCCTCCGCGGACGCCATAGGCGGACCAAACGAGAAGGTGCTCGGGGACGAGCAGCATGAGCTGGCAGGAACGCAGCCAGTCAAGCTCCTCACCGAAGCCAGCATGCAAGATCCTGACCGCGCACCTGTGAATACACTTGCTAGCTATGCTAGACGAACGATCGCTTACGCATATAGGGCAGAAACTCCAAGCTCGGGCTCTTATCGTGACATTGGCCGCCGGACTGTGGTGGATCGGAGTTCTTTAGTATGTCGAGATGCAAATCGACTCGCGTATATGTTATAACCTTTGCTGACGTGTTTCCTTATCACAGTATGTTGACGATCCTCGCTGCCTTTAGTCGAAATATCACGCCTGTACTTGGAGGAGCGGACAAGACGAGCTGGATCTTCAACTCGTTCAACGTCGTGACGATCATCCTTGCACCCATCTTCTCTTTCTTATCCGACGTTTATGGAAGAGTAAGTAACCGGCACTTCTCGCCCTGTCTTTCAGCTCATGTGGGCTTTTATGATAACAGAAGTACTTCATTGTCATTCCATGCCTCTTTGGTATTGTGGGAGGTATCGTGGGTTCAGTAGCCAAGTCGGTGAGTTTGGACCCAGGCGTCAAAACTAGCGATCCTCGGCTGATATTTGTATGCTCTTAGACAGAAGTCTGCATGGTTGCCACTGCCCTGCTGGGTATCGCTGGATCATCACAAGGAGTCATTACGGCCATCCCGTCTGAGGTACTCCCGCACCGATACCGTGCTGGTGGAGCAGCCGTGGTCTTTGGCATGTCAGCGCTTGCTCCCTTTCCCGCCCTGCTTGGTATTTCGCATAGCATCAGTGCCGATCCCGTGAATGGGTGGCGCTGGATGTTCCGCTCTCTTATCATTGTCTTTGGCATTCTTACCCCGCTATTCTTCTTCGCGTACCGACCACCTCCCAGAAACACAGAAATCAGTCGAGCGAGACCAAGCATGTGAGCATCGGAGTGCTGTTACGACCATGATGGCACCGGCTAATGATGAAACTATACAGTGATTGGATCGGATACTTACTGTTGGCTGGAGGCACTGTCCCCTTCCTGATGGCATTGACGTGGGGAGGCACCACTCACCCATGGAAGTCTGGACATGTTCTTGGAACGCTTTTGGCGGGAATCGGTGGATACGCAGCTTTCGGCCTATGGGAATGGAAGGGGCGCAAAGATGGGATTTTGCATCATGATCTCTTCAGAAAACGCAACTACCCATGCGTTATTTTGGCCATTCTCATCGAGGGCTTCGTCTATCTCGGGTTCACAAGCTCGTATCCGGCCAACGTATCGACAGTCTACGAGCACGATCTCTTTAAAGCAGCAACACTGGCTCTGCCTTTCTACGCAGCCTTCATATTCGCCATACCTTTCGGTGCGGTCTGTAAGTCTAATAGTCTGCTTTACTACCTAGCCCAGAATGCAAGGCTTATGTAACCTATGATACAGATGCATCGAAGACACGAGATAATGTCACCCCAATCATAGTCGGTTACATCTTCTTCACTGCGGCTATGATCGGGTTCGCATGCCAGAAGCCAAGCACCAAAAATGTCTTCATCGCAATGGATGCGTTAGCTGGTCTCGGTTTCTCCCAGCCATTGATCTTCCTTACCGTGGTGTCCCAATTCGCCGCCCCAGCAGCTCTGATTGGAACCAGTACCGCCATCGTCCTTTCTGTCAGAGCTTTGGGTGGATCAGTAAGTGGCCTTTACCGCCGAGCGCCTCAAAATCATGCTGAAAAGGCCACCCTTAGATTGGTATCGCCGTCACGAACACAATCTTCACCAGCAAGCTCGCGGGCAAATTACCCAACTACATTGCAGCTGCTACTCTTTCCTTGGGTCTTAACCCTGCTCAATTGGGACCTGTAATTGGTGCTGCAACCGGCGATGAGACTCTCATCGCGACTATCCTCGCTGGCCGTATCCCCGGTATCACTCCCCAAATCCTCGGAGCTGCAACTGAAGCTGCTGCCAAAGCATTCAGTGACAGTTGGAGATACGTATGGATTACACTTATTCCATTCAGTGTCGTTGGAACTTTGTCGATTCTCCTCCTGAAGCGTAATCGTCAAGAGATCGATTACATCGTCGATGCTCCGCTCGAGCATATTCACCATAAGAATGAGAATCATGCTTGAAGTACAAGCAGGAGGAATGGACGTTGTGAATATCGAGACACGACCTTCGGAGCATATAGTATGGTGTATGGCTGTAAACGTAGTTGGGTGATCGAGTGACTTCCTATTCGTGTGCAAGAAGCATGGCAATATTGATACCGCATCTGCTTCTACCGTACTTCATTGCAGACTTGTCATCAACAGGTCTTGTTATCGTAATTTATGCGCGCCTAGGCAGGTACAAGCCAGCTACATATGCAGGCCTCTTTCCTGCCTCATTCACCATCTGTTCAGTCCATTTGATCAAGCTCTCATGTAACGTTCCCGTCCATATCTGCATCTGAATTATTTGTTTGCTTCTTGTTTCCGCACCAACTCGCGAAACAAGAGAGTCGGCGTGTAAAGCAAGAAATGAATAGAAGATTCGTCAAGCACAAATCTATCTGGATATCTACGCCTAGCAGCCATGTCCACATCGCGTCGAAAAGTGCCTGCTGGCCATACTTCTTTATTACGCGACGAAATCCTGCCAGCAATCGTGAAGCTGGAAGAACAAACCCACACAGATGTCACAACTATCACTACCTACGTCAGAGATCATGGTAGCTCTAACTTAGTCCTAGACGAGCTCCAGGCACACTGCGAGACCTTGAGAACCAAAACCGCAGGTCAAACCCTTCCTAGATCCTTACAAGCTCTGTTGGACAGATGTGAGACTCTTGCTACACAACAGACAGCCAACCTCGACAAAGTCGTAGAAAAAGCCTCCCAACAGACCGCGAAGACAACGAGAGCCGGCCTAGACAAGCTCAAGACATTGGTAGAGCAGGCTGAGTTGGAGACGAGAGTCACGTCTATTAAGTCAGAAGAGGATGAGGAGCTAGCTTTTTTTGCGCAACATAATCGAGAAGAAGACACAAAGGGTGACGATACATCTCAGTCAAAGAAAGACATCGATTCTCACAATTACAAACCTATCGAAGATAACTCTGACTCTGAAGAAGAATATCTCCCTAGCTCTGTCAAATCCAAAAGGAAGCTTGTAGCTAAGCATGGCGTTTTCGAAAAGGGTTCCTACTTCTCTGCGAAGCAGCCAGACGTCACGGAAAGTGATGTCAAAGACAAGGGTCCATCCAGAACCCTTACGCCTATCAGAACACAGCCAGATGTAGGAACTTCTGGCATTAAGATCCCTGCCAAGAGAAGAGTATCGGATGTTGCAGCTACCGATCTAGTAAGTATACATAGTCATCTTTCTACTGATGCAGCTGACCTTTATATGTAGACTACGGACACACCTAAGAAGTACAAAGGAGCTGCACCACAAACCTTGAAGAAGTCTCAAGCTCCACAGCCAGCACCTATCGATGACGAGGACGAGGACGAGGACGAGGACGAGGACGAGGAGGAAAGAATCTTCAGAGGCACCTTCGAGGATGGACTTGAGTACAAGGGCCTGGAGGGTCAAGGGTATATCTCCCACAGCGCTGATGGCGTGCTAAAGATGACTACAGTAAGTACTCCGGACAAACGGGCTTATCACTGACTCACCCTATATCGATGCAGTTCATGAAAGGCAGGAAGTACAGCTGGCAACTAACTAGAGAGCCACCTATCCCCGTGAATTCGAAGAAACGAACACAGATGCCTCACTTTACGGATCGATGCGACTATTCCCTTGAAGACTTTTCGGATAGCAAGGGTTACTTCAAGACGCTAGCTAAACTTCAGGCTGTGATCGGAGAAATGGGTGGATCCGGTGCAGCGGTTCGTGGAGATTGTGCTAACAAGGCCTATGAGCTCGTGAGTCCTGCTAACTACATCGAGTGAAAGGATTATACTAATATTTACCGTATACAGGCCAAATGGTGGCTCGAGCAGCACAAAGCTCATCCTGGCATCCTTACCTACTGGAGGCAGAATGATAGGTAGCAAGACATAGTCGATCCTCGGTTATCCGGAGGGAGAGTCGCGTATATGAGACTATGAAAAGTGTCTATGTGTCCATGTAATGACAAGATATAATGTACTACCGGTTACCCTCCCCATAGACTTGCTGAACTCTCTTCTCGAATGCGCCCATGATTTTATGACTAACTCGCTGGAAGGTTCCGCTGATTGCTGCCGCATAAAACGGATTCGCGAACTCGTACGCTAGGTCTATACTTACTAGAGTCGGTCCGGAGTTACTGGAAGACTGGCCAGGCGATGTTAACGGAGGACTGGCTTCGGGTGATGAGTAAGAAGGATGTGGTGCATTGCTTGGAGCAGGCTGGAACGACCATGTGGTGGATAGATGCTTGAACAAGCTAGAAGGTTTCGAGTATGCCTTTATACCCATTTCAGCTACGATCGTCTCTCTATCGCCAGACCAAGAGACTTACCGAAACGTTTGAATACTTTTCACAAGTGACATGCGATTGCCATGCCTCTTCGAAGCCTAGAGCAGCGATCTGCATAATATGGTCCAGCTTGTGAACCTCGCCTGGTTCGCCATCATCGTCCAGCCAGGGTTGTTTAGTTCCAGAACGTGGTCCGGTATGTTTGATTGTCTCGCTCTTCTGAACAAAAGGTATGAAGCGATAGTAGTTGTCGACATCTGCAACCATCGCATAAAGCTGGCGCTGGGTATATCTAGGGATTCGCATCAGCCTGGAAGCTCTTTTACTACGTGCCATATACTCACGGTAATATCTTCCTCTCATGGAAAGTATGCCTGCTTCCTTCAGTCTTGAAGATGCCGTTTGAAGATGTCTGGTAGGATCGGCAGCCGTATGTCGAGCGTAAAGGAGCGTGTCTACAGCATGTACGAAGACTCATGGTGGTATATCTTGAGGTATAAAGCCTTGAATTGGTAAAAGGAAAGCCTTGAATCTGAAATGGACTTGCTTTGTTTCGTCACGAACTGATTGCTTGCTTGCTTGCTCGCTGGATGGCTTCAAGATGGATGATCTGCTGGATCTGAATTGGAGCAGCAACACTAATGGGAACGATAGCAAGAACGGTCAGAAATCCAGCTACAATGCCTTCGACTCTTTGGCGGCAGCCGCGAAGACAAATACGGCCAACTACCATGGCCTGAACAGTGCAAGGTCGCCTTCGCCAGCTTCTGTTTTCAGTCCTGTGTCCGCAAAGAGCAATGGAAACAGCGCGAACGATGCCTTTAGCTCGCTCTTTAGCGATACAACCGCGTCCGCGCGCCAAGATGCATCAAAGCAGGGCAGCATGAGCATGCAGCAGCGGCTGGAAGTGCAGAGAACTGGTAGTGGCTCGTGAGTGAAGAGGTTCAAGTATGATGGACCGGCATCGTTGAAGCTGCCATGTCCAGCTCGAGCGGACCTCGTGGACCTGGAAGTTCGCGAGCAGCTAGCAACGACCTATGGGACTTTGACATGCTATCTTCGGCCCCTGCATCTGCTTCATCTATATCTAGCAAGCCGAAGACAACATCGTCTCCCGCCGGTAGCAGCAATCCATTCGATGATCTGGATGCTTTCGCACCAAGTGCAAAGAGCACGGTCACATCTCCCTTGAGTACTCAGACATCGAGTCAGCACGAGACAGACGACTTCCTCGGCATACTGTCTCAGCCGGTGTCCGCTTTCGAACGCTCACGCTCGCCTGCACTCAGTGGAAATATCTCGCCAACTATGGCAGCTCCGACACCATTGAGAGCATCGGAGGCTAGTATCAAGAGCGCGTCATCCACACGCCCGCCATCACGAGCAGTCGCTGCTCGAACACCCTCTCCTCCTCCGCATATTCTGGGCCAAGTTGTCGCCATGGGCTTCTCCTTGCAGCAAGCTAGACTCGCTCTAGCTGCTACACTGCAAAGCGGTGCTGTAGCGGGAACAGACAGGCAATGGGATGTACAGGCCGCTGTAGAGGTACTTGCAAGCGATGGCGCTGCCAACGCAGAAAGGGCGCGTAGCCCTCGATCTGCCAAGTCTGCGTCAGGAAAGAGCTCGAAGACAGATGATGTGCCGCGACGAGACTTCCGAGATGACGAGATGGATGGATACGAGCGAAAAGAAGCGAGACGTACACAATTGCAAGCAAAAGAGAGGGGTGCCGAAGGACAGCAGCGGCGAGGCTCTCCTTCGTTATCTCCTGGCGCGATAGATCGCCAGTCCGACGATCAAAGTCCAGACCTTCTAGCTCAAGCTTCGTCTATAGGCTTCTCAGTACTCAAGTCAGCCAATGCATATTGGAAGACGTCGAAAGCGCAGATTGCAAAAGCTGTAGAGGAGAACAAGTTCTTAGCTGCAACTGCTGAAAAAGCAGCATCTGGTCGTACAACTCCAAATACTGGCCGGCCTAAGTGGATGACGGCTGATGTGGATGATGGGGAAGCACAAGCGCGTTCGCCGGCTAGAAGTGAAGTTGCGAAGGGCAAGATGCCTCAGCAGCCGACTTTCAGCGACATGGACGACGGACATGACGAGCGGTCCCAACCACGAAGCGCTAGGCTACGTGCTGACTCGCCGCCTCAGCGGAAGCAGCAGCCAACAACGAATTTGTGGGATGAAGCCGATGACGTGCTGGCGCCCCATCCATCAGACAGACCTTCTGCCGCTAGATCGCAGCCTCCAGAGCCGAAAGCGCATCTGAAGCCGCCTGAGAAGGAGAAAGCAGCATATGTTTCACCTCATCGTCGGAAAGCACCCACGCCGTCCGCAAGTCCGGTCACGCCCAGCTCGACTGCTGCAACGCCTGCCCCTATGCGCAATGGATCCAGTAAACCAACTCCAAAACCGCAAAGGCCGCCAAGGACGAAAGTCACAGCTACACTCTCCCAGCTTACAGCGTCGAAAGATGCACGAACTCGTGGAAATGAGCATTTCAAGCTGGGCCGGTATGGCGAAGCAGTCGATGCTTATACATCTGCTCTCATGCCGCTGCCGGAGACTCATCTAGCTCGCGTTCCGGCACTAAATAACCGTGCAAATGCCAGATTGAAGATAGGAGAAGAACGCAAAGCGGGCGAAGATGCAACGGCCGTCATCATTCTACTTCTGGGAAATACCATCAAGCCAGATGCGGCGAAAAAGAACGACTATACCTCAATGCTATCGGAGTTAGAGGCTATCGAGGTTACTGCAGGGGAAGACAAGCTCGATGCTCCAGATGCTCTTGGAAAAGCTCTATCTCGAAGGGCTAGAGGGCATGAAGCTGGCGAGAAATGGCGTTTAGCCATGCTCGACTGGCAAATGCTAACAGAACTGGGCGATCAACGAGTATTAAAGAGCGCGGGCGGGATGCGCGTGGTCAGCGAAGGTTTAGGGAGATGCAGGAAAGTCGTCGAAGGTCCGGCTGAACCGGTAAAACAAGTTCCACCCACACCTCCTGCTGCAAGAGCAGCGCCTAAGCTTCCAGGTGCGAAATCAGCAAAGCCTTCGGCTGCACTTACTGCACTTCGACAAGGCAACCAGCAAGCAGAGGCGGACGAGTCTGAGGCGATTCGAGTCAAGGACAGTGTAGATGCCAAAATCACTTCTTGGAGAGCTGGAAAAGAAACAAATCTACGTGCGCTCATCGGAAGTCTGGACCATGTACTATGGGAAGAGCTAGGGTGGAAGAAGGTTGGTATGCACGAGCTTCTGACGGAGAGTCAGCTCAAGGTGAAGTATGTGAGGGCAATCAGTAAAGTACATCCTGATAAGGTGAGCTACCCACTCTCCCATGCAAGTCAGCCGCACTGACCAGGCCACGCGTCTAGATCGGCAACAATGCCACTGTTGAGCAAAGGATGATAGCTGGAGCAGTGTTCAGTACACTGAGTGATGCATGGGCGACTATGAAGTGAATGCCGAGATGCCTTGTTGTCACATCATCCTGTTTCAGCAGGTGTGTCCGCTCAGTCAAAGCAGCTCCCTCTGGGTACATATTCCCTTGACAAGTCAGTGTGCTCATGAGATGCTCTGACAGTTCGAATATACACTGCTGTGTGTATTGCCGGTGTCCTCATTGGCCAGATAGTGGCAAAGTCTGCTTAGGGGTCGCTTTAGGGGTAATTAGTCAAGACGCCTTTCAAGCTTTCTCTTTCTTTCTCCTACCACATCTCTCCTCCTTCTTCATGGCTTCTGTCAAACTTCCTCCTAGATCAGACAGCGTACGCGACTCTACCGAACGAGCGCCTGTTTGGACTCTGAATTCGAGACCAAGCACGTATGGCGCGACGCCTCATGATCCTTCATCAGCGCAGGCGCGGTCGCAGCAGCCACCTTTGAAAGCAATGTGTGATATGCACAGTCGTCCAGACACAGTCTGCTGCCGGACTCTCAAAGATAGCGATGAACGCAATCTTCTAGATCCGGATATTGTCAGGTGCGCCCAGGTTCGTCGGCTGTTCTGCTTACGTTTACTGACATATTATCCGCAGAGACATCATCATTGGACTAAGCGATGGTCTTACCGTACCCTTCGGGCTTACAGCAGGACTAGCAGCTCTAGGGCAAAGCCGAGTCGTGGTCATTGGCGGCGTTGCCGAGCTCATCAGTGGAGCAATCTCTATGGGAGTTGGAGGCGGTCTATCCGCACAGGCCGAGCGGGATCACTATCGCTATCTGAAACGAGCGACAAGAGCAAGAGTCAAGCGGTCTTGCGCAGGCGAGCTGGAGCGAGAAGTGACAGAGGTACTTGGCTGCGTGGGACTGGAAGAGAGCCTATGCCGAAGGGTGGCCGTAGGCCTCATGAAGGTCGAAAACGAGGTATCTCCAACGGGAAGCAGTGGAAAAGCAGCGGGTCAGCCATCACCTTCGGTGATACAGACAGTCCTACGGACGATAGCAAGGAAGCCAAGAGTTGCAGTCGACGAAGAAGATAGCAGCAGCCTACGCTTCTCGGACGAGGTTGGCCTTACACCTTTCCTTCTAAAATTCGGTGAAGGTCTGGAAGAAGTGCCGACATCTCGCATATTCATATCCGCTCTTACTATCGGTACCTCATACGCGATCGGCGGCCTCTTCCCTCTACTTCCTTACTTCTTCATTCCGGACGTTCGCACTGCCCTCTTCTGGTCGATTGGCATTACTGCCGTCGTGCTTGTCATCTTCGGCGTGCTCAAAGCATACCATACAGGAGGCAAGATTGGCTTCACCGGATACTTCCAAAATGCGTTATCGACACTTATAGTAGGCGGTGTTGCTGCTGGCAGCGCGTTCGCAATCTGCGCAGCTCTTGAGGCGTAGATCATATCTTCCGCATTCTTCATCAGTCTATCATACCTATCATTAGCAAAACACCTTCTCAGCTCACGGCTGGCGCGCGTTCATTGTTGTAGAGCATAATTGTAGTCAATCTCTAGCAACCCATAGCACCCCAGGAATTACGCAAGAAGTATGGCCCAAAATCGCATCTGTGCATTCTTTGGCTGAGAATTTGGTATGACGGCTTATCCGGCTACCACCATCTCGACTTGACATCGTTCCCACTACACTGAATGCGGTGAATGTAAACGTCAAGAACGCGTACGCATGGAAGAGGTGCACTCTGATGGCGACGGACTTGCCTCTGGCGCCTCGAGTATTCAGCCGGAGCGAGCTGAGGGATCGCTCTCGACGGTGTCGTCGTCGTCAACGCTCAACACCTCGGAACATCCTCTGTCGCCCAGTATAGCTGCCAGCAGTAGCAGGCCCAGCTACTTCAGACCTTCACCGTCCTTACTTGCGGCGCCTGGCGCCCAAGCGATCTTTCATGATGACGAAGAAAACGACAATGAGGACGTAGCATACGCTCACACTCGACATGACAAGGACGTCGACACCCCAACTCAGCTGGCGAACTCGTCCGAAGTGTATGCGAACCTGTCCGAGCAAGTTACTCTCAGATTGCCCAAAGCTCCACATCTTATGGAAGTCGGGCACTTGAAGCGTAGTCTCAATCAAAGAGACGAGGATATCTCAGTATACGCGATACAAGAACTTTCTAGGCAGGTCGCCAGCCTGCAGGAAGCGGTCCAGCGACAGCGAGATCAGCAGGACTTACGCGAACAGGCTTTGCATTCGCTGTTGAGAGACTCTACATCGATGCAAGTCACGGAAGGAATGATCAGCAGGGCTCTACTCAGGGCCAATGTGGAAGCAGAGGAGCGGACGCGAAACAATCACGATAAAGTCGCAGGCAGCTGGAAATTGCAGCTAGCTGTGACACGAGATGCTGGATCTATCAGTACCTCATCAGGCAAAGTAAGCCACATGCAGCGCGCGACCTATGAACAACTGGAGATGACCTTTTATGCTTGTAGCTACCCATAAGCTGCGACCTGCAAGACGCCATGTCTGAGGATAGTCTAAGCCTGGAAACGGATAGGCGCTCGTCTATCTCACGTCCGAAACGTCAGAACTCGCCGATGCAACAGCCCCGGACAGCTAGAGAAGGCAGAGGCCGGCCCCATTCGCAGTCACTGTCAAGCAAGCTTTTTGGTGGGACTGCAAATGCTTTACCAACCTCACCAACTGCGGAATCCTTTCAAAGTGCCGTAACTGGTTCGACCCAATCTATATCCACAGAGTCCAGCGCTGGGCATACTCGAGGGCAATCACCACGGTCGCAACCTCGCATCAACAAGGAACGAGCAGATAGCATTCCTTCGGTAGCTAGCAATGCTTCCTCGATATCTCAGTCGCGAAAGGAAAGCACCGGCTGGGCAGGAACCCTCTTCAAATGGCGTTCTTCGCCTAGGCGGCCAGCAGAAATGGACGTTACGCAGAACGACATCGACGACCCGGTTGCAACGGACGGTTCATTCCTCGAACGCGATGATGTTGGCACAGTGCCGAAACTTACACGAAATAGTACGCTCAAGGCCTCCAGGGACCCTGTGAGATGCAACAGTATCTCTAGCGCTGTTTCCTACAGTGGTACCCTCAGTACAGATGCATTAACAACCAACGGGCCGTCACTGCAAGCAGGAGCTAGCGAGTCAGACAATATCGCCCAAGCCGCAGGACCAGCCAGGACTTTGCTAGGAAGGCGGACATCAGGTCTTAATGCGGAGGCTACACTTACCACTGATGTCGTGCCTCAGACTGTTGGGGCAACAACGGTTGCAGGTGTGACGACGCCCTCCTCTGCGGCTATGCTGCTCTCTATTTCATCCTCTCAATCATTTCACACCTTGTCGCAAGTTCCAGTCACAAGACACTTCAGAGCTGTCAGCGAGTCGGCTTCGACTATCCGCAAGCACCAGGGCGGTAGATTAGGTCCAGAGGTCTTCAGCGCACCAATGAAGGTGTCGGAGAACGTCGACAAGTGGACGCGCCGTCTTCTGGCATCCTTCAACCCGCCTCTACCTCAACACGGCTCGTCCGATTCCCTCAAAGCATACTCGACAGATGTCGAGCACGCGTCATCCAGTTCCTCGTCCCCCAGTATCAATGTGTCGGCGATACATCCCGGAAGGAAAGCCAGCAAAGCTGCACCGTCCCCCGCCGTGCTGGATAATCAGCAGTCCACTATATCTCCCACCTCATCACCCGTATCAGGCTTGCACCCGCAAGCTGGGCACGCTTCTGTAGCTGAAGCTTTGCCTTTAGCACCTTCCACGGCGGCCAAGCCGAAGGGGTATCTTTCTTCTGCCAAAGGTACCATCGGGCGGGCCCTCGGCATTGGAGGTACTACTAGCCCTCCCACATCAGATAGTATCATGCCAAGTGGATCACCTCATCAGCTTCGCGTCAAGAAAGGAGCGCTCAAGAAGAGTGCCATCGAGCCAACACTGACTCTTCCGTCTACATTCACGTCGTTTACGGCATCTTCAAGCCTGATGTCGCCATCAGCCACATTATCTTCAGGAGTACATGCGACTCGATCTTCCTCGAATAATGCTCTGCAGATGGGCACGATAATGGCAGCCAGCTCAAAACCTCCGACTTTGGCTCCCGACCTGAGCGAACAGATGAAAGACGGCCCTCTAGTCGATCGCTACGGGTTTGTCTATGATGTCAAAGCGGGGATGAAGCTATTGAGAGACAGCAGGAAACGGCAAACTGAGGAAGCGGAAAGCATCAAATCTCTTGATTCGCCCCCACCTGCTGCGGAAATCAACGTTGATGAGCTACGGGAAGCTCTTGGCCCGAGTCCTGGTGCTACGCCAGCGCTAGAGACAGCCTTGGCAGATTCTGCACCGGTATTGTCCATCTCTCCACTTCCGACTGCAGCAGCGAGCGCTCAGACGATAGGCAACACAAGCCAGGACGGTAGTAACGGGATTCCGTCGAATCAAAGTATCCGGCGCTTGTTGTCTCAGCTCGGAGAAATGAACGAATCGGTCGAAAAGGCGCAGAAAGAGGCCTGGGATGCATTCATCAAGAAGAGGAAAAGCAAAGCAACAACCCGCACGCCAAAGGATGAAGACGCTATTGCCGCCAAAAAGAGGCGAATGACCGTTGTCGAAGCTCCGCTGAGCATGGGCACTCAGCTGAACGGCAGCGCTGAGGAAGAGCTTTTTTCAGACAATTTGGTCGGCGTAGCTAGCATGGGAACAGGCAAGGAGGACGATCGGGTGTTTCGGAAACTCGTCCGTAATGGCATACCGATAGTCTATCGATCGTCCATCTGGGCTGAGGTGCTGGGTGCCCTAGAGTTGCGAGAACCAGGAGCATACCAAGATCTCCTCTCGGCGCATGCAGGGCAGACGAGTGCTTGTGTTGAACAGATCGAGATGGACACCCATCGTACGTTCCCGACAAACGTCTTTTTCGCTGGCAGTGGCCCTGGCGTTGGTAAGCTTAGGCGCGTCTTAACTGCCTACTCCTGGCGAGATCCTTCTATAGGCTACTGTCAAGGCATGAATCTGCTGGCAGCCATGCTTCTCTTGGTCTATCCTGATGAAGAAGACGCTTTTTGGATGCTAGCTAGCGTCTTGGAAAGGTTGCTTCCTAGCGATTATTATTCCCCTCAGCTGCTGGTTTCGCAAGCTGACCAGCGAGTCCTTCAAGATCTAATCCAGATCACCTTGCCAGACGTATGTGATATCGACTTTCTTGAGTACTGTTAGGCTGTGTTAGGCTGACGGCCTTTACAGCTATTCGCACACCTTGATGATCTGGGTGTCGACCTCCCTGCCATCACCTTCGGGTGGTTCTTGTCGCTGTTTACCGATGCTCTGCCCATACAGACTCTCCTCAGAGTCTGGGACGTGCTACTCGTATATGGCCCGATCACTCTCTTCAAGTAAGTCAGTTGCATACTGCCATCATTACCTATCTGACACTTGGTTCGACAGAATCGCTATCGCGATCTTCAAAATCCACTCTTCCGAAATCTTCGCAACCGATTCAGCTAGCAATTTCTACGTTCTGCTCGGGAGCCTCACCTCACATATGTATAGTGCGGACAAGTTACTCAAAGTGAGTTAGTTCGGCGCATTCCTACGGAATAAGCTGAAGCTCCTGCAGACCGCCTTCGACGACTTGAAGCACATTAAACGTCAAGACATCGAAGCGCGTCGATTGCGTCATGTAGCAGACATATCTCGCGAATTGGCACCACGCACGCCGTCAGCAGAATAAGGACCCCTCGTTTGATTACCCGATACATAATGGTATACCTAAAAACAAAGCGCTTGTAGCCTCTAGAATACAGTGTCGTCGAAGTAATAGTCACAGTATCATGGTTGAGGGTAGTGATACACAGGATTTTTTGGGGAGGATCCGCTTAAACGATATGTGCCGGCTCGCTAGTCGCGATTCGTGTCTATGTCTCTACGTGTTGGCGAAGTAAATCTATCAACAATCTGTGCCCGCACATTGGCATCTCTCGCAACCTGCTCTTGGGCCAGTTCGGCAAGGCGGCCATTTTCTGCTCTCCGTCTCTCTGTAACCCGGAAAGCTTCCGCACGAGGCTGTCTTTTCATTGATGCAAGCCTCTTTAACGACCTTCGGTACCGTGCTAGTGTTGTCTGATATGGACTTCCGCTCACTGCGCTCTGGCTGACATCGCCTTGCTCCGAAGCGTGACTATCCGTATTGGTAAGCGAAATTGGGCTAGCCAATGCCTGGTTCTCTAGTTCCTCGCCCATCTCAATGTCTGGGAGCTTGACACTGTCACGAGCTGGCGGTGAGCGGGAGTAGACGACGAAGGAGGGTGTCCTGGTTCGTGGGTGCTGATGGTTGTGCACCACGAAAGTGCCGTTGGAAGAGATACCAGGAGGAGATATGGATGCTGCCGAAGGGCTTGATTTAAAGCCGAGGAAGGATGTCAGGTTGCTGAAGGAGCGGCTAAGGGCTTGCGTAGGCCGACCGCCGAAGGAAGTGAACGCCGCCTTGCGTTTTATGCCCTTTTCAGCCTTTTGTCTGGTTGGATCATTGGCGGGCCGTAGCAGAAGATCGTTCATGGACGCTCGTCCGATTGTGTTCGCAAGGAAGGGTTGCCGTGTTTCGCTGTCTTCGCTAATAGCAGGCTTTGGCTCCTGAAGTAGGTCCGCTGAGCGATGCCGACGGTGATTCGAGGGACGATTCGTCCCTGCGCTCGTCTTGCTCCTGCGGATAGGTCCTACATATTCAGAAGGATGCCATAGCAAATCTCTGGAGGGTGGCCGAGGCCGCGATTCCATGTCTGCGAAATCTGTCTCTATGATCTCTGCCAAAAGTGCCTGCCGAAAACGCTGAGATGAAGTGCGATACGCGATACTCCTTCGTTTAGGATTGGAAGGAACCTTGGCCTGAGCGGGCTCGGAAAGCGCTGTAGCTGGTGATACTTGTGACGAGCTTGATGGAGTGTGCTCATCGAGATCCGAAGACTGGAGAGGACTCGCGAAAGATGATACTGATGCTGATGGCGGAGTCGAATGAGCTGATCGGGTTCCGTTTTCGTATTGCTGGCGAAGCCAGTCTCCTATCTTGGTAGAAGTTGCGGAGCGTGGGACCGATGCGCTATCCTGTCGCGCATCGTCGCCGTCCTGTATGCCAGCTACCACCGCGAAAGACGAGAACGGGCGTTCCGCTCTCGTGAAGTCTTCGGACGACCTGCGAGCCAGCGCTTCGTCCGGCATTGTGACTTGCTCTCTTGCTTGTGATGCTGTCGCGGGTGGTAGATACGAAGTGGAGTCGCCTGGCTTTGCGAACGCGGACTGCGAGCCATAGCTTGTGTTTTTGGTGCTGTGGGTTGCCGTTGACCGAGATAGGAAGGAATCATAATCTCGTGAGCCTGGAACTGAGGAACTGGCAGTTGCAGTAGAAGCCTGGCGGTTGTGACCGAAACGCCTTTTTGGCTCAAGTGGCTTTCCTGACGGAAACGATGCTTCTTGCGACTCGAAAGATACGCCATTCCCTCTGTCTGATCTATTGCATCGTACATTGTTGAAAGTGTAGGGTTGTGCGCCGACAATCTGTGTTGAGAAGTGCGGAAGCGTGATGTGCCGGTCTGAATCGAAATATAGCGGATCAATAGAGAAGCGATGCAGGAAAAGAGCTTGTCTAACCTTGACTTAGTTGCTCCAAATCTGTTGCTTCGTCCAACAGCGAGGAAGCTAGCATGTTCAGGCTCAAAAGGCTCTCAAAGCTTTCAGACCTCGGCAGTTCCGTACGGAGGTCTGGTTTTGCGAGCTCTCGCCGCTGACGGGCAGTAGTATGATTGCCATTGGAGAGATGCATCTGAGCGCTCATGGCTTGCAGGTGATCCTTCTGCGCTTCCGAAAGCCAGGCTCTTTTTGGGTGACGAACGGTTCTATCTTCTTCTTGCTTCTAGCATTGACGGCATGCAGGACTACCGGAGAGTAGGCAGTACGATGGATGCTTGGTTGCGGTAAGAGCTTGTGCAAGGAGCTCTCAGATGCATTCAGCGTTTTGTCAAAGCCCGCGCGGCTCAACCACGCAACCACAAAAACTCTCCCGAGTTGTGTCTCTGATCGTAACCACAAGCTAGGCACCTGAAATATAGGTAGAAGGTGATGCTTACAAGATGAAGGGATTCATTAGCAGTGTCAGCATTTTACTGCGAAAGTCAGGACATACACGGGCGCGTTGATTGCGATGATGTCGGGATCAGTTTGCAAAGGCCAACCAGCTAGAGTCCAGCGTCTTCGCTCTTGCGCTTGTTTTGAGATTGCTTGGTCTTTGTAGTGGGCCCACGTCTTCTGGATGCATCAGCCTTCGATTTTTCGACGAGATCTCGTCACTTGGATCAGCTCGCCAACATCAGCTTCTTGCAACATCAGCCTCATCAGCTCGAAGGGCTATTCTAGAAGGACATATTACTTGGAAGACAAGCAGTAATGACGGAAGCGCCTGACCGTAGCGCACGGGCGAAGTGCTGGGAAGCTCGCGACGCTTTTTTCGCATGTCTTGACGCAAACAACGAACAGGCAGGAGCATGTAAGAAGCAGCAGACAGCTTTCAATAAAGACTGCGCGGCGAGCTGGGTAAGCCGTTCTTTCCATCTCTTGTGCGATCAAGCTGATGCAGCTGGCTTTAGGTCGACTACTTCGTAAAGCGGCGGCAGCTTCAGAAACGGCAAGATGCTACATATGCTCGAGATGCGGGAAACCTTGCAACGGCAGCCGCTTCACCCACGACAGGGATACCGAAAACCTAGCTCGATGCAGATACAGAAGTTATTGCAGCCGCTCAGCAGGAAGGGCCCTCGACATGTACGACACACACTCTGCTATTCACACACAAGAGAAGGAATCGTCGGAGGAAAAGGAGCTACATACACTTCGCGAAGTAGCTCATCGTCGACAATTGTAGCATAGCACAAGAGCCAGCATATCTCAAGCGGAATATAGGAGCAATACCCTAGACATAATGTACGTTTGATCTCAGGTCTTCAGCTCCAGCAACGCAGATGCGCTGCCTCGATTCTCCAACATGTCTCGCCCCAACTCGCATGAAAGCGGCGTCCAGGCCCGTGGACAGAGCCGTGTTGTTTTCGAGAGTTCCACAAGAATGTCCATCTACGAGATGCGCATGCTCGACAAGCAGGCGAGACGTGGTGTACGACCCCAGAGTTTCATCGTACGTCTTGACTCGCCAACCCAGCTTCATAAACAGGTAGATATTAAGTCCTAGCCATAGAGCCAGGAGGGCATACAGAGATATCGCCCAGGCAATTTTGCGTTGCCGTCTAGTGACCTGGCGATATGCCGTTACCTCGTGCATCTGATCGCCGCGCGTCGCTGATACAGCGATGCTTGCAGTCATGTGCAGTATAGCCTGCCAGACTGTCTTGGCCATCTCGTCGGCAGTAGGCTGCTGAAAGCGGACTGTCTTGAGCTGGTCGATATCGTCTGTAAGCTGCGAGGTAGTGTAATTCCACATCCGCACTAGAGATGGAGCTGTAGGCTTCCCAAGGCCAAGTCCGCTGCTACCCTCCAATACCATCAGAGCTGCGCTGAGGGGGTGAATCAGAGGCTCGCCTTGCTGCGCAATCGCACTGTCGTAATACTGCTCCTGCTTAACGGTCTGATTGTCGAAGACGCCGGTACGTCCATAGACACGCACAGACACTGTAGAGAACGTAGCAAAGCAGACTATAGCTTCAGAAACCGCTGTCGCATTATCGTCCGTTTCGTTCCTAGCGTCGACACGTATTATTCCTTTCGCAGTTTTTGCTGTCGTCCCATTTGTCATCCAATCCGTCTGGAAACCGTAGTCATCCAGGCAAGTGGCCACGTCCAAGTTTACGCCAAACCAAGCGGTATTTGTCGGAGGAAATGTTCGCCGTGGGCCAGACTGGAGCAGATCTTGACAAGCCTGAGCGAACGATTCATTCGTCGGGTTTGAATGCGAGATTGAGCAGCCGCCCTGTATCCTCAATCCTGGCAAAACGGCATCCGATCCTTCTGTGTTTCCGGCGAAGACGATGTCGGTAACATTATGAGCCAGTCTCAGAGTACCTCCAGGTACATAACTGGTGCTGTTGTACGCTTGGAAGATGTCAAGCCCGGTGCCGAGAGAGCCAATGCCTATTAAGAGCTCTTGGTAGGCATCGATGCCGCTTAAATACGCGGGCGCCATAGCACTCAGCGGTCGCGATTGCAGAGTGGAGATTGTTTGTAGCTGTACATCGTAGCCTTGGTTGAGAAAGAGGGGAGTTCCGAAGCAGATCAATGTCTGCAGAGCGAAGAGGAAGAAGACGGGAGAGAAGCGTGTAGTGCTGAAGCTATACCAGCAGGAATAGCATATGCCAAAGGCATCGGACCACGCTCTGTCGGCCGTCAAGAACAACTCGTTCCAAGTTCTCGGGCGATACTTGGTGAAGGACGTAGCAGACATGGCCAGGCGCGCATTGAAGATTGTGGTGATCGGACCATGGAGGATTGAGAAGACAGTGACGGCCAGGACTAATGCTCTGTCAAACCTCCACCCAATCTTGCCTTTAAAGTCATGCGCCTCGAGACATGCATATTCCAGCCAAATCATAAGCAGTGCTACGTAGACGATCCAAACAGCCATGTAGAGATATGGCTTCCAATAGTATTTGAGCCGGTGTCTCTGCAGCGACATCGAGTTACCGTAGTATTCACCGTCAGATGCGGTTCGTGAGGGCGCCAGCTTGTACAAATCGCCCTGCATACTCGGTATAAGCATTTCACTGGACTGAGGAGCGACTACGCTGTTGCCTACCCTGTCGGCTGCTGGGTATTCTGCATGGCCTTCGGTCTTGCCTTCGATATCATCCATAGTGAGCGACGCCCGTCAGATGAGCTGGCTGTGCTTTCAGACAGCGTAAAGCGCAGAAGACAAGCCTGTCAGAACGCAGCATCACTGCCCGTGCCAATTATGGCATGTTTGGCCAGTTTGGCGTAAGCAGTTTAACGGCCGTTGTCATTTGGGTCTAACTGTAGTAAGTCTGAGGCTCTGTACCGTGATTGGAAGAGACATGTTGCGACATAGAGGGTCATGCTTGTCGGCTTTGTCGTCCTCGAGTGTAGGAAGGCAAGGAATGTCCACGACTGACAACAGGCTTTCATCTGTATACAGGCTTACCGGGAACGAGATACCTTCCTCCTTCTATGCAGGTCAAAGTTATTGTGTAAGAAGAGTAATAGCTCGCAACAAGCCATTGGAAGCCCGTCAAAAGCATGTGCCTTGCGTAGCTCTGCATCTCGCTTGCGTACAAGTTGACCATACCTTGCCTGCGCTTTTCGGAACTCGCTGTCTTTAGCTTGAAGTTGCTTGTTAGCGTCTATCAGAGCTTGTGGAAGGTCTGGCCACCGTATCTGAGGCTCGCGTGATGGCGGCGGTGACCAATTTCGCATCGTGGGGTTCCAATGCCCGCCTGAGGAGGCACTTCTTGAACTTACTGATCTGTTTGCTACCGATGACGGCGGGCGCGACGCTGACGGGGGTGGTCCAGGCAATACCGGTCTCTGAACAGGCGCAGCGGGGCGCTCGTCGCTTGGAGGCGTGGGAGGAGGAGGAGGGTAGACCATTGGTGGATGTAATGGTGGAGGCAAGGCCATTGGTGGACGGAGAGGGGGAGGAGAGGGCGGTTGAGGATGGATCATCGTTTGGGCAGGGCTTTGCCTCGTTGGCATCGGCGGCAGAGGAGTGGTACCACTAGGCGCTGTTGTTACAGTCCCAGGCGGTACTGCCGTATTCTCTGCCACTGTCTGGCGCCAATCTTCTATTGTGCGAGGTGGTGGTGGCATTGCTTCAGGGACACCGAGTGACCGGAGAAGCTCACGAGAGGGTGGAGGAAGCGGAGGAAGCGGCGGCGGAGGCAGAGGGGGAAAGTCACGATAGTTAGGCAGACGCGCCACATTCGTTCGAAAGAATTCTGCACGTCGACCTTCAGGGTCGGACGCATTTGAGCTTATTTCCGATATGGTAGGAGGAGGTGGTAATCGAGTAGACGATTCCGATCTGAAATGGAGAGGTATTCGAGCTTGAGGCTCCCCAGAGCTCGAAGAACCATTTGCTGAAGGCCGCCTGTACCTTTGTGGATAGTATGGCCACTGCTCTACAGAACGAGCCCTCGTTGATGCGGAAGATACCGAACAATCATCCGGCAAGTCTGACGGGGCCGTATTCCGGAACGGTCGACGTCCACGACTATCTTTCACGTGAGATAGATACTTCAGGTAGTGTTCTTGGTAGACGTCCATTGCTTTCTCCAGCTGTACCTGTACTTTGGCCAGGGTCTTCCTGTCCTTATCATGAGCGAGGGCGCCCCTGCCAGCAAATCTTCAGCTGTGTCGTGTACCACACTCACCATAATTACGTACTTTGTAGCTGATACTGCATTGGTCGAAGTACCGAAAGCCGCCTTCACCTTGGCAAAAGGACCTACTTTGGCTAATTTGCGCAACAGTACTTTATGCTTCGCGAGCACAGCCAGAAGAGCGTCCAGATATACAGTTTGGCCATTGCTAGCGGTAGAGTCAAAGCAAGTCCAGCTATCGATCAGAGGGAGCAGATCTCGCACCAAGGCATTGACTGGCAGAATAGTGGCGATGTTCAGAGCTAGGCGTCTAGTGATTTTAGATACGTTTCTAAACTACTGTCAGTCATGCTTTGAGCGCAAATCAGAAGGTAACTTACGTTTTAGCATTCTTCAGATCGCTGACTGAATCGTCGCCGAGATGTTGCAGAACCCTTGTAAGATGTACTGACAGACTCGGAGCCAATACGTTGACGTGGTAAAGGATCGTGCCACCGTCGAGTTCCTCTTTCCAGCCTTTGACGGTCGAACTACGGAGGGGCACCCGGCTGTGATTATGAAGCTTGTTTGCCATTCTCTGCAGATACTGTACACCAGCATCATCAATAGGTCCGTAATGGCGCTTCGGCAGTCGCTGAACGAGAGCTTGAAGGCTTTCGTATGTTGGGGAAGCAGTCTGGCCAGATGTTCGGGCAATCGACGACAGTTTGTCGGTTGTAGATGTGCCTCTACGTGGCATAGCTGTTACTTTGCTAGCTTGTAGTGGTTGGGCCCGGGCAAGCAATAAGTTGCTGCAGCGAGTGCGGTCTAGCAAGCGCGAGCAGGCAGTGCTGCAAACCATGGCTATGTCAATGGGAGAGCAGTATCGTCGGAATTTCTTCCTTCCTGCTTGTCGCTGAGATCTCGCAGTCGTTCAGCGTATCATCGTGTGACGGGCTTCTCTTTCGCCTTCCTTCAAGTACTTCAAAACCCTCGAGCATGTCTTCGCTTCTCGACCGTTCTCTGGATGATTTAGCGAACCAGGACAGCTCACGCAGTCGACGTGGCCGCGGACGAGGAGCAGGACGAGCAGCCAGCGGGGGCAGACCCAATTCGAGCCCATACACGGTGAGGCAGCAGCATCTCAGAACAGAGACGAACCAGGAGGTCCAATCAAGACCATCTTTGCTGAGGTTTTGAGTGTCGGCTTCGCGCAGAAACCGCAAACGAGAGCCGACCCAGATGCGTCCTGGAGCCACGACCTCTTCCAGACCAGCAAGCTTGATTACGGCGGTGAGGATGACCAATATAGCAAGGCAGAAGACGAGCACAGTAGAAGAGCAAGAAACCACCGAAACCCTCGAGCTGACAATGAGCCGAGAAGCACAAGACTCAAGATCACAAACCTGCATTACGAGGTCTCGGAGCGGGAGCTTGAAGTGCGCAAGGCATACTCAAGTGTTCCACATAGCTTCTCTGACATCTCACACTTCCAAATAGACGCTATTCGTGCAGATAGGCCCTCTGGCAGCTGGGACCGCCAGAGAATCCAATCCTGCGATTAAAGTAGGCTAAGTCTCATTACATTCACCCACGAGTAACCGAACGAGCGACTGCGGAAACGCACATCGTCCATCCGAGCGCGAAGCGTCTTCTTCGAGATTGGTCGCTTTCGAGATACAGGAAGACGTCGGCCTTACTATCGAATCGGCGAAGCGCTTTCGAAGCATCTACGTGCTTCTCCTTCGCAGACATCACCTTTCGATTCTTCGCACGGCAGCCTTCGCTTACATGCTTACACTCCCCTTGTGCTTTGTTGGCCCGTCATCAAGTTTGATGCATCGGGTCGTTCTCTAGGAGAGGCCACGGTGACATATGTAAGTTCTGCGCTTCTATGGAGCTCGGTCGAGCCTGTACTGACGCTCTTACTGCAGGAAAGCGAAGCCGATGCCGTTCGAGCGAAAGAAGTCTTCGATAACGCGCTCGCCAAGGGTTAGCAACTGTCTTTTGACGTGACCTTCACTATATCTAACACTACCTTTCCAAGGCGAACGCATCGCAATCGAATACGACCTTTCTGCACCACGCAACTTCAAGCCACGCAACAACGGCCTTGCCTGGAACTCTATACCGTCCGACGGAAGCATGAAGGGCGGTGCTTCCAACTCATTGCTCGCGAGAATGGACAAGCCGTGAGTGTACACTCTTGCCCGCAGACGCTGTTCTCGCTCACTCCGCTATTTGCAGTCGTGATCTTCCAGGAGCTAGTAAGCCGGCATATGCATCATCTATTGGTCGAGCTGCATCCACGCGAGGCGGTGCTCGAGGAGGAGCATCTGGAAGAGGCCCCTCCGATAGAGGCACAAACGCAAGAGGCCGAGGAAGAGGTCGAGGAGGTGACAGAGGCGCCGCACGTCCACAAGCTACTGTTCAAAGTCTTGATGACGAGCTTGATGCTTTCATGAGCTCGTCCAAAGGAAGTACCGAGCAAGCTGCGGTAGGTCTGGTCGATAGCCGGCTTCTCGAAATGCGCTGATCTTTGCGAAGCAGACTGAAATTACGGCTACCGAGGACACTGATATGTCGTAAACTTCTATGCCATACCCTCTGTCAATATCCCTAAATGATGTAATAAGCTTTTATCTAGTTGCTGTCATGATTCCACACCTTTCCCTTTAAATACATCGCGGTATATGTACGCAGGCCTTGCAACATTTCATATGCCTGCGACAGGCACTGCTCAGTGTTGATAAAATTGCCAAGCTGAAGTATCGCTTAGATAAGCACATGATCAGACTGAATCTTCAAAACGTCAACATGCAGACTCTGCTTGCTTTCTCGCATTGTACGATTCTGGAACATACTTGAAGCTTTTACTGCTTATAAGAGTTGCCTATCACGGCCGTGGACCACAGGAAAAGCTTGCCTGCAAAAGAAGATCGTCGTTGAGCTGGGCTCTGGCGTCCAAGTTACATGGCAGATTCCTACAAGACCCGCTTTGATGTTCTTCAAGATGACGAGGAGTCGCAAAGCAACAACAAGTCCCTCAAGAATGTCCTGAACCGCTATCAGAATTCCAGCTCGAAGTCTCTTGCTCTATCTGCTTTGGCTGTACTTGCTTTCCTCTTTTTGGGCTGGAGCTGGAGCAGGCCTTCCTTCAAGAGAACAACAGGGCCTTCGTACGTCGGGGACGTAGACTGGAGGAATGCTTCTGCAAAAGCTCGTTCAGCCTATCGCTTTTGGACGGAAGATCAATGTGGAGCGATGTTCCATCCGCTGTATCTGTGCGTGCTTCCTCACTGAACCCTCAGCTGTCTACTGGGTCGAACTGTTTCTTTGCAGAGAGGCGGATCGCGCTATGGATTTCTGGGAAGCAAGAGGTGGTATCTCGTTCGAAGATGTCGACAAGGCATCAGGTGTTGCCAATGCGCGTCTGCTCATCTACGACAACCAGCTATACGTGAAAGGCTTCGTGAACGGTCTCTTCTCGAGAGCCTATGCTCAAGTCGCTCTAATTAGTGAGATCAAACGTTTCAGCGTACGTGATACACCGGCTAACGTTCTTTGCTGCTTTCTGTGCATAGACGAAGCTGTCATCACGTCCCCTGAGCCATTACCCAATATCGAATTTGCAATTAGCATAAACGACTGGGCTCACGGAGAGCCTCTACCTATCTGGGAACTATCGAGAGAAGCACATGTGGAGCAAGTCTGGCTGATGCCGGGTGAGCAGCCGCTTGCATATACGCAGAGGGAACCAGCGGAATCTGATGGTCGCTGGGTGATTAGACTATGGATTTTACAGCTGGCCTGAGCCTGGTGTAGGAAGCTTTCAAGAAGTTGTGCAAAAGACAGCGAAACATGAAGCCGATCATCCGCGCTGGTCCTCAAAAGACCCGAGGCTGTTCTGGAAAGGCGCATTCTGGGTCAATCCCTTGCGGCAGGCAAGCAACCATCGATACTTCAGTTTAGACTAGGTCTGATGATCGTACTCTTTAGCGTCTCCAAGAAGTTTCTGCTGGTCAGAAATGGTCAGATATCCAAGACATGAATTGGGGCGACAATGCTGCACAAAACCGGAAGACCATCGACGGTCATTGCGAATACAAATATCTCGCTCATGTTGAAGGCGGCTCATACAGTGGACGCCTGAAGTGCGCTTCATTCGTTTGTGCGAACCCGACTCCCGCTTATGCTCCCTTGACAGGTTCATCCAGATGTGTCGGTCTGTGATAGTGACACATGAGCTGAAATATGTGAGTTACTATACCCAATCGAGACATGCAAAGCTGACATCAGTTTATCGCAGATCCAGTAAGTCAAGCTAACTTGTAGCAACATCGAGGATTGACTGACCGCAACAACAATGCTCCAGGCATTTCCATCATCTGTAAGCTGCTGTCCCAGAGTTCAAAGGCGAATATCCCCGCTGAAACGGCTTACAGAATGAACTCGAATGCGAGTTCGCCAGATCAGAACACAGTCGTAACGCCAGGTGAAGACTGGGCAGAGCTGGACGCCACTATGAACAGCCTGCTGGCCGATGATGTCCGTGCAGAGCGGATAGCAGACAATGGGCAAGTCGCAGGTCTTATCACAATGAAGATCGTGCTGACTCGCAAGCTAGGTACCAATTTTGGAGGTATTGGAACGGACCAGCTGGCATCAACTGCTATTTGCGCAGGTAAAGCGATTCCCTCGTGTACGGGAGGTCCCCGTTGAGCTCGGTTTCACCAGGATGTTCCATAATTACGCCAAGGTTCAGAAGTTTGTACCAGTGCTGAGCTATAACGATGCATCATACGCTTCATTCGAGTGAGTCTGACTTACTCGCTGACAAATAGCAGAATACTGACGGCTTGTCTGCTATTTAGCCTGATGCGATCCGCTTTCTGGGAGATTCATTGAGTGAAGTACATAAAGTTCATAGTCGAGAGTACGAAGTGATAGACGTCCGTTCCTGCAGGCATAGTTTTGAGTGTAAAGGGTAGAGTAAGAGTATACCGCCGCGGTCGACAGTGGAGTCCATTGATCTGTACTTTATAGTAGAGCATAGGCAGATCAGCATATACAAGAAAAGATCTTGACATGACTCTTTCGCATCAAAACTGATTGTCGCTTTCCCTCATGCCGACCTTCGAGCTTCAGAGGCTGTCGCTGTACGCTTGTACAGCTTTACTTCCGTAGAATTTTCGATCAAAGAAAGCGACAATGCACGCCTTGAGCAGCCCTCCTCAGAACTCAGAACCAAGCCCATTGCACCGCTTGAGGCTTGACGTGCCGAAAGCACACGAAACCCTCGCCTCTCTCGCTCTGTCGCGAAAAGGACTACTCTTACCTTCACACTCATCATATCAAAGATATTCCATATCAACCAATGTCTAATGCACAAGCAGCGGTCGCCAGCGCGTCCAGCATTGAAGGCGCACGGTTCATCAGTCCACGAGCAGGCGACATGCTATTGAGCACATTTGAGGTTCATCTAGACTCGGGCTGTGCTATAGAGCCTGGCAGACAGCTTCGCCTGTCGCTACGCGCCCAGTCGGACCCAAGCGTCGAGGTACCCCTGCCGCCCATTGAGGCAGACGGCAGCAGTGTATTCCAAGCTACGGCCCAGCTCCCTGAAGAGGTCGTAGCAGGCTATCACGGTAAGGTAATCTGCGCAATCCCGCTTGCGTTATGTTGACATTAATTTGCAGACCTTCTGGCGCGACTTGATGAGTCGCCAGAACCGATTGCAAGCGTTAGTGTTCGCAAGATGCCCTATGGCGCTACGCGTAGCAAAGCAGCGCTCTGCTATACGGCAGGCCTCGGTATGAGGTCCGATGTCCTTGGGGAAAACAAGCTACGCTCCGTCCCTGCCGATTCTATCCGAGATGCAAGCAAGCCAGCTATCACAGCTGAGATCGAGTCCGACACACACGACCGAGAGGCACCAGCCCCGCGGGGCAACAATGCATTCTTTTACAAGCCTGAAACTGGCAGTACCCTCGATAGAAACTTCACTATCTACTTCGTCGATCCAACAGCATTGGATCAGGAAGTAACTCTTCATCTACAGAGTAATATCGCAGGAGAGGAAGGTATACTCCTCTTGAAGACCAAGATGGACGGGAACAGACTCAGACAAAGGGTGGATCTGCCGAAGAACATGCAGGCTGGCGAATATAGTATGTACTGTCATGTTTCATGATGCAGCCTTCTTTGATCACGCTTTTGCTACAGATCTGACTGTACAACGGGCCGGCGCCGTGAAAGCGACCCTGGAGGTCAAGGTTGGATCGGCTTGAACACCCTCCAGGATATGGACACTTGTGCTGCATCTTCACTCGTCGTATACGAGAATTGGCTTGATTGTCTTTCCGCTATGCACATCGATCTCTACCTGTGCCAGGTTCTTCCACGAGTAGAATTGGCTGATCCGTTCCAGCGGAAACTGAATCGCATTTCCTGTCAGATGTGGCCTCGACAAGATAGTGCGAACCCACTTTGCCCTGCTTGTGCAGGTCGACCAGCTGGGGTATAAGCTTTTTGGGCGAGCAATTACCCTCAACGCAGCCTACTATAGACCGCAAGCCTTGGAGGAACCACGATAGCTGATGGAAGCTGTCATCAGCTTAAGGTCTGTCACTGGCTTCAAGCTGACTCACCGGCACACTCAACTCTCCTATTCCATTGTCACCAATCTGGATCTGCGTTCCGCCCAAGGCAAGGGCTGCGAAAGATGCTTTGGCAGCAGCGGCTACTCCAGTACACTCGACCGCATAATCTACTCCATGGCCGTCGGTCGCTGCTGCAACTTCATCTGCTACAGAAGCCGTTCGCGCGTTGATTGTATGAGTCGCTCCGAAAGATCTGGCCTGGAAGCATGGACATCAGCTAGGTTGGATGCCCGCGGATCGATCGACGCACCAGCTCCAGTCTGTCGTCGAATGTGTCCGCCACTATGATCTGACGGACGCCTGCCGCAACAAGCGCAAACAAAGCAGCCATGCCAACGCCTCCCATGCCTGAGACAAGGACCTTGGACTCTGGCTCTGGCTTTGCTACATTGATCACGGCGCCTAAAGAAAACTCGATCTGTCAGCGCTGCACCTAGCTAGTGGGAATGGTTGTGGACAGCTTACCCGCTCCTGTTTGCATGCCACAGCCTAGAGGAGCGTACAACCTTAGGTCGAGCTCGTTATCGACCCGAACGCACTAGAAGCGAGGTTCAGCGATTGTGAACTGATATTGGCTCAAAGTGGCACTAACAGAAGTCTCTCTGACCAGGGCATGTCTCCCGAAGCTCGACTGGCCAAAGAAGGACCCGTGGACGCGTATCCCGCTTCTGAGCGTACCGACTTCTGAATTTCCGTTTGAGCGGACTTTGCCAAAGTTGAGCTAGTCTAGGTAAGCTTACAGACGTGTCTGGCGTATCCTATGGCTTACCGCTCCGAATTGGGAACAAGCATAGTGCGCTTCTTCTTTGCATCTCTCACATGTATTGCAATGTGCGAAGGTTAATAAGACAGAATCGCCAGTTTGACTGCGAGTGTGTCAGTCAAGAAGGTCCGGCCTTGCATCGGGTCTCCCGGAGACCACTCACACAGATGTGACTTTCGACCCGATAGCAACAACCTTGCCTGCGCCTTCGTGACCTGCAGAGGGCTCAGCGTGCAGCTCGTACAAATCGCCAGTCATGGCGTTCACCCAAGATTATCGGATAGACAGCGCCCGGCAGAAGTCCTTTTGCGAACGTCGCGTCGGTGTGACAGACACCTGATGAGACCATACTGCGATACATGTCAGCACTGAGTGATCCATAGTCGAATCTGGCGGACTCACTTCACCAGGACCTCATCTTCCAAGGGATCATCGAGCGTCACTTCTTCCAGGATAAAAGGACCGCCTTGCTCATGCACTACCCATGCTTGCGTTTCTGTAGGCATGGTAAAAGCTGGCTCTATATGGTCTGCAGCCAAGAAGGCCGTCGGGAATGCTTTACCGGCAAGACACTTCGACCGGGCCTTGACAAGAGAAGCATCGCACAGCTATCAGGTCCAGCTCTGAGAACCTCGACGCACACAATTTGCTCAGAGAACAATATGCTCACGCAAATCCGCACCGCACACGCGCTGTGGTATTCATATGAGATTAGGTGAACATCCTTGAATAGCTTCCGCCTGTTTGGCATAACTTCCTTCAAGTGTGTTTGACTTTGACTGTGCGAGGGGTACCTGTCCCTGATACCATTTCGTCTTTGGCTGGCTTATAGTGAGACAAGTAGGCGGCCAGCCTCTTAACCCTGAACTTTGAGCAGGAGCAGTAGCTATTCCTTCCTCTTGTACTTTCTAAGCTTCCAAACTTCATTTACCCGTCTATATAGTCCGCCTGGAACCTTAGCTAAGCCGTCAGATTACACCGCAATGGAATTCACCCAGGCAAGCCAGCCCGACGCCGATGCGATCCTCCATACGAACGACGATGTCAATCTTTACGTCACCAAGAGAAATCTGGAAGTTTTCTCGCCTGTGCTTGAGCAGATGTTCCTATCGGCGATTAAGCATCGCAGCACACAGGAGTCCGAGGACGAGGACGACAGTTCTTCATACGATACAGCATTCTGCGATAACCCTGTCGCATCCGACCCAGACGCAGACATGCCTACCATTGAAATAGACGGGTGCTCGGACCTCGTAAAGCTTTTACTGCCGTATTGCTGGCCGCGTTACACAGGTGAGCATTATCACGAAAAGAAGCTGACAGTTGATGAGCACGTTGCAGCTCTCAGGTTCCTGACCAAGTACCAGTTCCCATTCAAGAACGTTCAGGAGCACTTTGTAGAGGCAGTCCGGTAAGGGGGTGAGCGTCGGTCGGGGAGACATGAGCTGACAACAAATTTTAGCGTTACTCTGGCCGACGCCCCTGTGGAAGGCTGCTTACCTCTATTCAAGAAAAATATACCGGCTTGCTTACACAAGATACGGCTGTCGAAGGCGCCGGGCGTAGCCGATTTCCTTGCATGGACAACGCAGGCAGACGACGTGCAGATCTCCAAGCAGCAGTATGGTTATTTGGTGCACCACTTGCGCGCATCGCTTGCCAAGATATGCTCAATTGTCCGATGCAGCGCGCATTGAAGACTCAGAGACACAAGCTTCGCCTCCTCAAACAGGGCCTCCTCAATACCGACTGCACGAATGTGAAGTCTAGTGTCTGCGCAGGCGCACAGTGGAGTTGTTCCCAAAAATGTGAAAGACAGAAGGCAGTAAATAGCTTCCTGCGGTTGCAATTGGATAGGAAGCTGGAGGAGGGACTCTTACTTGAATCTGGAGGGGCCTTCATTGTCAAGAAAGTAACCTACCCTGGCTCGGGAGCGCACGCTGAGAGTATCAGAGAGGGTTTCGCCCAAATCAAGGCTGTGCTCTTCGGCGCATAAATCCGCACGAAACACTCGAGCCAGCTGTACACGATGGGAATACCGTCAGCTACGAGCTGGCTAGGTGGAGGGCATCAGATCGGTTGAGACGACGGAAAGGAGACATATTGATTGCATACTACTACATATACGAAGCTTGTACCGTTACGCAAACAAGAATTGAAAGCTGGAAAGACACTTAGTTAGCTAGCATTTCCCAAACATAGCGATAGATTCTCGTACCTATACGTCTGACTATCCGGATCCCAGTATTCCCATGACCTACCCTCGCCCGAGTCGACTTCCCTCGCTTGAATCTTGATGGAGATGCTTTGGTATGGTTCAGCGGCGAGCTGTGGCATACATCAGCCTAGGTCTCGCCGAAATGAGAGGTAAGACGCACGACTAGATACTGATGCTCCTTTGCCGGCGCCTCTACGTGCTGCTCGTATGCCGACATGAATCGATGCCTCGGCGAGATGTCCTTCGCAATTTTCGGATAGTGCACCTGAAAGAGCAGGCCGAGCTGTCCAGTAATCGGATCCTTGACTTTTGTAACTTGGTATCCTGGACTTCCAATCTTGATAAACTGCTTTACTTGAACTTGGCTCTTCTGCGCCTGCTGAGCCTGCAGCTGTTGTGCATAGACGGATGTATCTTTGGCTTCCCTCGCTGCTCTCCGCGCCAAGTTTGTCTGATGCTTCTTTCCTTGTGTATGTGCTAGATATGAGCCTTCATTTGTGTGCAGAGTCAGACAAAGACGGCATTCGATAGTTCCCAGATGCGTCCGGAGGATGTATGGGTCCTGCAGCCGCCAGATCTTAGTTCTGTAACGTAGTATGTATGTATAGGCAACATACCTTTGCCAGATCTATCGTTTCAAGCTGGAAACACAGGAGTCTTGTCAGCTCGAGAATCTCAATACCGATAGTGACCACGCACAGCGAGCTTTCGCAGACGTTCTCTTCTATCGACAGCTGATTCAGAGGCTCCTGCGACACCTCCACCGCCAAACTTTGAGCCGCTGCAGTCGAGATGAGCATGTCAGAGTCAGGAATTATGGCCAGATTCTTGCGGGAAAGCAGCTTACACTGCGAAACGGCGTCAGCATCACAGCTCATAGGACAATATTGTAGCATCCTCACCTCTGTTCTGATAATCCATGGCTTGATTTGAGTTCGTGAGAGTCCAAAAGGTTGCTCTTTCGCTGACTTCGATATCAACTGATGCTGCAAAATGGCGAGGAGCCAGCAGACCTCGTCGACGTCGAGGAATCACGACGAAACAGACTCAGATAGCGTCGCTGTCGTCGCAACTAGCAGCGCAAAAAAGGCCAAAACCGCCGGAAGTGCTGCAGGCGGCAAAGGCAGCAAGAAGCAGGAGAACGGCAAGGCAGCAGCGGCAGGATCTGCATCCACATCCAAGGTTGCAAACGCATCGTCAAAGCCCAGGAAAAGCAAGGAGCCCAGCTTCGATTCTGACGCTGAATGCCCGGCTTGTTCTGCAACACCACCCG
The DNA here is from genome assembly GCA_001600175.1 of Erythrobasidium yunnanense. Classification (NCBI taxonomy): domain Eukaryota; kingdom Fungi; phylum Basidiomycota; class Cystobasidiomycetes; order Erythrobasidiales; family Erythrobasidiaceae; genus Erythrobasidium; species Erythrobasidium yunnanense. The sequence continues at coordinate 823,905 of BCJC01000001.1, forward strand.
AGAAACGCAAGAAAGCAGGCAAAACACCTGAAGCCGAAGACTGGATAGCCTGTGACGAGTACGCTGTTTCGTCATAAATACATCGGCCAACATGCTGACTGACGCGGACGCAATTAGATGTGAAAGATGGTTTCACTTCCGTTGCCTCAAAGACAAGACGTGGACGCCAAACGAGCTGTTAGAGGTGAATAGCGTGCTACAAGTCCGCCTTGAACAGTGACTAAGTCGTTGTATCAAGTATTACTGCCCGGAGTGCATCAAGCAGTCTCGAGACGATCCCGATCGAGAGCAACCCTTGGCCATAAAGCTCAGAGAGGCGCCTCGAAAGTCATCGCGCAAGAAAGCTGAGGTCTCATATCAATCATCAACACAGAAAGCTGGAGCTCCGAATCCCTGGCACGCCGTTGCGGAATCTCGACCTCTTACTACTGGCGCTTTTCCCACAATGCAGGCTAGACAAGTGACTGTACAATGGCTAGAGAATGATTCGAAAGCGTTTACGGAACCGATATTCATCCCTCGACCTGAAGGTTTGGATATGCTTGTGCTGCCAGCGGACATTCGGATAAGCGAGATTGCAGAAGCAGTAGGACCAGACAAGCCTCTGGATGTCATTGATGTCGCTTCTCAGTCTGGCCTCAGTAATTGGACAGTCGGCAAATGGGCCAGCTATTTCGAGGATCCAGGAAGGGAGAAAGTCAGAAATGTGATCAGTCTGGAACTATCTGCTACTCCGATGAAGGACAAGGTTGCTTCGCCGAAAGTGGTCCGAGACATCGATTGGGTGGAGCAATTCTGGCCGAGGGACCTAATGGCGAAAGATATCTACCCTCAGGTCATACGGTACTGCCTGATGTCGCCGGCATTGTCCTGGACAGACTGGCACATCGACTTTTCGGCATCTAGCGTCTTCTATCATATCCTTCGAGGTAGCAAGACCTTCTACTTCATCCGTCCGACTGCTTCGAATTTAGCAAAGTACGAGAAGTGGTCGGGTACTTCGCAGCAGCTCGGAGTCTGGCTAGGAGATGAGTGCGATGAGGTGCACAAGGTAAGATAAACTCGTCATCAATGCTCGGAGCCATTTAGCTGACTTTGAACATGAAGGTCGAGCTGCAAGCTGGCAATACACTCATCATTCCGTCCGGCTGGATCCACTGTGTTTACACACCTACAGACGCACTCGTCATTGGCGGAAACTTTCTTCACTCATATAATATCGCCACCCAGCTTCGAGTCTACCAGATCGAACTCGCTACGAAAGTACCGAAGAAGTTCCGCTTTCCCTACTTTGTCACTCTCCTATGGTATGTAGGGCATCACTACCATCGACAACTTCAGAAGAGCAAGCATGGAGTGTGCGAAAGAGTGCTCAAAGGCCTGAAAGCGCTCTCGGCTTTCTTGATTGAGCAAGCATGGAGAATGGGCGAAGAAGCTGATGTGACAGCGGAAAGAAGGAAAGTAGCCAATGAGAATGTGCCTTGGCAAGTGGTGGATGACCCGGAGACCCTGGCTGCAGAGCTGCAGAAGGCGGTCTATAGAGCACTAGGAGAGGAGTTGCCAGTAGTTGCGTTGGATGGCAAGCCGACTTTCGATGCTCGCGACTTCCTGGATGCGCACGAAGTGAAAGGGACAAGTAATGGCACCAACAAGCGCAAGGCCGGCTCAACGATACCAAGTGAGGCGCCAGCTAGCAAGTCTGCTAGGTTGAAGCATTTGGAGCAGAATGGCAATGGCAAGAGTAAAGCATCAAGCGGGCACAGCGAAGTCCGAACTACAACAGCTCCGAAGACCGTCAGTACCGTTGAAGAACGCAAGCGGCCCTTGGACCCAACTATTGACTTCGACGAATCGACGCCCAAACCTGAAGATGAGAGAATACTACAGTCTGCCGATGTCAAGACTACGACATCGGAGACTGTGCTTGTCAAAACCCTGCCTGGCCCGGAAGAGGGCAGCTGGATTGTCGAGACTAGGAAAGTCGTCAATACGATCGAACGCGTATATTTCCCGCCTCTGTCCACTTCAGGACCGTCGTCTCATCGGGAGGCTAGCATGGAAATTGATCAGAAGGTTAAAGGCGCCGTCAAGACGGAAGCCGAATCGCCTGTCCAGTCATCTGCTCCTCCGTTGGATGAGATCAGCAGACTGCTCAGCATGGCAACTGCTCCTCGTGCTTCTACGAAACCTCCGCAAGAGCTATTGGACGCTTTGGCATCCTTACCGGCTATGACCAAGCTTTAGATGAGTGCCCAGTGAAGTATTCAATACACATCGTATTTTCCAACATTACTAGCATATTCCGTATGTTGTTGTGTACAGGTACCACATCACGCATTATGGATTGGCTTGCAAATGCAATATAACGCGATTTATAGAAGCAAGCTCCAATAACACATCCAGGACAGCAGCTGTAGAGAGGGGCCAAGCAGGATAGATCGACAGTGCCACTCAGTTCTGACAGACAGAACAATAAATGCGGGGACCCGGCTTTCCGGGGCTCGGCAAGGCGCCCGTGACAGCTGGCCGAAAAAAGGCGCCTGATTCTTGGACTGCCAGGCTCTCGTTCTTTCGTATCATTTGGGCAGGCTCTCTAACGAATCCGACTTAACATCATGGCCGCTGCAAATCCTCCTACCAATGCAACGGGAAGCTTCGTGAATAGCGGAGATATCACTGAAGGTCCTAACCAAGAAGACGTCCACGACGATATCAACAGTCTATCTCTCGGAGGTACCCTAGGAAACGTTGATGGCTCTACCTCGAGAGAGTTGGCAAAAATCGCAGGCAGTCTTGGCAAGCTCACATTCAAGACGACCGTTGGAAACGCGCCCACCAAGGAGAGTGGAGCAAGTGTACAACCTCGTTACGTCCTACCACCAGACGTAGATGAAGCTACCTTCCTTTCCTTTATCGAAGACGTCAAGAAAGTCGTGGGACCTGATCATGTCGATGTGAATATCACACCGGACGCTCAGGCTAGTACAGACTATCAACAGCAGCCAAAATTCTTTGTGCGTCTACAGTACTCGCGCGTGCAATATATTTATACTGATCTCTGACAATGCAGGACTTTTTTGCTGTTCAAGGCCGAGAGGACAACATGGCTTCCGCAGCCATTCAACCTGCATCAACAGAGCAAGTTGTACAGATCGTTGAGTTGGCGAACAAGCACAAAATGCCGTGTTCTCCGGTATCGATTGGCAGGGTAAGCTTCATTCTGCTTTTCGGGCTTCGCGCAGCTGAGCAGTGTTATGTAGAATCTTGGATACGGAGGTACTGCACCTGTACTACGAGGAGTGGCTATACTGGACCTCAAGCGGATGAACAGAATTCTCGAAGTCAACGAAGAATCCGCCTACTGCTTGGTCGAGCCTGGAGTTTCTTATTTCAACATGTACGAACACCTTCGCAAGCTCGGTTCTAATCTTTGGATTGACTGCCCGGACATAGTAAGCGGGTAATCCTGCTGCATCCACAGTTTACTGACCCACCTCCTCTTCTGAGGGTTGGGGCTCTATGCTGTAAGCCCTGTGCGAAAGCACATTGTGACTTAATGCTGATTCGAAGACTAGTGGGAATGCAGTAGAACGCGGCGCCGGCTACAGTAAGTCCTTCACTACAATACCGGTATCCCGCTACGTCCACCTACTGATTGACCCCGTGTACAGCGCCATACGGGGATCACGTAAGCTTCCATACATGCTATATGCACTCATAAGCTTAACATAGTGTTCGAAAACAAGTTCATGATGCATTCGGGCATGGAGGTCGTTCTTCCGACCGGCAAGGTCGTTCGCACTGGTATGGGAGCTCTACCGGGCAATAATACCTGGCAGCTATTCCCCTATGGATTCGTGAGCTCCATACAGTGTTGCGTAGCTCCTTCCCTTTACATAGCTGGTTCTCAACAGGGTCCATATCACGACGGCATTTTCACGCAGAGCAGCTTTGGTAAGCGCTCTTACCCTTGTACATTGTTCTGGTCTGGCTCAATTGAGCACTCTGTACAGGTATCGTAACTAAGATGGGCTTCTGGCTTATGCCTAATCCTGGCGGGTACAAACCTTTCCTAATCACCGTTAAAAACAAGAGCGACCTGCACGAGCTGGTAGAAAGGATCCGACCTCTGCGTATTGGCATGGTCATTCAAGTCAGTCTATCCACTCGCGTAGTTAGGCTTGATTCTCGTCCTGACAGCTATCTTCACAGAACGCACCCACGATACGACATGTCCTTCTCGATGCTGCATGCATGAAGACTAAGAAAGAATGGCTGGATGGCGATTCTGACCGTCTACTTACTGAAGAGGATGAGAATCGTATTGCTGAGGAAATGGGGATTGGGTAAGCTTTGCCTTGTGTGCAGGCCGACGGGAGGCTGATTGTCTGTATCAAGGTACTGGGGCTTCTACGGGGCTCTTTATGGACCTCCTCCCATGCAAGATATGCTATGGAGTGTCATCTGGGGTAGCTTATCGCAGATCAAAGGCTCTCGGGCTTTCTTCGAAGGTATGGAGACAAGTTTAAGTCGATCGAGACTGCATTTGGCTGCAAGCTGAAGACGACATCTGTCTTAGACGAAGTACCACCTACCTCGCTGCTTCACTCGCGAGCCAAGACCCTAGCTGGCATACCGAACCTGCTCGAGCTTGATTGGATTAGCTGGCTGCCTAATGGCGCACACTGCTTCTTTAGTCCGATCAGTCCCGTCACCGGAAAGGATGCTGTCAAGCAGTACGATTTTGTCAAGAAGCGCGCGACCGAGTACGGCTTCGATTTCTTCTTGACGTTCGTCAGTAAGTGGGCTTCTGTTCGTAATTCAGGGTACACGAGCTGACAAGCTCGGTGCACAGTTGGTTTGAAAGAAATGCACAACATATGCTGCCTTGGTGAGGACATTTGGAGCACTTTGATGCGACCTGTGCTGACAGCTTTGGCCACGCCTGCAGTCTTCGACAAAGAGGATCCTGACCAAGTAAAGAGGATGAAGAAGCTTATCGAAGTATGCATCTCTGATGCTGCATCATTGGGCTACGGCGAGTATCGCACACACATCGGTAAGGCGGTCAAGTCGGGGAGATATGGTCTTTGCTGATGATGTCCGTCTGCGTCAGCTTTTATGGATCAGATCGCAGGAACTTACAATTGGAACGACAATGCTATCGGAGCCCTCAATCAGACATTGAAGGACGCGCTAGACCCTGAAGGTATCCTGGCACCTGGTAAATCTGGAATTTGGCCGAAACGCTACCTCAACCCAAGTTCGAGACAAAGATCGGCATGAAGTATGAATTTGGCAGTATCACAATTGTAAAATGGCAGAGACGTGTTACCTAGTTCTAACATCAAGCAAAGTGTGAGGGATCCTCGCTCAGTCTATCAAATCATTCTAGCAACAAGGCTTCCAATCGATTCAAGTCTGCCTTGATGGAGGTGATGTCCAGTCCCTCAATACATTCCGAAAACAAGCGAATCTTGTCCTCAAAGTCGCAGGGCCTGAGTATGGTGTCTTTCTGTTCCCACTCCTCCAGTGTAACCTTCCACCAGTTCACTGCATGACTCTGGGGATCGTCCTCCTCCAGCTCCTCCATCTCGGTGTGCAAGATCCACTGCTGTCGTTTCATAGCTCGCTAGGTGCAGTATGTCAGGCACACAGAGGTAAGTGGAGTGTCAAGTGAACTCACCAACCGCGCATATTCGCCTGGCGCGTATGCCGTTCTAGCTGTTTTCCTGTCCCAAGAGACCAACTTTGAGGCTTTTCTTACGTATTGCTCTTTCATGACATCCAGAAAGCTTGGCACATGATGACGATACAGCGCAAGTGGCTCGATTGGATCCGGCGTGCTGCTCAACCGCTTACTGCAGGATGCGTACCGCCAAAAGATCAGTAATCAATTCAAGCTTGAATTGAGGGATTTAGCAGAAGCGTACCTCAGAGCATCTGTCAATACCTGTCTCACAGTGCGCGAAACATGATATCTGTCTATAAAGACGAGTGCCTCGACGAAAGAGGAGGCACCATGGGATTTCTCGTGGTCGAGTGTACCAGTAAAGGTCGGATAAGCATACTCCAGCATTCGGACCACGAGCTGGCGAGGTTCTTTCAGGAGTATTGCTGGGAACCCATTTACGAGGAGCTCGGAGGGCTGTTCGTTCCATGATTGGATCGTTTTGCGAAAGTATGCCGAGAAAAGAACGTAAGGTTCTGCTTGTGAACATAGAGCTGATGCTGGCCGTTCGTTACGATGACCACGTCTGCGTCCGGGTGCTCGGCCTGGGTAAACTTCATTGACATGGTGGACAGTGAGGCTATGAGATTTGAGAATGACTAGATGGGTACGAAGCAGGGAGATCAGTGCGAAGAAAGGAGGAGGAAGAAGAAGAAGAGACACAGAAGGAAATGATCAGGTGATTGCGCCCGCCATACCCATTCTCAGCCAAGGATGCGACACGCGTCCGAAGAATGTAGGCTAGACTACATTTCGAGGCCAAGTCTCAAGTATGTAGCGTGAGGGAGAAGGGACATAATTCGCCAGGCGCGTACATACAGGACGCGACAATAGAAAATCTGAGGAGAGGAGCGGCTGTCGGAGGAGTTGGAAAAGTACTACTCTATAGCTTCCCTTCCACGCGTTCAGGCAGAAGTGAAGCTTTCCGAGCTACATGGCTACACAAGGTCACTGCGCGACTACTGCTTGGCCTTCGGAGTGCTCTGAGCCTGGAACTGCGGAACTCCCTCGACTCCGGTGAACCAGCTGACTCGATCCTTGCAGAAGATCTCCTTTTGAGGCTTAAGTTTGGTCTCGTGTAGGTTGAAGTCGTCTACTGTCCCGGTTCTCAAGATGCTCATGCCTGGAAAGGCCTCCCCTACGCGATACATAAGGGTACCGCAAGTTTGGCAGAAGTGATTTGTCATCTTCTTTCCACTATGTATAGTAGTGCTCTGTCCGTAGCTCTTCAAGTTGTCTTTACCCCTGAGATGCTCGAGATGCGTGTCGCGAACGGTAAAATTGCTTGCGAACATGGAAGCGGTGATCTTTCTACAATCGGTGCAGTTGCATACGAAGGTAGAGACCAGACCAGGTGCTTCGGTAGGAAAGGCGAGCTGGACAGCTCCGCAAAAACACGTCGCGGTAGCGGTGCCATCTTTCGACCAGCCATCGCTCGCTCCGCTTGACAGAGGGATGTAGGGCTTGGATCTGTCTGCTGAGGCGGCCATGCTATTCACGCGTTCAAGCTGAAGGATGTCGAAGTGCCCCGCTTTGTCAGCTCGAAGGTATCACCAACGGTGTTGTGGAAGCATCGTACGTGATACGGCACAATACGATGAGGAGATGAGAGGTGTGCCAGTATTTCGTGATATCTCACGCTTCGCAAGGTGCTTGGAATTGGCGTCCAGTCGACCGGGCCCATCATCATGTAGTTTCGCTATAGGTTGCACCAGGCCTTACTAGACATAGGCGTATTGTAGAGGTGTAGAAGCCAGCGTAGAAGTAACACGATAAGGTGTTTTTGACAGATGACGCCCATGATGGCTCTTTGTTCAGAGCGATCCGACTTCTTCTTGACCCAGATTCGACATCTAGAGCAGAGCCAGCAGCATCGCTATCGCCATCCATGTCTGTCGAGCTATCTCCAAGCGCCCAACTGGGCTTCCATCGTGAGCAGCGGGATCCCAGGCAGGTCAGAATAGGGCGCTGATACGGAAACGGGGGATCCAACAGGCCCGCTCACACAGCTCGTTAAGCGTACACTCACCGTCGCAAACCACAATCATCAGCCTGTAGCATTCAAGGTCAAGACGACAGCCCCCAAGAACTTCTGCGTCAGGCCAAACAGCGGGCGGATAGAGCCTGGCGAAAGAGTCGAGGTGCAGGGTGAGTAGCGAGCTGCTAGCCAGCGTATAGCTATCCTGTTCTACAGTATTGTTTTACTGACGCTTTTGCGACTTCTTTCCATCCCAATTACGCCATGTCTGTCTGCCTACCCAGTCCTCCTGCAGCCCATGAAGGAGGAGCCAGCACCCGATGCAAAGTGCAGAGACAAGTTCCTTATCCAATCTGCTATCATTACACCAGATATCGAGACGAGGTCTCTTCAGGATCTGGTGAGTGGGCTCGCATAGCGAGAGCCGCGCAGCAGGCCAGCAGCGAAAAGCTGACGTGCGATAACTGTCAGTGGGCACTAGTTGAAGCAGATGTAAAAGCTGGAAAAGAGGGAGCTATCCACGAGCAAAAGATCCGATGCGCGTATCTACCGCCAGTCGAGGAGACCGGTCTTGAGGGTAGCAATGGTGCTGCATCAGCCGTACCTGTCTCAAGCCCAGATGCATCCGCCAACAACTCTACATTTGTCGATGGCACACCCGCAAAGTACGAGACTGTTAGAGGAGCGCCTTCTCACCTCGATACATCAACCGACTACGAGACCAACGGGCGAGGCGAATCTCCAACACCTCAAACTGCTGTAGAGCCGAAGCAAGATCGCGGCATCGCAGCATCTATTCCTACTACAACAGAGGAAGTGAAAGCTGTAGCTTCCAATGCAGCGACCAGTGTGTCGAACGCTGCTACGAGTGCGGCAGCAGCCGTAGGCCTCACCGGTGTTTCGACTTCTACTGGCACCTCGGCAGGATCTGCAAGTGATTCGAAGCTTCAGCAAGAAGTTCAGTCTTTGAAGAGCGAGGTTCAGCGATTGAAGGATGTCATCGCACAGAAGGAAAGAGAGGCTTCGGCTGGACTGAGGCAGAGAAACGTACCCGGAGCAAGCAGTTCTTCGTCAGTAGCTGGTTCGCAAACGGCAGTCATGACTCAGGAAGGTATCCCTCTGCCCATGGTCGGTGCTATCGCCTTTGGAGTCTTCTTCTTCACTTGGTAGCAGGCTTTACTTGGTGTCCTTGGATACAACGTTGATGTTATTGTCCTACAGGCTTCTATTCTAGGGGCTGCACCTCGGCAAATCCCTATTCGATAGCCATGGCATGATTTATCGCTACGACCTCGTCTCAAGCCAGGTTATACTCGTCTCTCCCAGACTAGCGAGCAAAGTCTTCAGTCTCACCGTACCACCGCACCTTCTATCGAAGCCATCACGGTCCCATTTTCCTCTACCACCAAAATACGATCATGATACGCCGTCTGCCTCTTAATGCAGAAAAGACACGATAAATTGGATGTAGTAATGCTTTTGTGATATTCCTGTCTACATTTCTGGATATGCAATATATAATGGCTTCGCAGACCCGCAATATTCTAGCGCATCGTCTTTCTTGCTCACATCGATAAGCTGCTCCGATTGTTTCTCGTCAACAACGCGCCCTTCTGGACTAAGCGAGCTTCTTCGACAACTCGTAAAACCATGCCTAGCTATGCTTACGCTGGACACGACGAGGTAGCCGACATCATTCGCAAAGGCAAAGCAGGCCAAGATTGTACGAAAGCCTCAACCTTTGCTCGCTCTTCAAGGATTGATCCATCTTCTCAGACTTGATTGTCGACGTGCGAGACGTACACCTTGGTCCCATTTGCCCGCGACCCACTTCGACATGCTCATGACGCTTGGCTGGTTTCAGAGCGACTTTGACGGCGGAAACATCACTGGCGCTCGCAACTATCCTTCTGAAACCTTCTAGTGATTTGGAAGAGTCTAATCGCGAGAGGAATGAGACTGAGTCTGCCTGCTAATCAGCGAGAACCTCGAGAAGTTGATAGCGGAAACAGAGCAAGGTGGGCATCCTATTCAAGAGTGGATGTATCTGCTAAGGAGTCAAGATGTTCCATGACTAGTCCCCAAGGTCATCGTGAGCAGTGGCCTATCGCGACCGCACGATATCGGGCTGACTTCATCGCCAGTTCCACTGTGCCTTATCGCGTACGTTCGCCCTGAACCTGCGAGAATAAGTCTATCACAAGTCTAACTCACGCATCCGACTTACAGAACAACGCGGTCCGAAAGCCGCCCGGATCTACGCTGAAGAGCTCACGCGCCGTGGTGCACGAGCACAAGTACTAGTGGAAGATCAAGCAGACGCAAATGCCGTGAAGCAGAGTAACGAAAGTCCTGCGCCGAATATCCATACACCGCCGACCCAATCAAAGGCCTCTGAGCCTGTTGAAAGCAAAGAGACTCCGCAGAAGGAGGTGATAGTGCTGCGGGGTGGATTTACTAGGTGGTATGTAGCAGAAAGCCCGATGAATGGGGACTATGTCTGACGATTTGACATCTAGGCAGGAAAAATACAAGGTAAGGCCTGACATGTACATCGAGAACAATCGCTGAAAACCTTGTTGTTCAGAATGACCCTCAGCTGGTTGAGAAGTACAAAGCATCTGTATGGGCTCCATATGGCTACTGAGGAATCGATACGTTAGAGAGTCGCCAAGTGCTCCGGCTGTCATGGTCGTCAGATGGCCTCCTCGCTTGATGCAAGCCCAGTTGCCGTAGTTGGTATGGGACTTCCACTTGACGTAAATGTGCTCGACCGTATGCAGATGTGCACGTACAGTAGGAGGAGCTGTTCCTGTCCATCCCCGAATTGGGTAGCTACGCGAACACCGCTCGTGCGGTAGATACTCATCATAGTACAAATTTTGGATGAGAAGGACTGTCTTGTACAAACGAACTGAATCCAGCAAAGAGCTACCGGATCGGGTCTTAAGACCACGCATGTTTCCATTCCACTTATTCATAGCGAAGACCTTCATATGACAGCAGGATTGCAGGCAGCTGACAATGTCACTGAGATTCGACGAGTGCTCGCGACCCCGAATCCGCAACGCTTGACTGCCGGGCTGTTCGACCGCTGAACCCTCAGCCCATCTACTCGAGAACGAGATGCATTTCCCTCCGCTGCCTTGCTTTCGCTATTACACACCATGTCGCTGCTCGAGAAACAAGACTTCTGCAGAGCTGTCGAGGCCATCCAAAAGAAGTTCAACACTCCGGGCATCAGTGTGTCTGTGGTCGACTTGCAGACTGGAACCAAACGAAGTAGAGGCTTCGTACTGCCAGAGACAGAGACTGTCATCAACGACGACACAGTCCTGTCTGTCGCGAGCAACACCAAGCTCTTCACCGTCTTTGCGCTGGCCATCCTCATAGATGATGGCAGGATCCCAAGCTTTGACGTGAAGCTCCGAGACATAATCCCAGACTTAGACCTAGTGGATAGCTACGCTACCGAGACTCTCACTCTGGCCGAAATGCTGTCCCACCAAGCGGGCCTGGCGGGGTGAGCAGGTCTGTTTCTCAAGCTTGTGCCGACACTGACTAGTAAAGCAGACACTGGCTCCTACATGCAAATCAGACCATCAAGCTGGAAGATGCCGTTCATGTGTACAACAGCATGCGACCATCTCTGCCGGTCCGTACCGAAGCGCAATACGACAATGCAGGCTTCTACGTCGCAGGATTAATAGTCGAAAGACTCACTGGCCAAGACTTCACAGACTTTGTCTATGAGCGTATACTCCGGCCTTTGGGCATGACTGCTACAAAGTTCAGCTTCGATGTTGACCAAAGCAAGGTCATCAAGCCTTTCGAGGTCGTTCGATCGACAGGTGAAATTCAAGAGGTTCAGCTCACAGCTCCAACAGTACCCAAAGGTGGCTGGGGCCAAGCTGGCGGAGGCGGAGGCATACATGTCACCGGACCAGATATGATGACCTGGTGCGCCTATCTCCTAAAGCTATCAGGCAATACATTGGGACCGGATGATCCGAAGATCATCAGTCATGCAATTTTTATGGAGATGATAAGAGGTAGAGCCCTCGCGACTCAGCAAGTCGGAGCCGTTTCCTCTCGAGTCGGAGAAGCTCTTTGGCCAGAATGTTCACCCGGTCTGTACGCTCTAGGACAACTCACTTTCCACTATAGGTGAGCAGCTTACAAGCTGAAGAGATAGACGGAGCTGACCTGTTGTTAGGGGAGTTCCTGTTTCGTCTCACAATGGCACAACCTCGGGTTGCGGCTCGATGCTCCTCTGGCTTCCGGGAAAGTCATTCGGTATATATGTAGCCGGGAACTGCGAGTCTAGTTCAATGAATGTAGCGCCCGCTATTGGTCTCACAGCCTTGGATTTCTATCTTGGCTATCCTCCAGTTGACTGGGGCACAAGGTGGGTTGTTGGAAGTCAAATAAAGAAAGGAACAAGCTCAGTCTATAAGCAGAATGCTAGCCCTACCTTGCGCGAGCCAGAAGCATCCAGAGGTACCCTCCTCCGGCAATACACCATACCAAGATGTGACTGGAACATACAAAGCCCCGTCATATGGCGCGCTTCACATCGTCGACATTACGACTCGAGCTAAGGCTATACCGGAGCATGTATACTACATGCTTCGCAATGCTGCAGATGCACGGATCTTGGGTGAAACCCCCAGTCGACGACCCGAGCTCTTCGGTGTCTTCGAGGACAAGCTTTTGTTTCCTTATTACATGGCACTCTACCGGACCGAAAGTACCACATACTTCGGACAGCTACATCACCTGTACGAAATAAAGGAAGGATTTGTCAGCATCCCGGAGAATGTAGGTAGAGCATCGCCAGTACCTCGATTGGGAAAGCTAACTCGCTTTGTAACCCAGACGGTTCTTTGTACTGGCGCAGGGGCACTCCGACTGGAATTCGGCCAGGATAGCGTCGAATACTATCTGGAATGGGACAGCAATCTCGTGAAGACAGGCAGAGGGCAAGCTACCTTTCACAGGGTGAGTGAGTAGGCGCTACCTGCTTGAGGGTTGCGCTTGTTCGTAACAAAAGCGTAGTGGCTGCGTACGTGTACAACGACATGCTCGGTATTGAGAGTTACATAAGATAGAATTGGAAAGAAATGCTCATTATCGACATTTGCCATGAATTACGCCCATTGCTCAGGCATCAGGTCCATGCTCTTGATCTCATGCACCATCTTCTGCCGCAGATACGGCATATTCTTCTGCTCGAAGTCGAAATGTCCTCCCTTTCTTGACAGACACTCGATGAATTGACTAGTGAAGACTCCACAATCGTATCCATTCGCTTGCAAGGGAATCTTGGGATCCGTATATGTCGTCCACCCTTCTGCTTTCGTGTCCAGAGGCTTCTTCCGCTTTTCCAGATGCTCAGCTTCGATGTATTCGCGGAGTTTCTGATCATCATGTGCCGCAAGTAAGCTGTAAGCCTCTTGCTTGGAGAGGAGTGAACGCACCTCTACGACACCCTTGTTCTGCTTGCCCATCGAGTCGTAGTATTCTAGGCGCTTCTCACGGATATTGATGGCCGCGCAGACCCAGTGTGAATTACCAAGGTTGACTGGCATGATGACGATATCTTTCTTGAAGACGTCGAACTGAGAAAGCGAAGTTCCGGCTCTATTAGCCTTTCCTTGAATTAAGCGAATATAGAGGCTTACCTTCTTCGACCACTTCTTGACACCTGAATATCCTGTATTACACAGTTTCTCAAAGAAGAAACTGCTAAACACCCATACATCCAACAATTCTTCGTCTCCTTCACGAGGCTGCTTCTTCTGGCGCCTCTCTGCAGCAGCCTGGTTTCTGCGCATCACCATAACTCCGTAGAAGTTGATGACTTCGTCATTCAGCCATTGGCCGGGTAGAAGCTTGACTATATCCTTCCCGGCAACTTCGGCTGAAGGCAGAGTTGCGATTACACCTCGTTGCTTCAAGGTAATCGTGACGATATCTTGTATCTCGGGAGGTAGTCGGGCAGGCCACTGCGAATATATTGTCAGCCCATCTCCTGCCATTCGCAAATACAGGCTGCCCACATTGCGTCGCCGCCTGCTGAGCTCTTCTATCCTGTCGGATTTCGATGCATCCTCCGCTTGTAGATTCCTGAACTTCTTCAACCTTGGTATCGTAGGCGTCGGCGATGCCAAAGACAGTTTCGCGATGCTGAGAGAGTCAGCTACGGCATCGTGGTTCGACACTCGCCGCGCCTGCTTCAAAAGCCAACACAGTGTTAGCACTGACTATGGTATCACACGATACTGTTACTTACGGTGGATGTACGCGCTTTTAAGATATCTTGCTCTCTGCCTTTATGCCGGAAAGCTGGAGAAGTCGAGAGAATGTCGTATACGCTTTGTATCCGGATAGTGTAGTTGTTGAATGCTGTTTGAAATGAACATACATCTTGCTTAGCTCACTCGTATAGCTTGTTTAGCAGTGGAAGAGCAGCTGACATCGGACATCGTTTGCTGTAGCAGAGCCGTCAGCTTTTGCGACTTTTTGCGATGAAATATCTTGGAAAGGCTTACCAGGAATAACAGGCTCTCTATAGAAAGAATCTTCTACAGCTGGATCGCTGTAGTCCGAACCTGGCGTTCGGACACTCATGCTTGATGTATTTCCCGTCGTTCCAGAAGCTGATGCTGATGTAGGTGAATTGACGCTGCTTGATATACTCCATTGGCCTCTGCTGCTGTCAATGGGCATGTTCTTCAAGATTGCCATACGACCTTGATGTTTCGCCTTGCCGCGCTGGTCAGACCACAGAACATCTGAGCATGCTAGATAGACCTGTCAATGAATGTCCCTGCTCACGTCTGTCTGGAACATTGCGCCTTTCTTGACAAAGCCATTCCGGTCAATTTGGCCATTCCTTGGTGTCGAAGTCGATGCTAGCGTTGCGTATCCCACAGCCGTATTATCACTGCTCGACATCTCGTCGTCGTTATTGTTTCCGTCTTCTTCCCTGCTTCTTTTCGACGGCGACAGGCTCGCGATGATACTGGCGAAACTCCACCACGACGACGAGCTGCTCCTTCCAGCTCCCCCGTCCATCGCTTCGTCGTCGCGGTCGCTGTGCTTCCTCTGCCGTTTCTGGGGCCGCTGGATCCCTCCTCGAAGCGCTGGACCTTCGCGCTTGTACATCGTCCCAGCAGCCAGGTCTGTTGACAATCCGTGAAATGTCAAAGGGCAATTTGTCGATTAACGGGGTTTTCCTTTGACTTTCCTTGCATATAGGGTAGTACAGAGGATAATGCTACGCGTACAAAGGCCTCGATGTACAGTCTAGTCAGTGCTGGCTTTGCCTGAGTTGAACCTTGTCATCAGTGCAAACGATCTTCAACATGGCTCAACGGCCTGCGCTACTTGGATCACGGAGCAGCAGCAGATCTAGTCTCGAGTCTCTGGCTTATGCTGGACATAAGAGGCCCCCTCGCGCATCCTCTTCAACCAGCTCGAGAGGCAGCACATCCCTGTCCGATGAAGTCGATACGAGGACGCCATTCAAAGACTCGAGAACCACCTACAGTGCTCAGGGATCGATGACACTCGGCGCCAATCGCATTGTGATCAGATGGGAGACGGAAAGTAGAGCCTACATCCATACGATACCTCGTGTTGATGAGCCGGCGAGCAGATGTCAGAGAGAACTTCTTAACAACCAGTATGCCTTCTTGAAGAGCGGATGTGGAGGTATCGTAGGGAGCAGTCATGATGTCTCGGTGAAGTGGAGCCAGAAAGATGAGGGAAATACAGCAATAATAGATCGAGATGGTCTGAAGAGGTGCGAGACTCGTATAACGTCGGTAGGAGTAGGTGCGAGTCTCTTCTATCGTTAACTCCTTGCTGACCTTGGCATCTGCAGTCAGTCACCTCGGCCACTGTCGACTCGTTAGAGTAGGCCTGGATGTCCGCAGCTTTCGTCTGTATCCGAGCAGAATTATATTGCACAACAAACGCGAGTGGAGCAGCATCCCGTACAGGTCTCAGGTGAAGTTCGGCCGCTGTATCGCGCCTTCCCGTTTTTGCGGTTCTATGACTCCAGATTGCGACATCCGTAACTCAAGCTGAGCAGTCGTAAAGTTGTCGCCGTTGCCATCTCCTAGATCGTCAAAGCCTACGATTCTGTGGATGTCAAGCCAGATGTCAGCAAGAAGATCGCTTGATGAGAGCTCAGGGATACTGACTTGTCTTTCGCTACGCCGTCAATGAAGGATATGACGCATGGTAGGACTTTGACGTCCAGCTTTACGACTAGGAAAGGAACATTCGCGACGTCTACTTTGATGAACTTGGTCCGGAGGTGCTTCGCCGCCAGTGTCTGCAGTCACAACCTAATCAGCCGGGAGATCCTGTCAGTTGACGGAGGAAGAGTCCTGACAGTGAGATGCTTGTCCATAAGCTGACACCGCCGGAAGTCTGGATGATAGAAATGCATGACCGTCCGCTTGGCTTTGCTGTATTGGCAGGCATACGCGTTTAGAGAGTAGTTGTATGATATCAGTATGTCCAGGCTCACGCAGCAGACTGTATCGCGTCCTTTTCGACCTTGATTTCGATAAGTTTGCCATGATCATCTTCTTTCAATGCTTGTATGCGGTCGACTCTGCCGTTCTCGACGTCAGCTGTTAGCCGCCTTCTTGATACACTTGCTGCTACGGACTCCCGCTTCATCTGCTCCAAGCGCTGTTCCCTGTACCCAGCCATGAAACCATCGGGGCCATCCATGTCGTCAAGCTCAGCTTCGAGCTGCTCGAACAGTTCATCTTCAGATAAGCGTCCAGAATCATCGTCTTCCCCTCTATAGGTGTCTTTGGTCGAAAGCCGCGAAGTGCTTGTGATGAAGCTTGAGCCGCTCGCTTGCGAGCTGTATCAACATCGAGAGTCTCAGCTCTGTACAGTCCTGAAAGGTTGACAAAGGAGACCCGCACGTCTTGCTAGTGGACGGCATGTTGCTCTGCTGGTTCGCAAAGACGAAACACGCGTAAATTAGGGAAAGATGCGAAGGTAAGCTGGCTGTCTATATACGAGAATGACTCTGACAAATGTTATCTATGATGACTATCTTACAGGCTGCTGATCTAGAACGACATGCTGGAACGATGATATAGAGGCTTAATGCAGCTTCTCATCCTTGTAGCGATCTCTACCAGGACCGCTGACCATGATATCCTTGAGCTCCGTCAAGCTGATATTCTTATTATGACCCGGCGCGCTAGGCACTTGTGCGGGCGGGCCATTGTACGACAGTCTTCTAGCTGTACTAGGGTTCCCACCGTGAAGGGTCGTTTCGCTCTGGGAGGGCGATAAGCCTCTAGGTATAGGCGGTACACCTCCTCCATTCGTCGACGAGTATATCCTCGATGCAGCTCCTCCAGACCCTGGTGCTCTGTCCGTACCAGTTACAATACTCCTAGGCGTCCTCGGTGATTCCTGGTGGTTCTCGCCATATGTCAATCCACCAGGCGAGCCTGAAGAAGAAGAAGAGGAAGTGTTGATAGCTAGCTTCTTGAAATTCGGATGCTTCTGGTTCGTAGGGCTTATATGCCCTAATGACTGAGCAGGGCTCGAAGAAGTGGAGTTGGAGTCCCGCCGAGCTACGGGAACACGGCCGTAGGATGCGATGGCTTCTTTCGTACGCTGCTCTTGCTCTTTTGCATATGTGTACAGCGTCGAGCCTAGCAGGATGAAGAGGATTCCGAAACCGCGGCCGCTGGATAAGCACAAGTCAGCTTCGAACCTTACTGGCTTGCGATTGAATGGGGCCTCACGCAGTCACTATATCGCCAAAGCACCACATCCCCAAGAAGGTCTGGATGACACCTCTGACGGCCGACGAGATCATATGGGTGACAGGACTAGTCACCTTGATGCTCAAGAACCCCGCTATGCAGATCAAGAACCCGAAGACTCCCGTGATGACTGCACCTCCTACGAATGTATTAAGTGTATTTCCACCTTGTACAAACATATCGACCACGATCGAGCTTTCTCCGGACAGAAGAACCAGAGGTGATAGGAGGACAGCTGAGAGGAGGTTGTTATAGTAGACCAGGTCCATAGTCGAGCCTTTTACGACGTTCAACGACTTCTTGACGACTATAGCGTGTACCGATGTCGTCAAGCTGCTGAATACGCCTAGCATGGTGCCCGTTGTCGACGCATGCAGCGATTCCGATGATACGCCCAAGAAGAAGCCGACGCAGACTACGCCTACTGCGAGTAGAGCTAAACTGGATGACCGTGATGAGAGGAGGAAATACGAGAAGAGGACGGTGAATGGAAGAACGAGCCCACGTGCGACTTGGTAGAAAGAGGCGTCGACGTATTGCAAGCAGTAGGTGTTGAATATGAGACCGGTGACGTTGATGCTGACGAGTGGTAGAAGCCCTTTACATGTCGATAGGTGGATGTGCGGGATGGTGAAGTAGCCTGGCAAAAGACAATCAGCATGATGAATATGCTTGAAAGGGTTGAGGGCTTACCGAGCATCTGGCTGACGTGTAGTAGTACTACAGCTATGACAAGCTGGACAAAGAGGAAGAAGAGCGGGACTTTGACTGAATTCAGTACCCATTTGTTGACCATGACCTGTGCAAAGTGACAGGACGCGCTTTTCAGCTCGGACTGTACTGCATTTGAATGAGTATTAGAGTGTAATTACCATGACCAGAGCTGCCACGAGGTAGAAGAGGACGCTGAATGTGACCATGGCGCGACTTGGAGGCTTCTCTTCATTCTCAGGGAGGGATGATTGCTGAAGCTGCTGCTGCTGTTGCTGACTACTAGTTCTAGTTGAAGTAGAAGCTATAGGAGATGATGATACTGAAGACATAGAGACTGAAGAGAGCTCATCGTCCTTTTCACTCTCGTACAGCCTGCGCTTCTCTTCTTCCGCAGTCATGAAGCTGACTGTCCCGGCACCAGTAGCTGCATTGATGTTGAAGTGCCTCCCTGAGCTGGAGCGTGGTCTCGACATCTTGTAGCTCCTCTCTAATTGCCGCTAATGACACGCCCTGTCAAGCCGTTGGGCGGATGTTTGGCTGTTTGGCTTGAACGAACTGGCGCTTGAACGAGTGTGAGCGTCGATAGCGAGGTGCTCCAACAGATCCTTCAAGAAGGACAAGCTAGAAATGATAGTAGTTGAGCGAAAGAGCAAGAGACAACAAGCAGAACGAGCGATGGGGACAGCGCGTAGAGTGCTAGGGCTAAGCTGGGAATGGGACACAGCTGGAATGCACGAGCTATACTACACTATAGATAGACAGATGGCATACAAGCATACTATCAGAGTCAATTGTCCATGTTTGAGCAGCGGAACGAGGATTGACGTCGAGTTTACCGCGTTGACGAACCTATGCTTGGACTTATGCCGATTCATCAGCTGAGGTCCAAGTTCCGCCAGACTATAGCGACGGCATCAACAACGTAGCCGAGTTGGCTGTGGTGCTGCGATGGACCATGCTAGCCGGTACCGGTACAGCGTAGCATCGACCTCGACATTGTTTATTCCAGAAGAAGAGGACGAAGACGAGGAGAACAGCATACCAAATAGCAAACAGCAGCGAAGGAGTCTACATGTCAGCTCATCCAGCTACAATAATGGCGACAACATCGGCCGAGGTGTCTCAAAGGGCAAACTGCGACGGCAACATCCCTCGCAGAGCTCAGAATATTCCCAGTATCCTCCAATATACGATGAGATGATAGAGAATGATCCACTTGCCGACGAACAGGAGGAGGAGACAGCTCAAGGGCCCGATGAGCTGGACGACTTGGAAGTGCCAGAAGAACGAGGAAACACGGCTGAAGATCCTCTTGATACATTGATACGGATATCGTCAGAGTTGCTGCGGACGAGCAAGGCTATCCTAGCCTCCAGTAAGCGGGTCAATATTGTCAATGGGGCGATTGCTCAGGTGAGACTGCTCCCTGCCTTGCCTTGCAAGTTATCGTATTGAGAACGATCTGTGTGCATCTCTCAGACGGCATACACCCAAGAACATGAACTGCGACGGCATCTTGAATCGCTTGAACAAGGCGACAGATTCATGTCTCTAATGTCACGAGATGCGCACTACATCCTGCACCCCACATCCGAAGAACCTCCTCTACCTTCTTCCTCATACGCAAGACCACCTCAAGTGCGCTTGCGGAGTCGTTTAAGCGACGGCGCTGCACACCCAAGCCGGGCGCGGACGATGTACATACACGCCAATATAGGCAGCAGCGGTGCGGGAGACGCTATGTCTCCACTTCCTCATACACCGTTGTCGGGCGAGCCTACGCAGCAGATGGAAGAAGAAGTAGTACAGGAGATTTCTGGTCTTTTCACCCAGAAACAAGCTATGCCAGCTCAAGCATCGCCAAAACCCAATATATCATCCCCTACGCTTTCAAGCACAAGCTCGTCATCACCATCAACTTTCCTGAGCAGTTTATTCTCGAGGAGATCTTATGCTTCCACAACGAGTAGTGCAGATAGCTTGCCTGCGAAAGAGGTGGTGGAGCCGGCCAAGAAAGCAGATGCTAAAAGCTTGCTCAGTGCATTGGCTGGAAACCAGACAGGCGCTGGCAGGCCTAGCCGGGTATCGCCTGAACGGCTTAGCAGCACGCAACTGCAGAAACAGCAGAGCACAGCTTCGTTCGCAAGTGCTGCGGTATCAGATAGCTATACGGCGCAGCTTCTTGACCGCTCGCCATCGCCTTCGCCATCTCCTTCTTCGCCTTCACCTCACCCGCCCACCGATATGCGGCCTTCTCATTCGCGCAAGATGTCGTCCGCGGCGCTTTCAAATGCACAGCTCAGTACAATAATGGCCGATAATGCACATATGACGCTCTCCTCTCGATCCTCTCGAGGAAGCAGTAAAGGGCATACGCGCAGTAGCTTTAGCTTGAGCGAGAATTTACTTAGGGCGAGTACTGGAGGATCGTATTCTGCTACGTCGCCTCTGCAGCAGAAACTGGAAGAGAATGAGCGTGCGGTGGGCAAGCGGAGGAGTGCGAATCGGATAGCACAGGCTCCGAAGTTGCAGATCTCGAATGTGCCTATCATGGCGAAGAGGGAAGGGAGGTCAAGAGAGCTATCGGCGCCAATTTGAAATCGACTCATTAACGCCAACGATGGGGGTCACAAAGCAGGAATAGGGGTGTTGTTGTAACCTTTTCGAGTTTTCTGGTCCATCATGTAGCATATCCAGCAACAGTAGTAGTGGTTATAATAGCAGATCAACGAGGATCTGTCACAATGTGTAACAAAGAAAAGACTGCACTGCGCAAGGCACGCAAATCTTATCACGCGTTTTGGCCCTCTTCTTGCTCCTCATTCAAGCTTTGCAGGATCAAGGCGAAAAAGAAAGGCCGGTTCTCAGTACACAATCATTACAATCAGTCGATCCACAACACACTCCCTTTGACTGGCCAGCATCTCGTCAAAAGGACCGGACGAGGACCACCAGGCCAAGTTGAAATCGTCAACAAGCAGTACATCGAAATCACAGCTGAGCGCGGGCTGCTCGAGACAACAACAAGATACATCATACACGCTCGTCTTTCAGGCTCGAGCTTAGGATCGCCTTGCCTGGGCGACTTTGGCAGGCAGCGGGAGATCAGAGTGTCGACAATCACGTCGTCTGGCCGACTTTGCGAGGCAGCAGGGACGGGCGACGGCTGGGACATCAAGGACTTCTTCTTCAACTTATCTCGATAACATTGTGCGATAGACGCCTAGCATGTGCTGTACGGGCGCAAAATGGAAGCGTGAGGTCGTCCAGGATCACAAGGTGGGAGCAGCCTCAATCGTCGCAGGACGCGTTGTACTGACATGGTTTCATATACTCAGTTTGATTTCGTGGACGTCCATGAATACCATACAACTGGTTTCTTCACTCGACTGCGGTAGGTGCTCCTTGAACTAGATCTCACAAGGATCTACAAGCTGATGTGTCCTGTGCAAAGATACGCCCTCATCTACATCTTCCTCGTCAAGTCTATCCTAGTCTACATATCCGACATCTATACCATCATTGCAATGTTAGCAAAGGATCATTGGGCAGGCAATATCCTCTCCGAGTCCGACGAGAGCAGCACCATCAAGGTCCCATTCACCATCGGAAAATGGATATTCCTAGGGTGTATCATCGTTTCTTTCCTTCTTCTGGCCTGGGAGAGCCGGAAAGCGAGGATGATCATTCGCTCAAGAGACATCTCATACGCGTTCACAAACGTCATGGCCAACAATTACTATAGCATGAAGTCGTACGACCACTTCTGCTTCTTCTCCCAAATCAACAACTCCAAAAAGAAGAAGGACGAATTCGCTTTCTTTGTGTTTTTCACTTTCAAGGGTGCGTCCAAGCAGCTTCCATACAAGAGCCAATATTACATATACTGACCGGACTTGTTATGTACAGGCTGGAAGCGCCTGCTTCTAGCAGACGCGCCTCGTCAGGTCATCAACGCATTAACGCTCTATTCCTTCGGCAAAGCCTTCAACTTCACGACGGACATTTCGAAATACTACAACAATAGCAGTGGCGAGTTCAGTATCGTACGAGCTGGTGTGCTCTGCACAATGATCTTCACTGTCGTCGTGTGGTGCGGCTCGGCGATCCTTCTGGCGATAGCGGCGTTCATGTACATTCCGCTGCTATGCTACATCCAAGGTAATCTGAAGGAGTACTGCTGTCACAAGATCGATAAGCGGTGAGTGCATATCGACTTTGCTGGGACCAGAGCTGATCGTGTTATTTGCAGAATCGCCGAGCTGATGAAGCGGAAGACGAAGAAGCGCGTTGCTCGAGAAGCAGAGCTTGCAAAGCGAGAAGCAGCAGGCGACTTCCGGCACTTGCAAGACAAGAAAGGGCGTTTCAAGGATGGTCAGCAGCCTCTGCCTCAGCCTACACTACCGAACGTCAGCTTGGCAGACGACGAGCTATATGCGAAAAGCGAGGTGTCCAGCTATAGGAACGGAGGTGGAAAAGGCGGAGGAGGAGGGTACAATTACCCTCCTATGCCATCTATGCCAGACCATGCGTACTCTGGATATCCCGATATGCAGAATGGCGGGATCTATCATCCGCAATACCAATTCTCGGAAAATGGACATATGCCAGGCAACGATTCTTCCTATTCTCTGGCACAAGCACAAGCGCCTCATCTACCTTATCAAGCAGGGTACGGCTATCCACCTAGCCATAATGACTCTACGGCCTCCTTTGGCCATATGAACGATGATGGAGCTTCTATCAAATCGAGAGATCCGCTCTTACATATGGGCGATCAGAGTCAGCTCAGCTTGAACAGAGCGCCGAGCTATAAAACGCGAGAAGATGATGATGGGGCAGGATCGACATACGATTTCGGGAGAGTGTACGAGAACTATGGATCAGAGAAAGGTGATCATCAGCAGCAGCAGCAACAGAGCGATTACTTCTCGCCTGATCCGGCGCATCCGTACGCAGAACCGCCATATACAAGGTCGAACTACACTGGAGGTGCGAGATCACATTCACCAGGCCCGAATGGCGCGCTCGGTGGTCGACAGACTCAGCAAAGCTACCATAGCCAGCCCCGCTCACATCCTTCCTCCCATAACAATTCTCAAGACTTCGATATGCAGACGCCGCGGACGCAGTCGCCTGCTCAAATGACACAAGCTTCTTCTCATCCACAACAGTATGGCGAGACTCAAGTCCAGCCCGTAAACTTCAATCCTCAGGCGCGTGGCGTGAGCATAGCTGGCCGGAGCGAGATCTCCACCTTCTACTATAACGAGCACCGAGATCGAGCATCCATGGCGGACTCTCATGCAGGCGCGTTCGATCTGGACGAATATGCGCGAAGCAGCATGTTTGCGCCGAACGCGGTGGGTCAGGGCCAACAGCAGAATCAGCAGTGGCAGAACCAGTATGCGCAGCAGAGGAGTAGTCGACTAGACTATTTGGAAGAAGAGGTGGAAGACGATGCGTATCAGCAACAACCGCAGAGGAATAACCAAAATGACCACCAAAGCCAGCGGGACTGGAGGCGGTGATCTGTTTTACTTATCGCCCTTATATGCTCTGTATACATAGAAGAAGGAGATGGGTTTCTTGTTGCTTTCGGTCTGTAATAAGATTTTCAGTAGTAGCAGTATCGCACTTTCTTTCCTTCCTTCTTCATAGCATTCATTACCTACGCACAACCCTCTTAGTAATGTAACATGGCAAGGGTCCTTCGTTTCTGGAACGATTCGTTTACATCAGAAATTTGCGACTTGCTTTGTGCACAGCTCTCTCTTTCGCCAATTGCGCTTTTAGCACGTTTGAGCTGGTCATCACGGGTGTACAGCATTTGAGGCATGTGTATAGATGTAAAGATGTTCCTCTTTCCTCCCTCCCCCTCCCTTTCCTCCCTGCTCTTTCTTTCCCCTCTCCCCGATCACCCTCCATCATCTCATCCTCCCTCTCTTCTCCCTCCTTCGTCTCTCTCCTTCCCACCAACTCTTTTCCCACAACTTCAATCTCTCTTTGACTTGCTTACAGCTTTGCTGGCCTGACTTCAGCACCATGACCCCTCGAAACAACTCGAACAGTTCAGTAGTCTCAGACCTGCCAGAGATCCAGACGCTTTCGAGTCTGAAACGCAAGGCCGAGCAGGAAGCAAGTTGCTCAACAATCCTGTCTCCTGCGCGTGCGCCCTCTGCATCACAGTCGCCAAAATCGCTTCGAAAGCGGACAGAGACGCCAAAATCCGCAGCGAAAACAGCCAGGAAAACCAATACCCCGGCCAGTAAGAGGCGTAAAGCAAACGAAGTAGACCAGAGTGAAACGAAAGACGCAGAGGAAGACCCACCCGTAATGACCGTAAGGGCTGGACTTCGCAATCCCAAAAAGCGTAAGAAGGTTATCGAATCTGAAGAAGAGGACGTACCGGTTGGAACTCAGGATGAAGAAACTCAGAATAGCGGAATTGGCAAGCTGGCTACAGACAAGATCTACCCACATCGCCTCACCGCACCTCCTGCAGCTGAAGCACCCCTGTCGGCGTGCAGTGTAGCTACACTTACGGACACTTTGCCTTCTACCAGTATGCTGAGCGAACCTGGTTCATCTGCTGCGGCGGCGAACTCGAAGAGAGCTGTGACACCCAATCCACTTTCCACTTTAGCTACAACAGCCACTGCACAGAGGTCTTCTCAACGCTCGTTTCACCCTACACGAGACGCCGAAGGCGGAAAGAACTCTCCAATTCCAGCAAAGCAATCTTCGCAGGCCACAAAGTCAGAACATGGAGGACGACCTCCTCCAATAAGAGCTACCTTATCGAGTACGAAAGACTCCTCAGACATAATCGTCGACAGTGTTGCCATACAAGGCACGCCGCCTACGCCTCGAGCACCTTCGCCAGCCGAATCTCCTGAATCTTCCGCTGGAAGGCATAACAACGATCAAACTGCCCGAAGCATATCAGCTTCCCCTGCTGGATCACCAGAGCGGAGTGAATT
Source organism: Erythrobasidium yunnanense (assembly GCA_001600175.1). NCBI lineage: Eukaryota > Fungi > Basidiomycota > Cystobasidiomycetes > Erythrobasidiales > Erythrobasidiaceae > Erythrobasidium > Erythrobasidium yunnanense. The sequence continues at coordinate 849,129 of BCJC01000001.1, forward strand.
CAGCTGGCACGCGGATGATGCCCTGAGTCTTTCTAGACAACAGCGATTACAACAGCAGCAAGACGAGGAGGACCTGAGAAAGAAGAAGGGAAAACAGCGACAATCCGAGTCTGAGGACGAGCTAGAAGATAGCGAGATCGAGGAAAGTATGCAAGTCAAATCAACTGAAAAGAAAAGGAACCCTTCGTCGGCGCAAAGTCAGCAAAGGGATACTCAGATGCAATCCGATACTGAAGAAGAAGATGAGGATGGTGAAGAAGTTGAGGCCCCTCCATCTGCTCAGTCCAGGATTCAAGCCACTAGTGATGCAGAAGAGGATCAAGTCTCTACGAACGAAGAGAGAGCTGATAAAGCTGGCAAAGGCAAACAAGCACCATCAAAGCGTCGAGGAAGATCTAGCAACCGGGATAGTGGATATATCTCTCCGCTCAAATCCTCGAAGTTATCAAAACCTTCTCAGTCTGTATCGCATGATGACTCAAACTCAGACTCTTCCATAGAGATAGAAGACAAGGAGATAGAAGCTCAGAAGAAGTCCAAGCCCGCTCGTTCCCTCGCTCCAGCACAGCCGAGATCAACTCGAAGCCGCGGTGCTCGAGTCGCTCAAGCCGAAACCACACATGTAAGGAGACTGCTGGTGGAGGAGCAACAGGATGAGACGACAGAAGGAGAGAAGGAAGAAGAGGAGGCTCAACAAGCTGAAGAGGAGGCACAAGAGCCGGAAATCCCAGAGAAAAGAGGTAGCAAGAGGAGGGTCTTGAAAGCCCAAGATACCAATGAAGCAGAGGACAAGGAATTATCCACCAAGGTGGAAACGCTTGCTGAACAAAAGATGGCTACTCGGGCATCTCAGCGGAACAAACCTCCCGTCGATTATGGACCTCACGCTACGAAAGATGGGAAGGTCCTCAAGAGAAAAGATACCGGTGACTCTGAGCGTTCTGATAAGGCCTCGGACAGCAACGTCAAAACTGTAGAGGCGAAACATGCAAACAATAGGGGAGGAAAGAAGGCAGTAGCAATGGCAAAGGACAAGGCGAATGAAAACACGATTGATTGGGACAAGTGCAGCGAACGATCGAGCCAAAGTACTTCGATGGCTACTCGATCAAGTCGGCGACCGGCTACAACTATGAGATGTATGTACTGTTCCCCGCGCTCACGAAGATTTCGAGAAGGAGCAGCTAGCTAACTTTGTACTTTACTCCGTGCCAGCTGGCCAGAAAATACCGTCGCTGTCGGATCTCTTCGAGGCTGCCAAGAAGGCCCTTCAGCACGATATGTACAATCTCAGCCTGAGTGTCGACTACGAGGGCGCAGTTTCGAAGGTTCCGCGCATCGACATCGAGTGTGCGAATTATAGAGGTTTCGGGCCCAGGAACAGGGCTTTGGGCTGCAACGCTCGCATCACTGCTACTGCAGTGGATCCTGAAAAGAGCAAGAAGACCGTCACCGGTGGTATCCCTTGGTGAGAGTCCTCCCGTAGACTGTCTGTAAGGTCTTTGGCTGACGAAATTGCCTTCGACAGGTTTATCGCCCATGTACAAGATAACCACTGCACAGAGTGTCAAGACTACAACCGAGATAAGGCAATCGACGTAGTAAGTCAAGTGCCAGCGTATAATATGCGAATTTGAGTGGACTGACCGTTACGCCCGTCACCCAGAGCGAAGCCGAAAAGGCAGCTTTTGATGAAGCTCAAGGTGAGTTGACCCTGTCTGGCATGACGCCCTGCTGAGCTGTTATACTCAATACACTGAACAGAGATGCTGAGTGACAAGGCAACATTCCGCAAATTCATCGATGGCAGGTTCACGGAAGAGGATATTCAGAAGATCGAAGGAAATGAAACGTCTGCCGAGGAGCCTTCGCCTGCTCCTACAGCTGGACCGTCGAAAGTCAGACCTGCTAAAGACCGTAGTCAGAAAGATCCACCCAGGAGCAGACCTGCCAGCAAGCCAGAGAAAGTTATTCGCGATAAAGAGGACGATGAAGAAGAGAGCGATGAAGAGGTAGATAGAAACGAACCTCAGAAAAAGGTAATCGACGAAAAAGTGGATCAAAGGGTATCTCAAGCTAGAGGCCAAGATCAGGCCCTGTTTCCGCCAAAGAGTCAAGGTCCAGCCAAGATTAAGTACGCTCGAAGAGGCGGAGCTCGCCGAACCATCGAGCCAACGCCAAAGAACAGTATCGAAGTTTCTGACGAGTCCTCGTCCGATGAAATCGAGATGTCCACGTCTGGCTTCCATCTTCAGAGAGCCGGAGCAAGCTTGTCGAAGAAGCCTGTAGCGGGGAAACACTCTGTTAAAGCTACTAATCAGAGAAGCAAGGAGAATGAGACAGAAGAACAGGTGCAGATCCCTCAAGCAGCCTCACCAGCAATAGTCGAGGACGATGCTCCTTCCTCCGACGTACCCATCTCCCCGCCTCTGGAGACTGGCAGCAAGACGCAAGCTGGTGCATCAGGTCCTTCGCAACCTCCTCCATCGAGACGCGCCAAGCCGAACCTCGAAAGCTCGAAATCGCACACTGCGGCGCTCCCGTCGAGAGCTACCCGTGCAGCTGAGAAGGAGGTTACAAGCTTAAAACCAAGATCGAGAGCTGCCCCAGGTGCGTCAGCCAACAGTAATGCTCGAAGCCAAACCGCTCCCGTTGCTCCTGCGCAAGGACTACCGCAGAAACGCCCACCTTCCTCCCGTGGAATGGCCAAGCGAACAGGGAAGAAGGCCAAACTTGTGAAGTCTTCTTCCGATGCCGAAGAGGAAGCGGAAGTAAAAGAAGGTCAGGGAGGATCCGCTCAGGGAGATAAGGAGGAAGAGGACGATGATGACAGTGGCGAGGAACCTTCGCAGGAGGCGCCAGTAGCTAAGAAGCCGACTACCTTGGAAGAGAAGGGGAAGGAGAAAGAAGTCATCAGACCCGAAGCTCAGCCTACAGAACAAGCCGAGGCTACCACCAGCAAAGTCGTCGAGAAGGCGGCTACAGCAGTAATCGCTGCAAAGCAAGCCGAAAGTACCGCAGGCATCAACCCCGAGGCTGAAGTACAGCTTAGCGCCTTGTCCCTGCCAGCTGAGATGCTGGACGCACTCCAAACCTCCGGCGGTCTCTTCTCTATCCAAGACCTCTTGCGGAAGCTCAAGATCCGATGGTCCAAAGCCGGTCCTGGCCCATCTAGCGACGACATCAACGACGATATCAAGTCAATCCTAGTAAAGCACAGAGGCGCAGTACTGAGTGGGAACTTCAAAATTAGTGACGAAGATGCGCTCGCGGTTTGTATTAGGGAGAATCAGATGGGCGGTATAGCCAGAGCGGCGTTCCTCCTTGAAGACGCTATCTATGCCCTTCCTCCTCAAGCCAGAATGGTAGGAGGAGGGAATTAGAATGGGGCAAAGATCTGATTCGGCCAGAAGAACTGAAAGATGCACAGGGCGATACAGGACAGCCGGCAGTCTGGTTCGTAGGCAGTGTTGATGATAGTCGCAGAGCTGAGTAGATCTCCGTAGTATAGATCCTCAGATCGTAGTATTGCTTTCGAGAGTCGCAGTATCTGCAGGTAGAGGATGTAGCTATCGGACAGATCGACTGCAATGCCGAGTGTATACTGTAATCGTGATGGTCCGCCTTAGAATCTTTGCGAAATCGCAGCCTCGCTGTTTCTGAAGATCAATCGTCGTTTAGTTATCTGCCGTCGTGGTTCAGCTCCTTGGAATGCCGAAAAGAAAGGAGCCCATTGCATCGACTGAATGCGTAGAACTACAACGGGTGGATGGTAGAAGTAGCAGGTGAAGTAAGAAGGAAGGTCGATGTCCAAGGTTTACTGCGGAACAAGCGGAAAGTCAGCATTCCCGCCCAAGCTGACTCTGCATAGTATAGACGACGCACTGCCTCGGCCATGGTCTCGTCCTTCTTGGTTGCGCTCCTGGCTTTTCTGTCCAACAGCGCCTGCCTGTCCTTATCAATCTTGATTTTTGTGACGATGACGCTTGAAGGGTGTACGCCGATGGGTACGGTTGCTCCGTTTGTCTTTTCTCTGTGCACTCGCTCGACGTGGATAACGTACTTCTTGCGGTAGACTTGGGTGACCTGGGAAACATAGATCCGTTTAGAACTTGCTCCTTTCGCTAGGCGTGTGACATCCGCCTATTTACCTTTCCTTCACGTCCCTTGTATGTACCTCGTACAATGAGGACCTCGTCGTCCTTGCGGATAGGAATGGAACGAGCCTGCATACGTCGAGCTTCAATATCGCCATCTTCCCGCTTTTGAGCAGGGATTCCAACCCACGCTGTGCTTTCCACGTAGTTCCTTGCTCAAAGGTGCGCTCATGATTGTCCTTCGTACGCTTGAAGGGGCATCGAAGTGAGCCTTGCGGGCCTTGCGGCTGCTCGACGAGACGTCTGCGGACAAAGACGAGCGTCAATCCTCGTGTCTAGCTATTGAATGCGTCGTATGTACCCTTTGAGAATTTCATGTCTTGATGCTTGTCGATGTCGGTCTCTTCTAGTCCTCTCCAGAGTCCTCCTCCTCTGCCAATTTTTCCTGCCAAAAGTTGGGCGAAAACTTCCTCCTCTCGGGAAAGAAGAGAAAGAAAAGGGAAAGGAAAGCAGAGCAAAACAAGACGACAAGACCCCTTTGAGACTATACAACGAGCATCATATCGCTGCAAAGATGGCCGCGACGGTCAGCGCGGACGCTCTGTTCAGGACCCTGCGATGTCCAGCAAACACCGCGCAGGATCACAACGACCGGCTGGAAGCTGCGAATCAAGTATTGAATAGCGACGCTATACCTCAGAAGGAGCAGCTCGTCGTCGAATGGATCCTCGACAGGCTTCTTCGGGCAAAGGATCAGCAGGACGGGATGTGTGTGCAAGATCTTCACAGCAATAAACACGGAAGAGCAAGATGATTGATTAGTTGTTATTGCATTGTTGTGATATCTTAGAACGCCCATTCTCAATGCGAAATACTGGAAAACATTGGAGAATCTGCTCGTCCTGGAAGGCCCAAAAAGACAGCTCGTGCAGACACTCTCCCGCATCCCTGTCCTCCCTACTCTCGCTACCTTCCTCGCTCGATTCCCTGCCGTTCATGATGATGCTGATGCCCTCATCGATGCGGTTGCAGCGTGCTATACCATCATGCTGCCAGCTGCAAAAGCTTCCGCGACCGTGGATGCTCTGCTAGGATGCGTGGAAGCATACATCACCTCGTATGCGAAGCTCGTGTCGAAAGCTGGGAAAGTCACCCTCGAGAAATGGCAGATCCTGGGCGATATTCTCGTCATGGCTGTGAAAGCCCTTCCTAGTACTGACAAGACCGTCCCGAAGAAGGTGCGTTAGCAGACCTTGATCTATAATGCGTCAAAGCTGACAGACTTGACATTTACAGCTCGCAACATTCTTCCAAGACAAGCTTTGCAGCAACTTTGTACAAGCCTTCGCGAATGCCAACACCACTTCATCCTCACGCACGCACCTCATACAGCTTGCTAGTCTCCTACTCTTCTCGTCGAGCAACTTGACAAGACTCTATCCTTCTCCACTCTCAAGCGTAGCACAAGCCAGCAACAATATACAAGATTTATTTGCTTCTCTAGCCAAAACATCAAAGACGTCTCCAGACGGTGTTCTATGCATACTTCCGGCACTTTTTGAGGTCTTCACTGCTTCGCTAAAGAATGCCTCGAACGAGCTCTTCGCCGTCAGAGGGGCAAGTACAAGTTCGCGCTCGGCTGCAGAGACGCATACGCAGATTCAATATCGATATGCCATCTTTGGCTTCGTGCAATCTACCGTCAACTCGCTCAAATCCATTCAGGGTAAAACTGCAGAGAAAGCGACAGTATTCCGTGCTACAGTCAAGCATATCCAGGACAACAATCTCTACATTTCGGGAGCAGGAGAAGCGAATCAAGCATGGCTTAGTGTGCTGCAAGGTGTCACTACCGCTCTACAACCTTCACTTTCTACGTCTCAAGAGGCGATAGAAGCGCTCTGCATGCTCGTCCGACTGGACTATGCAAGTGTCGAGAAGTCTATGGAGTCAATCTTATCAGATCTGGCGCACGTTTCTTCGTATCCCACCGCTGCTACTTCTGCAGAAGCTTTTGTCCATGAAGCTATCGAGCACAACGGCAAGACGCGACAACTGCCTACCTTCTTACTTTTTTTAGAAGAGGCACTTAGTAAAGCCATCGACGATGGTTCCGCTGCAATTGCGATGATGGGGCCTTTGGCATCTATCAACACGCGAGCGGCGATTAGCAAAGAATGCGAAGTATCTCTGAACGCCTCGCAAATATCTCCACTCCTCTCTGCACTACTGGAGAACTGTAAAAGCTACATCACGCAAATCACGGAGGGAAGCGATGGTGACTCGAGCCACCAAGCTAGGAAGAAGAGGAAGCTACTTGGAAAAGATGGATCTTCAAGCGCAACGGAGGATACCGCGACGTCTGCCGAGCTGTTAGCGGAGGTCCAGCTGATCACGGCCATCGTGAAGGCTTTAGGCGTGTCACCGTCAATGAAGGACGAAGGTCTCTCAGAAGCCTTTTCACCAGCGCTAAGGGAAGAGATCAACCGTATACTCAGATCTGGATCAGATTTCCTCAAGCAGAAGAAAATGTCAGCTCAGGAGCAAAAATGTGCAGCTGCTCTACTCCTGCTCAGACAAGGCTTCGCAAGCCTTCTGCCCGAGTTGATTGAGGAGCTCGGTATCCCGATGTTGAGTGACCTTCTCAGCAAACATCGTAGCAACGAAGCGTTCTTGACTCTACAACTCGTAAGTTATCTGAGATCTGGATGATTTCCATTGCTGATATCTCTAGCAGATCCTCACGCTATCAACTTCACCTCAAGCTGTCAAAGAAGCTAGCCTGTGGGACAGTGTTCTGGCTATCTTAGAAGATGGTCGAACCGGACAGCCAGCCGAATGGTCTGGCTACCTGCATGACATGAACAAGGACCAGCTGCGTATTGCTGTCTGGTACTATGTCTCTACGCAAGCATTGCATCAACTCGAGTGAGTAGAGAGTTCAGTAAACCCGGCCGTCGGTATACTGAGCATTGTTTCCCAGACAATACGCATCGGATAGTCAGATTGACATACTAGCAAGAGTCATCCTTGGCTCTTCGTCCACTTCGTCCACTTCATCAGCTGCCTTGACCTTCCCGTCCGTCACCTATCTTCTCCTTCACTCGGCCTCCTTCTTCGAGCACACCCGAATCAGGACAGCCATCTCATCAAGCCTAAGTTCCTCACTACAGAACAATGACAGTCCAATAGATGTGCGGGCTTTGGCCCTGTTCCCTAGGGAGTACCTGGAAAGAAACCTCAGGCGGAACCTAGTTTCTTGGGTCTCGCAAAACAAGCCGCGGGACCAAGATGCTGTCACCTTCTTGCTGCACTACACCAAAGATGACGCTGGAACACCGCTGGTAAGCTGCTTGTCGCACTACGATGGCGATTCTTGCACTAAACGCGTTCCTCGACGTGCAGTTGCAGGACTTTGCCTTTCTCAAGACACTCCGCGAATCGAGTCTACAGCGAGATGCGCCGTTACGAGAGCAGCTGTATCGCTTGCTCTTCAGAAACTGGAATGCCATGCCAGAGCGCTATGCTCAAATAGCGGAAGTCGTACCCGTCGAAACGCAAGCCGATCTTTTGCGTATGTTAGTAGAGGAAGGTGCGAAGTGTGAGGCGTGAGTAGTAACCTTGCATCAACTGTTAGGCTAGGCTGACTACTTCCATGCTGTATAGCATGCCCGAATTGGCGCAGAAACACCTAAAGCATCTGCATACAATGCTCGTGAAAGATCTCAAGCCAAAGAACTCAAGCAAAGCACTCTCTGCGCAGACGATCGAAGCCTACAATTCCGCCCAGATGTTCAGCGAGTGGCTTGGGAACAGCGATACAGGCTTACAGAAAAGTGCCTTACAACTTCTATCGGACGCGTTGCGACCAGATCAGGGTCAGCTGGATCCAGAGACGATAAAGTCGCTTGTCGAACTGCTCAGTCGGAACGTTTCCGAGGAGGGCTTCACTTTCAAGGCTTTCGTGATCGCTTGTCTAGCTCTGCTATCGCCGTCGACGGCACAAGGTAAGCTCTCATCTTCTGCCGTTAGAGCTACGCTAAGTATTCTGCAAAGTCGATTTCGGACGTTCACTCGGAAAAGTCTCCCAGAAGCAGACAGCGGACGCGTACGAGGACGCGTACGAGGACGCAGTGACCACGCTCGTAGAAGGCCTTTCCGAAGTCCCTATGAACAGCTCCCTGCCTGTCTTGCAGCAATTGATATGCTCACCTCCCGAATGTACGTTCCTCCGCGCTGAGGTTACTCTGGGCTACAGCTGATCCATCGAATACACACAGCATCCGCTAAAGTGGCTGCTAGAGCCTTCTCTAGCGCGCTGCGCTATGTTACTGTCAACCTCACTTCCGATTCTCCAATCCCGGACTTTGCTGCCGCAAGCGCTTTCTTGAGGCGGATAGCTGAACAGCGAGTGAGTTTCATTGACTTATTACTCAGAATATCTTAAACTGATCCGCACGGATCTACAGGTCAGCATCCTGGAAGTCCACGATTTGTCTCAGATATGGTCTATCCTAGCTGAAGCATGCAAGCCTTCGGGATCATCGAACGACGATGGACAAGCTACAACCTCGATCATTCAAAGCAGTCAGATAATCACGGACTGCCTCGAGACAACCTCCATCATCGCTCAACACAGACGAGATCTCCTAGTCCCGACCTTCCCGCAGTTCTGCGCTGTGTTATCTGCATTCCTTTCTCTTCTTCGTCTAGCTGGTCTCAACGTCTCCACTAGCAAGGAAAAGCAGTTATTAGCAAATTTCCCAAGATGGGCGGTTGTGGACCAGCAAACATCGGTAAAAGCGACCCATGCGAAGGCCCTATCCCGTCTGCTAGTCAGCTTAGGAACGAAGACAACCATCCTGCAAAAGTCGCATAAGCGTAAAGACAATAGCCGGTCTTCAAGCACCGGATCATCTGTCTCTCTAGCTGGCCCGCTCTCGAAGCATGCTCCATTCATAGTCTTCCGTTACCTCAAAGCAGCTATGGACGGTAGCTATCCCTTATCTTCAGAGACCAGGAAGGCTTTGAACTCTGGTGTAATGGAGATTTTGGGATCGATGGGCAAGTTTGAGCGGGAAGCCTTAATGAAAGGCTTTATGAACAACTCGATGGAGGCGGAGCGTGCACTCCTGAAGACGTTGTGGAAGGACTATGATAGAATTAGATACAAGGGAGACTGATCTCTAAGTCAGCTATGCTACAACAGTCGTGTCGTGTCGTATTGTGCGGTATTTCAAACGTTTTCGCGTCTAGATGATGTGCAACCACCGTAACACGAAGATCCAGAAGACCAAGATGAGAAAAAGCATCCCTGTCTGTCGTCTTAGCTCCATACAGTGACGGAGCGGAGACCGACTTACAGTACCACCACCGCCCCCCTTGCCGCGCTGCCATCTTGTTCATGCGTTGGAACGTCCCGCTCAGGAAGCCTCGCGTTTCGTCAAATGCATCGTTCTATGCTATCGTCTCAGCTCATCCACATTACGATTTGCACAGCGAACGGCTCGCTCACCATACTACCCAGCAGCTTGGACTGATCTCGTACTTCATTACCGATGTTTATCGTGATCTTTTGCATAGAGACTGTTCAGCCTGGCGTCTTGGCTGGGTACGTGTCGGCTCACGTCTTTCAGGAGCTTGACCTTCGCGCCGAGACCTTCGAGTTCTTCGTCATTCTGGCCTTCCAGATCTTCTGCTTGTCTTTGACTTGCATATGCGCTATTGCTCGAACTCGGCCGCACAAACGGCGATGGGGAGCGTGAGCTATTGTTGTTGGCATATCCATGCCCGCCATAGCTGTAGTCCGGGTCGTTCAAGTTGGTTTGCGAGCTGCTGTAGCCATTGCTGGATGATCCTAGGAGCGCATTTCGCTTGGACAAGGTACTGTCGCCAGTCGCGCCAGCCGGCGTCAGGTAGCTACGTCTGGGCCAGAATGAGGCATCATCAGGATTGTTGGGTGCCAGTATTGAAGGCGAAGAAGCTGTACCGCGACATCAGTAATCAAAGGAGTTCAGTTCAGCATTGTTGATGTCGAGCGAAGCCAGAAAAGACAGCTTGGACAACTGACAATTCTTTGGCTTTTCTCGGTCGCATCTGCGCTATGTACCCAGGCTACCATGGCACATTCTGATACATTCCAGCAGCAAATGAACACCCTCTTCAGCGTACCGTCAACATCCAAGAATCCCTATGAATCGCCTGTCTTCAATGACGCTCTTAATGCCCTGGAGAACCAGCTCGCCGGATACTCGAGTGCATCGACATACACAGATTTAGACGTGCAGAAGTACATAGATACAAGCATTGCGGAGCAAAAGAAACCGCATTTCGATGATGTACCTGTGGTCGATCGGGCATCGCAAAACGTAGCTGGACAGACGCCGGCTCTGGACTGGCTAAAGACGTACATCTATCATAATGAACGCTCCTGCAGGTAGCTCCCTGACCTGCTTTGTTATGGCAACCCAGTCTCGTCTCGAAACCAGAAGCATTGGAGCAATTAGCAGCTTTACTATCCTCTGCACGCTCTCCAGACGATATCTCATCAGACTTACTGGATATACTGGGTTACGAGTCTATCGAGCTTCTTCCATCAGTCCTCGAGAAGAGGGCTGATATTAAGCAGGAGCTCGAGTCGCGAAATACTTCTGTAAGTAGTCTCCAGCAGAAAGCCTCGAGACCGTTTACGCTGATTGACATTTGTATCAGCTCGCGGGTCAGCTTACTCAGTTGCAGCTGGAAGACCGAAATCAGACTGGAACATCGACGCCTGCCGATAGCGATACAGAGCTCTTTGAGCCAAATGGGGCGGGACCACGTCTCAGCAAAAAGCAACGAGGGAAACAAAGAGCGGCAGGAAAGCAAAAAGACGTCAAATTCAGTCTGCATTCCGGCATGACTATCGAGGAATTGGAGCAGCTGCACCTTCAGAAATTGGAAGAAGCTGCTAATAGACCGCTCATCGGCAACACAAACGGCGTGCGTCTCGATACAGCTGCATACAAAGGTCTACACTGACCTAAGTGATTTACGCAGCACATCGTGGAACCACAAGTGCAATATCCGCACGTATATGCGAACCACGCTGCTGCGAATGCTTCCTCAGTCTTCGGAAGTAAGGTCTTACTGCCTGTTGGCACGGTCAAGACGGAGCACGAGGTTCGTTCAAGTCGGCACTAGAGTTGTTGCCCTCTGACTCCGCTGTTCCCCAGCACTACTCCGAAGTCTCGATACCCACTCCGCCAAAGCATCCTTCAGCATATACAGCGACCCTTCTGCCTATCTCAGACCTTCCTCCGCTTTTACAACGATCCTTCCCTTACAAGACCTTGAATCGTTTGCAATCCCTCGTCTACCCGACCGCCTACGACACATCAGAGAACATGCTCGTCTGCGCACCTACTGGTGCTGGTAAGACAGACGTAGCTGTCTTGACAGTTTTGCGGGCATTATCGATGTATGCCGACATCCGCTTACCTGACGGTAAGATGCGGAACAAGAACTTCAAGATCGTCTATGTCGCACCTATGAAGGCTTTAGCAAGCGAAATTGTTACAAAGATGCGGAAACGATTTCAGTGGTGTGGTCTAGCAGTAAGGGAGTTGACTGGCGATATGCAGCTTACAAGGAAAGAGATTGCAGAAACGCAGATGATTGTGACGACTCCGGAGAAGTGGGATGTCGTGACGAGAAAGACTACAGGAGAAGGCGAGCTGGCGAGTGTGAGTCTGCCTATTCGATCGGGGTACAGGCTGCCTGCTGACATCATATCAAGCTTTTGCGCCTGCTAATTATCGACGAGGTGCATCTCCTTCACGAAGATCGAGGTGCTGTGCTGGAAAGTATCGTAGCTCGTACTTTACGCCAAGTCGAATCAAGCCAGACTCTCATCCGGATAGTCGGACTTTCTGCTACCCTACCCAACTACGTAGATGTTGCGGACTTCCTACGGGTCAATCCATATGTCGGTCTGTTCTTTTTCGACAGCTCTTTCCGCCCAGTACCTCTCGAGCAGCATTTCATCGCCAGCAAGGGAAAGCCCGGAGGAACCGCCAGCAAGGAGAATCTAGATCATGCCACGTATGACAAAACTCTCGATCTCGTCAAAGATGGTCACCAAGTACTTATTTTCGTGCATGCTCGAAAGGACACTGTCAAGACGGCCAAGATGCTCCGTGAGAAGGCCATCGAGAATGGCGAGCTGGAATGGTTCGATTCTCGTGACAATCCAGCTCTGGACAGCTTTAAGCGAGAGCTCGGCATGAGTCGGAACAAGGAGATGAAGGAGCTCGTAGAAGCCAGCGTGGGTATCCATCACGCTGGTATGCTCAGAAGTGACAGGAATATCAGCGAGCGGCTGTTCGAACAGAATGTTACCAAGGTAAAGCAAACCCCTTGACTGTATGAGGTAGTGCTAACGATTACTCGCCATCAGGTGCTCGTTTGCACGGCCACTCTAGCCTGGGGTGTCAATCTGCCAGCATATGCAGTCATCATCAAGTAAGCATCTTCAGGTGTAACCAATCTGCCCGTACTGACAAGCTTTTGTAGGGGTACCCAGCTGTACGACTCGAGCAAAGGTGCTTTCATGGATCTTTCGGTCCTCGATGTCTTGCAAATGTTCGGGCGTGCCGGTCGTCCGCAATATGAGACCCATGGAGTATCATACATCTGTACTACAAGCGATAAGATCGATCACTACATTACCGCTGTCAATCAACAAGTGCCAATCGAATCGAAGTTCGTTGCTGGTCTGGTGGATTCTTTGAATGCCGAAATATCGCTAGGAACGGTCTCTACTATCGATGAAGGCGTACGCTGGCTCGGCTATACCTTCCTGCATGTTCGAATGCGCAAGAATCCTATGGTGTATGGTATCTCAGCAAGCGAAGTCGCCGGCGATCCAGCCCTCGGCAACCGTAGGCGAGAGCTCATTCTGAGTGCTGCAAAGATCCTGTCCAAGAACGGCATGGCCGAGTTCGACGATGGCCTCGAAACTCTCGCTTCCACGGAACTAGGCCAGATCGCGGCGAAATACTACCTACGCTCAGCCAGTATCGAAATATTCAACAGTCTATTCCGACCGAAGATGACAGAAGCCGATCTACTAGCCATACTCGCCAAGAGTACAGAGTTTCAGCAAGTTGCCGTGCGGGAATCCGAGGCGGAAGAACTGAAACGACTTGTCGAGAATGTCATACCTTGTCAGGTCAAGGTAAATACTTATACGTCCGAGGACCATGAACTCAAGCTTAAAGGTCCGTACACAGGGTGGCAGCGATACCTCGGATGGCAAGGCCAATGTGCTCTTGCAATCTTATATCAGCAAAGCACAGCTGGAGGATTTCGCTCTAATATCGGACATGGAATATGTAAGTTTGTCGCATGCTCGACAGGGCTTCTTTGCTGATATCACACGTCATTAGGTCGCCACCAATGCAGCGCGTATTGCTCGGGCGCTTTTCGAGATTGCTATGTCGCGTCGCTGGTCTCAAGCGGCTGCTTCTCTATCAGCCATATGCAAATCGACAGAAAGTCCGTTTTGGGAGTGTTGAGTATTTCTGATTTTGCTGAAATCCATACCTTCCCGCAGAACGCTTATGGCCCTGGGCGCACCCGCTTGAGCAAATGTCTCTTCAAGCCGACCTTCTCTACAATCTGAATCGGTGGGCGGAAGACATGGGTATCGCGGACATAGTAGCAGAAACGCCAGCCTCTTTCGGCAAGATCCTTCATTTGAACGAAAGGTTAGGAGGCGTTGCTATCCAGGCGGCACGGCAGTTCCCGCGCCTAAGAATCGAAAGTCAACTACAACCTCTGTCCCACGATCTTTTGAGAGTGAGATTGGCTGTACATCGCGATTTTGTATGGTCGGAGAAGCATCACGGACAGACACAGTACTTCTGGGTGTGGCTTAGTGATGCCGAAGATCGCGACATTCTGCAGAGTAGAAAATTGATATTCCACGAATCCTCACGAACTATGCAAGTCGGTTTTACCATATCGATGGCCGCTCTGCCGCCTAGTCTCAACATTCGTACGCTTTCAGATACCTGGCTTAGCAGTGAATCGATACTTCCACTTCCTCTAAACAATCTAACCCTTCCGCCAGTAGCAAGCCGGCCCAGAAAGCCACTGGATCTTAGCAACTTCTCCGCTCAGATCGACTCTGTCCTTTACGAGCTCATCCGTTCGCGTTCGGCGATAATGAGCGCATTCGAGCTTCAATGTATGCACTCTATCTTCTCCTCATCCGCAAATGCACTAGTCTGCGCGCCTCTTGGTCAGGCTAGACAGCAACTCGTTAGCACCGCCATCTGGTAAGCTGCTCGCGCTCATTCAATCGACTGCGACTAATGGATTGCTTACAGGCGAGAAGTAACCAAAAGTAGTTCAAGTATATCCCTCGTTTTATCTCCGACAGTACATACCGCAAGACTCCTGCATGCATTCATACAAAACGACCTTAAGCAAGTCTCCCCCAAGCGACAAATCAAAATACAACTGGTACTTACCCAGAATGCTTTGGATGCTGCCTTTCCTTCTTTCGCGTTGCGGAACGGTCACAATATCGTGATTGCTTCGCCTAAAGCTGCACAGAGCATCGCCATGCGCTCAACAGCAAAGCCACAGGCACCTACCTTAGATCTATTGGTGGCCGACGACCTTCATTGTCTGTCGGCCGAGTACGAGCTTGTCGTGTCGCACCTGCTGGACAGCGCCGCACGATCTATTGGGTTCTCTTCGCCTTTACTGGAGAGCAATGACCTTGCAGCCTGGCTTTGTGCGAAGCCTGTGCATACATTCTCCTTTTCTCCAAGCTCGCGACCAGATCCTATCACGACCTCGACAACCACATTCTCCTTACCACATTCTGCTGGTCTGATGAAGGCTATGATAAAGCCCGCTTTCGATCTTATGCAAGCAAACAACGGAGCTTCTATATGTTTGGTCTCACACAACAATCAATGCTACAACACGCTTGCAGACTTGCTGACCCATTCGGCTACAAGCACGCATCGATTCTCATCGCTGGACGAAGAGACCTTGAGTCACTATACGGCCAGAGTCGCAGACCCAAAGATAGCAGAAGGGCTGCTGCATGGCTTTGGCGTTATTACCAGCGCAATGCACCAGACCGATCAAGCTATATGCAAGCACCTGTTCCAGTCAGGCGCAATCAAGACTCTCATCCTACCGCGAAGCGCAATATATCAATCCTATGCTCGAGCCAGTCTAGTCATCGTTATGGGCACCCAGTACGTGTCGTTCATGTCCGAGTCTGGCGAAAGACGCATCGAAGATTATGCTCTCGAAGATATACTACGAATGCAGGCATGCGCGTCATCGTCAGGCGATAACTCGACAGCACAGTTCTCTATCTTCACACAGAGCGAGACAGCATCACTGCTTTCCCGCCTGCTATCCGATGGAATACCCCTCGAGTCGTCATTGGCTCAGTCCGATGAACTCACGTATAAGCTGCTCGACATCGCAAAGTCTGCAGGAAGCAAGGGTCCTCAGCGAACCTTGGATTTGTTAGCCAAGACATTCATGTCACACAGGCTCGCCAGCAACCCTGCGTACTATGGGTCTTCCGGTACAGACAAGCAGCAATATAGACTCTCGAGAGTCGTAGACACCATGCTCGAGCAGATGCGGCAGACATGCCTGATTCGTATGAGCGAAAAGGGCGTTGCAGTTACTGCATTCGGATCTCTCGTGCGGAACAGACGCATTTCGCGGACACGCGTACTAGAGCTGTTCGATTGCAGTGAAACACAGGCCACCAAGCTACTCAAAGCCCAGACCGGCAAGGTACAACCGCATCCTGCCCCTGCCGGACTAGAGGCATTCACGCAACGCCTGCCCAAGTCCCTGCAGCGTAGATTGGATCTCGCAGACCCAGCATCTACATTACTTGTGTGCTTCCTGAACAAGAAGCTTCCGCCGGCGGACAGCGGGCTAGAAACATTACAAGCAGCTTTAGCAGGCACGCTTCTAGAAGCCCTGACAAGCCAAGACGTCAAGTCGTAGGAAAGAGAGCATTCCAGTCTTCCAGTATATCCTGCTGTAAGGCGGTCTCGGCCGCAAAACTCGGGTTGACGAGAAATTGCGTGAAGTCGAAGGCTTGATCTCCCGCATGCACGCTGAAGCCAGCTGCAGTGTCCCGATAGCTGTCATGCTGGCCAGGCAGATCATCGAACACGCCAGCCTGTGATGCGTTCAGCCATGAATTGGCAAGTGAAAAGCTACGACCTCACCCAGTTGTAACGAGGTTCGTGCCAATCTTGTGCCGGCAGAGAGATCGTTGGTTGTGTTGCGGACGATGTAGGAACGGAGTTGCTATGAAAGAGCAACTTATCCCGTATCCGTTTGAGATCCTGTTCGCACTTCTCCGAAGATAGACTCGCAGCCGGCAGCGTTGTTCGGGTTGCAGCAGCGAAGCGCGATAGAGTCGCAAAGCCAGCTTCTAGCACATGTTGACTTCGAGCTGGGGCGATCTTGATTGCGATAATACCTTTGGCATCAAGCCGAAGAGACATTATGAGGGTGAGGCAGGCTGAATACATTCCAATGAGGTTGATCCTGGAAGAAGGAAGTCAGCTATCTCCCGTAGCTCGGCCATCAACTACGCACCACCAAGCCGTGGTACTCTCCATCGGTGTATGCAAATGGTCAATCAGGCTCAGTGCACCTTCGGCGGCACATTTGGCGCACAACGCTGTCGTCTCGAGCAAGAGCTGATCGGCAGCGGAAGGCTCACGCAGGGCCAATAGATGGCAAAGAGCGGGTCTGTGAAGCAGTGTGCGTATGTAGTAGTATCTGCGTAGGCATGATTAAGCCTGGGCGGGTCCCCCTCCACTTGCGCACCTTACCGTAGTTGAATGAACGAAGCTTCTCTTAAGCATTTTGTATTCCTTTCGGGATGCAGAAAGTCTGGCAGATTTGCACGCCATGCTTCAAGATCCCGATTGAGCGTCTGGAGCAGCGTGACATCGAATTTGGCCTGACCAACGTAGGGATAGACTTTGTGGAAAGCCCTATAAATGATATGTAGAAGCTTAATGCCCTCGTTGAAGAAGGATAAAGGATGCGGATCCGCTTGGGGCTGACGAAGCGCAGCATCTTCTTCCTCTGTCAATGGCAAGTGCGTTGCCGGACAGTCATGTTCCGTCATAAGTGGCAGCCTGCCCAATGCCATACTAAGGTAGAAATCCCGGCTAAGACAGCCTGACCAGCAAAGCCTAGCGACCCTACTACGAGCAAGATGGCTGACGGGCGACGCGAAGCCCAGTGCCTTCGCTTTATGAACCGCAAGTCCCAGAATGCTGATGCTGAGATCCGGCTGACCGGTCGTCTGTCCAAAGGCGGTCATCAAAAGCAAGCATTGCACCAGGTCAGGCGTAGTGCGCGTCATGAGGGTAGCGAAGCCCAGGATGCGGAGTGAATCCCGGAAGAATTGCAACGGCGTTGCTGATCCCACATCGACATTGTGATGTGACTGCATTGCATGCGCTAATACCAGTTGCAGAGTCGCAAGCCATACACGGTCTTCGAGGAAGGGAAGCGTGGCTTCGTGCTGGTTGTAGGACGCTCGAAACTCATTCCAGGCGAGGATTGGATGGACTGATCGTATATGTTAGGCTTTCAAAGAAGCTTAGCTGGAGATAATGCTCAACTCACTAGGCTGTACTTGTCTAGGAACGATGAAAGTAAGCTCGGCAGAGCGCTATAACTCGCGCTTGAAAGGCCGGGCTCACTTTTCGTATACATCCACTAACTGCATCGTTTTGCTCTTGCCTAGCCAGACGATAGACGGAAGGTCGTCTACTGGAAGAATTGCCGGCGGTCGGCTACGAACGAGAGTACTTTCATTCTCGCTATCAGCGTCGGACCAAGCCTCGGCGAACTGCCTTTTAGCTACCATTCAAGAGGGATGTCAGCTTATTGCAACCAGCGCTTACAAATAGTCCATCTCACCCGGCCTGTCGACAGCCGACTCTGAAACAGCCAAAAACAAAGCATGTCCTGGTGCTTCATAGTCATATGGTAGATCCGGCTGAGCCTGTCGTGGACTATTGAAACGCTGCTTGAGAGCTTCTAATTCTTCCGTGAGCTCTTGGATCCGGCCAGCGGTCGCTCGCTTGGTGCTCGCAGGAAAGTAGCATGCTTCCGCATCATTAGATTCTTGACATCGCGAACATGGCATTGTGCCGCTACATTTGACACGCCGCTGCCTGCATTTCACTTTCCAGACGATGAGCCGGGTCAGCTTTTGTACGCTGTAGAAGGCGATAGAAAGCATCGTTTACGGCAAGCTCTAGATTGGCGTTGTCGCTTGGCTGCAGGAGGGCCGGACTCATCGGCCTCGCTCATGTCAAGATTGTCAGTACCGAGTCGTTGTCAGCTCAAGCCGGACGGAATAATGGGTCGCCTCGAATCGAGTTTGTTTCGCGTAATAAAGTTGGTATAATTGGATGTACACGGTAGACGTGCTACTTTTAAAAGCTGTTTGTGCAACATGAAGAGAGTGTGCGACTAGTTATGCCAGCGCTTCCTCGATGTCCTTCCTGAACTGCCTCTGTTGCTGTATCATGCTATGGAAGATTTTATACTTGACCTCCAGCACCTTCTTCTCCTTCTCACCAGCTGCTGGTAAGACAGTAGTACCAGGGCGGGACATTTTCTCCATAATGCTCCAGAGCTTGGGAGACATCTCCTGCCCTCTCTTTGCAGCTTCTTCTTGTGTCGTAATTGGCCCTTTAGTAGCCTCATCGGCCGCCGCTGCTCCCAGCATTGCACTGCCTAGAACGACAGACGCGCTGTGCGAGTATGGCAGTTGTATGGGAATATTGCAGATATCGGCCAGCAGCTGCATGAGGATCTTATTCTTGACGAGCCCACCCGACATAAACAAGTACTTGATGTCATGACCCCGCTTGTTCATATCGTCAATGATGCTGCTCAAGTAATCAGCAAGCGACCGCACAGATATGTATTAGCTACATACTGCCTTGTTTGCAATGCTATCGCTTCGCATGTAGCCAGATAGCGCAGAGCGAGATCCTTGACACCCTTGTCTAGCGCCAGTCCGACGATCGCGCCTCGCATCGTAGAGTCCGCCAAAGGCGATCGGTTGCCTGTATAGATCCTGTCAGGGCGCACAAGAGGACGTAAGATGTCAAGACTGACCATGCAGATCCGGGTAGATATGCAGATTGCGGGTCAAATATGTAAGGAAAGGTGCGTCCTGTTCCTTCTGCAGCTCTTCTAGAAGCTGTCCAAGTAAGACGAAGTGGTGCACTCCTTTTTGTTTGGCTTGCTCGAGGAGCTTGTTGTATGCGGGATGCGTCTCTAGCATGAAGTCGAGCAGTTGTCCGGTAGAAGACTGACCGCCCTCGTTCATCCAGTCTAGATCTTTCATCAGTCTTACTCAAAGACTACGTGATTGGAGTCACCTACATCCTGGGAATATGGCATGCAAGTAGGGACCCCATACGCCTGGAACGAAGACTGCTTCAGGAGACTGGACAATGTGGCAAGTACTTGTGCCAGCGATAGCCGCAAGACGATGTCTGCTCTCTTTTAGGTCTACGGTCTTAGAGCCTAGATCCGGCATGGGTGCAGCGATCGTACCGACCCATCCTGCGTATGCATCGATAACGCCTGATCCGACGGCTGTGCCTTCGTTGAGGCCGAGTTCTTGCGCTGCGCGTTTCGAAAGGCCTTTGCCGATTGGCTGACCGGCAGTCAGAATAAGACCGCCAGTACCTGGCTGTCCACCGAGTTGCTTGAAGCCGTCCGCAGCCTGTAAAGTATGCCCACAAAAGGTACATGGGGTTACAGAAAGAGATAGTAAAGCAGTGTTGGAAGGTAAACAACCAGAAGTCAGAAATTTGACCTGTGAGAGATCGCCTTGCATGTTCGCCAAGCGGAAGCCGGACGGAAACTGGTTCATGAAACTGACAATTTTACTCAACCCGATCTTGTCGAACAGCTCAGCGTTCCAGCCTGAACTGCCCTCGATTTCAGGCGGAACGTAGGAGCACTTGCATGCCAATGAGCAGTTTGAGCGAGCCAAGTCGGCTGTTGCCCTGTACGTTAGGAAGTCTGGCAGATCGAAGAACATGCACGATCTGTCACCCATTCGTCAGCTTGCGAAGGGTGGGTGTCGTATCGGACAACGCACTCGAACAGCTCCTTTGGCATATGTCGCTTTAGCCAAAGTATCTTCGGCAATTCCCTATGGAAAGAATTTGGTCAGCATAACATCACTTCCTTTGCGAGCAACTTACATTTCCAAGCTCATCGTTTCGCCAACGTATTTGAGAACCATGGAACCAGATGCGTTGATCTCGGCTGCTTCCTTGAAAGCTCTATGATCTGCCCCTGTGATGAGGGCATCAGACCATGACAGAGGAAGCTTGATACGTCTGCTTACATAGAATGATGTCGCGCTTGTTCTCGCCAGAACCCCATGCGTCCTTGTTGACCGACATGGGCGTACCATTTTGAGTTGTAACGGCGAGCGAGCAAGTAGCTGCAGAAGATGCAGTGTTAGTATAGCTGGTACAGGCAATCTCATGCGAGCGTGCCTACCGTCAAATCCGATACCCTTGACATGGTCTTTATTGACTTTCGAGTCCCGTAGCACGTCCTGACATGCTTTCGCAATGGAATGCCAGACTGTAGACCAAGTCGCGAGGGAGTGTGATACGCCAAAGAGCCAGAGAAAGCGGTAACAGGGGCATTACATCAGATTTGAAGATGCTCTTTTCGCGAAGCCGTATCAAGAACGCACTTTCGGTCGTAGACTGCTCGAAGATATTATGATCCCTATCGTCCCGGTAGGTTGTGGTCGCATATGTAGATTCGGACAGGATCTCGCCGTTTTCGCTGACCAGCGCAGCTCTGGCTGAGCCTGTACCGACGTCGACTCCGATGTAGTAGGACATGCTTATAGAGCGACTGGTACGAAAGCTTTGGTGCGAAAGCAAGCCAGGCCGTCTGGCAGAACTTAGGGGTCGTGGCAATAGGCCGTGCCTGAAGGGTCAGAGACAGGCGAATGCAAGCAGAGAATGAAGTATGCTGTCTTTGTGTCATTATCTACATTACACACCCGCGTCGCTACACTCGTTTGCGTACCTCTTTCGCAACAACCCTACTCCTGATCAACTACTTCAACGATTTTAGCATCCTGCGATGACTTCAGATGATGTATCGGAACTCTGGGTTTTGTCTGTTACAACCTAAGGTCAGCATTCTCCGGCAGAATCACTCAAGAAAGATTGGCCTACCTGTCTGTGAGGTTATCAGCAGCGACATATTGGCGTTTGACGTAGTCTGGGGAACTGCAGATTGCTTCATTGCGCTTGTTCTTTCGAGCAAGCAGGAGCCATGATGCAGCGAGGGTAAGGATGGCGCCGGCGAAAGTAGCGACGATGGTGATCAGCGCTGAGTTGTAGGTTGGTGCCTCCTTGGCCACGAAGACTTGCGGACCGACTATGAGGCACACTGGTCAGTACTACGGTGACAATGCGTCTGAGCTATCGTGCTTACTCAAGTTGCCGACACAGTAGGCGACCAGATTGATCCCCAGGACAGTAGATTCTAGATTACAAAAGTCAGCGCCTTGATCAACAAATATTGTGACAGTACATACTTTTAGTCGTTCCAGCAACATTTGAGGCGATCACTCGAAGGATGGCAGCGAAGCCAGCCGGGAACACGTACAAGCTGATGAATAGATCATAAGCTAGAGGATAAGACAATGGGAAGGTAAAGGATCTTACAGCATGACTCCCATTAGACGACCTGTTGGATTGGATCGAGGCAGGACCCAGAGCACGACGGCACCAACGAGGGCTACCACGTAAGTGTTGATAACGCACAGAATACGCCTCTTCGTGAGATCGCCTAGGTAGAGGGTGGAGAAGATACTGATTGCGGCGATAGCATTGGCGGGAGCTTGGAGTAGAAGTGCTCTTTCGGTGCTGAAGCCAAGGCCTCGAATAAGGATGCTCGAGAAGTTTGTGATGGCTCCATTCGGTATGGTTGCTAGAGCAGTAAATAGAGCATAGAGCCAAGTCATCGGGTCGGTGAAGGCTTCTATCATTTGCGACCGGCTGAACTCCTTGCTTGTAGATTGATGGTTGAGACGGAGACGCTCAACTGCAACGTCACGTTCGCGCTCGGTCAGGAATTTGGCTGTCGATGGCGAATTTGGCATGAAGAGTGTGACGGCAATGCCGAGCGCGACAGTGATGGCTCCGAGCAAGATGAAGATTGCTTGCCAGCCAGGGATAGAGAGCTTTCCAGTATGATCTGCTCTGGACAGTCCGTATGCCAAGAAGGCGCCGATGACGCCGAAAGATCCATTGAAGGAGAACCAGATTCCCGTTCGCTTGCCTTGCTCTGTCTTTTGGTAGAAAGAGCCGGTGAACATAGTGAATGCTGGAGTAATAGAGGATTCGAATGCACCGAGGAAGCTGTTTAGGGCAAATTCAGGTTAGGAAAGCCAGCTGTATGGACTGAGTGCGAAGCCGACGTACAAGCGAGCGACCATCAGATGCGTGAAACTCTTACACGCGGCAAGGCACATAAGGATGGCACCCCAGATTATGATATTGATACCGGCTACTCGAGCCAGCGGGAACCGCTGAAGAAGGAGAACCGAAGGATATTCCCAGAACAAGTATCCAAGATCTTGAGGTACCGTTGCATCAGCTATGATCACGTCGCATGTCAAGCTCGTATGCTTACAGAAGATACTTGAAACCCAGGAATATTGGTTCCCGACAAGGTGGGTATCTTCGCGCAGGCCCATGATGGATGCATAGGAAAGGCATCTGAGGAAATATGAAGGCTGTTAGTCATAATAGTCTAAGCGAATTGAGGTAATCTTACGTTTTGTCCAGCTATCAAAGATCCCGCTCAGCTGTTCATCTTCTGGGGAAGAGTGAAGACGATACTCACGAACTGAATGCCATATACAAGGCACATCAAAGGCATGACATGCCAGTCAATCTTCCGGATAACGCGAGCAGACTCTCCCGCCGTGATCTCGTCAGAGAGGGGAGAAACGATAGAAGCGGAGCGCGAGTTGGAGACGTTCTTCGAGTCGTCCGCATACTGCTCTTTGTTTTCAGGGATAGCAGACATGATGCTTGTAAGGGTGTGGTTTTGGGAGAAGAAGCTTTTCAAGACTGATGGAAGCGAGAGAAAGAGATAGGCAGACAGCAAAGAGTGATTTGTACGGTCAGCGGCTATCCGTTATCATCTGACCCGCAATGGGGCGCCATGGATTTCTTGATGCGTGGTGCTTGAGAAGCGAAGAGGCCTGGTGAAGGGAGGGCGGTTTTGGAGCAGCTCGGATGTCAAGATCCGAGGTTATGAGGAACGGCAGACGGCGCGAAGGAAGCCGGAGATGGAGTTTCTGCTTATCCTCAGCAGCTACACCTATAGGATTCTTATCTATAATCAGTGTCAGTGCTTGCAGCATTCATTCAACTCGAGCCAAGGCAATTACAGTGAGGATGTGCCTCGACGAACGCGATGTCATGCCCAAGGCGAATGGATCTAGCAGCAAGGGCAAGCAGATAGCGACTGGCAACTCCTACACTCACTTGGAAGGTCTATGCACCTTGGAAGACGCGGTGGATCAGGTCACTGAAGAGCTCTCGCGGATCAACCGAACAATCCATGAAAAGTAGGGAAGACTACAGGATATTTTTACGTAATATAAAGTAATCTAAGCTGTAATCTGAATGAAACAGCCCAGAACTTGGCTTCGAAGAATACATCGCACACGATCTCCTCGTAGATTACGTCCGCGAAGCCGGCTTCCAGGTTACTCCCCATGCTTTTGGTCTCGCGACTGCTTGGAAAGCGATCTTCTCTCATGGACATGGAGGGCCTGTTATCGGAGTCAACAGCGAAATGGATGCTTTGCCAGGGCTAGGGCACGCGTGGGTGTAAGATCAGCAGAGAGTAAGACCTTGCTAAAGTATCGTGTCGCAGCTGTGGACATAACTTGATTGCCGGTCAGTAGTAAGATGGTCTAAGAGCGGGAGTGCATTATTGACAAGTCACCTCGATGGCTTTAGTTGCTGGAGTCGCGACCGCTATAGCGATTGCGCGGAGTCTGAAGAAGGTAAACAGAAGCTTTATGTACCAATCCGAAGCAAGTACTGATACGATGAGCCAGCATGATAAGGCAGGGAAGATCATCCTGCTCGGCACACCGTAAGTCATCCGCCATAGCTACGTCGACCCATAGACGCTGAGTCCACATAATGCTTGCAGGGCCGAAGAAGGTGGAGGTGGAAAAGTCGTCATGCTCAAAGCAGGCGCATACAAAGAGATGGATGTGAGTAGCGATCGGCCTATTCTTGCTTTGCGTTGGCAAGGTGAATGCTGAATGTCCGAATACGCAGGTATGCATGATGGCCCATCCTTGTCCTGAGTCTGGGTTTCCTGCCATGCTTGCTCGGGCACAAGGCACGTATGACTTCCATGGTCACCCGTAAGTATAGCATGAACGTTGTGCGCATCAATCTGATATTATCGTTCATGAAACAGAGCACATGCTGCATTGGCTCCGCACGAGGCTATCAACGCTCTTGATGCCTGTGTGATCGCCTATAACAGCGTAAGCGCCGCGCTCTTGACTTTCAGCGACCTTAGCTCACCCATTGTACACTGCAGATCTCCATGTTCCGCCAACAAATACTTCCTACATCCCGCATTCACCTCAACATCGTCACCGACGCCGGTGCGCCGATCAATGTCATTCCGGCGCACGCCAAGCTCGTCGTAGCATGTAGAGCATTGGACGATGCAGAGTTCGAGCGCATAACGGAGACGGTCAAGATCTGTGTACAAGCTGCAGCGGCATCAGCACGCTGTACTTTCGACGCGGAGTGGTCAGATCCATACCTGAGTATGTCAAAGCAGACGGAGGAGCTGCGCAGCGCTGACACATGACTGATGCAGCCCTCCAACACAATATGCCGCTTGCTCAAGAATTCGCGCGGTACATGTCGAATCGGCACCACGAGGACTTTCCTTGGTCAGACGAGCCAGTCGCGAGCACTGACTTCGGGAATGTCAGCAAAGAAGTCCCATCTATTCACCCTTGTTTCGAAGTGAGGCCCTCCACAATTCCACATTGTTGTCCAAGGAGCAGGCTAAACGAAGTCATCCTGTGTGACAGATACCGACAGGACACGGTGCCAAGAATCACACCAAAGCCTTCACAGCCAGTGCAGGGACGACTGAGGCGTTCGGAGCTGCTATGCGCTCCGCCAAAGGTATGGCCGCTACCGGCTGGAGGTGTGTAGTCGATCCTAGCTTCTTGGGTGAGGTTCGTGCTTCTTTCGAGGCTGGAAAGAAAGCGCACAAGATGGAGATGACGAATGGGGACAATGGGCATCATGCGAATGGAGCATAGAATAGCAGGCAGGCAGTCTGTCTTTTCAGTTTTATGATAGTGTCTGTGTCTGTACGCCATGTACCACTGCTGTATCATATTGGTGAAAAGGTAGTAAGATTAGATTTGGAGGTGTTTGCTCATTGCTACTGAGGTGTGTTATCTCAGCTTGACTCCAGACTCCATTCGCTCTTCGGAGCAAGCGTAGCAGCCTGATCAGACCAGACCATGGGATTCAAGCATCGCGTATATCTTCATGGGACCAAGATCTACGAGTGCGCAGCGTGTCGGACGCATCTAGCGACGATAGAGTCGATGATATCCCGGGTGAGCGTTGACCGGGCGAGTCCATTTGGCAGCGCTGAACTGTTCATGTGTGAATGCCCCAGCGCTTCAATGGTCAGCATGGACAGGCGTATCTGTTTGACGCCGTCTTCAATGTCGTGGAGGACGTCGAAGAGGACCGGATGATGAGCACGGGGAGACATCGAGTCCGCGATATTCGATGCTGCAAGTGCAGCCAGCTCGTCGGCTGGAAGTATGTGCGTGTATACATACTCTCCTCTTAACAAGTCTGTTGCGTTGCTGACTCGGACAATGCCCAGGAAATCGCCTATGAACAAGCTCAGAAGTACAAAGAGGGCAAGTCTATATTGGAGAAAGCGTTACTGTTAGAGAGTACGCCCACAGCCACGCCCATTCCCATGCCACCGTCATCCTCATCCTCGAATGGGCATTCACCCGCTTCCTCAGCCTCGCCAAACGATCCCCACCCCGCTCAGCTTATCAACGTCAACATACTCAACACTGCTCAGTTCTCGCCGTTAGGAAGTAGTGGTGCTAGAAGAGGAGAGGACGAGAGCAGTCCCGGAAGAAGGAGTAGCGCTAGCGCGAGAAGCATGAGCGTTGAATCAGATTACCTATAGTCCCGTATCTTTGACACCAATTTGTCTTCCATAGTATGCTCTTCAGATGTATCTCTCGTCTCTTCACCATCCAAACTCTGTATCCCACTCGTCCTGCTCTTTGTTCGATGTTTAGCTTCTTTAGTCTCTGATGTTGTAGTATAGCTCGCTGCTTTTCTTCTCCCATGTGTTAGTCACTCAGTCTTATGGATATGTTACTCGTCAGCGTGCTTCATCGTCAGCTTTAATTCTTGACTGCCGATTGAAATATCAGAGAAGGTATGATGATTGCAGACAACAACCGAAGAAATCCAAGCGCGCTGCATGAGGATCGACACATAGGTAAGAGGGACGGAGAAGAGAAGAGGGGGTTGAAAGCGAGACTATGCGGAAGCGGTGATAGGTGTCGCTGATTCGACTTCGTTTTGACCCTTGATAGCCTCTGCATATTGGAGCTGACCGGAGTTCTCGTACTTCACACGCAAATACTGATGAGCTTTCTTGCATCCGCACTGCCTCGCGAATATGACCCACCTCAAACATGTCAAGAGCGACTTCACAGCTCTCCCTGACGACTCTGGGACCTTTTGCCGCAAATTCTTTGAGAGCAGGCAGGATATCATCACTTGCGATGCTTCCGAGCGCTTCTGCAGCTTCGTGGCGGACCATCTCTGATTCCTGTTCGTCTTTCAATACGACGAGCAGAGATGGCACGGAATAGGGTGAACAGAGCTGGCCGAAAATATAGGCGATTTCGTGGCTGCGAGACACACGAGGACAAGACTCAGTTGAGAACTTGTGAGAAGACTGGGAAGGAATACTCACCGGAACAGAGCACTTTTATCCCCGAATCCATCAGCGAGCGCCAACACAGCTTCCTCATCCCCGATATTCCTGAGAGCAAACATAGCTCTGTATCTCTCAAACAGGCTCTTCTTCGTATCCAGTAAGTTCGCTCTCAGTTCCTTCGTTGACAGGCTCGCAATCTTGGTATTCGAAGAATCTGTATCGTGCATTGACGAAGGTGGTGCGGGATCGATAGAGTCGTAGATTGATCGTTGCACTTGTCCATTTGATGAAGACGATGATGAAAGGGATTGGTCGAAGTGGATCTTGGCAAGCGCGATCTCGCACGTCTCGGTCACGGAGATATCTTCATTGGGCTTATGCAGGAATTCTTCGAGGATGGGAATGGAGGAAGGGTGTGAGATGGCGCCCATAGCTTCAGCGGCCTGCATTTCCATCTCAGTCAGTATATGCTCGACCAAAAGTGTTGGATTGGATGTCAGGACGCACCTCGTGTCGCACCATAGGGTGCTGGGCTTCATCTCGTAGAACAGATTCGAGGATAGGAAGAGCGTGTGTATCGTTGATTTGTCCTAGAACATAAGCGAGTTCATGTCCCAAGAGAGCCGAGGAGTCCTGGAAGCCTGGTCAAATCCAACCAGGTGAGCTTCACTGAGTCTTTTCTTTCAAGGAAGTAACAGTAATGTATGCACACCCTTTCCGATGATATCTATAGCTCGATGAGTCTTTAGGTTTCTGAGGGTAAAGAGAGCTCTGAATCTTTTGGCCAAAGGTACGCTCCCGCTTGTATTGAGGAGCGTCGCTTCCAGCTCGTCGTACTCTGCTGCTGAAGCTTGCATGGGAGAGGGCATCGTCGCTCTAGTCGATAGTACTAACGCAAACCTGTAAAATCTTGAATTCGAAAAAAAACTCTTCGTTGCCTTGCTTTGCGCAGACTACTCATTTCAAGACTGCAAAGATGCCTAGATCAAGTGAATTTACAACGACGATAATGACGATGATATGCTACATTCGTGCTGAACCTCCGACTTCCCGCTGCTCTGCTGTCCAGAACGAGCGACCGTCGTAGCTTTGACCAAGACGACCAAGAAGACGAAAGAGCAGAAGGCTGGATTGATAGAGAAGGTATATTCTACCTGACTGTCATTCACTATCAAGAAAGCAGCATCCTGATGCGACCGCGCCAGATCCAAGAACATACCGATGCTTTTACCTATGTCTGGGTGTTTCACGTTCAGAACATGCGCACAAAGTGTCTCCAAGATGTACGAGAACAATGGAAAGGATCAAAGTGCGCCAGCTCTCTCCCACCCACCTACCCTTCCTCCAGAGTCGACTAACGTCGCTTTCCTGCAGAATATGCATGGGACGCAATGCAGTGATGCGCAAAGCGCTAGGCAGCACACCTGAAGCAGAACACAAACCCAACACTTCAATCATTGGAAATCAGCTCGAAGGAGATGTCGGTCTGCTTTTTACAGATGAAGAACCGCACATCGTTACAGAGTGGTTTGAGAGCTTCAGAGTGCCTGACTTCGCAAGGGCTGGGAATGAAGCTACGGAGGACTTTGAGCTGCCAGAGGGTGCGCAAAACCCCGTTTGATCAGATACTCTCGCTCTGCGTATACTGATCGGGTTACGTGCAGGCCCAATCATGATGGACTCGGAGCCTGCACCGCACTCGATCGAGCCACAGTTCCGCAAGCTTGGACTGAGCAGTCGACTCGTAAAAGGTGTTCCTACCCTGAACGGCCCGCACCAAATTGCGCGCAAGGGCAAGAAGCTGACAGCGGATGAGGCGCATCTGCTCAAGCTTTTCAATGTGCCCATGGCGATGGTGGGCTTCACTTTATCTCTGTCACTGTGAATTGAAGCTGATGTGTCGATGTGTCTGCAGTTCCAGATCCTCCCTCAGACATGCTTGAATCTGAAGACTGGGGACATTGTATAAGGGAGTGCTTGAGCTGTCATATCGTTGTTCGTCGTTGTTGTTTCGAGTAACCTGTTCTTCCTTCCTTCCTTTCCTGACCTGTCATGACAGATTCATCACTTAGAGCTGATCGGGCTTGAGCCACGTGGGAGTAAGGGAGATGCGGTAACGCAAACTTTATCCAGCTTCTTCTGCAGGGTTGCAGCTTGGATCCTGACGAAGTGATTGCTTGATATATTGCGAGCATTGATGGCCTTCCGTCGCTGTTAGAAGGTCGTCCGAAAAAGAGTACGAAACAGCGCATAAACAAAGCCCCGTCTAGTCATGGCAGCAACAGCCAATCGAGGAGGGTAGGTAGCAGTAACACTTCTGAATAGCCAGTATAAACTATGTGCTGACGCTTCGTGTTTCTTGTTTCTCCCCGATGTCCCGCCTGTTTACTTTCTTCTGGTTCGCCTGTCATGATTATGCTTATTCCGCAATACCAATGATGGCCTTTAATACTCGCTTACAACACTTGAATTATCTATAACAATGGACACGGACGACCCTGCGCGTTACAGGACTATCCCGCTAGTCAGGCTTCCCAGCATCGACCATGGACTGGCGCCCTTTCCAGAAGGAATGGTGAGCGGGCATCCCTTGAGAGTTGGAAAAGTACGGTAATCTGATTGTATCAATGCGTCAATACAGCTCCAGATGCTTCCCTTGCGCCGTGGAAGCTTGACGGACCCACTGGTTCATGCACACATCCCAGCAGCTGCCAGCCAGCATCTCCAGCACCATCACCAGCAGCAGCATCAGCTCCAAGGAGCGCGACAGCTCTTTCCAGAGTACAACGATGAACAGAGACTGTCTGCTGGCTACCCGAATCAGCCTTATTGGGCTGCTTCAGCTTCTTCTTCATCTCCTTCAAACGGGCCGGGAAGCTCGCTCTTCCCTGTACAAGAGAGCAGCATCGACGCGCGCTATAGCGATACACAACATAATCGACGACCATCCGCATCATCTGGCGACCCATACAACCAAAAGCAGGCGACCTTCCCCGTCCAGCACGGGACGAAGCGGAAAACGCTCGATGCGTCTCAGACAGAGGAGGGAGACGCGCATTACTATTCTACTACATCTATACCATACGCGCAACAAGGAAGCGCGAATGCGAATAGTGCTTTCTTTCCCGAACAGCAGCAGCAGCAGCAGCAGCAGCAGGTCCCGGGAGAAGCGGCGTTAAAGAAACGCGCGTCCATCGCGTCTGTCGAAAGTGGAGAAGTAGCTGGAAGATTGGGAAAGACTGCGAAAGAACTACAGCAGCACATTACAAGCAACGCTGTCAAGCTCGACGAAACAAACATCATAAACAGCAGACTACAGGACAGACGAGACTCGGCGACTTCCTCAACGAATGGAAGCGCATTTCAGCGAGTCAATCAGCAGCAACCGTCTTATGCCTTCCCACTATCATCACAGCATCAGCACGAACCTTCAGCTACGCGCTCCCCGCCGCCTGTAGCACCCAATCTCGCAACGTACACCTTCGGCAGACCCAGCCCATCTCCAGCAGCAAGTGGAGTCGTTGAGAACTATCTACCACAACAACAGCAAAACGTGCCGCACGTGTCACTGTCCGAGCCCCACCATAGCAGTCCGGAGAATGGACATGCTCGCATACCGAGTGTCCTCAGCACAGAAGCACAATCGCGTGCAAGTACTATCTTCGGAGGCGGCATGAACGGGAGCAATAACATGCAGACAGACCAAAGAGGGCCAGGCGGTGAAGAAGACGATGACGATACAGCTTCAGGCGGTGGCGGAGGAGGCATCGAAGGCTCCATGGGACGCTTGAAACCACCCTCACATGTTGCCTATACGAAAGAGACGCCGTATTCACGGAGTCCGGAGCTAAAAATCTCACACAAGATGGCAGAGCGTAAGCGGCGCAAAGAGATGAAAGAACTCTTTGACGACTTGAGGGATTCCATACCTACCGAACGAGGGTTGAAGAGTTCGAAATGGGAAGTCCTGAGTAAAGCGATTGAATATATCGCCAAGTTGATGGAGGAGAAAGAGTCGGATTATCGAATTACGCAGGATCTGAAAGTGCATATCAATAGTCTGGAGAACGCACTGTCATTGGCGAGACAGCAGGTACATAGTCTTCAACAACAACAGCAACAGCAACAGCAACAACAAGCTATGTCCAGCGCGAGTCCAGTCTCGATGCACGCTGGGCCTCCTCAACCTCCTGCGAATCTCTTCCCACATCCAACTGCGCCTCTTCCCTCTCAATCGCATTCAAACTGGACGCCCTCTCCCTCTCCTCTAGGCAGCACTTTCTCCGGACATCACCAAAGCAGTCTTCCACCTTCATTCCACCATCGCTCTCAATCGCATGGCCAGCTGTCTCATCCACACGGTCATACAGCTTCTTCTGCACCTCCTGCAATCTACCACTCTCACTCCCACCCTGGGACGTTCCCTGATCATCACAGCAGTGGGCACAATAGCCATAATCACAGTTATCAGAGTTCCTCAGCTGGCGGAGCGACAGCTACTCGTCCTCCTTCTATCCACTCTCATAACTCAAATCACTCCATCCATTCTGTTCATTCTATGCATTCCAATCAAGGAATAGGAAGTCCTGGCCCTGGACCAGCTTCGGGCTCAGGACATGGTGGACCACATCTACTCTCGCCCTCGCCGACAAACCCGTCCTTGTTGTTGCAACAGCAGAATCTGGCGAGCGTCCAGGAGGACTATCAGCTCTTCGCACATGCGCCTCCAGCAGGGCAGCAACAGCAGCAGTCTATGCAACATATCCAGCAACAACAGCAATTGGGAGGACCGAATGGTCACATGGCATACTAAGCAAATCACTTCATCTATTATTACCTTGGAATCATATACCCTCTTGTCAGCTTTTAGTAAATACGTCGATTTGGGCATCGGAGGAATAGGACCGTGGTGCATACAGGGGACACATCGTTGTAACCACTACCAATAAGTAGACTAAGTAGAATTTCAAGCGAAGTAGCATGCGTGATCGTCCTCGTCAGCTGACGATGCGCAACAAGAATTGCTGTGCGCTCATATACTGGACGCTAGCGTATTCGTGGACTGATCAGGCTAGTTTCCTACTGCAGCAGCTGCATTACTGAAAAGCTAATGTCTCGGTTCACTACATGCTGAGAAAAGGTTGATCGAAGAGACTGAAAAGCGAATATGCTACATAAAGAAAAGGAAGGATTACTACGAGAAGAACGAACTGCGAGAAGCATGCACGATGATCTGAACTACCCGGCTAAGCGAACGATGAAAGCATAGGAAGAAAGTAAAGAAGGAAAAGGTATAGAAGACCGACCGAGAGATGAGGTCCTTGTGTCGCATTTGCTATAGAGTGAGTGATGAATAGTGTTTGATCTGTGGAGCGGTAGTGACCGCTCGAACAGGAATTCGGTGATAGTAGTCGGGCAGGTTCGCCAACGCTTTTCGATAGTTTGGTGACAGTGGCTTTGTAGAAGTGACATAGTAAAGTTGGCTCTGTAGGCCTTTGCTTCAATCTTCTTCCTCCTGTTCCAGCTGATCTAGAGCGGGTCCGAGGACTCTGTTCGCCGCCATAAGCTGCATCATCGCTGCTCCCTTGACGAGCTCGCCTCTCGCGTCTCCGTCTTTAGAGCCCGAACAAGCATCCATCCCAAACTTCGCATAGCAATAGTAAGTGAGGAACCATCCTAATAGATCCCTAGAACTGGTTCCGTTCTCAAGAAAATCTCCCAGAGTCTTGACCTCGGCCGCTTCAAGCACTTCCAGAGCTATAGGAAGAATCTTGAATGAAGAAATAGGAGTCTCTGCGGAGAACTTCCTCTTTGGCGACGAGGACGCTCTGTTTGACTTGAACCGCTTAGCTGGACTGGCGGATAGGCGAGGTGCTTGTGATAGATGTGGAAGTGAAAGAGGACCAGGCGACATGATGTCGTTCGACTCGTGTCGAGGGAATGGCAGCATCTGATAAGGCTGTTCCTCGGGCGGCTCGGGCGTGTCGGTCGTCTCGCTCTCCTCATGAGTTCGCTTGCGTAGGCCAATAGTAGAAGAAGATGCTGATCGTGTAACAGTAGCGGTAGAAGCCGACTTTGATCGCTGATCGCGTACGCCCTGCTTCGTGCGATCCCTCAGCACAGAGGGTGGAGGCTTCATCTTCGTTTGCTTAGAAGAAGAAGATGGCGCAGAAGAGATAGTACCATAGACGGCTTTTGTAGATGTCTTGTTCTTGTTCTTGCTGGCAGAGTTTCGGTGTTCGTGACCGGGAATAGGACCAAGCGGCACAGTCTCTCTATAGACCTTTGCCCTAGGTTGTGAGGAGGAAGAGCGAGCTGACTGTGCATACGGAGTTCCCTCCTTCTTTACCTGACTTAGTCTAGGTCCGTTGAAGGAAGCCGAAACAGTGATAACATCGTCGCTTGCGTCCGACTCTGCGCCACTTCCGTTATCGTCTTCGTTGTTGCTCATGTCCATATCGGATCCACCTTCGCCGTTTTCCTCTCTGCTAGGTGCTCGAATGGTGGAATGATGTTTAGAAGACTCTCGTCGAGCTGAAGCTGGTCTTGCCTTCTTTCGGTCTCTACCACTGGCGGACTTCCTTGCTGTTGCCCTCGATGTTGCCCTTCCGCGTGGATCCTCTTTCTCTTCGTCTTCATCGTCTTCGATCTCATCGCTCGACGGAGTAGATACTTTGTTGCCGCCTTGATAGTGCTGTCGGCATCGCAGATATCACTCAGCATTCTTTCAAGTTTGTGATGCACAGCCATAGACTCACAGCTTTTCTGTCGAGCCAGTGTTCCTCATTACGTTGGACCTAGATGGCATGGATGAGCGGATAAGGCGGTACGGATGAGGAGACATGACCTGACCTCTTCTTTTGACAGGGAGGCTGCGTTGACTATGCACTCCACGCAGTGTTCAGGCTGGTAGACAGTGATTCGCCTGACACGGTAGACGCATAAACATATAACCGGGTCAAGGATAGTAAGAACGGCACGATGGTAGAAGGAACAGGACCACGCGTCAGCTACAGAGACTTGGTCGCATGCTGCAAAGAAACAGCTCACCAGAAGAGCTTTGGTCTGTATCC
This sequence comes from Erythrobasidium yunnanense, assembly GCA_001600175.1. Taxonomy (NCBI): domain Eukaryota; kingdom Fungi; phylum Basidiomycota; class Cystobasidiomycetes; order Erythrobasidiales; family Erythrobasidiaceae; genus Erythrobasidium; species Erythrobasidium yunnanense. The sequence continues at coordinate 883,429 of BCJC01000001.1, forward strand.
CTTTTTTCCTCGCATTCTATCGTGGACTTCCTCGTCAACTCTCTGAATAGCGACAACTGTGCACCCGCAGTGAATCCCTGGCGTTTTTTTGTTCGCACAATCCATCGAAGCTGAGGCGAGGGACAGATCGACGTCATCGTCAAAATCCTCTTCGACCCATATGTCCATATGATGATTGTTCTCGCGAAGTCTGGGGCTGGCAAGCTCGAAGAAGTCTTTCATCGAATCGAAGATATGCCCTAGGATGTCGATAGAATCAGCTAGAGCGAATAGAGTGAATGAAGCTGACTGACCCTCTGAGATTCTGGTTGCCCCTCCCTGACTTCCTGCAGAAGCCCTGATCCTGGAAGAAGTCCTCGTACCCACAATGTCTCCGACCGATGCATCCGCTGCAAGCGACTTCTTTTTGCTGCGGGTTTCTCTTTTAGCAGGAGGCTCATCGTCTTTGACTTCTTCTTTATCGTTGATAGAAATAGAGGTATTGCTAGTGTTGTTTGATCTAGGTACAAACGATTCGTCGGTATCGTCAAAGTTTGGTACGGGAATGTTGCTGTCGTCGTTGACTTCTTTTGCATCGTCATCATCGTCTTGACGATTGAAGAGGGCATGCAGATCAGGATAGGCTCTACCATTCTCCCTCTCCAGGCTACTGAAACGCTTCCTCTCGCCATCGAAAGATGTATCTTCGACAGCCGTAGGACTTGACGAGGGGAATCTGGAATAGTCACCTAGCTCATAGTCACCAACGACAATATCGACATTCGGTGGAGCGTTATCCACTTCCAGTTCAGGATCGATATGATCAGGCGGTCCGTGCGCAGGCTGAGCGGGAGGTGCCGCAGCGACGACAGCAACGGTAGGGATAGCAGGACTAGGGTTCCGTGATGGAAAGTGCCTGATAGCCTCATCTGGACCTGCAGCGAGCTTGCTGCCATCATATCCGGAGTCTTGTGGTGGTTTTGCGATGGTGTTGAGTTCTACAGATGAAGCTGAAGAGGCTGAGGAGGAGGAGGAAGAGGAGTCGGAAGCGGTGGAGGAGGACTCGGCAGCTGCAACCATAGCAATCTGCTGCTCTAGATCCATCTTTGCCAGCTCAGGGTCGATGATCATTCTTGAGAGGTCCATGCGATCAATATTAGTCAATTCACTCAGCCCTACTGCGATGCATCAGTTTGAAGTGAGTAGGAGTGGTTGGAGCAGAGCAAAGGAGCATTCGTCGCCAATCTCAATTGATTTCTAATCTTGTGAAATCGATAGTCCAGCAAGGGGTGTCGGACAGGCCTGAGCGCCGATGAGGTGATCTCATGCGTTCAGTCATTGATTGATTTGATCAAAGCTGCTACAATAGATGTATATATCTGTAGTATCCATTGCTTTACTCGTTTGCAGTGCTGATGAACAATCATAAGGTCAAATCGGTGCCTGTGCCTGGCCCGTGATCTTCCTCAACTCACTTGAAACCCTGAGCTCCCTGGTCTTCGAGCTTCTGCAGCTGCTCCTTGTCATTCTGCTTGGCCTCCTCACTGTGCCCGGAGTTGGCTAGAGATGCCTTGTACCCGCCGATCCTGAGGTATCACCTTCAGAGAACAAGTCTTTGGCCAGATCCTCGAGGACTTACACGTTGCCTGTGTCCTTGACTTCTTGTGAGTCTGGGTTGGGGAGACCCTTGTCGGGGTCGTAATCGGCATCGACGTTTGAATTGTTGGCAGACATGATGGAGGTATGTATGGGTGCGAAAGGAAGAAGAGCAACAATGTCTAGATCTGAGTATCGATAGCAAGCTTGAAGTAGCGGCGAAGGTATGCAATATCGCGTCATGGGGATCACCCATCGATATGCTCGCAGATCGCTTCAAGGCACAGATAGGTGGACAGAAAGTACATATCGATTGTAAGCTGAACACTTTGAACGCATCGGATCTTGTGGACAGTCAATCAGAATTGTTCTGCCTCTACTTCTCCTTACAGACCAGCTGCAGGCGCGAACTTGATGGAAGTTCTAAACAGCCCAGCGTCTGGCCTCTATTGGCGCACTCATACTTGCGTGACAGCCTTCGCACGGATCTGGAGATAAGCCTGTCTGAGCCTATTCCCTCTCCCTCCCGATCCTTTCATCGTACCATTATTGGAGCGAGTCGTAAGGGCCGAGTTCGCAGTGGTAGAAGCTACGCTTGCGCGGGGTCCTTCTGAGCAGAAAACTCCGCGACTGACCCTCTGGAGCCACGGGTCCCGCGACTTGCCGTTGCCGACTCCCTCTTCTGCCTGGCCGCCTTCCGTTGGGCCGACTTTTCAATTCTCTCAGCCTCTGCCGTCCTCTCCTGTTCCTCTGACCATGCCTGGTAGCGAGCTGCTCTTTCTGTCGCTGGAACCGGTCGTACTTGCCATTTGTTTGTAGCAGTATCGACTACTATCATCAAGTATTCCAGGTTATTCTGATATAGGTGGATGAAGTCGCCAGGGTCTTGCTTGCGTCGCATGAGGGCGTTTGAATCGTTTGATCTGGTTGCTCCTGTAGGGTCCAGGTCGACCTTGTTAACCATCGAATATTCCCACTTGTGCATCAGATCTTTGTTCGTAAATGATTTCTCCCCAAACCAGATCTCGGGCACACGCAGTACGCGCGTTTGATGGTGATAGCGCAGTCGCCCTTTTCGCGTCAGGGTCACTTCGATAGTGTTGCTTGGGTGCCATCGATCATCGTTTGAACGTGAGCGTGGACTGTTATGGATGATTTCGATACAACAAGACCGCTCAGAATCATCGGACTTGTAGACTTCCTTTGTGTCGACGGTGGTCGACAATCCGCGTGACGAATGTGAGGAGTTCGAGGGGACGGTCGGCAATGACACAGGGCGCTGTGTGGTAGATGATCTAGAACGCTGCATAGTGGAGGACCTTTCTACCAGAGATAAGATATAAGCCTGTTGCGAACCGAGATTGGAATGGGTCTGTGTATTGTGTGCGGCGCGGTGGTTCAGCGAGAGCAGAGAAGTGTGCGACCTAATGACCAGAGAGTCCGCACTTGTCGAAGGGAAGTGAACAATTCAGAGGACGCCAAGGGAGTTACGCGCCAACCTTTGAAAGTGGCAGCGGAGATCATCCTATGCCCGCTTGTGAGCCAGCTTACCAGGGAGGATGAGGTGTAAGGTCGAAGTGTAAGCGCGCGAGCGACGCAAATTTCATTTTCGAGGTGACGGCTTGACTAGGCTTGCTGCCCCGGGGCTGCCTGCACCTACAGAGTCCAGCATACACTGCGACCTAGATGGATAGATGATCAGGTTGCCGTACGCGAGACTCAGCCCAGAGCCGGTCCAAAGTTGCAGACACACGCTCACGAAAAAGCTGCCAGCTCGGACGATAGCCAAGATCGGCCAGGGATCGTTTCGATTGATGATCTGTACATAGATCGAAATGAGCATCTGCAGTGAACCAAGTCTAGCTGATCTGCGCCTGTCAGCATAGACAATCGAGCCGGCGAACCAGTGGATGGATGGACGGATGGATGATGGAAAAAATTAACACAAAGGAGGTCCAAGGGCGACAACCAGTCGTGTCTTCTGTCATGCCTTCTACCTACTGTGGAGAATAGCTCGACTCAGTCTGTACCTCGATCCACCCGGCGCATTGTCGAGGTATTATTGGTTGCAACCGAGGTAATGCTTGTACGGGGTCCTTTCTTGGCAGATGTGCTTCCCGCAGATCCAGAGTCGGCCCGACGTATGTTCTCTGAAATGGACGAGTCCGCTCTTTCAGCTTTGGCTTGTTTGTAGGCGATAGGAGCAGCAGCGTTCTGCTGCGCCGACTTCATGAATGCCAGGGCATCTTGGTCTTCCCTTTCCATTTGCTTGCGGTAGGCATCTGAGGCGGCCGCTTTTGCATCTTGGTTCGCTTTGCAGATAGCCCTCCGCTGATCTTCGCCCATTGGCTGGACCTGCCATTTGCCTGATGTATTTGCGCTTGCTACTACTGTCAGGAGGTGCAGATGGTCTCGATCCTTCCAGATAAGATAGCCGGGATCTTCTCTCAATTGCTTGTCACCCCTGCCCGTCCCCTCGGGGCTTACGTCCCTCCCGCTGAGCATAGAGTAATGCCAATGATTCTTCATTCTGTCTTGGTTATGCCAGTAGGAGTGGCTATCACCATCTTTTCTTTGGAATATTCCCTTGTCGAGTCGCAATTCCCTACTGTGACTCAGATGACCCGCTCGCTTGAGAGTGACTACAATGTGGTTTTTGGGATAGCGGAAGTAGCCACCGCGACGATCTATGATCTTGATTAGGCAAGACCGCTCCTTGCCATAGGCTGTATAGAGTACGGGCGCACACTTCGAATTGCTCTTGTGCATGGACAGAGGTGTTCTTGTCGCTGCGGTCGTCATTGTAGCGTTCTGTTGTTTCGAGGGGAAGTCTGTCCTGGTTACTAGATATAGTGGGAAAGCAAGAGCAGCTAGCAAACAGATTAAATCGAGTGCATAACTTTGCTGATGTAATATGATAGGGAAGTGCGTCCACCAAAGGATCTGCACGGAGGTCACCCTTACCCTTTTTTGCCAATCGTTCATAGGGCCTAACTGAGTCAGCCGCGACTTGGAGGAGGTTGGCGGAGGTCGCCCGCGTACACGGCTGCGAGGTCATCCTGTTGGAGCTGCAGCTAGTGTGCATCCCCGAGGCATAGAGGAGATGTTTGCAGTGGAGAAGTCTAGTCAAAGACCAGGCATGCGATGACATCGAATATGTAGCTAGAGGCTTTCGAAGAGCGCGCGAGCGACTTAGCGTGTACGACCTTGAAAATGCAGGAAAGCACTTGCCATAGATTCTGCGTCAGCCAGTGCCGTCTTATCGCTCCGAATAAGCACTCACCGGAGGGGCTGCTAGGCTGCGGCATCGTAAAGGCGACCTACCCGTGAGGATATGTCGACTGCTAGCATCACGGCTTTATTAGCGATCCTTGCTGACATTGCATGAGCTTGCATGGCAAAGGCTTGATGTTAGTCTAAAACTGAAAAAGAGCATCTAGGGTACGATGGTGAAAGATCTCCGAACGCATCAATGAGCGAGAGCGGGGGTTGGTACGACAGTAGCACAAACGGTTGAGGTCCAGCCTCTACTAGGGATCAGTCTCAAGTGGATGTCTTGTCTCCGCCGAAGAAAGCCCTGCTAAGCCTGTGTCGTGTTCCCCCTCCTCGGACTGCACCGTTGCTTCGGGTCGTGGAGGTGTCGGTGGTGTTGATTGATGTGATACTTGTTCGAGGTCCTTTCTTGGCAGACATGCTCATGACGGATTTACTGGAGGCTGTTCGCTGCGGGCTTCGAACTGCGGCTTGAGGTGTCTGTTTCTGGACTTCAGCCTTTGTCCTCATTGCAGCATTTATTTTTGCCAATTCGAGAAACGCAAGAGCGCTTTGCTCGGCTGAAATCGCCTGCTTGCGCTGAGACGACTTGGCAGCTAATTGCGCCTGCACTTTGGCATCCTGTTTCGTCTTGTACAGTGCCAGTCGCTCCTCCAAAGACCGGGGTTTGATCATCCATTTGCCCTTCATGTTCTTACTAGCCAAGACTTCCAGACCGTCCAGACTACCGATGTACTTCCCGAGTACGTAGCCGGGATCCTGCCTCTCACGACTACCAACGTAATCGGTTGACCCTCTCGGATCTAAATCCTGGAAATTGACCAAAGAGTACTCCCACTTATCCATTCTGTCTGCGTTCGGTTTCGATTCATACGCGGTCCATTTGAGATTACGTCTTTGGCTTAAGTGGCCTCTTCGCTTTAAGGTCACGACAAGCTCCCCTTCAATGTGCCTGTAGTAGTTCATATTGGGAAGTTTTTAGATGTGACAAGATCGTTCGAACCCATCAGGAGTGTATGCAACGATATCGAGCTTGCACGGATTTGACAAGGACCGGTTTGCCGGAGAAAAAGCGATTGTGTGGTTCATGTTTGGATTTCTTTCTGCTTGAGATAAGAAAGCTTGAGTATTGCTGTTGATGCGTGGAATGAAGCGTAAAAGAGCGCCTGTCCTGAAACGAGCGGAGGTTAGTGCGCACGTCGACTGATGGAGCCGCATAGTAGCCATACTTGAGCTATTGTGGGCTTGAAAGGCCATTATGGGAGTGATACGTGCTGCTCTGTAATCGGAAACGGAGGTCGTCCCGGAGCACGGCCGCGAGCCAGCTCGTCGGAGCTGCGACGGTGGACTATAACTGTTGCTGAGCCACGAGGTTTAGAAGAGGAGAGCGCTAGGGTAATATGGGCAGATGCATTTGGTGACTATGCAAATGTCATGTCGCTAGACTTTGGCGTGCAGGCTTAGAGGCGCTTACTGACTTTATGCTCAAACCGGGAGTAGACCGCCTTCGGCGTCGAGTAGAGGAGGAGCCTAACAAGCGATACGTCAACAAGGTCTTACTCACAGCTGGAACGTGAACTTACCGAATGAGCAGTATTGAATGATCGCAGCTACGCGTCAGAGACCCGTATACAAGACCTCTTTTGCTAATTGGCGACGCTGAAAAAGCTGCGATCCGTTTGGTTGATGGTTTGACATCACATTAGCAATTTGTAGATCAGCAAGTGTCACGACAGTATCCTATACTTGTCAAGCTATTGTGCAAAATGTGGTTTCTGCAAGATACGACGACCGAACGAGGTCCAGCGTCTTTCGAATCCAGTGCTATCAAGGTCTCTAGGCCGCCGTACCATCTCTGTTCCTGTGAAGGCGAATTTTGCTTAGCAGCCTGCCATGTTTAATCGAATTTGACTTTGTAGCGGATGCGGGCCGATTTGAGGTAGCCGAGGTGTTATTTGTAGAGATGGAAGTGATACTTGTTCTAGGTGTCTTCTTTGCAGGAATGCTTGCGACTGAGCGTACAGAAGCACCGGAAAGCTTTCGAGAGTGGTTCAGGGCACCACCACCCGTTTTTGCCGATTCGATGAAGGCCAGAGAATCTTGCATCTGCTTGTTACGAGGTGCTGCAGCGGCCTCTGATTCCTTTCGCAGCTCTTCTTGTCCTGCCTCATACAGTGCTGCCCGTTTGCTTGACGAGATCGGCCGGATCAGCCACTTGCCCAACATGTCTTCACTCGCCATAATCTCCAAGCACTCAAGATAGTGTTCATATTGCCTGATGAGCCAGCCGGGATGGCGGTGTAGCTTACCCTCCTTACCTCTGACCGGGGGGCCCCCTTTGACATCGATGTCTGAGCTTTTGTTCACTACCGAGTAGTGCCAATCTGTCGCCATGTCTTTACTCATGGGCTCATTGCACTCATTAAGCCACTTGCCAGCGCGCAGCACTCGTGTAATAGGCTTGCGGCCCCGTCGGGCCAGGGTTACGCTGATCTCGCCCGTAGCTTCATTGACGACAAACCCCTCTTCATAGCAACGTGGACGTGTGTGTATCTCGATTCTGCACGACCGCTCGGTACCGTCTTGCGTGTACGCCACAGGCGAGGTGGTGGGTTTCGTTGATGAAGTTGTTGTCCGAGCGTTCATAGTGGATGATCTTTCTACCAGAGATAAGATACGTATTGGTTGTGAATTCAAAGGGGGATGTGTGTGAAGTGAGCTGAGATGGGACAGCAAGAGCAGCTGAAGGTGAGACTGTGCGAGTTGAGGTTCACAGAGTCCACGGTGCAGTCAAAGGAAAGTGAACACTTGAGAAGGACGCCAAGGGAGTCATGCGCCCACTTTTGTAAGTTAAAGCGGAAGTCATCCAGCGCCCGCCTGTAAGCCAGCTTGCCAGATCATGTGGGGGGGTGTAAGCCTGCGGCAGCCAGCAGGAGCGCCCGTCTAACGCGGGTTGACGGACGTTCGTGTGTCGCTGCTTTTGATACGACTTGTTGTGGCTCGAGGTGGGATTTCGGCTTTGTGTACCTGCGGATACGAAGGAAACTGAGGCTGCCGCTCTCAGAAGCTTGAGCGATGAGTCCCCATACACATCACGTCAGCCAGTTTCGCTTGGACGTTCCGACTATGCATTCTCACCGAAACAAACAGCCGAGCAACCTATTCACATAGTGAGCTGGGTGTTCGCGTTGGAGCTCCTGATTGCTCGAGTCGGGCGATTGTTGCTATTGTTGATCTTGAATGTAGACAGAAGAAATAGAGAGGTGATGTGTCACTGGAGGGAGGTATTCCCCTTGCCTGCGCGTGAAGAGGTACTTTCAGTAACAAGGGAGGTTCCGCCTGTATCATCTGTGAAGAACAGAATCGAGTCGAGTGATGAGCGCTGGAGCAGGGAGCTCAAGGAACCTATTTCGAGGTAGAACTACTGTAAACAAGCGCGTCAAAGTCGCAGGAGAATTCGGAAATGCGCCAGTGGGGTTTGTAACATCTTTCCGCGCTTTAGGATGGAGAGCGCCTCTCGTGTACATACATACTGGTGGTCGAAGCGCATGTATCTCGCAGATCTAGTCCTCCTCTTCCTCCTCATCATCTGGTCCCGAGCCGGCCTTGCCTTTCACCACGGCCTATATCATACATTGTCATTAGTTGTACGCGAGGTAAGCGCCTTCGAGCGGTCTCTACGCACTGCGAACGCCTGATCATCTGTTCCAGACAGTTCCTTGACCAGTCCATCGTAAGGATAGGTTCGTTTCGACTTCATCCATAAATACACATCAACCTCAGTAGTCTGCCTTCCTCAATGAAGTGATGGGCGTCTACGCACCGCAGGCATTTCAGGTGTGATGAGATAGACGGCCCCCGCGAAAGCAGTCATTACAAGCGACATTATGCCGAGTAGACCTAGTGCATGGTATCCTGGTACTTTTGGGTGCACATCTGGCGCCCACATCGACAGAGCGTCGTCGTTTTCAGGGAGCTAGGCGGTCCATCGTATTAGAGGGTTTGGAGTCGCCTGAATGAAGCAGCGCTTCCTTACCACTTCGCCAAAGTTTATGCTGCAACAATAACATTCAGTTAGTCACTGCGAAGATGCCTTGTAGAGCTTTGATGCGACTCACCGCTCCTGCGGGTCCCACCACTTCAAATGAGCAGCTCTGAGCTGTCTGCTGACTTGGGGGATCTGAGGGTATCCCAATCCAGCGAGTTGAGGATCTTCTGCCATCTCATCTTGCGTGGGGACTACTTGGGGGTTCTGTTCTTGGGGAGGGACGGCGACGGCTGCTGCTGAGCTTGAAGCGTGTCGGGTGATAGTTGCACTGTATATTGGTGATGATGATGCTGCGATTCTGCGTCTACTCGCTGCTCTCAAGCAGGCTGTAAGGGAGGCCATGGTGGTCGAGATTGGAGGAGCAGAAGCAAGAAGCATCTCATCTTTCTCGAATCAACCAATTCCTTGTGTAACAATGGAGTCGCAATCAGCAGCAGCTACTTCCGCAAATTCAGCGACAGCAGCACAAGCAGGAGCCATCGCAGCCTTACAAGCTCAGTCTCAAGAAGTAGCAGCCATCCGACGGACAATCAAACGACGACCAGCGAGGAAACAGGAGGAAGCAGAGAAGACACCTTTAGAACAGAGTGGTAGCACATACAACGTATGGTATCACAAATGGGCGGGTGCGTCGACAAACAGCTACTCTGGGAGGATTCTCGCTGAAAGAACAAACGATGTGATTATACAGGCGGCGACAGATACGATACATACAACTCGAAAGTAAAGAGTCAGACAAAATGCAACATCGAGACAGATATTGGATACACTCGCGCAGACACTTCAGGAAACAAATACTGCTGCCTCTACTTTGCAAGAGGATGCTGTCCGAAGGGGTGCGCCGAATCTACACAGGATTTGTGTACTACATCACTAATACGCTCGACCAGATCCGACTGCACTTACCTCCATCGCCTGCCGCCATCAGACCTCGTCCTCCCAGATGCCTCCCTCGATGTGTTTGGAAGAGAGAAATGGGCAGACTACAGAGATGATATGGTGAATATACTCGCTCTGTTATCATCAGAGCCTGTGCTGACTTTCTTTGGGCGTGATTCAGGGCGGAGTAGGATCTTTCAATCGACAGAACAGGACACTGTACGTTGGCAAGATGAAGGTGACGAATAGCATGGAGCAGAGTCTTCTTCGGCATTTCGATGAATGGGGCGATATCGAGCGAAGTAGGCTAGCCGCGACTTCTACAGACCCATCCACCGACGGCTAATATCGCAATCTGCTTCTCGTTTCCAGTCAAGATCCTTCAGTCACGCGGTGTAGGGTTCGTTACGTATTTCAGCGAGCTCTCCGCCCAATTTGCCAAAGAAGCAATGATGAATCAATCTTTGGACAACGACGAAGTTCTCAATGTCCGCTGGGCGACAGAAGATCCCAACCCTACTGCGAAAGTATACGAATACGAGCGCCTCGTAGAGATGGGTAAAAAAGGGATTGGAAGTAAATTGACACCGGAATTCATCATGGCTGTCAGGAAGATGGATGAATTGGAAGGATTGGTAGAGCCACTGGAAAGGGAGCATGAGGGGGATGTGAGAGCGATAGGGAATGGGAGTGGGCAGAGTAGGAAGAGAGCACAGATTGAAGAGCCGGCGAATGGACAAGATGCAAAGAGGAGCAAAGCGCAGGAAGCACCGGCGCCGACGAGTCAGGCAAAGGGACTGCTTTCGGGATCAGCGATGGACAGTCTCAAGAAAGCAGCAGCGTTGAGGAAAGCGAAAGCGCAGAAGGCAGCAGAGGCTGCAAAGGCATCGTAGCGGCACAACTTCCCTTCGGATCTATGCGACAGGCTGAACCTATGCAGGTTCATTTGTGCTGTGCAGTCTGCTATATGTTGTTTCCTTACTATACTACATGCCAATAGTCACTAGCAATTGGGCGATCTTATCGCGACCGGCTTTCTCTCCTATCAATCCTTTGCAAAGTCATGATCTCTATCACTTCTCTAACTGATTCTGTTCCACTACAAGTCGCAGAAGGCGTCAAGCCAGTCAGGATACCTCGCTTCGGCCTCGGGTGTGCCAGGCAGTCTCGTCAATGACCTCCCAACAAAGCTCATGCATTCTCCCATTCTCCTGGATTGTCTATAATGCTCACAGAGTCTATGAAAGCGAAGGTCAAGACTGCTACAACTCTGTCCTATGGGCTCTCGAGGTCAGCTTCCAAAGAAACAAGCAGTGACGAGCATTCGTTCTTTTGGGGAAAGCTGATTCAAGTCTAGGCCGGATACAGACTCATTGATTCTGCGGAATGGTACGATAATGAAGAAGAGTCCGGACGTGCTATCCGAGGTATCGCACTCAGCTTGAACTCGATTTGAGACGTGCGATGAAGCTGAGTGCCAAGTTTCTGTACAGACTTCATGAAGCAATCTGGGACGCCTAGATCTGAGATATTCTACACTACGAAACTCAAGGTGCGCTCGCGCAATTTCTGGCATAAACGCCTGCAGACACCTGACCGAATCGTATATTGTAGGACAACAGAGGCTACGACCATGCTCGCAAAGCTATAAAGAAAAGTTTGAAGCTAGCTGGACTGGAGTACATGTGCGTTGCTACCATGATACTTACAAATTACGAAGCTAATGCGGCTATCTTGTAAAGCGATCTATACTTGATACACGGCCCGCATCGTGGTAAGTGCACCCTCAATTATTGATGTTGCTGTTAAAAGATATGCCGGACTGACGATTCTGTGCTTGACAGGCGCGAAGGGCCGGCTGGACTCATGGCGTGCTATCGAGGATGCAGTCGCAGAGGGTAGACAGGGCTGACCTTGACTCAACCAGAGGAGTCCACTAACGCTTGAATGTGTAGGCACGATACGCGCTGCTGGTGTGTCCAACTTTGGCAAGCGACATCTGGGGCAGCTATACGAGGCTGGCCTGAAGGTGCCCATCGCGATCAATCAGGTAGGCTCCCTCGCATACCATTCAATGACCTCACTCAATGTCGACTTGGTGCTGTAGATCGATCTCCATCCCTTCATGCGACGAGAAGAACTTGTGCAGTTTTGTCGTTCCAAGGGCATCGTAATGGAGGTAAGGCATCAAGGCCTCTCTTTGTCTTCCCCTGACGCTGTACATTCAGGCCTGGGCTCCACTAGTCCGAGGGATGCGCTTCACCCACCCCTCCGTCACGTCTCTCGCGAAGAAGCACGACAAGTCGCCTGCACAGATCTTGATCCGCTGGGGCTTGCAGCAGGATTATATCGTCATTCCGAAATCTATCAAGAAGCAGCGCGTGCAGGAGAATGCGAAGGTTTTTGACTTTGAGCTGAGTAAGGAGGATATGATGTCCCTCAACGGACTGGATGAGCATCTGGTGACAGGTGAGTAGACTTCTCCACTATTAAGAGGTACACTGCTGAGAAAGGTATGCAGACTGGGATCCGAGTGAAGGACCATAAAAGGTCCCCGAGCAGTTAGGCCATGTCAGGAAGCCCGAAGTGAGATGAGGCTTGGTGTAGCGTTAGCCATGTCAATGAACAGTAGAAGGAGATAGTAAAAGTAGTCCTCTGATCCATCTGCCGACTTCTTGCCCTCTCCTCGACCGGTCCAATGCGATGATACGGACTCCCTTGATATCTCAGCCGAGAAGTCATCTTCGCAACAAATCAGGCGGCTTAACAAGCAGTACACGTCGCAACCGCAATTCTGCGAACGATACTTTGACGTTTCTAGGATCCATCGATAAACTGTTGCTGGCTCTGCGCGCGGCTTGGTGCTTGGTCGTTCTCTATGGCGAAGTATGGAGGTTCCACCATGATGTGGATGACTGTAGATGGCCTCAAGACTTCAGATACGAGGTTCGTCCATGCAAGCAAGAAACGCGTCGCATCAGCCTGGGAAAAGAAACAGCTTGGTCGGAACAACAAGAAACTGATGATACTTCTGTACGATGTATATACAGCTCACACGAACAGGCAGCAAGCCTTTCAAGCTGCTACTCATAGCGGATCCGGTATGTCGAGGCACTCCTCGTTCGGCTTGACTGGATTTGAAGCGTGATAACAACAGCAAATCCTCGATCTACGCTCGTATCCTGGGCGTAATATCATCCTCAAATACCTCAGCCAAGTCATCGTAGACAATTTCCTGAGAAAGAGCTGGCGTCTCGTCCTCAAGCAACATAGACCGGATGCAGTCTTCTTTCTAGGAGATCTACTGGATTCGGGTGTAGAAGGTGGTCTTATTCTCTTTCCTTTGAGCTTTTAGCCGAGCAAAGCTGATCTGTCCTGTGAGCAGTGACGGACCGCGACGAGTATGTTATTCGAACGTGTTAGCTGTGCATGGCTGATCCAACAACTACAGACATTCGCATTATGTACATCGCTTCCAGAAGTAAGAACGCTATCAGGAGCATATGGAGGAAGAGATCTGATGCAGCTATCCTCAGCATCTTTGCACCGATACCACGGAAGCTGCCCATCTACCATATTCCCGGGAACCACGATCTCGGACGTGCGTTCTTCCCAGATTCCTTCGTGGTTCTGCCTGAACACTTCCTTTCACAGTCCACCTTACACGGGGCGGTTCAGCTTACGCCCGAGAGCGATTCACCGAGACTTTCGGCCCTCTGAATGGCGAGATTGAATTGGGAAATCACACGATAGCATGGATCGACTCTCCCGGCTTGTTGGAAGAAAGATCGCTTGCAAGTGAGGATTTTGATAAACCTGACTTTGAAGCGAGTCCGGGAGGAGTCGTGGATTTCCTGCGAAACTTTGCAAAAGGTGCGTATAGTCCTTCTGCAGTAGTACGAGGAAGTGAGTCTGAAATAGTGGGCGGATTCAATAGCACAACATCCGCTGCCGAGGATACTGCTTTCTCATATTCCGCTATATAGACCCGAAGGGACGCCCTGCGGTCCACGCCGAGAATCGAGGCGGCAGCTGCACCAGGGTCGCGGCAGTAAGTATCTCACGCTTACATCTGATCTGCAGGCATTGACGATGACGATCATTTCCAGAAAACTACCAAAACGAAGTTGACCAAGCCGCCTCGAAATACATACTCGAAGCGATCAATCCCTCTCTGATATTCTCAGGCGACGACCACGACTACTGCGAGATCCCACATCATCTAGCAATGTCATCGCCTAACGAAATAACCTGCAAATCATTCAGCATGGCTATGGGCATAAAAAGGACTGGATACCAATTAGTCTCGCTCCTGAACCCGTTAAGCCTTGCGGAGGAGTCTAGAACACTGGCTTCGACACATCAATCCGAACTATGTCTACTGCCGGACCAGATTCGTATATACACTCACATCTGTAAGTCACCGAACTCAATACGCAGGTAAAGACACTGCTAACGCTGTGTCTATCAGATATACCATTTGCGATATTCACCCTTTGCATTCTTTCCTTTCCTCGGATATACTACAATCTCCGCTCCCGGCGAGGCACATCAGCGCGCTCCAATGGTCTTCCGATGCACACACATTCCCTCTCACGAGTTCTTCGTCGATCAACAATGAAGCCAGCCGATGAGGACGATGCAGATGCTTCGGCAATGCTGTCAGAAAGCGATGAAGATGAGTATAACAACTCGTCATATGCAACATACCCTATCTCGCCGCCGCATTCCAGTTATGCATACCATTCGCCGACAGACGATGACTATGCGAGCGTCGTGACGCCGCTGGATATTGTGCCGCGTCAAGGCAAGAATCGAGTCCGGCGTGTCAGCAGAGGTAGGCGTCGCTGTACTCCGACAATTCCGGGTCCTCCAACTAACGCTTTACATCATGTAGTATGGCTGTGGGACCCGAAAACAGCAGATGACGATTACCTTCGCTTTCTTAAACGTCTAGGTCCTGTTTACAGGTATGCCATCCGCCCCGTCGAGCGCGGGCTACGGCGTGTCTTCCACAAGCTATTCGGAAGGAGACTGCAAATCTTCTTTGCCAAAGTAAACTCGGGTAACGTGTTAGGGGAGACATTTGTGGACTTCTGGCAGATAGTTTGGGTCGCGCTGCTTGTGTATGCAGCTGTGTGGATGTGGTACTGTTGGTAGTTGGGAGTTGGCAGTAGTCGTCGTTAGCCATCTTCATACATATGTCGGCATCTCGTACCAATGTATGACTTTCTCTCCCTCCATCTCGTTTTGAGTGGACAAAAGCTTGAAAGCGCAAGACCTGGTCGCCAGCACTTGCATAGCATCTCGCCTGCAGCCCAGCAGGGTCTCATCCGCCCACCATGGACTCTCGCTCGACTTCGCGGGTCAAGAACAAGGCGCCGTGAGTGGTCAGCATCAGCGTCAGAAGCCAAGATAGCTGAACTCTATTGGTGATTACCTGTTGTGATGACTTTGCAGAGCGCCCATCCAGATCACTGCCGAGCAGCTTCTGCGAGAAGCTCATGAAAGAGCAGACACAAACTCGCTCGCTCCAAGGCAGAAGGTCGAGGATTTCGAGGAGCTACACGAGTTCAGAGGCAGGAAACGCAAGGAGTTTGAGGAAGTAATCAGAAGAACAAGGTCGAACGTACGCTGCATCACAACAAAACTGGCTTGGCCAAGATTTGGGAGTTCTCGCTGAAACCTGCCTGGTTATCCCTGACAGATCTCTGCTTGGATCAAGTATGCATACTGGGAAGCTAGTCAAGGAGAGTATGCAAGGTGCGGCGTCTTCAATACGGATTCAGCCGTAAGAGCAAGCGTTCATGCCGATTTTCCAACAGGTCTCGAAGTGTATACGAGCGAGCTCTGGACGTAGAAGCTACCGACGTCAAGCTATGGCTCTCATACACTGAAATGGTGCGAAGCACTTGGTTTCTGAAACCTAGGATTCCGCTGACCTCTTCCTACAGGAGCTGAAAGCTCGTAACGTCCAGCATGCACGAAACCTCTTCGACCGCGCAGTAACTCTTTTACCACGACTGAATCAGATATGGTACAAGTATGTCTACCTGGAAGAACTGTTGGGCAATGTTGCAGGAGCAAGGCAGGTGTTTGAGCGATGGATGGCGTGGGAGCCAGATGAGAAGGCCTGGAGCGCCTTCATCAAGATGGAGCTACGATATCACGAGTTTGCAAGAGCTTCAAACATCTACGAGCGACTGGTCGCATGCCATCCTGAACCCAAGATCTGGATCAAATGGGGGAAGTACGAAGAAGATACACGCGGCAACGTAACTCGAGCTAGAGAAGTCTTCCAGATGGCACTCGAGTACTTTGGTGCAGGGGAAGGCGGAGCAGACGAAGAAGAGCAATTGGAGAAATCGCAATCCCTCTATAATGCGTTCGCAAAGCTGGAAATCAGGCAGAAGGAGTATGAAAGAGCTCGTGTCATCTACAAGTATGCTCTGGACCGTCTACCTCGCAGCAAGTCTGCAGGGCTATACAGCGCCTACTCGAACTTCGAGAAGCAATTCGGCGATAAATCTGGAATCGAGTCTACTGTCCTTGGCAAGAGACGTATAGAGTACGAAGAAGAGCTCAAGCATACACCTCTGAACTACGATATCTGGATCGATTACTGCCGACTAGAGGAAGATGCATCCAGGTCGGAAGGAGTGAGCGTGAAAGCTGGAGGCGCAGACCGTGTACGAGACATCTACGAGCGCGCTATCGCTCAAAGGCCGCCTAGTGATGAAAAGCGGCATTGGCGCAGGTACATCTTCTTATGGCTGAACGTAAGTGAAGCTCTTGAGCTATACATTGTTGTGACACCAATGCTAACATTCGTTGACAGTACGCACTTTTTGAGGAAGTCGACACAGGCGACACAGATCGGACACGGCAAATCTTCGAAGCATGCATCAAGCTCATCCCCCACAAGCTATTCACATTCGCCAAGGTTTGGAGCATGTATGCGCAATTCGAAGTACGGCAACTACGTCTCGACAAAGCTCGCAAGATCCTGGGGACGAGCATTGGAATGTGTCCGAAGGAGAAGCTTTTCAAGGAATATATTACACTCGAGCTGCAATTAAGAGAGTTTGACAGATGCAGGCAGATATACGAGAAGTACCTGGCTGTAGGCTGTCAATCTCACATGGCGTAGGGATTTTAGCTGACGATCCATTGTGAATACAGTACGATGCCTCCAATTCAGGCGCTTTCATTCGATATGCAGAACTCGAGAAAGAATTAGGCGATCTGGAGCGAGCAAGAGGTATTTTCGAGCTGGCGATACAGCAGCCTCTGGACATGCCAGAAGTGCTGTGGAAGGCATATATCGACTTCGAATACGATGAGGAAGAATGGGACCGGACTCGACAGCTGTACAAGCGCTTGCTGGAGAGGACGTCACATGTCAAAGTCTGGATATCCTGGGCCCAGTTCGAGAGTAATGCTGGAAAGACCATCGCAAGAGCGTATCGGGACCAGGATGACGATGAAGATGAGGAGGAAGGCACCGAAGCCGCGGAGAAAGCAGCAAAAGAGAAGGTCGTTTCGCCAGAAGCTGAAGAAGCGGCGCTCGATGCTGAGAGATCTGGTCTCGAACAAGCTCGAGCCGTGTTCCAACAAGGCTACAACGACCTTAAAGACCGCAAACTCAAGCAAGAACGCCTTATCCTTCTCGAAGCTTGGAAAGCTCTCGAAACTGCAGATGGCGACGCTGCTTCGCTCGCAAAGGTAGAAGGAATGATGCCTCGTGTCGTAAAGAAGAGGAGAACAGTCGGTACCGATGGATCGCAGGAAGAATACTTTGAGCTCATGTTTGCGGACGATCAGGAGGAGAAGGGATCGGGTGCGCTCAAGCTGTTACAGGCTGCTGCAAAATGGAAGGCACAGAAGGAGGCTGCCGCTGCCGCTGCTGCAAATGGCGGTGCATGAAACGGTCATATCAAGCTGTTGTAACATCTGGAAATACGGGCGAATACAGACCTACGGAAGCCAGGCCGATTCGCCTAACAGTCCGAGTAGCGCTCTAATGACAAAATTTCTCTATAGGCCCGAAGTATCGCTGATGTTATATACGAGCTTCTGAGCGCTCACTTTACCGTCTCTCAATAGCTGCATACCTTCCTGCACGGAGTCTAAGCCATTCGGCATAACTTTAACGGGAGCCGGCCTAAAGACACCTTCATCCACCCATTTGCTGATCTGGCGGAACCACTTGCTCGCAAAGTCCGAGTGCTGCCCATAAGCTGTCCTGACTCTGACTCTGACTGCCTCGATGTTGTCCGGCTTCGGCAAGACGCCCTCTTCCCCAAACATTGTAAGGATATTTGCAATCTTGCCTCCTTCAGGCTGCATAACGTGATTGACGAGCATGCTAGCCGTTGCTTCGGAGCTGACTGCATCAAAGACTGCTGCAAGCTTACTGTCGGAGTCTTTCAGGGATTGTTTGACAGCACGAGCGATGTCGTCGTCCGTCTTGCTACGGTAGTCGATGACGTGATCTGCGCCAAGCTGCTGCGCATGCTTGCAGGCCTGTCCAGCTATGCCGATGACAGTATAGCCCGCCAGTTTGGCAAGCTGAACGCCATACCCGCCTACGGTGGAGGAAGCGCCATTGATAAGGACGGCTTGCCTTCTGCGGTCCTCGGAATAAGGCTTGACCGGTGGCTCTGGCAGCTGCAAGAAGCGGAAAAGACCGATGCAGGCCGTCATCGATGCAAGCGGGAGGGTAGCCGCATCCTGGAAAGACGTCTTGCTGCCAATGTGGAAGCTTGTATGTGCTGGTGCGACCGTGTACTCTGGGTTGTAGAAGTGTCAGCTGGGGAAACCAGCCGCAACTTGTGGGTGCATACCGGCATAGGCTCCGAATTTGATGTCTGTATGCATCTTAGTGTATGCAGCAACTCTGTCGCCCTTCTCAAACTCTGTTACGCCTTCTCCGACGCCTTCGACTACGCCAGCAATGTCATTGCCTTCGATCGAGTGCCATTCGCGATTCCACTCGGGATACTTGAAGTCTTTCGGGTTGGAAGCCACGCATACGTTCTTCACGAGGATCTCTTGCTTATCAGGCTTCGGGATAGGGAAAGTACGAAGTTCGCACAAGTTGGGTAGACGGTGACTGAAGAACACGCCCTTCATGCGCCCAGCGACGGCAGGACTTCGTAGCATTGATGATGCGAACATTTGGTTGGAGAGTAAAGAAGGGATAGAGATGGAGATGTGGGATTGACAAGGCCGATACTGTTTTGGACCGTCCTCGGCGAATCCGGCACCCCGAGAGCTAGGCAGACGGCATAACAAGGCAGAGAAGCATTAGGCTGGCCGATGTAGGCAGATGTAACAGATCAGGTTGTTGACGATGTATTGATGACTCTCGAGGTGTATTGCGAATTAGCCCAAGCAGAGGTTGACCTCCGGACAAGACCTTGCTTGCTGACGACACCTCGAGAATCCCTTCGTTTGCGCGAAGTTCAAGCTCTGAAGAACCATCCATTGACCATCTGTTACTGCATCTAGACGAAGTCTTTACTTGTTGGCGAGACGAGAACCGACGATACGCGCATATGACGAGTCGCCAATAACCGCCTGAAGAGCATCCGGCGACACAAGAGATTTCCCTCCATTCATAACCCTACATAAGCTGTGCAAGATGTCGTCCGCGAATGCCGATCAAGTCAGGCAAGCTCTGGAGTCTGGAGTCGACGAGGTAGTCGAAATCAGTAAGCAGATCCGCGCGTTCTCTGCATGTGTTCATTCACTGAGGCCATCATGAACAGATCAACGCGCTCTTGTTGAGAAGATCCTTGCTCGATACTCTGTACGAGCCGTCACGAAAGATCGCCACAACTACCTCTGACAGATAAGCTACGCAGGGCGAGTATACGGTCTTTAGAGAGCTCCTACAGAATGCAGACGATGCAACAGCCTCAAGCATCGAGATCCACTTTCATACGGCGAATCCGAATTCGCTTCCCACTATCAGGACTGAGAAGGTTACGCGTATAACCGTCAAGAACGATGGCTTGGTCTTCAATGCGAATGATTGGCAACGCCTAAAGACTATTGCCGAAGGGCAACCATCAGAGACTGCGATCGGAGCTTTTGGAGTCGGCTTCTACAGTATATGGTCGCATTCAGATGATCCGCTAGTCATATCTGGCGATCAGATGATGTACTTCTATTGGAAGGGCAGTCAATTAGCGGTCAAGCGCGCAACAAATCCGAATGCGACCGAGGTAGCTCCAAACGGCAGAGCCTGGACGAGCGTCGCCATGCCTTGTCGCGAGCCAGAACCCATGCCAAACCCTGCAGATTGTAGGTCCATGATCTGCTCATGCTGGCACTCTGGCTAACCGGATACACTACAGTCAGCAGATTCTTGGCTACCTCGCTTGCATTCACCGCTCACATACAGTCAATGACCTTGTATCTCGACTCACACCAGCTCTGTAAGCTGGAAAAGAAAGCGGCGCCTGCCAGACCACTGCAAAGTAGGCTTTTCACCTTTAGTTTCAGAAGCGTTGCTAATAGCTTCCTAGCACCATCGCATACCAGCCTACGGTCTCCTGGACGGACAATGGACATCGTCACTATGGACTCGACACCATTGCAGCTGGACTGTCACATCATGAGAACGGTGCTCGCAACAGCCGAGAAGCCAGCCGTCAAGAAAGCCGCACAAGAGAACAAGCAAAGCTTCGCAACTCGATTCCTCAGTTTTGCATCACAGCACAGAGCGCCAGAGCCAGTTGCGCCTGTGGTGGAGGTACCGCTCAGCAATCCTGCGGAGATCCTCAACACCTCGGCTTTCCTTCGCATAGTCACCGCCAAGACCAAGTTTTCCGCCCCTGCAAGCTTCGTTGCAGAGATCGAGCGGAGTACAAAGAAGAAACCCCCTTCTTCAGCTAAGATAAGACTCCTCTTTTCGACAAGGGATGAAGCGGATGCAGGCAAGGCAGGAGAGTTGGGCGATAGTGCAGCATCTCTGCAGAGCATCTTTGCTGGTCTGGTACCTAGCGATAACAAGCAAGGGAGGGTGAGTCTTGGCATCGAGATGATCCGCGAGATTTATACTGAAGTCGTCACCCATAGATTTTCATCGGCTTCGGCACTCATCAGACAACCGGATGTGCAGGCTCTATCGCCAGCAACCTCGTACCGACTGTAGAGCGTGAAAACCTCGATCTGCAGAATCGACACATAGCAGATTACAACCGCGAGCTACTTTCAGTAGCCGGTATCGTATCGCGGTGCGTGTATGATTCCGAAATGGCAGAGATTGCCAGATTATGGAAAGAGCTAGGTAGCACGCCGGACACAAGCGAAGGCAGTGCTACGGAATGGCTCCTGCGCCGTGCCTCTCATCTCCTACAGTTCTTCACCTTCCGTACCTCGACCCCAATAGCCGAAGTCGGATCCGTTATTCAAGCCAGCTTTTTCAGCTGTAATACTCGAGAGTTCCTTGTCGCAAGCTCGAAGGGCATTCTTCCTGCTAGCAAAGTCCGCTTACCCGTTGCCGAGCTCAGCTTCTTGGGCGGATTATCTATCGTACCCGAGAAGATAGCAAAGGAGAACACATTACTCCTAGATCAGTTGCAGGAGCGCAACCTAATCCGATCAGTCACCATCGAAGATATCATAGACCAGCTCAACGAGAAGCCCCTCACTATTGACGAAGCGGTGGCGCTCTTGAAGTGGTGGATTTCGCTAAGCTGGAACGCTAGCTATGATAGCCGCATACTGGCCCGTCTCCGGGATGCCGCCCTCATTTCTTGGACCGATAGCGAGAAAGTCGACCGTATCGTTCCTCTAAGCACCATCAAGCATTTCCTTAACTCGAAAAGCATACCGCCCGAGATGCCCCTTCCGCAGAATATACTCCCTGTACGTCGCTGAGGCCTCAGGTCATAGCCAAGCTTATACTGATGATCTTGCTCTGTCAGTATCCTGTGTCGAAGGGCCTACATGCGGCCGATCTTGCGCGTGTCTTCGGGTGGTCAGAGCTTCCAGTAGCCAACTGGGTCCGCTAT
Source organism: Erythrobasidium yunnanense (assembly GCA_001600175.1). Classification (NCBI taxonomy): domain Eukaryota; kingdom Fungi; phylum Basidiomycota; class Cystobasidiomycetes; order Erythrobasidiales; family Erythrobasidiaceae; genus Erythrobasidium; species Erythrobasidium yunnanense. Next base: position 905,230 of record BCJC01000001.1, read on the forward strand.
CTATGCAGTCAGGAGCGTCTACGCGACCCAGAAACCAGTATCACACTCTCTCCGTCTTTCTCGGAGAAGGTCTTCAACGTTCTTGCGAAGATATGGGGCAATACTCCACCAGCGCAAGCGAATGAGATTGTGGCCCTCTTACAGAAACTAGCATGCGTACCAACCAAGATGGGTATGAAGGTACCCAGCGAAGCTTACTTTCCAAAGGTCAACCTGTTTGATGATCGTAAGGCAATTTGATCCTAGCTCATTCGTGATATCGCTAAAGCTGTATATCCAGTTCCGATCACAACACTTCTAGTCAAAGGCAATATGGAAAAGCTCCTAGGCGCACTCGGAGTACGCAAGAATGCAGACCTGGCGCTCGTTTTCTCCCGGCTTCTGGGAGGCGGCCAATGGAAGGAGGAGCAGGTCGCCAAATATCTGGTTTCAGTGTCGGCTTCCCTTACTGCGGAAGAGAAGGACCGGCTCACCAAGACTGCCTGGCTGACCAAAGAGGGAGAAGAGCCTGTAAAGGCGGCATCTGCGGAAGAAGCACCCCGTCCCCTTCGATATAAAGCTCGCAGTCTGTACGAACCCACCGACGCGTTACGAGAGCTCGGTCTGCCACTCATCGCTTGGCAGAACAGCAAATGGCGAGCTACCTCAGAAGAAGCCCGTTTGCTATTCAGTCTCGGTCTAAAGAGGCATCCAGATGTCGATGATATCCTGAAGCTAGCTGCGGATGCAAGCAAGCAAGAAAGACAACAGAAAGCTCTGGCGTACTTCCTTGCGAACTTCGAGAGTGTATACAACCAGCCATATCAACCTTCGAAGCAGACATATACTTTTGTCCCAGTACTGCGCAACGGAGAGAAAGCTTTCGCGAGTCCAGCCGATGCCTTCTCCTCTGCTGGAGCTGCCGTCATGGGCTTTACTATGCTTCATCCAGACTATCAGCTTCATGCAGCGAAGTTCAAGCTGGCCAGCGATCCAAAACCTGCCGATCTCGTGTCCAGACTGGTGAATGTACCCCCACAAAGTGCGGCAGCAGCCGTTCCAATGTTTGCGTATTTGGCAGGCCAAGCATCCCGTAAGTCAGTGGTCTAGATGGATGAGTCCTCGGCTGACGGAAGAGCAGGTTTCTCGGCTTCGGATTACAGCACGTTATCTTCAGCACGCTTCATTCCGGTTCAGAAGGAGCCAAATGGCCCTATAAATCTGTACAGTCCCAAGACCGTCTATTTCCACTCCGAAGAAGGCTCGATAGCAAGCCAATTCGCATCCCTATTTACCTTCGTCAACTTCGGTACTTCGGCAAATGCTTTTCTGCTACAATGTGGTGTTCGAGCGGAGCCCACCGCGAGCGAGCTGTAAGCAGTCTGTCGAGTGCCTTTGAAGCCATCGCTAAGTCTGCCTCACAGCACACAATTGCTACTCTCGGATCCCAAGCGGTTCTTGACACTTTCAGGGTCATCGGAGCGGTATATCAGTCTGCTACGACAGATCGCTGCACACTATAATACCTTTTCGTCTTCGCTCAAGAAGAGGATGCGTGAGAGTCCTTTCGTTCTTGGTTTCGAGCAGGTCTCATCCGCCTCTGGCAAACAAGCGATTCAAGCAGAGGATGATGACGATACAGATAGCTTACTACAATACAGGCTGGGTTGGGCGAGCGAAGTAGTTATCATCGATGACACGACGACCCTCAACGACTTTCGGGAGAACATCTTAGCATGTCCTCAGGATGATCTCGTTGAAGCCTTCGTCGAGCAGCTTGGCGGCAAGCGCATATCTAGGCTGGTCACCACGAACTATTCATCTTCCCCTGTTCCGGAAGCAGCCAGCCCGCGTGCAACTGGCTTGAGGAAGCTCATCTTGGAGGTAAGTAGCCATGCGTGCCTACCCTCTTTCTCCGCAGGCTAACGTGTTTGCAAAGCGAATTGCTCTATTCCTGCACGAGCGCCAGCAAACATCTAAAGACGTTAGACACAGCGAAGAATGGCTGAAAGGACACCTCATCGTCAAGGAGGTCACCCGCATCGAGCGACAGCGTATCCTCACGCTGGGTCAGTCACGTTTCGTCAAGACGAGTACAGCATCTGCTGCAGCGACATCTGAAAAGGGAACGTTACTGCTTCGAATCTCGTCCAACCTCAACGATCTCGATTACTACGAAGTTGCAGCCGCCCTGACAGGCATAATTCTGTCCAAACAGAAGATTCACGATACTCTGCTCTTTATGACCCTTCTGCAAACCTCGATACGGGATCTGAAGAGGCGCGGTTTCAACGTCGATAGGATTATGAACGCTCGACGTGCTGAACAAGAAGCTATTGAACAGAAGCGTAGGGAGGAACGAGCGGATGCCGATCTGAAGAGGGTCACTGACCAGCAGCGTCTGGAGAGCAACCCTCCGCGTATGGCTCTTTACTTGCTGCATTTGGTATCAACTATCTGATTGTCTTTATCTGACTTTTACAGCATACGCAGACACAGGACTTCCTTCAAGCAACGAAAGGTCACGTTTGTTAGACAATAGTCCGAACAGCCCTTCTTCGGTCAACGCGCCGGCCAGCGCAAAGACGCTCTTCAACTCTTTCAAGCAGAAGCTACGCCAAGCTCCGCTTGTGCCTTCCCCTGCCATCGAAAGCATGGCTGGCGAAAGTCAAAGCGGCCCGTCTTCTCGTCAGATCACCAACGCTCCCGACTATCGAAAAGGAGGTAGCGACAGCCAAGGTGAGTATATCGTCCAAACAGACTAGCAATTTATACCTTGACATACATCTCTACAGTTACTCCTACGTCCAACATAGCGACGAATGTGCTGCGTGCAGTAGCAGCGTCTAGACCAGACCGCTCCGGCAACATAACGAGTGAGGTTGAAACAAAAGAAGTCAAGGAATCTACTAGCTCCTATTGCGACTCTACGCCCGCGAACGACCTCGATTACGTCACCGATGTTCTGGGTACCCGCTTCTACATCAGTCGTTCCGTAGAACCTGATGAGAACATACTGCAAAAGCACGCTCAGGCACTGCAGACGTACATATCGCAGGTTGTGCGACCTGTGGGAGAGTGCGTGCTATTAGTCAGAGTGTATCACCTGAAGAAAACGACTAACTCGGCTCCTTACAGGGTATTCAACATTGATCCGAAAGCTCTTCATGTGTTCTACGACGGTGCGGGTCCATTGATCGCCTTCAATCGCTCCGGCAGCATCTTCTTCAACCTAAGATACCATTTGGATTGGCACGGCGAACAGGTCAAGGCTGGACGATTGGACGAGGCGTTAATCTCTACGTATTTCAGCATGGCTCACGAAGTAAGTCTATCTATGGTGATGAGATGAATGAACACCGCTGACGTCAGAACAGCTCGCGCACAACCTTGTACTTCCACATAACAGCGAGCATTCGTTCTATACCTCATCAATTGCTCAAACATTCTTTGCATCGATGGCGGAGCACATAAGGAAAGTCAGTCCGCAAAACACAGCATAGACCATTCCGTTACTGTCAGTGAAGTATAGCATACCGGTAGTCGTCCTGGCATCCATGCGCTAAACATTCGGCAGGAGATCTGTAGCATAGGAGAGCATTGGGTATATGTATCAGAATGCAAGATGAATTACAATGTGCAGTCTAGAGTCTAAGGTCGGCTAAAAGAACGGTCGTGAGATGCATATTGCTCATGAGACGGACAGAGGGGAGCATCCGAGGTTTATAAGACCGTCTTGATAGCTGAACAGAGGTGGAAAATCAGTGGATGCGGCGCGTTGTCCGGTGTAGGTGCGCTTACACATGATCGCAGATGACCGGGGTGCTCTTGCAGGAGCTGCCAGCACTGACAAGCAGAGGCTGCGGGGATAGATGATGTCAGCGAAGAGAACGAGCCAATAGTAAGAGCAGACTCACCGAGCAACCCAGACCAACGTTCCCTAGTAGGCCATCTAGACTGAGTAGTCCGCTGAAAGCCTTTGATGCATCGTCGTGCTTCATGACTTGTTTGCTGCAGACAGATGGATTATAAGCACATAAAGATGGAGGAAAACGAGATGCATCGCGTACCAGCACTGGATGTCCTTGACACTGGCTGAACCATTGCGTTCCCTGAGGATGGGCTTGGCGGAGGCAGCGAGAGCGCTAGCGAAGAGAGCGAAGATGATGGAAGAGCGCATGGTGTGTGTGATGTGGGAGTATTAAATATAGAATAGGCGGTTATGTTGTAAAAAGCTGAGTCGGGTGTATTTGACTGTGATGAAGATGAGAAGGGAAGCAAGCTAGCCTGAGAGCTTCTTATACTGTTCAGAATACGCGCCTTTATTTAGATATTCCAGACTGAACTAGCTTCCAGCTGGGACGCGCTTCGCATTCTTGGTCCAAGAACGCTACATCGTCAGTCCAGTCAGCATTCCCAGCCAAGTCGAGAAGCCTTCGAAGACCACAAACAAGGCCTAAATTAAGTTGATCGCAATAGAAAAGGCCGTGGTACTGTGGTCTTCTTTCTTTCTGCATCAAACACACTCAGCTTTATCGACCTCAACCAGCTCACTCACTCATCTCCAATACAAGTACATACTTCACACTCATTAATCTTCACTCTACTGCAACCATGTACTGCTCATCCATCGTCGCTTTCGTCTTCGCTTCCGCGACCGTCATCAACGCTTCTCCCATCTCTTCCTTCATGAAGCGAGACTTCCACTGCGACGTCAACAAGTATGCACAACGCATTCTTCTTCAATGCGTAACCTTGCTTACAGAGTTGTATTTCCAGAGTCCAGTGCTGCGATCAGACCATGACTGCCGCAGATGCTTCAAAGGCCTTCAGCGGCTTGCTCATCTTGGACAGCCTTGTCGGAAACGTCGGATTGAACTGCAACGTAAGCTCAGACTCCAGTCGATGCTCGCCTACCAAGGCTGACCATCCTTCGACAGCCTATCGGCATCAGCGCTGGCTCGCAGTGCAAGAGCACACCTGTATGCTGCAGCAGCATCCACCAGAGCGGTCTCATCAACACTGGCTGCTCTCCGCTCTCCGTCATCTAGCCCAGTCAGATCCGCAGACGTTGTCTAGAGCCCTGTCCACTCTTGCATTTCACCTAGACTGTGTTGTATAATAGTGCTTTATACCCATAAGTAGATGTCCTTGAATATATCTGCTCATGAGAAACGTCTGTCAGCCTGCTCGAACTAAATGCGCCGTCGATAGAGGGAGGAAGGAGTGGAAAGTGGGCATGAGCTGAGCAGGTGAGAGTAGAGAAACAGGATATTGAAGGCTACATTCTGCTAGATCAAAGGAGCATAAACATGCGAATTGACACAACAAAGGGCACATATCACAAGAGATCAGGGAGAGGAGAACTGAGACCGGACCGAAGTCCTGCGGGGGCTTATGCTGCTGTTTCTGAGTCGTCGAGCCATGATGCTTCAACCGTCGCGCGTACTCTCTTGTGGTATTCTTTCAGGTTCTCGCGATACAAGTTGGCGGCTTCTGCGTTCGCCGGGCTGTCACACAAAAGTCAGCTTCCACTGTGTCACTTGCTATCGATGCTACTAACCTGTTCGGATTCGGATCATGTAGAAGAGACTGGATTGAGGTAAGAATAGCGGCGACGTCGTAAGTGGGCGACCAGCGGTTCTGGAGGATGTCGAGACAGAGTTCGCCGTTTGCATATACGTTTGGATGGAACATCTTGGAGCTGCGCGTCGTAATCAATCAACAATGTCAGAAACTGATTGACCGGTATCGTGACATAGGGAGGCCAGCGCCTGAGATAGGCCTTACATGAATTTGACGGTCGGCGGTCTATTGGGATACGTCTCTTCGAAGGACAGTACTAGTCTGAATGTGCCATCTTCGAACGGCGTTTCAGCTGGGATCCGACGATAAACGACAGTCAGCTCAGATCCGGTCTTATCAAGTAATCACAGCGGGCTGACCAGGACCAAAGATGACTGCGTTCCATACGAGGATGTTCTCTGGATTCGGTGCACCCGACACACCGCTGGGCGGATCCCTCGAAAGCGCCTTGAAGTCGCGGATAAGGCGTCGCTTGGCTGTCGACGACTGCGCGAGACCGGGCAATGTTAGCGAACGTCTCAAGCAGTCTTGCAATACTACTGTAAAAGCGCACCATTGGACGACGGTGAGAGTCAGAACAGTCGGTTACAATACAACAGCGTAATAAGCGGAAGCATCGTGAACAAGACATGTACCAGCCAAACAGACCCATCCTACTCATCCATTTACCCAATGCTACAAGAATCTACTTCTAGTCCTATCTCTATCGGGATGCGAACCCGAAGTCGTCCAAGTCTGCCATCGTTACGTTGCTAGCCGAGAACTCGCCTCTCAAGCTTTGGCTGTTGCTCTTTTGGTGATGATGGCGTCTCAGTGGACTGCCAAATGGCAGACCATGCCCATAATCTCCGCCTGCATAGAAGCCTTCTTGTGACGGATAGCTAGGAGCGATATCACCGCTTCCAGTCAGACTGAAGCGTCGATCATGGCCTGGATTTAGGTTGATAGGTTGAGGCTTCGAGTTGGAGATGCCTGCTGGCGGGAGAAGACTGTGACCTGGTGCAGAAGGAGGGGGATTGGGAGCCGCAAAAGTCGACTCGCGGGGCTGATGACCACCCATCATCATTGCAGCTTGACTATTCTGCTGATAATTCGCATATTGTGGTCCCGCTACATCCCCACCGCTTGCCGCTCCTTGCCAGAAATCGCCGTATCCATTGACGGTACCGTACGAATGCTGAAGAGATGAAGGTGGCCTTTCCACATGTCTCCCTGCTGGACCATTGGTGACTGGGCTGAAGGTGGATTTGCTGCCAACAAGAGGAGAGACGAGATAATTGTACATAGAAGGTGAAGGCGGCGGCAGAGGAGGCGTAGGCTGCCTCTGCACTTCAGGGATCCGATACTGTGGCTCTGTTTCTACTATTGGAGCATGTGAAAGATCGCCAAAGGGATATGTTGGCCCATCCTCCTTCCCAGCATCTGCAAATGGCCCCGCCGAGGTGAAGGTCTGCTGTCCAGCTTGCAGAGCCGCTTCATCAATAACCATCTCTCCATGTCCAGTCACATAGTATGATGAAGGAGGTGCGGTGTGCTGAGCAGGGTAGGATAAGGAGTGTCTAGATTTGCCCTTCTGATGCAGCCCTTCTCGCTGCTCCGCTTGAGCCCGAAAGCGGCTGTGATAGAAGTTTTCGACTTCGTGGATGTTGTTCTGAATGCATCCATGCGAGACCTTCCAAGAAGCGTACGAGAGCCTGGTCGCCAAAGCTGTAGCTAGCTGTGAGAATCCATGGCCGAGCGCACAAGCGGGCGTTTGATCAGCATGGCTGCGACCACAGACGTTATAGGATGTATGTATTGTACCTTTGCTGCATGCTCCAAGCGTGGCTGCTTCTCCGCTATCCTCGACGCTGCGAGGGGACTTTTCTTTGCTTTTGTTGAGCTCGATGTCGCCTTCGTCCGCGATGGCATCTTGCCGTTCGTTCTATGTTCTGTTGTATCGTTGCACTGAGCCGTTCCAAGCCAGCTCAGACTCTTATCGCATGCTCGTATAATCGTATCGTCCTCAAATTGCAAGAAAGTGACAAATTGGTTCCTCGCAGAGAGCGTCGAATGGAGCTACTGATACAAGAAGGGTACAGCGCTACAGGATGGTATTGAAATCGAAGGTATATGATCTGATCTGATGATATTTGTCCGATTGTCCTGCTTGCTGCTTACGCTGTGTTTCCAGCTCAAGGGCGACATCGAATAGGAAGGAATGATAACGAAGAAAGCCTGCTTGAGTTTGAGAGTAAACAATGACCATGTTTACGGCAGGGTAGACTGCCCAAAAGACTGCATTGTCCTTTTTGTACAGTCCTCACTTGGTCATGTGTGGAGATGCTTGCACATTCCCTAGCACTCATAACATATGAATAGCTGAAGGGAGATGATTGGATAGTCAGGAAGGGCGATGCTCAAAAGTAAGTACTGCACTCGCGTGCAGCGGAGTACAGGAAGGCGACTCTAGAAGATTATCGTTATGTGGCTCTTTCCCAGCAAGATGCTAGTATCGTTGATCTTGCCGGTCGATCTCGCTGTTCTTTCTCAAGTGTCACGGCTTGTCTGCCCGGTAGCTTTTGGAATTAGTATTTTGACAGCTGGGTAAGCTACATGCCGACCAATACCCGTGTAGTGAATGATGCGCTCCAAGTCGAGGTAAGGCCAACTTGGGAAGTAGACTGAACAATCTAGCCATGGATGATTTGGATGATTTCGCACGAGCATAAGGCAGGGCGGATCGTTTGTCAGGGGCAAGTCTTGCATGCATGCAGCTGGAAGCATCTCTCTCTCGCGCTGCTTGATTTCAGTGACTGAAGGAGCTTGCGGGCGGAGCTTCTGCTTTGTCGGGATTTGCAGGAGAAAGAACACAGGCTGACTGCTGATCAGGCACAGATTAGTCAAAGCGGCCTGTCATTCGGCAGTGGCGACGGCATTGAGCTTGACAGCGGCGCTAAGTAATGCCGAACAAGCTGAATGGCGGGCTTAAGCTTAACACCGACTGACGCCATCTTCAGGCCTTCTTCTTAGGTCCGCTGTGCCTCGCTGCCAAGGGCTGCTGGTTCTGCCTGGCCTTGCCGTCCAGAGGTGGGTCTTCGTATGGGGTCGTCTTGACCCTCGCAAAGACAGCCTTATGTCCGGACTTGAGGATAGGAAGAAGTCGACCCATATTGAGAGAGGAGGGACTTCAGTAAAGTAGGTAGGAGTATATGTCATCATTCGCTATGTGCAGATGGAATACTAGGTCTCGACTGAGCCTGAGATGGGCCGCAGTCTGCGCGAGTTTTGCACGGCCGTAGAGTTATGCATTCGTTGGAAGGTCAGCTATAGGTGTCCAACTGCAAGCGTATTTCAGTTGCGAGAGCGAGAGATCCTTGAACAAAAGCCCAGCGCCGAAGCAGTTTGAGCAGATAGGGGAGCCAGGACGCAGATGCTTGTAGGTGTAAACGTATAGCATATCGTGGCATCAAAGTGTAAACTGCATCCTTGGAAGTCGGTGCTGTGAGGGCAGCTGCCATTTGAGGTAAGTCGAGTTTTTCGCTGGCAGGCACAGGCGGACGGGCAGGCGGGGTTTAGAAAGCGAGGTCAAGCGAGGACACCTCAAGGGAGGGAGCTGCGTCGGCACACCCCAAGGCATCGTATATGCATACAAGGCATCTTCAGTCATCGACCCAAGCCGGCGTCCTGCTAAAGTCCGTGCACCTCAGTCAGTCAGCAATGCCTGCAGTGGTGCGCGCATAGCTTCTGGCAACCAGAAGATTCTTGTGCAGTCATCGTATCATTAGGTGAGCTTCTGTGAGGTTCTTGCTTCCCATTCAATCCTGAATCTTTGCTTGCTTCATTGCAGTTTCGTCTGGCTGCACACTTGCTGCTTCGAGAAGAAGGAAGAAGACGGAAGTGAAGAGCAAGCCAGCTTCAGACGACCAACTTTGTGCTGTGCAAAAGAGCTTTGAGGCTTTTAACAAGAAAGAAGCGCAATTCAAAGCGAAGAGCCAATTCGTCTTTATTACTTGGAACAAAAGGCCAGCAACAAGGCAAAACCTATCAGCCATGGTAAGTATTCGCTGTATTTCCTCTTCTCTTACGCCTTCTCGCCCGAGGATTGGAGAATGTGGTCCAGAAAGCGTCTGCCAAATCATCTCTCCGTCTCGGGCAAGACTTTTCTGTCTCGAAAGCTGTCAAACCTTAATGAGGGTGTTTGAGACATTGGCTGACAACAGCTGTCAACATTATCACTCCTCTACTACTTCTCATCTACACAGATCATCAGAGACGGGCAGAAGTGGGCTTGTCGTTCGTGCATCACCGGGCATAGAAGCAGCAAGTGTGTCCACGAAGACCGAGAGCTATTTCCAGTCGCAAAGAAGGGTAGACCAAGCAGCCAATGCAAAGTATGCACCCATGGAAGAACATCAACACCCCAATCACCAGCTGTCCATGACGCTCAATGCACCTGTCAGGCGAAGCGTCGTGGGAAAACTGGCTCAAAGTCACCTCTCGATACTCCGCTAGCAACTGCAAGCAGTGTAGCTCCACCTGTGCCAGACAACCTCGTCGCTCTTCACGATGGCAGCAAGCGACAGCGCTACAGTCACGACAGCGCAATGTATAATTCAGATGGAAGTCCGGCTTTTCCTCCTCCTGGCTGGCCGAGTTCGTCTAGCTATGGCTCCATGGATAGTGAGTGTAACATCATTGCTTCCTCGTTAGCTTCACTGACTGACCTCTCCCGTTTTAGGCATGCAAAGCTATTCGTCTGCTTCCTCAGCGACTTCCTCACCCCAGTCCAGCTATGCTGCAGTAATGCCCAATGGCAACGTTTATTCATTCCCCGACCAGCAGCATATACCGTGGCTGCGCGAACACGGGACGCCTCTACCCGTCCAGCCTCCAGACCAGCATCAACAGCAACAGCCGATGGAAACTCACAATATGCGGTTTCAATCGCTGCAAGAGCCTCAGCGCAATTATGAGCAGTGGCCAGTCAGCTATGCACATGGTCATTCCATACCTCCACCCTCCTCACCTGGAGCAGCTGGAGAATCGCCATCGACTGCGCTATACAGAGCAATGGGCCTGCAAGGACTTCCAGAACAATATCAACATGCTCTTTCCAACCCGTCACCGCTCCTTATAGGACAGCCTCAGGACCAAGATGAATACCATCGACCGCTTTGGCTAGGACACGATGTGCAGTCTCAAATGCGCAGCCCCGATAGCTATCATCAGCATACATATTCGCAGAACTATCAGCAGGACGCAGTACCTGCACATTCCACTTCCTTCTACAATGGCATGGCGAGCGGTAGCGATGTCGATCCCAGCTATGAAAGCAACCGGTTCATTCCGAGCGATCTGCGGGGCGACTCTCCTAGCTGGAATGCTTCGACTCCATCAGCTGCCATCAAGGATAGCTGGATGCAGCAGCTGCCTATGCCAGAGATGCAAAGGCCAGGCTATCCTGATGGCCCAGTTCGATGGAAGACCGCTCCGCCCAACATGTACTCTGCTGCTTACAACCATGGCGATAAAGACCAGCAGCGCGCCTCTTATTCGAACGAGGAACAGCAGCAGCAGCAGCGGGAGTTCCCAGAGCCTCCGCCGCTGACTAGAGCTGCTGCTAGCATGCCTGCGCCAGCCACACACGACAGCTCTCAATTCTTTCATCAAGTAACTCTTCCACAAGTCATGAGTCTACGTCTCCCTGAACCGCGGAAGCGCAAATCAGTCGATTCGTGAATACCATCTCTCTATCAATAACGACAATTTACCGCAACGTATGTAGCATATTCGCTTTTCACGCTTGCTTTCTCATTCATTACCGTACGTTCATTTCCTGCCTATCTGTCTATCCACGCATACCTCTTTTAGTCACGGTCTGTCATCCGTCTTACGTTCTTTTCTGTCAGCATTTAAGGAAGCATGTTGTTGGATTATATGCGTCGCTTGTATAGAGCTTCCTCAGGCAATGAAGATTCCGTAGACTGGTCCAAACAATCTGAGACACCAAGATCGGCGTTCTCCTTCAGACTTCTGCTTCAGGTACATCTGGCCCAATATGCCAGGCAAGAGGAGCTCTTTTGCAGCGGTACCTATGAACGATATGAACGAAGATAGTCAGCGACCTTTGCCCAATGCTTTCGGGAAGCTCGTCCAGGAAGAAAGCAGCAACAACAACCAGCTTTACGACTCCAAAGTAGCCGGCGGAGCTGGCTCCAACCTCAACAATGGAGTAAACATCAAATCGCCTGCTGGAACTGCTACTGCGACCCCCGTTGCTGGAGATTCCAAAGCCCTGGCGGGTTGGCGAGATGTGTCGGTCCTTCTACCGATGTTAGCAGAAACTCATTGGCGATAAAGAGCTGCTCTAATTAGCTTGTACAGTGGTCTATGGATCACTCTGTCTTCAGCTGTCATCCTCATGAACAGCAAGTCTTCGATTGCTTCATCCGGCCCAACTGGACCTCGACTAACAGAGGCTTTCTTTCCATCTTCTTTCACATAGAATGGATACTGAGCGATCTTGGTACGTGCAAAAGTCCATACAACCTGCAAGCCAGACTGAGACCTTTCTTGCAGGTTTCCACTTTCCAATCGCTCTCACAACAAGTACGCAAAGGATGACTCGGACGAGTGGAGGAGCCAGAGCTGACGAACTCTGTAGTCCACCTCCTCTTCCAGACTGTAGCGTCGCGTATCTTGCGAGCGCAAACCAACCTTGTCGATGGCGCCAAAACATTGGAAGAGAGCGGAAAGATGAACAGGGTGCGCTCATCTATCTTATTAGAATGTGTACAGGTCTAACGTGTACTGTATCGTGTCGCCAGGACGTTTACATGCGAAACATCGTTCCCATCGGCGTACTTTTCAGCGTGTAAGCTCCGCAACCTCGACAATGCTGAATGCGCCAACATTGATCATATCGTAACAGCTCTCTGGTCCTATCAAATTGGGTCTACCTCCGCCTCACCGTCTCCTTCATCCAGATGATCAAAGCAATCACACCAGTCGTTGTTCTGGCAGTTTCTGTCTTGTTCAAAGTCAAGACTGCCTCTGCTAAACTCTTCGGCATCGTATGCATCATATCTGTTGGCGTGGGCATTGCAAGCTATGGAGAAGTCGACTTCGATCTTCTCGGGTTTTCCGTTCAGGTAAGCGAGCGATCTGAAAAGGATAGAAGGAATGGCCTGACGGACATGCTGTGGTAGCTCTTTGCTATCCTGATCGAAAGCTGCAGACTTGTCCTGATTCAGATCCTTCTGCAAGGATTCGGCATGGATCCTTTGGTGGTAAGTATCAGCACACATACCCGCCAGTTCCTAGCTGAAGCTTTGTACGCAGTCATTGTACTACTTCGCGCCCGTCTGTCTCGCGACGAACAGTGTTGCGTTGATCGTGGTCGAGGGGTAAGTCCTAATCTCCGAGTTCTCCAGCATCACCTGAAACGCTATGTGTCAGATTCGCTCCTCTGGCCCATATCATGGACGTCGGACCTTTCGTCCTGCTCTTCAACGCATCATGCACTTTCTTCCTCAATCTCAGCTCAGTCTGGCTAATTGGACGAGCGAGCGGCCTAGTCTTGACTTTATCTGGAGTAGTGTGCGTCAATCTTGCATTATGAGCTTGACAGACCGCAGCTGAATATGCAACGTTAATACAGCAAGGACATCCTGCTCATTCTCGGAAGTTTCCTCATTCTCGGGTCATTCATTACTGGTACCCAAGTCTTCGGCTATGCTATCGCGTTGACGGTGCGTGATCCACCTTTGGCCATGGCGCCTGGCGTGTGTTCTATTCTGACTGGCTATCATCTGCTTCGCAGGGTCTTGTGCTTTTCAAGACGAACAGCTAGGAGTACCCAAATTTCGATGGATTGCGGGATCTGAGTAATCACGGAGCTATTGAAATAGATGGATCAAAGTTGCAAGAGTCTGTCTAGGTCTAGAATTTTCAGAGTTGTATCTTCTTTCCCGGTGTTGCAGATGCATACTAACGACTACAATGGTCTACTACCACTTTTACAGCATGCTGCCTGTCTCTATCTGTTGCACGGGGTATCTACTGATGCAAGCGAAGAGTACCTGATAACAATCACGCAGAGGTATAGTCGCCAGCGAGCAGATCGTCCTCGGTCCTGGCGCCCAATCTTCCAAACTCTAGAAGCAGTCTGAACATATACGCTGCAGCAACTCTTGCATCAGTACATCATCATCATCTTCCTCATGTGATAATGCTCACCTTGCATATCCTCCTCCCTCCAATGATGCTGTGCCCACTCTTTACCTTGCAGTGCGATTTTCTTCCCAAGCGCATCATGCCCTTCATCCCCATTCGGGCCTCCGATGAAGAAGCCCAAAATATCGTATAGATCTGTGTAGTCTACTTTTACGGGAATAAAGTGGACCCAAGGCATGATTCGCTCTTGGTACCATTCGGGCATGATTGTACTTTTGAGAATCGCGCTGTTGGATGAGAGAAGTCGGTGGAAACGCCCAGACCAGCCGTTGCCGTCTGCAAAATCAACAGGCACTGCGTCAGCCTTCACGCCTCAGGTCGATGAGAATAAAGTCGGGCTACGTACCCATGTCGAAGATGTATTTATATTGATTAGCTTCCTCCTGGCCCATTCCGGCTTTCCACTCGAATACCCTCAGGAGCGCATCACACGTTCCATCGCCCTGATCGCACTGCGCAGGTCTGCCTGAGAAGCCCACGTCTGTATACCTTTCGTTGATATCGACAATGGGCTCCGCGGAAGCTCGTAGAAGACCATCCTCGTCTGCGTAATGGACGACTTTGTCGCCTGTCGTTTCAGCAGTCACTAGTCACACGCGCAAATCAGCTAGAGGCCCCAAAAGAAGAAAAAAGTAAGGAGGAGACTTACTTAGAACCAATCTGGCACGCTGAGAACTTCTCCACCTCGATTCTCGTGTGAAAGCAGCACCGGTATTTGAGCCTCTCCAGAGAAGCTTGTTATACCTCTTATTCTCCCACTCAGGATCAGGCCCTACGGGAAGATAGTACTGCTCAAGAGGAGTGACGAGAATATCGGAGTGCAAGGTGGTTTTGGACCATGTGAATAAGGGATAGAGAGGTCCCATGTGCGGGCCGTTCCTGTAGCAGGTCACGTACTTTGTCAGTAATTGTGTGGTATGGATGATGCGTGGACAGAGGTGTTTTACCAGAGGAAGAAGCCATGCTGAGACGCCAAATTAGGGTGCTTGCACACATCTGCTGATTCCGATACGTCCACCACGAAGGAGCTGCACACCGCTCACTTTTAGCCTCTGCGCTCGTGCTGTTGACTGGTGAGATATTGCGTACTGTGTAGAAGGTTTCTGAACATCCCAGCCAGAAAGCGAGTTTCGCCAATGCGAAGCTGGTTGACAAGCAGCCGTGAATCCGGGGCTGTCATAATTTCCGCAGGCATCAGTAACTAGACCTGCTCTTAGAGATAGCTAGAACGCAGACACACAATTCTGCTGGGTTGTGGATCTGGTCAAATTCGTCTTCTCGAAGGACTGTGATACCAAGCAATGAGCATCTAATATCGGTGAGAAGGCGAGAGATAGGGGAAGAGGGACTCACTACGCCCTTCTCGTGCTGTATCCATGTAGCGCTGCCTTCCTTCGCCAGAGATGATGATGCCTGGTCCATCATGTGCTGTGAAAGTCGCTCTGGGGTCGAGAATCACGTCAGGGCCTGAAGCTTAAGGTATTCATGGAAAAAGAATTGCGACTCACTTCAGATCCGGCAGCGATGCCGCAAATGAATCCAACAATTCCGAAATCTCCACTGCTCTTCCCATCTCTTTGAGGGGACCCGTGATGCTCAATTTCCCTTGCTCAATATTGATAGTGAACGAAGCTTGCGAGTGTTGGAAAGTGGGATCTGCTGCCAATTTATGGTTTCTCGCATTAAACACTTTCGGCGGAAGAGCCAAGAAAGGCTGTATGTCCTTATTTATCATATCGTATTCATCTATCAATTGAATGTTGTTCTTGGTTGCGAATTCAAACCATTTGTCGAAGCCTTTCGGAGGAGAACGCTTATACCGCCGCTTGTATTCGGAAACAGCACTGTCGAGCGTCGTGCTCTGGCGAGAGAGAAGATCTTCCCACTTCTTCTCGGCTTGTTCTATCAAGTGGAGAATAGGGTGTCGTTGTGCAGGCTGTCCTGCTCGAGCAGCGGATACTCCGCCTGATGAATGCCCATTGTCGTCCAGACCTGCTGGAGGAAAATAGAGGAGTCCGTCTTGGAGTGTATAGTCTTGGTGGGGTAAGAGGGAGTGTGCTGCTGCATTCAGATTCTTGTTACCAGATCTCGATAGGAATCTTTGTGCCCAGTTTGTCTTTTCTGGAGCTGAATTGAGGGAAGAAGGAGAGGAAGGAGTAGTTTTGGAGGGCGATCTAGTACTGGAATTACTGTCGTCCAATCGATTGATAGGCGCGAAGAGCCACCCTAGGATGAAGAATGGCACAAGCAGGATGACGGGTACTCTTGTCCTGAAGAGAGCCGGCAATCTCAATGCTGCGAATCGAGTAGACTGACTCAAGGAGGGAGGATTCTGATGTTGGCCATAGTTTGCACTGCTTCTTCGACGGAGATCTGTAACTCCTGGGGATAGGGACGTAGTGCTGCCAGCTGCTAGGACATTGAGCTTGCTCGGACGCCGTGACATGGGAGAGGCCATCGCGACGAATGAGTGATGGGAATAAGGTAGAACAGAAGCTGTCAGTCCATCATTAGTGCTTAACGTTGCTTTGGCTGCTGACAGCTCCCCCAGTTCCAGGGCTGACGAGAAAGGCAAAAGGGCTTGCATGAACATACACTCTATCAGGACGATGATTGTGCAGGGTCAACATCAACATTACATGCATGTAGATGAGATGCAATGTAAACAAGCGCGAAAGCTGCGTTCAAGCTGGACCGGGGCGTCCTTCTCATTTCCAGCTGCTTCTTCTCGTTCGCAAGCTGTCAATTGCTATCCAAGCAATGCATATCCTGTTCCCACGTATAGTATCGTCATCCTAGGCTTCCTTTATCCCTGTAATGCCCATCTCCCGACCTCTTTTCAAGCTCAGGCCGGTCCAAAAAGCTGCAGGCAGGTCTGGCTCTTTCGAGGGATCCCTCGCAGCTGGACTGAGCGTGAGAGCAATGCGTTGATGGGCTTTATAGCACATTCTCCTCGTCGTTGTTTCTTGTGTTGTCCCGCTTCAACCTTTCTTGCATCAGTCGTTATCTGTCCAAGCTTGATTTGACTGGATTATGCCATGTCGATGTCGCACTCGCTGTCGCTGCCACAGCAGGGACAGTCGCCATTAGCACCACCAGAATCACCAGATAACGAGAAGAAGCGATGGAGCAGCAGCGTCAATCCAGCAGGAAACGGCGAACGAGCTCCAAGGAGATCCAGCTATGTCCATGTGAATGGAGGGAGCAGTAGCAGCAACAACGACAGGATAGTTGCACCATCATCACAATCAGCACAATCTCCTGTGCTCCATCGCGAAAGAGCGACTTCGTTGGAGCATCAGGGACTGATTGGCAGTTCGAGCAAAAACGCGAGCATCAACGCGAATGGCAGCGCAAATAGCATCGAGAACGACCTTCTAGCACACTCTGAACCATATGCAAATGGTGTCGCAAGCTCAAGCTCGCCCTACAGCAAGCGCGACTGGCCTCAACGCGCTTGGACATCTTCAGAACCGGCAGCAGGGCCATCTACATCAACATACACTCCCCCATCACCACAATTACAACAACACTCTCCTGTTATGCGCTCAAATCCGAGCTTGCCTTCAATCTCTCCCTCCCCTATTTCTCATGCGGCCCCTGCGACATCCCAAGGTAGCAGTAGTGGCAGCAATAAGCGTCTGCTTACAGGCGCACGCGCATGCTCTCCGTCATCATCAATTCCTTCGTCTCCCTCAACACGTCTTTCCCAACTTCTATCAGCTCTGAGCGAGTCTCTTCGCGGTATTCTCCCTTCTTCTGGCCCAAAACGAGTGCGCACACGTATACGACGTCTTCTCGTCCTCTTAGCAACAATAGCTCTTCTATCCTATTTCTTCGGCAACACCTTACAAACAGCCTATCAGTCCGCCGCGACTCTACGGCGGCGAAGCGAGTATGCTGATCTTGCTCGCGAGGAAAGGGAGCGTCTAGGACCACATATATCGGAGTTGAAGAGACATCCGATAGAGGAGCTGATGGAGAATGCGAAAAAGGAATGGGAGGAGAAAGTTGAAAGACAGAGCAAGACGCCTGAAGAAGGGATAAAGGAATATAAGAGGAGATATAAGAGAGATCCACCAGATGGGTACACGGAATGGTTTGAGCATGCCAAAGGTGCGCATCACGCTTTTCCTCTCTTTCCACTTAACGACGTGTTTTCACAAAACTGATTTGCGTTCTCCCAGCATCCGGCACTATCTTAATAGACGAATATGATTCCTTGATGGCTTCTCTAGAGCCTTTCTGGGCGATTTCAGCAGCCGAGCTTCGTCGGCGCACCTTTCAAATCGGGATGCAGCCCTCTTTCGCCTTAGTGCACGTCGAAGAAGCTTTCGACGCAAACAGCGGTGGCACGTTCTGGGACGCCAACGAAGATGAAGAACTCATAAAACCATTTGGAGTGGAACGAGCTAGGGGGTTCGAGAGGATGGTCAGACCTTTCGTCGGCAAACCGGGGATCGTAAATATGGTCTTTGCGATCAATGAATTGGCGGAACCGAGGGTGTTAGTCCCTTGGGAAGAGAAGGAAATGATCAAAGAAGCGCTAGCTACGAACACGAGTGAGCAGCGTACAAGGATCTCCTCAGAGACACGGCATGGGTGGAGCTGACCAAAAGTGATTTGTGCCAGCTGTAAACCTTCGACAGTTCACCCAGCTTCCAGGCAAACAACGTCAATTCTTCCCTGATCCCGTGTGGAAAGGCGATGGCACTACATGGGAGCATTTCATACGGACCTGTCCACCCTCCAGCGCAGCTCGGAAAGTATATACTACAATGACGAACTCCGTCATTCACCTAGCGGACGTCGTGCACGTCGCATATACGAAGTCGCGCCATGGGATACGGGGCAAGAAGAATAGAGATATCGTTCGAGAAACGCTCGAAGAAGGGGAGAATGTGAAGGTTGAGATTAACCCGAAGAGGAAACCGAAGAGGAGAGATTTGAAGCAGATCATGGAGAAATTGGCAGAGAAGAGCCCGCAGGCCGTACAGGGCATAGAGGATCGCGTCACAGCCGTATCACCAGATTCGGACACACAAATGCCAGTCAACGGAGAAGACGGCGAAGAGGAAGCTAGACCAGGCCAAGATGGATTCCCTACGAACGACGCTTTCTTACAAGGCCAATCCTTCCAGTTCAATAACAACATGACTGGCATGTCGCACGATATGCTATGCAACGACCCGAGGCTACACGATACGCAAGGACAGTTCTGCTCGGACTTCAGATCGCTAGACTCGCTCTATCCCGTCTTTTCGCCCAGCACAATGCCGGGCTTCATGGATGTCGTTATCCCGAGCCGTAAGTGGCGTCCTAACTGCCCTACCCGTACAGCGATGCTGATGAGACGAGGGATATCGCAGACTATTACGCAGCAACGGGTCCCAAATACCACTTAGCAGCGCATATCAAGAAGATCAACAAAGCAATCAAAGATCCCGCGACTGATCGCTGGATCAACGTGTTTGAAGACGAACCTCTTCCTGCATGGGAGACTCGCAAGAACAAGATCTTCTGGCGCGGAAGCACGACTGGCGGAGGGAACAACCCGGCTGGACGACAATTGCAGTATCAGCGACATCGATTCCTGAGAATGACGTCTGAAGACTCGGATGATCCCATAGAAGTTTTATTACCTCCCGCTTCTACTTCGAATTCCTCGACTACAAATGCAGACGACTCATTGACGCTCGTTGAGCTGCCCTCGAAATTGGTCAATGAACAGACTATGGATGTAGCATTCACGTCCCTCGATGGATGCGGACATGAAAAAGTCTGTGATGCTGTAAAGTTTGGCAAGTACAAGATGGGCAGGAAAGTTCCCCTCATGGACATTACGAAATACAAGATGCTCATTGATCTGGACGGTAAGTACCGCACAACGAAAGCTACCAGTGCTATGTACAAGACGCTGATAATCCGCGTGTATCTGATTGTACAGGCATGGCCTACTCTGCGAGATTCATGGCTCTTCTGGAATCGGGCGCCGCAGTCCTGAAGTCCACAATATATACCGAATACTATTCCGATCAAATACAACGTGCGTCTGTATGCTTCCATTTTAGCGGATAAGACGACTGATGTTCGCACGTGTCTCTACAGCCTGGCTACACTTCATTCCCGTCTCCGTGCTCTATCAGGAAATCTACAATATCTACAGCTATTTCCTCGGCGCTCCCGCTCAGCCCAAAGCACCTTCTTCCTCTTCTTCCTCTTCCTCATCTTTACCAGATCACCATGTCTACGAAAAGCAAGACAACATGGCTGCGCCCGACAATTTCGGTGCACATGAACAAGCTCTGCAAGAAATTGGAAGACTCGGCCAAGAGTGGCAGACTCAATTTGGAAAAACTAAAGATATGGAAATCTATTGCTATAGACTGGCACTCGAATGGGGGAGATTGTGGCAGCGTGGTGAAAATGTGAGCCTGGGATGGAACGTCCGTCAATTGCTAGAATCAACGACTGACCATTCCTTTGTGCCTTGTACAGATCGGTACTTTCTGATAAATAACCACCTGCGATACCTTCGTCATTGGACTGTCAACCCTATATTCGTTCACAAACCCTAAACAACCGCAACTAGACATGCACGCCATCGTTCAAGATACGGTTTAACGGGCGCCGCTTTTTCTCTGCATTCCAGCGATCTCCAAACCTCTAGACAGCAGTCGCTACGCAAGTCGTTCTTTCCCGTCGTTCCCTTCTTCTCGTTCTAGGTCGCATATTACGCAAAGCAGTATATCGTTTTCTGCCATAAAAGTGAAGGAAGTTCGTTCCTCTTAGAAGCGCAATTCGCTGTTTGTCGTCAGATGTTGTCAAGAATAGTGCACACTCGATAGAAGGTAGTGATAGACTACCAGATTGGAAACGCCTGGAAGAGTAACGGTCGCCGGATCAAAATTCAACAAAGTTCGCTGATGTGGAAGACTGACTGATGTGATAGCATGATGTCTAGATGGCAAACCATCAAAACTGAGTCGACAACCCCTACACAACGGAACAAAGTGAAGAATGAAGAAATGAGTAGATAGCGAAGAAAAGTCTAGTGCCTGCTGCTGTCTAATGCAAAAAAGCTTGTAAGATGTGGCTTGACCGAAGAGCCAGACATCTATAGACGTCTCTCGACGTTCTTTCGGCCGCTGGGAAGGAGGAAGAACAAGTCAGAATATGGCTTATAGACTGATCTGTAGGGGAAAGAAGGCTTACTTGACCCAATCTGGCTCGTGGAGAGTCATTTCGGGAGCGCCGAAGAGGATGTTATCGGTCGTCTCTACACCGATCATGAAGGAGTGGTCCTGGTTAGCGACTTCGTCTGTAGCATTAAAAGGCTGGTCAGCTATATTCTAGTCTCCATAAGAACGCCTTTGAGTAGCAGCTCACATTTGTAAGAACCGAATCTGCCTCTTGACCAGATACCAAAGTCGTTCTGGAGTGTAGGTAGGAGCTGCTTGATCTGACCATCTCTCTCTAGGGAGGGCGTAGGGTAACCATGGTAGAATTTCCTATGGTAGATCGAGACGACTTCGTCTGTAGGCTTGCACATGGTAGTGTTGATGAGTCCTTGGATACAGTCCTTGATCAAATTCTCCTCGTCTACAGGCTTCTTGTACGACTGAGACACTTCCAACATGATGGACCAGTAAGGTCCCTCGCGCTCGGTCTGGCAGTCGACATCCTTGGACAAGGAAGGATCGGCGGTCTGGAGAGTGCGTAGCTTCTCGTCTTTCTGGGGGCAGTTGTAAGGAGAATAGTTGGAGAAGATGGTTGCGCGGTAGAAGGGTGAGTCTGGCTCAGGGAAGTACAGCCAGCCTGTATCGATGATACAGAACTTCAGTCTATATTCTTGCCACTTCAAAGGTAGTGGATCCGACTTACACTTGTCTCCAATACGATCTGGGAGTTCACCTCTTAGACCTACACCGATAACGTGAGTTGACGAGAAGATGAGTTCTTTTCCAGTCTTCTTTGTGTTCTCATCCGCCTCATCAATGATGTTTACGATTTCATCCAAAGGCATAGTCGAGATCATCTGTTCGTACTGGATCTTGCTACCATCGGACAGGTGGGCAATCTTGTTCTTTCCTTCGATGCGCTCGACAGTGGTCTTGTATTGGAATCGCTCGGAGGGGATAGTCTTCGCGACGGCTTTCCAGATACCACCGGTACCGCCTCGAGCTGGGAATCGGAAGGTTGCGTTGGGTCCCCTGTAGATTACAATCTGTCAGTCGATGCAAGCGATGTGAGGGTTAGAACAAGTTGTCACTCACCAGTTACCAGCGATGGTCTTGTTCAAAACGTTCTTTACGACAAGCTTGAGGGAAGGGGCAGCGACACGCTCTCCGAGCCACTCGCATTGCATCTAGAACAAGCGGACAAACACGTCAGTATATTGTTCTAGCATAATAGGCATGAAGTAGTATGTTACTCACATCGGTGGTGGGTACAGCCCAGACCTTGAAGTTGTAAGGTCTCATGAACAGGTCTGCGAGACCAGTACCCATCTGTCTGATGATCCACTCGTCAAAGTTCTTTGGCTTTGTCTTGGTAGTAGCGCGGACTGTGAGAACACACATCGATTAGGTGGACAGACTTTATGGAACTCGAGATTGGGCGACCCACGTTCGGCGGCGTCAATCATTCCGTCGATGCAGAGTGCTTGCTCCTTGACTGGCAACATGGAGATGTTGTTCTGTGATAAATACTCGTAGATTAGCGATGTGCTGGAAAAGGTAAAGCTGCGATGGGATGGGATGCGCGCGCGCCCGTACCTGGTAAGGGTAAGGGACCCAGCAGTCCTTTGAGCGGACGTACGAGACACGCTGGTGCTCGTACCAGTCGTCTTTGCCAGGAAGAGCTTCATTAATGCAATCCTGTCGCGCAAACCCATCAGAAATAAGGTCTCCTCAAAAAAAAGCCAGATTCGCTCGCGGCCACCACTCACATCGAAGTAGAGGTAGTGGGAGAAGATGACATGACCTCCTACGTCGAATAGGAAACCTTCCTTTGTTGTATCTGTGGATGCGAGACCACCAGCGTCTTCAAAGCTGTCTACGACGAGGTAGTTGTTGTTTTTGAGCTGCTCGAGACGCTTTGCTGCTCCCAGTCCAGTAGGGCCAGCGCCGATGATCAGAGTCTGTACTTTCTTGGTGGACATGATTTATGAAGTGATTGATTGGAATGAAGGAAAGAAGCGAAAGTGAAAGGAATCCGATAAAAGATCTGGAGCGAGGTCGCGTTCAGGGCAGGGTCAGGGCAGGAGGAATGCAAGAAAGATTGGCAGATGGAATGCAAGAAGCAGAAGCAAAGCAGCAGTCTACAGGAGATTCTACGATATTCTCAGTCTCAACAAAATCCTGCAACTTCTGCCCTTGCCTTGCACTTTCCCAATTCAGGAACGGTCGCCTCTTTCGGGAAGGCCAGAGTCAAGGCCCGGATTCAGAAGGGATCGCTCGTTTACGTGCAGAGCAACGTTCAGAGAGCTTCATCAGCTAGGTAACAGAGTGAAAACCAGAGAAAAGATCTTCTTGACAGGCCGTTCCGTGTCAACGGTCTCAGAGCTGTCAACTATTAAACACAATCAAGACCGGGCAGATCGGTGCTGTATCAATGTTCACTTGATGTTTGCTGATGTTTGCAAAAGAACAATCAAACGCGATAGCCCGACTTACGCCGATCTGGCGATTCGGTCTCTAATTCACCAATCTATCTTGACCATCTCGTGCTCAGCAGAGGCGTCAATAGAGCTTCCCGTCTCGTTCAGAGCGTATGTGATGCATACCGACCAGTCTGTTGCGACCGTCAATCTACCGTCTGGCCTCAGAAAGCTAAAGAAAACAAAACATGGACATTAGCGCTCTCTGACCACATCGCAAGAACAGCGGAAGGTGACCGACCTGCCAGTCAGCAAGCTGACCTAATATAGTGTCTCAATAGACTGTCATCGTCCCTGTTTCTGCACAAGAAGAAGCGTGTCCAGCAGCACTAGAACTTATTTCCGGCCAAGGTTTAGAATGTACTTGATACGCAGCTGAAGTCGTGTTTTCTTCACATGAGATGCAGTGATGTTGGGATGTATGGCTTTGTGCCGCGTTTGAGGTGAAGGAATGTGTCGCGCTCCCATCGGCTGCATTTGAGACATCAGAGGGATAAGGTCGAGAATACGTTTTTGTCGGTGCGCTAGTATGCTGGCTAGCGTGAGAAGCGTAACCGTTCGCGCTCGAAGAGGGACCTGTCAGCCCTCCTGCTCCAGCGGTCGAAGTAGGAGTAGAAGCAGAAGAGCGTGTCGTAGTGGATTTGATTGACTCTTCATATCCTGTCCCGAAAGAAGGGTGCCCACTCTGGCCAGGCGTCCAGTATATCGTCTGAAGAGCATGCTCAACTCCCTCGCTATCTGAGGCTGATGTCGGAGGGGACTGGGCTGTACCGCTGTTGGTCTTCGTAATCGTCCTAGTACTCGTAATCTTGCTCGTCGAGGTAACAATGGCTTTCGAGGACGTCGTGCATGTTTCAGTGGAAGAAAGCTGTCCTTGAGAAGCCGATCCCGATCCTGAAGAATGAGATGGCTGTGATGAAGCTGTCTCGTGTGGCATAGCTGTCCCACTTGTATTTACAAGGCTGGACTGCCTCGCAGTCCCTGATTCGGATGATCCCGCAGAAGGGTTCGTAGAAGGCGTATCAGAGGGCTGCTTGGTAGACGTGCTTGATGATCCTTCGAACAAAGACGACGTAGAAGATGTCGATGCGCTGCCGGTCACTGTAGCTGTCTCAGTAGCCGTCTTTGTCCGAGTAAGTGTCGTGGTGATCGTGCTGGTCAGGGTCGATCTTGACGAAGCAGAGGCAGTCGCTGAGCATGTAGCTGCGTTGCCTCCTTCCGCTAGACCGCTTCCAGTAGGAGTAGCTGCATGATCCGCCGTCTGCGAGCCGGACCCTATGTGCTTCCCAGTTGCTGACGCTCCAGTCTGAACAGTAGTCGAGGAGGTTGTAGCAGTATTTGATAACGTCTTGGTGATGGTGCTAGTGATCGTGCTTCTAGAGCAGCTCTCCTCAGCCGCTGCAGCTACGAGTGTCGAAGAGAAAGAGAGTGCAGCCAAGACTATGAGTGATAACAGGCGAGGATGACGCTGCCGACGGTAGGAAGGAGACGCTTCGTTCAGCCAGGAACGAAGTGAGACCATGCTTCCTCCTAGGTCAATCTCTGGGACTGCCTGCTTTGCCGTATAACGAATGTGGTGTGCCTCGACGAGGCTCGCTTGATCAGAGCAGGATGGCGCTCGCTGTCAGCTTCGGAGCAGCTGCATGAATAATAGACGAAGGGATCGCTGCAGGCTTTTGTGGGCAAGTTAAGGAGGCCCGGATAGGGTTGAAAGGGCGCATCGGGGCATGTACGGTGAGCAGACATGAGGGAGCTCGCTTCGGGTGGTGCGAAGGCTCAAAACTTGGATAGAGAAGCTTTGTTAGATCAGAATTGAAGGATGACAGGTGCGGCCCGGGATGGTCTGCAGAAGCATTGTGTCGGCTCACGTCCACGATCTTGGTGAGGTGCGCATACATATAGCAGTAGTGAGCGTGCAGATGTCCAAGCAGGCCATACGACAGGACGTTGTTTACAGGCTTCCAGTTCTTCCCGAGGGTTTTGTCCTGCCGCCGCTTCCCGGATGCAGCATCAGGTGTCTCGGAGCTTCCGAATTCACCTTGAGTGTCTTTCTTTCTCATTTCTTCGAACCATCTGTATCATAAAAGCAAGAGTAGGAGAGGAGGTTGTGATCGTCCTGGGATGAGGTGGAAACGATAGAAGGGAGAGAAACGCGACATCCGGATCCGGTTATAGATATCGACATAAAAATGCTAGCCATGACTGCCATCGACGACGGCTTGATCAGCAGCAGCAAAGGGATAGTAGGAGAGGGAAAAGAGTCGACGTTCCCTCCTGGCGATCCAGTACCGTATCTTGGCTCCGACATCAGCGAAGCAGGCTCAGAGTGTCCAGAGTTGGAGATGGACAGCGAGCCAGTAGCATCAGCATCATCACAATCATCTCTTCCAACCGAACCAGCAGCCCTTCTGCCGGACGACAGCGACGAACGAAGTGTCCGCGCGCTCGCAGCTGCCAAAGCTCTCCTGTCTCAATTTATCGTCGAGCAAGAGTATCACGGCCATAATCATACTGCAACACCTGCTCTTACACCTAATGGCTCATCCTGGATCATCAATGGGTTCGCATTCAGCCGGCTAGGACTACAGCCGGGAAAGCTCCTCTTGAATGTGCGCGACATCCATATTCGACGAGAGATATGAAGCATATGCTGATGTTGTCGTCGTCATGATGATGCAGCCCGCTCCTTTGGACACTCCTTCCAACACTCCTGCTGCAGCTACGCCCGTCATGAGCATGCTCAAGCCAGAGGTCCGCAAGTCTGTCAAGTCCTCATCCTCACTGTTTCTGCGTCTGCAGTAGTATCGTCGATATAATAGCTGTATCATAGCTGTATCCTATCTTCCTTCCTTCATTGTTGTTGTTGTTGTTGCGGTTCCAAGACATTTTACGCGCACAGTCCCCTGACAAGGGCAAGCAAAGGGCTTTCTGCTCTGCTCCAACTCAAAGCAGACAAGCAAGAACTCACACCACGCTCATTCGCAACATCAAAGACAACAAACCCACGCTCATTTCACCTTTACATTCTCGAGAGAAACGACAAACGACCATGACCAAATCTGCCCTCGCGACAGTCGCAGCTCTGCTAGCCAGCAGCATCGTAGCAGTCAGCGCTACACCAGCTATCACATTCCCAGTCGCGTCCTCCAGCTGCGCCGGCGACAAGAGTGAGCCCATCCCGTCTCTTCGCTGTACTGTATTCTTTGCGCACAGATCCCTGAAACTCGATGATCATTGAACAGAGTGCGGACCATTCAAGTGGCAGGTAGACGACTCTGTCGCTCCTCCAGCTGCAGACTTCGGAGAGACCACAGTTGGCATCTATGTTGGTTCGGTGGATCAGCAGATCCTCCTCCTCGGACTTGGGTCCGTGCGCGACCCATCCAAGGTCCTCGAACTTGATTCAGTCACTATTCCAGGTGCGTTCGTCGATGCTTATGGTAACAGAATGATGGCTAATGATGATGTGTACTGGAATAGCCGACTTGGGTCCGAACGGCGACTTCTAGTGAGCTTGATCAACAGCGGTCGCATTTCAATATGGGATATCCTGGTTGACGTTTGTATGATGTGAATTAACAGCTTCATCCGCATGGAGTCGACCCGCGCCAAAGATCCAGATACCGGTTTCCCTCTCCAAGCTTTCTCAGCCAAGTTTTCGTGAGTCCGGCCGAGTCGTTGACAATTCAAGGAAGGAAGGAGTAGAGAACTGATAACATTGTTATGACGTCGCAGCTTGACGGGCATGACTGGAAAGCTCTCCGCCAGAGCCCAAGCCATGATTGACGGTAAAGCTGGCGGTATGTCCCTTTCCTTCTTGCTAGAATTTGTAATATCTTCCTGACATGTCTTCATCTTCTTCTCTCCTAGCTTCCGGTCCAGCAGTCGTTTCGGGCACTTCTACCAACTCCGCCTCTGCGAAAGCCACAGGTCTTGGGACCAATGCCAACAGCGGAAGTACCAACAAGCTTGCTGCTGCTTCGAGCAACAATAGAACGACAGTAGAGGCGGATAAAGAAGGCGCGGCTGCTCGATCGACCGTGATGGGCGCTGGAATCGTCGCTTCTGCTGTCTTGGCGGGAGTCGTAACCCTCATCGCTGGAGTCGCTCTTTAGATAAGCTCGTACGCTTTCCATACTGCCAGGCATCCTCGTGGGACGCTAGTTTCGTTCATTCATGCTTTGGGGTTCTTCGGACTTCCTGAATCCCATCTCTTGCTTTTCCAAAGCCTTTTCTCGCGAGGTGATAGGCTTATACCCATCTCTTCACTTCGTTGTTGCTCTACAATCCAGCCTTAATATCGTATCCCGCTTGGGATGCTGCTCGTTTTGTACTGGAATCGTCATGAGAACAAGCTTTCTCCTCTGGACATACTCCGCATAAAATGGCAGATTCTACAGCTTCTACATCTACATCGACTCAAGGAACATCATCTACGACACCTCCCAATGGCCGACGTCAAGCAACCGCGTCCGATGCTGTTCTTCTGGCCTTGAAAGTGGGCCATATACATGTTACAGATTCCAGCGACATCGCATACTGAGGGTGTACCAACAGCAAATAGACCCCGTGAACGACCTCAAGACGTTACCCAACAAGCCATGTGCAAGACAAGCGCTTCTCCTAGGAATAGGAGGAGGAATGGCAGTTGGCGCTATCCGATTCCTCAGCTCTAGACGTGAATTTCGTCTTCCTCTTCCTCTACTCCTTCTTCCTACTCTCTTCCCTTTCCCTTGCGCTGACGTCTCCTCTTCTTGTCCGATCTGGCTTTACAGGTCCGCTTGCAAGTTCAAACTGGGCAGTCGCGACGTTTGCATTGTTGTCACTTACGTCCTGGTACGCTCCACTTCCCTCTCGTTTAATCATCGCCTACAGAAAAGCTAAGAATGCCATCGCAGGGAAACATGTCGGCGGCAGCATTTAATCGAACAGAATCGCATGAAGGCCGCTATGGCTGAGTATCGGAATAAAACAAGTACTAGTGGAAAGGGTGACGAGAAGCATGCGCCTGTAGGAGGAGTCTTGATGGGCCAGAAAGGGAGGGAAGTACTGGAGGGCAAACAGGAGGAAAATAGACGGCTCGTCTAGCCAATCTTCGCCCATGACTTGCAGGAGAGCACGTATACCCAAAGCCATTGTGTCTGAAGAGCTCAAGGCCGCTCGAGCAGACGTCTACCTGGACCTGCTAGCCCAAGCACCATTCCAGGATGCAGCCGAGCTTTGGATCGGTCCGAAGCTGAGCAAAACGAAATATGGCCGGTTCGACGTGACTATGGTAAAACTGTAGCATAGACCGCTAGAGAATAGTAGACAAAGATTATCAGCTTTGGACTTTCATAGCTTCAGCAAGCCGATAGATGCCCAATATAACAGTTGTTGATACACCATACAAATCTGCCGAAGGTCTACAATGCTATGCTAACCAACAAGAACGAGAAGAAAGCACAAACAACTGCCCCGAATCCCAAAGGCAGGATGGGAATCCAGAAGAAAGTAGATGAAAATACGGGGAAGAGGAACTTGAGCTCGTAGTAGTACTGCACTTGGTGACGAGCTGTGAATGCCGAGATCTTGCTCGGGGAGCATGCCTGCATATGGAACCCGCGGTAGGGGCTGGGAAGTAGCGCTCAGAACATATTAGAAGAGGTGCCGAGAGATGTCCAACACATGGTATGTGAGACTTGACGCTATGCCTGCCCTCCCAAGCTGTTGACGAGCCTGCAATGCGAGCATCTGTCAGTACGAAGCCTTGTTCTACCCGGAAGAAGTTATAAGCCACGCACCAGTCGAGCCCTTCTTCCAACCCTTCTCCCTTCGTAGCCACACTCTTCATGATCGTCCACTGTCTGCCCTTTAGCGTATGCAGACCTAACGCATCACTAACTTCCGCTGGTGTCATTGCATTCGCTTGATCCTGTTTATTTGCAAACACGAGTAACTTGCAGTCTTGTAATTCGTCTTCAGATAACATCGCTAAGAGTTCGGCGCGTGAGGTCGGTATCCGTTCGCGGTCCGCAGAGTCGACGACGTATATCACGGCTTGCGTTGAGCCTGCGTTCGTCGATAGTCAGATCTGGTAGATGCCTTGCTTGCTATGCAATTGATAGGCGTACCGTAGTAGCATTTCCCTATTGACATATAGAGCACGCCCATCAGTCAGCAAGTCGTCCGAACAGGCCTCGAAAGGCGGCGATTACGCACAGTATGGCCGTATACTACTCTGACCACCAAGATCCCAGACCTGTACCATAACACATTGCTCAATTGATGCTGCTCTGCCGTTTTGAGCGTGTTCTTGGGCTCACTTGGAGCTTCAAGTTCTTGTATGTCAAGGTCTCGACGTTGAAGCCGATGGTAGGGATGGTAGATACGACTTCTCCAATCTGCAGTCTGTACAGAATCGTCGTCTTGCCGGCTGCGAATGCATCACCACGGTTCAGATGGCCATTCTGTCTCTTCCAAGTCGATGATTCAAGCTAACCAGAATCCAGCCCGAGCATGAGTATGCGCACTTCTTGCTGCCGCGAGAATAAGCCAGACAGCCTGTTAAACAGCCCAGAGAAGGTCACGCCCATCGTGGAATATACGAAGATACGGTTAAGAGGCAACAACAAGAAGGAGCGCGTAGATTGAGTTTCCTCGTCTGGACTTTCGCAGAAGATGTTAGAGTAGTAATATACATACTATCGAGCCTTCGTGCTTCTAAGGAGAAGCGAAGGTTTGGGCGGCGCGACTTGCTAGATATCAAACTGCGGGGGGCCGCTCTTGAAGACAAGTGCTGGGAAGGTATGGAATTAGAGAAAGTAATATCGCCATGCATTGCATGCAAACGCATTTGCTGTGGAAGTAATGATTCGCATTACAACAGTCCCTATAACAGAGAATGGGTCTAGATAAGCCAGATAGTAGCTTATACGGATTTTCAGGGGGTATGCATGAGCACAGCAATCATGGAGTTATACCCATTGAAGCAGTAGCATTGCGAAGCGACATTCTCGATTTACGCCCTGCAGGTTCGAGATCAGCGAATCTGCTTTCGTACCAACAATTCCCCTTCATCACTCACATTCTGTACTCCCTCTTTTCCTGCCAGCCCTGCGCCGCCTCTCCCGTTGCTTTATAATCTATAACAATATCCAGATCCCTCGGATTCCTAGCATTGGGTCTGACATCTATTGTCCCACTGATTTCATCGTTCTCATCGACTGCAACCGCGTCGCCTAGGTAGAAGACTGTCTGTTTCCAGTGTGTGTACTTGGCGTGTGGTCCGGTGCTGAAGGTTATGGGCTTGTGCGAACAGCGGAATGCGACATCAAACCAGCCGAGGATGGCGTGGACGACTGAATATCGATTGAATAAGTAAGCAAAGCGGGAGCGGGCAAGGGGGACTAGCTTACAGTCTTTCCGTTGGCATTTTAGGGTGAAAGGAGCCTTGAAAGCCAGCTCTTCTTTTGTTACAGTCAATAAATCGATGGTCTGATGTCTTTCAATCAGTTTCGCTACGTGAATATGGTCTATCAGGCAGACTCACGAGAATAGGACACGCTTTCGTGACGACAGTCTTGAGGTCGACGGTGTCTACGAGGGGCTCGCGAAGGGCAATCTCCTTGATGCAGGAGTAATCGAAGCTGCACGGAATACTTCGTCAGAAAAGCTCCAAATTAACAGACGCTGCGAGTAGATGTTTACCCATAGACATCGTCCCAGACTGTTCGAACAAGCAGTTAGTAACCATATGACCAGCCGTGGATCTCGGAGAAGCACATACATCCAATCTTCTCTTCCTTGTAGTCCGCGTCCTCGATACCAGCCAAGAACATAGTCGCCTGATCCGGGAACATAAGTCCACCAGGAACGAGGTATCTGTCCCTAGCAAGAAGGACGGTATCCAACATGGATTCGTAGAGCAGGAAGTAGCCCATCCACTCGGAGATTATAATGTCGACTTTGTCGACGGGCAAAGTCACTTCTTCCATCTTGCCTTTGATGAGGGTGATAGCTGTGTATGTATAGACTAGGTATCGAGTATGTCTGGTTGGAGATGGATAGACGCACTGTCGGAGAATCCATTGGCTTCAATGATCTTTTCTGCCTGGTCGATGATGTTGGACATGTCGATCTGGCCGTACTCCTCAGCTCTCATCCACCACCTTGAACCTGACAATAGCAGCTCACACCAATGACCTTCTTCGCACCAGCTTTCGCAGCAAACATGCATAGAATACCAGTTCCGCATCCTACGTCGAGGACGACCTTGTCCTTGAAGAGGTGCTTGTTCTCCCACATACTCCTTCTGTATGTGAGCGTGCGAACTTCATCTTTGAGCATTTCTTCGTGGATGCCTGTAATCGCATTTTCACGTGAGTACAGTAGGGGTCTGAGAAGATTCTGAGCTGGACTTACCGAAATGACTGTGTACAGAGTAACGAGATGGAGAACAGAGTGTGAGCATGTATAGGTTTATGAAGCCTTGAAGACGGTCCGGCGACCATGTTTTTGTAAATTTCGACATCTGGTCCTTACCTGTAGCTGTCGGCGTCTGCATATCAAGGCAAGGGCATAATAATGAGCATACGTTCATCACATCACAGCGAAGGTAATTGCCAGCCCACAGTAATCCTTCGAAGTCATGTCTTGGAATGCTGGCTTTTCGGAGCTGTCATTTTTTGACGATGAAGCTTGGGCATTCTCGATGATGGGCAAGCTGTTCGATGTCGCATCTGCTATAGACGAGCTGCCTGCCATCTGGACATCGCCGGTTGCTGCCATTTTGGTTGTCTCGATTGTCTGAAGAAAGAACAAGGTTGACTCTGCTCTTATCGCTGACAAGCATTGCCGAAATGCAGAAGTAGTCTGGATACAGATCTAGATAGTCAAGGTAGAAGCAAGATACAGTACGGACGTTTCACTCTGTCCATGCTGGGACCTCCCCCGAAGAACAAGCAACACCATTCTGGGCTTTGCAGCAGCTAGCCAGATGACGCATCGAGGCTCCTTACTAAATCTATCCATCCCCTCCGTGTCCTGTACACCTCTCCATGTCCCGCAACCCTCGCTGAGCAGGGTCCTTAACGCTATGCGGCACGACGATGCTAAGCACTGTTGACATCACCCTTGACAGTGCTTCAAAGGCTGCTGACCTATGTCAGTCGGAAGTGGTGCAGAACGAAGAGATGAAGGGTCCTGGTTACGACCCGCAAAACCTTTCAATCTAACAGGCCATAAAATCGGTGGACGTGCTTCGACCTGCTGTCTCCTCTGCTTCATCACAGTAACTTCAGAACATTTCAAGCAGATATGAAACCTTCCACTGCCCTCGCTGCCGCAACTGGACTCGCCGCAGTCGTAAGTGCTAGAGCAATCCCTGCTGCAGACACAAAGCATGCAATAAGCGTCCGTACAAACATTTCTGGTGAGCCGTTTATACCGTCCCGTGGTCTGCCAGATCCTGACACACCGTGACAAGCCGCTTCTCCGCCTGCTCTGTCTCGCCGATCCCGTAGCGTGGATCTGCGTCCGCTATCCGATGGCACCCTCAGCACGGGCACCAGGCAGCAAAACATAGACGCTATCTCTGTCAGCATGACACCGCCGAGTGCACCAGATGCTAAGCGAAAGGCTCGATCGGCTAGCACCACTTCTACGAAATCTACCAGATCTCGCTCGGCTAGCGTCTCGTCAGCCTCATCTGCCAACGCGAACAAGTTTCAGCACCTCGTGCCGCGGGTCATCGTCCACAGTAATAGTGACGGAAGGTACCTGCCTGACAACTCCACGTGCCCAGAGACAGGGATCTGGGACACGCGATGGCATCGTTGCCGCACCGAGCAAGATGAAATAAAAGAACGAGAAGATGCTGCAAACAAAACAGAGCTGGAGCGACGGGTCATGATCGGCGTCCCAACTGTGCTCGGCGGCGTCGCTGTGCTGGGCATCGCTGGCCGTTGCGTCTACAGGATTAAGAGGGGATACTAGCGATCGCGAATGATCCCGGCCTGGTCTCTGTATGTCAAGCGATCCTTGGGCAGCTTTCCGATACCCCCTCAATCTTGTGGGCTCTCTTGTAGCAATGAGACTTTCTGTGATCAATATCTAGACTTTGGGATGTTGTGTCAGATTACGGTATCCTGGGCGATATGAAACTGCAGCTCTTTGAAACAACCCGCTTACCTTTGCTCCAACATCTCAAGCCGCAAGCTTCAGATGCTGTGACAATTCTGGAGCACGACAGACTGATATATCAGAGGCGATCATTATGTCAGGCAAACCACCATCCCATACTCTTCCCGCAGACTACACGCGCGGAGTTGCGTACTGGGAAACACAGGCGCCGACATTGGATGGTGTTCTAGGAGGATATGGCAGCCTCACTCGCATCGACGCTCTCTCATCGCGAACCTTCATCCTCACCGTATGTCCCGGGCTTTCCAGCATTGCTGCAGCATCCACTTCAAAAAGCAGCGAAGACAGCTTACAACCACAAAAGAAGCGTAAAAGAAGAGCTCTAGACGTAGGATGTGGGATAGGAAGGGTCAGCGAAAGCGTCCTCGTCCCCTTGCTGGACGAAGTGGACCTCGTAGAGCCCGCAGACCATTTCATTCGCGAAGCATACAGAGCAGCGACTGCAGGAGAGTGGCGATCATTAGAGAAAGCGAAGCAACAAGATGGTCAGAGTAGGCATCTAAGGTTCTACAAGAAGGGATTACAGGATTTCCACCCTGCCAAACGGGAGAATGAAGGCTTGATAGAAGAACTGCACATTGGAGAAGCTACACAAGAAGAGCCACAGCCAGGCTACGACGTGGTGATGTGCCAATGGTGTTTGGGGCATCGTGAGTCGCCTTAAGTCACGCCATATTGCGCTGAAACTCGAGCATCTCCGCAGTGTCCGACAGCCAACTTGTCACCTTTCTTGACGAATGCAAAGCGTCACTCAGGAATCCAGGCGAGAGCGTAATCATAGTCAAAGAAAACACTACACGCGTCGGAACCCGAGAATACGATTCACAAGATCATTCGTGGACGAGGTAAGACTGCCTTCTATTGACCAACGTTATTCCTCATCGTTGTTCATGCTCCTTTCGCAGATCGAAGACGCTATTCCAGGACATCTTCGCAAAAGCCGGCTTGAAGGTCGTCAGAGACGATGCGCAGAAAGGCTTCCCGAAAGATCTCTTTCCAGTGCACATGTGAGTACACAAGGATGCCTATCTACGTATACGGCTTGTCTGAT
The DNA here is from genome assembly GCA_001600175.1 of Erythrobasidium yunnanense. NCBI lineage: Eukaryota > Fungi > Basidiomycota > Cystobasidiomycetes > Erythrobasidiales > Erythrobasidiaceae > Erythrobasidium > Erythrobasidium yunnanense. The sequence goes on from BCJC01000001.1 coordinate 939,906, forward strand.
GATGCCATTGCAGGTGGGCTCTTCGGTGATGGCCAGGGATCTGAACAAACCGGGGACTCTAGTCGGCGATGTACAGCAGCAGCATAGTTTACTAGCATCTTTTATCCCAATCGGTGGTGTGTTCTCATACTAACACTCTATTCCAGCACAAGTTGGCCGGGTAAGCTGATCCATGTTGACCCTCCGCAATGACAGGTTTACGAATCCCAAGGAGCTTCAGCCGCTTACATGTTCAAGTGTTGCCTTGCAAGATACGACAGGACGAAGCACCCGTTGTACACGCGCTTTCACATCGACAGACAGTAAACCTCCCCTTGTGCTCGAAAACCCTGTCGACTTGCTCACCCGTGCAAGCTGTTGGCCGCCTCTCTCTGTCTCTCTCTGCATCCGCAAAAGTATCGCAACTCACGGACATACTGCGTCAATCTCGCTAGCATCGACAAAGTCGACATGAGAGCTTCACACATCGCTGCTGCAGGACTTGGAAGTGTGCTCGTGGGTGCCGCCACTCAAGCTACTTCGACCACCGCCCGAAACGTCGCTGCCGCGTCTGAAACACCAAGTAAGCAGGCTAACAGGCAAACAGTCATCATCATCGTAGCCAACTCTCATTGTGCAGCTACCAATCTCTACCGAGTGCCACGCACCAAATCTGGCTCAGCAGCTGGTGACACTGTACATGCACGAGCGGAAGGGCGAGATGGTCCTGTGATCAATGTCCGAATGACTCCGAAGGACGGCAAACGCAAAAGTCAAAGAGCCCGCTCAGTAAGCGGTGCATCCGATAAATCAGCAGTCTCTAACGCCTCGGTTCGTGCAAACGAACGAGATGAGCGCTTCAAACCTGATTCGAAATGTCTCGAGACTGGCGCATATGACACCCACCTCGATCGCTGCATCAAGCAAGCCGATGTCAACTCTGGCAACGAAATTCAGAAGCTTGTCTGAGCGAATGAGCAATGTCACAAAGACACCAGATTCTACCGAAATATGGGATGGACCCTCATCGGCACCAATTTTCTGCTTGGTAGTGCTTTATTGGCACCGACCCTCGCAGATTGCGTTCGCATAAGACGAGCTCGTGCTCAAAAGGCTGGAGTCTGAGCATACTGTCAGCGCTCTCAAAGCTGGTGTACGATTTGTCAAACGAGTGCTCAGGTGCTCGCAATGATCGTCAATCCTACTGAAATACCTCACCGATGGCTTACTGGTGCCCAGAACTGACTCCTTCACCCAAATCCAAACGCTAGGTTCTTAAAGCCGCTCATCTGATCAGCAACTCTAGGAAGCCTTATCGAAAACTCGCACGTCCTGTAAGTACGACAGCACACAATAAGCACTGCTCTTGCTGACTTCAGATACAGTCAGGCAAGCATCAGGCATCGCCCTTCTGGCAGGCTTTTCTGCCCAACTCACGATGAATCGCTTCTTTCGTTTCGACTTTCACATCCGCTTCCAGCTCAAATTCGTAACGTTTCTTCATTATCAGCAAATCATGAGAGCATCAAAGTTCGTAGCCGCAGCCGGACTAGGTGGAGCAGTCACGCATGCACTGGCACAATCGACCGGGCGCGATGACTCGACCATCAGCGGCGTTTCAATGTCACCAGGTAAGCCACTGAAGAGCCTGTGGACTTACTAGAGCTGACTCAGCCCGCTTTCATCTTGAGTTCCTACGACTCTTGCCCGAACAGTATGCGTCTCACGCAAGCCCGATGACCAACCTGTCAGCGGTATCTATGCACAAGGCGGCCGCGGACGAGGATGACTCTCGATGATCGACGTTCGCATTACTCCGAAAAGCTTTGAAGGCAGGATGAAGAGACCCCGCGGCCGTGCGGAAACTCCAACTGGACCATCAGCAGATCGCATCACCAAAAGAGATGTACGCCTCGATGCTGATACGGATGCTGAAAACGCCATACAGAAAGCAGATGCAGTCACCGACAGACGCAAGCGAGACTATAAGGCACTTGACAAGAAGTACAAGTTGACCCTCGGAATCCTTGGCGGCAGTGCAGCACTGAATCTGGTTTCCGTTGGCACGTTTGCCGCTCCCCTCACCGCAGAATGCGTACGAAAAAGACGAACTCGTGCTCGTGCTCGGGCTGCTGCTGTTTGACCGGGACGAGCTGTAAGGTTCACGTGTACGCGATGAACCTCGGTAATCTTTCCTACTACTCACATGCGACAATGTGCCGTCAATACTTATCAAACAAAAACCTTGGCGTGCCGAGGTTTGCAAGCAGCCTTTCACTCCGTCCCTTGATCACAAACCACAGAGCCTTTCTTACCAACTGTGTGAGGTCCGGTTCTCGATGTGAATGAGTCAGAAAGGCCCTTTCTTTCCAGGGAGACAATCGCTTAAAATCCGCCGTATAAGTACCCCAAGTTCCGGATCAAGCGTCTGCTCTGCTTTCAACTGAATCAGCAACAGTAGCAAGATGAGACCCACCGCTTTCGTCGCTGCAACTGGCTTCGCTGCCGCAACTAGCGCAAGAGCTATACCAAGTCAAAGTCAAGGTAAAGCCGTTCTCATCAATGGGACCGATGTTGGTGGGTGATCTGGTCGATACGTTCATAGGCAGCTTATTGACGCTTCAGCAGCAGAACCATCGACCAGCACCGTGCAAAGACGAGCGAACAGTTTGGGCTTAACTAGAGGTGCACGCATCGATAGTGCAATCCATGCCCGCACACCGGACGACACCATTGTTGTCAATATGACTCGATCTAGTGCTCAAGACCCGCGTCGCAAGTCCCGCTCAGCCAGCTTAGCATCAACAGCGTCCGGCGAGGCAACTGCGATGCACAATCTCGTGCGTCGAAAGAACAACAACGGCTACAGCAACGGCGATGGACGATACGTCCGTGACGACAAGTGCGCCGAGACTGGTATATGGGACACAAGCAAAGGCCGGTGCAAGACCAAACAAGATGACATCGATGCAGCAATCAAGGCCAAGAAAGAGGACCGCACTAACAAAATAGGCATCATCGCCACTGCGTCTATCTGCGGCCCGATTGTTCTCGGCGGAGCAGGTTACGGGCTATACAGATGCTTCAGACGTCGATGAGCGTCCAGAACCAGCAGAGGCAGGAAGGTTAAAAACTCTCGACTGTTGTGGGTTGAGTGTTGGCTCATATGAGAATCTCTAAGACAGCCGCGAAATCTGAAGAGACTTGCGACGAGGCGCCGGCAAAGGCCGGCATTTCCTTGAGTCTAGAACACTACGGTGGTCGCACCCATCAGTCTTCCCTGCAGATACTGGCAGACGCCAATACGAGACTCTCGTCAATCGAAGAGTCTGTACGCACCTGACGATCACCGCGTCGCCTTCTGACAAGTTCAGCTGCCCTCGCAAGGCTTGAACAAGTCGACATCACTCGAGCGCGTACTCGAGACGGAAGGCTGGATGCACGCCAAAACCACGATGCAATGATTTCGCCTTTCACAGTTGAAGGTCGACAAAGGCCTCTTATTGCGACCGTAAGACCTTTCAAGCAGCCCTGGCATCAACCCACTTATCGCTGCAACAGGCGTTGGCGCATTTGCGAGCGCTCGGGCGCTACCCGTTGAAGCTGCTGGCCGGTCAGTGGCTTCAAGAATGAGAACGCCCGGTGAGCCTTGTATATCGTTCCTCAACAAGCCGAATACGCTGACTTCATTGACAAGGCGTTTCGGCAACTACCCTGAACCGGAGAGCAAACAGTCTAGATGTCCGCAATCCACCCTGTGCAAAGAGGGCACACCGTGATGCTCCTGTCATCGATGTCAGCATGACTTCAACAGGCAGTCGACGCCAATCTATCAAAGCTCGCTCGGGCAGCGCTGTGTCCAGCTCTCCAGGCCGCGCCGCGAGGACCGAAGAACGCTACAGAGCATCCTGGAAGTGCCATGAGACTGGAATACATGACAACCTGCAGAATCGTTGTGTGACGAAGCAAAACATGGAGACGCAACCTTTGGCCCAGAAGCTGCTAAAAGACTACGAAGACCTGGCCCAGCTTCATCTAGAAGAGGTGACCGCTAACGACCAATTGCGCCGCACTGTGCGAATCCAAGATTACGGCCTAAAACTCGGTCTGGTGTGCTCGGTGAGCTCACTGCTCTTAAGCAGTGGGGCTCTCAAATGTGCGACCAAACAGTTCAAGGCTGGGAGCCGCGAAAGACGTGGAAGTCAAGCTTCTTCTACATGCTGAGCACGGTCTTAGCATCTAGGGCATCCAGCAAGGATACTTGTCACACTTCTATCTTTTTGTGCTTCGACTTGTGCTTCATGCCTCTACACATCTAGAAAGCACGGCCCCAAAGGGCGCTGAGACAATGCTAGCTAGCTCTCGCTAGCCTCTGTACTGGTAGCTTCATCCGCTCACAAGCAGAGGCCGCACACAACATGAAGGCACGGATAGTCTCCATTACCGCCTTTCATGCTCCACCTTTTCAAGGGTCAGCCTTGCAAGTGAACCGGATCATAAGGGCTACTGAACAAAGGTTCTAGCGCTTTAAAGCCCCCAACTTTCCCACTACCCTGTTCTCCTCACACTCACACAGACAAGACATCTTCAGACTCGGTTCAACAGCATGAGAGCAAGAGACATCATCGCGGCCGCTGGCACGGCTGGAGCTTTGGTCAACTGCCAAGCTACACAACCTTCAACCTCTCTATCGAATGTGACACGTAATGGACTGAGTAGGTCAGCTCCACTTGCTATCACACATTGTACTGACGTCGATCCTGTAAAGCCGGCACCGAGGCCTTGTCGCTCAACGTGGATGGCAAATGGTCCAAATGCACAACTCCGCAGCTCGCTCTGTCCAAGAATCAGGATGCAGGCATCATATCTGTCAATATGACTGGTCGATCCACGAAACCTCAATCAGTTAGCGCTCCGCCAGTTTCCACTGGCAAGTCTATCAAATCTGGTGACGATTCTGGCACGGTCGGTAAGCAGGGGAATCCCAGATACATCGCTGCAGACAGGTGCCCCGGGACCGGCCAATGGGATGCTAGGTACGGTCGCTGCAGGACCAAGCAAGATTACCGCGCTGAAGACAGGGAACGCCGACGTAAGGTGCACAATGTGGCTGTGATAGGGGCTCTAGCAGGCCTCACATTGACCAGCGCTGCGGGAGCTGTAGCAGCTGGTGCTGACTTGCGGCGTCTCAAGCAGGAGGAGAAACGACTGGGAATGCCAGTATCTCGGACTGGTGGCCGGAAGAAGTCGGAGTAGACTTTCCTGTACCAGTTTGAAAGCTTTGCTGTCGCTGAACTCAACGTATATTCACGACAAGACATCTGCTCGAAGTGAGGTCTGAAAGATGTGGCTGATTATCCATGCGATGGACCTGTTGCTCAGGATCTCCACTTCAGCTAATGACATTGTGAGCTTACAAAGGGAAAAGGACTTGAAAAGTATTACTTGGCCAAAGGAGAGGGTTTCAGGATTGCAGGCGCCCGTCGCCCAGAGGCTCCTGCATCCTGTCCGAACGAAGAACCGTGAGAAACATGAGAGCTACCAACTTGATCGCAGCCGCTGGCACGACCGCAGCTCTGGTGAACAGTCAAGGTGGTCCGCAAATTCCGACTTCGCTTTCGAACTTAACGCGCAACGGGCTCGAGAGTACGTTCATACTCACGTTTCAGTGGCCTCTATGCTGATGTCGCCATTCTTATAGCTGGAGGGAACAATGTTCCATCGCTTAACTCGTACGGAAAGTGTGATCGATCTGCAGCTCCTCAGCTGCAGCCAAAGCATCAAACCGAGTGCCCAGCCAAGGCCATCAGAGACTGCGGTGATGGGCGAACGTATAGCGTAAGCTGGCCTGCACCGGCTCACTCCAATGGTCCAAAACTGTCGGCGAGCCCTCGCCCCCGTCGCGGATGCCGTGGTGTTATACGTACTCCACAGTACGTACGCGACAGCACATGCGAAGAGACGGGCTTCGTCGATACGAGCACGAAGGATGGCCGCTGCGTCGATAGCCAGTACTTTGTGGATCGTCGTGCTGAACGCCAGAGGCAGGAGAAGCGGCGGGATCAGCGTATGGTCTTTGCAGGTGCGGTGGGGTGGACATTCGCTTTGGCTGCTGCTGCAGGAACTGCCTATGCTGGCGAAGCAAGCGACCGGAGACAGGGAGGAAGTCAGCGAAGGGCATCTTCGGCGTCCCAGACCAGCGGACGTCCACAGAGAGAATAGCATTGTACGTCTTGCACGAGAGGAATCTTCATATCAGAACATCGCCTGTCGTTTGAATTGCTGTTTACGCGTGCTTCTTTGCCTTAAACACCCTCAAACATCAGCTTTCCTCTCGCTTGATGAGCTTACGATGTACATCAAGAGTATTACGCTGCAGGGCTTCAAGAGCTACCGCGAGCAGCTAACAGCCGAGTTCTCGTAAGCGAAGAGATATCGTCGCTAGAATATGGCCAGAACAAGGTCGAAGAAGCTGACCAGAAGCATGCTGTACGATGCAGCGACAAGACCAACATCGTCGTGGGGAGGAATGGCGCGGGAAAGAGCAACTTCTTCAGCGCTATCCGGTTTGTGCTGTCGGATGCCTACACGTCTCTGAGCCGACAAGAACGCCAAAACTTGCTGCACGAAGGATCAAGCACAGCTGCGACATTCTCAGCCTACGTGGAAATCATCTTTGACAACTCTGATGGCCGTTTTCAGACGGGAAAGGACGAGGTGGTCCTGCGTAGAACTATCGGCGCCAAAAAGGACGACTACTCCTTGGACAGGAAGAGTACAAGCAAGGCAGAAGTCATGAGCATGCTCGAAAGCGCCGGCTTCAGCAGAAGCAACCCTTTCTACATCGTACCCCAAGGACGCGTGACTGCTTTGACAAACCAGAAGGACAATGAACGTCTGGAACTGCTCAAGGAGATCGCTGGTACACGAGTGTATGAAGACAGAAGAACAGAGAGCGTCAAGATCATGGAAGATACAGACCAGAAACGAGTAAAGATAGACGAGCTTCTGGAATACATCGACGAACGGCTCAACGAGCTGGAAGAAGAAAAGAAAGAGTTGAAAGAGTTCCAAGGTGCAGATCGAGAGCGGAGATGTCTCGAGTATGCCATCTATCAGCACGATCTGGAAGAAGCTACAGGCGCGCTAGCTACGGTGAGGCTGGCAACCTGTTGGTAATAACACTTATCCTAATAGTGCTTACCCTACTCAGATCGATGAGGAGCGTCTAAACGAGCATGCTGCCGAGAGCGCAAGACGGGACGAAACAGCCGAGCGAGAGCGTGCCATCGCCGTAAGCGAGAAAAGCTTCCGTCGAAAGCGGATTCAGGACAAGACTGACCGACTCTGCAGGCCCTGGAAACCGAAATATCCACTCTTAAGGACCGGATCGAGCTTGTCACTGTCGAGCGGGAACAACAGGAATCGGATAAGCGCGAATCACACAAAGCGAAAACGCAAGTCGAACTGCTCATCAAAGATCTCGAAGAAGCCTCAACACGCAATGTCAGGCAACGGGAGACACTTCAAGCGGACCTTGAGGCGTTAGAGACTGAGATCGAGGAGAAGGAAGAAGAGCTTGAAGCATTGGAACCGCGCTATCAAGCTACATTGACAAATGAGACAACTGTCAGGACACAGCTTGAGCAAGCGGAGGCAAAGCAGAAAACACTCTATGATAAACAAGGTCGAGCCAGTCAATTCCGTACGCAGAAGGAGAGAGACAATTTCTTGCGCAAGGAAATCGACAAAGACAAGGCTTTCCTAAGCAACAGAGAACGGGCTCTCGATGACACTACCGCCAACATCAACAATGCTAAAGAGACGGTCGAAACGAAGAAGGCGAAAGAAGCTGAAATCAGGGAAGAACTGGAAAACAGGAAAGATGATATGGCGAAATGGAATGACGAGCTTAGAAAGATTACCAAGGAGAGAAATGAAGTGGATGAGAGGAAAAAGGAGATGTGGAGAGACGAATCGTCTTCTGCAAGATTGGCCGAAAGTGCGAAACTGCAGCTAGCGGAAGCAGAGAAGGTTCTCTACCAGACTATGGACAGGGTGAGTCGTGTCACCGTGCGTTTACATAACAGATAAGATTGCTGAATTCGGAATATAGGCTACGCAAACTGGTTTGCAGGCAGTCGAGCGAATCACAGACAAGCTTGGACTACATGGCAATGTGCATGGTCCCTTGTACTCGCTCTTCGAGACGGAAGATATGTTCCGAACAGCCGTGGAAGTCACTGCTGGCACAAGGTGAGTCTTAGCCTCATCTGCCTAGCCAAGCGAATCTAACACTAAACATCCTGTGCTACAAGTCTCTTCCACATCGTCGTTGACACCGACGAGACTGCTTCTGCCATCCTGGACGTTATGGTCAAAGAGCGTTCCGGGCGTGTCACCTTCATGCCCTTAAACCGTCTTCGACCAAAGCCCGTCAACTATCCTCAAAATGCCGAAGATGCCGTCCCTATGCTCAGCAAACTCCGCTTCGATCCCATTTACAAACCTGCCATGCAGCAGGTCTTCAGCAAGACTATCATGTGTCCCGATCTAACCATCGGAGGACAATATTCGAGAGACTTCAACCTGACGGCTATCACGCTGGCAGGAGATAAGTACGAGAGGAAAGGATCTATGACTGGTGGTTATCACGATAGGAAGAAGTCAAGATTGGATGCGACCAGAGCACTACAAGCTGGACGAGCCAAGTACGATACGGAGAAGGCTAAGAACCTTGAAGCTAGCCGCAATATCCGTGTCATCGAGCAAGAACTTGCGAAGCTTGTCGGAGAACAGCAAGTGCTTGAACGCAAGCTGAAGCACGCAAGAGATAATCGAGGACCTCTGCTCGAAGAGGCTGAATCGCTAGCAAGGGAGATCGATCAGGCGAAGAATCGTATTTCGAAGCTGGAAGGGCAGCAGAGGCAGATCGAATCGGAGATTACAAATTTGAAAGTTCAGATTCAAGGTCATGAGGAAGAGCTGCAGACACCTCTACGAGATGCGCTCACGCAGGAAGAGAACAACACGCTCAAACAGCTTGCTACGGAGATCCAAGCTAAGAAGAGAGAGTTGACTTCGCTCACGAAGGATCGCTCAGGCGTAAGTTTACTTCGGTACATACGCTTACATGTTACTCGCTGATTCATAACTCCCAATATGCAAGCTTTCAAGCAAGAAAACTAACCTTGAAAGCGAGCTCAGCCAGAATCTACGCCGTAAGCGGGATGCTATGAAGGGAAAGCTTGAGGCTATTGCAGAAGGCGTAGGCGAAGCTAGTGGAGCTACCCAAGGTGGAGCGGCACTTGATGCTCGGCAAAATGAGCTCAAGCGCCTGGAAGAAGCTATCACCGCTCATGCCGAAAGAATCGATGGTAAGGTACTGATCAGAATTATATGACTTCGATGCTGATGTGAAGTCCGCAGCCATCGATACTGAGATTGAGGAGACGAACACTACGATTCTCACGAAGCAGAAAGAAGTAGAATCGGTCCAAGCGAAACAAACCGAAGAAACTCGGATATTCAATCGTCAACAGAAGAATGCCGAGAGGAATTTGATGAAGCGTCAAATCCTGCTAAGCAAAAAAGATGATCTGAACAAACAGATTCGCGAACTAGGAGTCTTGCCGGAAGAAGCTTACGAGAGGCACAACCAGCACATCAAAGTTGAGAAGCTCATCAAGTCATTACACAAGACAAAAGACGTCTTGAAGAAGTTTACGTCAGTAAACAAGAAGGCTTTTGATCAATACAATGAGTTCACCAAACAGCGCGATGACCTGACGAAACGAAGAGAAGAACTCGAAGAATCAGCTACTTCTATTACGGAATTGATCGATACGCTCGATATGAGGAAAGATGAAGCTATTGAGAGGACGTTCAAACAGGTCTCGAAGAACTTCTCGGAAGTCTTTGAGAAACTCGTCCCTGCGGGTAGAGGTAGGCTCATCATGCAGAGCGCAGTAGGAGAGGAGGAGGAGAGTGAAGATGAGCAGGAAGAGGAAGAAGAGGAGGCGGAGGAGGAGCAAGATGAAGATGAAGACGAGGAAAATGAGGAAGAAGATGAGGAGGATGAGGAGGATGAGGATAACGACGAGGACATGGATGAGGATGGTGAACCCGCTTCCAAGCGACGAAAGGGTGCTGCTGCAAAGGGCAAGAAGGCAACCAAGGGCAAGTCTGCGGCTTCTTCGAAAGCCAAACCGAAGGGCAAGACAGCCAAGCAGGCAAAGAAGAAGACTCCTGCCAAAAAGCTCACCAAGAAGCAGCAACAAGAGAAAGCCAAAAAGCTGAAGAAGAAGGCTTCGAAAATCGATAATTATACCGGAGTGTCTATCAAGGTCTCCTTCAATTCCAAGTCGGATGAAGGACTGCGTATACAACAACTATCTGGAGGACAGAAGTCCCTTGTCGCACTGGCTGTCATTTTTGCGATCCAGAAATGCGATCCTGCACCATTCTATCTGTTCGACGAGATCGATGCGAACCTGGATGCAGACCGTCGTACGGCAGTTGCTGGTGCGTAACTCTATCTATAAACTGGATGCAAGCATGCTGACCCTCGGCGTTTTTCTTTAGGCATGGTCAGAGAGCTGTCCGAAGATGCCCAATTCATCATCACGACCTTCCGCCCGGAGCTTGTCGGGACTGCTGACAATTTCCTTGGTGTAGTGTTTGATAACCGCAAAGTGAGCAGTATCCGAAGTATTACGCAGGATGATGCGTATGACTTTGTCGAAGCTGCCGAGGGGCGCAAGTAGTCCGAAGCAGTCGCATGAGTTACAAAAGGCAGTACAGTGGTGTTGTAGGAGTACACCTAAACTATGCAAAGCAAGTCTTTCCAATGCATACTGCTTTTGACATGATCTGTCAACAGCCGGAACTGATGCATCCTCTGACGCTGATAGCAAGGGGGTGGCAGAAGTCAGGGAGCATGCCCTGATCTGTCTAATGCATACTGAAAGCTTTCCAGAGATTGACGTTCTGATCTGCATAGCCGTACTGACTCAGCTTTGATGGAAGAGCCTGGATCTTGTCCAATTCCTTTGCGATTCTTTTGGCTCTTTCCTTCGCACAAATCATTTCTTTCTACATTACAACTCAAGTTTATTGCATGCAAACCAGCCCGTTCATCGTCGGAGTAGACTACAAGGCCATCTTCCTCAGCCCGCAGACTGAGCGGGAGCAGGACCCAGACGACATCGATATCGAGCCATCGAGAGGGATTACGACGAGAAGCAGCCGGTTGAATCCGAAACGTCAAGCATCGCAGTCGGTGTATCGGTACAGCGACGACGATAGCTACCTCCCTCCCATCTTCGACGACGAGCAGCCTGATCCAAACCCGACATTACCGCTGCTGGCCTTCTTCGAGGACGACGCAGACTCGATGAACAGTACTGGCAATACTGGTACTAAAGATCAGGGCGACTTCCAGCTCTTCAAACCATCCACAAACGCAGATGCCTGTTCGTACGATCTCCGCGACCAGCAGGAGCCGCCGACAGTCAGCAAGGAGTATCCCAACTATGGCAGCAGCAAGGACAACACCAACTCTAGCGACCTGTACGACGTCGATACAAAGAAGTGAGTTATCCCTATTGCGTTTCGGTACTTCCCGCCACTGACGACGATGGATCCATAGAGACATCAAATCTCAGCTAGAAGCAGAACCTGGCCCCCTCTGCTTCCAATCGGTGTCTCCTACACCAGACTCGCCGAGCAGACTCGATACAGAGCTGCACATCCATCATCATCCCGATACAAAGAAGCCTGCCTCATCCGTCACCGCGTCGCCGAAAGACATCAAACCGACACTTCCAGCGAACCTGACTATCAACGCTGCTGCTGCTAGGAGCAACACCAGCAGTAAGAAGAAGGCGCCATCCAGTGCGACTTCTTCATCAGCAGGCAGCACCTCTGCCATTCCTGTCGACCCGGCACTTGCAGGAACCAGCAGCAGCAATAGCATGCAACAACAACAGTCTGCTCTGAGCAGTTACTTCGATGTTTCAGGGATGAGCAACATCAACAACAATGGAGTGAATGCGAGACCAATGCAAAGAGCCGGCCAGCCAAGCTTTTTGAAGGACATGGGAGACGGGATGATCAGAACGCCAGGGCCAGGACAGATGGTGTCGCCGACGCAGACATTCATGGAAGCTACTTCGGCACTGCAGAATACTGGAAGCAACACTGCTAGCAATTCTCTGCGCAATCCGCAAGTGTCTGAATCTGGACCTGGGTGGCCTACAGACGCGCAATTAAGGGCGATGGTTGATTCAATCCACCGGGCCCATGATGAGCAGCAACAGCAGCGAAAGCAGCAAGCCCAGCAAGCAGTCAACAACCAAAACAACGGTCAGCAGCAACAGCAGATTCCGTATCCCTTCCCCAACACTTTCCAAGTCAAACCTGAAAATCTCAATACAAGCACAGATATCGCCGTCCCTTCTTCATCGTCCATCAATAACAATACTGCATCCAATCCTCTCCCACCTCTACCTACAAACTATCAACCACCACCTGCACCTCTCAACTTCCAAGATGGCTCCTTCTTCTCGCATCAAGCTATTCTAGCATCGTTACAGGCGGAAAATGATGCCCGCTTAATGAATGCCATGGGACAAGGCAACTTTGGGGGCTTCAACGCTGCATCGTACATGCCTGCTTTCGCCTCGACATCAACGGCAGGAGATGTCAACGTCGCTCAGCATTTCAATCAGCAACAACAAGCATCTACTTCTGCTCTGAGCACGCCGGGCAACAACACGAGTGATAGCTCACGCAAGCGAGGAAGGGGAGGAAATAGCAAAGCACGTCAGCAGCAACAGCAGCAGGACAATCAACGGCAGGGCTTGACACGAGAGAATTCCGGCAGTCAGCAAGCGCCGTCGAGTGTTCGCTCTACATACGACAACAACGGGGACGAACCCAACCCTTTCCATACAGATGCTAGCGCCTTCTTCAATCTTGACGGGAATGGTCTAGGTCTAGACATCGATGCTGCGAACAACTACAATGATCAGATGCAGGCTGCTGGTATCCCCATTCCGCAGAGCAGTCGAACGTCTTCGTCGAGAGCAGCCAAGAAGAAGTCACAACAGGGCGCAGATATGGGAGATTTCCCTGTAGCAGGAACATCAAATGCGAACAACGTGCAAGGGTCAGGAGCGACAAGGTCAGGCGCCGCAGATGAGGATCCATTACATGACTCGTCGTTCTCGACCGAAGAGGACGATGAATGGGTAGCGGAGGATTCAGATGATTCATTTGGAAAGCCTGCAAAGAAGAAGGGCAAGAAGTTGGGTGCAGCATGGACGCCTTCGACAGCCAACGCGTCGAACGCGACCAAGGCAACCAAGGCAAAGAAGTCGAAAAAAGATAATAATAACAATAATACAACAAACACAAACTCATCTTCTACTGCTACTGCAGTCCCTCCTCTACCGCCTTCGTCTTACAGTGGCTTCAACTTCGCTCCGCAGTTCGGGGCAGATGGCATGTATATTATGCCTCCTGCGCTAGATCACACACCGCAGCAGTCACCTGTGCAGACTTCTGCCAAATCAGAGAATGGGCATTCAGAGAGGAACAAGCCAGCTGCACCTGGAACCGGCAGTATTGTGTGTGACTATGTCGATCCAGCTACCGGCTATGTCTGTCAAGTACGCTTCAGGAGGCCGTACGATCAAGCGAGACATCTGGAGACGGTGCATGGCGTAGGCAATGATGCTAAGCCCAAGTCTGTCTGCTTTACGTGCCACAAGTCGTTCTCGAGGAAGGACGCCCTTATCAGACACGGGAGGATATCGGGACATGTCACCTTTACACCAAGGGAGCCGGACCCTGAAGAATTTTGAGAGACTCACCACATCAGCAGTACTGTCAAGGCGAATGAAGCGAAATATCCCGTGATTATCATTGTATCCCTCACAGCCTTTCTTTTCGCATAGGCTTTCGTATCTTCATCACGTTCTCAAAGCAATGTATCAATGCTAGTTTTGCCATTGAGACGCGACTTCTCAGTCATAACCCCAAGCCTTTGCATTACGTGCATGCTACAGGTGCAATCTTAGTAATGACAACTGATTATAGCCCTAGGTACACATGAGCAAAGACATGGATGTATCAAGAAAGCCGTATGTTAGGCTTTCACCAGGCCGATACGAGCGTGTCGTCGAAATTCTGCTCGGCGGGAAGCTCGTCGTTGGGCAACGACATGGGGAAAGAATCCGGAAGAGGCACCGATTCCTGACTGCCCATATCCATGCCATCGGAAGCGTCCGCAATCTCGGCGTCTGGCAGCGTCCCGCTAGTCGCCAGAAATACAGAAGCAATTTCATCCCAGCGTCTCTCTAGCTCGCCCTTGTCAGCGCATATGCCCCTGAGCTGTCTCTTCAAATGTGCAGGATCATCGCTTGGAGGGATCGCCGATGAACCCCTCCCCTGCTGACGGTGCGAAAGGAAGAGGCGATTCTTCAGGAACAGGTAGCCTTCTTCACCGCCCAGGCACTGAACAAAGCAGGTACCGGACTTATGTATAAACTGGGAATAATCGTAGGGCGTCTTCCTGTATGAATACTCGGCTTCTATCGATGGAGGGAAATTGCTGTCTGCCTCGACATCAAGTATGTATCCGAGACTTCGCAGAAGCTCCTTTTCGAAGTAGCTGATCGAGACGACATTGGGTCCGAGAAGCTGTTGGCGTTCCGGTAATCAGACTGAGTCGAGGCAGACTATGCGAACACTCACATCGGCCATGTCCGGTATGTCTGGAGGAGGTAAAGCGAGACGTATTTGGTCTGGAGCTATGAATGCAACTCTTAATGACAGAGCAAGCGGTAGGTCTGACTTGGTGCGTTACCTTGCAAGGGATTGTCAGCCGCTATATCCTTGATTTGTCGGACATTCTCCTCGCTGGGGAATAGAGCGTCAGATTGGAGACTCGAATGCATGAAGTAGACGTACACAAGCTTGAGACCATATTTCTCTGCATTTCGCTGCCAGTGCGACAGCATGTCCTCTACCAGTCTGGAGGTGCCTAGCCAATTAAGCTGGAAGTGGAAGCCATTTGCAGTATTGTGCGCCACGTCGAAATGCAGGAAAGCTGTTTCAGATCTGTCTGACTTGCGTTGCGGGTCGAGATTGATGATGATTGCATGTGACATGGGCACAATGACGCGGTTGTCATGAGTGTACCGAACAGGCTGCGAAGGGGCCGAAGCACTTTCACTAAGTACGGATGTATATGATGCAGCCGAGTGCGCGATAGAAGAGGCTGCGTGGTCAGTGCTACCGAGCGCAGTCCAGGTATTGGATTTCTTCTTGCTCGGCCGATGCTGAGGTGCAAACGTATAGAAGCTATAGCTGTAGAGGAGCGCATCAGCCGGCACCGGACAAGAAATCTAAAAGTAATACCTACTTGTCGAGCAGTCGCTTCGGAGGGTTTAGGGGAACAACATGTCCCTGCTCAACTAGCAGATTGCCCTTTTCAAGAGCCATGCTTCTTGTCGGGATGTCGACAAATTCACTCAGAAGCCAAGTTACCATGACCTCGCCGCTGAATGTCTCCTCTGTGGTTCTGAAACCTCTTCGCCGGGTCTGCTGACGAATAGGCCTGGGCCCATCTGCCATCATGTGCGCAACTTCACCTATCAGGTAGTCGTCAAAGAAGACGTCGGCTCCGTATGCATCGGGCAGGGGGACTGTCGGGGTTTCTCCCAGAAGTCGCTCGGCCTCGCTGGCAGCTGAGAGTGAAGGGTCAAGAACGGTCGTAGAATAGGACCTGGCGCGCTCATCAGCAAAGTGTGCGGTTGCATATGAATTGGATACCGACTGACAGCGGAGGTAGCTTCTGCTTGCCGTTGCTCGGCGGCACCCATCTGACCTTAGAGAACTGCTCGTACAGTGTCATGATGCCGGCTATGCGTAAATCTTCTTCTGTCGAGTCTTCCAGCAGCATTCGATTTTGGCTTTGGACCATGCCTTGCAGATCTGGCACTTCTGCAGGTACGAGGATGAAGCGGGTTCTCCAGTACCTGGTCTGCTCTTGCAAATTTGGCTCTTCGAGACCAGCTACCAAGCGATCTGTGTATTCCCAATCGTATGCATTGAGGTCCGGGTACGAGAATGTGACGGATCTCGTTGAGGGTTCTTTGCTAGCTACGGGCCAGATTGTGAACGAATACTTTATAGACGTACGCGACCAGCCTGCCTTGGATTTCCAGGATGTTACGATTACTGACCCTGTTGATCCATCGAAGCGGAGGCGGTGGACGACATCAGAAAAGCCCAAGTAAATTGATTTGCTTTCGCCTTTTGGCGTGTTGTAAAGAATCTCGCGAATATCTGAAGCTGATGGGAGTCGGAAGGCCTGCGAGCCATTCTGATGCTGCTGACCCTTGCGTCCAAGTATATCGCTGTATGTAGGCATCAGAATCTGGAAGGACTGGGCCAAACGCTGGTTGACCAGTTCCCTGATAAGGTTACCAGCGGTCTCGCTGACATCCTTTCCTGGACGAAGCAGGAAAGAAGAGCTAGAGACCTTGACTGCTAAGGAATACTCCTGCTTAATGTACTTCGCCGAAGTTAGGTCGTCGGTTAAAGGGAAGTAATCGGAATACAGAGGTAAGCAAGCTGGAGTGCACAGCGATTTCCACTTGACACTCCTTTGATTATTCACCCGCCCTGCGCGCGGAAAGATGTTATGCCATCTACGTGACTGATCTTGAAGCATATCGGAGCTTCTTGAAGGATTGCTGGGATTGAGGCGTGCAAGTCTCTTCTCCCTAGCTTCTTCTATCTCCAGCTTCAAGGCTTTGACATTCGTGTCGTTCCGTATCGAGTTCAGGAAGTACTGGTGCAGACTGTGCTCTTCAAGCGAATGAGGATCTGATAGCGGATCGTTGGTTGCTACCTTGAAGGCAGCCGGAGTCGGTGGGATAGTGAGTGGACGAGCTTGAGCAGATGTCGAGAGGGTGGAAGCCTGTTTCGTTAAGTGTTGTGAAGCAGGCGTAGCGGGAGTGAGGGATAAACTCGTTATGGATGGCTTGATGGATAAAGATACCCTTCTTGTAGCTAAGCGCGATTGACTGCCTGTCTCTTCGACGTTTGTAGCGTTGGTAGAGGCGTTTTTGGTGACCGAAAAACCGTTCGTTGAGCTTCCTTCCATGCTCGTCGTCGATGTCGCTTTACTAGGAGATGCCTGTGGTGCAGCAGGCTTCGCCTTACGGTTCCAGAACCAGCCTCCTCCACTGCTTTTCTCTGTTGTACCTGCGGCCTTGGCTGTATTTACTAATTTGGCCTGATTCGCCAGAAGCGAGGCGAGAGCACCACTTGCCGTGCCGCTTGGGTTCTGCGAACGCTCAACAGCAGTTACTGATGAAGCAGAGGACGACACGATCCGTCGATCTGTGGAGGGATTGGAGGCTATAGGAGGTCGCTTCGACGGCGTACGAAGAGCCAGGCTGGAGGACCGCCTTGATATGGTTGAGTTCGAGATGACAGAGTCCGAGCGTTGCCTGAGTCGCTCCGGCTGAGCTGCCATACCGATAGCGCTCTGTACAGAAGTCGAGTCGCGAGCCGGACTGCCTCGAGGCGTTGTGAGGCTTGTGGCCGTTGCTTCCGGGCTATGCTGTAGATGAGCTGCCTTCTTCGTGCTTCTCCCGCGGTCTAAAGATCGTCTGTCCACTTCTGGAGTATGGACTACACCTTCCAACGCAGTTGTATCACCATCGGACGCATGACTACCTTGTGAGCTCGGCGAGGAAGAGACTTTAGATCCTTTCCTGCTTCGAGAATCGACACTAAGGCCAGATGGTCTGTTGACGCTGCCAATTTCTGCTTCCAGTGCCTCCCACTTGCCCAGACCGCCGCAGGCTATCTCATCGTATCTATCAAAGATACGTGATCGCTTCTCCCGTTCGGACAATTCTTGCCAATCCCGACATGCGCGTGATAGCTGATACTCGATTGTTTGTAGCTCGGTCTGTAGAGGCGGCAGGGATATTGAGGCGTTTTCATACTCTGCTCGCCCGATATTCTGGATTCCCGGCATACGACAGCGGGGTAGGAAGCGATCTTGTCGAAAAGGCTTGTCTTGATGCTTGCCATAGACTGCGAATCAGGTAGACTTGAGTACACTTCGCTACTCCACTTTGAATCTACTCACAGCTCGCATCCCACCAATGAGGAATCGCACAAAGCATCTCTTGCTGAGCGTTCTCGTCGTCATCGATGTAAAGGAAGTCTGTGCCAGCATCTCTAGGTTGCTTTCGGTTCTTGCTCTGATATCTGAAGAGAGGCACAGCGTGCAGCGGCATCTTTGCCAGGCTAACGCAGTCTACTCCAACACCTTCATCGACCATTCTTTCCATGGTGAGTCTGAGGAGGTTCTTGTCGACATTGAAGTGCGAGGTTCCAGCAGTGATAATGACAATGCTCAAGCCTGTCCGCTGTAGGTCGCGATCAACATAATGCTTGTCGAACGCGGATAGAGCCATGTTGATAGCTTCAAGAACGCCGCCTTCGTGAGCTGCACTAATCGCTCCAGCTTGTTTGCCGTCTTGTCGGGGTGACGACGCGAGAAGCACCTCTTCGCGGAAGTTGTGTACTGAAGAAGAGTGTCTCAGTCTACGATCCCTTCGTGACTTCGTAGGTTACGTACGTTCAGCTCTGAGCTGTCTAAGCACGTCAGGCCAAGACGAGTTAGTCTCCAGATCGACGAGGACCTGAGAACAGCATTCAGCTTGCTTTCACAGGCAGTACCGCCATGATCGATGTACCTTGTAAACATCGGACCAGCCTCCGCTCATGCGCCCAGGTCTTCCGAGTACGGGTCTTTCGACGATCTCAGCTTCTTCTCTGTCGTACAAAATGCGAGTGAAGAGGACGAGTGAGACTATATGATTTGTCTCGCGCTTCTCCCACCGCGAGAAAAGCTCAGGCAGGAACAGGTCGACCACTTTCTCGAAGAAAAACTGTTTCATAAGTGTTTGTTCTCAGACAAAGCCTTGGTATTCCGGAATTAGCCAACGTACGGATCCATCATCGTCAAAGGTCCACATCTCCTTGCTGAGCTCTATGAAGATATAATATTTGGCAGACTCGGATCGAAAGACCGTTCTCGTATTGCTTGTGACCAGAGCGGACTTTCTCTGAAGCAGGGAGAAGTGAAGTGCAGGATACTCTCATTAGCTTCACCTCTGATTCAACCATACGAACAGGACCCTACATGTTTGCCAGCTACCCAAATACCTTTGATAGTCGCTCGAATGTTGAGACCCGATAGCTGTATCTTCTGACCCGCATAGACGCACGTATCTGCTAGAGCTAGCGATATTCGGTGCATGTCTGCACGACCCCTATTTTCGACGAATCGGTTACAGAAGCCTCATGGATATCGATAGATGGGCCAGCTTACAGATACTGGTCCTTGAAGTAAACTTCGACATGATCTGCTATACATTCGCTGGGAAAGGGCGCAGGAAGCTGTATTGTCGTTTCAGCCCGGATGTCGTTGAGCTTGATTCACGTTCGCCTTCACCTTCGAGAGGACGACTTGACTTCTATTTTCCAAGCCAAAGACGCTGCCCAGGCTGCTCGAGATGGAGATCTAGAGGGGGAACCGGTCATCAGGCTTCATCGCATAAATCGCCTTACAAACCTACCTGAAGCTGCTGGCTCGCACCTTCTCTAGCCCAACAACTTCTTGATACTCTGAAGAGGAGAGTCTTCTCCAAGCTAGCTGATGCTGATTTGCTCGCAGAAACGACTTGGACGAGGTCTCCTTCGCTCAATCCGCCAAGCTGTTCGTTCTTCTTCAGATCAGGATTGAGGACGATTTCAGAATTGTAGAATGTCGACAATGGAACGCCATAGCGATATCGCCCTCCAGCAGCTTCAAGGCTGTCTTCGGTCCCAGCTGGCGTCGACGAGCCCGCTTCGCCTTGGGTTGGCGATGTTACGCTCGAAAGCCCTCCTGTCAAGCCAGATGTAGCAGACTCAGACACCCAGAGCGTGAGCGTGAGTCCTGGCGAAGGCATCGCATTGTTGGATCAGAACGCTACGAGACTGGCAAGCAGCAAGAAGGGCGAAAGCCTGAAACCTTTTCGGTGACAATCCTCGATCAAAACCTTACAAGACGTACATAATCCTTTCAGGAGCCGTCCGTCCGCAAGCCAATGACTCCCTAGAGACTGCCTGGTCAGTCCGTATAACTGGCAGCAATCGATTTGAACCTTTACATGTCGCTTCACATGGTGCTATCTCTATTCTGATATCTCAAGACATCGCTATATTTCTTTTGCGAATGCAGCGTCAGAACTGTGCGAGACTACGAATTAGGACCGCGTGCTTACCCTGCCGGAAGGCTTGTAGACGACGTCCATCTTGATCTGGTCTTTGTCGACGCATTCGGTGGCATTGTATATCTTGGTCCATGCATCAAACGCGGCCTGTACCTTCATTCCAGCGCTAGGACCGTAAGTTCCGCACCAGAGGTCTCTGACAGGATTGCCGGGGTAGTTCTTGAATTGGCCATCGATGTTAGAGATAAGCTGATCTCCTCCTTGGTCTATCCAGTACTGCTGGATCGGCGCAGTGAGATCCCTTGTGCTGCTGCCTAGCCCTCCGCGGCCTTTGATTCCTCCGGGACCACGACGGACCGTTACTGATCTCCATTGTGATGCACGAGGGACCAGATATGCATCACACCAGGCTCGGACGATGGTCCTGCTCTCGACAATCACCGCGACTACCGGGTGCTCCTTTACTGATTTATAGTAAGAAGGGATGGTGGTATAGCCTGGACGGACGCTCCACTTTGGGGTATCGCCAACGGACGACATGGCCGTCATGACAATCCATTCATGACAGATGGTGAGTAGAGTAGCCAGGTTGTCCACCAGGCCGAGAGTCTTGAACCTTCTTTCGAAACTGCCATATTTGACGGCCATAGTGCGAAGTCGCGCGGTGGCTTTCTCGAGGTACGCGGCCAGCTCAGATAGAATTCCAGTATCGTCAACATCCTGAATGGTTAAGCCAGTTGCTGTGAGAGGGGAAAGGCGATCATCACAATTCTCGGCGATGGCTTTTAACAGAAGCCTCGAACGCTGCGTGACCTACAGCTCATAGTGATCTCCCGGACCTTGACCAGCAAACCACCTGGCTTGTTCCACTCATAAAGTGTTTCGTCGATACTTTCTAGATCTCTCTTCTCCTCATTCTCTGCCAGCTTCTTGACGATAGTGTCAGTAACCTTGTTCAGCTCTTTTACGAGCTGCCCCAGCGTAACTCCTGCTGGTTGATCTTTGCTAAACACCTTCCCTAGAACTTCTTTCGCGACGCTTCCCCAGTCCATGTTCTCGATAGAGGCGCTGAAGGCTGCCACCAGACTGCTGCCCCAGGAGGAGAGCAGCGAGCCTGCTTCTGCAGCGGTGACGATGCCCGTGTAGATTGTTGCTGGATCAGCCATGTCGTCCCGTGAGCGCCAGACGAAGTAGAGCAGAACAGAGATGCAGCCAACATACGCTCGCTCTGTCAGATTCTGCGTCTTCTCAGGGCTTCCTGTCAGGGTTTGTATGCACACTTTCTTGGCTCGGTGGACCTGGATTTGTCAGAATAGGAGGTGAAGACAGTCATGGAGATACAGAGTCGCGTATATGAGTGTATATTGGACGCAGTTGCGTAGTCTTTCGTGTATCTGTCAGCGATTGGTCTATAACCAACCGTTCAAGCAACGCTTCTCAGCTTTTCTCCAACACCATCCGCTACTTCCAAGACTTGCGGAAGTGGTGGGTGGTGTCCGTCTTGCTCTATCAATACGAGCAGGACTGTATTTGTATGCGAGACGTGCTATAGTGCATAGTTGGGAGGAGGTAATAGCGCTCAAACAGAGGCGGCCCAAAACGACGCGGCTGATAGCCTTTCGCAGAGACGGGACGATATTTCCCTGTGCAGAGGCAGGCATCTGGGATCCTGTACACAGGCAGACTATTTCCCCGCATGGTACGTCCATACCAGTAGACAGTTTCAGAAGGCTAATGTCTTCACAGATGTGCATCTGGTCCTACCATTCTTTACTTTGGCTTCACAAAGCCAATGTCGCTTCTCTCGGTAGTCCATCATAGAAGACTGGTACTGGTACACCTTCTTCCACGTCGTTGCTGTCGAGTTCGTCCACCTCTTGAAAGGCGTGCTATGAGGGTAAATTTATGGCGGCTTTTCAGAGGTTGTATGACTAGATACAGTGTTATGCGGTCAATAGCTATTGAGAACGGGTTAATAGTCAAGTTTGAGGACCGCGATGGACTTGGAGTGCGTACCTGGATTTGGAGCGATGTTGTCGATAAACGTGATCATTCTAGCGTACCTCATCCGCGTCGAGCTGATTCCAATCTTTTGATCGCAACCATATTGCTGCTGCCACTAGTCAGAAAGCTCACAACACTGCAGCATCTTTCTCCGCTCCCTACGCAGATACAGTCAAGCCCTGCAAGCTACAAGCTGTCGAACTGACGTGTTCAAGCGAGTAGGAGTGATTTCCATATGATCAGATATAGGGTCAGGGAAGATTAGGCAGTAAGGAGTGAGCGGCCGGAGCATCTGCGATTAGTCCAAACGCGGGCAGCGAATAAAGCCTTTCAGCTAAGATTGCACTGCACAAGGACTTGAGTGGTTCGAGGCATTAGTGCGCGAGGTATGCTTTCAGAGCAGGATTATTGCCCGATCTATCATTCCATTTAGTATTCCAGTCTGTTTTCTAGGATAATAACGGCATTCCATTCTCTTCCTTCTTCTCCCTCCACACTTGCGGCACCTCTTTATGACTCGAAAGTGAAAGCAGCGCCGACCTTTGCAGCGTCTGAAGCGGCAACGGGTTTCTCAGACTGACCCTTCTGGCCAAACTTGAGTGTGTCGAGCTGGAGGCCGAACGAGGCTTTGACACCTGGTCGGAGAGCTTGTGTGTATCCGAGAGTTAGGAGACCTGCGTTGTTAACTTTTGCCTCTGCGCACGTCAAGAAAAGAAAAGATATCAGTGGGAGGAGGGAAGGGAGGGAGAAGGAAAGCAAACGCACTGAGGAAAGCAGCGGCGTCGAGGTAGGTCTTAGCACCGACTTCGAGAGCGACGTTGTTGGGTGCTTTAACGGAGTACGTAGCGATAGCTCCAGCCTCGACGTCCCTGTTGACGCGGTGGTAGTAGCCAGCCTGGAAGACCTGCAAGGCAGAAAGAGCCTTGACGGTCACGCTGTATTCGGGAGCAGAGTAGCCGAAGGCAGCGGAGTAAGACTTGAGTGTCTGGTTCTGGGCGTCAAAGGCGGACTCGACACCAGCGAGGAAACCATCGCGGCTGCAAGACACCGAAAGCGACTCATATGTTAGAGGGGGTACGTACTCAGGAGAGTGAGGAATAAGCGCACCCGACGACAGCATCGGCGGTGACGGTAGGTCCGTTGAAAGCATCTACGAGAGCCCGGCCGTGGAAGGCAGGCTGGCGGTAGATGGCAGTGACGAGGGCGGACTTTGCGCCCTTGTCAGGGTTGAGGAGACCGACAATGTCGAACTTAAGGCCTGCGTGCATTTACAGCGAAAAAGCAAAGAAATGCCACGTTGGCATCAGCAGTCGCCAAGGGGAGGGGGATGGAGAAGTGAGTATATGAAGCCGGCGCACCTCTGGCCAGCTGGTTCTCAAGCTCGATCTGGGTCTTGAGCGAGTTGTTTGTGAGCCATGTCTGTGTGAGGGTGACTCCGTTCTTTCCATCAATGTACTTTCCCTCCAAGTCTCCAAGGATGACATTCTTTTCGTCGTTCTTTGCGATTCCAGCCTTGAATAGGACGTTGTTGGGCGTCTTTGTCTTGACTTCCTGTAGAGCCGCGATGAAACATGATCAGTTTTCCAGGTACGGGGACAGCCGGATGGATGCGCCATGCGATGGCCGTCTAGAGCACAGCGAGCAAGCAGAGTCCAGATGGATAGACGAGAGAGTAGACCAACCAAGGTGGATACGCCTAGCGGGAAGTCCTTGTTGAGCAGGTCGCTCGTTGCTTTTCCGAGGTCCTTGTAGGATGGGGGAACGGGGCTACCAACAACGAACGGAGAGTGCGGTCAGCGTTGTTGTCCTTGATCTGTCCATTGTAGATGGTTCACTCACGCAGACATGATGGGCTGTGTGTTGTTGATTGCTGGGAGTTTGAAGCAGTGGGAGCAGAGCAAAGAGAGAAGAGAAAGAAGTAAAGAAACAAAGAAAGCCGGTTAGGGACAGGGCGACTTGGGTAATAAGTCAAGATTGCTGACAACATGGACAATGACCACGTCGTAGATGTATCGTCAGCAGCATCCACCTCTGCTACGACAGCCCTGGGAAAACGAGCAAGAGAAACCAGCACAGAAGGGCAATCACAGAGTAATGGCAGCAAGAAGAACGGCAATGAAGATCCTGCAAATGGTGCAGATGACGACTCCAGCGACGACGACGTAGGACCCATGCCCATGCCTGCACAAGCTGCTGGAGATGCTCCAAAGACATCAGCAAATGCAAAACGGAGGAAACTCCTCAAGTACGAGAAGGTCTACTTGGACAACATGCCCTCTGCAGATAGATACTACAGTGTGTCTGCGCTCGTTGCCCTCTTCCACCTACTGAAATCACAAGCAAGTCTGATATATGTGACTTTGACCAGAATCATTCATGCACAGAGATGTCGTGTCGCACGTCTGTGTAACACGGACAGACTTCCTCCTAACAGCATCCCAAGACGGGCACCTCAAGTTCTGGAAGAAGAAGGATCCTTCAGACAGTGATGCCTCAGGCTCGACAGCCGGTGTAGGCATCGAGTTTGTGAAACACTATAGAGCACATCTGTCCCCTGTACTGGCGCTTGTAGCGTCTAGCGACGGTGCGCTGGCTGCTACGGTCGCTGCAGACACGTCGGCGCAGCAAGATCAGTTAGGAAGTATCAAGGTGTTCGATGTGGAGAACTTCGGTGAGCAACATCCGCACGTCTGTCTCCCGGCCGTTACCATTTGCTAATGCTGCAAGTTGTATTCGCCAGACATGATCAACATACTTTCCTTGCCATATCGCCCTAGTACGGCAGTATGGGTGCATGCACGAGGCCAAGCACGGTCATTACTCGCAGTCGCCGAACAAGACTCGCATATTATCCGAATATACGATGGCAGAGGAACCAATGAGCCCATAATGACTGTAGAAAATGTGCACAAGAAGGGAACGAAAGTCGAGATGTTGGCGGTGAGTCTGCATATTTACCTCGTTCTGATGATAGTGTTGGGCAGTGGTGCTGATAACTGCGGGGCGATGCGCAGTACAACGAGCCGTACGATACGATAGTCAGCTCAGACGATAAAGGCATGCTCGAATACTGGTCGCCGGTAAGCCTCAACCTCTGTTCCATGCATTATACATTCTACTGAACCTCTCCTGTGTGGTATCGGCTACAGCGCGAACCGTTCGAACAACCTGAATATCCTGGGTTATGGCGGTACAAGAGCGATACAGACTTATACGAGTTCCGCAAAGTAAGCCTACCTTACATTCCCTATCTACTGAGCTCCAACGCTTATGTCATTTCTCTGCGTTATCCAAGAGCAAATCCCTTCCCAACTCGCTGACTTTCTCTCCCTCCGGCTCGCACTTCATCACCACCTCTCTCCTCTCGGACCGACAAATCCGAATATTCACTTTCTTGACCGGCAAGCTACACCGCAAATACGACGAGACCCTTTCTGCTATCCAGGAACTACAGCAAGCCGGCTCTTTACCCTCTTCCTCTTCCACCGACAACAGTAGTGTAGGTATGAAATTGGACGAGATGGAATTCGGCCGACGTCTAGCTGTAGAGCGCGAATTGGTCGAAAGGAATGTGGAGTACGCAAAGAAGGAATGTGCGATTTTCGATGAGACGGGCAATTTCATTCTATATCCGAGTTTAGTGGGAGTGAAAGTCGTTAATGTGCTCACGAACAAATTGGTGAGGATATTGGGCAAGGAGGAGAATCATAGATTCTTGGATGTGAAAATGTATCAGGCGGCACCGCAGAAGAAGGGTTTGCAGACTATCGTGAGTGACTCATCTGTACTGTCTTCATCATCAAGAGGAGAGATGGCTGATGATGCGTATCTTGATGTGTATGGCAGGCCATGGCTGCTTCGGAGAACCCGCTGCTCAATCAGCAAGTGGTAAGGGACCCTACGCTGTTCTGCACTGCATTCAAGCGATCGCGCTTCTATATGTTCTCTCGCATCGAGCCAGACGCGTGAGTCGCTATCTCGTCCTACATGACTTCTGATCGACTCGCTGACTTCTTGCTTATCTCGAATGGTGCACAGCGACTCGAAAGCCGAACGAGACGTATTCAACGAAAAGCCTACGCGCGAAGAAGCCACCATCGCCTCCGTCTCTGCCACTACAGCCAACAAAGGTTCCCAGCTCTCCAAGATCGCCCGGTCCGCGACTCTACATACCACACTTGGCGATATCCAGTTGGAGCTCTATCCCGACGTTGCACCAAAAGCAGTAGAGAACTTTGTAGGACATGCGCGGTCCACATACTACGAAGGCGTCCTCTTCCATCGTGTCATCAAGAAATTCATGATCCAGACAGGCGATCCGTTGGGCGATGGAACGGGAGGTGAAAGTATTTGGGGATCATCGTTTGAGGACGAGTTCAGCAAAGGCGTCAAGCATGATAGACCGTACATGCTGTCTATGGCGAATGCGGGCCCGAAAACCAACGGATCGCAGTTCTTCATCACTACGGTGCCCGCTCCATGGCTAGATAATAAGCATACGTGCGTTACAATGACACAGAGTATATGACTTCGTGAGCTGACTGTGTTTTACAGCATCTTTGGTCGTGCGACCGCGGGATATGAGGTCGTGCATCAGATCGAAAATGTCAGAGTCGACAAGACAGATAAGCCGCATAACGATATAAAGATAGTGTCAGTCAGCATACACTAGGCTGCGAAGCGCCTACAGAATGAAGAGGACGAAGTCGAGATCTGACCCGTCTCGGCCGCTTCATGCGACAACGGACTCGCAAAGCTCCAATATGGTGAGCATGTGAAGGAGTGATGAAGACAGTGATAGATCTCTTTTGATGGCTGTCGCCTGCTCCGACATCTCAAATACTCGATGTCATCTGTTTGGATGGCAGATTTCATGCAGCCTGCAAAGAGGTGGTACAAGCGAGACAGCTGTAGCTAGAAGATGTTGTGCTATGGCACTCTTGCGAAGCGTAAGGAAGACTCCGTTCTATCGGACCTGAGAGCCACGCGAGCGAGCGCGAGAGAGACTGCGTGCGGCTTGCCTTCTTTGCTCCCTCTCCCAAATTACGAACAATTTCGCAAGCAAGAGAGGAGCAAGAACCGACGAAGAATATAGAAGTCATCCTCTCCTCTCGTCTATCAGTACTGGCGAACCCTTCTGTGCCTCCTGGCCTTTTTGTAGTTTCTTCGTCGCATCACTCGCTATCGCCCTCGTCATTTTCGAGGAATAGAAGAAGGCTATAGACTGCCATGGCTGCTGCTGCAAGTTCGAGCCAGAATGTATGTCGACACTATACCAACATCTGTTGGCGACTGGATGGCTGAGTCCCATGCTGCTGCCGTCCTTTCTCGCAGGGCAAGAGCGTCGAAGAACCCATCATCGATATGGAGACCTTCAACCAGCTGCTGGAGATGTACGTTGGGTCTTCTATCTTTCATTATACAACACATTCTCCTTGTATGTCCTGTCCTATGCCGGCCTGCGACCGTGCACCGCGAAAGGGCATCACTCGTCTCACCCACCGACTGCAAGCTCGGCAGGTTCAGGGAGTGTTGCCATAATATGGAGACTACAAGAGAATATCGAAATCCTAAGCTAATCAGTCCCTCTGCTTGTTTCTTGTTCGCAGAGACGATGACGATTCAAGAGACTTTTCGAAAGGCCTAGCACAACAATACGTTGAGCAGGCAGCGTCGACTTTTGACGATATGGATGATGCACTGTGCGTCCATTTCCTTGGCTACATTGCAGGCCATCCAGGCTCATGATGTAATTCCTTTCACAGCTCGCAAAAAGACCTCGACAGGCTATCCAAGCTCGGTCATTTCCTCAAAGGTTCCTCTGCTTCCATCGGCCTAGTCGCAGTATCCAAGTCGTGTGCGGCCATGCAGAACTACGGCTCGTTGCTGGATGAGTCGGGTACCGGTCATATTGATTCGACGACGGCGCTCAGTAAATGCGCAGATCTGCTCAAGACGCTCAAAGTGGATCAGGAAAAGGCGAAGAAGTGGCTTATGGATTTCTACAAGGAGGAGTGGTAGGCTGTGACGTATCGTGACAAGGCCTGGATCGAAACAGGCGAGAAGGATGCTGGGTTATCAAACTCGGAAGGACCGGGTCGCAGAGACGCCGGCCCACCAACGATACACCTATAGCCCAGTGCCATCTATCCCAATAATGCCCTCTTTTCCGACCCAAGCGTAATGTAGTCTAATCTCACCTTTCCTTAGTCCCCCTTTACCTCTGAGACATGCTCTTCCGGCTCTGCTCTTTTACAGAGCCAAGTACATAGCTTCAGATACTCTTTTCACTCTCTCTCTGTTTCGACCCTTTCTTCCTACTTTTCTCCCTATCAAAACCATCCGTTCCTGCACACTTGTAGCGTAGCGTCTTCCCGCGAGTAGTAAGACAGAAGAGAAAGAGAAAAGGCCAATGCAACGTAACGAGGAATGATTTAACGTATTCAGCTTCATCGTCTGCTGATAGTTCTCCTTGCTTATCACTTTCGGTGGCACTTCGGCGTACCTTTCGTACGCTCTTTGACTTCCCGACGAAACGAAAGCAAAGAATACCTTTGAATCCAATTCAACACTTCAGTAATAACAATGACCGCTCTCGACACTCTCAAACAGTACACCACCGTCGTCTCGTAAGTACTGCTCTCCCAACTTGGTCGCTCGTCATCCCGCCGGAGGAGCCTGAAACGTTGAGGGCGCTATTCTTTTGTAATGCAGCGACTCTGGCGACTTCCAGTCCATTGCGCAGTACCAGCCGCAAGGTGAGTGTACTAACTGTATGCTTGCGAAAGTCGCATCTGATTTGCTGCATTTCCAGACGCAACCACAAACCCGAGCTTGATTCTCGCAGCCGTAAAGGACCCCAAATACGCAAAGCTCATTGATGTCGCTGTAGAGTACGCAAAGAAGAAGGGAGGGTGAGTTGGGCTTGCGCTGTCTGCTGTCCTCAAGCGAGTTCTGACGACATGCTCCAATAATCCGCCCCTATCCTCCTCTTTTCTCTTTTCTACGCTCGCACACATCCCATTGCATTCGCATACACAGAGACATCGACTCTCAGACAGATGCATGCCTCGACAGACTCGTGAGTCCCGCCTCTATGCACTCGAGAGAGAATGGTGCCTAAATGCCGTTGTTACCCGTGCTTCTTTCTAGCTCGTCGAGTTCGGAAAGGAGATTCTGGCTATTGTACCTGGACGTGTATCTACTGAGGTAGACGCACGCTTCTCATTCGACAAAGCTGCTACCCTTGAGAAGGTGGGTTCGCACGTCTCGTGTACAAGGAAGCCTTGCTGAATATCCGCTGGGTGTGTACAGGCCCGTCACTTGATTGAGCTCTACGAGTCCATCGGCATCAGCAAAGACCGTATCCTGATCAAGATCGCCTCAACATGGGAAGGTATCCAAGCCGCCCGTGAATTGGAGCAGAAGGACAACATCCACTGCAACTTGACTCTTCTATTCGGATTCGGCCAAGCTGTAGCTTGCGCAGAGGCTGGTGTAACCCTCATCTCGCCCTTCGTAGGAAGAATCCTGGATTGGTACAAGGCTAAGAAGCCAGATGGTGATTACTCTGGAAAGAACGACCCTGGTGTGCAATCCGTCCAGAGAATCTACAACTGTGGGTCGCATTTCTTTACGTGCCCCGAAGGAATCAACGACTGATATATATGTGTCGCTCCCGCAGACTACAAGCAGCACGGCTACAAGACGATCGTCATGGGAGCTTCCTTCCGCAACACGGACGAGATCGTCGAGTTGGCCGGCTGTGATTTCCTAACCATCGCGCCCGCACTCCTCGAGAAGCTCCAGAAGTCGGACCAGAAGATCGAGCAGCGTCTCTCGGCCGAGACGGCTGGCAAAGCAGACCCCATCGCAAAAGCTACCTATGTAGACAACGAGCCCGAGTTCAGATGGACCTTGTTGGAAGACCAGATGGCATTCGATAAACTCCATGAGGGGATTAGCAAATTCGCGGCTGATGCTGTTACCCTTAAGGATATCCTTAAGGCTAAGCTGCAGTAAGCTTTGAATGCGAAAGAGAGAAACCGTCGTTCCTCGCTTTGTTAGCTAGCTAGTCTGCGTTCTCCGTTATATTTCGTAAATTATACACAAGATATGGCTTTTGTGCTGCAACAAGCCTGCCTGGCATCTTTGGAATGTTCGGCTAGACTGTGCGCTGTGATATGATCTGCTGTCCAATCGCGTCTGATCTTGCGTAGCGAGCTTACCTCTGAACGCGTTGACTCTGTTCTATGCTGTTGCTTCACTCTGTTTTATCTATGTACATTCGTGCCTGACATTATCGCTTTCAGATACTTGTACATCGTGGCTTCGTACTGACATTTCTCTCTCTATTTACTGAAATCTGCGCTGATCGTACGCTTCGTTGGCTGTCATCTCAGAGACGAACTATATCCTCTTGCGGTGCTCCGGCTGATGCGAAACCTCGTGGTCCACATGCACGAATCTGCAAAATCGGAATATCAGCTTGTCATGAACAGTATGCGGGGTCTTTGTTGATGGCTCACGCTCTATCAACCCTAGGCAGCGTCTCAAGCTGGTCTTGCAGGTCTTGCGATACATCGTGTGCCTTCCATAGAGGTGTGTCACCAGGCATGACGATGTCGACTTCGACGATATAGTTTGGTCCAGAGTGGTAAGCTTTGCATGAGTCGATGGCTGTGATGTCGCTGTTGAACGTCATTGCCTTGTAGGTAACTAAGCGCAGGAAATCGGGATCGGCAGAACGGCCTGCAAGGTGTTTGAAGTGGGCTGCGATGGGGAACAGTCAGGAAGACTCGCTAAGGCAGGAATCAAGGATGTATTGACGCACATGTCGCGGTCCATGTCCAGCTGCCGATAAGGACTAGAGATATGATGATGGCGCCTAGAGGATCGATGAACCAGACGATCTTTGCTCCCGCAGCATTGGTAAAGATACCGAAACCATTGACTAGCAAGTCGTTGCGGTGATCTTCCCATCTGTAGTCGAAAATGGCTGTCTCAGAATGGTATTCTCCTCCTATGTGGGGAGGGAGACTCACAGAACCTGGACTTGCGAGCTCATCTTCCTGATAGAGTAGCAGTAAAGGAAGAGAGAGAGCTTGACAAAAAATGCTACGGCTACAGCTACGGTAGCAGGGCTATCAGAGAGGCATTGATCAGCCCGATATTTCGCAATCAACCTGGCAGTCTGGTAAGCCTACATGTAGAAGTCATTGGTCTCTCCTCCTCCGTGTGTTGCGAGTGCACGGATAGATTCGACGATCAAGATGACTGAGACCGTCAACATGAGGAAAGAATAGAGGATGTTTCCGATTGATTCCAACCGAGATCCGCCTCCAGGATACTTGAGAGGATCAGCCTTGACGGCTTTGCGGTGTGCCCAGTATCTGTTCACAGGAAGTCAGCTTTGCTTTTTTGTAAGGAGGGTAAACTGTGACATACAATGCTACGTTCGCAAATGGATCGAAGACACTATCACTGGCAGTGGCTGGAGCGGCAGTTAGCGGAGATAGGATGAAAATACTGTAGGCTCTACTCACCAAAGAAGGACAGAGAGAGGGAGCTAGCTGCAGCATAAAGCTGGAGGGCAGCCAAGGCTACATTGAAACCAAGCGAGGCATAGATTGCTATCTTGACCTGAATAATATAGTCTTCTTGTGAATATCAGTATAGTTATCAGCGGGATGTCCTGACATACTGGAAGACGGCCTGCTTCTTCTTCTTCTTGAGCCTCTTCAGCATGCTTGCTCAGCGGCTTCAGCAGAGCTCGTATATGGTCATTCTGATCATCATAGAATCTGCGTAGATGTGGAAAGTCAGTGGAGGTTCCTTCATGGGACATGACTCTTGGCAGCCCACGCGCCGACACGTTTCCCGAGCTTTCTTGATCCGCCTTTCTTGCCTGAAGCACGTCTTCTGAGAGTATCAATCTGGTCGTCGTCCACGAGGCGGTCTCGCAGAAGTAATGGATCATGTTCGCTCTCGGCATTTCGGCTTCCCATAGTCTGCATCTCGAGACCGTTGAATGTGCTTCTTCGGCTCATCCCAGGCGTGACACCATCGTTGTTGGCTGCTTCAATATCGACATCGTCCGCTGCATCTTTCAGAGAAGGCGAAGCCAGTGCGAAAGCAGCTCGAGGTCGCAGCTCAGGCGAAGCTGGCGGCGAGGGCATCATGGTGGGCGCAGCATGGTCTGCAGCTTTGACCGGCGAGCTTCGTCCAGGAGAAGAAGTCATTGTGCTCTCAATGCAATCAGATTGTGCAGAAGAAACGTGTAAAAAGCCGAAATTATCGAAGTTATCAGATAAGGGGCTGTGTACTGATAATATTCCCATGCCAAGGTACACTATCGGCAACTCAGTATATTCCCGGAATGATCTTCCACCGTACTATCTCGCAGTACCTCTTCCAATCCTTCCCATACTTCTTGTGACACGCCTCATCATCCCGCAACTGTCGATGAACTAGCAGAATCGCAAAGTAGATCACGTAAAAGTACGTCAACGGTGTATTGAAGCCAGTTGGTAGACACCATGCTAGAGCCATGATCAAGTCTCCCATCTTTACACTCCTTATCAGCTTGATTCGAAAGCTAGCTCCAAGCCCGACTCACATAGTTAGGATGCCGCGAGCGTCCCCACCACCCGCTCGTAAGCAGGTTGGTACCTCTTTCTGTCTTCATGAACTTCAAATCTGGGCGAGACAAGCTTAGCTGCATTCTCAATGCGATGGACGATCTGTCACTCACTCTTCGGGTTTCGACCATGACGAAATTTGTTCTTTTCGTCGTTGCTGACTCGGAAGATGTAGTAGCCCGTCAGATTGACAGCTAGAACAGCCGCCGTAGCTAGATATCCTAGATCCATAGGGTGGTAGGCTAGATATCGTGCTTGCAGGCAGTAGGTGAATGGAACCCAGGAGAGATCGCCGACTGATAGCATGAAGCCAAAGCCGTCTGTTGTGATGTCCATCTGTGATAGGATACCGGCTTCGCACCACATCGCGTCGAAGACGTATACGCCTTGGAAGAGAATGATGAGGATCATGCTGTCTGTCACTCTGCCTAGCTTGTCGTATTGCCTGACAGCCAGTGCTAGATCAAGAAGCAGCCAAAGTACAAGACCAGGTCGCAATTCGCTGGAACGAAAGGTTAGCTCGTTCGTTCCATCTTGGGCTGTGCCTACTTGAAAGTCTTGATGTCAAAGATGCCAATGCGCGGGTTCAACTGGCGGCCGATGAACCACTGTGATACACCATTTTAGTAGTGGCCATAGCGTGTAGTGACTGAGCTTACATCGTACAAAGCATTGCCCGTGTTACCTCCTTCAGCCAGCATGGCGCCGGGTATGAACGAGAGCGCGTAGCAGTAGACTGCCTATAGCACTCATCAGTACAAGTAGATACTCCCCACTGCATCTACATACTTGGAAGATAGCCATCAAAAGTGCACCCGTCGCAAGGCCGATCCAGTGGTCTGTCACAAAGAGGAAGGGCCCTCGTCCGTATACGAAGAGCGCAGAGCCAGCTAATATCATTGCTGCGACTAGAGTGCCGAAGCCTGCAGACACAGTATCAATTGCTGTCCTGTAGCAAGGGACCGCGTCTCACCATTGATCTTGTACCATAGCTTTTCGCCATTTCTCATGACACCTCCTTCTATCCATTTACCAGGAAGGACAGCCCAGCATACTACGCAAAAGGCGTACCAAGCCAGATATGCATTGACACCTTGCATGTCGAGCAGGCCCGACCAGAAGTCCGCCGTCTGGGCTTGCTTCCATCCATTCTGAATGAAGAGTGTGAAGGGTAACGGTGGACATCCACGATCATCGCATCCCATAGCGAAGAAATAGGCAAAGAAAGGACATAGAGTGCTGATGAGGAAAGCGCCTGGAGGTCCGAGAAACTCGTAGGAAGTAGTACGCGGCGCAGCATCATACGTAGCAGCTTTTCCTTGTACAGCTTTGTTTTCTTCTACCTTTGCTTGCTTGGAGGAGCCGTTTTGTAGCGGTGGGCCATTGCTTTTCGCGCTGCCATTTGCAGCTCGTCGACTGCTCATGCTGGA
This sequence comes from Erythrobasidium yunnanense, assembly GCA_001600175.1. Taxonomy (NCBI): domain Eukaryota; kingdom Fungi; phylum Basidiomycota; class Cystobasidiomycetes; order Erythrobasidiales; family Erythrobasidiaceae; genus Erythrobasidium; species Erythrobasidium yunnanense. Next base: position 974,274 of record BCJC01000001.1, read on the forward strand.
ATCGCAAGCCTCGGTTGGTCTGTCTTGCACCGTACACTACGCGTGTAAAAAGCAGAGAAAAGGTGGGACAAGTCGATGCGAAGACAAGAAGAAGCACATCCAGATCGTACGAGGTACCAACACGTGGGCCGAGAGAAACAGTGCCGTCACGGCTACTGCATTGTATCGTACGTCTACACTTCTACTTCTATGCTTTCGACAACACGTACTTGATTCTTGCAACAAACCGTACGAACTATAATCAAATTGAGATGTCCAGACTTTATCGCGTAAGATTGCTTCTTTTGCTTGGAGTGGTGCCAATATCTGACTCTCGTTTCCTTTTCTTCTCTGACGGGGTCCCCTGCCTCGAAGAGCCTCCCTCCACTCGAACGATAGGCGCTAGAATTTCACATTCGCCTTTCCTGCAAAGTCATAGCGAGTTAGCTACAAGCAGACCAAGGAAGGCCTGAAGTGACTGACCTGAATATGTCGATGCCGACGACACGTATCAGACTCTGTATAATTGAGGCTGGTACGCCTTCCACGCTGATCTCATCATCGTCTTCGTTTGATAGCTTGACTGCGTGGCCTTCTTCTTCGAGACTAGCTACCCCTAAATCGAGTATACCTTCTTCCTGCATTTCATCTTTCCTGTCACTTGTGGCGCAGCCTGGTACCAGGAAGATATAGTCGGATGGTGTATGTGTCGAAGATCGAGACTCCGCTGCTTGAGCCAGGCGCGAGCTGAGTCGGCGGCCCGGTGTTGTGAGCCGTGCTTGTGAGGGGATGGACAGCTTGTGGTACGTGCAATGCGATCGCGTCTGAATAGGAGATGAGTGTGGGCCTGCCGACAAATCCTGCGAGTCGCCTCTTTGCTGTTCAGCATCTGGATGCACAGGCGCAGGTGCTGTTCCCAGGGTGCGATCTGCCGATCTTCGAGTGACAGACGAACCTCTTCGTCCGTGACGATGTGGTCTCGGTCTACTTGGCTTGGTGAGGATAGATTGGACCTGTAGCTCTTCTGTCGCATTCGTATCTGATGCTTGTGAGTCTTCGCCATCGTCCTTGACTGGTATAGTGACTATCGATGTACGCTTGCGGCGCCTTCCACGCTTGGGCGTGACGGCCGGGTGTTTGAAGACTGCTTGTGACGGCGAATTTGGGTTGACGCCGCTGTCTCCGGCATCTGCAGCCGATTCGCTAGACGATGTGCGCTTCATCTCGTTGCTCTCTGCCTCTACGGAAGGAAAAGCGGCGAAGGTAGCCATGCTTGGCTGTGAAGCTGGTTCGTCGTTGCTAAAACTTTTCCTCTTGGGCGAGAGTAGCTTTGCAACTAGGCTGTCGTCGTGTTCGTCATCAGAAGATATATATCGAGGTGACTGGGTCGAAGACTCCTCTTCTCCCAAGCTGACTATAGGGTCAGGGTGAATGCTAGTCTCTTCCGCCAACGTATCAGCTACGGCGTCTCCAGTCTGCTGATCCTGATGTCAGCATTTCGCTTCTTTTGTGTTGCAATTCGACCTACGCTGTCATCAGTTTCCATTACAGGCGAATTGGTCGGCAGTTCCAGCGGCTCCTCCATGTCCTCGTCATCCGACTCGATGTACGTGACAGGATCGAGAGGCACGAAGTCCGGAGCTTTTGTTTGGCTATCGTCCTGTCCTTCCACAGGCTCTTCATCGTCAATGCCCTCCTGCTCTCGTTGCTGGCGCGATCTGAAGCTTTCAGCAGCCTTGACCGCTTCATCCTGATCGAGGCCCATGCTCTCTCGAAGAGAATGTATACGATCAGGATCGTGTGCTGCCTCTCGGACTGCTGCCTCTAGACTACGTCCGCCGAAGCGGATAGGTGTCGATGGATCCCATAGACCGGGTTTTATAGCGTTGAATGCTCGTGTAGGGGTAGCTTCGGCGATTGGAGAGGATGATTTTTCAGGTTTCTTCGCGAGTTGCCTCGTGCTTTCGTCATCCGGCAAATCGCTCTCGGAGGACGGGAGTGACATGGCACTGTCCGCAACTTCGGGTATCGAAAGAGACTGGTCTTCGTAGTGGGCTTCGCTCGATACTTTGTCGTCCTCCACTGCCGTCGTCTCAACAGCTGTATTCTCGTCCTCAGGTACCGGGAGCATAGCTGATTGCTGTTCTATAGGTATAGGCGATTCAGAATCCAAGGAAGCCGCTTGGTGAGCGAGAGGATCCGGATATATCATCGTTTCTTCAGCCATTTCTTGAGCGACTGCGTCCCCAGCCTGCAAAGCAATCGTCAGACTGAAATTGGCTGTACGAATCGTTCGAACTTACCTCGTCCTGCTCCACGGGGGCGATAGCTCCTGATATATCTGATGGAATTTCTTCTGTTTCAGCAGCAGTAGCTGTATCTGGCCGCGCTTCAGTGTCAAATGCGACTGTCTCCTCCTCATTGTTGTTATCAAGAGGGATATACTCCAGCTCTGCGCCAGGCATGGCTTGATTCGGGGAAGGTTTCAGCTCTGACTCTCCTAACGCTTCATCTAGGGGCGATCCTTCTTCCTGCAGTGCATTCGCCGTCTCTGCGGTAGTTTCCATCTCGTCCACCGTCATTCTTACATCCTGCATAGGCGGGGGCGAGGGAGTCCGCTCGTCTGCTTCTTCTTCAACTGCTACTGTCTGTTCAACCACAGGACCAGCCGTGTCTAGCTTGAGATCAGCTGTTGCAATAGACGGTTCCTCCAGCGGAGGCGAAGGGATAGGCTGAATATCTTCTTCCAAGACCTCCTGTTCTGTCGGCCCGGATATAGCTTCTGGCACTTCGTCGGCCGCTACAGCTTGCTCGGTCTGTGTATGTGGTGAGAAGCGATCTTGGCTGCCATGTTGCCTCTCAAGCGCTTCAGTCTGTACTTCTGGGGCAACCTCCATCTCATCACCAGTCATAGCTACGTCTTGAAGGGGCGCAACATCTAACTCGCCCTGAGTATCGTGAGAAACCTCTTGCAGAGGAGAACGATGCTTTACAGTAGTGCTCTCGCTGAGGTCGATTGGCTCGTTCGCGGTTCCTTCTTGAAGGGCCGGTACTTCGGTAGAATCCGTAGTTAGAGGAGGCTGTGAAAATGTCGAATCTACCGTGTCTGGCAGATTCTGGCCGACAGGGACTGGCTCTGACAGGAAAGGTGGCATAAGGTATGTTGAGTCTTGCAGATCTTGATTGGGGCCTAGCGCGGTCATTGGAAGATCCGCTCCTTGCAGCACCTCATTCAACAGAGCAGTAACCTCGTCGTTGAGCACGCCTGCGGAGGTCTGCAGCGCTGCCCCAACAGCACCAGCTTCTCCACTTAAGTCCAGCACTTGCGGCTGCAGATGTGCCGTCCCTAACAGTATATTGTCTGTCTGCGGCGTTTGACCAGATTCGGAGCTGAACGACACTGCTGGCAGCGACTCGCCGATGAACTCGATGGAGCTGTCTATTTCGATTGTTGACGATGTAGGCTGTTGGGCTGCGATAGCTTCTGCTTGCGCTGAAATTTGGCCGAATGCTTGGTCAATGGCCATCTGTATCACATCGCCCATGTCTTCATCCGCGACTAGATTAGTGTCTGCGTCGTCCGCCATTTCCGGTTCTTGCGCATCCTCCTGCTCTTCCTGAACCTCCTGAGCCTCCTGAACTTCTTCTTGCTCCTCTGACACTTCCTCTGATGCAGATTCGGTGCCTACTTCGCTTTCTTCGTCTTCTTCGCTACTTCCTGAAATGATCTCGTACTCATTCGAGCCTTTCTGTTTTTTGAAGAAAGCTGGAATAGGCACTCTTTCATCCAGAGTACCGCTTTGTGCACGATCCTGTTGTGCAACATCGTCGTCTTCTAGCTCATCTTCCATCTCTTCATCCCACTTCTTTTTGTTCCGATCACTGGCAGCTGTGCCATGCGAGGAAGTCGTGTCGTAGCCTTCCTCGTTCCTCTGCCTATTTGGCTGTTCGTCAACGCCGTCGCCTTCTTCCCGATCGTGAGAGTTATCATCCTCTCCTTCTGATTCCTCATCGAAGTAGGCATCTTCTATATCCTGTTCTCGGATAGCGTTTCTTTGCTTCTTCATCTTGCGCCTCATCCTGCGGTATTCGCGCATCTCCTCCTCCTCGTCTTCTGCATCCTCATTCTGCATTTGCTCCTCTTCATCATCATCTACAGGCTGCTGGTCTTCATCTTCATTTTCAGGGTATCCCTCCGATTCTCCATCGGACTCGTAGCCGCTGGCCTCTTTGGCTTCATCATCCAAGCGCATGCGCGTCCTCTTCTTCAGCAAGCGAGCTTGAGAAGGTATAGGCTCCTTTAGAGACGACGTAGATGCCATAGCGGCAGACACGGCTTGAGGTACTGTCTTGCGCCCTACTTGAGGTCGAGCCGGCACGAAAGAAGGTAGCTCTTCTTCAACCTCTTCCTCTTCGACTTCGTCCTCGTCTTCCTCAATTTCGTTCGCGTCATGATCCACCGGCACGTCAACCTCCTCTTCAGATGTAGTATCGTCCAATTCTATGACTTGCGAGACTGAGCGTCTATCTTGGACTGACCTACTCTCTGACTCATGACGTTGTGTATTCTGCGTAGCAGGGATGCTTGTGTCTGGTTGTAAGCCAAGTTCTTGCTCTAGCTCCAGGTCAAGCTGTTCCTCCTCCTCTTCAGCCTGCTGTATAGCTTGTAGATCGTGATGTATATCTTCTATAATCTCCTCAGACTCGAGTATAGCCTCTTCCACTGCATCATCGGCAGCTACATCCAGCAGAGAATCGATAGGCATAGCATCGCTCGCTTCGCCATTGAGCTCTGGAAGGACGCCCAGATCATCTTCATCCTCTTGATATTCTTCTATCTCTGTCTCGGCTTCCTCGGGCTGTTCCTCCGTCTCGAGCTGTCCATCCTGTAGGTTTCGCAGGTATTCGTCAAATACGCTTGATACGCGATGGAAGGTAGGCTGTGCGTCTTCTGGATCCTCAGGAGGTGGACTGCTTGCAGCTTGCTCCTCTTGCAAGCCGCTAAGGTCTGGGTAAAGGCGGTCTTTCGGGGGTGCATTACCAGGGCAATCCTGCGAGATGTCGTATAGCCTACAGAGTCTAGTCAGCATACTTCTGCGCTCGTTATCACACGAGCCTCACTGATCTAGCAGCCTATCGCTATCTCCAGCATCCTGCACCTGCTCTTCGTCATTGCTACTTGACTGCATCTGACCGCCCAGAAACTCTCCCGGCTTTCCACCCATCTCCATCCAGTACTCTTCATCATCGAGGTATCCCCTTGCCTTGCTCGTATGCGCTTTGGTATCGTATGTCAAGGCGCTCGTGATCTTTCCAGACACGCTGGTCACGAAGCTGTCGAAGTCGCTGGCTGATAAAGCTTCATATGGATTCACTAGCGGTCTGCCAGGTATGCGATGTGCTTGTAACAAGCTTGCCAGAGGAGCCGGCTCATTTGGCCGTTTTTGTCGAGGCGGACTGCCCTTTGCCGGGCTGTAGAAGGGCGCTCGCTGGAGGAGATGAGAGAAGGACATCTTGTTGTGACTTTATTGTGGGGCTAGGCGTTCCTATTCATTGTCGTGTCGGGTGGATTGTAAGAAGGCTACAAATGCAATTAGAACAAGCATGACGCGCGAATATTGTCGAATAGCATTTGGCAACATTTACAGGAAACCTCTGTACGAGGCACAACAGCGCATTTCAATCTTGGTATCCTACTCTGCCATACTGCAGATTCCGCTGCTTATCTGGCGATACAAGCCGGGTGCAAATGAGGGATGTCTTCCTGCATCGTATCTGCAGCCTGAAGGTTTGCTGTGCTTGAACGCTTTCGGTCTTGCGGTACAGGAAACTGCCTAGCTCGTCCCCTTACACAGCAGAGATCCGGTAATCGCGTTCGCATTACGCGGAAGCACCGTATGCACGATGGGGCGACCACTCCAGTCTCGTCGTGTGGGTGGAAGAGCAGGTTATACACACATAATAAACGCTCTCCGGGTATTCGGACAGGCAGAGACACTTTCAGCCCGACAAGGCAATATGCAGAACGAACTACATACATGGCGCCTGCGCGTTCGCAGTGTTGTCACGTGACAACATGATTGGTCTAGTGGTTAAGATACGTCCTTCCCAATCGGGATGAGGACGGGGTCATCGGTTCGACCCCGGTATCATGTAGCTCGCGTTGGCTCTTTGTTCTCACAACCTCATTTTTGGTTGTTCTCAGTTTTGGTTGTGAATATGTTGATCCTTCGCCTCCGCTCTACAAGGTAGGCCATGTGAGACCTCGACTACTTGCTAATCGCTCTTGCATGGCCAGGATGTCCCAGAGTAGCCAGTACGACAGGACGATATTTGGTCAGAATCAAGTCGCGAGAGCAATCATATTCTTCCTTGAGGCTTCCCAGATGCGATGGGTTTCCTACCTTCCCGGCGCGCCAATCGCTATGATGCGGTCGTTCAGGTTCGAGAAAGGGCCACGATGGCAGTGCGCGCTCTCTTGTCCAACGACAATCCTGCCTGTCCCAGCTCTCACTCTTTCACTCTCAGCATCCCATCTGCTACTCTAACTGCTCTCAAACCCACGCCTTCTGGAGAACATGAGCTACGCATCCTCCACAAGCTCAAGAGGCAGCGGTCTCAGCAGCTGCTCCACCGACACAAACTCGCGTAAGCGGAAGCATCCAGTGGTGTCCCTTCATAGCTGACCTCCTGTGCAGACGTATCTGTCGATGCAGCTACCTGGGATCGTCTGCGGACGAAAGCCAATACACGCTTCGGGAAGCAGTCAGAGAGGCCAGCGGCTTCGACAGAGTATGCATCAATCAAGATCGACGGCAGCGGAGTACTTCGAGCTACGAGCGACCGTCATGTTCCTCAACGTAACGTACTGTCCCAGCTACAATGGGATCACCTCCAATCGCTTAGAAAGGGTGACAAAGGACACACTGGTAGCATTCGACTGCGCTATGGTCGAAAGTCAGATGTGAAACAAAATGAGAAATATTGGCAGGAACTCGAGATCACGGAAGCCGATAGGGAAATCGACCTAATACAGAAAAGGAGGCGTACTTACAAGAATCGCAAAGCACTCGCACACAAGCTGGGGTTATCGCCAAAGACAAGCGACCAATATGCCCTGTTCAGCGAAGTGAGAGGGCTCCAAAGCGGTCTGTACGAAGCTGCATCCGGTGACGTAAACCTCGAAGAAGCCGTCTACAAGGTCTCAGCCAGAGTCTACGGTGCACAAGCAGGCGTTCTGCGCATGCCGGTGAAGCGTCCTGCCAAAAACCTCGCTAAAGACAGACCGGCAATGCTCTCCAGGAAGCAGAGTATGGGCGAGACTCTTCCCTGGGGAGTCAACGATCCGCTTACAGCTACTACCGAGACGACTACAAGCCGCTACTCAATTGGCTTGCGTGCGCCAAAGCGTGATGGCACTGAGCTCGTACAGCAAGAGATTTACCGAGCTGACAGCAAAAGATTCGGCATCGCCGATAGACCAGTCCAAGTAGGAGATTACTACATTCAGAGAGAGACTCTACAACCTCATGGCAACGGAATGCTCCTCAATCACATAGACAAACGGATTTATGGGGAGGTGAAGCCCGAGAAGCAGACCAACAAGCAGAAGAAAAGCTCGGGTAAGCGTTGCGTGCCGTTTGGAGACGTATGAGCACTTGAAGCTGCTTTCTTCCTTTCTTGAATTCCTGCCCTGAATCGCACTTTGGACTCTCTGATACTTAGGCAGCGATCCAGGCTAGCAGTATTTCTGAGGTTCATGATTGTACATTCTGGCTGGTGTTGGCTTCAATGCATTTCGTGCGACTTTTCGATCCCCCTACCCCTATTGTAACGCCTTTTCTTTCTGCCTTTGTACGAATAAAACCCCTATCCTTCGTTCCTCCCCTATGGCGATCAATCTCGGGACCACCACACACGACCTTTGAAGCCTATGTACTTGCGGAGCTACTACTTCCTAAGCAACTGTCATCCATTCATGACGTCCCCTGCTCTAAGAGCTCATTTGTCTAATGCGCGGCAGTCTGCGTCGATCCCTGCCTATACTAGCTCATTGGCTTTACACGCTATGCTCGCACAATAACATGCAGCTACTTAATACCTTGTCTTCTGAACTACACACTGAACCATAATCTGACAAGCAATGCCTGAGCCAAAGAAGCAGACCATTATCGACAATGCTCGCATATCTGAACATGCGAGAGAAATGATGGACCAGCGGCCTGGGGTTCAAATATGTACGCTCAAGATATCCTTCCGATCACGTTGGGCGGAACCTGATACTAGCTGGACACAGTTCTTCGCCCGATAGCTCCTCCTGCCGCCCTCGGTCTCGCTGGGTTCGCTGGCAGTACCTTCATTGTCGCTACCTGTGCGTACTGCCTAAATGTGCAGATATGAGACATAGCTGATGATGTATCAATCCGTTTCTAGATATGACAAGATGGTGGGGTGCACCTGATTCGCCAACTATTTTCTTCCCGTTTGTTGCCTTCTGGGGAGGTCTAGCGCAGTTTATAGCCGGCCTTTTCGCTTTCCTGGCCAGAGACACCTTGACGCTGATTATCTGCACACTATGGGGTCAGTCGATCTGAAAGTGCATCTAGCTATAGAGCTGACGTATTTATGCTATATCAGGATCCTTCTGGATGTCTATCGGACTACTCTACTTTATTGTTGCAGCTGGATACATCCCATCGCACTCGCTCTATACGCACTTCCCAGAGCTAGCAAGCTGGTTTATGGTTCTCACGGCATTCACCTGGTCGGGAGCCATCTGTGCTCCGGCCAGAGATCTTGCTCTCACTTTCACTCTTGTCTTCCTGGCTATTGGTAGCACTATCGGTCTGGGAACCTGGTTTTCATATGGGGAGGAAGGTATTCGAGCAGGTGTGAAGGCGGCAGGCTACTTCTTCATCCTCTCGGCTATTGCGGCATGGTACAGAGTTACAGTATACCGTAAGCTACGCCAGCGTAGAGCTTTCCAGTGAGTTCCGTAACAGAAGCTGACTTGAAGTATGCAGTCCTCGAGGAAGCATATGGCTACGATGTCTTCAGGCTCAATCTTCCTGGAAGACTGCCGCGCGAGAAAGCAGCTGCTCCGATTACCCTTGGCTTGGGAGAACCTGGTGTGAAGCGTAGTATGCCAAGTCAGATGTAGCTGGGCGGGCAGATGCGGAGAGCTGGAAATAAAGACAGCAGTCAGCGAATTATATCTCCGAAGAGGCGATGTATGCCACTTTACCTAATTGTAAGTATGCTCACGATGTATCGATCTAATAGCACAACAACAGTTTGAAGCAGTTCTCTCGCATCGCACCGCCTGCGCCATCTCTTAATACGCCATTTGACTATCTGATTTGGCTTGTGCCTTCTTTAAAGCTTCCTTAACCACTACATCTATTTCTTTCACCCTATTCTTGGCTTCGCCGACTATCCGCATAATCTCGCTGACAGATAACGGTTCACCACCTGCTTTGTTGAAGACGCAGATCTCGTTCTGCGGGTTCAGAGTCAGGGTAAGGGTTCCTGTGCAAAGCTGAGTCTCGAGAAGGGAAGGATCGAGGACGGTGATGCTGCCAAAGAGGGCGAAGGTGATGCAGTAAGGAGTGTGATGGAGAGAAAGAGGGACTGGGACGCGTTCTTCGACGGAGTGCTGTCGTAGAAGACATCAGCATGCAGGCATTCTGGGATTGCCAACAAGACATACGACAGTGACTTCCGTCCCTTCCACCGTTACTTCTGGCTTCTTGAAGTGTAGAAGCGCAGCTATACAGCCTATACTTGCACAATCGAGCATGTTGCCCTCGTCATTTGCGAATTGCACGTCAAGCCGTATTTGCCAGACCTGGAAGTCAGAGTGTCAGTATCATTCGATGCAATAAGATAGTGAAAGAGCACACCTTCTGCCCTGCAATTATGCATAGAGACTCGCGGTCGACAACTTCGCTTCTTCTCAGTGCTTTCTCGAGAGCTCGACTTATGAGCACTTCTTCTTCGCTTGCTCTGCGTTATACCATCAGCAATCTTCCTACACAAGTCTGCTATGCCTGCGCCTACCTCCCGAAAGATTCGTAGTTGCTGCCAGCAAGCGGTGAAATCTCATTCTGGATAACGAGAAAGCCTTCGAACGGTCGCTCGTCTCTAGGCTTGACGATCTCTGCAGATGCTCGTACGAAGACTCTGGTCCTTCCGCCCAAGCTCACTTCGACGGTGCCGTACGTCTGGCCGAATGAAACTGTCAATGCTCGAGGAAGCAGCAGTGACCGCCCGTCGATGCGCAGAGACTGCTCGCTCAGTGCTTTTAAGAGGAATTCATGCTCGAGGAGCGATGGCTGTGGAAGTCGAGGCATTGGCTTTCAAGGCAAGAGCAGACCGGCGTTTGACTTCGGCCGTGATGAACTGCTCGTGCGCGACGCGTACAATCTCACTCTCGTCAGCATCCATCAGCTGTCTTGTTCATCAGTCACCGCCCCTTCAGGTGCCTCTGCACTCAAGTCCCATAGTGCAGAAATGACAATGACCTTCGGTCAAGTCTGGCGTATCAAGAGGCGAAGATCCTTCTAGACATCAGTCTATTACTTTTAGGCAAATAGCAGTTGTTGATGTGAGACTAGGGTACATCGACGAGGGTCTGGATCTCCTACTGAGACAATGCAAGGTTTGAGATTGGAACGTAGCTAACTTCGACTAGGCCGGATGGTATGGCTATATATTACAATTGTGGGCAATGCATTATATAGCAAAGGGTGGTTGATCTCGAGGCATAGCGGGGTTGGGTGCTAACCAGCGAGGAATCCTAGGGTTGTGTGATAGAAGCGCTTTTGAGGGCTGATCAAGGAGAGTTTGGCATGGAGATAGAAACAGCATTGATCTCTCCGCTGCCATCACCACTTCCACTGCCACTCGTGTTTCCTCCACTTCCACTTCGGATCTTGATCTTCATGTCATAGTCTGCTAGGCCGAAAGTAGCTGTGCTTTCGGTGTCCGAAGGGATGCCGATGTCATGCAGCCTGTTGCCGAAGCCATCCTCATCATTGTCGGTACCGCTATCTGCATCCGAGCTGGAGTGTTCATCCTCCGTTGTCGACCAGCCTTGCTGTCCCTCATAGCGGATGCTCGACAAGCTCTTCACATCGTCGTCTTTGGTTATCGAGCAGGTACTTAACGGTGCGACCGTGCTTTCGGAATGAGAAGACAGTCCTCCCAGGATAGCTCCATTGCCGAGTCCATGCACTCCTAGGCCAAGATTGAAGCTAGATTCTGCAAGCTGGGATTGCGGCTTGTTCGCTAGACGCCTCTGCAGCAAGGCAGATGGCGAAGAAGGGGGTGATAGCGAGCTTATCGAGAGGGACGGAGATGTCTTGGTCGCGGACTGCTTGTCGGATGACTCTCGTCGAGCAGCTGAAGTGTAGCCATCATAGGTGGAAGTATAGTCATGCCATTCCGGCGTAGTCTGCGATATGTCATCCGCTTCGTCCGATACCGAAGTGATTGGCGTGCGTACAGCATTCGGTAATGCATCAGCAACAGCTGCTTGCGAATCGTTGTGCGACTCGGCTTCTGCGCCCGGCGGCATATAAAGAGCATATCGATGTTGAGGTGACCGTCCTGGCGATAGCGACACTTCAGAACGCTGTGTTCTGAGACTCCTCTCTGGCGAGTGTAGGAGATCGCTATCGAAAGAAGTAGCGGATAGAGGTGTTGTCGAGTCGGGATCGCCGCCGTCAGCTGCGGTATGAGCTGCACGATAGGCTTGTGCTACGGTACTGTACTCGGACGAGAAGCTTGTGTTGAGGAGAGGTGCGCCTACGACCTGTGTTTCTTGCGATCTGACTTCCATAGCAAACTTGCCAGTCCTAGATGCGCTGCGGGAAGCAGGAACCCTTGGTGACGGGATTCGCTTGGGCGTGCCTAGTATGAGCGTTTCGGCGCTTGCAAGAGGTGCATTCCAGATAGACTTGGTAAGAGTAGGAGAGGTGGTCGAAAGACGACGATGCTGAGGAGGCAAAGGTCCGCTTGTAGCTGTTCTTATTGTTCTGGGAGAGGCGCGCGCAGTTGACTTCATGGGAGAGAAATATGAAGTGCGCTCCAGAAGTTCAGATGAGACTGGCGGCGTACAGAGTAACTTTGGAGCCAAGTTGCTGTTCTTGTGACGCAAAAAAGGGGTCGCAGCAGATAGAGAGGAAGCAGATGAAGACCTCCTGCTTATGAGCACTTTGTATACCGTCTCGTCGGATTCTGCGAGGCATACAAGCGCGACTTCCAATTCTGCCATCTGAACTCTGTCTCCTCGAATAAAGATGCATACTTCGTCGGAAGCATCGATATTGCCGAGATTCTGCGACTCTCCATCGTTGGCGACATATAGCTTGAGTGGTATTCCCGCAGGAGTCGGTACAGGACCTGTTTCCAATGCTGGAGAGAAGAGATCCGGACTGATAGGAGACGGTGCAGCAGAGCCGACTGAGGGCGGTGTGGAAGAAGAGGAAGAGAACTTGTAGCCCGAAGATGAAGAGATGCCAGACTCGCTGCCGCTTCGAGGAGGCAGAGGAGGCGTAGGGAAAGGATGATACCGTGGACGAGGTGACTTGCGAGGTGACGTTCTGGGCGATAGAGCGCCCTTTTTGGCAGGCGATAGACAGTTTGGGGTATCTCTTCCTTTCGCAGGGCTGATTGTTTGGCGCGAGGGAAGACTCGCGTGGCTAGCCGCACCGGCCGCCTCGATGGCGCTCGCTAAACGAGATTGATGTGTTTCGGGAGTTGCTTGATCTTCCAACTCGAAAGGCGAGCTTTGCTTGCTCCGCGGAGTTACTGTTCGAGCTCGCTCGTGGGTGCCTGACTCTGGTTTGTGTGGGCCGCTCGAGCCGCTTGGGCCAAGGACAGGCCGTAAGACCGGAGCTTTGGCAGAAGCTAGACGCGTCCGAACATTGTCCATCGAAGACGCGCGGCGATGTAGGGCCGGCCGCTGCTGTAGAGTTGTCTCGCGGGATCTTGTCGTCGGCCGGGGCACGGACTGAGCTTGTGTTCCGTCTGTCGTAGCGCTTGATGTAGGAAGTGTACTTTGAGCGCGATGCCGCGTTCTTGGAGTCGCAGTACCTCTGACGGTGTCGTCTGTAGCCTGATCCGACGAAGCTGCTTCAGCCGGCTGTTCACGCAACACGCGAGAGAATGCACGTACCTGTCTAGATCTAGTCATTCGCCTTGAAGGCTTCGAATACCTCTTAGTGACAGGAGACCGGTTGGGCGATGGCAGGACCGTATCAAAAGAGATCTTGCTGCTCTCCATAATAGACTGCTTGGCGCGATGCGTTCTGAGTATGGTTGGGGATGTAGTACTTGTAGCAGCCGAGTATGCGGTCGCATAGCCTGGACTTGATCCCGTTGAGGAAGATGAGGATGATAGGTCGCCCAGCCGCGAGTCTGTCGATTGAGGGGAGATAGGGTCGCTGGCTGTACCAGGTGTGATAGAGCGAGTTGGACCACTGTATGAAGAGTGAAAGACTTGTACTGGGCTTGAGATGACTGGGTAATGCTGCTGCGAAGGTGTTGAAGCCGGAGTCGAGCGCTTGAAGGGATTTGGGAAGGGCATTGTGTAAAGTGATTCAAACGAGTGTGGTGTACTTGATGAAGTTGTGTAGATGCATGAAATGAGAGTGGGGTTGGAAAGTTGGTGGATAAGGCTTGACCCTGAAGAGGGGTGTTGATAGAAGTTGCGGTGCGAGCAAGAACTGTTTTGTACTGATAATGTCGCTGCTGTGAATGCAAATGGTTGAAGCAGAAGAAAGAGGTGAGTCGACGATAAACATTGAATTTCCTCTGCCCAAATCTTGGAAAGTCTGGCCTGGCCACATCGAATGACGAGATGTGTCTCAGATCTGCAGGCAGGAAGCGAGGCATTGGCTTTGGTCAGTCGCCAGGGTGAGGGAGGATTGAATGGGTGGCAACGACTAGCTCAGCGGCCTTTGGTCGCCAAAGAGAAAGGGGAAGAGAGTGAGAGACGCGTCTCAGGAACAAGGGGGTAGAAAGGAGAGGAGAGGGAAAGTGAAGTGAGAGGGAGAGGAAGGAAAGTCATACCATGCTGCATACATGCTGCTAGTGGTGCTACAACATCATCCTACTATGCGACTGCCACTTCATGCAGAAATACGAACTAAACTAACTGAAGAAATACGGACTCTCACGTACTTTGTTCAAGTCGAAATCACCTCGAGGAGGTACATCGGGGAGAAGGGCAGTTAGAGGGAATGTAACAGTCTTGCCGTATTTCATTCCCTCTATGTTGTTGTTGTCGATGATGGGTTTGTTGCTGGCTTTGCCAGCTTTCTTGGCCTTCTCAACTTTTACTTTTCTGGGTATCACTTGTTTGACGATTTTCGGAGCGTTCTTGGGAGGCCTGCCTCGTCCTCGTTTGACCGGAGCAGGCTCAGCATCTGGCTGCGGGTCTGCTTCTGCCGTAACGTCTCCAAGTTCCACTTCTGCTTCCTCGGACTCTACTGTATCCTCCAGATCATCGTCAAACAGAGCCTCTTCCGCCTCTTCCAGGCTGGCATCGTCCTCTCCTGCAGCGAGCGCCGCTTTAGTCGCTTCATCAAAGAGCTGCTTCTCAGCAGCGACAGCTAGCGGAGGAAGTGTAGAAGCGGATCCAAGATTCTTGGCCATTGCCTGAAGGTCCAGTCGATGCGAAGCAGAATTGGCGCCCTTGCTTCGTATCTGGTTGTTGAGCGCACTGGCTGCCATCGTGGTATTCGACTTCCTGACTACCATCCCGGCATAACGAGCTTCGAACTATTTCATAGGTTGGTCAGCTGCTGCGAGCTTGCGACCGACGGCCGACAGATACTTACATCGCGCTTGAGGTCGCCCAGCAAATCTCGAGAGTGTAGCTCGACAAAGCAGTCACGCAAAGCTGTAGACATCTCGTCTACATCGCAGGCATGCGTCCAGTACGAGTCGTGTACAGAAGCGAAGTTGAGGCCGCGGCGCTGCGAGCTACAATCAGCATTTGGGCCAGAGAGTCAGCTGGTCTAGATGATTCACCTTGCACTCGATAGCTGTAAGCATCATGTGGGAAGCATCGAGGGAATGAATGAAATTAGGAGGGAAGGCAGTAGCTTGTGCCCTCGCATCGATAGCGGTGGGTGTGTTTGGATCCGAGATGAAGACCGTCTGTAGAGCCGTGACGATCTGACTCTTCTTAATCTTGCGATATGGCTGAGCGATGGGAAGACCTAGTGGTGTGGTCCAAATGACGGAAGCCATGGGTTCTCGGAACTGAGCTTCAATAGATTTGCCTTCTTCTAGACGGACACTCTTGCCTATTAGACGTGCGCATAATGAGAGCCAAAGCTGAATCGAAGATGCGCCTTGGAATAGATCGCCAATGCACGAAAGCACGTTTTCCGCCAAATAGGTAGCAGCTGCGAAGAGGTCTGTTGGCGATATATCTCCTCTATCTTTGAGCTGCCTCTGGATCTGCCTCTTTGCACCGATAAAAGTAACTCCATAGACAGTAGTCATGACAGTCTGCTTGACAACTTTTCTTGTAACTTTGCCTTGAAGGACAGCTGCTACTGCTTTCTTGGCGTCTGTACCTGTAAGAAGATCGTTCGCGATGACTTTGTTGACGAGGTTCGCGACTGCCGTGTAGACGTCTGCTGGCTTGTCGCCTTTTGCAAGATTCACTTGGCTGGCACCTGTCTTGTCTCCTCCTAGCGCTGCGTAATGTTGCAGCCCGTTGCATGTGCCGTCTTGTTGAACAGGAAGGTGACTGACGTAGTCTTCAGGCACTGGACTTCGTAGGGCATTAGTTAGCTCCATACAGGCGGCCAAGCATTGCCATGGGTCATCTGCCTTGAGCCACCACCTCTTGCCATCTAGCGGATTGTCTGCACTATCCATGATCAGGTCAACATTCCGCTTTGAGAACTCTTCTCGATCCGCGAACGATGCTTTGTCGTAGCCTGCAGTATTTGCGATTTGGATGCGAAGCCAAGTCAGCCCGCGAGCGCCGAGCTTGCGACCGTCGGCGAAGATGAGTAGGCCTCGCGACATGTCGTCTCCGATGTGCGACAGATTGCGCGGAATAGGGTAGGCGCGTCCTCGGAAATCGACGTTATGGGGGAAGTAGAAGGTTTCGCCCAGGTACTGCAGAGGACTGTCAGCAAATCTTCTAGCTATAAGTAATCTATAATTATCGGCTTACGGCTCTGGCTATCTCAAGTTTGTAATTGACAGTGCATCTCTGCGAGTGCGCTTTTGTTCTAGCTGACTTTGTCTCCTTGAGCTGCAGTCTATATGCCTCTCTGAATTTCGGATCTTTGACGTCGACTTCTTCAGGGATTGCAGGGTCTGCTATGCTAGATTCTGCCAGATCCTGCGGTATATCCGCGATAGATTCGCCCGAGTTCCAGACTTTGCTGATGACATCGTATATGGGTCTATTGATTTGCCAAGCTGTGTTGCCTAAAACGTCGAGAGCCGCATAGATTTGGGAGAGATGGCCTTGATCGGACGCTGCTTTCACATACGCTTTCTGCTCTGGCGAATCTCCCGTTCGCATGATGTCGGTCGGATGGATGATGTACCCTCCAGAGTTCCACTTTGTCCATGGTACAGGAGGCACGAGCATCGGTAAGTAGCGAGGAAAGACGAAAGTACCGATATTGTCCTTGTCCAGCCGGGCAGAGATAGCAGGGTTGAGCTTAATCACGCCAACCTTGTTTCCTCGTAGATATTGATAGGATTGGTATATAGCAGGCTGCATTTCCCTAACCTTCTTGCCATTCTCGTCCACTGCGATTCTTTCGATCTCTGCAACATCCAAGAAAGCTTTGATGAGGAATCCCCCCACTTTCGCTCGCAGCTTCTGTGTCCACGGCATTGCTCGCTGCCTCGCTGCCAGTTTTGCTGCCCTCTCGGCTTCATC
Organism: Erythrobasidium yunnanense; assembly: GCA_001600175.1. Lineage (NCBI taxonomy): Eukaryota > Fungi > Basidiomycota > Cystobasidiomycetes > Erythrobasidiales > Erythrobasidiaceae > Erythrobasidium > Erythrobasidium yunnanense. Next base: position 991,180 of record BCJC01000001.1, read on the forward strand.
GCGGATCTCGTGGATCTCGTCTGGCACCTCGTCTCCATACCCTTCTATCGCCGCGAACCTGGCCGCACCAGCAGCTTTGCCTTGCTCCATCATGAACTTTCGTATTGCTACTTGCGGATGATGCGTTATCGCCGTCATAGCTTTTTCATAAACCTCAGGGTAGAGGGTCTTCCATGCTTCTGCTCCTACTTCATCCTCGATTGCACGGCCTAGGACTACGATTGCGCGCGTAGCTTTACTGCCCTCAGCTGTGGAAGTATTGCCTAGATTCCGCATCGTCTCGACGACAGTAACGAAAGCCAGCTTGCGGACATCCATGAGTTGCAAGACGGTCTTGACATCATCATCGCTTGCGAGTATGTTACCTCCTTCCTTTTCCTGGGGTAAAGAGCTGAGAGCGACTTCGAGGTAAAGGACGAGAGCCTCGAGCCATTTGTGCATATAGACCTGGAGGTTGTCTTGCTTGAGCTTGATGTCCGTACTCATATTGAGCTTGTTGAGTTGTTCGACATCGTGCATCTTCTGCCACCGTGCAGCATCGTAAGCTGATTCTTCAAGCAGCTCTTGCCTTGCGTTGGCATCGGTCGTCACCAGCCTCTGTCCGGTTATCGTATCGAGATTCCCCAGCAAGCTTGCAAGTCGAAAAGGCATTTCTGCGTTCTCCGATCGCCTAGCCGGCTGTAATTTGTCAACGTCGACCAGCGGATCCACGATCGGAGTTGCTGCTTGGGTGATGCTGTCTTCCGCTCTTGACGCCTGACTTGTGCTTGCATCTCCTGTCCGATACCGCACGTCCTCTGTCAATCTAAAGCGCACTTCCTCCACTTCCGCCAAAGCGTCCGTCTCGTTCCCTGCCGCCAGAACGTTCATAAGCTCGTCTATACACTCCAGAGCTGGATGCTGGTTCAAACCAGCCAATCCTGCATGCGAGAAGATGGGGTCCGCCAATATATGTTCCAAGGACCGATGATGGGCGCGCATCAAGCTATATAGCTGAGCTATCGATTGTAAGAAGGGAGCTGCAGGATCAGCTACGCGGTTCGGAGAGGATGTAAGGTTGGTACTGATATGTTTATAGTCACGTCAGAGGACGCAAAAGCCCTGCAGATAATGGCACTCACGCTACTAGGCCTTTCAGCATCACTGCCCAAGCCGCATCTTCCAGTCTTCCATGGATCTTCTCCTCCCTCAATATCATCTCAAACCATTCCCACGCTTCCGACGCATATGCCTTCTTCCTTGTCTGAAAGCCTCTTCCGTGCGTATTGCTACCATGCACAAGCGCTTGCCTGAACATAGTCCTTAGGAAGGTCGTATGTACACTAACGGGTACTATATCGAATAGCTGGAGTGTCTTTGCATTCTCTGATAATCGATGTCGACGCTCGGTATCGTAGATTGCACGGACCGAGCTGAAAATCTTTTTGGCTCTTGCTAGATTTCCAGTCGCCAGACATGCCTCGAGGATAGTGAGTTGCTCTACTACTGAAGATGCAGGAAAAGCTGTATGCTGGGCAAGCTTGGTTGCCTGGCCTAAGCTCGGAAGAGGTGTCGGTACAGTGTCATAGGGTAGTCCAAATCTTCCCAGACTTGCTCGAGGAGGTACCACACTGCTCGAACTACTTGTAGAAGTAGATGCGACTGGCTCTGCAGTTGTTGCGAACGAAGCTGAAGCAGCAGGAACTCCGGCGTCATGCATAGAGGTCCGAAAAGGTTGGCTCTTTCTTCTGGGCAGGCTGGATCCCATAGCGGATCTCTTGATGAGCCTTGTACATCGTTGCGATACTATCATGCCTGTTAGTTTCTGTTCAAGATAGCAGAATTGGCCACAATTCGTACTTTGCAGAATTCGCCTTGTTCTGGTGAAGATGCCTCTCTTCATCCTTCCAAACAGAAGCAAAAGAAAAAGGGACGATAAACTCAGTGAGGAGGACTCCCGCCGAGGCCGTCAATGCTCAGTGCAGGATGCCCGTCTCCGTACACCCTGAGCGAAAGCTGCTGGGTTCATGGGGAACCTGCCTGAGCGACGTGCAGCAATGGGATTGTGCGCTCAGCCTCACACCCACACCTTGTTATACAACAAAGGAGCGTAGATACACATCTGATTTTCTATATCAGCTTGCTGTGTTGGAAGGATTTGCTTTGGTTTGGCCTGGCTCTCGGGCAGCAGTGGTGTGATTATAGTCTGTACAGCTATCTATGTTTATAACAATCTCTGCGTGTTACGACATGCTACGAGCTACTGTACTGAGTCCATTGTCTAAGATCTGTTCGGGCGTGTATCGACTTGGTAGAATTACGGCGCCGTTGCTGCCTTTTCATGTTCCGGCAACTTGAGTGCATCTTCGTTATTTACGAGGGGCGTTACAGTCCCACTTCTGCGCTTGATGAGATTTGATTTGCTGCCTTTGCGCGGTAGAGAGCCTGAGCTTCCTTGCTCGCTTGCGAGCGCTTGTTCCTCTGCTATCCTAGCTTGCTCATTCTCGTATTCTTCCATTTGCGCTGGTGTACGACCACTAGCCTTGTCTCGCCAGATGCCGTCATCGTCTACTCGCCCGTATAGCGCCGTGTTCTGCTGGCGATGTATAGCTGCCATCCAGTCGGCTACGATTTGGGCTGAGTCTACCATAATATTGATCTCGCACGAGTGGTACCAAGACTGTGTATCTTGGTTGCCATTCCCTTGTATTCCCACCTGGTCATCGACTTGCATAAACTGGAAGCACAGCAGGTCAGCTCATTTCAGCGTCAAACGCTGACGGGAGCCTACCTTAACATGACAATTCCGCTGCTTCTTGACTGCATTCAGCGGTCGGACCTGATCTTTCCCGACATACCAAAATACATGGAGGTTCTTCTGATGGTTTGTCGTGTTGAGGTCTTTATACATCCGCTCGACTACTTCTTCGTTGGTACCGCCTTGGAAAGGCATGCTTTCACCCTTGTCGTTGAAGCCGAGGTCGACATAGATGGTGACTTGAATACCGCGCCGACATGCTTCGAGCGCTGCTCGGATGATGGGTTTTGCGTTGAAAGTCGGTGTTTGACTAGTATATCCTCCGTCAGCTATAGAAGTATGAAGCTGAGAAGCAACTCACATGAAGACGCTCTTCTGAGCATAGCGGAAGGCTGCGAGCCAAGCTGCATCTTGTGGAACTCTGATGTCCTGATGACCAGGTAATCCATGCGGTTTACGGTTGACCATCGCAATTGGGAACGGATCATGCGGTTTATGCAAAGTATGAGGGTTGAATTCGTCTAGCGAGTCAGTATCTTCGACGGTCGACCATGCTTCTGATAGAGCTCCAGCGTTCAGGTGTGACGATAAGGCCTGTTGGCGAGGCGTATGTGTGCCTGGCGGACCGGTGCTGCTCTTGAGGGACGCTGAGCGTGAGCGGGCAGTGCCGATACTCACTGTCGCGCACAAATGCTCTGTCAGCCTTTTGTCGCATTAATTTATAGCGTAAGACGCCTTACAGCTACTCTTCAAACCTCGCTTCTTGCCTATACTGCTAGCGCCCATCGAATCCCGCTTCTTGGGGGAGGAGCCTGCGCCTGAACTCACGCCGTTGACTTGCGAACCTTGACGGTGGGTTGAAGGCACACTGGACGCGGAGTCGGCAAGTCCGTTGACGGGTGGTCTGACTGGGTGCATAGTCGTATGCGAAGGGTCGGCCATTGCGCCATTGCCGTTTGTAATGACAGACAACGAATCGTTCGCTTGCGGCGGGAAGGGTGCTGTCGATGTAGACGCCGATAGATCGGTAGACTCATGATGTGCGTCTCCGTTCACCAAAGCTGAAGTCCCTTCCACATTGCGTTCTGAATAGATAGGACTGAGACTGCGGTCGCCGTTCGTCATCGGATGTAGACCGTCGCCTGAGGAAGGCGGGAGGCCTTCAGTCGGCTGCTGAGAAGTGCCGACATTTGGCAGTGATCCGTTGGACAGGTTCAAGGGAGGCAAGACGAATTGCGAGTCGTTGTTATCCTTTGTCTGGGCAGAGTGGTTCGCAGAAGTCGTTCCTTCCGCTTCAGCTAGAGCCTCGTTGTATTGCTGTTTGCTGCGCTCTGGAGAAGAGAGTCTCTCTTCCACCTCGTTCACAAAAGCCTGTCTCTCTTTGGGCGAGTGCGAATCTGCCGGCTGGGCTGGTTCTGCGACTCCATTCGTCTTGATTGGCGGTAATTGATTTTGTGATTCTATGTTTTGCGGTCTAGGCGCATTGAAGCTCTTGCGCCGCCTGTCCATAGCTTGGGAGACGACATCGGTGAATCGTATGCTCTGCCCGTTCTTCGCCTTAGCGGCTGCATTTGCATCTCCATTGAGCATGCCAGCATCATTCTCTCCCGAAAAGCTTCCTCTTCTAGACTCTGTAAGGGCCCCTAAGAGTCCCTGCAGTCTGGCCTGCGGATTGAAGCCTGCATCCTTCGCAGCTTGATGTCGCAGAGCGCCCAGTTTCGCATCATCCCCATGCTCTTTCGTCAACATGGCTCTTGCAGCTTTGGCAGCTTTTGCGAGCTCGATGTTGGCTAGATATGGGTTCATTTCCATGAACTTGAAGTCGGATGATTGCTTGCCGGCCACGAGCGGAGGCTCCATCAAGCATGGTAAGACTGGCCGCAAGGAGTGGTGCCAGGAATATAGGAAGATATCGTAGAAAGACTCGACGACTGCGCCTTCGAGATGCACCATCATCTCCAAGTTAGGGCGATCTTGTATATTGTTACTATTGATCAGTGCGACTTTGCGATCTATTATAAGGTACTTTGCGTGGAATGTGCCCTAAAATGATGTTAGCGCAACTGCCCAATTGCCGGAATCTCTCCACTCTTACCATCACAGGCCGATGGAAGTTCTGCGGGCGTCGAAAGGTCAGCATGCGAGCTCAGATGATCAAAATATCATGACATACGACAACTTCGAGGTTTAGATTAGGAATCTCCCCCGGTTTCGGGAGCTTTAGCTCTTCCCTTGTTTCCTGGTTTACGTGCGCGTGGTTCTCGTATAGCTGGCTTAGGGTACCTCTATCCCACATGATCTTGACGACAAAGTTCTTCTGCCCTCTCGAGCCCGCTCTTTTGCTGAGTTCTATCAAGGCTGCGCTGATCTTGTCGACGCTGTTGCTCGGCTGCCAGTAATTTGTAGCCAGTATGACTTCCTTTTCTGCAAGAGCTATGCAGTCGTAGTAATGCTGCATGATATCCGGGATACTGTTAACGAATGCTCAGCTGCGTGCGACCAATATCCAACTTGAGACATACACTGATATGATGGACAGCGGCATAACTGCGCTTGTTCCCAGCAAAGGTGGAGGACATACACCAGCCATAGGATCTCTTTCCAGGCATAGCAAGACATCCGAAAACATCTGCAACAAGCGGGATAGGGGTTCGCAAAAGGGCGCATGTAAGCGCCATCCGCATACGCACGTCGAGTCCTAGAAGCTTATAGCGTACCTTTAGGAAGAGATCGCTTGGTCTATAGGGAAAGTTTCCACAGGAAGCAGCTCTCTCTAAATCCTCTTGGGTTGGGTCGCCTCTACCATAGTAAAGGTCATGCTTGATGAAGAATCTATTTACCACTCTTCTTAGAATGAATGGCTTGGGGTACAATTCTAGCCAGACTTTGTGACAGGCTTGTCCAGGCGCCTTTGCGAGCGCCGAAGCGACGGTCGTCCCACTCTTGCAGAGCGATATGATAGAGTCGCTAACGCCAGATGAGTATACCATGTTATATGTAGGAGGACAGCCAGGCTTTCCAGGAAAATTGGCCTTTCTCGGTAGAGCCAAGCTCGTGCTTTCGTCACAGGCCGCTCGCAGTAAATGAGGTAGTTGTCGTTCCGTGCGTTATTGAGGGAGCATAGAGTAGTTGTGTACGTAGCGTTCTGATGACAGGAAGATATACCGAAGGCTGTGTCGTTCTGGCAGGAAGTCAACCTTCACTGCTACACGGGCACGGGCTGCTGATGACCGGCCGGGCTGAAAGCAAGAACTGTGCGCAGCAGAGATCTTTGAGCCTTGATGGATAGCTTTGAGTGTGTGGTCCGAAGCTGGTAGAGCTAAAGTCAGAAAGGCCGAAGAAAGTGGATTGGCGAGATGCCAATGTCCGAGCTTTGCAAGTTGTACCGGAAAGAGCTCAAGCCGTACGTACGGACGGCGTGAAACGGCATTATCAGCGACATCAAGTACTCGCTATACCGTCGTGCTGTGTATTGTAGATCGTCTATAGCTGTTCATTGCAATTCCTCGTATCACTCGCCAACTGACAAATCTAAACAACGAAGAACTCGAGAATCACACTGGCTAGGTGTGAAGGAGAGGGAGAAGAAGCCTGAGAAGAAGGGACAGAGACGGTATGTGCCAGACTGAGGCTTTCCAGCATCAAGTCGGTTCTTTGGGCAGCGGCCGGAAGTGGGGTTGGCTGGAGCTGCTGGTTGCTTAGATGTATCTACGAGTATAGATATGTCAGTCAGCTGAGTGTAAGATTACATGTGAGTAGTAGCACTTACTGTGCCATCCATCGGAATCTATGTCATAATATCGAAATATAGCGGAGTTAGCCATACCCAATACCGAAAAAGCATTTCGACCCACCCTTCACCGTATCCTTGCCTCATAACCACTGAGCACATGAAGACCTCGATCGGGCGGATGTTCTCGAGAGGTACCTTGCCCTATAATACCCCACATCAGCTTTCGTCACGTCACAAATGACTTGATAAGGCTACAAGACATACCTTTCCTGTAGTCTGGTATAGACCGAGGTTGTATCGGAGGTCCTCCTCGCTGACTGCGCCAGGTGCATCGATCTTATTGCCGAGGATTAGGAAAGGTACTTTGCTGAGCTCCTCAATAGAAAGCAGTGCGTCCAATTCGGCCTGAAGACAAGCGGTAGTCAGTGCCTTGCCGCCAGCAACGCTTGCGTGGGAAAGTGGCCTACCTTTGACTCTGGGAATCGTTCCGTGTCTTTTGCGTCAACCAAGAAGACAATGCCGTCTACCTCTGGGAAGTAGTCCTTCCATAATCTACGGGCTGCATAATCACAATGTGTCAGCTGTCGCTCTCACTGAAGTATTGGCTAGACAGCCTAATCGCCTGTTCAGGCGCTCATTCCGTTGCTATTCCCTCACCTTGCTGATGTCCGCCCAAGTCGTATGTAGTGAATTTGATGTTTCCAATAGCTAGCTCCTCAGAAGCTGTGAAACGGAAGCAGCGATTGAAGGCACGTCAGCGATTAGGTTGCACGACCGCCAGTCCGCTGGCTGATGTTTTCAAGCTCACTGGGATGCAGCGTAGGCTGCAGAGTAGCCAATCTGTCGTTCTTGAGCATGTGTAGCAGCGTCTGCGAACATTATCGAACATCAGTCCCAAATTCTCAAACTCCCAGCGAGCGTGCCTCTTCCGCAAGAAAAGGTCGCATCAGAGCAGGCGTACCGTCTTTCCAGCATTGTCGAGACCTAAGAACAGGATTTTGGCGTTCTTGTTGACTGCAGATAGCGTCCAAAATGGCGAGGAAATCGTCAGCCTCGAAGTGTGTGGCTCTCGCTTTTCAGGCCGCAACGCTGCAGCAGCCATACCCAGCCCAAAGGACGCGAGAACGTCAAAGACCCAGTTGTAGATATTGCTGAAGAAGTCCATGGCGAATGTTGGGAGAGGTGAAGTGTCGGTGTAGCGAAACAAAGGCGAACGAATTCAGGTGCTGAGGCAAAGAAAGGCAAGGCGTGCGGACGTTGTAGCTGAACTTATTACTTTGCCTATCCTTCACAGCTTGCACGTCTACCGTGTCTGTACTGCACCAGCAGCCGCCCGACTGATGTGGCCTGGAACGCGCACTCAGGTCCAACTCTCCATGCCGGACGATATACAGCATATACTGTCTAGTCATTCTACTACCTCACTGCTATCTGCCTCAACAGGTTTCGGCTGAAGACTGGGCAGCTTTCGCGTACTAATCGCGAAAAGGATGCTCGAGAGAAACAGAAAAACCCATGCGAGATACCCCCAGAAGATATGATACTCGATGCTGAGGGAGTATAGCGACGTCGTTAAAGCCGGTACGAAGCTCCTCATGGCGGTACTCAATGCCAGAGCAAGTCCGTTGAGTGCTCCCAAAGTAGCAGGAGAGGGTGATACTGAGTTCAGCTCAAGCTGGGTTGCAGCAAAGGACATGCCCAGAGCGGAGGAGACGACTTCTGTCAACACCGCTTGAGTCCAGAAGAGCTTACGTCCGCCGCCCAGCCGTAAGGTAAAGTTGAGCAACGGGTACAGCAGGGAGGCTATGGCCCAGAGGGGACCAAGGAACGTAAGGAGCCTCGCGCTCCCAAATCTGGCTATGAGTGCCTGGTAGAATAGGCCAAGCCAAAGTAACTGAAAAACGCCATGGCATGAAAACACTAATAGAGCGACGCATCAGAGATCTGGTCACTCTCACTAGACTGCCTGACCTACGATAGCTTATCTGAGAAGGATCTAGGGCAGTGCCTCCTGCTTCAACCGGGAGATAGTAAAAGAGTGTCTTGCCAGCTGAGTAGACGAAGCTCAGTGTAAACGTGCCGATATACACGATTAGCACCGGTATCACGCCTGGTGATCTGATGATGCCTTTGGTTGACATAGCACTTTTCGAGTCGGTAGCTGTGCCTTCAGGTCCGGTCTACAGGGCGACATAAGCTCAGCTGTTTCATGGAAGATGTGGATAAGCTGTACCTCTTTTAACAATAAGGCATTGATAATGGCATTGACCAGTGCCAGTCCGCCCAGGAACAGACCGGGCAGAGCATACGGGTAGTCCGCGAAGAGCTTGATGGATCGCAGGACAGGCCACCTATCAGCAGGCCGGACGAAGCCACCTCCTATCAGCGGCCCTAGGAGGAGAGCCGTCTGACTGCCCTGGTGCAATGCGTTAGCCTGTACAACTAGAGACGCTAGAGCAACTTGCCATCGCAAACCAGCTATAGGCTCGCGCCTGATCAGCGGAGCTGGCCGCTTCGCCCACCATCAGACGGATGGTACTACGCACACGATCAGCATAAGTCTACGACAATGATTGCGACGTACACGACAGATCCGTTGAATGCGCCGCCTAGTACTCTTAGAAATAGCATTTGCCAGACGTTGGTAGCGAAGCCGAAGGATCCGCAAGCGAGGGCAGATCCTACAAGACTAACAATCAAGATTGGTTTCCGGCCGTGTCGGTCACTGTATCGACCCCATTGGGGCAGGAGGAGTGCTTGCACGGGTGACATCGCGCTTTCTATGAAGCCCGACCAGAAGCCGACTTCTGGCACAGGCACGCCTGTGTGTTCGATAAAAGCCTGTACGAAGGGAAATATGAAGAGAAAAGTCATAACATCGAACATTCTATTATGGCAAGTCAGCTCGTAAGATTCCGCATGACGCAAAGGGACTTGCCTCGTGAAGCAGAGGAGAGCCATCTGAAACATTGGGAATGGTTTATCGTCATCTTTGGTGAGCAGAGGTCTACGTTCTTCGTCCATGGTGGTAAGGTATTGACCGGCCAAAGTGTCTTCTGGCTATGTGGGCACTTTCGCAGTGCCGATTGACGTGAAGCTCGTTGTAAGGCAGCTATTGGGAGAAGATCAAGCCGCGAGAGCAGCGAATGCAGTTTTAGCTGACTCGCTCCTTTGCGCTTCGCTTCCGAGATGCTGGACCGTTGTACATGGCGGACTTTCAGATCCTTGTCACGAAGTTTCCGATGTAGCTTTTCAATAGATCAGTCGAGCTCGTGTAGCTGATGTCTTCGCAGCGCGATGTTCCGTCCCGTAGAGCGAGCATGCTGGCTTCACGAGATCCCGGAAAGATCGAGCTGGGCTGGCTTCGAGACGTGAAGACGGACAAGTGCATGAGGTCTTTCCTTTGTAAACGAGCTCGTAGAGAGTCTATGGCAGCTGATAGTTGAGCTTTCGATATTCGGCATTTGCATGAATCGGCATCCGGCCAAGAGTTGCTTCTTCTTCAGATTGATTGACTTGCCCAGCTCTTCAAGCATGGCCGATACGCACGATGATCCTGATGCTGCTACCGAAAGCCTGCGCGACGAGCGCACACCCCTTCTGCCAAAACCCGGCAATCATGATGTCGAAAATGTCCCGTTACCCAAAGGCCAGCTTTTCCTCGTCTGCTTCGCAAGACTCGTAGAACCTGTGGCTTTCTTTTCGATCTTCCCATTCATCAATGCCTTCGTAGAAGAGGTGAGATGATCATCCAGGTCCACCGGACGGATATAGCCAAAGAGTCGACCTCAAGAGACCTATGCTGATACCTCAAGTAGACTGGAATAGAACCTTCTAAGACAGGTAAGATGGCCATGCTACCTTGGTAGCTCCGCTGAACCGTGTATCTCTACAGGCTTCTACACTGGAGCGATCGAGAGCCTCTTCTCCTTCACTCAGTTCCTCGTGATGCCGTTTTGGTTCGTGTACCTTCTCATTCTAGCATCTCGTACTGACAGAAATGCAATACAGGGGCAGGTTTTCAGATCAACGAGGGAGGAAGCCGATTCTTGTGGTTTCACTCTTCGGCCTCGCTGTCACATCTACCCTTTTTGGAATTGCTAGAAAGTAGATCTCTTACCATTCCACTTTCTTAGATCTACATGGCTGATTTTGGCCGGCAGCGTATGGACGATGGTGCGCGCTACTTAGAGGTACAAGGTGCGGTAAAGCTGAAGCTGACAATGTATATAGATGGCGTTTCGCATCATGTCTGGTATCTTCAGCGGATCTACAGTCACACTGCGAACGATCACAAGCGAGATCTCAACCCCTAAAACGCAAGCTACAGCCTTCGCCGGCTTCGCGTTGGCAGGCAACCTTGCGATATCCTTAGCACCACTCATGGGCGGTCTCCTCAGCCGACCGGCGGATTCTATGCCTTTCTTCGCTCGAGTCCCTCTCTTCGTCAACTATCCTTACCTTCTACCCTGCATGGTCACGGGATCTCTCGCTTTCGTCGCCGCCATGGCAAATCTCCTTTTCTTGAAAGAGGTACGTCTGGACATACTAGGGCTGCGGCATTGTGGCTGATGACTCACTTGGCGTAGACCCGTGTCGTGAACAATGACAGTAATAAGAAAGAAGCGTCGACGACCAAGGAGCTGCTGTCAGCAGAAGGCGTAAAGAGTGTCCTTCTGATCAATCTGTGGACATTTGCGCTGGCCTTCGCATACACTGCTTTGTCACCTGTCTTCCAGTTTACACCCATCGAGCTTGGCGGTTATTCCTTTTCACCTCGCCAGATAAGCTACCTGCTCGGTCTTAGTGGAGGAGGACAAGCTATGTGGACAATTACATTCCCTTTCTTGCACAAGCGGTTCGGTAGCATCGGCATCATACGCTTTGCTTCCTACGCTTGGCCGCTTCTATTCGTCATTTTTCCTTCGATGAATTTCGCACTTCGATACGGCCTCTCCAAGGCAGCATTCTGGACGCTTTCGTGCATTGTAGCCATTTTTGGCTCGGCAATCGCTATGTCATTTACGTCGGTTCAGCTGTGTCTCAATGATATAAGCCCGTCGCCTGCTGCTTTAGGCTCTCTGAACGGCCTAGGTGCGCGATCATGTCTCAAGTCGGTTGCATTCGTACTGAGCGCTGTTACAGCTCTTAGCGCAGCTGCCGCAGCCAGAGCTATCGCGCCTGCAGCCATCAGCTCTATATTCGCCTTTGGTGTCGATAGGCATATCTTATGGGGACAGCTTGCTTGGTTCACTCTCTTTTTTGTCGCAATCGGTTATAATATCGCAGTACGCTACCTTCCACGGAAGGCTTGGGGCATAACACTTGTAGAAAGCTGTAGCTCAGCATAGACAGTACAAGTTCAATTTTTACAGACCTAACCAGCCGCCTTTCGATTTCTTTGTAGCAGGCCGCTGCGAGACTCTCTTTCCGACATCGGCTGGCGCAGGCTGGTAGACAGGCTGGTAGACAGGCTGGTAGACTGATATGCCTGGTCCAGCCTGTCGGTGCAGCTTGGCGGACAGCACTCTCCCGGCGTTTGTAGTGTCTCGCTTGATATCGATCACCTTGAGCACAATATATCGGCGACTGCCAGTCTGCTTTTGTGGGCCGAACCAGTCCCTTCGTTGCTGTTCTGTAGCTTTGTAGAGCCAGTCAGGAAAGGCTTGCGTTACATCGAGCACGCTCCAGGGTATGGTGAAAGTGCTCGAGCTGTCTGCTGCATTCCTCTTTGGTGATCCCACGGTGAGTATCCAATGTGCCTTGGCGTAAGCCTCCAATTCGGCTGTCTGAAGTGGGGTAGGCATTTGCAGTTGGGAGACAAATGCCTTGGAGAGCGTTGCCATTGCATTCTCTGAATCCTTCAACGTGTTCATGTAAGCGCTTGAAGCATGCCGCTCTTTCATACCTAAAGGAAATATGACTTGATCTAGGATGATGGCGACTGGTAATGTCACCTTGCCGCCCTTCTTGATAGCAGCCTGACACTTCTGGAGAACGTCATTGCGATAGGCAGCACAATTCTCGTTGATCCTGCAATATGACAAGCGTATGCAGCATTTGATAGAAGGCTTGGATTTGCGGGTAACATCGAAATCGAGCATGAAGCGCGAGGCAGTCATTGGTAGTTTTGTAGACTTGCTTAACGTGCTGTCTAGGTGCGTCGATGCAAGATCAGGGTTGTAGTTCGCATAGGCCTCGAGGTCCGCCTCGTGGACCAGCCGGAGCGTCAAGTTCTTTGCTCTGGCGAAGGGCACGGTCACCGATCGTAGGCCCGGGTCTGTAACGACCTTGTCCCATTGATAGACTCGACCGACAGCCTGCTGAGCAGCTCTGGCTTGTTCAGCGGGGTCCAGGTCGATGAGATCGCGTGCGCCTGATGCAGCAGAGGAGCGCCGTGACGAGAAGGAGTATTGCGACAGGAAGCTGGGAGCAGCAGATGCGATGCTTGATGCAGTTGAGCTCACGCTGTTTCTGCTTTTGACGCTTATCGCGCTGCTTGCTTGCGAGCAAGTACGACTAAGCGACTTCTCCGTGATCGAAGGCCGTTTGCTGTCGATGCTGCTCATGCTGCTTCGGTTTTTCTCTTTTGCACGTTGGTACCCAACGCAGCGAGGTGTTGCGAGCGGGCAAACGACATGGCAGCTCCGGTCCTTTCAATCGTCCGATACCTTGAGGATAAGGGAAAGGTTCACGCCTGGCACATAGGGATCGCACTCTTGGTCAAGCTCTCTTGACGCAGTTTCCTTGGATTCAAGACCTGCTTTGAAAGCGAAATCGAGGGAGCCAGGCAGGGCGAGGATCTTAGAGGACCAACCGTTCTTCTCGCGCGGAGCGTTTAGCATCGTCAGTTCAATGAGAGCAAAATCGTATTGCGATATTGTACGTTCTTTCAACTTGGTAGTGCGTTGGTTTCCGTCCAAGCTGCAAGGTGCACATTTGAGCTGAGCTGACTTGCCGTGGACGGTGTAGACAAGAATATTGACATACCATATCTCAGACATCTTTCTCTACAAGCATTCTTCTGCACTACCCGTCCAACATGCAGCCGATAATTCCCAAAGACACAAGCTTCACCAATTTGATCCTGATCCGGGGTCTAGCAACTACTTTCTCCCTCTTGGTGTTCTACTACGCGTGTCGCTTTGCATACAATGCCGTGCATAACGCGCGTTTCGTCAGAGACGGTCGTAATACCTGGCATTCGTTCCGGAACCGCTCGCGACCAAGCATAGGTTGACAGTTTCTCATAAGTCACTCAGTACGTTGAAATATGGAAACTTCTTCAAGAGGCTCGTTATTGACCCTGGCCTTGTCTCAACCAGCAAGTCTAGCCAGACTCCGTACAAAGGTTGGCCTACGAGGCTATGCCTCCAGTCAGGCTAGAACCAGGCTGTTGAAGGAGCTTGTACCTCTCTTTGCTGTTTGGTCTCCCTGTCAAAGCTTAAGCGTTCAGGGCGAGTCCGGCGAAAGACACCCAACATGAAACGCAGCCCCTCTACTCACGCATCGCGCCGCACATCCTCAAGCAAGAGCAGTTGCATCCAATCGACGCCTCAGAGTCTGTCCCGTACCTCCTCCAACAAGAGCCTCACGGCGGTGAAGACGGAGGACGACTCCTCCAGCAATGGATCCTTGCGCTTGTGCAGGCAGCCTACTCCGCCACGGCAGCATAAAACCATAATCTGCATACGTCACGGAGAGTCGGAATCGTAAGTTGTCAGGGGAGAGAACTTGTATCTTGACTGACGGCTGAATTGGGCTTAATCGCAGGAACGCCTTGAAGTTCATCACTTTACTGCAGCGCGAACCTGGCAAGCACGATCCGAATCGATTTCCAGATCCAGCACTGTCGGAGAAAGGTTTGATGCAAGCGGCAGCCGTTTCAGCTGACTATCCCGAATTCTGGCGAAACCTGGTCATGGCGAAAGCTGTTATCTGGACTTCGCCCCTCATACGTGCCATACAGACAACTCTTGGCGCCTTCCCGGCGTTGAGTCAATCGACTACTAAGTCTTCAAAGGTACCTGTAGAGGTTTGGCCAGATCTGTAAGCTTGTCTGCGTCCCTTGCGCTACGTCCCGCTAAAACTCAGATCATCAGGCAGGAGACGTTCCCGCTTCCTACCGTAGGTTCCTCACAGGCGGTCTTGCGCAAGAAGTTTCCCCAAGCCTTTCTCGACTTTTCGCCTTGCATCGAAGGCTGGAACATTCAGTCTGGCAACAATGATACGACTCCAGAAGCCATAGCCCAGAGGCTGCTCGGTGTCAGACTAAGATTGCTAGCCAGACCCGAGCCAGTCATCGTACTCGTCGGGCACGGCCTCTTCTTCCTAAAGATGATCGATGCTCCGCCAAAAGAGAAGTGGGAAAACACCGAGATTCGAGCATATACCTTTGGTCAAGACTTATCGCAGGCTAAGCTGGAGAGACTCGCACCCGACCGAGCTGCGATGATTCTCGGAAAGAAAGCTATCAGTGCTGCCGAGATACTTCGCAGATGGGCCTGAGGCATTTCAGTGTACCATGGCTCAGCCGAAACGGCACAAGCCCTGTCGCACACTGAAGGATCCTCGTTCGCACCTAGTAACAATACAATCCTGCCGATGTCTGACCTGAATATGCTCTTTCACGCAAACCCACTCACCTGGCCATCTACGACAGCGTCTGTCGCCGCTGAGCTCGTTTTGTTGAATTCCGCATGCAGACGTCACGTCCATTACCACACTCTCGTCGGCTCCTTACCTGAGGGAGTATCCATATTTGTCAGCCTACAAGGGGAACCAAAATTTGGTACATCTCGAAGCCGCTTCACGGGCGGTTAGCCTGCAAAGAAGATCTCTTCATCGCGCCTCTAAATGAAGTGCTCACTGTGTCTTTCGTCTCCTCCTAGTCTATTCGAAGCACATTCAAGCCCTCCCCGTCGAAAAGAGATCGGCATGAAGCGCACACCATCACAAAGCTCATTCGTCTCCCAGAGGGGCAGAGTGTCACGCCGCTCGTCATCAGTCGATATTAGCAATGGCGGCTTGGAGAGGCGCCGTAGCGTAACGCGAGTCGATAGCGCTAATCTGGCCAAAGTCGAAGGCGAGTCAAGTCCGCGCTTATACAAGCAGCCTCCTTCCGTCATACAGAACAAGATCATCTTATGCATCCGCCATGGCGAATCTGAGGCGTCTGTGACATTTTTATCAGTCCGCAATCGCATGATAAGCTGACAGCAGCTTTCGCCACAGAAACGCTTTCAAATATACACGAACAGCGGATGGAGGACCTGTGAAGCACGATCCTTAGCGCTTCCCTGATCCAGCTCTTTCACCCGAAGGTTTCGGACAAGCCCGCCAAGTTCCCAACGACTATCCCATGCTCTGGCACAATATAGTGAAAGCCAATGGTGTCATTTGGACATCCCCTCTTACCAGAGCAATACAAACAATGCTTGGCGTATTTCCAGAGCTGAGCAGAACATCGCCTGGTTTTCCAAGAGTACCTGTAGAAATCTGGCCTGACATGTGAGGCTCTTCCAAAACGTAGTATCAGATTCCTGCTGACGCTGATACTCTTTCAGGCAGGAGATCTTCTCTCTGCCGGTCGTCGGCTCCAAACAAGCGGTCCTCCGAAGCAAGTTCCCTCAACCCTTCCTCGACTTTTCACCTTGCGTCGAAGGCTGGAACGCACAGCTTGGACAAAATGCTACCACTCCAGAGGCGATAGCACAAAGACTACTGGAAGTCAGGCGGAGATTACTGGCTAGACCTGAGCCGGTGATCGTCCTCGTCGGTCACGGTATGTTCTTCCTCCAATTGATCGGCGCGTCCAAAGGGACACAGTGGGAGAATACTGAGATCAAAGCGTTCACATTTGGAAGAGATGTCATCAGGCTACTCTGGAAAGCTTGCCTTCGGATCGAGCTGTTAAAGTTCTGGGCAGAGAACCCGTCTCTGCGGAAGTAATAAAGCGCAAGTGGGCTAGATCCTGAAATACATGATGTAGCTGTGCTGTCGCTTCTTAATATAACCGTAATCCTGTTCGCCTGCCCACACGTGCTACCCCTTGCTTCCCGACAACGCGAAGCTCACTCATCACTTAGCTGTCGCAGCTTCAGCTGTATCCTCATAGCTAGCTAACAGAATGGCCGAACGTAAAGCCAAAGCTGAAAGCCCCGAGGACGACGACTACGAGTATGACGCGAAGCCTACCGCAAGCACGAGTCGCAAAGGCAAGGGCAAGCAAGTCAAGGCGGAGTACGATGATGAAGAGGACGTCAAGCCTGTCAAGTCGCGCGCCAAGAAGGCCAAAACTGAACCGGAGGGCGAAAAGAGACTGGCCCGATTTCGAGCAAAGATGCCAAAGAACATCCAAGAACGCCTTGACCGTGTCATGCAGCAGAGATTCTTCTGCGTCAACCGCGAGAGAAACGGTACCGACTTGGCTGAAACATTCAAGGTCTTGGGCTCCAGTGCGTGTCCTGCTCTGTCTATCATCTCCCAGGCTTATACTGCGTATCGCAGCTGGCAATGTTTATGACATCCAGATCTCCCACGTTCCCTCGTGCTTATGTCCTGATGGAAAAAGGGGCAATCATTGCAAGCACATCCTCTTCGTCTTCACCAGGGTTCTAGGACAACCCGTCAGCTCGCCTCACAGTAAGTTCAGCTCGCTCTTTCATATGACAAGAAAGGTGATCTTATGACTATAACTCATCCCTCACAGTCTACCAGAAAGCGCTCCTCACGTCTGAGCTGGAGGAAGTCTTCTCCAAGGCAGCTTCCCATTCTTCCCACCACACGCACAACCCACAGATCGTTAAAGCTTGGGAGAAAGCTACTGACTCGCCTTCTAAGCGTGAGGCAACCACCGATGAAGAGCCGTCCGGCAAACGACGCCTCCCAGCAGAAGACGACAATTGCCCGATCTGCTACGAGGAGATCTTCAACGAGGATCCTGCCAACTTCCTCTTTTGCAGTACTGGCTGCGGAGGACCTATTCACAAGGAGTGTTTCGCCCAGTGGTCTATGAATTGTAAAGCCAAGGGTCAAGGTATCACATGCGTCTACTGTCGTGAGAAGTGGCCTGGTACAGATGGGGCGGCTATAGCCGATTCTAATGCTCCTGCGACCTATCAGGACGGCTATCTCAACCTCGCTGCTGCTGCCGGGATCAGCACTGCCAGAGACACCAGTACCTACTATCATGGACCCAGAGCTGGCATTTCGGAAAGGAGAGCCTATTACGAGGCAGAAGCTAGATATGAAGGACGAGACTATGGAGATGAAGACTACAAGAATGACTATCGTCGAATGTATCGATTCGACCGAGGTTACGATCGAGGATATGATCTCTGAAGAACTCCATCCGACACAAGAAACAAACAAACAACATCTCTATTTCGCAAGAAGACAGACAGACAGAACAAACCTTAGATACCACAATGCTTTCCCGCTCGTAGTCGGTACTTTATCAGTTTATCGTTGTACATATTCTTGCAGCTTTCTTATGCTCGTCAATGCTTACTGCTTCTTCACGCTATGCAAATGGTGCTTGACCAGGCTTTCGGATGATGCGGACTTGTTATGTCAGCCAAATTTACGCGTCTGTCGTCCTGCTCCTACCGACTGCCCGGCACCTTTCTAGCACAAAGATGTCTGGAACAAGCGATCAAGAACTACATGAGCATGGCTGGAGAGCTGTACCGCGTTCGCAAGCCGCTATCCTGAAGATCCGGGAGAGCGATCCCTCCGCTTCTGCGAAAGCGCTCAAGGTGGAAGACATACCTCTACCTTCGTCAGATCTGGCAAAGAAGACGCAAGCATATGTGAAAGAGCGTCTGGCGCCGGAGACCTACAATCACTCTTTGCGGGTCTACTATTATGGTTCGCCGCCTTCCAGCTGTCCTTCCAGGCGTAGCATGGACTGAATTGTGACTATACATTCCAGGTCGAGCTATTCTCAAGCAACACTTCCCAAGCTGGCGCGTCTCAGACGAGACCTATTTTCTTGCGTGTCTATTGCATGACATCGGCACAACGCATCAGAGTCTGCGGGATACGCTTATGTCATTCGAGTTCTACGGGGGCTTCCTTGCTCTTAGAACACTCTCTGACTTTGGAGCTCCCAAGTCTCAAGCAGAGTCAGTGACAGAAACGATCATCCGTCATCAAGATTTGGGCGAGACAGGCCAGATTACCGAACTTGGACAGATCATACAGCTTGCGACTGTCTTCGATAACATAGGCATGAACCCAGAGCTCGTCAGCAAGGAGACTATCGAAAATGTGGTTAAAGCATGGCCGCGAAACGGATGGTCAGGCTGCTTTGCAAGCACGATCAGGGAGGAGATTGGCTTGAAGCCATGGTGTCATACCACTGCCATCGATGCCTTTGCAGAGAAAGTAGAAGGAAACGACTTAATGGCTCCGTATGATAAGTAGGAATAGGATAACAAGCCGTCTGATCTATGTAGCCTTTAAATCTTCGTACACCTTCTGTGAAGCTTCTCCGAGCAGATTATGAATCCATTCTTTCGCTCCCGTATATCCGTGCTCCTGCATAGTCGCCCAAGTATAGGCCTCAAAGACGCTTGCAGCCAGTGTGTGGCCAGACAGTACTTCCCTCCGCTGATGTTCGCCTACCCTGAGACGTTTCGGCAGTCCATAAGCTGTCGAGATGGCACCCAGCGTAATATTTTGGACCAAGGCAGATCGCATATTCTGCGCGCATTCAGCATTACTGTTTTAAGCACTATATTGTCCTACGCTGACTCACAGTGTGTCCGCCACTAGAAAGATTGGGAAACTTCGCCTGAAGTAGATCGGTCACAGCCAATTCGAGGCAAGCATCGCCGTAAGTCTGTTCAAAGCGTTGGGATTCAGCGTTCCATTGTACAAGCTTGACATCGTCTTCACCTCGAATACGTCGTACGTCTTTTGGCTCTTCCCCGGAGGATGCTCAAATCCACTGCGGTGTAGTCCTTCCGTGAAGAAGCTCTTGTGAGTGAATACTGTATCCCGGAGCTCTGCTCGAATGAAAGGCAGTGGAGGGAGAGTTTTGCGATCGAGTGCCTGTAGATGCTTGTGAAGGCGGGGCATACTGTTAATTGCCTGGCTCCAGCCTGGGAGGATCTTCGTCATATCGATGCTGGGAGAAGTAAGGAAGGAATGGCAGTTATCTCGCGCGCAGCTCCATTTCTGTCAGGTGTAGTGATGAGGTGCCGACGCCCTCACATCAGCATCCCATCTGTTCAACAAGCCGGGCCGCAACCCTACGTTCAATCCTTGTCAAACGAGCAGCTATCTTTCGCTCGAACTAGAATGTGGAACATATTTAGAAAGCTAGAATCGGCTGCGTTGCGAGATTGTATTACGATACGGTTGTGAGGGAGTCGATAGCGGAAAGGCAGATAGAGAGCGTTCGTTGAGCAGATACGTTAAGGATCTTTATCTGAAGTAGAGGGCGCGCATCTCTTTGTAGAGAACTTCAGCGAGGTTTGCGTAGATGCCCTCGATCCAGGCAGCAGCGACTTCGTGACCATGTTGGACATAGACGGCCCAGAGGTAGGCTTCGAAGAGATTTGCGGCGATAATTTCGGTCTGCTTGAGAAGTGTCGTCTGACCGCTGCCTGCTACAAGCTTCTCCGGCATGCCGTAAATCCTGGAGATAACCGCTAGGGTTGTGTTGCGCACTAGACAGCTGCGCGTGTCCTGTAAGTAACGAGATCAGGTTGTGCAATACCTTTTGGCATGTTTTGGTACATTACGAACCGTCATTCCGCCTTTGGACAGGTTGGTATACTTTTGAGCCAAAAAAAGCGGTGGTGAGGAGCTGAAGAACAGCGTCGCCGTAGGTCTGAAGTGGCACGATCGTACATAGCGTCCATTAGTATGAGGCGACAGCTGTGTAGCAGCCATGCTCACCTCGAATGCATCATAGGTCAGTCGGTTCTGTCCAGCCCGATGCTCAAAAGGGTGTTTGAACAAGTACTGGAGATAGCGAGTCTTGTGTGTGTAGACGGTCTTACCTAGCTCTTCGTTGATCTCGGGAAGAGCAGGTAGGTCATCGACAGATAGGGCTGCGAGGGCGACCTGGAAGGGGGATTCGGCGGCCATGTTTTGTGCGACTGGAAGATTGGGATGAGAAAGGGACTCAAGAAGTAAGAAGCCTGTTCTTAACTCTTGATTATAAGAACACAACCTCGAGCGAGTCATGTTCCGGAAGAGTCAGAAGCGTCTGACGCGTTCTTCATGATCTTGCAACGATCCATCCTCGAACAAAGGGCGACTGGCGGCCAGACCATAGCCGTTGTGCCATCGCAGCCGAGATTGTCGAACACGCTTGACTTGCTCGCGTTAGCCTTAAGGCTTCTCACCTGGCGAGCAAGCAATCGTGCGGTGAACTTACCTTTACTGAGATCTGAAGCGATCAGACGCAGGACTTGCCTAGGCCAATAGGCGTACTGGTGCCAAACGGCCGCCCATAGTACAAGAATCTCGTTCACGGTGGCACTATGCGTTAACATTGTCAGTCAAGAAAGGCCGTTGAAGCGTCGTTGTCGGGAAACTCGAATAGGCTCTAACAGGTGGACAACTCCAACGGTGAGCCGTTCTCGACCGAGCGTGAGTCTGTCTAGATGGAAAGGCCTCCGGGTTCTAGAAGCTGCGTGGCAAGTATATTATCATCCAGATCTAACGAAGTTTCGTGAAGGAGCGGACTCACTCAGGCTTGTATGGAGAGATCAAAAGGCGAGGTTAGCGTTCTCAGTAGCCGGGAGTACATGGTCTATCATTCCGAAAGCGAAAGGGTCAACGCGTAGAGCGCCTTTTTGAAATCGCAGAAGAAAGTGAAGAAGGAAAGCACAGCAAAGCACGAGATTTATAGCCCTCCCCTTCTGGCTTTAGCTTGATACTCTCTGAAGGTCTTTTTGGGACCCTTGCGCTGCTTCTTCTCGTAATCAGGAGAGATGACAAGCCCCGTATGACCCCCGTTATATTCAACGGCGGAATACTTATCTGTAAACTTTTTCATAGCAGTGTAGCCAGGATCCCTATGAGCATCCTTCGGAAGGTAATCCTGAATATTTCTGAGATTGGCGAGAACCTTGGCATCCTCAGTACCGTTACCATCGAAGATACGATCGTTGACAAAGAAATCCTCGGTGATGATGTAGTCGTTATCTGAATTGGCTCCGATGCCCATAATCCGGCTCGTCTTCATCGGCTGCTTGCCGTACCATTCGGCTGTGCCAGGTACATTGCTCATGGAAGTTTGGCTTGCTTTGCGACTTTTCCGGTCGAAGTTGGGTGGCTCCAATCTATATCCCCAGGCATTGCCCGAGACATACGGGAAACGCTCCTTGAACTCTCGCTTGGCCTTGTTTTGCAGATCAAGCACGCCGATGCCCTTCGTCGATAGGCGCAGGAGGTTCAGTAGCCTTGTGAGTTCGAGTCGATCCTCGGCGAGCTTGAACTGAGAGTGGTATGCTCTGTCGTTATTCGATCGCAGTACCAAGCGGTCTTTCGATCGGTGCGATCCAGGCTCGAAAACGATATCATCCAGCTTGTGCCATATGATTGATCCGTTCATGGCCCACTCTTGTGTACGTGGGATGTCAGATGCGCTCAATCCATCAACCGATATACCAGGACCACTTGAAGCGGTGCTAGCTGCAGAGCTGCTGTTTGAAACGCGACGCGAGCTGGGTCTTGGAGGTACAGGGTTTGTGTGGCCTGCTGACAGTCTGGGAAGCCGGTTGCGGTTGTTGCGAGACATGGTGTGAATGGGATGGGTTGTGGGGGAAGGTTTGCGTGGGACTGATGTGTGGAGCAGATGAGCTTTGGAGTGCAGATCACTTTCTGTGAGGAAGGGAAGAGAGAGGTGGGAGTTGAGCGGGGTGCGATTTTATACCCAGCTGATTTGCGAAAAACCTCTCGAGTCCGACAGCAGGCGGTGTCACTCGTAAAACAACGTGTGACTCATCAGCTTGTTTTGAAAGGGGGAGGCTTAAAGTCGAATGCTTTCGCGCTAGAGGTGATGCTGCTATTCCGTATACTTTGCAACGATGATGGCCATTTTGAGGGAAGGCTGGACGCAGGGGAGATCAACAGTATCTGGTTCAGTAATACTATGATATACATAGAGTGCAGACTTACTCGAAGTCGTGCTTGAAGTTTGAAGGCATGCGTGGTGCACCATTTGTCCACGATCCTGAGCGAGGGATGAGAAAGCCTACAATGTGATTTAGGTGAGTGCAGGCAGAGTAAGAGTTAGGAGAGGGGAAGGAGGAATCAGGAGGGAGATGTGACGCTGAACTTTTCCGTCTTGCACAGCATAATTAGCGCAAGCAGATGAGACAACGGTATCCGACCTGAGAAAAGGGTTCAAAGTAAAGTCTAATTGCGGTTTCGCTGTACCTAGCTCAACCTAACTGCCCTCGAGGGTTATGTCTCTCTCTAATGGTCCTGAACGATCAATGATCCCGAAACGAGTTTGTTCTCGAGTATGCATCCATCTGGGATATCGATCCTCTGTCCATCTTGCGTGACGATAATGACCGTTCCTCTGAGGGTGACTTTTCTTCCGAACGTGACATCCCCACTGACAGTCAAGTGATCGAGCTCTAGCAGGTTGGGGATGGACTTAAAGCGCTTCTGGTAGTTGGCGACCTTCTTGAAGTGGTCGCCGAGCTTGATGACGGGTGTGGAGCCGAACATTCTGTTCTGATTCATCTCAAGACATCCGTGCTGGAGGTTGTATAGATCGGAGGTACTGCAAACCTCCCATACATCAGCCACAGTTCTTCTCTTAAAACGAACGACGATGGCCACCCACATGAGCAAGAGATCCGAGCAGCTCTTCACTGGCAAGAATCTCGAACGGGGTACATTGATACCATGAGCGTTGTTGAAGTGCTTGATGGCAGCTCCGACGGCAGTCTCTAGCTGAATGACAGCTTCTCCAGAATCGGTCGTCTTGTTGTTGACGATGATTTCCAAGTCCATGCCGTCACCTTCTAGGACACGCTTGATGGCGCGTAGGTTGAGCCATAGGTTGTTGGTGTTGAAGATCTTGAACTGCAAATCATCGCAGCAGATCAGCCTCAACATCGTAGAGGGACAGAGCGAGAGACAAAACGCACCTTTCGAACAGACTTGAAGTCCTCAACATGATCGTTTGGCACTTGAGCGATTTCCAACAATCTAATAGTTCCCTCATAGTCGATAAGGGTACCTCCCTTAACGTCCGCCTTTGTCTTGTCTGTAACTTCCATCAAGAACTCGGCTTGCGAGTCAATCATGTGCTGCAGGATGTTCAAGTCGACCACCGCGCCCAAGTTGTCGACGTTGGATACGAAGATGTACTCTTTGCCGGCTGCGAGGAGGCGGTCGAGAAGACCGGAGTTGGAGAGCGCATCGTACAAATCTCCGTGACCAGGTGGGTACCTGCAAATATACAGCTAATTAGCTTAGAACTAACAAATGAAGCGGAGGGCGACCCACCACATGCCTCTGTCCTCAGTTGCGGATCTTGGGCAAGGCAGCAAGCTCTCCTTGTTGACTCTTGGGAATCTCGACTGGTTGAACGTCATTATCTCAATATTGTGATTTGCGTATTTCTGGATGACTCTAGCTGTATCTTCATCGGTATTGAACGAGTTCATGAGGATGAAGGGGACATTGACATTGTGCTCCGAGTTCAAGTGCTCGATTTGTCGTACGCTCAAGTCGAGGAAAGTCATCCCTTCGCGCACTTCAATGACGGATTTGGGACCGACGCAGCCCATAGTCGTGCCGAGTCCTCCATTAAGCTTCAGGACAGCGAGCTTGTCGAGGATGGATGGGTCTTGAGATGGTGAGAGCGTGCTGTAAGGTACGACTTGCTCCTCCTTGGGCGGCTTGATCTTGTCCCATTCGCTGTGGACGTTCAGAAGCGAGATTTAGGGGACTTGCTTAGACACGTTCGCATTGTTTAGCCACCTACATTTTCGAGTTCTTGACCTTCTCTGAGAGGTATCTATTGAATAGCAAGAAGAACGACTGCATCTCTGCTTCGAAAGCCTAGCGTGACGCCAAACGTTGCCAAATCAGGACGGGTTGAGAACTCTCAGGGCTGAAGTCGTGAAGCCGGGAACATACCTGCTTGTACTCTGGAGCTTTGATGCCTTGTACGAGCTTGTTGAGCTCTGCTCGCATTGCTTTTGCGGTTACGCCTGTGCATTGCAAGAAAGGGAGATGGTGGGGATGAGCGGGCGCCGTCTCTGGCTTGGAAGATGTAGTTTGCGCTGACCTGTAGCAGCGCTCTTGAAGCTGTAGCATGTACATTAGTTGACTAAACCATAGTGTTTGATGCTGCGACCACTCACTCCATTGCCGAGTGACCTCTAGTTCTCCTGGATGCAGCTCCATCGTTCTGCTTGCTGTTGCCGTCTGGGTGTAGGGATGCCATGATTGACTGTCTGTAACTGATGTATACTGCTTTGTTGTGTATCGCCCAAACTGGTTGGAGCAGAAGCAAGAAGCGAAGATATGATAGCTGGATTGAGTGAGGCGCCGGGCCAGCAGGTCAAATCCAGGAACAGAACAGGCCTGCCGGATGCAAAGTAAAGCGTTGACGTTGGGGGCACACTCTGGGAAGATTATAGTATCACAAGATGAGCCTTCCTCGTAATGATCCATCATCCATCCATCCATCCAACCTCAATCTTCCTCGTTCTTTGCCCTCGAGCTCCTTGTCTTTCCGACAATCTAGACTGATATACGATTGCAAGATGGACAAGCTCATGCACATACTGACGAAACTGACCTTATCACGCTGACGATGATGTCGACGTTCCTCGTTGACTGCTCCGCTCAAGCCTTATGCTCAATCGCGATCCTGCCGTAATTCTTCGTTGGGCGCAAAGGCCACTTTTACCTCCCCCATTGTCGTCGCACACCTCTCTCCTTCCTACCAGCTTCATCATCTACATTCACTCTACACCTTCACTAACCGCACCATGAAGTTCTCCCTCTCTCTCGTCGGCGCGACTGCCCTCGCTCTCTCTGCCATCCCAGCTCACGCTCAGGGCGACACCCCAGTACGACGGCTTCCATAGGACATCAGCAAAAACACTCACTGATGCTGTGAAACAGACGATCCAAACTCCAGCGGCGATCGTACAGTGTCAGCCTGTTCAGATTGGTTTCTCGGGCGGCCAATCCCCATACTTTTTGAGCGTCTTACCGGGGGGCTAGTTTTCATTGCTTCTCAGTAGTCTACAAAGATATACTGACTTTGGCGACTCAGGCGATATCTCCGCGCCTTCAATTCAGACTTTCCCAGTCCAAAACGCCGCCGGAGCCTACACATGGAACGCCAACATCGCAGCTGGTACCTCGATCACTTTCCAGATCAGAGGTTCAAGAGGTGTATTGAACTACTCTCGTGCGTGAAGCCCTCCCTTGATTCAAGCTCATCGATCCGTGCTGACAAGTGGGTCCCTTCGCATATGATCAGAGCAAGTTACTATCCAGTCATCTAGCGAGTAGGGCATACAAAGCTTCAATAAACACTGAGAGCGATAAGCTGAGACGATCGTTTTCAGCAACTCCTGCCTCGGACAAGGCCAGCCAACCGCAGGTTCAGGTGCCACATCGAGTGGTAGTGCTACCTCTCCATCCTCATCTAGCGTAAACTCCGCATCGAGCGCCGCTTCTTCAATCTCGTCCTCGCTGTCCTCCGTCAGCTCCAGCCTGGCTTCCGAGGTTTCAAGCCGACAATCGTGCGTTTCCTACAACGACAACTTACTACATCAATCACTAATGTTACCTCATGTGGATGTCAGATCCGCCAGCTCCGCTCTCTCGAGCGTAGTCTCGTCCCTCTCGTCCGGCGCTACCTCAGCTACTTCTGCAGCCAGCTCTTCAGCCGCTCCCTCCTCGTCGGCTCCTGCCCCTTCGGCACAACCTACTGGAGCTGCTTCTTCCACCACACAAGTGGTCGGAAAGGTCGCCCTGGTAGCTGGTGTCATGGCTGTCTCCGCCATGCTCTTCATCGGAGCTTAAAGATAGGGTTGGGAAAACGGGGCGCAGCAAAGTTCTGCACCAGCATCGTCCCGCTTGAACTTCCGCTTCCATTCCTCCAGGCATGGTCTTGATTTTAGTATTGTTTATTGTTGGGTTGTTCTATCAGTGTTCCATCCTCGACGCAGGACCAGAGATGCGTTGTTATTTCTCCCGCTGTCGTGTGTCATATCCTTCCTAATCTGTTATTACTATTCGATAAGCTCTCTGCCACTCTGTTCAGTCTCCAAGCTGTCCGATCTAGACCTCGCTGATCCAGAGACTCTCACATTATGCCTTGTAGGGAGGCGCACTTTCACCGTCAGCGGACGGCAGCAGTGCTGAAGAGGGACTGTGCTGCGTGTTGTATGGCTGTATTACGGCTGATTCGGCTTGCGCCTGTCTCTGCGACTTGATCTGATCTATACGCAGTTGAGCCTCCGATGGGCTGTTGCGTTGCTTTGGAGCTTCGATATAACTTTCGTAGGTCTGGGTATCCCGATACAGCATTCTGAGTATGCGTCCCAGGCGTATCTGTTTCCTCTCTTCCCTAGGTGACCGTTTCGTACGCAATGACGTCGAGCTGAGGAATGGACCGAGCTCGTTGCGCCAGAAGTTGACAAGAATTCTCGTCACCCAAGATGCAGCTTCATCACCGTGCTTAGCGAGCGTCTCTTCAAGTTCCAGATGATAGCGCTCCAGACAATGTGAAATGACATCGACGGTTCCGCTCCATTCAGGTTGCAATCGTTTAACCTGTTCGATCTTGGTGAAGAAGTAACTGTGATGCAGATCGCAGGTCGTCAGCCATGAATGTTCATCCTCAACACTCGCTGATCCAGCTTTACTCGAGATTAGCGCTGGCTTCTTCGACCGTCGAGGCTTGCAGGAATGGGACAGCGAAGCAGGCAATCTCATCCTGCTTGGTCAGTGGAATAAGCTGCAATCGTTTGGCCAATCTCAGCATGTTCTCAGAGTCGTAACAGATTGGCGTCGAGCAGACCGGCAATTCGGATTCTTCAGTCTCTCCCGCAAAGTAGTAGTCGCGATATTGGGATTGCAAAGATATGTAATCACAGGGGTATCGAAGGTATGAGCTCGATCAGACACGCAGCTGCCGAACAGGATACCATGATCTCTCAAAATAATTATTCAAAGATACTGCAGAAGGAGGGAAGGCAAGGCAGAGGGAAAGAGAGAGAGAAAGAGGGCGGAGCGGCATCTCCACCTGTTCTCCATACGCGAACTCTCTACATTCCACATTCCTTTCACCTTCTTTCATGATCCGTCTTTCACTTGTCCATGTGCAACTTGGTTCTTTATATTTTGTGGATCTGTTCTATCAGTGTCCAAGTCTTGACATGATGCCAGAAATGGGATTGACATTCTATTAAGCGTTTGATTTGTCAATGTTGATATTCTTCTTATCTCAAGATCATTCAATATCATCGGATTCCCCGACCGAGGCCGCCCGAGACTAGTCCAGTATTGTAGTGATTCTGCTTGCCTCAAGCCCTGTAAGGCGGGGACCTTTCGTTAATATTGAACAGCCCGGCTGCCTGAGATGGGGCCTCAGATGAGTTCTGCTCCACATTGGAATTTTCAAACCCAGCAGCTCTGCCTTGTGTTTGTCTCTCCAGCTTGATCTGATTTATGCGATCTCGAGCTTTAAACGGCGTACGTGCTCGCCTCACAGCATCGAGATGTTGTTCGTAGGTCTGGGAACCTTCGTATAGAGAGTCGAGGATCTCCCCAAAGCATGTCTGCTTCCGTTCCTCTCTAGACGACCGCTTCAGGCCCAGTGACGTTGATCTGAGGAATCGTCCCAACTTTTGGTCCCAGAAATTTGCAATCTTGTCTGTGACCCAAGGAGCAGCTTCATCGCCATGCCGAACCAAGGTTTGTTCCAGTTCGAGGTGATAGTTGCACAGATTCTCCCAGCACACAGTCGCGCTCCACTCGGGTTGTATGTTTTGCAGCTGGTCCAAGATACCAAAGAAGTGGCTGCAGCATCGTCAGCCGGTACTTACTGTATAGTCTACGAATGACCCTGGGACATACTCAAGATTTGCACTGGCTTGCTCAACTGTGGAGGCTTGCGGATAAGGAAGAGAAAAGCCGGCGACTATCTTGTCTTGTTCGCTTAAAGGTATGACGTTAATAGCTTTGGCAAGTCTGAACATGCTTTGAGGGAGACAGTAGTAGTCAGAGTGGACGAGAGATCCAGTCAGAGTCCCGGCCCGAATTGGAATGCGAAGACGTCAAAGTCTTCTCCGCTTAGGTATCGATTTCTGTCACCGAGTGGTATCTTGGCAAGTGATGCGATTGTTGTGTGCAAAAGCCTGTCGCTACAGTACGAAAATGGGTGGTGCGGAAGTCTCTCTGAATTGTACAAGAGCAAAGCTGGGTTACACGGTAAGAAAAGGAGAACTCGCTGATATGCAATCAGATCAATTATCGTAATCACCTCCTCCTCCTGAATCGCCTCCCTGCTGGCGGCCTACACCACCTCTAGGACCCGCTGGCTGGTAGCCTCGATGGCGTCTTCTCTGAAGACCTTGCTGATGAGCTTTCCAAGCCTGCATCTTGACAGCTCTCCCGTTCCTACAATAAACGTAGAAGGTCAACTATACCAGCACAAAGGGACGTTTAATGAGGAGCATGACTCACTGCATGTAGTACCCTCGCCCATGATGACCATGTGTAAGCCAACCAATGCAGCGAGCTACCATGTGTTGATGCGTGAAGCGTCGCATCAGACTATACGAGATACAGAGGCGTCAGCCAGCAGCGGTCGATCTCCGAGATGATACGCTCACCCTGGTCGGTTCTGCTGTCGTCCCTATCCGTTTCCACCTTCGTCATCATCGTAGCCTTGTCCAGACATGGCTTAGTCAAGTGTTTGAACTGTCTTTGGTCTGTGATAGTCTGCCCGGTAGTTTCAGAGAGATGGGCAGAGCAGAGCAGCAAGGATGGGGCTTGCGCTCGAGCTAGTTAGCGAGCTTGCATTGCCATAGCTTGTAGGTTAGGAGTCAGCTGATAGAGCCCTTGACCGTACCGCAACAAAGGGAACAGGGAACAAGCGGAAGATGTCGGTAGTTTACGTGGGCGGAGAAGTAGGTGGGGGCCTAGAAATGTTAGAAAAGATAGTCAAGCTCGAGAAGTGTAGCTTAGTGAATGAATCTCCCATTGATACAGGTGTTGGAATTACTGCGACGATAATGAAGCGATAGGGGTCTTGGTTTTCCCAAAGGGTGTCTGCGTGAGCAAGGGTAAGTTGGTTATCATCGTGACACGAATGATATAGCTTACGTAGCCAGTGTGCATCTTGCCCTTGAGACCGTCTATCCACGACACATTGGAGGGACCGCTGGAAGGGCGCACGTAAGATTGGCCGCGATAGCTTGAGCATGCGTTCCTTCGTCGGCAGTCGCAATGACTGTATCGTTTATCGATACGTTGTACATCCTGCATCCCCAGCCTGAGAATGTCCCAGCGGGTACGTATCCCTGCAGATTTGGCACATTGTCCGCCAAGTATGCGCTCCTGCAAGCCATTTCAGGCTTTCCGGCTTTCACTGCACCATCCCTCAGGAAGTTGCACTGCTCCAAGCATTGCTCCCAAAGAGTAGTATAGTTTGCCGAAGAGTATGGCAGATCCCAAGCGTAGACTTGGTTTGCGGAAGGGAGGGTGACGGTGAATGATTGATAGTCTGCTTCTGTAGCGTTTGGAGTGGTGACAGGATAGGCGACTATGCATGCGGCCGGGTCTACAGGTAGATAGCCAGCACCACCAGCTCGTTCAAAAAGACCTGAAGGAGCCGCAGTGACGAGAAGGGAGGTTGCTGATATGAGGATGGCCAGTCGCAGCATCATAATATTGATGGAATTGTCGTGTTAAGAGCAGAGAGCTGTCCAATTCCTGCTAGCTCCTTCTTGCTTCCCGCTATTTTTTGGCCAAAGTACGGACGCCCGGATGGATGGCTGATTATTCTTGGTCGAGCTAGACCTACGAGGTACAGGGCCAACCACGCAGACAGACATCCATGTTCCTTCATCTCAAAGCTGCTGATCCATCCGACTTCCTGGGCACTTTACCAAAGCCGGCACTGCGATCGAATGAGTAGCGTGGTCATTCGCGTAGAGGGTCCATCAACGAGGCAGCTTCATCGTCAAAAGCAACGGTCTAGCTCTCATAGATGGATGTGTGCGAACGCTCGGCCATGCTCGAAAAGCAAGAATTGTCGATGGTCGAGGAAGCAGCCTCCCAAAGTCTCTGGAAGTAGCGAAAGCCTTGCAGATCGACTGCATCTTGAACATCACATCTAATACCTCCATGTGTCCTGCGCATTTCCTATCTGATCCTTCTTCATCGACGTCCCGGGACAGGCAAGAGAGCTCTCACATGTGCTCTCTCTAAGGCTTCTGTCCTTATCATGTCAAGCTGCGAAAAAAAGGCATAACTCGACAATCACGGACTTCACCATTGATTGGCAACTCGCGCCTTTGCAACATGAGCTTGAAAGGTAAAGACAAGCTAGCTGGGAGAGCGTGTCTACAGCTTAGCTCGTCTTTCACATAGATGAGCAGACTTTATTAGATTCAGGTGAGCTTCTGCGTACTTCCCTCCCTTACGCTCCTCCGCTGATTAACGCTTTCGCTCAGCTACCATGCCGCTTTCCAAGAGAGGACCCAGGGGTGTTCAAGCAGATCAACCAACCGCATGCGAACAGTCAAAGTATCGCACATCGTCACTTCGATCCTCCTTCAACAGCATTGGCGGTCCTGTCTCAGTCGCATCCCAGATGCCTGCCCATCATTGCTGTCCTGTTGGAGAAGCTCCACGTCCCGCTCTGGCATCGCATTCATCTCGGGCTAAGATACCTGAAGCAGCCATTTACAAACCCGAATACAAACGTGACCTGCCGGCAGACCCAGTAGTATCAAGACCCGTTAGCGAACGCATCAAAGACACCTGCGCCTACTGTGGGCTAGCATATGGAGGGTGCACCACTGCAGTTACGTACCCGCTTGCCGGTGCGACTGGACTTGTCTGCGGGTTTCTGGGTTGCGTCGATGGATGCTTCGACAGCCGCCGTACAGTCACGAAGGGAACGGTCGAAGATGCCAAACTTGGTGCACAAACTATCTCATATCTGGCTACCGCGGCGATGTGTGTACCCTGTATAGCGGGGCCGAGCGCTTCACATCTAAAGCATTCCAAGAAGCTAAGCCCCAAGGCGGAGAAGACAACACTGAGGGTCATGATGCCACAATTCCTCGGCAAGACTGGAGATAGAGACTTTGAAGGTTGGAGATCGCAGCGCTGGGTGATACGAGTAACTTGCAACGAGGAAGAGCACAATTCTGCATCTCGCGCCCGTCCGGTGTTAAGAAATGCATGAAATCGCGCCCGTCCGGTGTTAAGAAATGCATGAAAGTCCCGTGCCTCTCAAATAAGCACAAAACAGCCAACGCCAAGCTGCAGGTATTCTAGTCAGTCTATTTCCTCCCTCATCCATACTCAGACTTGATATCCAAAACTGTTCCGTCAACCAAAGGGAATATTTCATCTAAGACGTCGAAAAGTGAACCGAAGCTCGAAGCCCATCTGGGGCCACATGTCGAGTTGGTACGGGCCTAGTCATCTCTCACACTCCAGCCGCCTGCCGCCTCTACCGATCGCCCATTAATCTCGCGCGAGCCACTACTTAGGTGTTCTCCTCCTTACAAGCTACGACATGGGCAAACTCCGGTGATCACGAGTCCAGTCCTTTCACCACCAGGTTACGCCTTTGGGATAGAAGCTTGAAAGGTAAGAGTGCGAGCTCAAAAGCTAGCTGGGACAGCGTGTCTCAGCTTAGCTCCTCTCTCATCATTCGCACAAATCTAGTAGATCTAGGTAAGCATCCGTGGTACTCACTGAGCGACGATCCAATGCTGACCAATGCTCGTGAGTAGACAACATGCCGCTCTTCAACAAGACAC
Source organism: Erythrobasidium yunnanense (assembly GCA_001600175.1). NCBI lineage: Eukaryota > Fungi > Basidiomycota > Cystobasidiomycetes > Erythrobasidiales > Erythrobasidiaceae > Erythrobasidium > Erythrobasidium yunnanense. Next base: position 1,023,668 of record BCJC01000001.1, read on the forward strand.
CCAAGGCCGTTCCAGCGGATATGCCAACCGCCCGTCGACAGTCAGCAGATCGCACGCCATCACGCCAGCACTCCATCAACAGTATGAACAGTACATCTTCGGGCGATCGTCGAGGATCTCGGACTCACGCAGCCGTCCACTTCCACCAGGAAGAAGGTCCACGTCCCATAGCTGCGACACAGACGCCTTCGAGAACACGAGTTGGAATTCCCAAGGCAGCTTATGAGCAGCCAAAGCTATCTACTCCTAGCGGATCCGTTCCAGGAGAATCAAGGACCGCCGGCGACACTGTCAAGGACACTTGCGCCTACTGCGGCCTCGGGTACGCAGGATGTACGGCACTAGCGACGTACCCTGCTGCTCTCGCTGGCGGAGCAGCCGGCTTTGCTACTGGGTGCGGATGCGGGCTGCTCGAATGCGGGGTGTGCTGCATACCACGATGTTTCGGCCACTGCCTTCCCCCCAAGAACAGGAAGCCGTTCCCCTACAGTCGGTCCGGCGCTGGAATAGTCTCCGGAGGAGTAGGTTGCGGCCTTGGAGTGCCTTGCATAGCGGGACCGAGCATCGATAGGCTCGAGAAATCTGGGAAGCTGTCAGAGAAAAAAGCCAAACGAGCCAGGAACATTGTCAAGCCTTGGAAACCACTATTTAAGTCCGCAAACCTGAGCCTGTAATACATACACAAGTTCCGTCATCTTTTCTATTAGAATGGCAAATTTCTGTCTGGCCTGATCAGTCGTCTCGATTGTCTCTAGTTGTACAGCCAATCCAACAACAACATCCGACAGAATGCCAAATGTACAAATCCCGAAATTGTGCAATAATACGTTGACGAATGAGCAGGTAGAAGGTACGCAAGTACATAGGATAGCGTGAGCAACGCTGTCTTTCCGAGCGAGACGAATGAGGTGCAGGCGTAAGCCTATAGACTAGAGCTAATCGACAGTCCAGCCAGCCGCCCGCTTGCTGTACTTGTCTAGCCACACATTGAGATCACCCAAGATCACCTTGGCCAGCACTTTGGCGAAGAAGTCGGAAGAGCGACGCAGCCGGCTCTCGATTTGCCGACGTACATCCACGTGTAGGTCTGAGTAGGCACTCTGCGTGTGTGAGGTGGATTGGCCATTGATGGTGCCCGATCGAGCGCGAGTTGTGCTATTGTCCGAGGCTTCGGCTTCTGGCTGTAACGAGCAGATATGGCGGTCCAGCACTTGAACGTGGATGCAGAGTCGAGAGATGGCGGCGACGTAAGTCTCGGGAGCATCGAAGCTGAATTACTGTTAGCAACCTGCATTATAGCTAGAATAACATGAACCAACTTCTTTGTCTTCGTCATTTTATCCATCGATCGAGACAGCTTGGAACTCCACGCACTGAAGGAATTCTGCATAAGATGTCGGACTAATCAGTTTATAGCCCCACGTCTTGGACTGGTAGAGACGTACATTGCTGGCCTTCTTTCCGCTCGACGCCTCGATGAAGCCTAACTTCTTGGACAGTGTGCTGTGCGCTTCCTCAAGAAGAGACTCAAAGCTGTCCAATTCTTTGATCATTTTCTCACTGGCGTTGAGCCTTGCAGCCATTGGCAGGACTGGATTCGTAGACACAAGTGGCTCTCCAACCTTCTCCACACTGTCCAGGCCCGCTAAAAGAAGATCAATCACCTTGACTTTGGTCTCCAGATGAAGCAGCTTTATACCGGTCTGCGTCCAGAGCTGCTTCGGTATATACAAGCGAGGTGTGATATACCCGCCAGTTTGCATCGACTGTCTCAGCTGCTTCATAAAGTGATAGGGCAGGCGGATCTGGCTTCGCGGAGGGGCAACATAGCCTTGCCGTTGATCCATGGAAGTCATATCTACTGTATCTAAAAGCGGAGCTTGTATGTTGCCGAAGCTTGTCGACGCTGGCGTTTCTGGCTCTAGGAAGGAACCTGAAGCATCGTAGCCGGCAGCAGCGTATTCCTTTCGCCTATCTTCATACCCTTCTTGGGCGTAAGCTGCTGCCACTGCTGTCGGAGAGATTGAGTTTGCCTCATCGATCTTCTGCAGGTAGTGTATTGCTGGTGCAATTTTGGGTGGATTACTCGCCGACAGATTCTCAATGACTGACGTAGCATTCTTTGGAGTAAATGCCGAGCTCGGCAATGGCGGTGTATTTTTCGAGTGCTGCGAGCTGGACCTGGCGTGACTGACTGGCTGAGATATCGCCCGATGTCTAGTACTGTGAGCAAGGCCCTCTGCGGTCCGACCATTTTCGATGGAGCCGACATTCTGAAGTCCCGGCTTATCCTCCCTGGAACTAGCAAGCGGGACGTCTGGATGCGGACCTCGCGCTCGAGATGTGCTGGTGTAATCTTCGGAAGGGTTCGGGCTCCTCCGCCGTTGACTGATAGTACCGTGCGCGGTAGAAGGGTTCACCAGCAGACTCTTGTCATTCAGACTGCTCGCAGAAGGCATGGATGCGGCTTGAGCCAAACTAGCCGACCGACCCTGTCTACCCAGCGTACTACTTGCGGAAGCAGTCTGCTTGTGTAGAGGAACAAGAGGAGGTCCGGCGGAACGTAATGCTTGATCAGGGATTGGAGGTAGAGGCATTTCATGTCCTGCTTGTGATAGCCAAGGCCCAGTAGCCGAAAAGGCAGAACCGCTTGCAGTAGAAGACAACGAATCCTGACTAGTCACACGGCGTAGACTAGAGGAATGCGTTGCCGAGCTAGCTCGCGAACTAGCTCTCGAGCGAGCATTGTTCGGAGGTGAGGTGGTCGACTTTTGGCGAGAATGGCTCGATGTCTGCCCATTTAGGGATGCACTTCCCATTGTCGGTGTCGTAAGATGGTCGTTGTGTACGTCTTCCAGCGCTTGTCCTTCTCCAGAATCTGTAGAGTTCACAGTTGGCCGGTACAAAGACTGGTACGGGCTGTCTATCTCTTCCTCCTCGTCCGTAGCATGACGCGACACACCGACATGCAACCTCCGTCTGTCGTTTGGCGAGCCGTTCACAGAAGCGTCCGCGAACACAGCTGCGCTGCCCGAAGCAGGCGATCGCCTGGAGGATGCAGAAGCGGCAGAGCCTTTCTTGGCATGTGCAGGTTTGATGGTATGGGCTTCTCCCAGTGTCTCTTGAGGCTCACTCATCTGGTTCGCAAACCTGTCGATCTGCTGCATGTCGTCACTGTCCGGCGAGAAGGATAGTATGCTCTTGTTGCGCGACGCAGACAACTCGCTGGCGTTCAAAGATCTTCGTTTGGCTTTTTCGCGCAGAGCCTCGATGTCTGGCGAAGAGCCGAAGTTGGGTATGTCCGCAAACGTGGTGCCCAGATTTATTGGCGTAATGTGAGGAGCAGGGATTGTAGGGGGTGGTGTTTGTTCGACTGAATTATGACTATTGGAAGGCTGTGACCGGGGTGAGCTGGGGAAGGGTAAGGCAGATTGACGCGCCATCGCAAGGTGCCGGCTTTGACTGGTAGCATTCGGCAGTCTGTCATCGTCCCTGGGTCCGCTTTCAGGCGTATTGGGATTTTGAGCGCCGGGAAACTTGTAAGCATTCCGTTGAGCAGTCTCTAAGGCTGCTTCCTTCTCTAGCGCTTCCTTCGACAGCTGATCAATCCGATTACGTTCTTCAAGATCGATAGTGAGGACACGTATCCGCTCTTCGTAGGTATCGTGCTGTGGAAGTACGAGTATTAGCGCATGTTCAGGCTACGCAGGCGTCTTGTGTATGCTGTGACTTACGATGACTTTCAGCCGCCGGCTCTCATCTAGGCGCATCTTTTCCCGCTTGAGCAGTTTCTGCTCTCGCTTCTCTCGCTCTTTCCTCTCCTCAGTTGTCTCCCCATCCTGCTGATCGAGGTCATATTGAGACATCCTCTCTTCCGCGCCACTTTGTGCTGCACCGGCTTGCGCACTCCTCCGCCTTTCTCTCCTCTTCTCGCGCAGCTGGTCTAGCTTTTCCATTTCCCTAGCCCGCCAATTGCTGGCGGATTCTTCGACCCTCTGCATAACCTGCCGCAACAAGCGTATACTCTGCTCATAAGCCTGAATTGCCGCCTGCTCGTTTCCGGCACTATCGAGAAGGACAGCGGACTGTGCTTTCTGTAATGCCACAGTAAGTACGGATTTCGAAGGCATGCCAGAAGACGATGAAGTTGAAGCTTCAGCAGCTGTAGCGACTGTAGTAGCCTGCGAGTGCGTCCGATCCCTGCTCTCACGGCTTGGACTAGCCTGTATATACGAGCCATTCGGCGGACTCTGTACCGTTCTCGCTGACCCCGCAGAGCTCTTTGGGAAGTCTTCTGTGTTTCCATGCATATAGCCTAGTGCAGACAGAGCATCTTCAGCTGATATGTCTGTTGTGTTGCTGCCTGACGGTCGATGACCACTGGGCGGCGGTGGAAGCCCAATAGAAGGAGGTGGATTTCGAGCACTAGACCCGGCGTGCCCATGCACTTGTTGAGGGCTGCTAGCAGATGGCGGAGAGGAAGCTGCAGGCCTGCGCTGTTCGATATTGCCATTGGGAGCGGGCCGACGACCTGGCGCGTCTGAGCGAGCGGTATAAAAGCGTTCTTCGCTGGCTTGCGGCTCACCATCATCGGGATCTGGCGAAGGATACGCGAATGGATGTCTGGGCGTCCTGCTCGCGTTTGTTGCCTGCCGCTCTCCTTCGCTTGACAGTGTCGGCAAGCCATCATACAGAGCTGTGGCTGGTCTTGTATTGTATGCCATGCCTATGTCGTCCGGCAGTGAAGGCAGAGACGAGCTGGGTGGAGGTCCGATGGGACTTGCTCTTGCGCTCGCATAGCTTGAGCCGGGCGCATCAAGGCCTGTAGATGGGCTGTCTATATGATTGCCATAATGGTAGCTGTGGATGTTTGAAGAAGGTCCGAAAGTGTTGGTCGAGGTCCGTGATGAAGCAGAGCCGTCCCTCGACATGGGAGTCGCATTCAGGTAAGCCATGCTGCCTGGCACTTCCGGCAAGCCAGACGGTGATAGCTGGCTTTTGTTGTAGCTGGTTTCTTGCTTGTAGCTCTTGCTCTCAGAGCGCGAGCGTGCCCCGATCATCCCAAGAGGTGCGGTCTTCTCGTGGTTGCGATTGCCCTAAAGCAGTCGCACTGCTTGTGCTGCAAGCCACGTATATTCTGTCCCTAGCTAGACCACTTTGCGCTCGTCCCTGCGCTGTTCTACGCCTCTTCTGAACCGTCGCAGCAGTGGTGCCCGCAACGAGAATGCTTCAACGATATTGGGTGACTGGCGGCTCGATGTGCTCTGCGTAGCTTGAAGGTAGCGAATGTGTGCTGTTACGGTGCGCCTGCTGAATTCTCCCTCGTCCGATGTCGACTTTCCGGGTATCAAGTCTTGCGTAGTGCTCTCTGCCTATTCCTCCTGCTTGTGCATTCTCTGCTGCATTCCCTGGAATGGATGGTTCTTGTACTCCAGATGATAACGGTCCGTATACTTGTAAACTGAAGGAGTGAACAATTGGTGAGATTAGCAGAAGACAGGCCAGATCCGACGCGATACGAGAGAGACAAGAGTGGGAAGACACATCAGACCAAGAAACGATGATGCGATTCAGTCCACTATATGCATGTCAATCAGTCTATGCTACACGCTTGCGCATACTTTTTATTAGTGAAGTCTCTGGAGCTCCTCCACTAGCCGGAGTACCTCATCACTCGAGATCGCAATGCTCTCGTGCTCACTAGCGCCTCTCATGATAGCTTCTAGCTCCTCCTTGGTCTCGACATTGAGAATGTCTTCTACGTACGTTCCATCTATGAAGCCAAGTGCTGGGGACTGCCTGTGCGGTGACTTGAATGCACGATGACTATAATGAGGCAAGTTTACATCAGTATTGCCTCAGAAAGTAGTCAAATGTACTCACCGAGGTTGCTTCAGACCGCCGGTACCTTCAGGTAGCGTTTTGGCCATGTTGCGCTCCAGGTCGCTGAGTACCTTGCTCGCTTCGGGTGACAGCGATGCAAGCATGCCAATACTACCATTTGAGGTAGCGAATATGAGCTGTGGCACAGCTGCAGGGCGTACAGTCGATGTAGCCGCCGACGAGAAGGACGGAACGAGCGAGCCTGAAAGACCGCAGATCAGCCCACGCTCAGATACAAGATTGTGAGGACACTGACCAGGCGCGAATTTGTTGACTACCTCGCCCAGGTGTACCAGAGCTTGTGGTGCGAGAAGCTCAGACGATTCAATTGCTTTCTCCGGCACAGATGCTTTCGCCGTGAACAAATTCAGGTCGAGGTCAGCTACTACGATAGTCGATGATCTTGCTTCATCGTCTGCTGCGCCTGCTTGACCGTTCATTGTGCCACTTCCGTAGACATCCTCGATGAAAGCGGCGGAGAAGACACCATAGCTCGAGTACTCCCTTGCGCAGCAGATAAGCTTGTTTGTGGCTACGTCGTAGCGCAACATCGATGGGGCGCGAAGTGGGTCTACCGCTACTAGCATGTTGCCCTTCGAGACTAGAGAGTAGGCGATAAAGGTGCCGCCCCATGAGCACAGATGCTCCAAAGCTCGTGAGTTTGCATCGTAGGAGTACGCAATGATCTATAAAGTCATCGTTAGACCCGTATAGCTCTGACCTCGCTGAAGATGTAGCTCACCTCATGATTGCTACTGACCGCAAATCTACCATCTTCCAGCTTTGTTATAGCATGAACAGCTCCTCTTGTTTCTGTCTCTCCGCTGAGAGAGAACGCTCTGCCTCCATTCCTGCTTTGCCTTTCTGAAAATACCAAGACACGTCCACGAGTACATTCTGGCTCAGATGGGTCGATAAAGCCAGTACCGACTAAGAAAGACTCATCATCATTTAAGACTTGCATGTCATCGGAAGTACCGGCTAATGACTGGACATGCACTGAGCGCGCTTCTTCCTGTGGCTCAAGAGGGTAGTCGAACAGAACTGTGGGAAAATAGCGTGTCAGCAAAGGCGGCTATCCAGTAGACCTGTCGACTTACCATCGAATGTGGCCTCATCCAAAATCTTGAAGCTACTGCTTCGGTAGATATCGCCAGACAAGCGATCGAGTACCTCCTGCAAGAAAACAACACCATACGCTTTGAGAGTCTTCGAATAGCATATTCTACGCGGTGCTTCGTTTCCAAGACGGATTGTGCGAACGTGGAGCTTCTGAAGCGAGTCGATCGAGCCTATGTTCAGGCTTGTAGCTGTAGCGTAAATCATCGCATTCGGATAGGCTGGACTGGCGATTCTGGAGACAGAAGTGACGTCCTATGCGCATATCGACATATGAGCGAGTTGTTCCGACAATACTTCAAGGCGACTGGCTTACCTTCAGGTTTGCGCTTGCGTATGTAAGCTTTCCACCTGATCGAGACACGATGGTGCTTCTGTCACTAGCTACGAATACAGCGGGCTCAGGTGCTGTTCCATCTTCAGCGTTTCCGCCCGTTTGGACGCTATGTAGCGTGACGGGCCGGGTACCAAGAGAAAGCGTTTTCTTGCTGGTGAGGTCAACCGTGACGTTATCCTTGATCTTGAATGTATACGAAACGAGGGAGCCATCGCCAAGGCCGATGAATAGGTTAGAAGCGGAGTCTGTTGTTGCCGCTGTTGTATCGGCTGACGGCGCAGAAAGGGTGACTGCCAGGATCGACCTTAGCAGATAGTTCGTGTCGAGAACGATGGTTTGCACCACTTCCAGAGCAGGTACAGACAAAACAATAGCTTGGTTGACCGTCCACAGGCCAACGCTGGCTACCATCCTGTCCTGCTGCTGTTCCATAATGCTGTCAAGGGAGAGACAAGCGATTTCATTGTCGAACAGGTGACTTGCTTCCATGGTGATTTGACCATCTGTGCCAACCTGAAGGAGAGCAAGGGTTGCTCCTCCCGCAGCTAGCAGTATATATTCTCCGCAACCACTAGCTAGCGTAATCTTGCTCCCTTCAGGTGACGACCATTTCGATGAACTCGTGTAGACGCCATCGGCTGTCACCTGTACGAGATGCTGCCCAGCAAAATGCGCCGCGATGGTTGGAACAGCCAAGTTGAAGCCTGGCAGGCTATCTATCTCCTCGATACTGCCTTCCTCTGAGGCATTGACTGCCAGTATGCGCGTTTCGTTGACGAAGGACAGAATGAGGAGATCTTGACTTGAGCTGTGTATGAGATGCGTTAAATCGATTCTCTTCATATAATAGATTGCAGAATTGCTTACCCAGCTGGAGCAGGAACGCTGGAGACGGACCACACTCTCTGTACGCCTTCCATGTCCAGACTTGCGAGCTCAGTCAAACCGACACCGTGCCTTACCACTCGGAGAGTGCCATCATCTCTGCCGCCCGAGCAGGTAACAATATGGGACTGTTGGCAGGGGGCATTCGTCAGCGAAAATTACTTGCATTGTGAGGTAATGCAAATTACCGGCCCTTGACCGTCACCGGTCTCTACGACAGTGAAATCGACAATTGGTGCCAGATTGGTGTAAGCATTTACGATTTGCAGCTCTTCCATTTCTTGGCTACCGTCTTCTATGTCCATATCCTGCGCACCAAGCACAGTTTGCTGGATCTTGGGAAGCTTGGTCAAAAGAGAATCGCCATAGTGGCTGCCAACGAATACGTAGCCGTCGCCTAGGTCGACAAGACATGTAGGACTGGAGACTCGGCCGTTCGTGATGCTCTCCACTGTGAGCGAGACTCGTAGTGCACTCGGACCCGATGAGCCGCTGGATACCGAAGAACGACTCAATCGCCGAGAACTTGCTTTGGGAGATGTTGGCGATATTGGGCCTGTAGCAGAAGATATACTGGCTGATCGCGAAGTGACCTTGAGACAGAGGTAAAGAGCTTGTCCCCATGCATCGACAAGAAGGATGCGACTTGAGTCATGCGATAGCATACAGTAGCTGAGCAAGCCATAGTCAGCTCGTTCTCCAGATCAGCAGAGATGCGAACCTACGAAGTGTACTGGCTGACGGGCAGGCTGCATTCGATCGGCTTCGTATCCTTCTTGGGCAGCGTCTTGCCTCTACCAGACGATGTAGCACTTTCAGACAACTTGCGCTTTGTGCCTAGGCCAGGCGGACTCAGAGCTGAACCTGCCTGACTTGCGGCAGAAGAGCGTCGTCGGGGCATAGGGATCGCGCCTGGGATAGTTGCTGGAGGGCTGCTGGGTGATGTTGCTAGCGGAGGAAGAGCTACTCCGGGAGATGTAGCTAATTGCGAGGGGGAGGGCGCTTCTTTGGCTTTGCCTTTGCCTTTCTGCTGGGATGTCGACAGTCTTCGAGGGGCCGAACCCGGAGAGACCAAGGGTCCTGGCTCATCGACCACCATTCCTTCTGTGATAGTCGCGGGTGCTGCCCTTTCCTCCGCTGCAGCTGCAGGTCTACCAGTCTGAACATATCGAGCGCTGTCCTGGCCGATGACGATGATACCCTGAACACGATCGGTACTGATAGGAATCATGAGCTCCGCATCTGGATCAGCCAGCTGGAGCCCGGAGTTTGGTAAGAACGATGTGGTTTTGTCGGGATCTTCAGGATCTAGCGACCGGTTCGCCAGGTTAAGCTGATGGATCTGGAGCACTCGTTGACCAACGACGTTTGTATGTATTGTAGCTAGGCGATAATGTGCGGAATTCTCAGCCGCGGGCAGTAGGATCATCGAGTTGAGCAGGAGCTCGGGAATTCTGCGTGTGCGGTGAGCTTCTTGTCCCTAGTCGCGTTATGTAGGCTCACCTAATGGTAAACCCTCGAGATAGATCGACTGTGTCATCCTTTGCTGCCTTGCTAGTCCTCCGCTTCTCGGCTGCTTCTTCGAGGAGGACCACCCGGATCAAGCCTTGGTATCCATGAAAGACCAGAAACTTGGTTGGTTCCAAGCTATCATTATCTGCTGTAGCGCCTTGTGGGATGAGTGCCACCAAATCGGTCGAGCTCGACGCGCTTCTTTCTGCGATGCTGTGACTAGCGACCGTCTTGATGGTCTCATTGTTGAAAGAGAGTATGAAGAGTTGGAAGGTGGTAGTGAGAACGGCTACGGCCAGCGTAGGAGATTCCGATGCGCGTAATCGGACTGGGCATATCGAGAGTATCGTGCCGTGGATGCCTGCAGTCAGTGCAAGGTGAAGGCCAGATGAATCTATCTTGTGAATCTCTAGACATTTTGTCTTGCTGCGAAAGCCGAAGCATCTTCAGGATCAGCTTGCCCGCAATTGCCGATGATCTCGCTCAGCTTACGCCTGAAGTAGGGATGGCACGCCTTGCTGTAGGAAGTCGCCCTTCAACGCATGGCTCACGCTTGTAGGCGGCTGCGAATAAGCCAGATACTGCATTGTCGTAGTCGAGAAGCTGGAAAGACGCGCAAAGATGATCTCAGTCAAATTGGAGCAGATCTAGAGCTTCGTTATCGCAAACAGCAACCAAAAGAGAGAATCAGAGATACACGTATATTAGACCAATGTCACTGCTATAATGCACTATTCTCGCGCTTCTGGCAATTCGGAAAAGCGTCGATACATGGGAGATACATTTGACATCCACTGTTCTTCCTGCTTTCGTTGTGCTAGTTCTTGCATTAAAACCCGCCTCCGCCGCCGCAGTCCTGCAGAGCCACCTCAGCTATGATCAAAGGCAGCGCAAAGAATGCTCTTACTCCTCCTCCACCGCCGAAGTCGCCGCCATAACCTCCTCCAAAGCCACCAAGGCCTGCTCCGAGCATGCTACCTCCGAGAAGGCCTGCGCCCATGCCCAGGCCAAGGGGCATGCCAAAGCCGCCCATGCCCATGCCCATTCTGTTACCATACATACCTCCGCCGTACCCACCGTATCCATATCCTCTGCCATATGCGGGATCTGCGAGAATCTCGACATCAGCACAGCCCTCAACGTCGACAAAATGTGCCTTACAGCCGCCGTAGCCATTATATGCATAAGCCGGGCGCGAGTAGGTCATGGACCGCTGCATAGATGCTTGCTCTAGAATGTCCCTGGCTTTATTCTCGGCATGCCTGCGTTGCCTCTCGCGCGGTGTCTCGTTACGATGGAAAAGTTTCCTATCGCGCATGCGTTAGAACCAAATCGGCATACTGAAATTAAAATGAAGTGCGCATACGATGCAGAACCAGCAGGGTTTTTGCGTTCATACTCTTCGGGAGTACCCATCTTTGAGAGGATGTACTCGACCAGTTCTTGTCTAGTCTTGAAGACGCGCTTTCCATCTCGTTGGGCAGGAGGGGCCTGCTGCTGAGACTGTTGGCGCAGCATGGGTTCTCTGGACGGTCCATCATTGCCATGCGCTTGCCGATAGTCTTGCCTGAGCTGGTCGGCCACTCCAGCTCCGCTTGACGCAGATTGCGAGTGATTGGATTCCGGCTCCTTAGACCACAACTCGTGGGCGTATTCCTCAGGAGAATGTCCTGATGGTACGTTCTGCAACCACTCTGGTTGATCCAAGGGATGGAGCCAGGAACTGACGGGCGGCTTCGCTCGGGTATCTACGAAGAAATAGTGTTCGCTCTCTTGATCCAGTTGTACAATCCAGCCGCTACCACGACATAATAATGGCATTAGTTACGGTGAAGCCATACAAGTATCGGTGACCAGACGAACGGAGGCAGAACTCTTGTGTCGGTCTCCAAGTCGTGCTCGCTCTCATTGCGAACAGGCTGCGACCCAGTCTGCGATTGCTGCTGAGACTGCGACTGCGATTGCTGCTGCGAGTGTGCTGCTTGAGGATGCGGCGCCGCTGCGACTTCGCCGGTTGCTTGGGCATAATCGGGGGGAGGGTCGGTAGGTTGATTAGACATGGTACGTGTATGCAGCAGTATACAGATCAATAGAGGGAAAGAATAGTCCTTCCAAGAATGCGATATGGGAAGAAGGGAACCGGCGAACCGCGATGCCGTCACCTCTGCATTTTGGAAAGAGACGACTTTCTTTTGATAGATCGAATAAATATGGACTTGATGCAGCACACACAGCTTCTATTGATGGTCTGCTCATGCGACTGCCCACTCCATAACGTCCCGCCGTGCCCGTCTATCAGAGGACACAGGTATCGAAAGAAGCGCCTGCAGCCTTGAACGAAATCGCATCGATATGCTCCAAGCAGAATGATGAAGAGTAGTCGCCAGAAAGACAGGTTACGAGGCCTCTGGCTGGCTGCGAGACCGAGCTCGGGTGCCAACGATGTTCGACATAGGGCAGAATTTTCGCGCCAAAGCGGTATCTAGCACTGGACTATGCGCGTCTCTTGTCTTCGTGCAACCATATACAATGGCGAGATCGCAGCCCGAAGCTGAAGAATCTGTCTCTCACGAGTCCACCCCTCTGCTCGCCGACACGGAGCCCTTCCCATATGGCCACATAATACCGCTGTGCTTCGCTCGGCTGTTGGAAGCTTGGTCATTCTGGATGATTGTCCCATTTCTTCCGGCCTTACTAGAGACGAAGGCAGCCATTCCTCAGACGGATCTCGGTTTCTATACTGGCCTGATCGAGGGCATATTCTCGGCTATCCAAGTCGTCACCATGCTCTGTTTAGGCAGTGTCTCCGAAAGATGGGGAAGAAAGAGCGTGCTGTGCTTCTGCCTGCTAGGCCTCAGCATCTGTTCCTGTGGCTTCGGATTTGCGACCTCGGTATGGATGATGGTCTTCATGAGATCTGGAAGCGGGATGTTCTCCGCCTGTACGGTGTAAGTGTACATCTATTAACCGAGTGTTGCGCTGTGCTGAGCCTGCCTCCCAGAACTGTCCGCGTTATGATCAGTGAATCTACGCAAGGAGAGGCTACAGCTAAAGCGTTCAGCTACATAACAGTCGCTCAGAGTGTCGCACAGATAGCAGCTCCCACCATCGCAGGCATGCTTTGGACCGGCAACCAGACAACCTCGTCGACTCCGCCAATACTGGTGCAATACCCTGCACTGCTTGCATGCCTTGCAAATGGAGCAATAGGCATAATCACCTTGATGTCGACGCTCCTTTTCGTGAAAGAGGTGTGCACTGACACTCTTCGAGTAATGCTAGCTGATCAAGCAGTCACAGACACGTCAGATTCCAGCGGGCGACGCCAAGAAGGAACAAGCCTCTTCTATTTCTTACCTGCATATACTGCGTCAACCTAAAGTTCTGCCTTTCCTGATAATCTACGTTGTGGAATGGGCATCTGGAAGTGCCGTGCGGGCCGGTGAGTGGTCATTCGTAGCATGATTTTCGCTCTTGACGCCAGATTATCTAGTTCAAAGCCTTTCTTGGTACACTCGAGTGCAATATGGTGGATGGGGACTCTCAGTCCGCGAGATCAGCTGGATATCTGGCGGCCTGGGAGCCTGCGGTATAATTTGGTCGATCTTATTCTTCCCTAGGGTGAACACGAAGCTCGGACTTCCGCGTATCCTCACGGTCTGCTCATATAACTATGTGTGCATTCACTTCTGGGCCATCCTGTCGAATCAGCTCCTGCGCTCGCATAGCTACAGACTCTTCTACTTGCTGTGTCCTCCATTTCTTATCCTTCAGAACATACTTGGGTGTTCTACTGCCAGTACGTCCAGCGAATACGCTCCGTCTGCAGCCTTACTGACCGGGTTGCTATCATAGTTGCGATCCAGCTTCTCTTCAACGACATAGCTCCGGAAGGAATGCTTGGTCCGATGTATAGCTTGGGCTACGGGCTTGGAGCTGCACAGAGGGCTATCGTACCAGCAGCCGTGACAAGTCTCTATGCATACTCGGTCCGCAGACAGATCCTGAATGGCTGCCTAACTTTCTTCGTTCTTGGTGCTATCGGCACCTGTTACACTGTAGCCCTTCGAGTCTTCCTTCGCAAACATGTATACAAAATGTAGAATAGAATCAGCTGCCAGCTCGTCACTCTCTTCACGATACGTGACTTTCTTTTCCCACCAAAATACTTAGCTAGCAGAGACTGGCGACTCTGCACCGTATAATGCTTGATCACATCAAGGCTTCCCGACTTCCGCAATGCTGCGTTTGACAGCCCAACGCTTCGCCCGACTCGAGTATGAGAAGGGCGCATCATGACACCAGCTGCACCAACGAACGCCGAAACCGACACTGAGACAGCTCCCTTACTCCCTCATACAAAGCACGGGCTGCGCTCTCTGCCCGTTTTACAGCTTGTCGTCCTGTGTTCTGCTCGAGCTGCCGAAAGCTGGATCTCGTTGTCGCTCGCTGGCTATCTTGCAGGTATGATACGTAGTAGGCCGTGGTATTTCAGCAACTGACACTGCGCAAAAGCTCTTATCGAAAGATTGGGAGTCCCAAATGACAAGATTGGACAATATAGCGGAGCTGTGGAATCAATCTATGCCTGCTTCCAGACTGCTGCTATCATATTCTGGCCGCGAGTCAGCTCCATCTATGGACACAGGACTGTACTCTGCTTCTGCCTTTTGGGTCTGTCGCTAAGCTCGCTCTGCTTCGGACTATCGACAAAGATCTGGCAACTGCTGCTCTGGAGAGGCGTTTCAGGTCTTTTTGGTGCTTCTACACTTAGTAGGCTACTCTTGGCATCCTTTAATTGGATCGCACTCAAGCATTCGCAGCTGTCCGAATTATCGCTGGCGAGATTACCGATAAAGATACAGCTGCTCGAGCTTACGCTGTATTGAACGTGATCGCCAACGTGGTCTTCACGATTTCTCCTGTCGTTGCCGCTTCTCTTTTCACCTTGGGTTCTTCGGCTGCGCGTCCTGCTCTTCTACCAGCTTGCTTGAACGGTGCATTGGGTATCCTGGCTTTCCTTCTCGGCTTCGTCTGCCTGCAAGGAACCGCATGTCGGGGAGAGTCAGTTGCTGGGAAGAAAAGGGGAGACATTGGCTTTATTGAGCTACTGCGCACGCCAGGAGCTGCTTTAGCTGTCTCACTATGTGTTTCCAGCTGGATACTGGCAACTGCCTTTGGCTCGGTGATGCCTCTCTTCTTTTACACCGAAGTTGTGGCCGGCGGCCTGGGTATGAACACACAGCAGGTTTCCTACGCTCTTTCTGTACTGGGTGCAGTCAGCGCGATCTGGGCAGTTCTCCTCTTTCCAGCTTTTACACGTCGATTCGGGACACACGCTCTGCTGAGGATTTCTGGCCTGACGCACATCGTCAACGGAAGCTTTGCAATACTGTCCAATACGCTTCTTCGACGAGGGCAGCTGTCCGTCTTTCGAGGTCTCCTTCCTGGCTATCTGATCTTCCAGACCTGCTGCTTCATGACAAATACAGGTGATCAAAGGCTGCTCACCCCCGCTATGTACCTGCACTAACACTTTTATAAGTGTCCATGCAGCTGGTCATCAATGCAGCAAGCCCTGAAGGTGGACTGGGCACGATGAACTCGTTGGCGACAGCGCTCGGAGCTGTTCAAAGGACTTTCGTCCCTGTCTCTTCGACTAGTCTCTTCGCATATAGCGTTTCCCAACAGGTCTTGAACGGACATCTACTATAGTACGTTCTGATCGGACTTGGAGTTCTCTATAATCTGCTCCTGCATATAGGCTTGCCTCGACTGCCTGCATAGCCATCAGAGATGGGTCGCAAGGGCACTCGCTAGATATACGTTGTAGACTGTGAAACAAATCATCGACATGTTCGAGAGGTCGGTGTCTGCCAAGACGCAGCAGTGGCGAACGTGCTCTCAGCCGAATTGACGCAGAATGACGGGCTGCATTTTCAGCAATTTGTACTTCTTCTTCTTTCCCTTCGCTTGTATCACTGTACACTAGGTGTATACCGCAGAAGCCAGGCGAATGCTGGCTTTTCTGTCTTTCCTGGGCCTTCTTCTCTGGTCGCCGTCTTCTTCTGCTGGTCGCCTAACTTCATCGGCTTTCCTGTCTGTCCCTCTCCTCATCTCCTTAACACTTCCATCTGTTGTTGCTTGGCCTCAATCATCTTCGTCGTCTGCTGCCGGCAAGCCGACTTCTGGCAGCAATGCGACAGTTCCTTTAGGTACTCGGGCTGTCTTCGGTCTAGGGCAAGAATGGATGCAAGTCAACTCTATTGCGATAGGCTTTCTGCCGGACTGGTCAAGGGAGAAGTAGGCATTGTATTGAGGCTGTTGAGGCGAGCTGATTGATGACTTTCCCGCTCAGTCCGGTTGATATCAACAAGGAACTAGGCGCCAGCATGGCGATAGTAGGAGATTACATTGATTTCACCATAGAAGACCAGAGTATGTCACAAATCGATTGGCATCTTTCCGCGATCAAACGGGTCAGCGCACGCAGCGTGTACGCGCCTGCAATTCGCCCTAGGTTCAGTCTCAGCAACTGGACAGATGAGATGTCGCAGACAGTCGCGCAGAAAATGGCAGACCTCGAGAAACAGGGAATCACAGTTTGGTGCAGGTAAGCCAGCCTTTCGGAGAGACGACTCGGAATCTCATCAACGTATCCAGGTTCGCTTGGGAGATGAACGGCGACTGGTTCCTTTATGGACAGCAGCCCCAACAATATATGACAGCTTTCCGAAGCCTGTCGACGGCCATCAAAGCGACTACCAACTCGACCTACCTAGTCTGGGCACCAAACGTATTCTACGGTGACCCTACTAGTCTTGCTGGCTACAGTCAATATTATCCAGGCCAGCAATACGTCGATATAGCAGGTCTCAGCTTGTATCAGCCTGGCGATCCAGGCACAGTGCCCGAATCAGGCGCTTTTGTCAAGGCCATGTCATCCTTCTATCGCTTAGTGAGCGTCATCTTTCGGATCGTTGGGGGCTATACTGATTTCGATTGTTCAGTACGGTAAAACGCACCCCATCATCGTTGCGGAGACGTCCGCACCCTATACGTACGCTGTTCCTAGCAACATGCAGTACTGCAACGATTGCGACATTCAAGGCAATCTTCCGGATGTAAATCAGCTCACAGCGATGCCCTCAAACGCTGCAAGCGAGTATGATATCAAGATTGGCTGGCTCAAGCAGTTGACGAGCGACGAGGCAGCAGGCCGATACCCAAACCTCACAGCTATCTGCTTCTTCAATTATTTCAAGTATGGATCGATGCATGGTGACAACAGCGTGCCTACTGTGAAAGATTTCCGCGCTGTAGGCGGACATGCAGACACGGAAGCTACATTCAGGCAGATAGTTGGCAACGTAACGGCCTACCAAGGTGGATGGTCAGGCTCTGCCAGCAGATCAGCTTCACTCAATTTGCAGCTTTCAGTCACTATTATAGCAGTTAGCATTCTGTTACGGACACTATAGTAGCATTTCGAGCATCATCAGCATTTTGTATTATATCGCATGGAACCAGCCTTAGATGACTTTCTGCACGAGTGATCTCGTCGAGGGAAAAGGTTGTCTTCCTAATCTTGTGTGGCCTCTGTCCTTGCTCTTTGGCGAAGCGGCGCACTGTTTCCTGCTCCTACCGCAGAGCAGATTCTGTGAGGCCTCTGGAGAGACTCTTTCGTTTAGGTGCATATCATTGTTGCTTTCATCGCTGGTCACTGTCAAAGGGAAATCTCATGTCAAAAGCCCATACTCTAACCTCTGACTTCAGAAAAGTCACACTGCACTGGCACATGACGTGCAGGAATGACCGTGCACTTGAAGATTGACATTCATAGATAGCGCCAATCGCGCAGATGAAAAGGTCGGCATCTGGCATCATCTAGATTGCCCAGACGATCGCTAGATGGACTTGAGCGCGATGCTAAGGACCAGTTCATGAGGGTAGATTGAACGTTTTGCACGACTATGGGGAAAAGGATGTGATGGGCGTCATGAACGCTCTGAAGTTGGAAAGCAATGTGATTCTTCGGCAGGAAAGGTAAGGAAGGCAATTGAGCACGGCCAATGACTGACTAGACACAGTCATAAATGGTATTTGCGGTCCTTTTCTGAGTACAGGGCCTTGCGCTGGTAGCTTCAGTGAAGCGCCGGAAAAGGAAAGGCTCTTGTTCTGTGATGTGCCCTGCTTTCCTG
Source organism: Erythrobasidium yunnanense (assembly GCA_001600175.1). NCBI lineage: Eukaryota > Fungi > Basidiomycota > Cystobasidiomycetes > Erythrobasidiales > Erythrobasidiaceae > Erythrobasidium > Erythrobasidium yunnanense. The sequence continues at coordinate 1,041,605 of BCJC01000001.1, forward strand.
CGGATACCGCCAACAGAGTTGAGGTACTCGAGGCACGACGAATAACCAGAAGAACAACGCGTCTGGATCTTGCGGGAAGGTCCAGCTTCGAGTCGACGGGACAACTTGTTTGGCTCAACGGCTCCGCGGCGGAGACAGGAGCTGTCATAAAGCAGAGCGTCGAGTGTCTTTTGGATCTTGCTACTTGGATAGCTCGGTACTCTTCAATAAAGATATACGTAGACCTAGTCGGCTCCCCGGCCAAGGGATCGATCTCAAAGAAGGCAAAGACCTGTGGTGAAGAAAAGCGCGAAATACTCCATCAGACTAGGCATCAGCATCGAAGTGAAATCTCCGTCGCTTCAATTCTTTCCTCTACCAGATTCTCAGGACTTCGCTGCTCTCTGTCCTCTTCTTCTCGTCTCGTCAAGCTTGATCAAGCATCTTCACCAATCTATCTCAACAAAGCCTATATCCAGGTTTCTGCAGCGCATAAGCATGCTCTCCTGACCAGGAAATGGACAAGCTTGTTCGACTACTAGGCCCTAATCTATCGGTCCTCACGCATTAAGCTGTATCTTAATCAGTCCAAGCACTATCGCCTAGGGGTATAGGAAGTGCAGTTGACATGGCCACGACGAACGATGGCCTAGTGCACAGTCTGTCAGATGACAGACTGGCAGAAGCTTTAATCACGGCGCTGGATGTCCTCAACATTGGTTCAGAGGAGTACCGGCGCATCGTTGAGCATGGCCAAGCTAGCAATCCTTTCAGTCGGATACAGCGACACTTCCACATCATACAGCCCTACAAAGACGTTGGAACACACTACAAGATCCTCTTGGCTTTGGCGACGGTGTAAGTCCAGAGACGCGTTGAACAGGCGTCAGGAAGAAAGCCTTGCTGAAATACGTCTTATACACGCAGATCCGTCGCTGTATCCATCATCACTATAATACTACAATACAGAAACAGGCGAGCTGAACCACGTGGTTTCTGGCTCTTTCGTCGACACTATCACTTCCAAAACAAAATCCCCTACTTGGTCCCTCATCCAGTCAATATCATCGTCGCATCAACAATTATAACTAGTATATGTAGGTCGCTGGCCTCTGTCTAGTTACGAGCATGCTTCGAAGTTGGCTCATTTCGCCCCTCCAGCTCTGATCTTCTACTTCGTCTTCGCACTCGATGCACTCCATCTTAAACGCGTGGGTCGATCGATGAGAGTCGCCAGCTGGTTCCCGGCCGTTTGGTAAGACTGATAGCCGTATGCTGCCTTCACTTACTGAGAATTGCTTTAGGCTCTTCTTCTTCGCTTCTGTCTGGCTTTCTGGAATTGGCGCCCTGTATCTGACTTTTCTGACGCCAAGCCAATACACGCGTCGAGGTTCTCTAACGGGTGTCAAGAAAAGGCTCAGTCCTACCTTACTCAACGCGCTCTGCTTTGTAGTACCGATTCTATCATACTCAACGCTGCTACCGATACAGATCAAGCAAGCCAACGCAATGCGATTCTCAATGCGCGCCATGCGAGATTTCAATGCCACTCTCGGTCAAATCGGCATAGCGTGGGAGAACGGCGGGCACACGATCTCTCTCGATAATGTCAACTTCCTGAGCGAGCAGGGACTCAAGACATTGCACGTTAAGAAGGATTGGCGAGATTTGTGGATGGCAGAGTTGGCTCTCTGGTCGATATGGACGCTCCTGGCTACGCTTTGTGCGTTACCCTGCATTCTGCACTTGGTCTTCTCGACGAACAAGAGGATCAGGCGAATGGCAGCTTCCCATTGTTCTGCTGCGAGCCTGGCCCAACAGGTTAATCAGCGGAGCGACATGGTGGCACATTCCGAAGCTAGCCTCGCTACTCTACCTTACGCCAGTATACAGAGTGTACCCGCTTCCACTGCGTCCTCCCATACATTGGTCAGCAGCAAGTTTCCCACTCTGAGCCTCCTCGACACGAGCGACCTCAGCAAAACAAGGGTATCCCCTATTCCATCTCCCTTGCCGAGCGCAGTACAATCACCTACAGCCACCGAGTTCTCACAGCAGCCCTTCTTCCCGAACGCTTCTTTTGCCTCGATCACATCCACACCTAATCTAGTCAGCTCGCCCGTTTCGTTCCTTCCTCAGCACCCTCCCAGCCAGTCTAGCAGTCGGCAGAATCTGTCAAAGGTCAGGAGACTGTCCAGTTATGCTATATCTCCAGGGAAGTCTCAAGGCCTCGACGAAATCGATCGTAGTGATCTATCCGATCTGAATAAACGATACCGGCATATCTTGGCTCTTTTTGCTTTTGTTATGTCTGTTATGGGTTGTCTGTGTGCCTTCGCTATGTTCGAAGCCGCTAGCGATGAGACGGTCTTGACCAAGTAGGTCCTCATGACTCTTCGGTCGGTTGCAGTTGGCTTACCCTCATATCTTCCTGCAGCTCCAATACCACCAATATCGCAGTATTGGTTGTTTCCTACGTATATACTATATCTGTGAATGCATGGCTTATTTACAACATGGTGAGTCGTGCTCGAGTCGCCCTGTAGGCAACCGAAACGCTGACAGACATGGTTGTGACAGCATCGGCTGGCTACCTCACCCTCAGAGAAGTCTCATATGTCTCCTTATCCAACTCCACGGGCTTCCGTCCAGTCCAATCTTGGTTCCTACAGCTTCAATCGAGAAAAGGGCTCGGTGGCCAGTCGAGATGACGAACTGGACTTTATGCAAGCGCTCGAGTGCCCGCGCATCACAGTGGATCTCTCTGAAGGCCTTCATATCGAAATGGACGATAAAGCTCCCTCAGACGGCCGGCCGCGAATGTCTAGCCTCGAAAGCAGCTCTACTTCAGGATCGTCTGGATCTTCCGAAAGTCGGCCTTCTGGAGGGCGAGTCCAGTTCGTGCGACATGAGTCAATCGAGCGGCGGCGTTCGAGCTTTCGTGCAGGGAGTTTGGACCTGGCTTCTGCACTCAATCTTGCTCCACCATGGGAGCGCGACACTCCCCGCTGAAAAGCTATCCGTTCATAGCGAAGTATCTGCCGTGTCTATAGCTGTGCTAATCATGTGTACCACTTCGATTTTCGCATCTGTACGCAGTCAATGAGTGTCAATTGGCACATGATGTCTTTTACCTGTGTAGCTTTTCACTGTTATCCAATCAGTAACTAGATGCGTACCACTTGTATCTGCGCATCCTTGCCAAACTTCTTTGCTTGCCAAATTCTCACTCGACCTTTGTTCACTCAATTCTCGAGACCTCATCGCATTTCACTGTCGTTCCATCTCTAGCTGCTTGATAGCACCACCATGCCTGAACGGGCTCACCAGATGCTGTTCGCCGCGCTGTCTCTGCTGGCTGCAGCGAGCTGTGCACGCGCTCAAATAGTTCAGGATCCACAACTCGAGCTGCGACGATCCTCATCTTCATCGTACTCTCTATCCAATATAGAAGGATCCTGCTCAAGCTTGGAGCGAGCAGCTGGCTTGCCTTGTTCAGGCGACGATGAGAACGCACGACACGCGCAAGTAATGCTTGAGAAACGCCAGGATGTTATACAAAGCACTACTACGAGCATCAGAATCCCTCAAACAGCAGCTAATGGGTGTGTATGCGCGTATGAGTGCTGCTTGTTCACCTTCGCTAAGAATACATGAAGGGGAATCACCATGCTCACTCCTGCAGCGACGGCGCAAGCGACCTTCTACAAAATAGCTAGCGTAAGTCGCTGCACCCTGCGAGAGGCTATGTGCTGATTCAAAGGGAGTTACTAGGAAAACTATATCACGTTTGGATGGAATTACACGGACGTGCTCGTGCAGCCAACTTCCATTACGATACAAGCATACTGTTCACAGAACAGCTATACATACCCAGTGGGACCTACACAAGGTCTGCCTGGCGATACGACCAGTTATGCCTGGAATCCGTACGAGTACGAGCAAGCCAACGGTGCGACACCCTTAGCAGAGGCAAGCTATACGTTGCGCATATTCCGAGAAAACGGGTATGCAGCTGCACCTTCTGCTGGATATATGAAAAGCTACGCGGGTACCATCTTTGCTCTGTATCGCCCTCAACCCTGTAAGTCTGTTGCGCGTGCTTGGCAGCCTGCTCCAAACTGACTGTTAGCTGGCATGACTATAGATACTGCCCTTGCAGGTGTGTACATCTCGCACTGTTCCATCCGATTATGTACACTGACTCGTATCTGCAGACGGTTGGACGTGTGCTGCCTGCTCAGCGGCTGTTCGGTTGACGGGCATCCATCCGGCAGTGATTGCAACCACAGCTGCTGTACTCTTTGGCAGTCTGACCGTGTATCTGAGGATAGCTTGATAGCTATCGACCTATGGACAATTAATCGGGGTCTTTCAGTCGTTCTGTTCGTTGGCATATTCGTTCCTCTATTTCTACGTTGTTCAATATCCTTTTACTTTAGTCAGTCTGTCTATCTGCAAATTAGCACGTCGTTTCACCTCGTTCTACGGACCATCCGCTCATCGTCCCTAATCAGATAAGATTGCGCCTTTGTTAGTCCGTTTGGCAGCTTTTCCGTGAAGACTGTCTCTTGACTTTCTGACAATCAGTACAACAACAGGAATCAGAGCAGCTACAAAAAGGGCTGCAGAAGAAACGGGAGTTTACTTTCTCATAACCTAACGCGCTCAGGATCACTCTTGGCTTCCACCACCGCCATCATCATGGAATCCAACTTGAACGCGAGATATGACTCAGAGTCATCTGCAGCATCATCCTCATCCTCGTCATCAGCGTCGTCCTCCTCGTTTTCCAGCGACGCACGTAGCCCACTTGCTCGATGGGAGAGTGCTCTCGAAGCCTGGCTCGCTCCTGGCTCGGGGTGGGATCTGTCTGGCGAGCGTGTATTGTCACATCTGGTCAAGCAAGCTACAGCGCAGGCCCATACCGATGTTCTGCGGCCAGCAGTCGTCAAGTAGGGAACCCTTTCAAAGCATGCAAAGCATCAGTCGGAGTGCTGAGTTGTACATGTTGACGTTCGCAGCAAGCTTATAACTGGTCAGATACCTCTTAATACACATATCCTCTACCTTATGATGCTTCACAATGTCTACGAGTGAGTCCGAACGTTGCCCAGAATGCGCACCTGTCGGCTATCGGTACTGATGCCGTGATCGCAGTGCTCTTGAGACTGCATTGGCTAGACATGCAGACAATGCATTACTGGCTTCCATCCACAACCCGTCTATTCTGAACCGGACTCAAGCAATTGCAGAGGATATCACATACCTGCTCAAGCTGCCAAACGGAGTAGACTGGCAATCACATCCAGTTGCTAGAAGATATCGTGCATCACCTCCTACAGCTCTGCAAGAATATGTGGAAAGGATACACTCGCTCGAGGCGGAAAACCGCCAAGTCCCTTCACATGGTGTCGACTATGTCTACCCACCTCCGCCCGCTGAAGCGTACCTCCTCCTATCACATGCATACGTACGATATATGGGAGACCTCAACGGAGGGCAGATCATTAAGGACAGCGTGTCGAAGGCATACCACCTAGAGCGCGATTCCGACGATGGGTTGCGGTTCTATAGATTCGACAACGAGCAAGGAGTCGCTGCAAGTCCTGCTGAGCTCAGCAAGCTCACAGCATGGTACAGAAAGGGGATAGATTCGGTCGGCGACCAGCTGCAGCCTGAGCAGAGAGGTAAGCTACGCGCTTGGTTTCACCTTACGGATGCCAGACTGACTGTTGTTTCTTGCTTATGCTAAGCTGCCCTTCTCCAAGAAGCAAATCATGCTTTCGAGCTGAACATCCGGCTGTTCTCCTCGTTCTCAGAAGAAGACGATACAGCAGCGCAAGAGCTTCTCGTACCACAGGATCTCAACACAGCACGCATTCCTTCTCCAAGCTTGGAAGGTTACGCCAAAGCAGCTGCATACATGACGAAAGACAAACTTTCTCCGACTGTCCAGAAGAAGAGGGGTGTCCAGGAAATACCAGCTGGCACGCCGACAACAGCTGCTCCTGCAAGACTCACTGCTGCAACTAGTGGAATAAGCTCTGTTCAGCTTCTGTTCTTCGTGGCTTTACTCCTTCCCGCCACTTTCGTTATCCGTTCATTCATCAAGTCAATCCTCCTCGCATAGCGCTGCTATTACCATCAAGGTATTTGAGCAGTATGCCCTTGTGTTGTGTCCTCGCCCACCGTAGCAGTCTCGAGATGTCGATAGTGCAGCTCGTGTCTTTGTAACTTATTCGCAATTTCATAGACTAAATAGGTAGCTTTCTTTATACTATACTTCAGTGGATAGTAGGAACGTTGTACAAGCAGATCATAAGGAGTAACATCATCGCCGGCTTTCAAACGCGCTTTGGATCCGCTACAACTTCGCTCTCTATATGTGACGAAGCTTCATGCTCACAACCCTGCGTTCCGCAGCTCTGTCATCACTGTTGAGACCTCTCCGTACTCCCTCGGCTCTGTTCGCTTCTAGCTATCGATTCAATCGCGACATGTCGACCACGTCAGAAAGACCTCATGATCATTTTTTCTCTACCGAAAGCTCTATCTTCTTAGTCACGTCGCCGAACAACGAACTATCGCGAAAAATCGCGTCCAGCTTGCTAGAAAAGAAGCTTTGTGCCTGTGTAAATGTTGTTCCCAAAATCACATCGATGTAAGCCGAATCTCCTACTATGGGGACGTAGCTAAATTCTACTGCTATTCAGGTACTGGTAAGGACGTTGTCGACTCTCGCACGGCTGGTTATTTCTGACATTAGATTGCCTGCCGAAGGTGGGATGGAAAGGTACAAGAAGATACAGAGGAGCTCCTAGTAAGCCTATACTAATCTCTATGAGCCCACTCCATACATACTGTTCCTTTTTTTCCAGATCATCAAGTCTACGAAGGCGATGGCAGCTCAGCTCGAGGCGGAAGTGAAGGCTTTGCATAGCTATGATACACCAGAGTTCATCAGCATCCCTGCAAGTACTTCTTTGACTTGAACGGTCGATCGATTGGCTGAAACTGGCGATTCAGATAACAGGAGGTTCAGATAAATATCTCAAATGGATCAACGATAGCGTGTCCCGCTGAAAGCTGTTCAAGCGATCGATTTCGGTGGAAGCATTATAATTTGTACAACTACTAATGATTGTGTGCAAGCTAGAGAAGATACACAGCAGCGCTGACCAGCAGCCAGTACCCATATTGCAAGAGAGTTTGCATGCCAAGAAGTGCGGATGTATGCATTTATGGTATATCAACCACATGGTCTACCGAGACGGAGCGTACAGCTCCATCATCGTCTTCGAAGACGAGCTTGTATTTAGGCGACTGCATGCGCAAATCAGCTTCAATTGGCCTCGCATGGCGATCCAGATAAGGCTCACCTTGCCTGGCGTCGGCGTAGCGACAACCTTAGCGCGATAAAAGGATGTAGTGTCTGGATACAGCGCTATGACATCGCTACCAGTCGGGTAGGGAACGCTTGGATAGGTCGACTTGTCGCGTGGATCAGGAAGGACAAGTATAGCTTTGAGAGTAGTGTTATAGCGCCTAGACAATCCGTTCGGTTCAGCTTTGCCCCGCTGAATTGAATCGAGGATTAACACTCACTCGCCAGGCGTGCCTTCCGCACCGTCCGCATCGTCAACATCTTGCACTTCGTATCGGTTCTTGTCGCCAAGAATACATCTGACGATCCTAGCCTGTATCCAATCTGTGCTTCCCGCTTCCTGTTTCACGTTCTTCGGCTGACCATGCTTTGGCGGCGGTCTGAAGGCTACGAATCTGCCCTCTTTGAGCGGGAGCTGTGAGCTCAGTATATCTTTCCTCTCCTTCTTGGTGAGTATTCTTGTGCCTCCTGGCGTCTGTGCGCCCGATGCAGGACTATCTGCGATGCCCGTATGAGGAGGAATTTGAATGCCTGTGACGGCAGGTTGCAGGGCGACATCTGGATTTCTCGATCCGCGTCTCGACATGTTCGCACTTCCTGCAGACACAGACAGAGCAGGTGCTGGAGATGCTCGAGCAGATGCGATCCCGCTAGTGTCGCTCAGTCCTGGCGAGCTTGCTTCGAGTCGCCGCTTCTTGCGCTTGCCTCCATCATTGACTGTAATGTATGCGATTCAGTAACAACAATCATGGGAGCAAATGCGATGGATTTGCCTACCCTGTAGCTGGTCAGGGGTCCGGAGAGCCACAAGTATGCTGAGGGATTCCAGAGTCTCCGAGGCGATACTAGAGAGTGCCATACAGTCAGTAAACCTGCTTTAATCGATCGGCGAAGTGGTAGAGGCAATCTACCTCTTTTCCTGCTCAGACTCGGTCGCAAGCTTGTCCAAGGCCAGCTGGAGTTTCTGGCTGACTTCTATCTTCTCATCTTCTTTGTCATCATCAGCGAGATCGTTATCTTCTGCGTCTTCCTCCTTCTTGACGGGATCGCTGTCGCCAGGGAACAGGGTACCCCCTAGCTGTCTGTACCGAGACTGAAGCTCTTCGACGTTCGTAAGTGTTTCTTCAGCTTGCGCTTGTATCTCGTTCAAGGCTGCGAGCTTGACGCGGATGCTCGACCATACAGCCAGGTCTTTTTCGGCGCAGGATACGATGGGATAGGATTTCGGGCAAACATTTGCGATAGCTGTCAGACAGGCTGTCTGAACTGCAAGCTGTCAGTCTGCTCACCCTGCGAACTCTCGACGCTGCCAGCTTTGCGCCTGCGGTCACCCATCCCGGGTCATCAATGTTGACGCCCAAAAAGCAGCGAAAGCATCAAGAAAATCGCGATAGATTTCGTCGCACAGCTAATACAAGGCTGTCATTCTAAGTACATAGCTTCACGACTATCTTGTGCGGCCCAAAGTCCGGCGCCTTTGTCGGCGGGACTTCTGAGCGTGTTTGTTGATGTTTGCTGCTTGGCTTCGTACACTTCGAGCTCATAGAGCAGCCCGCCAGGCGCACAGTAGCCTACACTGCAGCTCGCAGTACCTCCAGTCGATGAGCAGCACCCCAGCTGGTATCAAGTGAGTACGCAGTCGAGATATTCCGGTCGAACGAAGGCCGACGTGCATGATGTTCGCACAGACTTGCCTACTCGGATCCCTTGACGCTCGCATCGCGGCCAGCACCACTCTATGGCAATGTCAGCGGCGTCTCGATGGATCTCACCTGGTGCGAAATCACCACTTGGCCGTCCTCCATAGCACAGAAGAAAAAGCAAGGCTGTAAATTGACGATTTACACCTTCGACCTCTCCACGATGCCCGTCAATCATCAGACGCGAAGCTTATATAGAGCCATAGAGCACTGGATGCTCGATAGACAGGCACCTCAGCTAGGGTTAAGTCCGCAAGAGTTGGAAAAGGTAGAGAACGTCGGACCGAGAGTGACCTTTCTCGATGAAGAGCAGTATATGGAGTGGTACAGGCAGCAGCCATCTCAGCAATCATCCAGCTCGCGAGGCCAGAGGTCACAGATTGCGTATCAGCAATACGCACAATCCCTAGCCATGACAAGGTCGCGCTCAGGCAGCATAACCTCTTCAACTGCACCTTCAAAGAAGAAGTATAACAGTGAGGTGAGGAGGGCGTACGACGTTGGGCTGGTCTGGTGGGAAGCAGATTTGCACGGAAGGCATCTGTAGACAGCCAGCGGAGCTGTCTTGGGAAGCGCAATCTGATAGGCGGTAGGAAAGGTAATCCACGTTGCTTGGTTATAAGCTGTCTAGGCAGGTCCAGATCGAAGTAGATTGACGATGCAGTAATCTGTAGCTATAGGTGTATTAGAGGGACATTAGTAAATGATTTCATACTAAAAGCGGCGCAGCTGACCTATCTTACAGTTGATTATGCACATTCATCCCTCTCCCTGCTATCCTCATATTCCCAATTTAATCGATTCATGTCCCATGTTACCGCGCGGGTCTTACCATGACAGGTAGACGCACAGTCTTCTGCTCAATCGCTTTTCCATTTTCGTCGGAAGCGCCGACTTGGCACCAGCCTTTGATCCCAAATCCTTTCTTGGTGTATATAGGCTGGCCCATCAAAGAGGACTCCAGAACGACAGGCAATGAAGGAGTGGCAGAATCGGCTTGGTCCAATCCCCAGTTCATCAAGAGGCTCCCGACTCCCTTTCCTTGTGCTTCTGGAGCTATGAGAAGGAACTTCAGGTACCTGAGCAGCGAAGTTCAAAGCGTCAGGTACGGCAAGCCTGCAGTTCGGGAGTCACTCACCAATGCGGCGTGTCTCCCATTACGGCATATCTGCTTTTAGGCAGCTCTGCTATTATGCTCTCCAGGACCGAGTAATCCATTTCCAAGTTCTTCTCCTCGTTGTCTTCGCTTTCTTTCTCTTCTTTCTTGTCGAGAACAGGGATACCAGGTTTGATCCATACTGCCACGCCAACCAATTTGTTGTTGCTGTCGTAGGCTCCCATAAGCACCTTGCCTTTAGTTTCGGCATCTTCGAAGTCTTTCTGGAATGTCTTGCTGGCGAAAGAGTCCCTCTTCTCTTGAGTATAGCCAGACGAAGCCGCCTTGGAGGCTGGGAAGAATATCAGGTGAAGAGGATCTCTTGATGTTTCAAAAGCTTCTCGTTGGATGAGGCCGGCAGCTCCGACGTCTTCAGCTCTCAGCGGCTGCACTGTATACGATGCAGACATGATGGGTATGTGGTATAAGACGGAGGGTAAAAGCTTTGGAATCGTGAAGAAGGCAAGAGACTTCCAGATACCAACGGCTTTCCAAGCCCAAGCGGCTGCAGTCGCTTGCGCAAGCGATGACAAACTTGACTGAAGAAGCATGCAACGAGGAGCGCAGAAAACATAAACTGGACGCTTGAGAAGCTAGAAAGTACATTAGGGCTTCGCAATGCTACAGGAAGTTCTGGACTAAAGGTAAGGAATTAAACGATAAATGGTATATAGACTGGCGTGAGTGAGTAGGGTACTGATGAGCGTACTACTATTGCTATGAAGGAAAGAGCATCGAAGCACTGCGCGCGAAATAATCTGTATAAGGTCGAGCGCGATGGACCGTGTTGCCGGGATTGGTATCAAAGCTACCTAATAGAGGTATAAGGGTATCAGTAGAGTTAGAGTGAGAGGTGTCCGACATTTCGCTGAGATGGATAGACGAGATCAGCTTTCCGGCATCTTGACAGAAAATAATGAGCACGCACGACATTCGTTCTTGATAGAGGATAAATAGTGAAGTATGCATGTGGAGCAGTAGACATGACTGTAGCAAGCGTACTATAGTCAGATCTTGTCGCTTACAACAAATGGGAACAGCTTACCCGCATGCCGTTGCTAGAATGTCCTTCTTCTGCTTGAGTATAGACATACAGATAGGACACGTAGGTGGCTCCAGTCTCTGCCTCGGTTTTCGCATGCTTGTAGAAGTCGTAGATCCAGCCGTGTCGTCTGTATGCTTCCCTGTCGCAGCGCTCATTCGGGCAGCTACCACAGAATTACTTCTGATGACAGAGTTGTGCATAGCGTGATCGACGAGCGGAATTGCTACGTCGGGCGAAAGCGAACGAGGCGGAGATAGTTGAGACGGGGGGAGATGCCACCATCTCCTTCCGGAACTGAGCTGATCTTCCAGGTTTGCGCTCGTACCAGCGATTGACGCGCTTGGAGCATCGTAAGGCTCTATAGCTCTTGACTTGCCCTTGTGAGCAGTCTTTTGATGATCGGCAAGAAGTTGTAGGAAACCGGGTTGACCGAATTCCATCTCTGGAGGCTGACATGCCTTGACTTCCGCATAGTGCTTGATCACATAAGGAAACATCAGTAAAGGCTGCTTACCGGCATCATAAGAAGGACTTACAGTATAAAGCATGCTGAAGCTCGGCCAATCTCGAGTACATGATTTACAGAAATAGGGATGCAGAATGGAGTCGCGGAGGTGGTCGAATAGCCGCGTCTCATTTCTGAAGTGTCTTCTGCACTTATCGCAGTATGTCCTGCCAGCGTAAGGTAGAGGATCGAGTTTCCCCGAAGGCGTCCTATTTGTCGGCGATATAGCACGAACAAGAGGCGGTGGACCTGGTGATGATGATCCTCGAGAAGGTTCATCTTCCATAGGCTCGCCGTATGATGAGGGCCCTGCATCTTGACTGTTGGAAGGTGATAGCCCGGGTGCTTCAGGAGAGGCTAGCGGAGGAAGCTGTATCGGCCTTTCAGTCCTGCTTGCCTCCGCATTAATAGCATCTCCAGGTAAATTCCAGCCTGGAACATATCTCTGCTCGGCAGATGGACTCATAGCTAGGCGTGCTTCCCTGACTTCCGGATTGTCTACTATCTCCCAAGGGTTTCTCGCGCATGCCACCACGACAGAAGAGTACTGGCGTAGTCTGTCGTTCTGCATCCGTATGTATGAGCTGCCCGACGAGGATTGCGGACTCATCCTTTCCGCAACTGCTTGAGCTGGACTTCCAGGAGGGTGTTCGACAGGTCCGGCTATAGCCGTCGGTGAAGACGGGTATACGAACTCTTCGTTATCTGACTGTGACTCCGTCTCTAGCATTTCTTCCGATACTTTGTGCCAGTGGGTAGGCGGCTGCTGAAACTCGTCCATATCACGCTCCCATCGATTGGCATCGTTCTTCCCTTCTTCTGATGATACTTCCCACCCTCTTGAATCACCGCTCGCCTTTCTTGCTTGTAGCATAGGTGACTCTGTAGCATAGGCGCTCGTATCGGACGACACACGCTCAAGTGGCGAGGAGAAAGCGGAAACAAAGGTCGAAGCGGAGGTGGAATTGGAAGAGACTGCAGAAGCTACATGCGACGATGCAGGAGACTTACAACGATCCTCTACTTCTCGTAGCGATCGAAGGGCAGAAGGTCGTACTGGAGGAGCGTTATAAGATATTTCGGCGGCAGACATCCAGTCGATCGGCCTTTCGAGATTGCTTTCGCCAGGACGGCGCCAGCTTTGTTGAAATAGTGGTCGAAGTAAGAGAGGCTGGGATCGGTTCAGACGGACTGGAATGAAGTTGGCATGCTCGATCTGGTCAAGAATGTCGAGGCCGGTATAGATGGGACAGCTTTGAGTGCATAGATCTTGATACAGAGCGCGTTTAAGAGCATTAGACTCCCGGTTCGTCAAAGAAAACGTCTCGATATCCTGACGATAGGTCGGAACGTCTCCCAGATAGCGTTCGTTCCAGCCTAAATCTGGAAGAAGCACAGGATAGGACCAGGAGCCTTCATCATCGTACTCCCTCTTAGGAGGCTCTAGCCAAATCCATTCTTGCGTAAAATCTGCTGGAGAAGCGGTTGGCATGAAGGTTTCATAGACAGACTTCGGAGGGTGCGCTTCTGTAACTGCGCGGGCTGCATACCATCCTCCTTGCTGCAATTGAAGTATTGTTTGCTCATCTTCTTGCTTCTCCGGCTCTTTCTGTAGCGGCAAAGCCGCCTGCGTTCCTGCCTGTTCTCTACGCTCCTTCTCTCTAGCTTGAGCCGCCAATGCAGCTTGTCGATGATACTCGTGAGGCTCTATATCTTTGTCCCAGAGCCAATAGTCTGCATCTACTCGAGGCGGCGCCGCTTGTATCTTCGTCGCTAGCTCTATTTCGCGTTGCAGTTCTTGCCTTCTTGCAAGCAGGACCTCCTTCAGAGCCTGCCTTTCCGGGTCGTCTGTTTCTCTGGATGTATTGCCTTGTGAAGGTGTAAACTCCGAGCCAGACGGACTGTCTGAAAGTGGTGCTTCATCGCTGCTGCCGGATGCTGCATGAAGCGAGGAGTGAAAGCAGCTTTAGCGGGCGGATCAAGGCAGCGAGTCAGTAGACACACAATGAGAGCTGCCAGTGTAAGCTGCAGCGAAGCTCGGTCTGGGCATCTCCCCAGCCGGCCTTGCTGGGAGAAATGACGAGGTCTTCGCAAAAAGGTCGGGTTCAGGCGCGCTGAGGCAAGAGTCTACGTCGTTTGTTGATAGTTAGCTGGCGAAACATTGAAGACCTCGACTTTGTGCGCTTTTCAAGGTGTTGGATGAAGATTGACTCGTCACTTCTTGGCCAGACGACGACTCGAGCGAATTCGAAGTCCAGGGAAGTCCAGGGAAATAAGCCAACACCTTCATTGCTATCGCCTTTACTGCTCAAGGCCTTTTCCACGATCGCACAGTAAAGACTCCGGCGCTTTCATTGTCTGCTATAATCTGACTTCGGGAGGCGTCAGACGCGCTATGGCACTATGGCATTCTCAGCACTCCCTCCTGAGATCCTAAGCGATATCTTTGGACACTTCCAGCGGCCTCTACCTTTGGACGGCCCCGATTGGGCTCTTCCTCGTCGCGGACAGCCAAATGAGGATGTCAGAGAGTTCTCCGTCAACACTTGTACTTTGCGAGACCTCTGTTTGACATCCAAGGCTGTGGCTGCAGTGGCCTCTCCAATCCCCTACAGCAATGTAGAGAAGTCGCCAAACATGAGGTTGTCCGATTTTGCGGCACGCCTAACCGTACAGCAGTTGAGGCAGAGAGATCCCATCGCCCTAGTCCACTCAGCAGAACGGTCCGTCTCAGCATCAGCACCCTGAACCACACATTTATGTCAGACTTGGTGAAGATCCTTGAGACAGTTCCCAGCATCAAGGTTCTAGTCCTTCCTCGCCTGGGAGCGGTCAATCGCGACGCAGAGCCTGATATGGAGGTTAATGCTCTCGAGTTGGCCCTGCGCAAGCTAGGGAACTTGCAATATTTACGGGTCGATCTATCCTGGGGCAACGCGCCTTTTCTCGCTCGAGTCTTTGCGGTTCTCTGGCGGCTTCCGCTGGTTCACTTAGACCTAGAGATGCCGAACACGGATCACATCGTAGCGGACCAGAAGCACAACTTAGGACGCGCTCCATCGATTCGATGCTTGGCGCTTGGAGAACTTGGTCGCCTCGAGTGCCAACATCTTCTAGGTTTATTGAGACTGGAGACTCTCCAATGCCTCCGCTTTCGAGGAGGAATGGATGATGTGGACCTTCTCCTGTCTCACCTTGCTATACTGTCGCTACCGCAACTGCTAGTCCTTGGGTTGACTTTCTCCTGGTGGCGTAGCGACCTTAGCTATCCTACCTTTGAGGCGCTGCCCTTGCTTTCGAAAGTCAAGCATATCGAGTTGCACGATATACATGCCCCATCGTGTACCGTTGACGCTCTCCTGAGGAATCTTCCACCTTTGGCGGAGACTCTAGTATGGAACGATCCCCGTACAAGCGATCTCGAGCTGCTGTCCTCCAGGATTGGTGACATTGCCTTCGGCAGAGTTCAGCTCCGCTACATTAGGGTCGGGAATGGTGGATGGAGCAATTTTGATTCAAACGAGCGGGTCTTCAAGATTGAGCGTGATGCTTGGCAACACCTTCAAGAGGTAGTCTGTGATCTGGAAACCGCCTGCGAACGCGAAGGTATACATATGGAACCGAGAGGCCTGTCTTTCGCCCTCGCTGGTGCAATCGACGATCCCTCGTGCTACATACCTACTAGATATGGGGTGGGTAGGAAGTAGTAGACGGCGATTGAAATTGCAGCTTGTGGTTGTGCGCTGTCGGTGACCCGCTTCGAAAGATATGTACCTTTGTAGTGATTGCGATTTCCGAATGTTGAACGCGAATCGGACAGTAGGATTCCTGCTACACAACAAGAATACCGGCCATACTGACGAAGTCTGGCCATGCGAGCGACGCTTCTCGAAGCCGTTGATCGTCTCTTCGCTAACACCAACCAGGAAGCGCAAGGATCGTAATAGCCGCTATGCATGTCCGTTACCACACACTCATCATTGCTGCTCTTTCTGATTCTCCAGCTCTCAGTAATGCTGCACAGGCCGCACAGCAAAGGACATTCAGCTTGAACAATTCGCTATAGCAATCAAGTCATGTCGCTCACGTTTCTACCAGTGGAGACCCTGAGCACCATCTTCGGATATCTCCAGCGACCACTGCCTCTGGATGGTCCGGACTGGGCGCATCCTCGCTTCGGGCGGTCAAGCGAAGATGCTATGGATTTCTGGCTGCGCATAGGCGCCCTTCGAAGCCTATGCCTCACATGCAAGGCACTAGGCGCAATCGCTTCTCCCACTCTACAGCAATATCGAAAAGTCCCGTTTCGTTTCGATGTCGACCTTTCGCGCGCGTATTGAGTATACAGTCCGCGAGGCAGCAATATCTCATCGCGATAATCCATTCACACGCACTATTCGTGTCGACTTCGGCTCCTATGGAGCGCCAAAAGTGGCAGATGCGTCAGACGTGACGCGAATCCTTGAGGCCTTGCCAAACGTTAGCGCCCTCAAATTGCCTCCTCTGTCTGAGGATATGTTCTGTAGGGATCTGGATGCCTTTGATACGGAGCTCAGTGAATTAATGGCATCTCTCATTACCTTACAACTTCTACGAGGCATACGCATCGATCTCACCCGCTGTGAAGATTTCCTACTGTCGGCAGTCTACTTTAGCGTATGGAAGTTACCGCTGAGTCATCTCGAGCTGGAATTGTCCGAGCTTGTATTGGCTCCGGAACCTACTACTCGGGACGATACACTGCAGCTCGAATCTTTCTGGCTCGGTGGGGCGAGTCGAGGCGATTTTCAAGATACTTTGGGTCTAGTACGCGCTGAGACGCTGAGAGCTCTTAGGTTTGGATGTCTGCTACGAGACATGGAGATCTTCCTTTCCCATATCGCAGCTTTACAAATGCCGGAACTCCGCACTCTCGGTCTGGCAGTGACAGAAAGCCAGCAGCCTCACATGATCACCGATGCTACATTTCGTTCTCTTGCGCTTATACCGGGTATTACGCATCTTGAACTACACGGCATGGATGCGCTGGGCCAAAACGACGTTAATCTCTTACGGCACCTCCCTCCAGCAATGCAGTCCTTGATATGGACGCATCCGCGTGCGAGCAGTCTGCATTCTCTCGCACGGTTCGTGGACGATGCTTCCTTTCGGAAGCCTAATCTACGGTACATTAGGATCGGTAATGGCGGATGGAGTAATTTCAACGCCGAGGAGGATCTTCTAGAGCTCTATCGTAGCGAATGGAGAGGCTTGACGAAGCTTGTTCGCAATTTGAAGAGCGCCTGCGAAAAAGCAGCTATACATTGGGAACCGAAGGGTCTAGTAACAGCACTTGAAGAGGCAGCAAACGATCCTTCGTACCGTATGCTGACTAGGTATGGCATACGTGTCTAGGCGCCGCTATCTGAAGCACCGATGTTGTGTGACCCCTATTCTCGGCGATAAAACAACCGTTGTACCTTTGGCTTTGTACGAACTGCTAGAAACACGAGATCTCTATGGACGATCCAGCTATTCAGCAAGGACACTCGCAGAGCGTTTCGCATGTGCGCGACGCGCTACAAGGTCGTTGCAGACCGATACCGTCAAGCGAGCTGCTCGGCCATGCAGACGAGCTGAAGGGCAAGGTTGTCCTTGTGACTGGTCAGCGGCAACATCTGCATCATCTTCAAGATAAGCTCTGAACGTCTGAATCCCATGCAGGCGCTGGAAGCGGATTTGGAGCCGAATATGCGAAACTGGCTGCTTCTCTGGGGTCAATCAGACTTATCCAGACTGAAAGAACCTCCTATTGATGTGCTCCTCCTTCACCACCACAGAGCAAGAGTAGTCCTGGGCGATATCCAGACTGACAAAATCGAAAGTTTGGCACATGAAGCAAAGACCTTCGGCGAAGGTGCCTTGGACGAGGCTATGGTAGTAGGACCCAAGACGAATGTTACTTCATGGGAAGAACAAAGAGCGCTATTCGACTTTGCAGACAAGAAGTTCGGAAGAATCGATGTAGTGGTTGCCAGCGCTGGCGTGACTGAGGCGCCGGGCTTTGACATGGACAGATACGAAGGTGAGTAATACATATGGTCATATCTCTAGCGCTCCGCTAACCTGTTTCTGACCTGGCAGAAAACGGAGATCTGAAAGCGCCAAACTTGCGAACTCTGAACATCAATCTGATCGGCTCGCTGTACAGTGATTACTGTTTTTCAGAGGGTCAAATATATGTCTAACTTTGACGACAGCCTACAAGCTCGCCGCTCACCATATGCGAAAAAGAAAGGTCAAAGGTCATATCGTGCTCATGGGTAGTCTGGCCAGCTTCTTTGGCCTGCCATTGGTGAGCTTTGTTCCACTGTAGCCTTATGCGTACCTGCTGACAGCTCGATCTAGGGTCCAATCTGTACGTAGTCACTTGCGAAAAGACTGTCAGGATACTGATTGCAATGCGAACCATCTCGAATGTGCTTATCAGATGGAACAGTGAGGTGTAAACTCTTCATCACGTTCCAGAATACTGACGCTCATCCTATCATTATTACAGGGAAAGCATGCTATCCTAGGGCTTATGCGCTCTCAGCACTATATAGCATCGAGCGAAGGCATTAGCGTCAGCATGGTAGCTCCTTGGTGGGTTGTCATGCTGTGATGGCACTGCAAGGCTGATCGTCGAGTTTTCTTCCAGGTTCACCGATACTCCCATCGTGGAAGCGCCGGCGCGCTTGATGTTAGCAGGCCTCCCCTTTGCTAACATCAGAGACGTTGTCCAGGCTATGATCTACGTGAGTTGAAGCATCTGAATCGGCTTAACAGATGTCGAACACTGAACTCTCGGCTCCTCGCAGGCTTCCACTTCAGACCAGGTCGCTGGAGCAGCCTTACCGGTAGATCCAAAGGGAGTGCTGCTACTACCACACTTTGCTTCGGACCTGGATTCCAGTGAGAAAGGCTTCTTGCACGTCTTTTCTAATAGGGCTGTCTTCTTGGTCAGGTACGTACCCGTCATTAGGTCACGAAGCTTGAAAGCTGCTAACATGATGATTGACACAGTACTGTTGTGACTATTCGAGACTGCCTTGCAGTGATCTTCAACAGCATCAGTCCTGTTGGCATGTCCGTCCTGGCTGTCGCAGTAGCAGCAGCTGCCTACACTCTGTTCTTCCGCTCTTAGACGAAGTGCACGATACTAGAAGGCTTGTTGTAGAACCAAAAGTAGAGCGCAAACCTTTCGTTTATGCTGTCAACGGTTTACTCTCCGCCGAGATGCTGATAACATGGCGTTCCCGAGCAGCTCTTCACGCCGTTCGCAGCTGTCCGAGATGACCTCTGACAACAATCAAGGTCTACGAGCTGGCGATATCGCATCGTTACAAGCTGAGCTGCGTCGACGCGACGTTAGCGAAATGCAGCTTCAGAGCAGGCGCCGAAGCTCAAATCACAGCCAGAATACAAGCAGCGCTATCCACAGCCATAGCAGACCTGCTGTGTTCGATAGACAGCTCAGTAGTGGGCAGCTCAGCTCTGAGCGGGACAGAAGAAAGCCGAGAAGCAGACGAGCTGCTTCCAACGCGTCAAGAACGAGCACAGTCCTGTCCTTGAATCAGAACAGAGATTTGAAGCCTAGAGATGGTGTTCAAGCGCCAACAAGTGCGAACCTATTGAGTCCGGCGACACCGCTCTCAGGCAACAAAGCCGGAGAAGCCTTTCACGACAGTCCTCTGCGCAGATGGTGCAGGTTCCTCGAGAAGATATCATCTAGCAGCTCTATGTCCAATCAGTCATCAAGCTTGAAGACAAGAGAATGGCTCATTGCCTTGGCTGTTATTGTCTGGGTCAAATGGGCCGTAGGGCTCGGTGGATGGTCAGGTACGTCTAATGCAGCACGCTACACGAGTCTAGATTGATAATTTTGTCGCTTGACCAGGCAAAGGATACCCTCCTTTATACGGAGACATGGAAGCACAAAGACATTGGCTGTCGCTAGTCTCGCATCTTCCACCTTCGCAGTGGTATTTCCACAACCTCAAACATTGGGGTCTCGACTATCCTCCCTTGACGGCTTATCACTCCTGGCTGCTGGCACGGATAGCGAGAGCAACAGGAAATGGCCGTATAGCTGAGCTACGAGGTCGACTAGACGGAAGGGAGATCGTTCATGGAGAAGAGAAAGCTGTTCTGTTCATGAGGAGTACCGTGATTGGCGGAGATATCCTTCTATGGGCGATACCCGTCGCATTATGGTGCGCGCACGCTCTTGGTAGATGGCGACAGTCGGAGAGTGGTAGCTCTAAGCGTAGCTCGAGGACTATGGTCAGCGTTATATCGATCAGAAAAGCGCAACATACTGACCTGACGCTTTTCGCAGATGATATCCTTCTATACTATCATGCTACAACCGGGACTTATCATGATAGACTCTGGGCACTTCCAGTAGGTATATGCATTGGCAGTGTGTACAAGCGAGCTCACATATTGCTCCACAGATACAACTCGATCATGCTCGGCTTGACGCTGTGTGCTGTAATCAGCATGTATCGCGGGCGCGACACACTGGGTGCCTTCTTCTTCGTGCTCAGCATGTGCTTCAAGCAGATGGCAATCTACTATGCGCCAGCCATGTAAGAGAAGCTGATTCTTTTAAATGACAAATCTCGGTCTGACCATAATCCAGCTTTGCTTACTCGTTAGCCAAGTGTTTCTGGCTAGGCGGTGCCGAAGGGTGAGCTTCCTTTTCTTTTTGAATTGGCCAGTTTACTGACTGAAGTTGCGACAGACTCAACCTCTTCACCTCACTGGGTAGCGTCAGCGTCGTTACACTCCTTCTGCTTTTCGCGCCCTTTCTATCGTCAGCGACCCAACTATTCCAAGCGCTACATCGCATATTTCCTTTCTCCCGCGGTCTGTTCGAAGACAAGGTCGCGAATGTGTGGTGCTCGCTCAACGTGGTCATCAAGCTTCGCGAGCTCGTAGCCACACCGGCTCTTGCCAGAATTTCAGGCCTCCTCACTATCACCGCAGTTTCTCCTCTTATCATCGGACTGGTATGGGTCGCAATACAACTGCGTCGGAGAGACCCCGAGCATGAGCTGCGCGCCTTCAAGCTGGGGTCAGCTTCTCGAGTGCCGGCACCCTTCGTAAAGCTTCTCCCGCATGCCCTCTTCACCTCGGCCATGGCATTCTTCCTTTTCTCCTTCCAAGTTCATGAGAAGACTATCCTGCTTCCCTTGATGCCGCTCACCCTTCTACTGGTCGGCTCTCAACCTGGTCTGCCGGGACAAGATTTCGAATGGACCGTCCTTCTCAACAATGTCGGGTCATTCAGGTAAGCTGCGGACGCGTTCCTGACCGGTCGCCTTCGTTCTCGCTGACATCTAACGGTGACAGCATGTATCCGCTCCTAAAGCGAGATGGGCTGGCACTTCCTACGATAGCTCTTACACTGTTCTGGAACTTCAGCATAGGCTACAACCCGCTCTCCTTGCGACCGAGCTTCGTAAAATACCTAAGCTTGGCGATATATTTTGGCGCCTTCCTCATACTATTCTTGGAGACCTTTACCTTTCCTCCAGCACATCTTCCAGATATCTTTGTCGTCCTCAACGTTCTTCTGTCTTGTGCAGTCTTCGGTCTAGGGTGGCTATGGGGTCTCAAACGTCTACTGGAAGAAAGCTGGGGTCTGATCGGACTAGGGGCCATCGTTCCTGTCAGCAGTGCCAGATCAGAGGGCGTGCACTCTCCGCCTTTTCAACAGAACGGTCGAAGTCGCTTTCTGTCTCCTTCGGATACCGACTTTACTCTAGGCGTTCGAAGTCCGACTCAAGCAGACATCGCCTGCCACGATGCAGCTTATGCTCAGCAGAATCAGCCGATACGACGCTCGACCAGCGTTGCAGGCTCATCCCGTACTGCAACGCGTCGATCACAGCGTTCGCCGCTGCTTTCACCACAAGAGGTGATGGAGCCGGAGTCCGAAAACTATGCAGCCTATAACAGTAGGATGGCAGAGAGGAGACCTTCTCCGACAGACTTATTTGGCGCTGCCTTGTCGTCTACCAGTGGGAATATATCCACCCAAGTCTCACCCAGCAAGACAGCTATACCTCCGCCGAGACAAAGGTCTTTTGATGCAGCGACGGAAGAGGATGGGGCTCGATATAGGAAGAGCACTATGGCAGAGTTCTTGTAGACATAGGCAATAATTGCTTGCAAGGCGAAAGCGAAACGACCTTCGAAGTCGCAAACGTCATAACTTCGAGAGCTGCTGTTCCTGCTTTCTTCCAATGCAGTCATGGCTGCGCTGCGCTGCGCTCTTTGCGATACTTGCGCTACATTATCGACATGACCGAGATCACGTGTTGACATCAGAACCATACTTTCCCTTTCCCTGTAACTGCTCGTGCGAGCTTCTTGGCTTCACACCTCATCCTACACCCTCCTGATGTCGACGCTTGCCAAAAAGCTGAATGCCTCGCTCAACTTGACTGGAAAGCTGGCCGTCTTGACCGGTGGATCGCAAGGCATCGGTGGTGCTGCAGCTGTTCGATTTGCCCAGGTTTGCAGCATTGTAGTCATATCAATGTGTGCTAAGACCTTGCGAAACAGGCTGGAAGCAGCGTTATCGTGGTCGGAAGAAACGAGAAGCTCCTGTCTGAAGTGGTTGAAAGGTGCAAGAAGGTCGCAAAGGACGGCGCATCTGGCAAGGTAGGCTGAATGTACAGATCATACCGCCTGGGATGTCTTCTGAAGCGATGTCTGGCAGACCTTCGCTTACATCAAAGCCGACCTGAGGTGCTCCACTCATGCGCGTAATAACGATTCCATCTTAACATCTGCCTTCTCCCTCTAGCCTTGTCCCCGGTATCAATGCAGCTATTCGCGACATCACTGAAAAGTCGAACGGAAGCGTCGACTATCTTGTTCAGACTCAAGGCGGTCCCCCTAACGGAACATGGCAAGAGCATCATGGCATGGAATTCCACTTTGCAGTGCAAGTGCTGTCGCGTTATGCCGTCAATGAAAGATTAGCCTCTTCTGGAGTTCTGAAAGAAGCCTCCATAAATGTATGCGCGCCCGGAGGTAGCCAGACTACCTTCGATCTGGACGATATTGATTGCAGAAGCTATCGTAACAAGAACTTCCTATCATTGTCTTTGGCTATAGGAACTTCGCAGGGCCTGATTACAGATACGTATACAAAGGTGAGCCAAGTCTTCTGTGCAATACTCCCAATCAGACTTGCTGATACGTTTCTACAGGCTCTACAAAACAAGTACCCACAAATAAGCTTCTTCCACTTGTTCCCTGGTGTAGTAACCACCAACGCTTCCTCGAACCGTGGCTTTCCCTTCCCGATTCCGCAGATCTTCTCCCTCGCTTCGCCTATCATTTCGAGGACAATAGGCAACTCGCCTGAGAGCTATGCCGAGATACCGGTCATGCTTGCAGCCAATAGAGGCACGGAAGCTAAAGCGCTCATCGAGAGGGAGGGTTATGCGCTCGGTCAGACTTTGAAGGGCATCAAGACGGCACCCTGGGCGAATGATACCGAGAATCAGAAGAGGACGCTAGAGAAGCTGGAATCATTCATGCATACAACTTCGGCGTCGTAACTTGAGCATCACCAGCAAATCGTAGCATTGGAGACGTGCTTTCAGCACACCTTCTTCCTTGTGTCTAGCGAGTCTCTGCTTGCGTATACCGTTAAGACCGTGTACCGTTGCACCTGCGACGGCGAGTCCACCTAGTATGACAACTTCCCTTTGACCAGGCACTGCTCGTCTAGGCGGATGGCATTCGCCCGTGCTCGGCATGCTGAGGTGCGGCGGCGGACAGCTTGTATCTATGCGATACATGTCCAGCGGACTTCGCCAGGCCTTGTGTGTAGGCTGACTTGCTGGAGCTTGGCTGTGCTTGCTCGCTGGAACATCTATGAAGGAAGGTACGTTGCTGCCTGTAATGCCTGTACCCAAGCAGTCATTTGCTTGTATTCGCGTAGGTTGCGAGCTTGCCACATGGGGCACTTGAGCTGTGGACATTGGCGGTATTGGCCTGGCGGAAGCAACGCCGACGGTGGCCGCTGTCACCCCGAGTAGAGCTGTGGTGGGTCTCATACCGACTGTAGTTCTGCACCTGATGTTCTGTAGGGTGAAGACAAGGAGCGAGCGAGGACTTGTTGCAGAGCGGATGGGACGTGAGGGGCTGTGTGTTGTGTTGGCCAAGTTGAGGTTGTTCAGCGAAATTTGCCTGCACCCGCGGCAAAACAATGCATACTCACTAATGAGAGGTACACAGCAAGCTCATACATTACATTCTTTCACTCCGACGGCCACAACCTGGCCGAAGAGTAGCAGTCGACATCAGCAGATCATCATAGACTAATTCATCTTCCTTTGAGCTTCTTCCCGCTTGATATCAAGAAGCTTGATGCACTTGACTTCCGCATACAGCGATGCAGCTGCTCCGGCTGTTGTCGCAAAAAGTGTGAGCCATTCTGCTTCACGCTTCGCGTTGTCGTGCTGATCTTGGGTGCGACATGAACCATTCGAAGGATGTCTCATGTGAGGAGCCGGACAGTCCATATCTCGGTAATATTGTTTACGTCGTGGAGTAGGCTGGGACCGTCTAACAAGCGGTGTGACCTGGTGTCGTAGCGATGTAGAGCTTGCAGGCTCTCGCTTATGAGGGTTTGATGCGATAGACGTGCCAGCTAGCACCGCTAGATTGCTTCCTACAGGTGTCTGCCGTGTGGTGGACAGCTGATCATGTTGACCCGCCTCGAAAGGAATAGGAAAGGCTACTGCAGATGCAGCATTGGCGGCGCAGACGCCTACTAGTGTCCGTCTGAGCTTCATTGCAGAGCAGCTTGCGATCGTGGTTGCCAGGGTCGAAGCTTGCCAGCTTGCCCTGCTAGAGGAGCCATACCAAGCGGGCGGTGTACCGGCGAGCTGAAGAGCTGCATCAAAGGCGATGTCCTGAGTCCTCTATGTCGAAGTGTAATAGCATCTGGTATCAGACGTTGTGCAATAAAGGCGACCCTCGCCATGCTCGCTCTTCGCAGGAAGCCGCCAAGAGATTGCACAACAGGAATGACAGCATCCGCAGCAAGATCTCAGCCAGTTCTCAGAGTGCAAGCGGAGAGGTTCCCAAATGTACAGGTCCTGCTTCTTCGCAGAAGTCGGTGGGATGGTATCCGAGCTCGATCATGTCGGGATCTGGTTCCCTCGAGGGAAGCGCTGATGCATTGTTCCCCGTCTTCTTCCCTTTGCATCTTGCTTACTGCGTTCAGCCGTGCTTGCTGCTGTCGGTCCTGGTCGAGCATCCATGAAATCTGCGCTGGGAGGCCATAACACGATAGACATGATGGAAGGTAGGCTCGCGTGAGTACTGAACAGTTCTCGTATATGATACTGATGAGCTTGGATGTACGCCAGGCGATAGGAGTAGCAATCAAGAATCGTATCAATGGTCCAAAGCAAGGAAAGGCCGAAGCATACTGGCGACATGGGAAGCACAACGACCGCGACTACTAGCTGAAATGGCAGCAGAAGGCATAGGAGCGTTCATCTATGTCTGGTGTGGATGCGTAGGGCTACCAACATGAGGGACATACTGAAAGTATGCTGATGAGATCGGCTTCGGCTTCTACAGGGAGCAGCTTGTGCTTTCTACGTCTCTGGTGCTCAAGGGATGACTGGCTTTGGGTCTCTGTTCACTGTCGGACTGGTATATGGGTTGGCGTAAGCTGTAGAACCAGATCATCGCAATATGCCCTGCTTACCATGCTCTTGCCAGTGTCTGCTTCGGTATATACGTGGCCGGACCTACTTCTGGAGGTGTACGTGCGCAGCATTTTTGAATACGCTTGACAGCCCGCTGAGTCTTCCAGGACAGCACGTTAATCCTGGCTACACGATCGCCTTTGCCTTGTTCAAAGGCTTTCCCTGGGAGAAGGTCCCTTGTGAGTCCTGTCAAGCATGTCATTAGTGAAGTCCTTGCTGACGAAGTGGGGTATAGTTTACATAGTCGCGCAAATCTTCGGGGCATTCCTGGGGGCACTGGTCGTCTATGTGCAGTACAAGCAGCCGCTAGATGCATTGACACAAGCCGCAGAAGCCAGTCCAGGCGGGGTAGCCAGCGTCTTCTCGCCAGCCGGAGTGAGTCAAAGGTCGTTTATCTTTGTGCGCACCATGTGCTGATTCGTCCGATCCAATGCAAGCCTGCAGGGAACTTCGCGTTCTTCATTGCTCCTGGCCAATCCCTTGGATACGTCTTCATTAACGAGTTCGTGGCCAACGTCGTGATGGGTAAGGATGCAGCCTTCGAAAATGGATTGCGAAGCTGATGGGTGATCCTGCTTCCAGCTGTGATCGTCTTCGGCGTAATGGACCCGACGAATTGTAGGTCTTGACAGGTTGCAGTGCGAGGATCCGGCTCAACCATTCTCATGATCTAGTCTGCCTCCCACAGTCTGCCGTTCCCGTAGTGATCGGTCTGACTTTGGCTACTTTGATCTGGTCATACGGCCTGCAGTCCATCGCGGTATGCTTCCTTCCTGTATTCTATCACGAACCTAGGCTAAAGCTAGCATCGCCAGCTTAACAGTGCTCGCGATGTGGGCGGCCGATTGGCAGCGCTTGTAATATGGGGAAAGGGAGCTTGTCCGCCGCAGTATAGTGCGATGGCCGCTTTGACGAATCTTATCGCGACACCCGTCGGTGCTCTCATTCAGCGACTATTCTTGAGCGATTCCGGCCGAGCAGTGGTCCACAGTGGGTGAAATGGTGTACTAGCCACGCACTGCTGCTGACATATACTCTCTGCCTTGTGAAACTCTTAGAACCTCCTCCTCCTCGTATCGACGAGTTACCGACTTCTACCGACCACAATCCTACCACCCAGACACGGCCTTCCACTCCTCACCAGCCTATGCAGACGAACGATGAGATCGCACTCGCTGCACTCGGGCCATCCAAGCTTAGTGTGCCGGCGGGGGAAGTGCCAGCATATCGGAAGCGTGGCTACTCTACCCATACATTCAGGTCAGGAAGCTCGTTCTTGAGCTTGCCGGAAGATAAGGAGAAAAGAGGTGGACAGTCTGGCAGCTGGGCAGATGGGGTCGTGACAGCTTTGTAGACGGTAAAGACAAGCTTCCAAGGCTACGAGATGTCCAGTATATCAGGGTAAGCCGTCGTTTACGCGTTTTGGTGCGACTTTAAGTCATTTGTCCAGCGCGCAGGCAAATACTGTATCGATGCCGAACTGTTGAGAGGCTATATGTTGTAGTTTTGGCATCTGTGGTTCACAAACTACTTCAGAAGGACTTTGGCATCCAGTTACCAGCACGACTTACGGAATCAGAATCGCTGGTACGCGAGACGGGGACGCCATCTTGACCTATCAGGGTGGGCGCAACTGTTACGACAAGCCTGTCTACCAAGCCAGAGTAGAGGAATGAAGAGATGACAGATGAGCCGCCCTCAACCATTAATCGGGTATTCCTAGGCAGGGCTTTCTTGAAGGCATCTAAACTGAGGCCGCGATCTGACACGGATTCATCAGTCACCGAGTAGTCCCTCGAGGCAGCTTCCAGAGTGGATTTACCTCTGCCTGATACAGGCACTTCCAGTATCCTACATCCTAGATCTTGGAGATTCTCCTTGCGGTCTTGAATTTCTTCGGATTTTGCTGACGACGCCGGTGTGCACACTATAACAGGGGACTTGCCTGTCCCTGCTTGTGCGTTTTTGATGAGCTTGCAATTCGTGGGAGTGCGGGCGTGCGAATCTAGAATATATGGCTGAGGCTGCTGCTCCACAGGTAAGAAATGCGGGATTCGGCCTGGTTCTGTTATCAGCATCTAGACATACGTCTGCTGACTGAATGCGACTTACAATTCAGCTGAGGATCGTCGTTGCGTACGGTACCAACGCCGACCAGGATTGCATTATGGAGAGCTCGAAGCCTGCGAGGTTGAGCTAAGCACAGCTCTGGATCGATTATAGTGGATGTATAGTGTACCTATGCGTCATAGCCATGCTCTCCTTGCCGCTCAGTATGATCTGCTTGCCAGCTTTCCCTGCTATCATTGCATCCAGAGACTGAGCATAAGTGAGGGTAATGAAGGGCGCATTCGCAGAGGTGTCTTCTTGTTTGTCATCATCATCGAAAATGGATTCTGGGTAGATCTTGCGCAGGAAGATGTCTGGATCCATAATGACCCGGAAGAATAGGCAGAGCGTAGCACCTGGCTTTTGGGACGTAAGGACAGTGTATCAGTCGTGTTCAAGCTGTCAGTACCGTCTGTTAAAGAGCTACTAATTGGTCTGACAGGTACCAAGGGCGTCACCGGCATCCCAATTCGGCTTCTTCTTGTTGCTCTTGTTTTTCTCACCTCAAATTGATAGATTCTTGCTTTTCAAGCTTTTAAGACTTGCGAGTTATCTTAAACACAAGAATCCACTCCAGACTTCGTCAAGAATCCACGCTGCTGTCCTTTACCTCTGCCGTCAGACCTGGTATCTTTGCTGCAAGCTGTTTCCGCCGTTCAAGCAAGACATCTCCCAGTCGCTGCATATCTGCAAGATACATACACCTATCTCCAGTCATTAGAGCAATGTCCCAGCTTATCGGGTGTGTTTGCGAAGACTTGCGCTTGGCTCTCTAGCCCCGCTTATGCTAATAATGCTGTTCACAGAGCCGTAGACTGCGGCACAACGTCTGCACGCTTCTTCGTCTTTGACGAGAAGGCTAACGTATGTCTCGCCCCGCTGTTGCTAAGATAATGCTGACCTTCCCCTAATCCCCGGCTATCAAAACTCGTTCGCAGGTGGTAGCCCAGTATCAGAAAGAGTTCAAACAGACGTATCCCAAGCAAGGATGGATGGAAGAAGATCCAGACGAGATCTACGACGTGTGCATTGAATGCATAAACGGCGCCGTCGAAAAGCTAGAGAAGGACGGGAAGTACAAGAAGTCAGACATCAAGGGTATTGGTATCACGAATCAGAGAGAATCAACGGTGGTGTGGGACAAGAAGACCGGAAAGAAGCTCCACAACGTCATCGTCTGGCCAGACACGAGAAATACGGGAACTGTCAAGAAACTCGCAGGAAAGCATGAAGAGGGCGTCAATGCTCTCAAGAAGAAGGTGCACTCCTTTCCATTGACTTCCTCCGTGACGATGAGCTAAGCTATGCGATGAATATAGACCGGACTGCCCTTCTCCACCTACTTCGCAGGTGTCAAGCTCCGCTGGCTGCTCGACAATGTTTCCGAAGTCGAAGAAGCGCACAAGAACAAGAACCTGTACTTCGGGACTATCGACACCTGGCTTTTGTGGAAGCTTACAGGCGGTCTCGACGGCGGACTCTTCTTGACGGACGTAACGAATGCATCTCGTACAATGTTCATGAACATCGAGACGCTAGAATGGGATCAAGAGCTGCTTGATTACTTCGAAGTCGATAAAAGCTGCTTGGCGGAAATAGTCAGCAATTCGCAGCATTATGGAGATTTGAAGTGCGGGACAGTATTGGATGGCGTGCCTATTGCAGGCATGATAGGCGACCAACAAGCTGCGCTCGTAGGAAACAAGTGTCTAACGAAGGGAGAAGGCAAGAACACCTATGGAACAGGCTGTTTCATGCTTTTGCACACTGGCGAGAAACCTGTCGTGTCGAACCATGGTCTATTAACTACTCCCGCGTACAAGCCTGGAAAACACGCGAAAGCACAATATGCACTGGAAGGATCGATAGCTGTCGGTGGAAGCAGTGTGAAGTGGCTAAGAGACTCGATGGGCCTCATCAAAGATGCAAGCGATATTGGAAAATACGCAAGCGAGGTAAAAGATACAGGAGGTGTATACTTTGTGACTGTAGGTACAGTCTGAGGCAGCGTAGATTGAGCTCAGCTGATACGTCTCTGATCTGGTCAGGCCTTTTCGGGTTTGTTCGCGCCATACTGGGATGACTCTGCAAGCGGGACTATCATCGGTCTGACAGGCTATACTACGAGGTGAGTGCCGGTGGAGTTCAGCCTAGTGAGGCGATTGACTTTCCTGATCCATCTCCGCAGATCGCATATCTGCCGTGCAACTCTTGTATGTTCCAACCTCCAGTTGTATAGTGCACTGATATATGCTAACGTCTTTTGTCTCTGTTGCAGGAAGCCACATGTTTCCAGACGAGAGCCATTATGGACTCGATGAAGAAGGATGCAAAAGTCGACTTGAAGATTCTCAAAGTAGATGGAGGCATGACGAACTCAGATTGCGTAAGTCCTCCCTCCCAAAGCAGGTGTTGTCTATGGCACTGAATGTATTTGTTGTCTGCAGTGCATGCAGCTGCAAGCCGATATCCTTGGTGTCGACGTTCTTCGACCACAGATGAGAGAGTGTGTACACCGCCCTTGTGATATACTCGCTACTCCACTGACTCCTTTGTTTCTACTAGATCCACCGCACTCGGTTCCGCTCTCCTAGCAGGCGCCGCTTTAAAGCTCTTCGGCTGGGATTTCAGCAACTCTTCCACTCTCGACAAAGTCAACACTGCAGGCGCCGAGACTTTCTCTCCCAAAGTGAATGAAAAAGATCGTGATTTCAGGTATAAAGGCTGGGAGAGAGCCGTCCAGAGAGCTATGAAGTGGAATGAGGAGGATGAGGTGGACCCGAGTAGGGAGAACGTCAAGAACGTGACGGACAAATAAATGGATGTGAGCACTCGATGAAGCTGCAGTCCGCGAAAGCAAAATTAGTAAAATAGCAGTAATCAAATTTGCCATGCGATAGTCGAAAATGAAAGTACAACAAACAACAACCGTAAGATAGACTAATGAGATGATGTTGCGCCTATGCATTCGTGGTCGCGCTAGGCGTTGCATCTGCTTCCTCGAACAAAGCTCGCGTCCTAGCGCTTGGTCCGCTTTCGCCTGTCTGAGTGCCTTTCAACTTCTTATCTGCTTCAAGGATCCCTTGCGCTTCTTTAATTGCACGTCGTCGCTCAGATAGAATGTACTTGATGCGAGCCATCGATTTCCGGCACTGCGAGGGCATAGAGTCAGAGGAGCTACATAAAGGAGAGTAAGTGGCCTACTCGATGTAACTGCTCTTGCAAGTACGTGTATGAGAAGATGTCCACTCCCGATCGACGAGCTTCTTCTTTTTGCGTGTATAGCACATTTCGCTCCACGAGCAGGCGGTACCATAGCGTGTGTAGATCGCTAAATGACTTCCTTCTGAGCTCATCAGCATGCCACGGCCGTCCTGCATATGAAGCCTCATCAGCATATAGCTCGCAGCAATCGAGACCTCGACTAACCGCTTCTTGCAGCTATGTTGTCTGGCGTCTCGAGCGCAAACGCCAATGAGTTTGCAGCAGATCCTTTTATGATATCTTCTCCTTGCTTTGCCTTTCCAGCTGCAATCTTGATATCGAAGTCTTTCTCGACGTCTGCCCTCGATTTCTCATGAAAGAAAGCCCATAGCGGATGTCTCTTCGGCTGATTCTGCCTCTGTTCTAGCAGTATCTTCTTTGCTTTCTCTGCTTCTTTCGCTGCCACTTCTGGCCTTGACAGCGTGTCTTCTGCGTCCCAGATTTTCTCGAGATCTGGCCATTGCTTTCCTTCGTAATCATACCGTGACAGTGTTCCGTCTTTCAAGCTTTTATGCAATGGCGGTATACCATAAGTCGTCCTATCTCTCTTTGGCCGCCCTGCTGCTGGAAGTCGAGCATTTGTCCCGCGAGGAGTCTGGTGTCGAGAGCCTGCAGCCTGAGCAGCCGGGAACGAGCTGAATGACCGCGAGAAACAGCAACGAAGTAAAGACGTCGAGCAAGACGCTGCAGAAGAACTGGCCATGTTCATGGCGCAAAGATGGGAGTGGTGAAGAAGCAAGAAACTCGCAAGATGCTGCTCTCGAGGACTAGAAATGCAGCCAATGCAACAACGCCGTCTCGGGCTATCAGTTCATCGAGGTGATGAAAGTGTGCAGCGAACCAGCATGAATAACAGCGGCGCGCCTAGCCTTGCGACTTTCGCTCGCCGACCGAAATCACAGGACGCACTGACCAGGTAACGTATTTGAAAACTCTGCCACGTCTCTCTTTCTCCTTTTCTCTACACCACGCCAACTCGTTCAGGATGTCTGTGGACTCTGCGCTCAACCATGACATCCTTCGTATGGTCTTTGAAGAATTCAGGCCTCAACCGACGCCTCGTCGACTCGGCTATCTACCTGTTCTTCTGGACGCCGAGCGAGAGAAACAGAAAACGCTATACAATCTGGCACTCGTGAACAAGAAATTCAATGCTCTTGCAACACCCATACTCTATTCCGTCATGTTGCCTCATGCGTCCGGCGACTTGCACACCAGCGATAGCAGTAGCGCAAGTGCCATTCGCCGACCCAGCACTTATGCTGCAGGTGTCTCAAAGGCAAATAGCACCTACACACGCAAATTACATCTCTTCTACTCTAAGCTGGATAGCGAAGCAGAAGATGATGCAATGTTGGCCCTTCTAGCTGCCTGTGCTCCGGGTATCGAAGGGCTCTACATTCAAGGAGACATAGATTGGGTACCAGATCGCCTGGACTCCCTGCTAGTGGCTTGCAAGAATTTGCAGCACCTAGCTGTCTGTTTGCCTTTGGGTGATAAGGACCTCCTATACGGTATTCTCTATCCTCTCTCCAGAGAAATGCGGACGCTCTCTAGTATCCAAATGTCTCCACATCCTGAAACCGGCTGGGGAACACCGGAGGAGTATTCTGTGGTAGCGCGACTTTCCGTACTGGCCGTGCACATCGACACCGAAGCATACAAGGATCCCCTTCATGGCCTTTGCCATATCTGCAAGGCTGGAGCAGTGCAAGTCTTGTCTGTCAGAGGCTCCTGCGAGAGCCGGCTTTGGACGCCGGAGACTCAGCAATTTGGCCCGTGGGACAACTTATTGGAAATACATCTATATTCCGAACATCAGCACAATGACCTCAGCCTAGCCTTCGATTCCAGCATGAGGACCAATGCTTTCCACATGCTACCTGTCATCGAAAACCTGAGAATCACTTTGCTGAGCGAGGGAGCGGACGGTGGAGAGGCAGAGCGCATCAGATGCTTGCCTTCGAACCTGGCCAGGCTGTACATAGGGGAGTACGCCCCGCAGGGACCGCTGCAGATGGCGGAGGTTCTTACCGAAGACCCTCGTGTGTTGCCCTTCCTCTCTGAACTGGAGATAGGCGCAGCGAACCTATGGTTATGCTGGCAAAGGCATGCGGAACTACGATCAGGTTTGGAAACCCTTCAAGCGATCTGCAAAGGTCGCGGCATCAAGACAAAGCCGGAGAATTTGACAGCAGGTGTACCGTGGACAGTGCTTAGCCTGGGGCGAGCGGGACTTTCGTAAGCATCTGGGATTTCCATTATTTTTCTAGTGTTGCACATCGAGGCAGTCTGTCTAAGATACGTGCACGGGCGAATATGCTATCCACATGCTCGGACACGAGTTTCGTGTTGTACCTTTACAGCGCTTCTCGAGCTCATTGCCAGATGACAAATTGCTCACCAGCCGTGCACCCCAAATGACTAGAAGCACTCAAACCGCGCGAGTCAGCCTGTTCAACTCGGCACTGTTCGTACGAACGAGAGATAGCTTTTCTTCGTCGACCCACTGCAGCTTCAGCGATGAAACGAGCACCACGTTCATTGGCGTCCCTGCCCAACGAGATACTTCATCACATCCTCCTTCAATTGCAGCCTGTGGCCAGTCCTCGCGAGTTTGGCTATCTCCCTGTTCTGGTTGAAGCCGAGGTGGACAAGCAGGCAGCGTTGCTCAGCCTCGTTCGCACCAGCAAAGCCTTCCATGCTCTGGCGACACCACTTCTCTATGCCACAGTCACTCCACCTGCACCTGCTGGCTTCCCGCTCGAGTTGATGGGCGAGATCGAAGGCCTTTCCAGCTGCTTCTCAAGCACCAGTCACAAGATCAACTACACCCACATACGCCATCTACACCTCTTCCTTTCGAAAGATCACGACGAACTGGACCACCACGTCAGACTGGACATCCTCGCGCAATGCGCAGAAAGCATTGTCGAGCTCAGTATTCAGGGAGACTCTGAATACATGTTGCCGGGAACTTGCTGGGACCGCTTGATTTTGCTACTAGAGCGAGCCGGCAAGCTAAGGCATCTGGCTCTCTCATTCCCCAACCTCAGTCCCGGACATATGCAGAATTTGACAGGCCCGCTCGCTGTACAAATTCGATCCTTCTCCAGCATGCAGCTAGTCCCTCCTCCGCACGTGCCTTTCTACTTCAGACACCTCTTCGTTGAACCCTCGTTGATCATCCAAGAACTGCATCTCCAGATGGCGGACTCGGACGGCGAGGGCGGAAGGGATCCGCTAGCCAGTATACAGCTCCTTTGCAGGCCAAATAAGCTGCAGACATTGTCGTTCTCCGGCTCTACGACCGAGACGCTGTGGACTCCAGGTGCTCAAAGGCTGGATGGGCTTTGGACCAGTCTCAAGGAGATACGTCTAGATAGCGATGTCAGCTGGAGACCCCTTCGCTTTCATCCTACTCTAGCCCCGCAAGCGTCTACCGTGCTGCCGGTCCTACACACGCTCAAAACCACGCTGCCCTGGGCAGCGGAAGACCCGCAGTTGATGCAGGAGATCAGGTGCTATCCTTCGAACCTGGTCAGGTTGCATATTGACAAGTTCTGGTGGAGAGTTCCGGGTCTATTGGCAGACCTGCTCAGCTTAAAGCCGGATCTGTTGCCGTGTTTCCGATCTCTGGAGCTGGGCTTCTCGTCTCTGACCCTTCAGCGAAGACAAGTAGCGTTAAGTAGGGAAGGATCGCAGCCTGATGGAGCGGATGCGCTGCAAAGGATTTGCCAGATACGGGGCATAAAGACCAAGCCCGGTTGTCTAACGCCGACATATCATCCGGACGAAAGTGAGGATGATGAGGATGATGATCATGCTTGAAGCACTGTGTCTGGCCTCAACTGGTCGCGCGTCAGAGGCATCACATAGATCTCAGGTCGCCCCTGCATCTAGCCTGCACAACACGCTAGATTTGTTGTGATTTACCAAGTAATCCTTTTCTTGCTCGCAGTCGGAACACATTGACTTCTTCGAGCGGAGCTTGCCCTTTCCCAAATGCGAAGCAATTGTTACCTGTTGCGCCGCAGTGAAAAATTACAAGCTCTGCTGTACATAAAGGCTACTCGACACGTAGAGCTGCTTCGCTCACTCCTACTAGAAGACATTCACCTCTACGTTGGCCGGTTCGATTTACCTTTTGTCCGGTGCGCGTTCTTGGTGATTGAAGACAGGCCATTCGTTTACTCACATTGGTTCATCTAATTATCTCTACTGTAGAGCTGGGCACTATTCTTCCTTCACTGCTGCCAGCTCAGCCTAGGATTCACGACAAACTCGCTTTGCCGGCAATGTCCATCACAAGACCTCCACGTTCTCTCAGCTCTCTTCCTATCGAGGTTCTGCGATGTATTATCGAAGAATTACGCCCTATCCCCAGTGCGCGAGAGCTAGGCCGCCTGCCTGTCTTTCTCAAGGCGGAGCGAGAGAAACAGAAGGCTTTGTACAACTTGCTCCTCACAAGCAAGTCTCTCAATGCAATCGCGATCCCCACCCTCTACGCAGCCCTGCTTCCTGCAAGTAATGAAGCAGTGCCTCTCACCTCGCATGCGGCAGTACCGAAACTACTGAGAAGTGTGACAGCGATTCTCAAGTCAAAGAAGACAAACTTTAAGCATGTACGACAACTCCATCTCTGCTTAATGGATCGCTGGTACGAAATCAAGGAGCAGACACGTTTATTGCGTATTTTGGAGGCATGTTCTGCCACAGTGGAAAGTGTGGCTATTATGGCCAACTGCAACGAGACTATTCCCTGATCATCGCCACAACTGTGAGTAGTCGTTTGGCTGAATGTGGGCGACTTCGACATGTGACGCTCAGCATGGGACCTTACGACCGAACGAGAACCATCTCCCACATTCTACAAGTTCTTCGCTCGGCGCAGCAGACTCTGCATAGCCTACAGCTCAGCATGTTGTCCAATCTATCCACTGGTGATGCTTCTGAGAAGTCCGGATACCCTATATCTGCGCTGGCTGTGCATATCGAGGCATGCCCCGGCTTCTCTTTATCCAGCTGCAAAACCTTTCTGAACATCGCTGGAGTAACAACTTTGTCTTTATCGCCCAATCAAAAACTTGGAAACGTGGGAGAGCACGATCCAGAGCTGCTCAGATGGGGGAGCCTGCGAGAGTTGCAATTGCGCGGGGAGGGGCGCTGGAGGTTTATGGGATATCGCTCCGGCCAGGTGCAGGAGTCTGCTGCATCTCTTCCTGCTCTCGAGACACTGAAGTCGTGGTTATCGTACGGAGCCGAATATATTACAGAACGTTTCCACGATCGTACAGAGCTATTCAGGGACCTTCCAGGCAATACAGTGCATTGGGAGATCGAATCCTTCTACTTACTGGATCTATATGCATTAGCAATCTTTCTGCAAGATCCCTCGAGGTTACCGCGTCTCTGTCGTTTGGGCCTTAAGCTAGACGGTTACGCCGGTGGACATACGACAGAGAGGTATTAACATTTACTGGCAACACTCTACTCTTTGCAGAGAGTCTGCAACTTCCGTGGCATAGCAACCAAACCAGCCCACCTCGAAGCAGCTCTGTCAAAGGATGCCGGGAAATGGTCAGGATAGTCAGCCAAATGACGTGAAGCAGAACACGCGAAGGAATGTTCGAACGGATAGCCAGGTTCCAGACGAGAAAGCATCGTATCGTGCAAGCCCACTCACCCGTCACACAGCTCCGAAACCGATGTCAGCTAGTCACAGTCACCGTCTGTATATCTACTCAAGATAGAGTCTCTATGTTTTGATAGCCTTGAGCGAGACATACTTAGCTATAGGGTGTACTTACTGAACCGCTCTCCTCTTTGCGCCGACACGCTGCAAGTCTCGACTTTGTACTTCCTTAGTCAAGCATACTATGAGAGGCTTGAAGAACATCGCTGAGCAGCTCGCCTACATCAAGTGCCTGTCGCGTCTAACGTGCACAGACCTCGCTTGCAGGAAAACCTCGCCGTCCTCTTGCTTGTCTCTCGCCAACTCATTAGACCAGCCATGAGACCATCTTCACGCTCCTCCTGTCCACTTCCTATCGAGATCCTTCGCTGCATCGTCAATGAACTGCAGCCGATACACTCTCCGCGGATACATGGATATCTGCCTGTCCTGACAAAGGACGAGCGAGAGAAGCAGAAAGCGCTATATCGCCTTCTATTGACGAGCAAAACTCTCAACGCATTGGCTATTCCTGTTCTTTACTCGGTCATCCTTCCGGTTTCAAACGAGCCATTGGAATTGAGCTCATCAGTCGGGGTGCGCAATCTCGGTCAAAGCTTCACAGCTTCTTTCAGCAAGACAAACTATCGTTACGTCAGGCACCTGCACCTCTGCCTAGAAGGCTACAGCGGGGAGTACGTGCCATACCTGCAGATCTTGCAGGCATGCACGCCTACATTGGAGGACCTAGCTATCGTGGGCCACTACAAGAATCCGATCCCTGAAGATGTTTTCGCATCCATGTACGAGCATCTATCCCGCTGCAAGCGTCTCCAACATCTAGCTTTGGGCATAGACGCCGAACACGCGCCTGAGGCTCTATATCGAATGGTGCGGGGACTTTCTAAACCAACATATCCACATACTCTTCATACCCTTCAGCTCCTGCATCTACCAGATCTACCTATGGACAGCGAATACAGCTCTACCGAGCCGTGTCTATCTGTACTCTCGGTACACCTTGGTAGTCACTCTTCGTCTTCAATTCCGAATCTGGCTCTGCTTTGCAGGCCTGCGGCGATTGGCATGTTGTCGTCAGCCTACCCCTTTGGTAGGCAGTCTCAGCAGCTACGGACCACGTTCGAAAGTCTAGAAGAGATCCATTTGCAAGGCCATCACAGCTGGTACACTTTGTGTTTACACGATAATCTGGCAGAGGAAGCCTTCCAACTCCTATACGCTTTCAGAACGCTCAGATCATGCCTCGTACAGTGTCGGGACAACGCACAGCTCATGACGGAGGAGGAGGAGCAGGCTATGTTCTATGTTCTGGAGTGCCTTCCTGGTAATATGGTCAATTGGCACATAGAAGGATTCTACGTTGCAAATCTCGAAAAGTTGGCCATCCTGCTTGAGGAAGAGACAGATATACTCCCGTCTATACGCTATCTGGAGATTAAGCTGGAGTCCTACACTGGCATCCGAGAAAAGGATACTACCCTTCCTCGTCTCCTCCTGGCTATCGAGAATCTTCAAACGATATGCGAAAGTCGCGGTATTGAGACAACGTTGGCGGAGCTTAGACGCGGACTTGAGAAGGAGGTTATGAGTGGGGACTGGTAGTGAGCATACAGGCAGCAAGTTAAAGGGTACCAAAGGTTTCACAGACTCTACCTAGTCTCGTCATTGGAGGTTTGCCAGGAAATTTCATACAGCCTTTCTCTATATTGATAGAGGACCTTGGTCAGCATTGCAGATCCTGATATCGATGGTGCCTCGCCGTCCCCGATTGCCCTGTCACGAAATTAGGGGCCTTATCGCCAAAGTATCGCTTGCTTCTGCACCCACCGAAACATCAAAGAAGCTACACTGTTGCCCAACCTGGCTTATATACGAGGCTCCTACGACTTGCTGGCTACTCTGAATCCCTTGCGTTTACCGTTGTGACCTCGGCGCCGCGACCCCTTCGACCTATCTTTATCATCTAAATTCAACGACCTAGCTCGATGTGTGGATTCTCCGCCGTAGTGTACCTCAATGGTACTGCTCCGCCCGAAGAAACGAGGGAGGACCTCGAGAAGTCTCTCGACATGCTGGCCCATCGGTATGCTCGGCCTTGAGATACTTAGGCGGAGTTGCTGACAGCTTGAACTCCAGCGGACCCGACTCGAAAGGCATCTACATTCATCCAACTGGTACCGTTGCGCTTGGACATGTCCGGCTATCTATTATCGACCTGGCTACTGGCCAGCAGCCCCTGAGCGATGAGGATTCCAAAATACATGCGGTCGTGACTGGCGAATTCTATGACTTTGAGCGAGTTCGTGAAGAGCTCAAAGCGCAAGGTTGCAAGTTCCGCACGAATGGAGACTCGGAGCTTCTCGTTCAGATGTACATGATCTATCTGCGAGTCCCGAATCGTGCTAAGATTCAGCGAACAGGTACAAACTGTACGGCCTCAACGCGATCCTGTCTCTTCGAGGCGAATTCGCTTTCGTCCTCTGGGATGACAGACAGAAGCGCTTGTTCGCCGGTCGAGACAGAGCTGGCATCAAGCCTCTGTACTTCGTTCAAGTTGGCGAAAAGATCCTTATCGCAAGCGAGATGAAGGCTTTTATACCGATGGGTTGGCGCCCTGAGTGGGACGTAGAGAGTATTGCGCAGTACGGACAGTACCACGATGACAGAACCGTCTTCAGAGGGGTGGAGAAAGTGAGCCTGCAAGTCCTTCGGCAGTCTGAAGCGGTGCTAATCGTATCTGCAGCTCCGACCCGGTCACTACATGATAGCTCGCAGACATACTCCGGTCCACTTTATGCCCTACTGGGATCAGAAGTACCCCGATGCCAATCAAGTCGAAACGAGAACAGTTGAGGAGATGATCCAGGGTGTCCGAGAAAGGCTGATCGAAGCCATCCGTCTTCGCCTTCGATCGGATGTCCCGCTTGGCGTGTATCTGTCCGGCGGGATCGACAGCTCGTGTTTGGCTGGTATTGCGACGCATATACTCAGAGAGAAGGATCCAGATGCCAGAGTCACAGCTTTCACCCTAAGCTTCCCGAATGCAGAGAGCAGATACGATGAGGGCCCGATTGCCCAGCGTACAGCGGAATTCATCGGTGCAGATATGCGAGTGCTCAAGCCTACCGAGGAGGATATCATCAATGCTTTCGAGGCGAGTTAACTTTTTATGCTTGCCTATCACTCCGGCTGATAATAGTTCGCACAGGGCTGCATCTGGCACTCAGAGCTGGCACTGTCAGATCTTGGAGGAGCAGCAAAGCATCTGCTGTCGAGACTTGTGCAGAAGGAAGGCTTCCGAGTTGTCCTAACTGGCGAGGGAGCCGACGAGATCTGCGCAGGGTGAGTGGGCTGTTATGTGATGGATGCAAAATAAGCTGACACAATGTCTTGCAGGTACCCATTCTTCCTGCCTGACTACCTAAGAGCACCTGATCTAGCTTCTAAGAATCTTGGTATCGATCTGCCTTCTGCTTCGGAGCGCGAACAGATTATCAAGCTGCTTGAAGCCGAGTCTCTCGAGTCCGACATGGGCATGACGCCAATGTCATATACCGATTCGAAAGTTGCTCGAGCCATGCTTGGAGGCATTTCCCTGCA
The DNA here is from genome assembly GCA_001600175.1 of Erythrobasidium yunnanense. NCBI lineage: Eukaryota > Fungi > Basidiomycota > Cystobasidiomycetes > Erythrobasidiales > Erythrobasidiaceae > Erythrobasidium > Erythrobasidium yunnanense. The sequence continues at coordinate 1,081,817 of BCJC01000001.1, forward strand.
TCGAAACTTTGCAGTCGCAACGCCTCCGCCTAGCATCTTCACAGAAGCTGCGAGAGACTCCATGGGAACTGTCGATGGAGCGCTATGTATTGCGGAATACATGAACGGAATAGTCAGACAGCACGCTATCGATGGAACCTGGCATCCACTGCATGTCGCCATGTACGCTGAGAACAAGACAACGTTAGTGCTTTCGTGTCAGGAAGCTATATCCAGAGCTTACTCTTCTATTCAGTTTGGCAAACTCGCTGCTCAATCAGCTCGGCGATCGCAACGAGATGGCTCACAGCATTGAAGGCCGAGTGCCTTTCTTAGACTCGAAGCTTGTCGACTATGTCAACGGTCTACCACCGTAGGCTTGATCTCCGTTCGTTCGACGTACATTCTGACTTGGGCCCCAATCCAGATCTGTAAAGCTGCGTCCTACAAAAGCAGAAGACGGTAGCTGGAAATTTTCGGAGAAGTGGATTCTTCGAGAGGCTGTCAGACCATTCATCACTGATGAGCTGGTAAGGACACATGCTGTACCGAAGGGAGAACCGCCGATACTGACAAAATCGCTGAACGTAGTATGCCCGAAAGAAGGCCATGTATACCGCTCCCATCTCCAAGCAGGCGAATGGACACACCAATGGAGATGCTGCTACCGCTGATCCTGTCGCGGAGTCGGAGAAGAAGGACAACCAGACAGCCAAGGAGCAGGCTCAGCCGATTATCGACATGCTGAAGAGGCAGCTAACGAAGGAGAATATCGATCAGCTTGGTTTCATCGACTATGCCGAGGTCAAGAAACAGTTTGACATCTACATCTCGGGAGACTGGACAGCCGGTGAGTAGCCCTGTTGCGCGAGCTAGTCGTCTGAGATTGCGACTGATGGGACTGAGCAGGCTACGGAGGTCTTCCGCGATGCTTGAGAATCTGCTTGCTCATTTACAGCTTGCTCATTCTCAGACAGCGGTTCGGAGTGAAGAAGTGGGTACCCGACTTCTAGGCGTTTCCTCCGGATACAAGTAGCTTTCTCTCGCTAGTGATAGACCTTCTCTGTTCTTCCAATATACTGTAGTCCAGTTGCTGCTGAAGTTGAAACACGAAACACTTGCTTTGCGACTTGTTCATTTATGCCTAAGCATCCTCGATGACATGACTGCGCCGCATCAGATTGGTCTGAACGTCGAAGATGGCTCTCTTCCTGTCTCGAGCGAACTCTTGTCGCTCCTATCGAGCTTCAGCTCCCAAGTCGGCGTTATCTTCGACGAGCTTTCCCGTAATCCTCAGCAAGCTGGCAGTAGCTCTACATTGTCCAGCGACTTCGCGCAACCTTTGACTGTCCTTTCTGAGCTCGATGAGCGTTTGGCCATCGTGCTGCAACGTGCGAAGATCCACTATGCAAATCAGACGAGGATCAAGCAACTTGAAGACCAGCTCGTGCAGTATGAATTGGATTGGCGACAGGAGATGCTTATGCTAGAAGAACAACGCAAGTCGTTGAAACGACTTGTGGATGCTGGAAATAAGGACAAAGCTGCTATCGAGCGGGCTCAGAAAGGTACGCTCGAAGTGCAATACGTGCTACTGCACACCTATACTAATGTTTTGTACGATTGCAGCGGCTCTGAAGCCCTCTACAGTCCTGTCGTATGCGCGTATGCTGGCGCCATTCACCTCAGCACCACCGCGTTTAAAGCCTATCTCGGGAGAAGCTCCTGGCGCTTCAGACCACATTGTACCGCCAGGAGGCATTCTGCCATACCCTACGGAAGAGACTATGCGTCGCGGAAGACTGGCTTTCGCCGAAGTTGGCGATATTGGCGAGACGAGCGCGATGACCGGTGGTGAGCTACAAGGGCATTCCAGAACGGTCGTATATCAGTATATGCTAATTCTCCGCCTAGTCAAACCGCAATCTCCGCCTGCGATAACAGAACAGCAGCCTACCGCAACTGGCGTGCAGCCTGTAGGCAATCAAGCTGCAAGGAAACCTCTGGCAGCTATAAGCCAGCCAGAAGAAGACGAAGACTTCGGCTTCGATCTGGATCTCAATCCAGGTTTGTCAGATCGCGTCCAGTTGTTCCGAGATCTTGCTGACTGGGCAAGCTAGACTTGTGATGTGGAGCAAACACATGCAACATACCTCTGATGATGATGATCGAAGCCGGAGGACCTCTGCTACATACTGCCTCAGATATCAGGAGGCCATACTGCACATCTACCTTCGTGATGCCCCATCATGTCGGCACCGCTCGTATGTCGCGATCACCGGCCCACAAGATGATTGGCAGGTCTGCAGTAGATCCAGCTTCGCTAGCTTCGCTCGCTGGGTCTCTGTTTCTAGCGCGAGGGCGATAGGCGGCCTTGTACAAGTTAAGGCAGAGGCAGGAGTCCGCTGGGCATATCTGGAGATACAAGAGACTCATCACATAGCAACATCAGGGAGCGTCTGACCAGAGAGCGAGCGAAACCGACATGGAAGGCCAGACGCCATTAGCCGGTGTTCAGCTTTGAATCGCGTAGTTTTGGCAAGACGTTCGAGGAAACTGGATTGGGAGTTCCTCCACTGTTGCATCTAGCTAGAATGAGACGATGCAGGCCTTGTTGACGCAATGCATGATAACCGGCATTAGGCTTTCACCTCGCCCAATCGTTATCACAGCATGTCACGTCCATCGACGCCTTCGAGTACGAACAAGCCAGCAGGCAGTCGAAGTCATCGCGACGACGTTCTGCAATTTCTCGACAACTTGGACAGCTATCAAGGAACACCTCCGCCATCAGCAGGCGCAGGCTCCGGATCTGGGTCCAGCAAGAACGCCAGCAGCAGCGCGAAGTCCAGTACATCAGCAGCTGTAGCTGGCGACAAGGAAGACCCTCAGAGCGTGCTTGACTTCTTGGACGAGATTGTGACGAGCAGGGAGCGCCGGGCGCCAGCAGCTGCGACAGCGACATCTGGATCTGGAACAGCTAGCAAGAGAAACACGGTAGCCTCAACAAGTAGTGCTGGTGGCCTACCTCGTTCGGGATCGCGGTCAACGCTCAGAGACAGCACCTCATCCGGCAGAGGCTCGTATCTCACACCGCGCGAAGCAACAACACCCACGCCTGCCGCTGCATCTCCTTCAGGCAATTCTGCTGCAGCTACAGGGACAAGCACCGCTGCTCAAGCTGCCGAGAAACTAGAAGCGGCGCCTTTGCCGGAAACCGCGAGTGCATCAGCTTCGACATCTGGCGGCGGTTGGGGCTGGGGCAGCGTCTGGTCGCAAGCTACAAACATCGTTCAGCAAGCCAAGACCGTAGCAGAAGAGGTGAGCTAATCGCGACTGCCTAGTGAATGCGAACTAATCCGGTCACGTTTGTGTCATCAGCAAGTATCGAAGAACTTGCCCAAGAACCTCCCTCAACTCCCTGTTTCACCTTCTACTGCATCTGCACAAGGCGCAGCCGCTTTGTCGACCGCGACTGATCGAGCTCAAGCATGGCGAAGCGGGGCATTATCGTTCTTGAGTGATAATCTGTCAAATCTGGATATCGAGAAGCTGCGCAAGGACATCACGGATACTGGATTCAAAGCATTGAAGGATGTAATGGATGCTGTTGCACCACCTATCGCTCAGCATGAGGTGATTCAAGTGAATCTCAGCCATGATATGGTTGGCTACGAAGGTGTAGAGACGCTTGTCTACCGGTCACTCGCGAAGGTAAGCCATGCAATCGCTGTTGAGAAGAGTCAAGCGCTTATACCCTTGCCTCTGTCAGATCATGGAGCAAGTTCCAGGCGGAGATCTCGTCGTGAACAAGGGCCCATCAGAAGATGTACCAAATCACGAGAAGGGTGCACGCTCCAGCTTTGACGAGACAGCTGTGCTCAACAACCCAGAAGGCACTGCCCAAGATGACGATAGAAACCTAAACTTAGTCGAAGGTTTCGCGGAAGCCTACAAGTTGGCCGATGCGAATCTAGAAGCTATGATTAAGAAGACGTATAAGCCACCTAGCACCGATGAGGCTGATCCTGAGAAACCCAAAGCACATGCTAGAACTGCCTCCATAACCGTCCCCGTCACCATCTGCCCAGTCTACATGCGCATCCAGCCCGTCTTGGCACCTCTTCCTTTCCCTTCTTCCTCTTCTTCCACTCCTTCAGACGCCTCTACATCCGAAGAGAAACATCTCTACTTCATCCTTCTCCTTCGCGATCCTACAAACTCCCTTGTTCATAGGACATTGACGCAGTCTATGCCTAAAGCCTGGCTGGACATTCCATTCGAAGAAAATGAATGGGTAGAAGACATTATGGTCGATGTTATTCGTCGAGGTGTTGAGATTCTTGGCGAAGAATACGTCAAAGGCAGAATGAGCGGAAGATTGCTCAAGGCGGGTGTGAATCCCCTCGATGCTGGTAGTGAGAAGGACAAAGAAGTACTATTCGAAGAGAAGGATAGCGAAGATAGCGAGCGGGAAAGTATCGAGATGGTCAGTGCAAGCGCTGGAGTGCCGACCTGATCCAGTCGCAAATCTACGCGAGAAGCTGTTCACCTTCACATGCCTATTCAGCCCTATCGAGAGAATCTGCTTTACGTTGTCAATGCGCTGCTGGAACGCGCTGCTGGGCAGCTCTTTATCCGAACTATTATCCGATACCGAAATCTCCGCTAGAGCGTATTTAGCTACGTGGGTAGAGTATATATTCAGAAGACACAGTGTAAGCGCTTCCCACCTTCTTGTTGTACCGAAGAATCGCATTTCTTTCAGATATATATTACCTCTGTCCGGCTTCTGTCGTGTCTGCCTGAAATCTTATGCTGTGATGCGGGCACTCTATATGTGGTGCTCTATGTGAGGTATCTTTTCCACGATCATTGCAGCCTGACCTGGCGGACTACGCTTATTTCGCATCTTCCAACTCGACGCCAAAAAGCTTTCTGCAAAGCACCCTATATTCTGTCGCTCTAGCTCTCTATACCGACGTCAAAAAGTGATGCAAGTCGCTAGCTCTTCGCGTTCAGCCTCGGTGTCTGGATCTGGCAGTCCATCGATGGCCTCCACAGGAAGTGTGATGCCCGGGACAGGCTTCACGACGCCCATTTTCATGTCGGGACACGGCAAAGAGCGCGATGTCTCGCAGGACCAGAGCGAAAGCGCCAATGGCCAGATCAATGTGGGCGTAGAGGCGGATCAAGGCGACGCTGAAGCAGCTGTAAACGGCCATGGAAACGGTATGCAAGTCGAGTCTGAGGATTCAGCGCTCCTGGAACATCTAGTAAGCGAGCTATTCCAGAATTCTTGCACTTCTAAAGTCCGGCTGACTTGCTGCCCTTCCTGCCTTGCTTTGTATTCTAACAGTATCAAAGAGGATTCATCAAGTAAGTTACATCGAAAATGGTGTGCCCAGCCCTACTTGCGACCCTGCTGACACCCATCTTCCAGCGGCGAATATGCAGACATCCAGCTCCATTACCGCCCGGATCGACAGCCATTCAAGATGCACTCGATAGTACTCGCTCTGTCACCTACATTGGCATCTCTGCTCGCCCATCCGCATTCCCTTCCGCAATCCCGAGACATATTTCTGTCTCTGTCTGGACATGATGAGATCACAGATGGTGCGGTCGACACACACTTTTGGCCATATCGTATGCTAACATTGTCACAGAGGCCCTATGGATAGCCCTTGGCTACCTATACTCGACGAGATCGCTCGGCCAGGTCAACCCGTCAAACGCTCATGCTGTACTTTCAGCATCGCTACTTCTCCAGCTGCCCAAGCTAGCCTACTACGCCGCTACCGTTTGCAAAGAGTCTATCGAAAGCATCGTCTCGCCCCAGCAGGTCAGATTCTGGGTCTCATACCTCGACGCTGCCGACAACAAGCCTGGCAAAGAAGCTCACGCCCATGACTACTGGACGGAGTTGAGACGGGCACTCACGTAAGTATCACTCATGCCTTACCCTCCGTCAAGTAGAGCTAAAGTGCGATCTGATAGGCACCGGCTAGTAACATCGCTACCTGCATCCTTGCATGCATTCTCGTCCGAGACCGCTGCTCAACAGCAGATGGAAGCGCAGACTATTCTTCAGCACATCTACTCCGTCCTCTCCTTCACTACCTTCAAGGAGATTCTCGAATCACCTTTACTAGGAGTCGAAGGAGGCGGTCGACTAAGTGATCAGACTCGCTTCAGTCTTGCCAAGAAGTGCGTCAACGAAAGGAAGAAGCTGTCTGCCGCGGCAGGTGATGCCGACTTCGAGGAAACGGTCGTGCTGGCGTTCGGGGGAGCTACGGGCGGCAGCAACGTCAACATCGTAAGGCGACCCAAGCAGAACAGAAAACTATGGAAGGTCTCTGGCTAGATTTTGAGATGCTCAACGTAACTCGTAAGTCTAAGGACCCCAGGCATAAATTGGCAGGTACTATTCGCTTCATACGTAATGTGTAATGGGATAGCAGTCTGCATTCTACATGGGCAAGGGTTGAAGAAGTATTAGTAATGCATACAATGTCAGCTAGCATCCTCCAATAACAATATGGTACTTTGCTTCTTCGTCTCTTTCGCTTTCACTCTAAGCCGCTGGCTGTCATGTCATTCGACGCTCCCTGCGTAAATGGCGAAGAAAGTCAAACACGAAACCTCAGCTATCGTTGCAAATGCCTACGCTCGACAGCCGCCCTTTGTCGCTTTCGACGGCCATGTTTGCCGGGAGCACTGCGAGCGCAGTCGACGCTGGCAGGCCATTACGATAGTTTAGCTCATTCATCTTCAGCTTCTATATCCTGAAGACATCGTCAGATTCTTCCCTCGGTCTCTGACGCTGCCGTAGCTTGAAGCTTGATGTCAACTCAAGGCCGTTCGTCCCGCAATCCAGGAGGAGCAGTATGGTTCATGCACAAATCCAGTCAAGATGTCACATCTCCTCTGCTGCCTCGAGATCAAGGCGGGTCCCGCAGCGAGATGCGACCCTCTGCGCGATCTGGGCCTGCCTTATCTGCCTGGCTGGGCCACATTCTACGCTCCTCACTACTCAAGAGATGCATCATCTACGTAGCAGCTTTCCTTATCGCCTTTTTAGTCTTCATCGTCACACCTCCACTCTACGAAGCTAGCCTGTTCGCCAACCGTCCTCAGCATCAACTTGGCCTAACATCGGCATCGCAGATACTGAGGGATACGATCAAATATGTCAAGCAGGATGTCAAGATCACCATGACCCCGGAAGAATGCACAAAGTCAGACTTCGATGAAGCTGGCTGGATCCTGCATTCAAACGTTGAGCAGGACGATACGGACAAACTGCCTTGGTACAAGCAGCCATCTTTCGAAAGACCCGGTACGCCCAAGCTGCGCATGCTGGCGTCTCAAAGCTCGATGTCGCAAGCATGCACAGATCTCTGGATATCGCAAGAGAAGATCTGCCTCGAAATTAGCCAAGGCGAGGGTTTGCCTGAAGTGGACGTAGACTTTGCATGGACTTTCGTCGAGCCATCAAATCACTGGGAGAGGTGGAAAGATGCATTCGTCAAAGGCGATGTCAATTTCGATCTTACGAAGGGGACCCGTAACAAGAACTTCAGGTAAGCCCCCATATCCAGCAGCAAGTTGATAGTCCTGACTCTGTCTTGATAGAGAGCACAATCAGCTTATGTATAGTGTACGATCGGTCCTCAATCTGTTGCCATTCGTCAAGAAAGGCACCTTGTTATCAGCATCTCTGCCTCTCACCCGTCCGATCGAGACTACTTCGCTGGAAGAGGACTTCATCGGTAAAGACTCTGCTGGCGCGTCTTGCAGAGTCATGCAGACCCCTCTGTGGCTGAATGCCTCGATGGCCACGCAAAACTCCTCGCGGCTTCAGCTGCTGTCGCATTGGGATCTGTTTCACTCGTCAGAAGTTCAGGATCTCCCGACATGGCGCAGAAAGGTACTACCAGCGTTCAATAGGTGAGCAGGCTACGTCGCGCAGACTGTAGCTGGCGCAGTACTGACAGATGTTGCACCCAGTCACGCCATGGAGAGTCAGCTCGTCAACATACCCAACCAATCTGAGATCCTTATTTACATGAATGATGACTTCTATATCGGCCGCAGCATGGCTCCAAGCGACTTCGGATCAGTTCTTTATGGGCCAGTCTACCGAGTCAAAGTAGACAAATGGCTCGTGGGAACGTCAGACCGGGAGAGACTGAATCGCTACAACCCAGAAAACAGGAACAAAGTCTCAGAATGGACAGCAGGCTTGATCAACGAACGGTTCGGAAAACGGGATCGCAACTGGCTGTGCCATGTGGCCTACACTACATCGGTGCCGATGATGCAAGAAGCCGCTACAATCTGGTCAAGCGAGCTGCGGGAGGTAAGCTGTGCATCCAGGATAAACTCTGTCATTATGCTGACGAAGGCTTCGCTAAGACGGCAGAAGCACGCTTTCGAGGACGAGGCGTAGAGACTTACCTACCTCTTCTGGCCACTCTGTACAACATGGAGCGCCATCGAGAAGCACTCCTTTGGTCTTTCTTCATGGCGAGAAGTGATACTGACGGGTCCGGAACGTATTCTCTGGCTGAACGGGCAGAGATGCTTGCCACCCTCGGAGGGAGAAGAACAGGAAACCAGCACGGCTTTCGCATGCCTGACCGTCCAGTCTACTACGGTACTTATTCCGATCCTTTCGAAGAAGCAAGTCTTGAAGCTCCGCGAGAAACAGAAATCAAGTGGTCAAGCAGAGATGGCTACTTCTATATGGCAACCTACCATCGGACCTTTCCAGACCTCGATGGCCGACCATCCTACTTCTGCAAGATCAGCTTGCAGAAGTGTTTTGGGTCCGAATTCTTCTTCGATAGATACGACGAAGACATGTCAACAACGAGCGACTGGCTTTTCAAGAATATGGCATACGCCGACCCGAAATGCGGAGACTGCATCATTGCTGGCCTCATCACTAGTTCCGGAAGAGACGGTCTAGAAGCCTTCTTGCCAAAGGTTGGACAGCTTCAGCATCTGTTTCCGAAGACTGCATCAGATGGACGCATCGAAGTGCCGTATCTCGGCGACACGAACAAAGAATGGATCGATCAGGACGTATCTTTGAAGACTACCCTTCGTGATCGCTGGACACCGAGAGACTTTGCTGTCCGACTGATACAGCGCTACAGCTATGTTATCGGTGAGAAGTGATGCTCTTTGTTTCCAGCCTCGCATGCTGATGCCGCTTGCAGGAGACTCCCCCTATGTCTTCGACAAGTTCGATGCGCAGACGTCAAGGACCAGCCGGCTGTTAGACGGCATCTCAACACGAGATCCTCGACATGCTTTTGTTGCGCTGAACGACGGCCTTCCGGACGATACAACCGACGCAGAAGCAGCAGAGAACGACAGACTGCTGCGTGATTGGCATGAAAAGATGTGGGAGCAGCCGACTGCCTTTGAACTTCCGCTGGACTACGTATGAGATATTTGTTCGCTCTAGAAGGCCCATTCACAACCGCACTACTGCTGGTGCTCCGTGACTTCCGCTACGACATTAAATCTGCTGATACTGGTCTTCGCCTTTCACCTATCCCTTGATTGCCTTTCAGCCTGACATCCTTTATAGCCTTTGTTGCTCAATACCTTTGATTAGGTCAAATATTTCCCAAGACGCATAACCCGTTCATCGTCAGTCAAAGTACCTTTCGCCCCTTTGGCGCGGGTAAGAGTTACCGTCTGTCACCACGACTATAAAGCGTGCTGCAATAACTGCATGCTCTTGACTCTGCTATCCTCACATACGGTTTTCGCAGCATTCAGCACAACAGATACACCAACGTACTCCATCCTCCTTACCTCGCACCGACCCACACCTCGTACTATGCCTTGCCCGCCTCATGTGGAGTTCAAGTATTATCCTGTGAAGTGGAGCAGATCGCTTCGGGAGTATACCGCGGCCTACTGGAAGTGCCGGGCCTGCGGTATACAAACACCATATCACCAATGCTATGTTGCAGGCATGGAGGATACGGGAGCCAACGACGGTGACGGGAATGTCATCCGAAGATGTCGAGCCGGCTGCGGGTACAAGAGGGCGGACGTGAGTGTCCACTATCCGCGATACAATGGGCAATTGGCTGATAGCATCTACAACTTCTCCCTAGCCGCCACAATAAGGGTGCCCGATACGACCTCCCAAAAGAGACTCTGATGTCTCGCCAAAACGAATGGGCGTTCGACCAGGCTGCAAAGTGTACTCATCTTCCTTCCTTTCACGCATAGCATCCCTTTACGCCCTCAACCATGGTCGTGACTGCGGACTTGACTAGCGTGATGCAGACAGCTAACGATCAGCTTAAAACTAACACCTTTTGTCGAGACATCCTTTGCAGACTTGAAGGTCGGTTAGTAGCTACCACGCGAGCACAAACAAACGGCTTCGCAGCACGTGAAACCACTTTCGTCGGTGAAGATGTGAAGAGAGGCAAGAACATTCCCGTCTGCGATGCCTCTTGCTGCACATATCGCGCCATACATAAGGCAAAACTGCGTGCTATGTCCATATTCTTCGTACCGAGACTGATGCTAAGTCGAGCAAGTGCAGTATATGAAGTAGAATGACAAGTACGGAGTAATTGCTGCCGAAAGCATCTTTACTACCCAAACTGCGCAAGACAGCCTTACTTCAAGATGGTATATATATGATGCGTGGAGGCACGCCGAGGCACGGTACTACTCCTTCGCCAGAAACAACATCTCGTCGGGTAATGAAAAAACTGAGACGCCAAAGCTCTGAAGATTATTGGATTTGAGTACGCTGGCAGCTTTGCGTCTGTGTACAGCAGATCAGATACGATGAATGCTGCATTACAATTCGTCACCGACTGCCCGACTCCCCAACGAGACTAATACGAGCAAATGAACTTTATGGTACAATGACAAACTACGGCTGACTGATGTATAGGCGGCGTTCTGGTCATCTTGATGTGACCAAGCCTTCGAGGTCGAAAAGCTCACGAGTCAGATGTAGATCGGGTGTAAGTCTGCTGAGGAGAAGCGGAGATTGAGCCGTTGCGGGTGAGATTGAATTGACCTTCATCGAGACCTCTTGTGAGTTCTTCGATAAGTGCAGCCACCTGGTTCTCGTCCGTTTCGATCACTTCGAGCTGCATCACGACAGTGTCAGGGATATTATAGCACTAATGATAAGTGGAGACTCACCACAGACCGCTGCGACGCCGACAAGCTGGGATGTCCAGTTGCTGTCCTGCCGGTTTCTGTAAGTTCGGCCGCTTTGCGAGCTGCTTGGTTTCTTCGGACCATGAGACGAAGAGGGTCCGAGTCGATTGGCTTTGCTTTTTGAGCCAGTTCTTCTTCAAAGCTATGATCGCTGGCTTGCCGCCGATGCATATCGACAGGGAAGAATGACTGTCTATCGACGACGGTATTACGGTCTGCTCGAAGCGACTGTATGATGTTGAAAGCGATATCTCCGTTGGCATACTCTGCGAGCTCGATTCTGGAATGCCGCGATGCTGTGCTTATCCGCCTCATGTCAATGCCTGGAGCTAGTGCGAATGACGCCCGCTTGAGATCGCTCGAAGCACCTGGAATACGGCCTGAAGCGAGTACAAGCCCAAGATCTGCAGGCAAGCTAGGGGGCGGAGGTATCTCCTCATCATCGTCACCGTATAGTCCGTAGATAGACCTCGCATCGTACGAGCCCATGCTCCGGATAGACATGCGCGCGTGCGCCAAGGCAGCATGAGCTGCGCGTGTATCGCTAGCTGTGGAGCTGGCTGTGACAGAAGGTGACATTGCTTGGGCAATTGCAGGCTGTCCTGCCTGGGGAAAGCTGTCGTTGATCTTAGGAGAAACGGGCAACGGATTGAGTGCTTGTTCGACTTCTGATTTCCGTCTATGATGCGACCTAGCCGGAGGAGGTGTAGGTGGGCGATCATGGACAGAACGTCTGGCTGACCCTGTACTTGTATCGGCTTCCGAGATACTCTTTCGATGGCCTGAAGTTTTCGGGTCCGGTGACATAGACATGCTGGTATCTGCTGATGGCGGTGTCTTGCGCTCTTTGCCTGATAGCGTTCTATGCATAGACTTTGATGTGGATGTAGATGCGCTTCTCTCGGGTCCTGGCTTGGTCTGCGCTGTCTGGGGTGGAGTCATGGGATATGCAGGTCCTTCCATGCTGAAGGTAGCAGGAATGATGACCGTACTTTTAACGATTCTATCATCTTCGTTTGGCAAAGTCGATTCCCTTCTGGCATTCTTGTACCCCGCAGCACCGACCAGCTCATTGACGCGATCTGCATCTAGCCCTAGTGCAGTTGCTGCTTCGAAGAGCTGCTTCATGCTATCGACACTTGTAGCTGAAGTCCGATCGCCTTGGCCGTTTGCCGGCTCTGTTAGCTGCCCTGTAGAAGGCGCTTCTCTAGCAATTTTCCCAGCCTTGGGCGAGGTCTTGTCTGAAAGGGTAAGTGGAGCTGTCTCTGCAAAGTTGCTCGTCCCCTGACTGCTGAAAGAGCCATTTGCGCATCGACGATTTACGGCCACAGAGTATGTAGCTGGTACTCTTGATTCAGAGGAGACCTTGGCTGCCGAAGGGTGAGGAGAGGTGGGAAATGCGTTATGCGCATAGTCGATGATGGAGACCTTGGCTGAGTGCGTACTGGCCGGAGAGCGGGTGGAAGCAGGAGGAGGTGGAGAATCTAGTATCATCGGATCGGGTATGTAGCCTCTGTGTAGGTCTGTAGACTGCTTCCGCCGCCGTAGCTTGGACATGATGCTTCGGATGCTAGTTTGTGCATCTCCCGCACGAGACGCTGACCTCCCGCCATGATGCTGCTCCTGCGATACATTGCTGACATTACTGCCTCCACGCTGCATGGATAGAGAGTCTGACAGGCTTGCAAGCGACGCATCGGCAGACTTTTGGTTGTATGCACCATCCTCCTTCGAAGAGTTGCTTTCAGACTCCTTCTTGCTATGTCCAGTACTCTTATTCAAGCGCATCTTGAATTTCAAGCCTGCTGAGCTAGGTTTCCTCGAGAGGCTGCCTTTACCAGTACCATCGGCTCTTGTAAGCTCCTGATCAGGGGATCTGAGACCAGCTATAGTCTCGACACTGGGCATGTGCTCTAGATTCGCGCTTGCAGAGACTAATTGCGGAGTCGAGATCTTGAGGTTCTTGGTACTTTTACGATGAAGAAGCGGTTTCCGACCGGTAGGGGCTTCAGGCGAGAGTGGTGGAAGGCCGAAGTCTGCTCTTGTACCACCACTGCTGTTCTTCAGAGCATTCGTCGCTTCAGAAGCCTGATGCTGGACATGCCGAATAAGCATTGAAGGCGTAGCATTGGAAGTTCGAATGCCTTTTGTGCGAAGTATCACGCCCGCTGAAGGTGATGGAGCAGGACTCATCGCCGGTGGTGATGCGGGGAAAGAGGAAGCCGACAAGTCTGCTTTCTGGACCGCTTCCCTGCCTGATGTCGAGGTAGGAAGAGGTTCAGGAGTAGGGCTCGGAGCAGGTCTAGGATTGAAGTAATCGTTTTCAGAGTGGTCTAGGTCTTCCGTAAAGCGACTACCTGAAGAAGGTGACATTGTGGTTGATGCGGGAGGCGAAAGAGGTGTGGCATGTCGAAGTGAAGAAGCTGACTTCTGACGAGCGTGCAGAGGCCGGGAAGAGGGGTGTATAGGTGTCGCTCGCCCACTTGATGTTGGAGAACTGGACTTGTCTTTCTTCTCTCGAGCCAGCGAGTTGGATCGAGAGCGAGATAATGAGGAAGCGTCTGCGAAGATACGCATCGGGTCAGTCTTACGATTTTTGTGAAGATTGCATTGGCAGAGTAACCCACTGCTCGGCTGCCGACGTAGCTGAGACAATGAAGGCATCTGCTCCGCTTCTTCCATGAACGGGCTTCCCAACCCATTCGCACCTTGCAAAGAGGGAAGTATCCTCTCTACCGGGGACTCTCGATCAGTATCAATTTTTCGGTACAATTCGATACTGGGACCGGAAACTGATACTGGAAGAGACTGCGCACTAGCTTGTCTCTCCATAGCTGATTTGGCGAGGACATTCTGGATCTCGAGAAGGTCTGCCATGTTCAGGCCTTGGATCTGATTACTGATAGTGTCAGGGTCTGGGTCCTCGGAAGAGACTTGTCCAATCGTGATATGCTGTGATTGCACTTCATCGTCTTCCAGCACGCCAGACAAGCGGTTCAGGTTCTGGGAGCCCGATGGGAAGTCGGCATCAACAGGTGAGAAAGACGGTCCATTCCAGCTTGATCCGGTACTAATACGGCTCTGGCTTCTACTCGGAGGTTCCTGCTCCTCTTCCGCGATGTCTTGCTGTCCGACCTCCTGAGCAAGAAAGACCGTATTCCTCGGACTTTCATCTGTCAATCCATCCTGCCCCAATCTTGGGCTGAAGCCTTCGTAATCTCCTTCAGGCACGGGTGACGGAAAAGCATATCCATCGAAGTTCGGCTGTTTGACCTTTGCTTGCGCGACTGGTTTAGGGACTTTATACAATGATGAACTCGTAGAGTCGATTGATGAGAATTGTGAATAGGATGCTTTCGTTTGTCCGTTGGGTGCGGGCGGAAGGGCTAATGAGGGTTGTTGTGAGGGAGCCTGAAACTGTCGAAGAGAATGTAAGGAAGAAGACGTAGATGCTGATTTCGGGATAGGAGGTAAGCTGATAGAAGGAGGTGGTGAGAGCGGAGGAGTCGCTTGCGAGTTTAGAGAGGAGATAGAGTGCTGAGATGCAGAAGGCGTCATTGTCACACTGCCATTGTGCGCATGACGCGTCAAGGAAAAAGAAGTAGAGGTAGAATGGGGAAAAGTGCTTTGTACAGCAGAGACGGGTGGAGGTAGTCGGACACTTCCGTTGGAAGAACTCGTGGGTAATTGATTCAAGAGCACACTCTTCGACTGTGGAATGAGCTGTAGGATCTGAGGTGGTGCCGACGAGGCTGGCTGCACTTCTGCTTCTTGCGAGAACTCGCTCGAGTTGGAAGAAGAAGAAGGCACTGGACTGGGTTGTAAGTATGCTAGGCCAGGACTGTGCGAGCCCGTGCTTGAGATGATAGATGTTGTTGGTCCAAGATGGTTCAAATTCTGCTGCTGCTGCTGCCGCAGATACTGTTGTCGATCGAAGAAGGTAGGCGAAGTGGGCCTCTCCGTAGCGTTCGTCTGTTCGGACTCTGCCAGTGATACATGTTTATCCACATCTTGTCCCTCATTGTCTTGTTGGGCCTGCTTATGTGCCGCTGCGTTCAAGTCTTGTATACTTGGTATCCGCAATAGAGGCGGATCGATCTCCTCCGTGTCATCGTACACGAATTGTCTTCCTCTATGGCTCGACGCGTTCGACGAAGTCGTAGTAGATGAAGAATGCATGTTCCTCTGATATGGTGGGTGTTGCGGGTGGTTACCATTCATATATGGCGCGAGGTATTCTGACTGATTGTACGTGTTCGTAGATGGATCATCGTGATGAGGATTGGTGAGATAGGACTGGTAGCGCAGTTCGCCAGAATGGCCTTCGCTGACATCGTCATCGTGCGCGTACGTGTACTCATAGTCCTCCTCGTCTTCTTCTTCCTCATCACGGAGCATGTCCCGCTCATCTCCTTCACGGTGGTAGTCCTCCTGCACAGGCTCCATAGGATCGTCCGTCTCTCTCAACTCTGCCTCGATATCCTCCAGGACCCTCGATATCCTATTTAGCTGTTTCCGCGTCAATGGCATCAACGGCAGTACTGCCGGGGGCAGCAATTTGCCAGCTTCTTCGCCTTCCACCTCATCATCTCCCAGAGCCTCTTGCCTCTGCTGTTCGTCCGAATCGCGAGGTCTGTATGGATCGTATGACATCCGGTTCTTCTGCTTCTTGTCGGCCAGACCCAAGCCATGGTTCAGATTTCGCAGAGGCGACGATATTGGCATAGGCGGCAAATCCTCGAAGCGTCCTTGTAAGCTCTGCGGGCTTATACTGTCCAGATCTGGGCTCCTCCCTTCCGAAGCGCTCGAGCTTCGATTGCCATTACTAGTAGCGTACTGCTTCCTCGTCCTACGTCTGTTGGGCGTAGAGGATGCTGATGGTGAAGCACCGGGTGTGGGCGTCCCGCTTGATGAGTGTAGATCTTCATGGCTGGGCTTGATGAATTTCGACACGACATCTCGCTCAAGACCACCGCCTCCGAATAGACTGTTCCCGCGCGCTGCATCTCGAGCTGCGTAGAACGCTGCTGCAGATGCAGAAGCTGAAGTTGGTGTCGAAGCTGAAGTGGAAGCAGCAGAGGCTGGTGCGGACTGCGTCAAAGAAGTCTGCGAGTATGATCTCGTTGGCAGCGGCGATGTGATAGGTGTATAAGGTGAATGTGAGCGATTCAAGCGGCGCGTAGAGTTGCTTCGTGATTGTGTGCTTGGCCTCCTCGAATCTGGATTGCCTTCGCCTGAACTGCTTTGAAAAGTTAGAGACTCTTCTTCCATGTCATTCATCCCCTGATCTGAACTGGCCAAGGCCATAGACTCGCGTTCTTCGGCCCATGTGCCCAGATTCGCTTGATGTTGCTGGCGAATGCTGTTGTTGCGCTGGAACGGTGACGATGATGACGATGCTTTGCCAGTGTTGGATGCTTCGTAGAGTGACTGTATGCGATACTGCTGCATTATAGTTGCCTCTTCGCGTTCGGTAAGCCGGCCGTTCTCGCGCTGAGAGCGGCTGTGAAGCATCTCGTTAGGATTAGTAGGATGCATAGTGATGTTGGTGTGCCCTTACAGATGCGACTGCATCTTGTCCATGCTGATGAGCGATCCATCCTGAGCTCGAAGACGCGCGAAGAGATCGGGCTGCGATGTCGCTGGATCAGTTATAGCCTAGTCTGACCACTGACCACTGCATACCAGGATCACAGATGTCCTGAAGTCGTTGCTTGCACCGAGATTGAGTCCAAGAGGCGCCAGTTGCGCTGTCGTAGTCGCTGAAGTTGGAGGGGATAGCTGAGCAGAGTCATCGTGTATCTGTGTACTGTTCTGCTGCTTCCCACTCTTGCTCTTGGATCTTAGACGTAGTTTATGCATGGCATATTTCTGGGAGTTCGCAGCAGTCAAGAATGATCTCGCGTGGACTTCTGCAAACTCCGACAACCTGCACAGCATGGAGCAAGAACGGCGCACAACAACGAGGAAGATATATGCTCAATCCAGTGCTGCTACATACGGCCTTTCTATGCCTTTTCGAACGACGAAGATCCGCCGAGAACTGTATTTTTCGCTCTCTAGATCAGCAAAGACCGCGTAACTTGGATTCAAGGACAGCTGAATCCCTCTGACTACTCCAATGACACGTACTCGTCATGCCAGAATGGCCTGCTTGACGGTCTGTATGGCCAACAAAGGCAGCGAGGAAATGGCACTCTGCCGGGCCAGTTCAAGGGAGCGCTGTAACCTTGATGCAACGAAATCATGTCGATTTGCACATCACCTCTTAGCTTCCAACTCACAACAAAGACACTCCCTCATCGCGACTCTGCGCCTCTGGTAGGCCTTTCGTCTTTTCGCTCCGCATTCTCGCTCCTGCACACCTCAGCCGCTTACAAGCCCTCGTACGTTACTGCACAATGGACCGACAAGCCTATGCTACCCGCATGCGCAACGATGCCGCTCTTCAGGTGTACTACCTGACTCAGCAAGCTAGGCTATCTGGAACGACGACCAGCTATGGAAACATCTCTGCAGTCCCTGCCATGCGCCGAGATAGTACCAGTAGTACTAAAAGAGGCTCACTCTCTAGTGCTGGTAGTGGTAGTGACGTCGGCAGCCCTGGTGCAGGCACTATCAACACCGGTAGCGCCCCAAGACAGCGCAATAACAATGGTAGACCCAGGCCTCTGGCTCGGAACACATCATCGTTCTTTAGCAGCCCCAGTCGATGAAGGCAGACACATGTTACCCGCAGATATGCCTACCTTCTAATGCATACATGTACTTTTCCCCCGATTCCGCCCACAATAGCAATCGCAAGCGTGTTTTCAACTCTCCTCACTTCGCTACCCAGTTCTTCTTGAAACGCTCTGCTAGGGATAGGACACTGGTACTCAGCATTAACATCTGACATATTTGCTAATCCGTCTCTTAGCTGTTCATGACCATCTACAAGATATGACGGCCAGCAGCCGAGCCCATGCAAGGGAAGTTCAGGGTGGAGGGGCGGCGATCCGACGACCCTCAGCCTCACTGTATCACCACTTGCTCTATATCCAACTTCCCTCTGCCATAAGTCGCAAGCTCCGTACCTTACTCCCGACTCTGCGCCTCTGGTTAGGCCCAGTCAAATCATACGTTCAGTCCGCTCCACAGCTTGCAGTCTTGCAGACAATGGACCCTCGAACCGCTGCCTACGCTAAGTACATGGTAGACTACACGCGAGCCATGGGCGATCCCTCGACTGCAGATTTCGCGCAACGCCATGCCCTCAAACAGCTTAATCGACAGCCTATCCTACGGAACCCAGCATGGGATACCCCTACAAGCGATCAATTACCTCCTACACGTAGTCGGGGAAATAGCAATGCCAGCAAGAATGGGTTTGGCAGGGGATCGATCTCAAACGGTAGTGGTTCTACCTTCGCCAGCTCTAGCGCAGGCACATGCAGTGCAAGTACGCCCAACAGAGGCGGCGGTCGACCTCTGAATGCGCAAGCATCGACTCCTGCAGGCGCCAATGGCAGATTGGTACGAAGCTCCGTCTCTGGCGCTAACTGTCCAGGCGGTGGTGCGCGACCTTCCATGGCTAGGAACCAGTCATCCTCGTATTTCTCGGTGTAGATATCAGTCAATGAGCGACGACTTATGCGTTGAAGACTCCGAGCCTATCCTTTGAACCCTCTCTGATCACTCTGCATCTCAAACTCTTCCTCACATGGGAGTGACAGCATGACACTGCTTCCTCGTCATCTTCAACACAATCTATCTGCCCATCTACCTCTCTGCAGGGTGATGATACAAGCTTTTCGCAAGATAGAACGCCAGTCTGCCGAAACCATGCAAGGGAGGTTGCATGTTGAAAGGGAGGGTAATCTATCGATCAGGATAACAGCACAAATAACTCCTTGTTCTGTCCGTATTCCTACTCCCTTCCAGACTTACATCGTTACTTTCTACTTCAACTCCACGCCTCTGATTAGGCTCCGATAGTCATGCAGAGGAACCCATCCCAAATTCAGATGCAAGAAGCTCGCAAACGCCAACGGTACGCAAGAGGTATCGCACTGTTCACGATGAGACAGCGAAACGACGTATGCTTCAATGCCATCATGCGAACAGCAGACCCATCATATAACACACATGCATCTCCTGTCAACGTCGACCGAAGAGATAGCCGTGCACGAAGCTCTATCTCTGGCGCCAGCACCCCTGATAGCAGTGGCCGACCCGCTGCGAGTAGGAACATATCATCGCCGTATTTCATCGATGCAGGCAACAGACGTTGAGGAAGATCCCCAGCACTCAGTACCTGCAGGTGTACCCACATGCAACGCTGTAATTGCGAGACCCTACGGATGACACGGTACTGACCTCCAACAGTGACAATGTGACCTCTCTGCCGCTGATTGTAGCTAAAACCCAGCTTTCACAAGAGTGAGTGCCACTCTACCGGGACCATGAAAGGGCGTGCTTCCCTTGAAACGGAGGCCATCTGACACTCTTGAGTTTGCATGGTCGAAACGATACATCAGCCATTCATCTTCCTCTCGGCTGATCAAATCCTTCAAAGCGTCCGGACCTCAACTCCGCGCCTCTGGTCAGACAACCTCATCTATCTGAAACCAAACGCTCTCGCTACGCTCATAAACATGTCAAATTGGTACCGCAGAAGGCGAGATGATCCGTCCACCAATATCGTCAGTAGTGCAGGTCGGACGCCTCCCATCTCATCGCTCAACACCGTTCCAAGCGGCACCGGTATAGCTTCATCCTCTACTTCTGTCTTCTATGTCCCGAGAGGCGGTCAGGATTCCAACGGCGGGTGGATCGATCGCTGGCGTTAGGATCCCTAGAGGAAGGAGCCGGCAGATCAACAAGTACTAAACACTCACCATCGTGCCTTTGCAGTAGTACAAGCATCAATCGCTGGGTGGACATCTCAGATTCAGTATCACTGGCGAGGTGCTGTTCCAGCACATCAATAAACATCGATTGAAACGGCCAAGCTTCCGGTTTTGAGTGTACAGATGATCATATGAGCATGCGAAGATGGCCACTAGCTGATCTTGTAATGGGACTGTGCCTGCACCGTCAGTTATTCTTTGGCTGGCGGTCCGGCATCGAGAAACGTCTTTCTAGGAGATTGATCTAGCACAAAGTTTGTTTGATGAGTGTATAGCTACAGCGTCTATGAATGGAATGCTTATCAGTAGAGATGGAAGGCGAACTGTAAAGAGGAGAGGGGTGGGGAAAGAGAGAGAGGTCGGAAGAAAGAGCCCCTCCTCTTCCAAGATCTGTGCGGCCTCGCATTATGGCTTGTCTCCAAATCTCTCCTTGGCCATCTGTGCGCACACCCCTTCTTCGTCCGTCAGCACTCTCAGCGCTTTAATCCTACTCTCTTTCCCCGTAATCTCCACAACGTCCTCCTCACTCTTTCCCGCATTCTCATTCTTCTCCTCATCCACTTCTATTCCCAAATACTCCAATTGGTCCAGTATCGATTTTCTCAAATCCGCGCTTTTCTCCCCAATACCACCAGAAAAGATTATAGCATCTGGTCTTCCTTTTAATGGGATAAGATAAGAACCTATATAATTCAATATCCGATTCTCGAATATCTCAACGCACAGCCTCTCTTTGCCTTCATCACTATCACTTTGAATCCCTTTTGAGATCTGTGAGTTGGCTCGGGATTGGATGGAGCCGTATTCATTCGTTCCGCATAAGCCTTGGAACCCGCTTTCTTTATTCAGGATGAGCTCGCCGGACGCTATGGACATGCCTTTTGTATCGACCATCTTGCCGGAAGAAGAGGGTGAGGGGAAGAGGTGGAATATGAGCGATGGGTCGAGAGAGCCGGATCGAGTGCCTCCTGGAAGACCTTCGAGGGGCGTGAGGCCCATCTGCGCATCTCGCCGTCAGCTTATTTGTATGAAAGGTGGGTGGAGTTGACGCACCGTCGTATCGTAGCTCTTTCCATCTTTGACACAGCACATGCTCGCTCCACTTCCCAAATGACATATGATGAGATTCGTCTCTTCTTCTTTCTTCTGCAAGTAGTGTGCGACTTTGGACAATATGCTGGTGTAAGACAGGCCGTGGAAGCCATATCTCCTAAGCGGGACGGGCGGTGCATGCTCGGGCTGCTTGATGGGATACGTGTAGATATGAGGAGGGATAGAGCGGTGGAACTGCGATCAGAATAGGTGTATCAGTGGGAGTGAGGGAATTAGGGGGAGAGCAAGAGGGAGGGCGCACAAGGGTGTCGAAGCAGAGTAGGTTCTTTGCTTTGGGTAATGCTTTCAGTACTGCTTTTACAGTGAGTACTGCGTGGTGGTTGTGTAGTGGAGCGAAGGCCGACAACTATCATCATATAGTCAGCCTGGCCTTAACGCAGTCGCAATGAGTTGGGAGTTGAGACTGCTACCTCCTCCATCCTTTCTAATGCTTCTGGATGTTCCCTTGTGACCACTACCGGCTCTTCCACTGTCCCTCCATGGACTATGCGATGTGTGACTATCGCTATTTCCCTAGCATCTTCGCTCAATTCCACGCCGTCCAGTGTATGTAGTTCCTTCAAGATGTCGCTGAAGATGTCTGCATGGGATTCTCCCTTAACACTGATGGTCTTGCTGTCTGATCCATGGTGTATCTTCAATGATGCCTGTTCACTCCCTATGCTGCTCGCTGAGAGTGTTGCTATACTTGTTAGTGCTGGGTAGCTGTAGAGGCTGCTCTTCAGGGACGATGACCCGCAGTTCAAGGCAATCAGATACATCGCACTTAGTGGTTGCAATGACAAGGAGCTGTCATTCTTCTGCTAACATTTGCGCGAGTATTGCCATGGACTACAACGACGACGATGTGATAGTTGGAGATTATACTGCAGGATACACTCAACAGCTGCATCAACAACCCACAGCAAGCACATCCACATCCAATAAAGGCAGCTCGAATGGTCCGGCGAAAGCATCAGGAAGCAAGAAGAACACCAGCAAAGCAGCAGCGAAACAGTCACAATCATCATCACAGTCACAACAATCAGCTGTAGCTGCAGCTTCATCCGCTGCGAACCAGGCTGCCGCAGACGACGAAGACAAGAAGAAGCGCTCCTCGAAAGCATGCGACGCATGCAGGAAAGCGAAGCGAGTCGCACATACTAACACTAATTGATACATACATAGCCATGCTAATGGAGTGTGTGATTGCGCAGATGCAAATGCACCCGCAACACTAACCCCGACGGTACCGAAGACCCACAATGCATGAACTGCAAAGCGAATAGCATAGACTGCACCTTCCTGGGAGCAAGCAAGAAGAGGTGCGCTCACACTCTCGACCAATCTACATAGCCTGGTGCTGATGTATGGGATATGCGACTGTCGGCCCGGTTTGTATCGCAGAGGACCACCGAAAGGCTACATTGAAGCTATAGAGAACAGGATGCACAGAATGGAAGCACTCCTGGGAGGACTACTCAATAACGACGATCCCCGCGCACAAGCGTTGCTGGAGGAGTAAGTTCAGACCTCAGCTCGTTCGGACTCGCACATTTTAATGCTGTATCTCTCGCATGGTAACAGCCTCGTCGGCGACATAGAAGCGCGCGAACTGCTATCGAGAGACTTGCTGGTCGCTACAAAGACGGGAAGAGACAATGCCCCCGTCCTGAAATCATGGCAGAGAGCGACGTCCTCTGCAGCCGGAGTAGCAAGTAGTGGAGGTGGAAGTGCTGCGAAACAAGAAGAATACGACCTACCAGGTCTAACGAATAACGGGAAGGGAAAGACGCCAATCACGCAGAGGGGTTTTGCACTGCCTGGCTTTGGAGGGAATAGCGGAAGTCAAGATCAGAGTACAGCAGGGGCGTTTGCGAATATGGGAGGAGGAGTGGGTCAGAGACCGTCTCGGTTATCTGACGAAGATTTGATCGATGGAAGCGGAGGACTGGGCCAAGGAAGCAACAACTATGGCATGGACTTCAGTACATCCACAGGCAACTTCTCCACAGATGGAACGACGATATCAGGTTCCATGAACGCCTTACAGATTCCTGGCCCTTCCTCATCTACCGCAGGCAGTCAGCCTTTATCAACTTCACCACGGCATCAACGGCGGCGTCTTGAGCACACGACAAGCGATAGTACCAAAGACGAAGCAGCCAATAAGCGTTCCAACCTCTTTTTCCAGCAGAAACAGCGATCAGCGACGCTCGCTGCGCCAGCTACTATTCCACATACGGGTACAGCATACTATAATCTCTCAGCTGGCTTACTTTCGCCGAACAATAACAATATTTCCACTATGCCGGATCTTAATACTGCGGATAGTCCCAGCACGACTATATCAGCGCGATCGCCTGATGGAATGACAGAGGGCGTCTCTCCGCCTCTATTATCTACAAGCTTGCAGAATACCCAACAACAACAACAACAGCAACAGCAAGCGAATAACCAATCCAACCAATCTCAAGACGGGCCAATGAGCGAATTAGCCGATGTGGTCGG
This sequence comes from Erythrobasidium yunnanense, assembly GCA_001600175.1. Lineage (NCBI taxonomy): Eukaryota > Fungi > Basidiomycota > Cystobasidiomycetes > Erythrobasidiales > Erythrobasidiaceae > Erythrobasidium > Erythrobasidium yunnanense. The sequence continues at coordinate 1,105,510 of BCJC01000001.1, forward strand.
CCAGCTCTCGCTCGACGAGAACCGTGAAGTGCGCTATCACGGTCGTTCCTCTGGCTTATACTTAATTTCCAAATCCGCACGATATCAAGATTTCTTCTGGCGGTTTCCACGAGCGGGCGTCTGGCCACCCGCTGCTGACGAGTCCAATTTCCATAAAACAGAAGAAGAGATGTGCGCGAAATTGAATGTCAACAGTGTATTGCCGGATAAGAGGATGAGCGACCATTTACTGGAACTATATTGGATATTCGTACATCCGCATATACCGCTTCTCTATAGAAGCTTGTTTGTGAGACAGTATAGGAATACAGTACATGCTGGAGGAGCAGACAATGCACAAGACGGTACAACGACGTCAACTACGCCCGGCTCAGCGGATTCAGCAAGTGCAATTACGAGTAACGGCAAGCCTGCGCCTGCACAAGCTGTAGGCGGCAAAGTGCCCGCTGTGCTTTTACTAGCAGTATACGCCGTAGCTGCACGGTACAGCGACAGCGGCGGTCCTCGAATCGAAGGGCAATACTGGACCGCCGGGGACGAATACGCATCTAAAGCCAAAGAGCTCATCCATGAAGATTTCGGTTCTTCTCGTCTAACAACTATACAAGCTATGCTCCTACTGGCGTATAGAGAGATAGGATGTGGTGCGATGGCCCAGAGCTGGACGTTCGTGGGAATGGCAGTCAGAATGGCCCAGGATATGGGGCTGTTTAGGGATGTGGATAAATGGTTCCTGCCCGTCAATGCCTTTGGGTACGAGGAGAAACAGACAAGGAAAAGAGTCTGGTGGACCGCTATCGTGCTGGACAAGGTGGGTCCATCGTCACATTCTCCCGTTTTGTATATTAATACTGATTAATGCGGATTCAAAGTACGTGTCGGCGTACATAGGCCGGCCTATGGCCATCTTCGAGCGAGACTACGATGTCGCCTTACCAGCTGAAGACGAGCCAGACGAGCATGATATTTGGAGGCCCATCCGTCCAGATGGTACAGACTGGTCCGAGTCACCCATCATGGACACGTCCGACAATCCCGTCTTAGCACAAGTGCGCAACTACCCTCAGGGCATAAAATCAAATTCTATATCCTGCTTCAACCATTCCGCCTCTTTATCCGTCTTGTTCTCAAGGATTATAGCGAATCTATATGCTATAAGAGTACGAGTGCTCGGACAGAACTCGGAGAGTCTGTTAGCGCACCTGGATCAAGCACTAGCGAATTGGTATATAAATTTACCACCGCATCTAAGGTATAACTCGGCAAGCAGAAGAGTACCTCCGCCACATGTGCTAGCGCTCCATTGTCAGTTCTTCGCGGCACTCATACTGCTGCATCGACCTTTCATACCGGCTCCTGGGCAAGACAAGACAAAGACCGCTTTTCCTTCCCATTCTATCTGTACGACAGGCGCTACGGCCATCACGAAGTGGGTTTCCTCCACCATCGATCACTTCTGTAAGCATTGACTGATGTCACGATCGTAGTATCATCGCAGTCTACAGCAAGACATACACTCTTCGGCAGTCCATTCCCATGCTTACGTACTACATCTTCAGCGCAAGTATCATGCATGTCTATAACTCCACCTACGACGAAGCTCTCGCACCTAGCGCAAAGATCCATCTTGTGAAGTGCATGAAAGCGCTCCAAGAGATGCATGTAACTTGGGCTAGCGCAAGTCGACAATGCGAGCTGCTACTTGGAATAGTCGATTTACGAGACGTAGACGCTTCGGAATCGAGGTCGAATAGCAGGATGAATAATGATGAGTCGCAGCAGAGTCGCAAGAGACAAGCAGAGACGCAGGAAGTGGACTCTAGATCGGGATCGGGTAACGCTACGCCTTCGGCATCGTTCTATCAGCTTCCAGACAATAGGAGGACCGCGTCATCGACCTCTGCCTCCGGAGCAAGCGGCGCAGGAAGCTCGCAGAATCGATCATCATCCCAGTCTGGATACGGTGCAAAACCCAAAAGATCCGCTGGTATGAACGTCAGGAGTCGGCACAACTCAGTCACTGCTGCTGGGCTTCGCAAAGATGGCTCCACGCCTGATTCCAGGATCGCAGCTTCTGCTTTCCAGGCACCACCGGGCGCCTCGGCTTCGTCAGGTCATGGCCTGAGCACATCCGTACCGCTCGCAGACTTTACTTTCCAATCTCCTTCAGCACACTTTATGGGTTTGCCAAGTACTGCCGAGATACCCACCACATCTTCGATGTTCAACACCTCTAGCATCTTCGATCTTTCCCAAGGCTTCCAAACAGGTACTTCACCCTCCTTCCCATCGATCAACATAGGCAATCTTCCCACTCCGTCTACCTTTACGACCTCTCTTCCACAAGCTTCCCATATCTCAGCTTTCGCTCAGGAGCCGCATCACAGCTTTGATATACTCAATCTATCATCAGGCTTGTTCGGCGGCGAGTCGAATGATCAAGACATGGCTCCCTCTGCTTCCGCTCAGCAGAATAACTTCTTCAGCCAGGATGACGGCTCTACAGCAAGCCAGGACCTTTTTGCAAGCATGGGTCTGCCTAGTCCTCCCGCACCTTCCAACACCAACAATACAACAGGTAGCACCTATACAAACCTGTCGGACTTCCTCATGGATCCCTTCTGGCAAAATCTACAAGCTCAGCAGGACGCGGGTCACGCTGCTAGATTAGCAGGCGCAGAATCCGAAATGAATTCTGCTGGAATGTCGGACATGAACAGCGGCATGGATTTCTCAAACATGCAATCGAATGCTTTCTTCAGCTTGTGAGCCTAGGCAAATCGCCTAGCGGAATTTGACTTGCATCAATGCTAACGTCGGAATATTCCAGGTCTCCCCTTGGCGAGCCGTCTCCTGACTCGTGGTCTGCTTTTCAAGGCCAGAATATGAACATGATGCAAGATCCGCCTGAGTCACAACAACAATAGCGATGACCTCCTTCGACTCAATCTCATCAATCCAATGAAGAAATGTACAAAGTACCGCGTGTTTTTATGCAGATATGCTCTTCTTGCCCATCAACATTGAATCTTTGTTAATCTACACTTCTGTATATTTCTGAGTCGATGCTACCAACCCCCTGTATCTCCGCTCGATGTTGTTGATCTCATGCAGTAATTTCTCGTGACGCTGTTCCAATTCGGAAACGTCAGGACGCGGACCCGTTTCCACCTGTCTGTCCCTCCTGATTGTCACAGCTGATGCTTTCTTGGCTGTTCGGAGTATACCGTACGTTACGACTTCTTTCAGCGCGCTTGCGTTTTGCAGATTCCGTCTGTTGCTGCTGGTAATAGCATACGGTGAAGCACTCCGACGAGCAGGCGTAAATGGATAGGCTGCAGCAACAGACTTGTCTGCGTCTGATTGCATATGCTGCAGTAGCTTTGAGGCAGGAACGTCATCCAGTCGCGCATCGAACTCGCTTGCTTTAGGCAGCAGCATGAAACCAGCCCAGCGTAGATCGAAGGAATGGGTTACATCCCCAGCTTCAGGTCGAAGGAAAGACAGCCCAGGTGAGGAGAATAGAGCGGAGAAATCGAAGACTTTGGAAGCGGGCTCATGTAGCGAAGATTGATCTTTGGCTATCAGCTGCCGAATGACAGGTTTCATCGGGCCGGGAGCTAGAGGTGGCCTGCATCAGTATGCACTTCTGTATGTGAACGATGCAATGCTCACTCTGACCTAAGATCTGCCATTCAATGCCGTTAAAGAACTGATGCTGTCGGATTCTTGAAACCGAAAGTCTCTCGCTGGCCGACACCAGCAGACTGTAAACAGGCTCAGTCAGTCATTGGTAAGGGATCTTTTCGAGCGTTCACACACGCCTGCAACATGTCTTTGCAGACTGAAGACACCCGAGAGAATGGTTCTTTCGCAAGCGTTTGCTGCTGGGAGTCAGCTTGCAACTATCTCCAGCCTTTGGTATCAACTCACCTTATGTTCGGTGATTTTCTCGTATGTCTCGGGTATGCTGTCAGCGTAGAAAGGCAAACTGCCAGTGATCATCTCGTATAGAGATACGCCTAGACTCCACCAATCTATCGCAATGCCATAACTCCCTCGGCCGTCCATATCGATAGTTCGATCAAGGCTATCCTCCTCGACAGCAGATTGAAGGCCGAGGAGGACTTCCGGAGCTATCTGTAGGGTAGCTTTAGCTTGGTCCGCTGCAACAGGCAGCAACGACAATTACTTACATAGTCGACCGTACCGACTGGAGTCAAGGTATATTTCTTGATGACATAGCCATCTATGGTAGGTGCGGCAGAGCCAAAGTCTGCAAGTTTAGCATTGCCGTCCAGAGTGAGGAGGATATTTGATGGCTTTACATCCCTTTAATGATTCTTCAGCGACAACTAAGCTTTCATTCGCGACAGCTCACCTGTGAGCATAACCGATATCGTGCAGCCAGGAAAGAGCATTGACGACTTGCGCAGTCCAGTATTTCGCCCATGCTTCCGGTACGCTCTTCCGCTCTTCAAGTACAAGGCCAATATCGCCAGCCGGCAAGTATTCCAGGACTATGCTCAGGGTCGTATCGTCTTGAGCTGCGCCTACAATCTGTACGATATCTTGCCTCTTGCTCTTGATAGCTTCTAACAGGATATCGCGTTCGCGGGTAAGGGATGTTTGCTAATAAGTAACTCAGCTTGATCGCGCGCAACCTAAGCAGAGAGCCGCCTACTGTCTCAAACCTAAGAGCACTAGACCTCGTCATAGTCTTGACTGCATAGACGCGTTTCGAGCCGCCCAGACTCCGGCAGTTGACTATCTTGACCTGACGACATCAAGCATATCAGAGGCTTTTCAGGCAGAGATGGCACAGTGGAAGGACTCGCAGACGTGCCCAAGGAAGACTGTTCGCTGAGTGTATGGATGACTTCAAAGTCTTTGGAAGCATGCAGACGGAGTTCGGCCAGACGATGGAAAGAACGAGCAGCTGCAGGATGCTCAGGCGCGGTTCGCAGGGCGTTCGTATAGTCAAATCTTGTATGTACCTCGTTCCGGTACCCTGTCGAGCGCAAAGTCTGCCAGATCTAGCAGATATCCAGCGTCGCGTTTGGCCAGGCGAGTCTTGCATACTTCTTGGACATCGGCCAGATGCCTCTGGACGAGCTCTGCAATCTCAGGAAGTAGCACATCAATGTCGTTTCTTCGTTGGCGCCAACTCATGGTAAAGTCGGACCGGGCTAGAGGAGCGAGACATGAAGCTGGTTAAGTCCTCTGTGAACCATTGTCCAGCACTATTACGATATTAAAGGAATAAAATGCTACTACAAGCCAACCCAGCTACTCCGTCCAGCAGGATTATGTAGCTTCGTCTGGCCTATCTTCAGCCGGACGATACCCTCCATACTATGCGTCCTTTGCAGATCCATCATAAAGCCCGTACTTGAAAGACTATCGTTCCCGATATAAGGTGAAGGTATCGGTAAGCCAGCTGTATCCAAGACAGGCGACATATGCGCGGACATCTGGCTTGTAGACCGACTGTCCATTGGCGAGCTGGCGCGCTGCCGCCTTGATGCTAGAGCTCCGTTGCTCGTAGCCGCGCTTGTCGTTGTATGTACTGATGAGGCGTGCGTAGGAGATGGAGCCATCGTATGTGCTGGAAGGGGCAGATATACATCCGCTGCCCATTCGAACCAGACTCGCCGCTTGGTTCCATCAACGAGGCGGAAGAGATGTGCATCCAGCTCACACCGCGGCGGCAGGTATAAGGGTTCCTGCATGGCATCGTCAATATTTGCTGAAATCTGACAGGCAGCACAGAACTCACCTTGAAGGGGAAGTAGAGCGGGAACCATGAGAGCATATTTGGATCCATACGTTCCGGATGTATAGATATCCCAATATCATTATATAGCTGCGCCTCAAAGTACCCTGCAAAGCCATGGCATATGCCTCCGTTCGGAATATGGAAGGTAACATGTGCCGTCCTTGCATTATGGTGATTCGTGAGCGGCAGGCCTGTAGCTTCGTCATATACAATATCATTTCGAGGATGGTCGAAACCCCAGCATTCTGCGTATTTCGCCCAGTTTTCGCGGCCGCCTTGTTCGGACAATATGCTGTGCGCTTGAAACATGACGACGTAGGGTTGTTCAGGGTATTTGGAGTCGGTGGAATTGCTGACATCGGAATGAAGCTTGGAAGAAGCGACGGGAGCGAGGTAGGAGGTGTATGAAGATGGTATGCTGATGCCGCCCGGTGATAGTGTCCGCATCACGCCGTCCAGACACCTGTAAGCAAACTCGTCAGCTTAAAATAGCTGAATCGAATAATGAGTCGCTTACTCTGGAGACAGCTCATTATCGCCGAAGGACCCCAGAAGTTCGCTGACGATGATATCCGCTTGCACAGACGGCTTGAAGCCCCTCATGTCCGAAAAGACTAGGTCCACCGCATCTCCCCATTCCACAGCTTTCCTCTCTTGCAGAATCACAAATGCATTCGGGTTCTTCTCGACCGCCGTGAGCGATATCGGCTTATCTGCGCGCTGCGCAGCTCGTATACAGCCTTCTACTAGAGGTCCTCGTCCTGCTCCGCATACGAAGATCACGGTCGGCCGCCCACCTGGTTGTGCACGGTCCATAAGTGCTCGGTATACAGCTTCTTCATACTGCCGATACTTGACAGGATCTCGCTCGAAGCCTTCGTAGGTATCGTTTTCGAGGTCGTCCATCAGCGGTTGGAGGGGAGCTTGCAGGTAGTCCATGTATGACCCGGCAAACTGTTCAAGCGGGTCTGATATTGGACTTTTTCGTTCGAGGAATCGTAGGCTACAAGGAGAGGTCTGGTCAGGATCAGGCCAGAGCGGTTGAGCAGGTACGACTCACTAGCTAGCATAGGCTTCTGGCCCTCCTGCAGTGTGTACACCACGATGGGTGCCAGAAAGAATGATAGTAGGCCTATACTTCCATATCCCTCGAAAGAAAGATTGGCATGTTTTGCTCAGAACCGGGTATCCTTTTGCGTTCGACAAGTACGCAGAGGCGGGAAGAAAGACGAATCGAAGGGGTTCTGCATGCCAACGCTGTGTGACGGCTGAAGGTGGTAAGGGTGTCGCCAGATCGAGCGTGACTGACAAGCGAGGGTTATAGCTGCACATTGAGCGTATCGTATTCCACATGTCCCACGTCTTGCTGCCCATACCGGTATACGTGTCATTTGGATCGCTGATCGGTATCCGTATCGATAATTGCAAGAAGCCAGGCGTCTGCAAGATATCGGCGACGCAGCGGGCGTAGTCTGTGATATATTCCATGTTTCGCGGAGCAGGTAGAATGAGAGTCTGAAGGTGAAGATGTGTTGCGTAGGCTATCTCTTGCCGTAATGCGAGTTCGCTATCGAATCGAATGCCTTCAACATGGCTGTCAAGCTCGATCCAGTCTGAAGCCAGCCCAACCATCGAAAGAACTTCCTCTGCACATGCGCTGCGTCAGTCATATTTCCTGTATGACTGGAAAGCCCACTTACCAGACCGCGTAGCATTGACTTCACCTCTCCTGAAAGCACCAGCTAATCTCCATAACTCTGCTTCTTTCGCGCGCTGAGCGTTTTCCAGCATATCCTCCGTCATATCTTGAGTACTCTCATACTGAATAGCCAGCATCTTGCTACTACTCGTTGCGACCGGACCAGGAGCACTCGCAACGCATAGCGACTCCCATCTCTGTTGCCAGTTTCCATTCGTCAACGGCGCGCATATCAGTTCAAACTCTGAATCTTCGTTGAGATGCTGCTGAGCTAGACGCTGCAGAGGTGTCGGGGCGCTTGGACGAGGAGGACCATATCCAACGACGGGTTCGCTTTCTTGCTGCGCGTTCGCACTGGTAGAAGCTGATGTCTGACCAATGGGAATCTCATCTTGCGCTACGTGTAGAGCCAGAGTGCTCCTGTAGCTGCCATATTGTTCCATCTCGGTCGCGATAATTTCAGAATTTCAAGAGCTTCTTCACGCCAACTCGCAAGAAACGGTCGCAAGATGACCAGGACGAGCTAGAGAGGGAAAGGATGAGATGTTGTTAGCTGCCAGCAGCGTCGTCGGCGACTCGTCGCGTTTGAAGGACTTCAAAAGCAACGGAAAAGAAGCAAACGGCGAGGGAGCGAGAAAGCCAGTGAAGCCAGCTGCCATCATCATCCTTACATCCATGAAACAACGATGAAGATCTAGAAGATAAACCTGGCCTGCATTCATGGACATTGTTGACTGCGATTGAAGCTGTTCCCGCTTGCATGAACTGAACAAATGTCGAGTACATCCCGTTCTGCCAGCTCGGATACACGACGACATACTTGTACATCATCTCTTTGACGAGTCTGGCGTGTTCTCGTCCTGCTGGCGTCCGAGCTGTGCTGGGTGGGTCCTGCAAACAAATGACATAAGTAGGGCGTCCAAGCGCAAGTGGAAGCGCATGATAAAGAACGCAAACTCCTTCTCTTCCTTCTCTTTCTCTCCCTCCATCTTATCTCGTTTGACAATGTTACTGCGACTTACGACTTTCGCGCTCTTCGCTGTTACGGCTGCAAGTCCAGTGCTGGTCCAACGACAAACATACCCAACTGTTCCTGCTCCTGCCGTACTCGCACCTGGACAGGATACAACAGACCCAAAGGCTTTCCTGCTGTACAATGCGGACCAGACGTAAGCTTGTACGTCTATATTTCGCATTCACTGGCTGACCAGAATTTGCAGAAACTACCCATTTACCGTATGCTCTACGTTGCAGGACATCGTCCGCGTCAGCTAAGAGGCAGGATTGCATCTATACAGGTCCATCAACCCGACCGCACTACTCGCAACCTACCACCTCTCGAAGGACCGCTTCCCCTGATATTCTCCCTCACTGGCTCAGGCAGTAGAGGTAGCGCAGATGAGGCCGTCAAGGTACGTCTCATATTTTCTCGACCCTGCGATAGCTCTAGTGTGCTTTGTTCAACAGCTTTCAAGCTGGGACGGAGTTGGCCGCCAGATTGCCAAGTACAACGGCGGCAACGATACTACCAATAGCAGATTGGCAGCTGAGGAGTTCCTGACTGTCATACCGATCCACCCAGACGATACAGCTCAGAATGAGGCAACATGGGACGTGACTGCTCTTGCTACCGTTCTAGGCCAAGTCCTGGCAACCTTCGACATCGATCCTAAGCGGGTAAGCTTTATCCGATATCGAAGACGATCTGAGCTGAGTTATCGTCTCTTCTGCAGATCTACCTCCGTGAGCAACTAGTCTAAAGCGAATGCAATGAATTCCTCATGCTTCTGATCCACAGAGGGCTACTCCATGGGAGCATGGGGCGGTTTCAACATGCTTTTCGCTCATCCAGACCTCTTCGCTGCCGCGATCCTGTTCAGTGGCTCGACGGGCGCCACCATATCAGAGATGAAGAAACTAGACGGTAATTCTATTCGCGTCTACCATGGCTCGCTAGATCGAGTAAACCTAATTCAGCAGATCGCTACTGCTCAGTACAATTGGGTAAGCCCGCTTCCTATGCAATTAGGTATAGCTGACAGGGACGACAGTATTCGGCGAACGGCCCATCCAGCATCGTAGACCGTACTATGAAGACAATAGGACCCATCCCCGGCGCCGATCACGGAGTCATGACATGGCTACCTTTTGAAGATGAGATCGATACGGACGGATATCCAGGCGCTCTGCCTTGGCTAGTCACGCAGATCAAGCCCGAAGCAGGTGGGTCTTCGCCAATATCAGCCTGAGTCTGATAGTATACTGACTTGAACCTAGGTGTACTGTAGAGCGTAGTCGTGCATAGCCCTAGTCGAATACACGAAGGCCGCCAAGACGTCTGAAGAACAAAATTCTGTAGATCTACATCCAAGCTGAACGCAGTCCAAGAGACGGCTCTTCATCCCCATTCAACAAACACGCGGTCGTACTTGCTTGAAACTTCGTCGTTGAACTTGTCGACATACTCGAAGACATTCCATCTGATATGTGCGTCTACTGCAAACCACCTCAGTGCTTGAACGTCATTCGGGTTTTTGAAGCTACTGATGGCAAAGATCCGGAGGAGCGTTCCGTCTTCGCAGATCACACTTTTGCTGATCCAGCTGATGTTCACTATTTTGTAAGTAGACTGCGTCGTCGCCGTTCGGGGAAGGCTGGGCGAAAGTCGTGCGTCAAGGCTCGACATTGCGCTGCAGAGAAGCTGACCTACTTTTTGGCCTCTTTGTCCCTCTTACTGTGGCCGAATGTCTTCTTGGATAGCGTCGAGGCTGCGGAGCCTCTGCGCTTGGGAGCATTACTGACTGTTGCTTCGGCCGACACGCTTGAGCGAGCTGATCCTGGGGCTTAGGCTTGCACTGATGGCATGCTTGTTGACAGTAATTCTTGGGCTCCGTGTAATGACTATCTAGGTGCTTCAATGAGGACTCCTTGATGGCAATCGTGAAAAGCGGGACCAACCTTCACACAAGGCTCATTAACGTTTAGGGGACTTGGAAGACCATTGTTTCGCTCTTTAAAGGAAAGCATGGTCTGTCTGCAAAGGTCGCCGTCAAAAGATGCTTCGATTGTCAGCAGCATTGTAAGCTTCAAAGCAGCAGACTCTCCGTTGGCATACGAAAGCTTTTTGCAAAGAGCGAAGTACACGCCGCATAGGCCAGCGTGCCTGGCTTACACCAACACAAATATCGCACAGTCATGCTCAATGAAGCCGCAGCAGCTCATATCAACGCATTTGCTTAACGAGGGCCGTGTCTGTGTTTGTGTTCTGACTTCACGATGCGGTATCCCAGGGAGGGCCTTCCTTCGGCATCCTGAAAGACGCAGTTGTAGTTTCTCTTGAAGAGAATAAGCCGATTCTGATGGCGAGTGAAGAAAGGATCGGTGCGAGAAGAAGCATCTGATGCCAGGTCTTTCAGTGTTGTGACATCTTCGGACTCCTTGAAGTCAGAGAATCGGAAATTTTTGCCATCGCAGACAATTTTCTTAGCAATGGGATCGGGGTTGATGAGCATGTATTCAGACTGCTTTGGCGCAGCTCTGCAATGCAATGAGGGGGATTTGTCAGCCGACGTGTAGCTTCGTCGCCGAGACGTACACGAATGGGACTCACTCTCCACTCTTTGTAAGTTTCTCTAGCTTAGTTGTTAGTTTGGTTAATTTGTTGTGGAACCGAAGTTGGGTCTTCTTGTTCTGTAGATCAAGCAAAGTGACTCTTTGCTCGATTGGTCTGTCACTGAAGCTCTTGAATGAGAGGTCGGATGAGACGGAAGACCTGCGACTCTCGGCAGCGATGGAAGTTCGACGACTGTCTCCGCTGATCAATGATGCGCCAGAGATGCTTGAGCGCTTAGAGTCGAGTGAAGATTTGTAGTCCATGTTGGTCCTTGTGGCTGCTTTTCCTGGCTTGCGATAGTTGCGGCTTGATGATTCCTCTTTCGCTCGAAGCTTGGAGCAGAGGCAAGAGAGGTGAGCAGGATCTCCAGAGCAGTAGAGGGCTCAGCATGGCCTTTGTGAGCTTGGTTCAAGGGGTCGCTTGAAAGGCGGAATCGAAAGCATAGTCTGGGGAATTTGTCGGTTGTTGGTCTTCACCGGCTATGCATTCAGACCGCGTTGTAGACTGCCTCTTTCGTGCAAGGCCGTAAGCACGACGAGCCATTTAAGGCTCTGATAGACTCGCAACCGAAGTCTTTCTCATGCTTTGTGATATATCGCTGTCGATCCTCAACGCAGAAGTTACGCCTTTACGCAGATTCGCTGAGCTCACTGATTCTCAGGATCTATGTGCCCGTGTCTATCGGCGGTCTCCATGTGCCTTCGTCTAGCCACGAAACCCTAGAAACGGTTCTCCTCGTGCGCTGAGATAGACATAGCCATATGTTTTTGCGAAAGCATCCATTTTGTCTCGGTACGTATCGGTAGAGCCAGTTGGGCGAAAGACCCTGGCAGATAATGACAGATCGTTCAAAATCCTACTGTCGAGGGGATTGTCCTCGAAATCACGGAAAGAAAAGGTTTTGCCATCGCACACTATTCTGTTGGAGATGGGATCGGGCGCGTATATCGTGTACCTGTATCGTATGTTTGCAGATGAATTGCTATTGACGAGTTGGCATTAGCATGGATGCAGGTGTTAGGAGCTGGGTGAGCTTTACGTACGAGTCTCCTTCGGCTTTTACCAATGTGAGCGTTCCCTCAGCGTTGATCCGGACACTGTCGTAGGTTTGGGCGAATTCGGCAAGCGAATCGCGAAAGACGCCGACCCCAGACCCCCCCTTGGACAGCGAGTATAGTGCTAGTCTCCGCAACACTTCTCTATCTCGAGGAACCTGGAATTGGCACAAGGCAAAACTATTTCCCTCGCAGATCAGCTTTTCAGCAAAAGGATCGTACCCATAAATGGTGTGGCCAGGTCGATGTACCCTGATGGCAAAGGACATCAGTACATGAGCAAGCATGCAGAGTTACACTTTAGCTGCTTACGACTTTGGTTTATTCGGCTTTCGAAGACGTTCGTATATGCGGCTCTGATTCCTTAGTAGCTGATTGTCGGCGGCCTTTGATCGCTCGGCTTCTGGGAGGCCGCTGAAGCTCTTTGTAGAGAGCCTTGATGACACTGAGCCCCTGCGACTGTCGCTTGCAGGGAACCGACTGTCGCTGTTCATGCTTGTCGATGATGCAGCAGATAAGCTCGAGCGAGCCGATCTGGTTTGGGTGTTCTTGTTCATTTTACGTATCTCATCTACTTCAACGGGCTTGCGGAGGTAGTAAGTAATAACTTTGTATTCGCTGTGGTAATTGGAGCAGAAGCAAGACAGGTCAGCGAGCGCGGGAGACTATCTGCTCGAAACTCACAAACAGCAAAGGTTGAACAAACCCATGTGAGCTGGCTTAAAGGATCGTCTTGAAAAGTGAGGCGAAAGGTGACATGAAGGGCGGACTGAAAGGCTTTGAATGCAGACGATTGTCAGAGTCGGCACATTGCTTGCTGCTGAGCATCGGTAGACACTCCTAGTACTCGCAGTGTGCATAGAATATCTATGCCGGTTTAGTAAATCCTCGGTCCAAGGCTTGATGTCACAGGATCATTTGCTTGCGCGGTTGTTGGCTGACAACATAGTCTTGTCCAAGCTTTACAGCGACGCTTCACCAGCTGCATGATAGTCCGAACCTTCACCAGTAGTGTGCAGCCCATTCGGCCCAAGTCTGATTACGCTTGCGATCGGCCGCTCGTAGCCAGTTTGGGTTTGTGAAGCCATTGTCGAGATACTGCGGCGGCATGTCATGGTGCGGCTTGATACGTTTAGGGTGTGGCTTATTTGGCGCGAGGTACGCAAAGCTGGGCCTTGCCTCGGATGCGATGTCCATCAAGATGCGGGTCTTGCTTGCCAAACGCTCTTCGAACGCGTCGATCTCTTGCTCGCTCAGCGCCGAAGCCTTGAATCTGTTGATGTACTGGTAACCACTCGTCGAGTTCCATTTGACGATGTAGATGGGATCCCCATTGTTCGGGCGCTTGCTGATTTTGCAGGAGCGGAGGACCTGTTGCAGGCCATATGAGCGGGCCGTCTATCGTGTTTATGCTATTGAGCGACAGGGATAGCCTTACTCACCTTCTCGGACTTCTTGACTTTGACTGGCTGTAAGCTTGACATCTTGCGGTGAGGGCCGTGACTAGAAGATACTCAGCAACGTTACAGCTTTGGCTTGTGGCACTTCTGGAGCATGCGTAGTGGCAGGTCAGCGAGAGTTGGTATGTGTAAGATAGCCATGAAAGCCATCACACAGCTTTACGTAGCCTTGAAGGGGGTTTTGTAAAAGGGAAAGACGAGCAGGAGCTTCGACAGAGTGCATGGTAGGCCGATGAGTAGGCGAATTGTCGAGATGTTGCTTCTGCCAAACCAAGACGAGTAGAACTAAGCGGCTCCATCGCTGAATCTACCGGCTCGACCTGAGCATCGTCCATCCAGGACACGATGTAAGGCAATCCGTGAGTGCAAGCTTCCACTAAACGAGGATGTACTGGATACTCACTTGAGGCTATACCCGATGTTCTGGTTCGGAGCTGAGCATACTGTCCATGACCAAATCGTTGGTGAGTCAGTCAGACATGTATGTCAGTTCACAGCGGTTTGGCGACCAGGGTGCATCTTACAGCACGATACGTCTGCTTTTTGGAGTGAAAATACAAAGCAGGTTAGATAAGCTAAGGAGAGCAAATCTTGTTTGGCAATCAGCTCTTTGATGATCATCTGCGCCAGTATCGCTCCGCCCAATCACTCCAAGACTCCCTGCGTCTCGTATCGGCAGCTCGTAGCCAATTGGGGTTGACTCGACCATCTGGCAGATATCGCGGCTCCTCGGCGTCTTCAGCAGCGCGTCGTTGACCTTGCGGAGCTGCAGTCAGGGCGCGTGGTGGAGCTGCAGGCAGGGAGATGAACTCGAGTCCTTTGTTCGGTGTGATCCTCATGGTGGAAGTCGTTCCGCGACGGGCTTCAAACGCAGCAGCCTGTTCCTTGTCGAGCTCAGAAGCTCTGTATGTGTCGACTGTCCAGTCTTTATGCGACGTCTTTCATTTGACGTAGTAAACTTTCTCGCCAGTTCGTTTGAGCTTGCCCTTCGTGACTTTGCAACTGCGGATGACCTGGTATGAAGGAGGCGTAAGCTCAGTGCCATGGCTATCATGCTATGGTAGCTGATTGGCCAAGCAGCCCACCGGCGTAGGCATACTGCTTTCCAAGATAAGCCAAACTCTCAGTGAGATGTACGGGGTTTGCTGAATCGTTAGCTGGAACAGCGGTTGAGGGTAAGGCCTATAGATTTTGAAGCTGAACAGCAGGCTAGGCTGCTCAGCATGCAGGACGGACAGCTCTGCCCGGCACAGCTCTGCCCTGAGAACTTTGCTGGGAAGGTGTGAAGTGGGCAGCCCGATCGTGTGAGTGTGGGCAAAATGCCCTTCAATTTCACAAAGCATAGGGTCTTGCCTGATCCACCTGATTGTTTCGATCCGGTGGGCCATGGGAACATAATTCAGTTGCAGCTTGTTACGCGAGTATCGCGTTGAGACTCACCTCCGGGTACTGCCAACTTTGTAATCCGGAAGCTGAGCACATAGTCCCTGAACAAATTATGAATGGTGGATAGACTGTAGGTCAGCGGCAAGCGCCTATGCACCTGCAGTGCTATTTGAGGCCCGACAGATTTGCAAGTCAAGATGGGCATACAAGGGCAGTTCGGCTAGGTCGAAAAGCAGAATTTTGGTAGTTCAGCTTTTATAGCAGCGAGCTGCTTGGAGAGCTTGTTACCCTCGCCAATGGCGTTCAGACCACTCACTCCAAGACTCCTTACGCTTGGTTTCCGCAGCGCGCAGCCAGTTTGGGTTGCCGAAGCGTCCATTCTCCAGGTGCCGGTACTCCTCAAGGTACCGATACTCCGGTGGCATAATACTGACAGGCCTTCTGCGCTTCGGTTTTGATTTCTCTTTTGCGACTGCGCAGATTTGTGGCCTCGACTTATTCGAAATGTCCATAAAGATGCTGTTCATGCCAGCCAGATGGTCTTCGAGCATATTTTGGTTTTGTTCAGATAACTCCTTAGGCTCGTAACTCTCTTCGACCTTCTCTCCATAGCTCGTCTGCCACTGAAGATAGTACCTCCCACGTTTGAAGGTGACTTTGCAAGAACGCAGGACCTGCCATTTAAGAAGGATGTTCAGCGGAATCATTACGATAGAATGCTGGCCAACTAACACTGGGTGGCCTGTTGACCTGTCGATTGCTGTAAGACATGTTGTTCTGGTGATTGGCGAGGACAAGCAGGGAACTTCGTGCAATGGACTTCTGTTAGGCCTTGTACTGCTGTAACAGATGCAGAAGCAAGAGGAGGATACCATTTCGATGTTGATGTGAATCTGCTAGCCGAACATTGTCAGTCAGTCCCAAGGCACAGCTCCTACGTAAAAAAGCAGTTTTCGCGCAGTGCAGGCCACATTGGAGGTCCTACGACGGAGCAGACTTTGCACACGTTCGAACGTCAGCATGACGATTGTCGGTGGGTACGTCAGGAACATCAGTTGGATTTGAGACACCAGGAACGCCCCATCGACAGTGAGTGTCTGTCGACTACTCTCGGCCAGCTGCGTGCATGTCTGCAGGTGATGTGCGATCCACACTGTTATTGCCTAGATTGTCTAAACTTCAAAATCCTGGATAACATCGTCGATCTGGAAGGGCGTAACATTTCTCATCAATCTTTCCGGCCTATCCAACCTAGTATCATGCAGTACATACCTTCAAACACAGCCTGACCATCTGCGTAGCCAGCAAGTACGCTGATCTTTTACTCAAGTATGGATCCACGACGTTCTGTTTCCGCATGTCGTTCTCTCCCTTCCCTAGACAGTCGATGCCTAGTCTGAAGTTCTTCTCCGTAACTTGGCGGGACTTCACATCTGCTAGTGCGTCGATGGGTGAAAGACCGGAGTTTTCTGCCAATGCGAGGGGGATGGAGTCCAGTGCGGAAGCGAAGGCGCGCATGGCGTATTGTTCGATAGTCGGGATCTGCGTCATTCAACGAATTAGCATCTATATCTTGAAGACAGCTAGCCTAGAGAGGCGTGAACCCACCTCATCGGCCGCTTTGCTAACAGCGATACTACAGCTAATCTCGGCAGCTCCTCCTCCATACACGACTCTATCATCTTTGACCAAGTTCCTCACTACGCAGATCGCATCGTGTAGGGAACGCTTGCTCTCATCAATAATCATTTTGTTGCTTCCGCGTACGAACACGGTCACGGCGCGCGTGTTGGCACAGTCGGAAATCACTAGCATCTTGTCTTTCGTGGTGCCGAAGGTCTGAAAAGCAGTCAATATGCTGGTCAGCGTGGAGATGGTAAGAGAGAAATAGGGATGACCCACCATCTCTTTCACAGACCCGGCCGTTCCGAGCTTCTCTGCTGTCAAGTCTTCAAAGCGAGGTACTATACGTCCATTCGTTGCGATAGCAATGAGCTAGCCAAGAGATTGCATTATCAGCATATTGAAGTCACCAAGCAAAGGATGACGAAGTGAGTTGCTCACCTCAATCTCCGGTCCTCCAACCCATCTGACCGCTGGCAGTTCATTCTGCATGAGGAGATGATTTGCCTCGTCATCGAAACCCCATTGGCAAATGACCAAGTTCGCTCCTGCATGTTTGACTCTATCTATCATTTCCTGGAATTTCTCCTTCTCATACTCTTGCAACTTCTTATACTCTTGAACACTCGTTATGTCTAGCTTATGTTTCGTCTTGGGGCGGGGAGGCTCGAATGGGCATGTCAAGATTGCGATTTTCGCATCTTCGACCAAGCGAGGCATTTGAGGATGTGAGAAATCCTTGTCGATCACTACGCCTCGGACTAAGGCACTGTCTTCGAGCGCTCCGCCGACTTTGCCATCGACCTTGATGAGCTCGAAATCGACGTCCCGGCGCTCCAAGTCGGCCACTGAAAGAACGGCGTCCACGGCGATCTTGGCGAAGAGTTCAGGTGCTTTCGAGACGCTGCGAATACCACACCGAGTCAGGTCAGCTTGCAATCCAAAGCAAGCAGTGAAAGCTGTATCCACGCACATCTTGCTTCCCAGACTTGTCCTTGCGACCTTTTCCAATTCTGCCGTATCGTCCTTTGTGAACTTGATTCTGTCGCACGACTTTTCGAGCTCTGCCACTGCAACCGCACACGCTCTCTCGAACCCATCTGCAATCTTGATAGGGTGTATCCCTCTATCTAGGAGCTGTTCCGACTGTTCGAGCAGTGCTCCTGCAAGGACAACTACGCCTGTTGTACCATCACCGATCTCGTCATCTTGGGACTGGGAGAGGTTGACCATGAGTTTTGCAATCTGGTGGTCCAACTCCATGCCCTTCATGATGGTCGCTCCGTCGTTTGTGACTGTGATGTCGCCATCTGGAGACACGAGGATCTTGTCGAGGCTGCGTGAGCATCACATTGCGTTAGTTGGGCCAAGCTTGCATAAAGTGTAGAGTCAGGGCGTGTCGATTTTCGAGAGAACAGCCGGGGTTCGCGAAGAGTGACAGACAGTGGAGAGTGTATACTGACCCTCTCGGTCCCAAGCTTGTCTTTAGCAGCTGCGACACTGATTTTGCTGCGAGGATGTGGTTCTGCAAGTTAACGAGCTCAGATTCTGGATGCCAGATCTCGCTCGATTGCGTGATCCACCTTTATAGCTGGTATTCCATGAGTTCTCGTCTTTTGCTGCGAACGTAGCAGGACCAGCGGGCGGCCTGTCCATCCCAAATCCACGACAATTTCGCGTCAATCTCCATCTCATCCCAACTGGTTCGCCGGTGATTGTGACTGACCATACTCGTCCTGCCCGATGTACTGTGCGCTGTTGGGGTCGATGTTGAGGGACATGGCACACTCAATTGATGGGAGAGAGACCGGTCAAACGACGAGCTGGATGCAGATAGCTTCTGAAGGTTGATTCTACATGGAATATCTAGCCAGAATCTACGTGTAATTCTATGCTATGCTACAATCTATCCATCATTTCTCGCTGCTCCCCAGGCTCTCCCTTGGCCTTGCTCTCATCAACTTATCATGCTCGCTGTCCGTGCAGCAGCCAGGAGGAGGGGAGCGTCGACGGTACAGCGTAGAGTATGACCATCCATCGATCATGGAAGATGTCGGTTCCCAGCTGATCCGACGACTTCGCTTTCCAGTGCTACGCTACCACTCCCAATCCATCCCCCGTCAGACCATCCCCCATCGTCCCACAGGCGCCCTTAGTACAGCCTACTGCTACTCCGAAAATCAAACGACGTCGCGGTCTGCGCCTCCTCGTCGGATCCACCCTGCTGACGGCAACCTTCTACGGAGGATCCCTCTATGCCTCCCAACTCAGCGAGCGATACAGGGACTTCTTCACTACAGAAGTACCGTTAGGAGAGGTCATTGTACACGCATGGGAAGACAGGAATGGCCTCGACAAGACACTCGTAAAGAAACTCAGCAACCAGGCGAAAGCAGCGGCGGGCAAAACGGATGAACTGCAGAAATCGAGGGAACAACGTATGGCTGAGTTCATGAGGGTCAAACAGGAACAAGCTGCTAAAAAAGCAAATGAGATGAAGGAGAAACTAGAACAGGCGGGTAAAGAAGCTCAGAAGGGGATAGAGAATGCAACGTCAGATATCAAGGACAGGGCGCACCATGCTGGAGAAGTAGTCAAAGATAAAGCATCGCAGGTGATGCATGCTGCGAAACAGGGGGCAGACGACGCGACGGACGCACTCAAGCATGGAGCACATACGACAGCGCAACAAGCTGAAAAGGCAAAAGAGGCAGTCGCAGATGCTGTCACTCCTTCAACAGTACCATACACGAAGGAAACTGTTCCAGTAGACTACCAACGCCCAAGACAGCTCGACGCCTCTCCTCAGCCTCCAAAAGTAGCTCCTGCAGAACCATACACTGCTCCCTTGCCCGTAGGCTTCGAGCCACCACCTGGGTATGCTGTTCCTCGGGCTTCAAAAGCATCAGCAGCCATTACACCTTCCGTACCTGCACCCGCTCCGGCACCTGAACCACTACCTCTCGTCGCACCTACGGTTTCCGATTTGTCTGCTTCAGAGCCTGTACTGGGCCAATTGGCAGGCACTATCGACTCTCTGGCGAAATACCTGAATGACTCGCCATCTGTAATTGGGGGAAAAGGTGCTCGCGAAGTAATCAGCACTGCATCTCTAGACTTACAAAACCTGGGTAAACGCTTGAATGCGATTAAAGACGAAGAGAAGGTGAAGCTCGATCAAGTGTTGCAAGAAAAGACGAAAGAATACAATGATTCGCTCCTTTCAGCTGAACGAGAATTGGTGGAACGCTTGGAGAAGCAGGAAGATGACTGGAAGAGCTTGTTTGACAATGAGCGCAAGCAACTCATAGAAGCTTATAGAGAGAAACTGAATGGCGAACTAGAAGTTCAGAAAGAGCTTATCGAACAGAGGTTGAAGGAGGAAGTCATTTCCAAGGGCATAGAATTACAGCGTGATTGGCTGGCGCAAGTGAAATCTAGGGTAGAAGAGGAGAGGAATGGTCGACTGGGCAAATTGGAGAATCTGCAAGGAGAGATTGAGAACTTGTCAAAAACGACGCTCGGAAGCGCAGATTGGTTGAATGAGAATCGGGACATCAATAAATTGTGGACGGCAATAAGGAGTGCGTGGAAAGCTTCTGTAGACGCGGACTCGCCTACTCCTGCTTCCTTCAATAAGGAACTCTCGGCACTACTCAACGTCGCTAGATCCTCTTCCTCTTCCTCACAACCAGCGTCGGTAGACGATACAGTCATTTCAAACGTTATATCCACCATCCCTCCCTCTATCGCAAGTGAAGGCGTCGAGACCTTATCCGTGCTCAGTACATGGTTCAACACGCGCCTCTCACCCAAGATACTCAAAGCTTCTTTCTTCCCTCAAAACGGCGGGTTCATCTCCTACCTCTCCTCCTCCTTCCTCTCTCTGTTCCTCTTCAAAGGAAACACGGAAATCGGCTTTGTCCAAGGCGATGATGTCGTGTCTGTCCTCTCGCGCGCACAGGCGTATCTTCTAAACAGAGATTTAGATAGTGCGGTCAGAGAGATTAATCAACTGAATGGATGGCCGAAGATACTAGCGAGGGATTGGTTAGTCGCGGCGAGGAAACATCTCGAAGTCAGACAGGCACTCCAGATCGTAGAGGCGGAAGCTAGTCTTAAAACACTACTCATCTTGTAGAAATTACGAGGCATCACACCTCATATACAAAATACTATAGAGAATATATCAAGTATCGATGCTTTGGGCTCACTTCGGATTCGGAAGGCTGCAACATCGACTGACAGGGAGAAGAGGTGCTCTCGTATCTCGCCTGAGCCTGTCAAAAGCATGAGGCATCTACGTTTTTCGTTACAGCTGTCTGACAGCATCTAATCGATTCATGATGATTTCTCATCTAGTCTATCGTATAGCAACAGACAGCAGCATAGCTTTCGTCAACACAACAACACGTTCAGATTACAGATGCTAAGACTATCGAATGTCCATAGATCGTCCGTAAAATGATTACTACGGTTCAGGACTTCTAGAAATGTGCGCGCGTTCATCGATGGCATGAGGAATCTATTCTTGTTCGTTCGTCTTCTTGTTATTGTTCTATTATTCTTGCCTTGCTCAGGCTGTCTATGATTTTGCCGAGCAGAGTGGCAGATTTGCCGTTCTAGCTTGATGGTCTTTTATATGCAGCGGGACCAGCCTTGACTAGCCTTACAATATGCTCTGATCGAGCGAGGAATGTGCTGGATGGCAGCTTTGTGGCTTGCAAGCCTTGTATAATGTAATGGTCGCTTGTCGCCTTTGACTTTTATTCGTGTACGACGAAATAGTTGGGAAGGCCGATGATGGTAGCGTTAATTCGTTTCGCCATGACGCCAAAACCTGATCTCACATCCGTCTCATCAGTTGCCTGCTTCAAAGTAGAGAGATGTACGCACCTTCGGTCTCGACTTGATGATCTTCGACCCAGCTTGGGAAGGTAGCGCCTAGTCTATGGATATTGGCATTGACGAGTGTCGCTACTCCTCCCACCGCGTTGAGCGGGACTGTCTTGCCTATGTACGCTCGAGAATCAGGGTCGTACAGACTATTAGGTACAGAATTGTCGAGTGATCGATCGTTCCGTGGTGTATCGATATTAGATGTGGTATAGTTATGTGGTATAGCGTTATGGGCGGTGAATATAGAGGAATTGCGTGCCCAGGACGTCGTGATGTTCGGACGAACCCATAGATCTGTTAGGTGCTTGCGGTACGTAGGACGGCTCCGATCGCCTTCGTGCAGAACGACGTCCGCTGATAGCTTGGCTTTCATAGCTATCGATCTTGGCGTTTCTTGCCAGCTGGAAACCGATCTCATCAGTGACGACTTTTTTTCAATGCGAGGTTCGGCAACTCACTTGTTCAGATCGTACCCGTGTAGCCTACCATCCTTCTTTCTACGAGCTGTATTGGGCGTGATCACGTCCGCTGCAGTCCCATCCTTTTGACTAAATTGCAAAAGATCTCGAATGATGGTAGTCGGCACTTCTGCAACGTCCGAGTCTAGCCAGAATACCCAATCTACATCTGATCTAAGAGTTGAAGTGAGTAAAAGCGTTCTGGCCTTCGCCATCAATTTCCTAATTGAAATTAGGTCAGCTCGCGCTGACGTTCGCTGACAATGAGTCCAGCGCACCTCCTTTGAGCCTGTATCCAGTTCCTATGCCGTGCATCTCCACTAGGGCTAAGCATGTCTAGATTCTTCTTCAGTAGCGTGATCCTCCGATACTGTGCCCTTCTTTCCTGTATCGCTATCCAGCTCAACAGGCTAGGAATAGTACCATCCTCTTCGTCTCCTACAAGGAACCCGATAGACGTGTTCTGCTTGGGATGCTGCAGACTTTCCAGCAATCGAAAGAAGGACGGTAGAGAGCCTTGGGCGTTCCGCATAGGCGTGAGGATGAGGATATGCTGGCCGTCTGGTTCTATAGAGGAAGTAGTGGATTGCATATCTGCAACCTCCACAATTGTCGTATTCCCAGCAGAAAAAGAAGGTGGAAAAATAGTCGCTATCGAACGCGTGCCGTTTCTCAGGGCAGGTCTGCTCCATCCAGCTTGCGCAAGCTGAGTATCTGAGTATACAGGAGTGGGAACGAAGGTTCCACGATGTACATTGACTGCACAGTGCCAGCCGTATATAGCTGGAATCAACAGGATGAGGTGTAAAGACCAGTAGAGCGTTCGCAGCCAGATCCATTTTTTCGTGCTGCTTTTCGGCAGCTGGGATTCCATATAGCATTTTTCGTCGTAAGAAGCAGAGTGTGATGATAGAAGTGTTTCCTGGTCGCTGTCTTCCACGTCTGCATCCACGTCCTCGTCTAAAACCGTTACCGCGTCGAGCTCGTCGTCGGTGTTTTCAGATTCTGTTGTTGATAGATCATTGAAAACCGTGTAGGATGCCATGTCATGATGGTAGAAGTTGCTAAAAGATCAAGAAACTGCGAGACACAGCCATCAAGCTTCAGGCTGGCAGGGTGCTGCGCTTTTTCGAGGTGTTGGCTGTGACGGATGGCCAAAGAGCTGACTCCGACACTGTTTGATGATTTGGATACTGCAAAGCCAAAATACAGAGTGTTAAATACAAGGAAGACCCAGTCATCGAAAAGATTGGTATTCTTGCGTCGACTTGGTGAAAAAGTCGCGCAGCTAGATTTGTATGGGGTAACTTCGTCGTGGTATTGGTACATCTCATCTCATCGCGAAACACATACCATACGCTTACAATACCTCGCGTATACATACGCGCGAGAGCGAACATAATAAATTATCGTACATCCCGAAAAAGCATTTTTCAAGCTCCGCCGGGGGTGATAAAGAAAAGCAGAGTAAGATGAGAAAGAAAGGAAGAAGAGTCCAGGTGGGAGAAGAAGGAGAAGAAGAAATAAACGAGATGGTAACTACAGAACATTCTAAAAGGGGGTTCGGTGAGAGGGTAAAGGCGGAAGAGATGATCCAGCCAGAGGCCGAATAGGAGACCACTAAGCAAGCAGGTATTTGGAGAAATGCCAGTGCATAGATTGAAGAGCATGTCCCTGCTCGAGACAGCCAAGTAACGTAAAGCAGGCTTCGGACTGATTTCCGAATATGCTAGTTCTGCGCGCTTCGTTGACTGTTGATGAGAACTACTGGTAGGTAGGAGCTGGAGAGAAGGTGTATAGAAGGATGAGCGGCGTGTCGATGGCGGTGGTGTCGATATCGACAGAGGTCAGCCATGTGATGAAATGGAGGAGAAGGGAGGCAGGGGCATGAAGAGTATCGTGCGACTGGTCATTATGCCTCTGAAATGTAGCCCGTCTCTCGTCATTCATCCAGATCTCGATAGGTATTGCCGACTGGCGTTGCTGGCGATGATTGCAAAAAGCGTGGAATAGAGCCAATTGCGACGGAGGGGGATGATAGAAGGTGTCGTGTAGGTTTGTGGATGTATGTAGGATTAGATGGCCGGGTTTTGCGAACAAATATTGATGAGGTTTCGTGCAAGCGTCTTGATATGCGTAAGTTCTAGGTGTCTTAATAAGGGTATCGTAGTCTTCTCTTGTGATGATGCGTGTGCACCCAGTGTGCGAACTGCTTTCTTGTGCTCTAGATACCCAATTGACCATATTCCGCGACTGTGTTCGCAAGCGAAGAATATTAGCAAACGCGACAGGCAAAGTAGAGTATATGCTCACAATAGTGGTACACTAGGTAATTTTGTAGGCCTACTATCCGTGCGCCCGCTTGCCTCGCCATCACTCCGAATCCTGATGAAGAAAATGTCAGATTGCGTTTAGTTAGTTGAGAGGCGAGACCTACCCTCCGTCTCCACTTGATGATCCTGCACCCAACTTGGGAATACAGCCCCGAATCTATGCGTTTCCGCCCTCACTAATGTCGCTACGCCTCCTACTCCATCTAGATCCATCGTCCTCCCGATATACGCGTCGCTTTCTGGGTCATACAGATCTGTAGGACCCTCGATCTCTGGCATGTATGGGAAGTACGGCGAATTGTCGTTCCATGTGGAGGTGATATTGGGTGGTACCCATGACCGAGCGAGGAGCGCTCTATGCGTAGGTCGATTCTGTTGCCCTTCGTGCAATATACGATCTTGTGGCAGTTTCGCCTTCATCTTGAGCGATTGTGGTGTTTCCGCCCAGCTGCGAACGATATTCACTTAGTAACCTAGACGGAACAAAGCCGAACACGGCGCGCGACTCACTTATTCAGATCATATCCCTGTATCTGGCCCGGGCCTAGCCTTCGCATGATATTGGGTGTTATCACGTCTGCGAGCGGCATCTGGTCTTCCAGATTCGCGTTCGTATTATCGTAGTTGTCCGGGTAGACACCTGCATGACCGTAGTATAGCAGATCTGCAATCATTGATTTCGGCGCTTCTGCAAGATCAGAGTCTAGCCAGAGGACCCAGTCTACAGAGGGTTCCAGCGTTGAAGTGAGGAGCAGGGTTCGCGCTTTCGCCATAAGCGAGCGGCGTTGGCCTTGCAACCAGTTCTTATGCCTTGCGTCACCGCCGGGTGTAATGATGCCGAAGTCCTTCTTCAACAAGCTAATCTTGCGATAGTGACCGAGGTCTTGCTGCTTGCCAACCCATTCGTGCACTATCTTGCCCGTGTCGTCCTCCTCGTCTCCTATCAGGAATCCGATGGATATATTCTCTTTCGGATGTTCTAAACCTGTCAATAAGCTGAAGAAGCTATCTAGTAGGTCTACTGCGTTCTTGAGCGGTGTGAGGATGAGGATATGGAGGTCGTTTATGTTTTTCCTCCCGTCTGTGCGGATTGCTTTTTGATCAAAGTCGTATAACTGTACTGATGTACCTTGTTGTTGCTGTTTGCTGAGTGTTGGAGGTGGGTAGCTGACTGCGCCAGGAGTCATTGTCGGTTTCGCGGCCTGAGCGAGAGGATGGTGAGAGAGCGAGTTTGGAGGGTTTGATGGGATGAGGACCGGTCTCTGCCAGCCTGCTTGCCCAATTTCGTACTTTGTATACACTGGTATGCGCATGTACCTCCCCGACCAGCGCATTGTGATAAACATGTACCCCCCATAGAGGGCGAAGCCGAGTATGGATGCGAAGAGGGCACCCTGCACGGTCAGGGAGAGGAGCTTACGCAGCAAGTGCCAGAAGTTGAACTGGTATGAGGATATAGCTGCGACTCCATCCTTTATGATTTCGCCGCCCTTTTCTGCCCAGAGGTGCGGGCTGTATCCCGGGACAAGCGTGCTATCGCTGCTGGACGAATCTCTGTGACGATGGACGTGCCGCTGCCTCTGCGTCAAGCCATGAAAGGATCCCATATTGATAGATGCAGTCCCAGATCCTCCCAGACCACCACCTCGAGCACTACCCCCGGCTGAAGTGATAGGGCTGCTGCTCGCGGTCGTTGTTGGAGTCGTTTTATCCTTGTACGTCGGGCTGTTTGCTCTGTCTGAACCAGATGACGAGCCACTGCTGCTGCTGCTGGCCTCACAGCTGCTATGGCTGCTGCTGTGCGACAGCGGGAGGTAGGGGGCCGTCGAGTTTGTCGAATCTCCAAACCACGACGATGTCGCTCGACCCATCTATGCAGAATCTGAATCTGACACACTCTGATGTCGTCTGCTCTCCTTGTGCTGCTGCTGCTGCTGCCTTCGTCCTTCCAAAACGGGCCTACCGCGAGCTCGGATTGAGGACCGATGTGGTGGTTGAATGTTACGCTGAAGGAATGGCGTCGACGACGATGGTATATGCTCAATAATGCTCGCTGTTGTCGCGCAAACGAATGGTGTGCGAACTCAGCCAACGAGCGAATGTCTTGGAAAAAAGTGCAGTGGTCTGGCCAAAGGAGCCTGGTGCACCGCGCGGTCGAGTGGAAAATAGCAAGCTAGCACAGCAACAACCTCAAAGATGACAATGCCCATCTACAAATGCTCGCAACACGTAGTATACTCATATCATCAAACTGCATCGCGCCGACACTTTGGCTCAGGCCATGTACTCTGCTAAACAAAGGTACCCCAGCCCAAGCTGTGCGACAGCGATATCCTCGTCAGCTCGGTCGTGTGTTCGTAGATGAGTTACAAGCAGCAGGAAAGGATAGCGGAAAACTGCTTGCGACCCATCCTGGATGAAGAGCTCTTCATTTGAAAGCTCTCTTCAGCAGTGGCGGACGGAGAGCACACAGCCTCGACCCCCTCCGATTCCGCCTGTAGCTCATTGACAAGGAGGACTCGTAATTGTTCTTGTCATGCCTTACTTGGCGCGGTATCACGCAGAATGTTTGAGCACTACAAACTGCCCCGCAAAGCGTCTCGAAGAGAAGTCTGAATTGCAGAACTGTTGAGTTTGCATGTAAATGCGTGAACGGGTAATCATTCGATTCATTGTGAGTCAAGCAGCTGTTAAATACGTCTCATTCGGTATCATCGCGGTAGGAATTTGAGCGCGTTGAGGGGGAGAACGATATCGAAGTGAGTGTGGGAAGGGCCAGCTAAGGCAGTGTGTATTACTGAAGAGGAGAGAGTGGAAGGCCAAGCAAGGCAGAAGCGC
Organism: Erythrobasidium yunnanense; assembly: GCA_001600175.1. Lineage (NCBI taxonomy): Eukaryota > Fungi > Basidiomycota > Cystobasidiomycetes > Erythrobasidiales > Erythrobasidiaceae > Erythrobasidium > Erythrobasidium yunnanense. The sequence goes on from BCJC01000001.1 coordinate 1,132,653, forward strand.
GAAAGAATATGGGCGATAGATAACACGCGTAAAGAGGGTTCCTGACCGCGACAGAATAAGATGAACGCGTATGGGAGAAGGAGATTTTCGCTCTGCAATGGATTTTTGCAGCATTGTAGCATCTAAACAGAGCATGCGAGCGTGATTATCCATTCGAAGAGAAGACGAATGGTAGATCTAGCAGCGACTATACGCATTGTAGGCCGGTACGTCTTTGACTGCGTAGTCGTATTAATTTTCGTATATATTCGAGAGTATACAGACACCTTTGCTGTTCATACTTGCAACTCGGGTTGGGTGTTGACCAGAACATACGCCAGGCGTGGAGGATGCAGACGACTGACACCGACTATCTATTCCAATCTGATGCGCAGCTAGAGCAGTCATCAGCACGTCAGGAGAAGTCACTTCGAACAGCCAAAGCAGGCTCTCCGTTCAAGCTTTCATCGAAACCTCTGGACGCCGTAATCCACAGAGATGCTGGAGATGCTGCAGAGGCATCATTGTGGACTGCAGAGAGTGGCTTCGTCATTAGAAAGTCAGATGTAAAGGTAATGCGAGCGAGCTTATGTGTTGAAAAGGTTTGAAAGCAAAGGCTGACGCGCGACGATACCGCAGACTGGAAAGACGAAACAAATCCTCAAAGGCCACGCTGGGCCAGTCACTTCCCTCGCCTTCTACAAACCTCCTGAACTGCCGCTCGAGATCCTCTTTACTGCTTCTTGGGATAAGTCCATACGTGCCTGGGACGCAAAGGTGCGTCGTGTTCTCGCAGGGTTGCAGTTCTCCTCCTCCGCTGATGCATTGTTTACTATCAGACAGGACCCCTGCTGTCCATCACCGCGAACGCACACTCTGACTTCGTCAAGTGCTTGCTCGTAATACCCTCTCTACGCATCTTGATCTCTGGCGGATCCGACAAGGATATTCGTATATGGGACCTATCTTCGGATGCTCTGAAGCAATGGCCTTCTTCAGCCAGTTTCGACCTCGCAAGTTCAGGCAGCGAGACTGACCAATCTCCCAAAAACAGCCTATCTTCTTTGGCCTCGCTGAAAGGGCAGCATACACGACCTATAGAGGCACTCGTGTGCTATCCGGTCTTCGAGAAGAGTAATGAACAGAACGGTGACGATCTGGTGCCAACGCAAAGATGGTGTCTATGGAGTGCAGACAGTATGGGCAGGATCTGTACCTGGGAAATCTACCGTGATGGGCAGCAAAACATCAGAGCGGACTTCAGGACCACTTGGCTCGCGCACGAAACTGCCATCTATGAGATGCGAGTGTCAGAAGGCGAGCTGTGGACAGGTAAGTTCACCCAACAACATAGCCGAGGAGCACAAGCTGAGCTTCTTTCACAGTGTCTGCGGATCATCTGGCGACTCTGTGGACGTATGACCCGACTGAACCTTTCAAGCAGCCAACCGCGACGATTCGGTTACCGCATCCTTCATACGTAAAGACGATACTGCCGCTAGAACAGGTTCTACCTGGCAACAATATGCACTATGTCATTACTGGTTGCTCAGACGAGCAAATCAGGATATGGGACCTATCGCAGCTCGACGATTCGGAAGCTGGACTGGCTTATTCCGACAAGCCAGCGAAGAAGTCTCTGGTATCGAATGCGGCGAACGCTCTTGAAGCGTATAAAGATGGGAAGAAACCCCCGGGGCTAGTGTATGAACTGGAAGGGCACTTCCACGAAGTCTGCAAGCTCATGCTGTGGTCAGCGAAAGATGAGCAAGCTCTGGAGGCTACTACGCAGAGCATCCCAACCTCTTCGGGCTCTGGCAGGGAAGAAGTATATATCGTCAGTGCTGGATTAGACTGTACAGTCAGGAAATGGAAACTGAAGGATGTCCTGGAGCTCGCTAGGATAGGTGGATCAGGCAGGGAGACGGATGAGAAGACAGAGTCGGAGAAGCAGACTCTCCGCGATATACAATATGGCAGGGAAGAACAGCCCAAAACATCGGCCATGACTGTTGAAGAAGAGGCAGAGCTGGCAGAGCTCATGAATGAAGACTGATGCGGAACAGCTGGAACATTATGCGTGGAGGGGGTACAAAAAGGGACCCGTTCGCAGAAGGAATGTGCGAACGTCTTTGGAGCTGTCAGGTACACATCTTTATGATGTCAGAAGAAACGCTTCGACAAGGTACGTTTCGCAACGTGAGAGCTTGACCAGAGAAAGCTAGTTGTGTACTCTAAGCTCGTAGAAAAGCAAAAGTAGAAAGGTCTGATGACATCTTATCTCGTTATCGTGTTTTTTGGTCTCCGCGTTTTTGCTTCTTCTGTCCTGAACGGACTTGAAAACGCAACAGAGTCTACATCAAAAGGAGAACAATGGCAGCTACATTCGATACATGGGTTGAAGAGAACCAGGAGTTGCTCATCGAGCGACTCAGAGAAGTCGTACGCCCAATCCCATGCAAAACCCCATAGCCATACGATGGCTTTCGCAAGAAGCTCGATGACTCTGATGCATGTCAATACCGCTCTTGTTACGCATAGGTCCGCATTCCTTCTGTCTCCGGCGACAAGAACTACCGACCACAATGCTTCGAGATGGCCCAATGGGCATTCACGAAGATGCAGTCTCTAGGCATCGAGTAAGCGACCTATCAGCTTTCACACGAAACCGAAGACCTTGCGAACCAGTCTGAATGCCTTCCCGCTTTCCAGTACCCAGATGTGCCCATTAGGTACCTGGCTTTTCCATCCCCAAGGGCAAACACAAGCTGACTTGGAATCGCAGGCAAACATACAATGGACGGAGAGGAACTCGAGCTCCCACCTGTCGTGCTCGGCACGCTGGGTAACGACCCCGCCAAGAAGACCATCCTTCTTTACGGTCACTTGGATGTGCAGCCCGCCAACCTCAGTAGGTTCGCATTGCGGATGCAGCAGGAAATATCTGATACATGATATACAGGCGATGGATGGGACACCGAGCCTTTCGAGCTTCACCACGACCTGAAATCCGGAAGACTGTATGGTCGAGGATCAACAGACGATAAGGGACCTGTGCTAGGCTGGCTCCACGTCATCGAAGCTCATCAAGCTGTAGGACAAGAGCTGCCCGTCAACTTGAAGATGATCTTTGAGGGTATGGAGGAATCTGGCTCGGTTGGCCTCGAGGAGTTTGTGGTTCGCGAGAAGGATGCCTTCTTCTCCGGCATCGATGCTGTTTGCATTAGCGACAATTACTGGCTCACGACCACCACGCCCGCTCTGACTTACGGTCTCCGAGGCCTGATGTACCAGAAGGTCACTATCTCTGGTCCTTCGGCAGATCTACACTCCGGAGTCTTCGGAGGTACCGTACACGAGCCAATGACCGATCTCTTCCATCTCTTCAGCAAGCTCGTCTCCCCATCTGGAGAGATCCTCGTTCCTGGCATCAAGGAGCTCATTGCCCCGCTCACAGATGAGGAGAAGAAGCGATACGAGGTCATGGACTTCCAGACATCTGATCTGGAAGCAGCTGTTGGCAATAAGACCTTGCTTTCCGACGACAAGGCTACTGTCCTTATGGGCCGGTGAGCCGCAGGTGGTTCGCAACGAACGCATGCTAATATACAATATCTAGTATGCGCAACCCGTGCTTGTCCCTACACGGTATCGAAGGTGCCTTCTCCTCAGCCGGAAGCAAGACCGTCATCCCAGCCAAGGTCTCCGGCAAATACTCCATCCGACTTGTGCCAAACTTGACACCCGAAGCAGTCTCATCCATCTGCACTACATTCTTGCAAAGCGAGTTCGAGAAGCTGGGATCAAAGAACAAAATTTCCATCGAAACTCTGCATGGAGGCAAGCCTTGGTTGGCCGACCCTAACCACTGGAACTTTAGAGCCGCAGCAGCAGCTACAGAGAAGGTCTACAACAAAAAGCCAGATCTTACAAGAGAGGGAGGGTAAGTCATACGACTTTGCCAAATTTTATCTCTGCTAATCGTGAGGCAGGTCCATCCCAATCACCCTTACCTTCCAAGAAGTACTTGGAAAGAATACGCTCCTACTTCCAATGGTAACAAAGCCCATTCCAGAGTTATTGAAAAGTAAGTCGTTCTGACGTTTAGCTCTGCAGGGCCGGTCCGACGATGGCGCTCACTCAATTAACGAGGTCGGTCTACATCCATCGAGGTCAGTGTGCAAGCATAGTTAATCCTTGTCTATTATAGAAACTGGACATTGACAATTACATTCGTGGCACCAAGCTGCTTGGAGAGTAAGTCCTTAGTCCGCTGTCGTTATTTTCGCTTGCTAACCGTGCAACACAGATACCTTCACGAAGTCGCTAAGCTTAGTGATCAGTAGTAAGCTTTAAATCAACATTCTAATGTCGAACAGTCATAAAAAAATGAGGGGGTCATAAGGCCGGATGTGCGTCGAAATCTGGCTCGTCCTTGCAGAGCTATGCGGTTGTGAGGCCGTAGTAGATACAATATTATATATACATATATACAATCATACCGCAAATACAGCCTTTGTCGCCAACACTCATGCGCTCAGGCGCGACGTGTTTACGTCTTTCGACCTTCTGACATTCGCTTACCATGAACGGATCAGCTGAACCGCCGAGTACGCCGACAAGCAGCAGCAGTAGTGGGATCAATGGGCGACCTCGCAAGCCTTCGACGCTCAAGAAACGGCGCCCGAGCGTGAGCAGTGCAGCGAGTGCAGGAGTAAACACAAGCGCAGGGCCAGGACCGTCACCTTTGAGGAGAGAAATATCGAGAGGCGATAGACACGAGTACACGCGCGAAAGCGAGCTGTTCAAGCGGCTCATCAAGTATGAAATCCCAAGAAGTCAGTAGGCCGAGCTACAGCGAAAGAGCAAGCGCAGCATCAAATAAAGCAGTCGCTGATGATATGTGTATGTTTACAGAGATGCTACATACATCTATTGGTCAGCTGGCTTTTGTCGCGAAAGTACCGCCTGAATGCGAGCTGACGGCATTTGCTCCTATTCCCGACATACATCTATACAGGCTTCCTTGCTCTCTACCTCTATATAAGCCATCAAGATGTATACAGCCTGGTCAAAGGCCTTTCCTACGCATTGGCCGTTGTCTCGACGGCAGACGTGCTTCGTTTCATGTCGCGGAGGATAGAAAGGAGGTATGAGAGCTTACTAGGCTTCCTTATGCGTGAGAGCGAGAAGGTGAGAATATGCGAACCTGGTTTGGCAGCGGCTGACAGCTTGTTCAGACCACCTGGAACGGCGTCATTTGGTACCTCGTTGGCGTTATTTTCGTTCTATCAGTTCTACCAAGAGGTGTGCTTCATATCAGATCGACCTGATCACCACTGAGCTCCTTGTATCAGACATCGCGGTACTTTCGGTGGTTCTTCTATCCTGGGCAGACACCTCGGCCTCAGTTGTCGGTCGCAAGTTTGGCAAATATACGCCCAAGCTTCCTGCACCTCCCTTCGCAAAACGCAAGTCGCTCGCTGGCACGACTGGTGCCTTCGTCGTGGGAGCCTTCTCCGCATGGTTCTTCTATACCTACGCGGCTCCGCATGGATCAGAAAACGATCTTTCGTGGATCGGACCAGGCATCACTGCTTCACGTCTACCAGCATGGGTCCAGCGCTTCGTGACGAGCCGCTATATTGGCAAATCTACTGGATTCCCAGCTTGGCTGAATGTCGGAAATGGCCGAAAAATTACGACAAGATTCCCTGCACCTAAGAGCACGATACCTCTTTGGCAGTTGCAGCTTATCGTAGCGACTGCGACGGCAATTGCGGAAGGATTCGATGTATATGGGCTGGACGACAATCTTATTCTACCTGTCGTTAGCGGACTCCTCATCTGGGCAGCTCTCTACCTCCTAGGGTGATAGATGGCCCAAAAATCTCGACGTCTCAGAACAGCCCTCCCTCATTTCATCTCCAATACCTCCCTTCGTATGTCGATACCCATGCTGCCGCAACTAAGAAACTGCCAGTCTGCCCTGCCGTTCGTAATTCTCTTTTGTTATTCAAAAAGTACCTAGAACTGTAGTCTCACGATCTCCAAATCATTGGTCCATCTGTTGTCAATTAGCTGTCGGCCACGGCTGCTCCTGCGGAAGGTTTGGGCTGGATACACATATGAAATCAGTATCATAGGAAACTCAAGCAGAGCGATCTGGCCGTGTATTGCTCGGGAAGCATATAATCTATAACGACGAAGTATGAGGCAGGTGTACTGGCTTTCCGTATCTGTTGACTAAATGCGTATATGCGTATGCGCTATGCTTGTATATGTTTGACCTATTCTATAACTCCTGCACGGCCTTTAACTTCATCTAGGACAGAAGTCACTGCTCGAAACTGATATCCTCCTCTATATCTAAACTCTTGACGCTGCTTGGCCTTCTGACCAGCTTCTTTTCTCCCTCTCTAGCTAATTCATCCAATGTTTTCTTTCCCTCCTGCTGAGCATCCGGTTTCGCCGACAGCTTACTCCACAGCATGACTCCCAATCCTGCATTCTCCGTCTCCCCGTCCAAGCCTGTTGAGCTATCCTGCCCTTTCACAGCTTGCCAAGCAAGTTCTTCATCCCACATTCCTGCGACAGCTGAAAGAGGTGGATTCTCATCAACCATATCTCTAGACAGGAAGCCTGCTTTCGCTGCCTTCCGACGATCCTTTAACTTCACCTTCCTCCAGTATAGCAGGTCGCGCAGGTAGCGCTTGTCCCATTCTCGACGTTTCTCTAGCCAGCGCTTGATAGGCCCTTCAGGCGAGATTCGGCCTATCTCTTGTCTAGACATAGTCAAAGCAACTAGCTCGTCTTCTGGCTCCATTGGACGGATGAAAGCATCCGGCGAAACACGCTGTCGAACCATATTGTTGTCGAAGAATGGCTCCCTCCCAGTCACCTTGACATAGGTCTGTTCGCCCTCATCTGGGAAGACAAGCGTTTTTGTGGATGAGGTCTCAATTCTATGATTTGGAGAATTCGTGTTTGTATTGCTTGCTGTCTGTTCATCGGTGCCGTTGGGTGTGCTGTTCCCGTTACCGAAGACATCGCCATCAGACGAAGACTCCGAATCCTCTTCGTAGTCAGACATGCTTTCATTCTCGTTGTTTGCGATAGAAGCGTCTTCGTCCGTAACGACAGATGCTTCATCGGACTGCATAGAGTGTATGCTCTCCATCAAGGAATGTTTCCTTGGGCGACCTAGGAAGCCGTTCGAGCTGTTTGTGTCTGATCTGAAGCGAATAGGAGAAGTAGGGGGAGATCTTCCAGATTCCGAGAAGCGTCGCGTGCGGCCTTCTTGGTCATTCATGTCGGCTTTGACAGCACTGGGCCAGTTCCTCCATCTAGGCGGAGAAGCATCTTGACCAGGAGGCATAGCAGCTTCTTCCTTCCCGTCATCCATAGCATAGTCACGATGAGTCTGGTCCTCGTCTAATTTCTCAAGCTCTGCTTTACCTTCTCTTTCGATGCGCGCTTGAGCTGCTTGTAATGCCCATAAAGAGAAAGAAGCGGCTGCTCTGTACTGTGATTTTGCAGGCTTCGAAAAGGATAGCGTTGTGGTCACATGACAGCAGGAGTCGTACATCTGCAAGTGGACTTTGGTGGGCGCGTATTTGTCGATCTTTTGCCGTTGATTGGCTGGAGACACATCGCATAAAACAGTTAGTGATAGGCTCTCCGTATATATTGTGCCTCGTCAACTCACGATAGCGGTCCAGGGTATCATCGGCAGGTGGATATTTGGCTGGGTTTGCGGCTTTATGTGCCAAGTAGACAATCTCATCGGCTAGTAATTCCTCAGACCCGCCAATCTATCCATGAACAGTGTAATTAGCCTTCAAGGTGGCATAGTAGGCGAAGAGCCGCGACTCACGACAAGCATAGGCGAAAGTCCACCAAGACTGCCTTGGTTGATAAGCGTGACCATAGGATGCGCGACCATCGCATTGGCAGAATATAACTGTATCTGTTCTTTGACCACCAATTCTTTCTTCCCCCTTTTAAAGACCATAGGATCGCCTCGCAGCGGAGGCCAGGCCAAACTCGGCGCGTAGTGGAAGCCATGATTGGGTATGTAATCTCCGTCTCCACTGCCCATCACGGAAGGGAAAGAGTGAGTCAGGTCGACCCAAGGCGAAATCAGGACGCTGCCGGCTGGAAGGGGAAGACCAGCATCACGGAGCAGAATCTGCAGGGCGAGTGCAAGGCCTGCACCGGAGGAATCGCCGTATAGCGTGACATTGTGCGGCTGTATTGGTAGAGCGCCCGAGTCTGGTGGAGGAGCTATGAGGTATAGATAGGCTGCCAGGGCATCGTGAAGCGAACAGGGAAAGGGATACTGAGGTGCTAAGCGAAATGAGCTAAATAATTCAAGTCAGCTTACAACCAATAACCTTGACCTTCGCACCTTACACCGAGAAAGCCCTGGCAGCCAACTTCCGCGCATGCCGCTGAATCTGGTATCTATGTGTACCATTTCCAGCGAAGTAGTGCGCCCCTCCATGTAGATATAAGATAACTCTTGTCGGGTGCTGCTTGCCCGCTTTCGCACTAGCCTCCCTCTTGTTTGCATCTCTGAGCATCTCGATCCACTCTCCAAAAAGCGGTCTCGCTCGCAACGTCCACCATTTGTGCCCGCCTACATCTTTCAATCCTGGATCGTCCTGTTCAAGATGGGTGCGAAGCAGTTGCGCTGAAGCATCCAAGATATCGGCAGGGATCTCTACGATTTTCTTCTCGGCCCAAGACGGTGTAGGTGTTTCCTTGCCTGTAAAAGACTGTAGTTCTTCGATAGTATGCGTTGCTGCGAACCTGTTTACGCGCGATGCGACTTAGTTCCGGCTTGTCATCCATTTCGACGATCGGCTTACTGCAAGAACTCCTTGACGAGAGCCAAACCCTCTGCATAACTTAGCTCTTGTACTGCTTTCCCTCTGTTCTTCCTCTTGTACACCATATGCTTGAAAAGAGTGGCGATGAAGGTCGGAGTTGCATCTATCGCGACGTTGACGCTATCGAGGGATGGCGTTCTGCGCACAGCAGCCAGAATGAAGCCACACGTATCGAATATCGCGACGAGGACGGTGAACGCGAAGACATCGAGCCAGAAGCGAACCGTGTGATGGCTCTTTGTCATGATTGCTTTGGCCTGGCAGGTACGCTGGCAAGCATTAGCTCCTCGTCTGCTCTATCACTCCATATCGATCTTGAAGCTGAGGAGTTGGCAGAAAGGGAAAGGTAAAAGGGTAAAGGCAGACTCTTGAGATCAGATTGCTGCGATTTCACGTCAGAGACATGTCATGTCACGTTCGACGGCGCAGCAGAAGGATGGGAAGAAGCTGCAGGAGTAGCAGAATTGACGATATATCTTGATGGTGGTATGGAATCAGTCAGAAGCCAAAGAGCTTGCACGTCGGATTAGCGCTTGTTGCTTTTTTGGCGACACTTTCTGACTGTCCGCTATGAACTTCGACGACGCTGGCGGGAGCAGCACCATCTTACCATCAAACAGCAGCTACAGACCGACGCAAGGAGCCATCAGACACAGCGAAGATACAGAATTGTCCGTCATCTATGGGTACCACGCAAGATGCAGCTGAAACCACCATGTATGCAGCAACGACGCCCTCCGCGCAAGAGGCATACTCCCACCAAAGCCTAGCAATGGACGCAGCCCTTCGCCAGACCTACATGACCATGCAGCACCGACAGCTCGAGATAGAGCTGAAGCTGCCGACCTGGATGATGACGATGACCTCCTAGGCCTCGAAGATGACATCCCACAGCATATACTGGAGAAGTATCGCGAAAGCAGACTGCAAGAAGTGCAGAAAATCGCGAAGACAAGCAGGTTTGGGAGCATGATACCGATAGGAAGGGATGGATACACGAGGGAAGTAACAGAGGCTAGCAAGCAAGATATAGAACAGCAACAAGATATGGAGGAGAGCGAATTCCAAGGCGAAGGGACGGGAGTAGTCTGCTTTCTCTGGAAAGACTCGTAGGTCGACCTCATGACCGAAAGTAGATATGCGCTGACGCCTCGCCTTCCAGAGTTCCCGAGTCGCATCTGCTGCAGAAGCATCTCGAAAAGCTGGCCACATCATATCCATCCACTAAATTCGTCAGTATACGAGGCGACATGTGCATAGCGAATTATCCGTACGTATACGCGTTCGCAAACCCTGTGTCCAAGCTTATTTTTGAGTCGCAACAGGGACAAGAACATACCTACCATGCTGCTCTATCGACGGGGACAGCTGGTGAAGCAGATAATCGGGCTGCGGCCAGAAGTAGGGCTCAAGGGCATGCAAACAACAGCAGTCGGTACGTATACGGTGTTCTGCTTCATTTGCTTATTCTGACAACGTGTATTACATAGATGTGGAAGCGCTCCTCACGATATGCGATATCATCGATCCTTTCCTCAAAGCTGCACCTACCACAAATCCATCACGGCGGCAAGATGATGACGATTCCGAAGACGAACCCATTTCCCAAAGGAAGATAAGGAAGGGAGTGACTGTTTCGCAAGCGGATGACGACGATGAGCTGGATTTATAGCTATCCTGCACCGGCTAGGAGTAACCTTCAAGGCGTCTGTGGATGCCTGCTGCCATCAGGCACATGCATACAGTCTAAAGGGAACAACGACTCGTGCCAGGAGAAAAGGCGCCTTAAAAGACAGGTTACGGATGCTTGGAAGCATCGGCAGAGCATGACGTGGGCTGTACCTGACCGAGCAAGAGCGCCAAGTATGGCATGTTGAGGCAAAAGCTCACAGCGTAGATCGCAGACATGAAAGGAGACCCCATGCGAATTTTAGCGATGACTGCCGCTTTCTGAGCAGCACGGTCTAGTACTACAACGACAAGATTTGGATGCTGTATGCAACTACGTACTAAGCTATAATACTGAAAAGACACTTCGCGAGATTCGATACTATCTAGATGGCTTCACTGAATTAACGACGTGATTCCTGCTGATACTGATACTTCAGAAATCATTACAGATGCCAATTTGAGCCGAGGTGAATAGGCTAGAGGGAGTGTCCCGAATGCAGGGTACCTCGTCGTTTTGCACTACGGCTCTTCTGCGGCACGCATCTCTCACCTGTCGAAAGGTAGCCTTTTCGACAATCATGTACCGTACACCTGCCTGCTGAGCATGACACCGATGTCGCGTGAGGAATCGCTTCGCACTGCACGGACGAATGATCAGCTCGTTGCCCACCGATGTGCGTATGCTAGGCGCTTACATCGTTACTACACGAGCCACAGCTGTTGAGCTCATTGTCCGAGACGCACTCGTACTCCTGCACGGCAGGGCTGTCCCACGCCGTTTTGGAGTGTTTAATCGGACATGCCAGCAAATCCGAAGGACACTGCTTCGCCATCTGCTTGTCCAGCTCTATCTGCTTGAAGGACAGCGCACGTTTCTTGCCAGCACCCGTGGGAAGCGTCGTTGTGGAGTTGTCGGAGTTCACACAGCCTGAATAGCCATAGCTTTGAGGTATCAGGCCGAGAGCGTAAAGAACTTGACAACTGCCGAGGATCCCGCTGAAATAGTTTTTCGTGTATCCCCAGCCGGATGTACCTTTGCAAGTGCTGATGTTCAGGAACAACACGTCAGCAATAACTTCGTAGATTGGATAAAATGTGATCTGGCTCACTATGTCTTGAGATCTGCAAAGGACGAGACGAGACGATCAGTAAAGGTAAAGGACAGGGCTTAATGCTTGGGTACTCACAACAATATCCAGGATTACCAACCACAGTATATGCATTGCACAATGGCGTAGATTCACATAGGGCTTCGCATTGAGGTACAGACAAGGGATTCTTCCCTCCAATATTCCCGCAGTAGATGTCCTGAATGAATATATCTTAGTCTTGTAGACTCTTAATCTAGTATCGGCATAGCTATTCACTGTGTTTGCCATGCGAGACCAGGTGAGCGCTTCAACGCCAATTGCATGTAGAGCTAGCAATGCGTAGAAACTCTGTAGTGTTGACGAGGATAGTAGCTTCATGTTTGATGTTCGAGGTGTGTTTAGGATGTCAGAAGAGAAGAGTTGATAGTATACGCAGCAAATGCTGCTGGATCTCCCAAGATTAAGCGGCTATCACTTCCAAGTCAGTCTGAGAGACCGTCGGCAGCAAAGCCTAGATTGAGGGCCATGGAGGACGTAATGCCCCTAGATTGTCAGGTCCTAGATTTCTCTGAGTGTTTTGAGACACGGTAATTCAGTTCCTGCCTGCCTATTCCGGCGTACGAAGGCTGGCGAACCTCAATGCGGACAGAGGTATGAAGTAAGATTAAACGCATGTCGATATGGTATTCGACCGAGTTGCTGCTGCTCGGTCATCGTGGCATGGCCTGCGAGTTTCAAGTCTTTCTCGAAGTCGGTCAAGCCAGCTGGCTCAGGCTGACTGGAAGGGTGGTCCAGCAGCGACGTGAACAAGCATCGTTGGAAGCTTCAATGTGTTCTCTTGTTGCAGCGCAGCAAGCGTAATATGGATATGTGAACAGCGTCTTGGGCCGACCTCTCAAACCGGCGCTTCTTGGATTGTCTCGATGTCGGGGTTGTGCTGACGGTTCAGCCAGCTCCCAGCAAGCTCCAGTCCCATCGAGATTCGTCTATTCTGCGTTACATTTCGTGTTCTTCTGCTGAACGGGCTACACGAGTCAGTCTGGAAGCAAGCTTTTGGCCAAAGCCTAGCCGACTTTCCAGCTCTTGGAAGCCATGAACCAGAACACACTGGCTACCTACCTACTGGCTACTGCTTCGAGAAGATCATGCCTACTATCGCGGGCTTCAAGCCTGTATATACAGCCCTGCTAATCAGCTCGTGCATCTCGGCTTTGGATGGTACCGTAGTCGCAGTCGCTCTTAATACCATAAGTGCTAGCATCGGAGGAGCGGAGTAGGCAGATATCCTGCATGCAAGCCTATAAATCTCATCCTCTGATTACTATCTCACACCTGACAAGAATCGCATCCTGGGTCGGCGCTTCCTATTTACTTACCGCAGCGTGTACGATCTACACATCTTAATCTTAAAGCTATCTACACAGACTGACAAGCATCTATCCTACTCAGGTCTTTCGCCTTGTGAGCCCGTCTAAGAATAGTCACGACATACTCGCAAGCTGAAACTGCTATAGTATGGGCAAAAGCTGCCGATGTCTTTGGACGAAGAATTGCGGTGCTAGCTGCGCTCGCCGGCTTCGCGCTTAGGTGCGCCTACTTCAAGTAGCTTTCGCAAAAGACACTGACATATAAGCTCGAACAGCTCTCTAGCCTGTGGTTGCTCCAGAACAATGCATCAGCTGATCTTTGCAAGAGCGATGCAAGGGGTATTCGGAGGCGGAATCTCGTACAGTGCGTCCATGGCGCCCTTCTGAGCTTACGAGTTGGACTGCTGATACACCCCACTTGCAGTCAATCGCGTGATTATGGCAGATATAACGACACTACAAGAGCGAGGCATGTATCAAGGAGGTGTGTCGCCTACTTTGCTCTGTCTTGCTCGAACGGTACTGAACGTTCGCGAGCAGGGCTTTCTGCTGTATGGGGCATCGCAACAGCTCTTGGAGGCATACTCGGTGGGACTATTCTGGAGGTAGGGATCCGCAAGTCACCTATGGAGCTGCACGCTCATATTCATGCAGGTAATATCTTGGCAAGCCGTCTTTTGGATCAACGTGCCCATAGTAGCGATTACTCTCGTGCTACATGCAACCTATCTGTCCATCCCTCAGAAGGGGGAGACAATCACTTTCAGCGAGCATATGGCCCAATTCGACTCAGCCGGACTTGTGTTGATTGTCGGTGGCTCTGCGTCTTGTAAGGCGTCTCGCCCCAGCAGTGAGGCATCTACTGACAATACTCTATATTCAGTACTCTTCGGTCTGTCGAAAGCAGCCTTAAAAGCCACTCAAGCTTCATCCGTAATTTACCTGCTCGTCGGTACCTTTGGCATATTGGCTGGCGCGTACAACGAAGTGTACACCTCGAAAACACCAATACTGCCTCCGAAGATCTTCCAATCTCGCAACTCCGCTTCCACCCTGGCTGTCTGTGCTATCCACAGCTGCGTTTTTATGCTAGGATCGTTTTACCTGCCGCAATACTTCCAAGCTATAGGCAACACTCCAATGCAATCTGGAATATGCACCTTGCCTTTCGCAATCAGCTCGTGCAGTATGTTGCTCTGTCCTACAGTCTGTTCCGATCCACATAACGTTCGCGTTCTTTACAGTCACCGCAGTCTCGGCCGGCTTTGTACTCACAAGATGGCCACGATACAGAGATTTTATGCTGTACATCTTCCTCGCCATGACGATCGGATTCTCAGGGCTTTGTCTGCTGGACGACACGACTCCGAAGTTCGTGCAAGAAGCACTGCTCGTACTACCTGCGCTGGGGTAAGCAGGTTGTCTGACTCTCTCTCCCTCCCCGTCTCTACAAGCTGGCGATGCTAACCTACTTTACATAGAACCGGTCCAGGCTGGACGTTGACTTTATTGTGCTATCAAGCGTCGATTCCTAGTGACTACCTGACATCTGTGAGACCTTCTTAGTATACTCAGCCAGCTGGGCGCGGTCTGAGCATACCTTGTACACCAGGCAATGGCTGGCTTCAGCCTCATCAGAGCGATGAGTGCAGCAGCTGGAGGTGAGTGACGCGAAGCACTGATGAGAGTCCCATATCAGCACGTTATGCTCACAGCACACATTTCACTCAGTAACTATTGGCGCTGTGATCTATACAAGTCGTCTAGAACCGCGCCTCGAGCGTATAGACGCGAAGAATCTCGAAGCACTGCTTTCGATGCCGCTTAGTGCCATCGAGAGCTTGGAGCCTGCAAGCTATAGGCAAAGCATTGTGCATGCCCATGCTACAGCGCTGCGAGGTGTCTGGTGCGTTCAGCTTTAAGACAGCACTGTAGTACCGGCCTCACGCGCTATTTCTGATCTTTAGGATCGCTGCGGCGTTATTAGCGGCCAGCGCCCTTCTTCTAACCTTCTTGGTATCAAAGAACCTAGGTCGAGACAAACAGCAAGCGGAAACCGGAGCGAAGATTGCGGGAGATGACACTAGAGAAGAATCGCAACCTCTCACTCTCTACAATGAAGTAGACGAGTTCTTAGAAGAAAACGATACCAAGTAATAATGCTATGTGGTCACCACATTCAGCTAGAAGTTTGCTGTAGAAGTATGCAGGCTGCAGTATGCAAAAATATAGTGATACGATACCTTACATACGCCGTATCAGCTCGATCTCATATTTGTGGATGGCATTGCGACTTGCTTCTCGCGCGTCATTTCTTGCCTGCGACCCGACCATTCACATAACTAGCATAGCCTTATTCTGAGTGTATCTGGCCAGTCCAGAATGCAAGATGCGGCAGCCAGCAGTCACTTCGATATCATTGTCCTTGGAACATCTCTTCGCGAAAGCATATTGGCCGCGTATGTCTGCAGCAGTGGGCCTTGAAGACGTGGATCTGGCCTGATTATTGCATATACAGTGCAATAGCAAAGTCTGGCCGCTCGGTTCTACACATCGATGAGAATGCTTATTACGGAGGAGCACAAGCGACGTTCAATCTGAAAGAGCTGATCTCCTGGGCGAATCAACCGGATGACAGCAGATACCGCAATGTGGAACTCCTCTATCCTTCCTGCAAGGCTTCTGCACCTCCTCCTGATCTTCTGGCCGCTTCGCGACACTACAACCTATCTTTATGCCCGACCATAGTTCCCGCAGTCAGCCCTTTCGTAGACACTCTCGTACGTTCTGGAGTCGCGAAATATACAGGCTTCAAGCTGCTGGATGGTGTGGCCATGCTGGAAGATGGCTCGATAAAGAAGGTCGCGGCAGCGAAAGAGGAGATCTTCAATGACAAAAGCCTCTCTCTAATGGATAAACGCAAGCTTATGAAGTTCCTTGTGTTCGCCGGAAGCGACTTCGAGGACAGCGAGCTCATCCGGGGTGACTACAGCCTTCAATGCTAGCCTGTCCCGTTGCCTTACACACTCTCCTGCAGACCACGGCGACAGTCCATTTCTCAGAATTGTCCAAGATCGCTTCTCCCTCTCTGGCCGTCTGCTGGACCTAATTGTGCGAGGAGCGGCTCTTAGCGTGTCAGATCAAGGTGCGCTCGTGTCATCATTTCGCGGTCGGTGCTGACGTCGATTCTCAGATCGGACTGTGGACTGTATGCACAATATAAGAAAGTATCTGAAGGCTACTGGGCGCTATGGAAGGTCACCTTTCTTGCTGGCACAGTACGGCGGTATCGGCGAAATTATTCAAGGCTTCTGCCGGTGAGTCTCGAGCTATGCCACCGAAGGTGTATAATGCTGAGCATGAGACTTGCATCTCCTGGAACAGGACGTCTGCTGTGTTTGGCGGTACGTCTATGCTCGGAAGGCCAATCTCAGGGATTGTTTCCTCTACGGCCTCAAGTCCTGTAATGCTGAGTGCTGGAGAAGACGAGATATATACCGGAGACTGCCTAATACAAGAGGCTGCTGCTGACCCGGAGGGACGAGAAGTATGCAGAGCTGTCATTGTTCTGTCGAAGCCTGTCAGCCTATCGATACCTGGTCAAGCTTCCACTGACGAGGAGTCAGAAGAAATCGCAGGGCACGGATTAGCCTCTCAAGCCGAAAACGCCTTGTTTGTGATATCGCCTGGATCGTTGGGTGAAGCATTTCCGCCAAGCCCCGTTACAATCCTGATGGCTGGTGAAGGGACATTCTCGGCGCCAAGTGGTCAATGTGAGACCCCCTTCCCCTAAGCTTCTTCGATGTCCGTCGGTTAACCTCCTCTTCTAGACGTGCTCTATATGTCAACAACTTGTCAAGATCAAGCAAGCTCAGCTCGCGCTGTACTCGAGCCTTGCCTACAAGCTCTTTTGAGAGCAAGCGGACCGTCTGAGCCCGAAGAGGGTCAGCTTCTTGCCCTATATTACTCTGAGCGTCAATCGTCGAGAGTAGCTATCGATAAAAATGGGGAACAGACATCAATAAAGCTTAGTGACCCATCGGCTCTATCTCTTGCGGAAGTGTGCGATAGCGCAGTCAAGGATGCCTTTACCATGTTCGAGACTATCACCGGAGAGCAAGAACTTTTTGCTGCAAACGAAGACAACAACGCTGGCGGGGACGATGAATAGTGGGAGTACATCTTGATCATCAGTTCCGCTTGAACTCTGCCGATATATCGGTGATGGACGTCGGCAGCGCAGCCTAAACGAAGGAGTCAGCTTTGGCTAGGACGGAGATGCGGGCTGGACAACTCACCTTCTCATCGTAATCATCCCATCGACCGTCTTCAAACTCGAAGGATTCAAACAATGTGCCGGATTCTGCACCCTTGCAAGTCCAAGAACCCTGATTCTTCGATTAGCAATAATGGGCGATCACATGTGCCGCTCACGACAGCTTACCCTAGCTTCGAAACCAATGAATTCACAACCACGACACTCGAATACGACAAGGGTGGAAGCTTCGTTCTTCTCTGCCTTTTCGAGGGTGTGAACGGGGGCTTCTGGCTTCTTTCCTTTCGGATCGTCAAAGACAGCGGACGCTTCGCGCTTGAACGGGAAAGACATTAGGCAATGCTTGGTGTCTTTAGAGCCCGGCGTACCTTGCAAAAGTTACAGCGGAATACAAAGTTAGCTGTACCGCGACTGCCGCTCATTTCCCGCTCGTCCTGCAGCAATACAAGCACATTTTCAGATCTCAGCTATATGCCATGTTCAGAACAGGCTGTCGCTGACTGTGCGACTGATGCCAACGGTATTCGGATGCGTTTCGCGGCATGACGAGCATTGCACCTTGACGAAGTAGGTATAGTCTTCCGAGCTCGGACGCAGATCTGTGACATTCTCAAGTGTAGCCTGAGATCCATGATGAGTGTAACGTGTCAGATCATCCAGGCAGTATACGTCGTTACTTCTAGTTCTACCTTGAAAGCCAACTTCAGTTTCTGCGAGATCCGACGTCAGTGATATACGCTTGGAACATGGCAGCACTAGCAATCTTACAACCATGTTTGCCTAAGTTTGACGTATCGGAAACAGACCAAGGCGGACAAGGCAAAGGAACCTCTGCTTTTCGCCAATTCTACCTTTATCTTACAGCCTTTCTTTGAACGTTCCAGTCTATACGACATCAGCGCATCTCTTCCCCACGCATCTCTGCATACCTGCCAGAAAAGAGCTACGTCGCGACGTAGGCAGCAAGATCTATGATAGAGTTGTAGGTAGCAAGCTGACACGGGAATACAGAAGACGTAGACTTGGATGACAGGTGGTCCTTGGACCTTACTGCGCCGCATTCAAGTCCCTAAAGCACTGTCCAAAACGTCTGTCGCCAAAAAAGCTGAAGCTGCCAATGTCCGCCAATCTGCGCGGCCTCCGGTGACAAAGAAGACACCAGAGGATCCCTATCTGCCTTCTGGAACTCTCTTCGAAGCCCGTTTACACGCGAATGTCGACATGGCCAAAAAATCACGAGTACGCAAAGCAGACGATGGAGTCGCGGCAAGCAGGCCAAGAGCCCGCGAGATACCTCTAGGAGAGAAGCGTGTCAATCGCAAAGATAAAGGCAGAGCTCTGGTGGAAGAGGAGACTCCGAAACCCGTCGAAGAGCCTGTTCAAAGAGCTCGACCATCTTTCAGAAGCCCAATTCGCTTACAGCCGACGGAACCTGAGACTCCAGTAGCTTCTACTTCAGCTCATGTCTACAAGAAGCCATCCTTCCGAAGGGCGCTTTCAACACAGGCTGCAGCGCGGGATGATGGCGCCAAGGTACCGACTGCAGCATGGCAAGTACAGCGTGATGTCCCTGTCAAGTATCGCCGAGAGAAGAAGCATGCCTTAAGACCTAAGATGACGCTAGACGACGCCGGTCTGCCCACACTCAAGTCACCAGTCGATACGCCTAGTCTGCTCAGGATCCTACGTGATACCTGTTATTTCGTGCCGCCCACGCCGAAGTTGCTCAAGCACCTCATCCTTTACCACAATTCCTGGCTTCCGCACGCCAACGCGTCCACATACAACATACTGCTCGAGCTATCTTTACGAGTGGCAGACATTCGCAGTCAGAACTATCTGCTGCGTAAGATTGAGGATGAGGGCATTCCCTTCGACGCAACGACATGGGACATTTACATGGAGGGACTGGCTTTAGAAGGCCGATGGAAGCGGCTGGCAGAAGCGTATGAGGATAGACAGCGCGCAGGTACGCCTATCAAGAAAGTAGGCTGGACAAGGATGCTGCAGGCTGCTACACGGAACGGCAAGACTTCCATATCGAAAGCGGACGATACCAATCGGATCAGTCCTATATATTCCGCTGTCTACACATTGCCGAAAGGTGTAAGACAGCTTCCGCTGGAATACTTCTCGCAACCCATTGGACCCGATGTCGACCATCTACTGGCTGCTATGATGCCTGCCGATGCGATACCAATGGACTTTCAGACGACTTTAGCTGTCGCACATCGATTAGCCAAGCAGCGACGTTGGCAAGAGGCGAGTGATATTGCGGATATCTGGTTGGACAGATCTCAACACATTCGAAAGCCTGCCCCAATCAAGGATCCGATTGGCGAGCAGTGTACAAGTCTGCTGCATGTCATCATGGAAGGACTAGTCATAACGCGCGCAGAACCAGCAGATATCCTAGCTTTCGTCGACGGCTACCTGGAGAAGTATGCCTCCCTCCGACCGAAACCCTCTCTCCATACTCTGTTCCTCCTTCTTCAGTCTTATCGAAGTATGTCGGTCGCTCGGTGCTTCACCGAAGCTGCGCAAACGTACGGCGATTTCATCCAGACTTACAAACTGGAGACTAAGTCACCCTCAGACCTCTATAGCGATATAAAGTGCAGGCGACAACTTCAGGACTATGGCTTGTGGGCCCTTCGTGTCGTAGCACGGCCAGGAAGGCACGTACCACTGCAGGAAGAGAACAGGAAACGGATGTCTGCGCTCAGGATAGATTTGGCTGCAATCGACGATTTGATCAATAACGGTGCGCCCACCGGCGGTATTTCGGCTGAAGAGTCTAGAAGACCGCTTCCTCCAGATCTAGAAGCGAATCTTCGGCATGAGCGCTCAAGCTACCTTGCCTTTCTGGCTCGCTTGAAGACAGCGTATGCAATGTTCAGGCATGAATGCGCCGTGCATCGCGAAAGGTTAAGGAGAAAGGCAGGACTGCCAGTGCGCCGGAGAGCCCCCATCAAGGCTATTCTACGGAGACGACCGTTCTTTGGTAGAAAAGCGAAGCCGCGCCAATCGGCAACATAGGCTGGAACAACAAGATTTTCCCTAGTACTACCATTATTCGGCTCCAGATATCTCTGACTCTATCGAAGATCCCGTGGCTTCTGGCCCTATTTCTTGAAGCCCGACGCTTCTTTCGAACCACCGAGTCCGGAAGCATGCTGGGTTGCAACTTGGATTGTTCTGGCTATCGTACTCCGCACTCGTCCATCTTCAAGAGTCAGTAGTCCTGCAATAGTGCAGCCTCCCGGAGCTGTCACGACTTGTCAGCCATTGTCACATCAGCCAAGGATTTGCGTCCACGGACTCGTCACGCTGTCTTTGATGGCTGCAGGGTGCGATCCTAGCTGGAGCACCATTCTTGCTGCGCCCTGCATGGCTAGAGTAACATTTCCATCAGAAGGGACGTTGGCATAGCCAACGCGATAGATGGCCTTACTTTGTGCAGCGAGCTCCAAAGCTTCTGTCCTTGGCAGACCCATCATCACACCACCATCCGCCATAGCCTCCAGCATCAGACAAGCAAAAGCCGGACCAGATCCCGACAGTGCTGTGCATGCATCAAAGTGTTTCTCCTCCAAGAAGCGACACTTTCCTATCGGACTGAAGAGGGAAGTGAGGACTTTGCGATCCAATGTCGCGGAAGAAGAGGAAGGAGAGGGAGGCGTTACGACGGTCATGCCTTCGCGGATCTGCAGATTTTCTCGGTCACCAAACGTACTCTGCGTGCTTCAGATAGGGAGCGGCGTACCTTGCAAGGTGTGTTTGGCATAGCTCGCACTACCCGAGTACTTTCCGGCGACCAGCTTTTGAGCTGTCCAAGGGTTGTACCGGCCAGGATAGATATCAACAGCTTGCCTTCCAACGCTTCTGACATCCCTTGTTCGGTCAGTATCGACTGTGCCATTTGCGGTTTGCAGCTGTACTCAAAGATAAGCAATCTGGTGGTCGGCTCAAGAATATGAGGCAGCTTCACCATAGCAGAACGACATCTGATTGCGAGACTGCTTCGATGTTGTTTCCAGCTTGTACTTTGACAGCAGCTCCTCCGGGCAATGCTTTGAAGGTCTTGCTCAATTTACGGGCGCTTTCCTCTCGCGAGACGGTCGCAATGTACGCGTTAGGGAGTGATTCGAGGTCGCCGTCAAAGAGCTGCGAGCTGCCAGGCGAAGGAGGTGCAGATGCGCCATTCTGCAAGCTTTTGACGCCAGAAGTGCTGCTGCCTTGGATCTCAGAGACGGTCGCCAGAACGCCAGAAGTTACGGCGATGCCCATAGTCCCGCATCCGATGACAGCGAGCGTGTACGGCATGGTTGGTCGATGTCCAAGATGATATTCGAAAATGTCGAAAAGCAAGAGAGCTACGGTACCATCAGCTTGTGCTGAAACCTATCGATTCTAGATGACAGAATGGCGCAGAAGGGTCCTCTTGATGATCGGATACAGCTCACAGATGCCTTAGCTGCAAGCTTTCGAGGCGATGAATCCCTCAAGATCCTCATGAGAACCGCTGGCTTCGGTATGCAGAGCTCTGCAGGAAAGCTGACAATTGCCTGACGTTTACGTTCCCTAGCCATTGCTGGAGGCTTCTCTGGATCTGCTATCGCGACTTGGAGACATGCTCCAGCTATCCCAGCTGCTTTCCAAAGTGCCGTCAGTACAGGCGCGACCGCTTTCGCTTTCTTCTGTGATTCATTCATCAACCATCGTTCTACCCTTCTACTCTTCGCTAATACTTCATAGAAACAGCCCTCCGCGAATACCTCGTCTTGCCCACTTCTTCCTATCTTTACGCTACGCAGAATATCGGTAGCTCTTCACCTCACTTTACGGATGTACTAGAATCTGCACTGGCAGGTTTTGGGACAGGCGCTTTTTTCGGTGCTTATCATTGTAAGGCGACCGCAAATCCCATGCTTTCTTACATTGCTGATTTGCATTGTAGTCGGAGCGTCGCGTAGGATAGCTACGGGCGGCCTAACCTTCTCCGTGTTAGCTGCGTTAGGTCAGCTCACCTTCAATGAGCTGAACCTTCAGCGAGTGCGCTTCATCAAGCGGCGGCAGGACGAAAGCAGCGATCTGAAAACAAGGCCAATCCAGCCTGCTAAACCGCCGATACTGCAGCGTGTGACGGAATCTATACTCTCAGTTTCGCCGATACGCAAGCTGTCAGATGATGAATATACAGATACACTGCGGGTCAAGATCGAGCACGCACAACGCGAGCTTAGCATAGTAGGAGCGCAGTTAGAAGAGGCCGAGGCAGCTTTGAAAAAGAGCAAAGCGTAGACTACTTTATAGTTCAACGGCATAATTCGATGGATCTCACCCAAGTGTAAACGGATCTGTCAACTGTCTAGGCACTACTATCAACAACAGCAACACACAATTACTTCGACTTTATATTACACTTATAGCTGGATCAAGAGAAGAATTGTTGCTCTACAGGCTCTCTAGAAGTCTTTCTGCTGTGGTCTTGAGCGCTTGCTCATGGGGTCCTTCAGCATTCCGTCGCCCGACAGCGCTGAGGCTGACTTTAAGCTGTTGCAGCGGCAGCTTGCTTTTCGTAGAGTCCTCTCCTAGACTTCGCACAATCGTATCGATGAAGGCGACTGCGTTTCCGGCCATCTCCGGCGGCATCACGGCGCTTTCGATAGCGTACTCGTTGAGCCATCGTATAATGATATCTGCTGCGGTGGCAGGTGCGAACCGCGTCATGAGGGAGTTTTGCCGACTTCCTTTGTTCGCTTCACCTGCGCGCAGACGCTCGAGTGGATTGGGTGAAGTGCCGTTCACGATGCCATCCGCAGGCGGGGATTGCACCTCGTGAGCAGTTGTGATAGCCTCTACAGTCAAAAGAGCTGGAGAAAGTCTCAGTAACGATCAGATGTACCGATGATGCGTTGCTAGACTCACCGCCAGGCGTGGTCGTGCTGAGCAAAGTCAAAGCGACAATAGCTTCATTGACGAGAGAAGGGTACTTCTCTCCCGTTCTGAGAAGCTCGCTCAACGCTTCTACAGTCCCTGCGCTCGTCTCCAGTATATGTCTAGCTTTCTTCTTTGCCAGACCCATCTCCAGGCCATGCAGTGCCGATGGCGTGATAGGCGATGTGACAGATCTTGAAGAAAAGAGAGACCGGACTACATTGCCTAAAAGACGTGTCGCTTCGCACTTCAGACGGACATCGTCTGTTCGTGCTATAAGCGCAAGAACGGCTTGTAATGATGTTTCGGAAGTGCCTTTCGCCTCTGCTGCGACTGTTACCACCTGTGAGGAGTTCGTCGGACTCTGAGGTAATACGACCTCCAGTGCTGAGGAGACATTGCCTGCGCAAAGGTGCTTGATAGTGCCGATCGAAGCATTTTGCAAGGGCAGAACCATATCGAGCGTCGGTCGTAGAAGGAGAGTAAGAGAAGGGATGACGCCTGCATCGCATAAGGTTTGCTTGTTCCCGCCGGGTATTGAGAGGTTCTTTAATAGGCCGGTGACGCCATGAAGGATCTGAATAGCTTCGCCTGGGCGGGCAAGAGAGGATGAAGTGGAAGGTGAGGGAGAAGCGAACGTGTCTAGGAGCTTTGCGAGGATAGGTGAAATGTTATAATCGTGTACTACTGCGATGCAATATGCATCTTGTTTCACCAGTTATCAGCCATGCTTGACACAAAGCAGTCAGGCCAACGTACCTTTTCTAGCTAAATTAGCTAGTATCGTTGTACTTGTGATAATGAGGTCGGGTCTTCCATTAAGCCATTCCAGACATCGATTAAGCAGCCAAACCAGTTCTGAGTTCGGCTTGAAAGTCTCGTCCATTACTTTATCAGATCCCACAGCTGCGATCGCTATCCGCGCTACTGAAGCTTTGACGTTGCTTAGCGTCTTGTCGACTTCCAAATCATCATCTTCTTGACTCTCGATTGAAGGGATCGCAGACCATGCGGACGGAACTTCGGCTTTCTCGACAAAGTCCAGCATTTGTAAGAGAGGAGAGGGCATCGATCCGAGTACGAGAGCTTCTTGGATAGCTTCGCTGTTGTAAGCTTGCGTTTCGAGCAATTCGCTCGCTCCTGCTAGGATCGAAAGATCGACTTCTAGTAGCTGGCGCGCCTCAGGTATATTGCTTGTAGACGGAGAGTCGGACTTTAAGTATGGCAGTGATAGAATGAGCTGGATGAGAGCTGACGCGAGCGAGGGAGTTATATGAACGGCTACAGTGAGATCAAGTTGGAATCTGCTCAGCGTTACGCCTCGACAAGTCATCAGAGACAATGCCTACCTTCATCAGATACAAGTTCGCCGACAAGCTTGATTGACCAGTCCACCAAAGCCTGGCGTAACTGAATTTCCTGTAATGGTGCTTCGTCCGGCCGTGACCAGCTGGATATGCGATATAGCGCTATTGAATGTGCAAGTATGTCCATCGCCGAAGCTTGGACAAGCGAACTTGCTATCTCGGCTGTAGTACACGGATGTGTCAGCCAACTGAGTAACAGGCAGCAGGAAGAAGCACGAAGGGCGCACGAGTGTCTATCGAGAGGTTTAACAGAGCTCCAGTACATGCTTTGATGGCTTGTAGCTTCTCGCTGGATAGGGGTGCATCTCCATGCGAAGTCCCATGAAATTGCTTCAGGACCCTCAGGATCTTCTGTGGTATTTGATGTTCTGCGCATCTCGTCCTATTGGGAGCTGTAATCATCACACCACCTCAGCTCCGTCAAATTGGCTATAACTTCGTGTAAACTGACGATGGTCTAGTACGAGGTTTCCAACGACTCTGCATAGCTGAGTCTGTGCATTTGACCGTCTAGGATCTTGCTGAGTATCTCGACTGCCTGCATTGGCGCTTGCTTCGAGTAGGAAAGCGACGGCTTTTACGAGGTCTTGTTGACTGCCGACGTGCGTCCGGGCTTGATCTGTCGACATCAACGAAGCATAAGGAATAGTCATTTGCAAATGTATAAGGAGGTCCTAGTGTACCCGTCCTGAGCGAGTCGGCGCATCGTTGTGCCAGGTGCCCGGTCTGTTCCCAGTCAATGTCGATGTCGGATCTCGATGTCGATGCTGCATCGTCTTGTTCGTTGTTTGAAGCTACCGTGATTCTTGCAAGAAGCTTCGCCAGCTCGTCAGATGCTTCCATTGCACTTTCGGTCGTAGCGGGACAGAAGAAACAGCCGAACCTTTACACATCTTTCCAGAATGTCCAGTCTCGACAGCAGAACACAGTTGCAAGAAGCTGAATGTCAGTAAGATGGAGTGAAGAAGATGAAGCTACATTGGCATTTCGAGACATTTGCCGAACTAAATTACAGGGTGTCACAGGTACGTCTTGCTGCGCTGGATGTGCAGCTTTCGCTACTCATTTGGCCAGACTGTCTTTGGGTTTTCTTTTCTCGTTCATTTGTTGTCTGCACCCCATCCCCATTCGCAAGCTAGTAAGAAAAGAAAAGACTTCGAAACGAGCAGACATTGCGAATCGACTTTCAGTCCGTATGCAAGAGCGGATTTCGCAGTGCGCCTCTACTCGTGCTCGGCTGTGTGCTTCTTGGTGTACGCCTTGAGCTTGTCGATGTTACCCGAGTGTGGGACCTGAGGGCACATCGGTCAGTTTACTCGTCCAGCCAGAGCTTTGCTGCGATATGATATACTCACGACTTCGTAAGACGTCGCTGGCTGTGCGTAGTTGACCTTGCCGTCCTTGCTCATATACTGCGAAGAACAGACGTTAGCATTCTAATCGGAGAAGTGGACGAGTCGGGATGACCTACGCGGTACTTGTAGAGAGCACCTTTGCCGTCGCCTTGCCATGGGTGCTCAATTGAGGTGCTACAAGCAGTATGGTGTAAGCGTGTGTGCTATAGCGGCAGTCTGCAATGCCGACTCACCCTGCGAAGTGCTTCTGCATGACTGCCTCGCCCTTTCCTGATGAAGAGCCTTGCTTCGTACTGTACCGAGGTAATGTCAGTCCTGCACTGTAAATGGCCTTTGGAGGATGTGATTCACGAGAAGAAGTAGCTGTGTAGATATACACGAACGTCAGCCCATTCTGTGGAGATTAGGGGGGCGCGTCGCCGATTTGCTCTACTCACGCTGCAGTCGAGAGTCCAGCGCCAACGATGAGAGCAAGGGCTGTATGTGATTATACATCAGTATGCAGCTTGTGCGAGGGCTTGGCTTGAAGCTCGCCAGATTTCTGGCTTTGGCTTCAACTCGCTGGATCGGCTTACGGAGAAGTGCAGGATCGCGTTTAGCAGCGGCTGAGAATGCTTTACCACCAGCTTGTGCTGCCTTTGAAGGTGCAGAAGCGTGTCCGGCGGCTATTGACATCGTTCAAATTGTCAGCTGAAGCTGCGATCCCATCCCATCCCATCGGCCTGAGTTGTTGCTCACGGCCGTTTGCGTGAACTTGGTTGGACATGGTAGATTGTTTAAGTTGATGTAATATCCTGTTGATTCCTGGTCGATGTTGCTGGAGCAGAAGCAAGAGATGTCCATGGCCTCTCTCACTCGGTCCAGACTAAATTGTCCCCTCGATCAAGGTCAGCGTCATCTCAAAGCAGGAACATGGTATGGTCAAAGAAGCAAGAAAGCTGCGAGACTACAGCGTATCTTAACAATACAATGGATCCATGGATGAATGCTCTCTCTCTCTAGAAGCTGATGGGTTCCAGCTTGGATTGGTCGTTCTAGCGTGCCTGGAAGAGCTATCGTACATTCTACTGACTGTAGTGGTATTGCAGTCCTCATGACATTGATCCTGCTACTCTGATCCTCCCTTTCTGCCTGTCCATCCGTTGACAAGCTCTCCACTCCTCTACCTCCACCCTATAGTATCAGCCAATCAGCCAGTACCGTCTTAAAGACACCATGAGACGGCACCTTGGCAGACGTTTAATACTGCCTCTAAAAGCTCCTCCACAGCTACGAGGCCGGCCTCGTTCATCCAGTCTCCAATCGGCAGATCTACAACTCCTGGATCCGATACCCATGCCAGACCCGCATCTTCCGTCCATAGAGCAGGCTCTCACGCTCATCACTACGCATCAAGCGAAACTCATGCATCTGCCCCTACCGCATCAGGTAACAAAGGCAACTTCCAAGATCAAACCGCTTCAGACTATCTTTCAAGTTATCGACTACGACGATACGTACATCGCGACGGGCCTTCCAGACTGGCTCATCGTCAAGATCCCGCCGATATGGTGCAGAGGCGCACATTCGCCCTTTCATACAGACAGATATGTATTCGCCCAAGCCGATGTCGCGAAAAGCTTCTGGGCCGAATTTAGGCAGAAGTATCACAAATGCAGAACATCAGAAGACCAGAAACGTGCACTTGCTACACAGTGCGAGCTCGTAGCGCATTGGGAGCCCTATATCTCTGCTGAACCGAAAGGGAAAGCGAAATATGCATACAAGCTAGCATCGTGGAGCCTGAATCTGGTAAGAGCCGTTGGCGTACAAAGCTCCTTATGTAACGAGCTGATATATTTTCCGTTCAACAGCGCGACGAGCCATTCAGGCACTCCTGGTCTTTGACGAATCAAGGTTTCAGCAAGACCAATGCTGCAAGGACTGTATTCAAGCCGTCTCGGAAAGCTGTGCCTATATAGTAGATAATCAAGTAGATCGATCAAGGCGATTGCTAAGTATTATATCATCTACGTCGAGACTGACTGTCTCACTCGCACGACATTAGTAAGGCTCAACTGCTTTATGCCGTTGGTTGGCGGCGTCTTCGAACAATGCGACTATGCTTTGCTCGCCTGCCGTTTCTCGGAGTAATCCACAGATGCATTCCTGGAGCCCTGTTGACAATGCGTCTGTATATGCGTTACAAAGCAAGCAGAGCAGTCAAATATTTGCGCACCTTGGATAACTGAGGAAAGCAGTACCCAGGATGGAAGATAGTAAGCAACAAAGCGGCTATGAGGATCATTCTATATTGATGAAGCAGAATATAAGAAGGCATTAGCGATATGATTATAGCTATTGAGAGCTGGCTTAGAGACTCACGTCCCATCAAGAACCAGAAAAGCAACTTCGTCTCTCTGTATAGGCCCGCCCCATCCTCCTGACATCTCTGGGATCCTGAAGCAGCATCTGAAATAGTGAAAGCAAGGCTTCAGCAGTCCCCTAGCTTAAGTTATCTGCAGAATGGACTCACCGAACTAGTATCGCGAAGTACGCTGCAGTAACAGCTATGAGGAATGCTCTGAATTTTGGCCGTGATAGATATTCCCTGCCTGCCTTCGAAATACCGTTGACACTAGCGTCCTTCCTGACTCTAAGGAGGTACAGCATCGAGACCACTCCGAAGAGGACAAGCTGTACGACTTGAAGAATGATGCCAGCGAGTAGCATCTTGTTCCCCGTATCCAGTAACGAGAAGTTTGTGTTGTCTGCACTAGCGGCTATTGCACCTCCTATAGCTTGTACGATGATTGCAAAGAAGTCCAAGCCTATGAAGACCCATGTATATAGCGCAGGTCTGATAGGCGAAAGTTGCGATCCAAAGACGATCACGATATGTTTGAGCGTGAGGTCAATAGTCGCTGACAGAAGAGACGGAGCCAGGATGAGACAGACTATCTGCACTCGGAATCCTGAACCCCACGGATTGCTGTGCATCATTATCCGCCCGCCATAGCCTACTGTCTCCATCAGACACCCTATCACGCCTGCGATCATCCATGTCCAAGTCCGATAGCGGATGCCGAAGAAGAGCTGGAAGATAGTGCAGAGTCCAAACATGATGCAGAAGAAGAGGTTTCCGCCAAAATTGGGAAGATAGCCATACGTCGTCAGCTCCATTGGACATGCGGGAGAGAGCTCGGTGCAGAAGGCGTAGGACATGGTCGAGAGGTCGTCAATGTTATTCAGAGGAAGGATGAGCGGAGGCTGCTCTTATTCGTGATTCTACAGCGTCATAATGTAGGCTCAGAGCATGTCCCGCCAAGGCCAAGCGAAAGGCTGCAATGAGAAGAGCTTATGTGCGTATCGACCGAGAAGTGTGCTGGTGCATCATAGTCCTGTGCGCAAAGTGAAGCATCTGCTATCGATGCGAATGAGGAAGCGCCGTATCAGATCATGTATTGCAGCGGAAAGAAGCCATGGCATTCCAAACTACTGACGACAAACTGAAAAGAGGATAGATATAAAACACAGATAGTGCTCTTACATTCGCGTAATGACAAAACTGGGTAATCGGAACCCATGCGAATCTGAGCGTGGAAGTGTTTCTAAGGCGTCTGACTTCCCCCTGCTTCTGACACATCCCTTGCGAGATAGTAGAAGCAGGATTTATTCTTCCACGATTTAGACCTTTCGCTTGTTAGGTGTACCCTCTATCGAGACCTTCTTCCGAAGAAAAGGTAGAGGGCGCCTAGGCAAAAGCGAGTGGGTATAAGGTATGAGATGGGATGAGAGGTGTGGGCTGAGATGACAATGTCGTAAGAGAGGTTTGAGGGACAGAGCTACTGGACAGAGAAGCAGCCATGCGACAACCTGCGGAGAGGGATTCTATCAGCTTTGGTAAAATTTCAGAAGCAGGAGGTTATTCCAGCGCACCTTCTGTTCCGCATGCACGACAGTGATAAGACATAGAAGGAAACATCAGCGTCTGGTTCCTACACGCTACGTTGTATAAGCATTCGAGGTGATTCGGACATGCAAACGAAATTTGCAGAATACGACTCTGGCTTGCAGGCGCAGGTAGTTGGCAGGAACGTTATACGAAGCATAGATGTGTGAAATGCGTGAGCGTTTGCTTCGAGTTGTCTGGCTTGCTTTTGTATTTCTCGCTTCTGGGCAGTTCGTCGAGAGCAGAAAAGGCCAGCAGCCAAAAGTTGCAGCACCAAAGTCGCGACGACGAAACAGAGTTGATGCAAATAGAAGATTACTAGATAGGATAGATGATAGAGTGGGTATAGATGGTATATCATGGCCTATAACGCAGCTGCTTGACGAAACATGCTTCAAGCTCGCAACAAGAACGCCGTCATCTAGGTTTCGCATAGCTTGCACCTTGATGTCAGGATAAATACATAGCTACTTGCTAATGATGTGTCAATTAGCCAGCTCTCATCTCTTCGTTTCTTTTTGTAGCCTTTCTCGTCCCGGGCCATGGGTTTCCGGCAACCTAGCTTGCAGCTTCGAGGTTTGGCGCGTCATAGGCGATAAGATAGAAGATGAAGGGGAACTTAACAGCCTTCTCTTCTCTTCTTTCTTCTTGACAATCCAGTATTATAGTATAGTGTCGAACAATGGCCAGCAGCCTCCCCATGCAGAGAGATCAGTCTTCATCTCCGACACCTTCATCCCACTCGACAGAGTCCTTCTCTTCCCAAGCTTCCTCGTCTTCTTCAACAATGTCCATAGAGGCTAGACAGTATCACGGTGCGTCCTCTCTTTACCATCCCTATCTGTTCCTCTACTAATTGTGCTTTCGCGAGATAGCCCAAGTATCTGCATGGACTAGCCGGATGGCACGCGCTGTGAAGTTCACTATAGAGCAGCGTAGAAGAGAAGAGAAGGAGAATGAAGAAGGTGCTACCCTGGCTAGAAGAAAACTAGCAACTTTCACTATCGGCGAATAAAAAAAAGGAATGGGAGAGATAGCTACGGCTAGGTGAGCCAAACTTAGTTTCATCGTGAGCACCTCTTAGGCTGACTCTGATACTCTTCCCAACAATGCCCAGTCACTCCGCTCCTACTCATATGTAGCTTTATCTCGCACGCGCCTGGCTCTGGTAGCTCGAACGGCATCTGTATCGCCTTCGACTTGATTTTGAACTGTATCCTTCGTTACGCTCCATCGTTTGATAGACTGCATGCATCAGTATGTAGCGTAGTCTTTTCTGTATCTCCTGGCTGCTTTTCTTGTATCGCACGTATTCCCTTCTGTAGACTCGTTGTCAGCGGCTGCATTTGTAGCATATGTGCTCTCTTGTCTCTTCAATAGCTAGACAGTCTCTGCGAAATGATTTTTGCGTTCATGCAGCAAGGCGGAAATTGGGCGCAGGGAGTGGTGATTTTTGCGGCTTCGAATAGAAGGATGCCAGTTCTTCTCATCCTTTGCTCTTGATGCTCAGCCCTGGTAATTCTTTGCCTTTGCCTGCTTTCTCGAAATCGCGCCGTTTCTTACTCTTCCTCTTCGGTTTCCGCGCCATGACAAATCGCTCTTTCGTGACTTTCTTCGCTAGTCTGACTTTCTGAGCATCCGGATAGGGTGTGATCTTGACTCTATGTGACTCTGGCGTAGGTCTTGTCAGAACCGTTGAATTGGTTGCGGCTCCAGGTTGTGCAGGTGCAGCGCGTCTCCGCACACCGGAAGGCTTGATGAGACCCAGTACAGTCTTGGGAAGAGGGCGACGTGGTACGAGAGTGCGTATCTCCAGTTTCTCTGCATCATGCGGATGAGGACTCTGCAAGGACAAGCCAAGATCAGTCACGACCGTCCCGCCCTGTGTGAAAACAGCCTGAGCGCACCCAATACCCCGCACTACTCTTCTCAAGAATCCAATCTGCATCCACTGTACATCCTGCTATCCGTTTCTTCCTCTCTTTCCGCACAGATTTCGGTTCTTCCGCTTCCTCTCTGCAACACATACCAAGCTGTGGCATCAGTCAACGTAGATGCAGGAGGTTAGAGGGAGAGAGAGTAGAATCACAGTATGCGGCCTCTGCCGGGTCCTGTATAGATCAAGGAGGGTGAAAGTAGCCGAACGTGATTATTCGTCCCGAAGAGTGGAAATGCAGTCGTAGCAAGGTGGCCATCTTCTTCATTGACAGCTTGCGATGCAGATGATGGAGGTACTTTATCTGGCTGAACGGGCAGAGCTACATTGCGACTCCAGGAAAGCTTTGTAGCTAGGATCGCATCGAGCTCGCGCTGGCGCTCTTCAACATCTTCTTGAATATCTTCTTCGTCGCTCTGACTGTCTGTATCGCTGGTATCGGCCATTCTGTACTGAGTTGTTGAAAGCAGAGCCATGGTATTCTCGTGTAAAGGCAGCTTGGTTCTGCTTCAACTGAGTCGCAAAGTCAGGGAATTCAAAGCAATCCATCAAAGAGGTGAGTAGAGCTGTGATACACATTGATGAGGCTCAAAGCTGACTATTTCATGTCATTGCCGTTTGGACCCCTTTTATTTGATTCGTTCTGTGCTACTCCGTACTCAAAGCAAGCGGAATCCCCTTCCCACTACCTTCAATACAACCATGTCCACTTCATCTGCTCCTGCTGCCAACCCTCGAACTGGCTGCGTCTGCATCAGCGGAAGGTGTGTGCTCAAATAGTGGCTCCCCTTTGCTGGGCCTTACTGGGTTTTTACATTCGCAAGCTATTGACTGACATACACTCTACTTCCCTACCCCTTTTCATCCATACTCTGCTTCCCTTCGCTCCACTCTATCCATTATCCAATTGGCGTCTGAACAGCACCGACAAAGCTACGGAATGCGTGTGCGGCAACAAGTGTGACTGCAGCAGCGTAGGAACATGTGCATGCGTCAAGGCCGGTACAGACAAGCATGATCAAGCACCCAAGAGCTGCTGTGGAAACACTACCGGTGTAAACCCGCGTACAGGGTGCACCTGCATTGGCAAGGAGTGAGTATATCTCACCTCTCCATACACAGGACATATGGCATGCGTGCTGTGTAGCTCGTTAGGAGCAAAGGCTAATGTGTTTGACCTATAGCACCGACAAAGCCAGCGAATGCTGTTGTGGAGAGAACTGCGACTGCGAAGGATGCGCATGCACAAGTGCTTCAAGCGACAAGTTTGACGAAGCACCCAAGTCGTGCTGTGGAAAGGACTCCAAAGCAGCTGCTGCCAAGGCTGCTTAAATACCACTGATAGTTGCACAAGCCTGTTGTCATCTGGTTCATTGCTAGCTAGCTCGGTTGAATGCATCCTTGTCATCATATCTAGTTCGCCCTTGCTTCTTGACATCTCCGTTGGCTTTCACACGTGATGGCAGCTGCACCCGTCGAAGCTGGAAAAGCGAAGCGCAAGCGTACGCGAGTGAGAAAGCGTCGAGGAGGTCGACGAGGAGGAGCAGGTGGTGGAAAAGCTGGCGGACTGGATCTCAGCAGCAGTGACAGCAGCGACGACGATGATAGCTCGGATTCAGAGGAAGAAGCAACGAAGCCAGCAGTCGCAGCAGCGAAGGTATATCACATAGCTGAGAATGTAGATGGAATACTTAAGCTGACGGTGTTCCTACAGAAGCTCGATAAAGGAAAAGCCAGAGCTGCAGAACCTGTCGAAGCAGCAACGGCAGTCGCAAACGGCAAGGAAGACTCGGGCGACGATTCAGACAGTTCTGAAGCAAGCAGCAGCAGCAGTTCATCATCCTCATCCTTCCTCTCGTCATCCTCCGAAGAAGAAGAATCCACTGCTCCCATCCAACAAAACTTGACAAACGGCCATGGCCACGCTGCACCTTCAGGACTATCTGCCGCTGAAGCAAGTAACAAGAACAAACGTACACGACCGCCGAGTCCTGTGCGAGAAGCGTCGCCGCCGTATTTACTCTTTGGCAATGCAGGAGACAACAATCCAGAGGCCTATCGAGCACTAGGGAAACCCATCCTCCACCCACATCTACCCGAAGACAAGAGTACACTATCAGCAGAAGACAGTGCTCGGATAGCTGCAGAGGAAGAAGAAGCAAAAGCAGAATACTTGCGCTTTCGCGAATTCTACGTCTCGAGAATGGTGTCGCGCTATGGGAATCAGCTGGATGAGATCAGGAAGAAGGAAGGTGATACATTATCGGAGAGAAGACTTGGCATGCTGATCGCTGCAGTGGGGAATGGAGCAGACTCGTTCTTGAGCGAGAAAGGGAAGGGAATCTGGCAGGCGCCGAAGGGAAGAGGAGAGAGGGAGACTGTCCTGGAAGCGCTCAACAGGCAGGAACAGCAGGATGATGCGGACCAAGGGGACACGCAGATGGAATAATGCCAAAGCCCGCGTGATGTCCCTCTTGCGATCCACGTAAACAGCTCCTGCTGCGAATCACAGAGTATAGGGTACCGCGCTATATGATCTGGACTGATGTACCTAAGCGGAACAAGTCGAACTTTTTGTCGGTCACGGGTCCTATCATCTTTACGCGAGCTTTTCCGAAGGTGTAGCAGGAGCTTCCAGATGATGCCTTAAGATGATGAAAACGCGTCCCATGATGTCTTGTGAACCCATCTTCTGTGTTTACCTTCTTATCGAGCTACACTTTGCATATTTACGCAACTGTGCGATAGGGCTTTTCTTTCGCCAGGTCCATCGTCGAAAGATTAAGAGTAAAAGTAGAAAAGCATCGAAGAAACAGCTTCAAACCTGTCGCTACTTTTTGCGTATTGATTGCGGGTATACTTTCTCACGACTTCGGCAAGCTTTTACGGGAAACTTCGTAACAAAGTCAAGGTAAGACGATGGCCGCAAGATCTCTCTTTCTGGCTTGTAACAAGCGTGCGTATATCACATCAATCCGCGAAGCCTGGAAACATCCTCGCTGAATCTGCTATCTATCTCGTTATCGTCATTTCTTCAACCTTTTTTCGTCGCACTT
Source organism: Erythrobasidium yunnanense (assembly GCA_001600175.1). Classification (NCBI taxonomy): domain Eukaryota; kingdom Fungi; phylum Basidiomycota; class Cystobasidiomycetes; order Erythrobasidiales; family Erythrobasidiaceae; genus Erythrobasidium; species Erythrobasidium yunnanense. Next base: position 1,167,516 of record BCJC01000001.1, read on the forward strand.
CTCTCCCATGACATCTGGATATCCGCCGGCCTGGCGAACCTGTCTATTCACTCTGTTATTATGATTGCTATGTCCAGCTCAACAGCGCCTGTTCTCTCAGAAAGCCCTGCGACTTTCACTAAGCGCCGCAAATGCTCCATCAACCTCAACGCGAAGAAGCTATGCAACAGGCGCATCAGGACCCAACTTTCCTATTGAAGGTCACACTACTTCCAAGAAGACCATCACTGATCCAGTCACGAAAGCTACCTTGCCAGCTGGAGTGAAGCCCGTCGATACCACTCAACCTCCCAAAGCTCCATCTTCCCTGGGCGCGGCATCATCGAGTCTGTCACAACATCCAAGCTTAGGAGCTTCACAGCCTGTCAATGCATTCACGTCTACCTCAGATTCATTAGCTAAAACAGGTGGCGAAACGGGCCCTGGTCCTAATGGAAGTGGAAACAGTGGAGGACACGCTGGAGAATCAAAGATCATCATCGAGAAGGTCAAGCGGAGCAGGCTGAGGTCATGGGTCGTCCGCTTTGCGAGAACTGTGTTGGTTCTCGTTGTTGGTGGATCAACATACCTCGTATACCGTGAGTCGCATAGCGCAGGGTCGCACTAAGAAGGTTCACTAACTGGCATGCTTTACAGAGGCGTACGTCAACCGACACCCACCTGCACAACTCCCTCACGATCCTACCAAGAAGAACCTCGTTATCCTAGGTAATGGATGGGCATCTACCTCGCTACTCAAGAGCATTGATACCGAAGCGTACAACGTCGTAGGTGATGTCAGTGTGCGAAACAAAGGCACAGGCTAATGTCGCATTCATTGCGTCTCAAGACCGTCATCTCGCCTAGAAACTACTTCCTCTTCACGCCTCTTCTACCTTCTGTTACCGTCGGTACTCTAGAAGCGCGGTCCATCATCGAGCCCACACGCTTTATCACACGACACAAGACGCGCGCTGTCGAGTTCTTCGAAGGCGAAGCGACCGATGTGGACTTGAAGAACAAGACACTTACAGTTGTCGACAACAGCGATCAGAAGGGTGAAGTATCAGAATCGACCATCCCGTACGACTATCTAGTCGTCAATGTAGGAGCGGAGAATCAGACGTTCGGTATTCCAGGAGTCAAAGAGAATGCATGCTTCTTGAAGGAGACGTGGGATGCAGAGAAAATCAGAACGCGCCTCATGGACTGCATCGAGACGGCTACTTTCAAGGGACAGACGGAAGAGGAGATCAAGAGACTTTTGCACATGGTCGTGGTCGGAGGTGGACCAAGTGGTGTCGAATATGCTGCAGAGGTGCGAAAGTTCCCAATCATTTGCGGTTTGAGGGCGAATGCTGACCTCATCTGTGATACTTCAGCTCCACGATTTCCTGGTTGAAGACCTGGCAAACTGGTACCCTGAGATCTCTGGGAAGATCCGAATCACACTGGTCGAAGCGCTACCAAACGTACTTCCCATGTTCAGCAAGCAACTCATGTCAGTTACGGCGTTCACCGAACCCCTGAAGCGTCAAAGCTGACAAACGAATCTCTGTTCAGTGACTATACCGCGGCGACTTTCAAGGCCAACGAGATTGATGTTCTGACGCGGACGATGGTCAAGGAAGTTCACGAGAAGAAGATTATTGCGCAAGACGAGAAGAAGAACCTCATCGAGTGGGTGTGACCGCTCTAGAAGTCGATATACGATGCTGAATATGATGTTTACAGCATCCCTTACGGTCTGCTGGTATGGGCCACCGGTAACACCACGCGGCCTTTGACGAGGAAGATCATGAGCGACATCGGTAGCGAGAAGCAGAACCAACGGAGAGGTCTAGTAGTGGATGATCTTCTACGCGTTGCGGGCGCAGATGGCGTCTGGGCATGTGGAGATGCCACTGCGACCAACTACTCGCCTACTGCACAAGTCGCGCAGCAGCAAGGTAAATACCTTGCACGCATCTTCGATCAGATGGCGAAGAAGGAAGAATTGGAATATGCACTTGAGACGGCAAGAACAAACAAGGCGGGCCAGACTGGTGTCGATATCGAACAGCTCGTCAAACAATACAATCGAGTCGCAACGCTCCGACCTTTCTCATACTCCCACCAAGGATCGCTCGCTTATATTGGTTCCGATAAGGCCATTGGTGGGTTACGAGGAAGCTCATAAGTCCCCACGATATATGCTGACATTTCGGTCCTCACAGCTGATTTGCCCTTCTTTAACGGAAACTTGGCATCCGTGAGTCTAGAATCGCATTCGTCCGTGGCTGTGAGCTGACCCGTGGTTCTTTACAGGGTGGTGCCGCAACTTTCCTCTTCTGGCGGTCTGCATACATTTCAAACCTGTTCTCCTTGAGGAACCGATTCCTAGTCTGCAACGACTGGCTGCGCACCAAGCTTTTCGGACGGTGGGACTAAATCACTCTCTCCTCTGCAACATGTATCTGATGTTTCTGCCCCAACAGTGATGTCTCACGAGAGTAAATTGTTCTGACCGACAATCTCAGTTAGCCGCATTTGAATATACCCAGTCTCCCACTTAGACGTACTAGATTATTGTTTATCGATAGTAGCTCATATTTTATAATGCTTGATGCACCGAGAGCTGCTCATAAGCTCCTTACCTCAAACTTGGTAGGATCGCTATTGTCCTCATAACTATATCAGTGATGCAAGCTGGCCAGAAGAAGCTACATCTACTATGCCTTCCACCTGAGATAACCTTGCATGCGAGTCTCTTGAGGCTACAAATGCGAGAACCAGCTGAACTCCGCCCAGATCCTGTCATGCTGTCATCCACTTTCCTTGCTGAACGTAGCAAGAACGTGCAAGGAGTGCGCAAATACTGACTTTAGCAGGCGTACGGCACCACTGACATACTATCCGTCAGGCTGAGAAGCCTTCTATTGGATTGTGATTCGCGTGATGTCTGGGAAGCCGCAAGATCGCAAGTCGCCCCGATACACGCCCAGAAGACTCAGATGCTACCTTTTGGAGTCTTCTTCACTAAAGAAGTTGACATACCGTTACCGGCGAAACCTGCCTGGATGTCTGAGCCGGCTTTCGCCCATCTCGTATTTGAGGATGTTTGTACAGTCAGTTCACTTTATCGTGCTGAATTGATAGTGACTGATTACTAGCTTCGTTCATGCTTTATAGTCTTGCGGACAGTCACCGTCGACTGTCTTGGCCGATCTGAGTAGAAGGGCGTGCTCAGAATGCTATGAGGAACAGTAAATACAGTTCGCGCACCTACGAGAATCCTATCCTGATGGATATAACAGATACAAAAGCCTCGAAGACATCATCGCCAGCTATCCCGGCATGAATTATACGTTCGCAAGGGAGGTCCTTCGCAAATGTAGAGCTGTAACAGGAGTAGGTAGCATTAGGGTCTGGAAAGACGAATTCGATGGCCACATGCAGCGGTGGAGAGCTCAGAGCAATGGCGATCTGCCGCCTCAAGATGGTATCCTTTCGCAGCAAAGAGAGGAAGAAGAGCAGAGGGATCGCACGAAAGATAAAGAATTCGCCAGAGAGTGGAATGATTGGGATAGGGCTTTGTAAGCACTTCACTCTGTCTTCGATGAAGGAAGCTGAGGCTATCGACTTCGATTTGCAGACGAGCTTCACAAGCGAATGAAAGTCCTGTAATCGATACGACACTTGGGACGTAGCGGGAGTCGATGGATATATACGATCCCTCTAAGTCGATTGTGAATTTATAGTGGGTAGGTGACCAATCCCAGTCGAATAGCCTTTTTGCATGTGCATATCCGCATCAATCGCTTGTAGCATAACAGACATACATCATTCAGTAACGAGCTCTTGAGCACTGTGTACCTGGTGTGCCTGCTGACACGCGGTTACATATGGATCGATGCCGGTTCATCGGCAGTCAAAGTCCGCCAAAATCTGCATCTCTGATTGTCGATTGTCATTTCTTGTGTTTCTGCCGATTCTAACCGTGTTTCTATCATGAACGCGACTGCTGATGCTGATCCAGAGAAGACTCCCCATGCACCTGCTCGAGATGATCCTACAAACCTGGCCGAAGATGCTGTCCCTCCACCCTCTGGAAAGAAGTTGACTCATGCAGAAAAGGAAGCAGCTCAAACTGGATGGAGAGCAGAGGTGCATGAAATACCAAGGCAGAGGTCTTTCGGGCTCGTCGTACTGGCTCTATTGGTGACCGTCTTCTTAGGAGCACTCGATCAGGTGCATTGACTTTTCCTCTTGCTTCCTGCCACTGCATAGAGCTTATGCATGCTATGCTGCTGCAGACAATAGTATCGACCGCCCTGCCTACCATCGTAGAGTTCGTTCAAAATTGACCGATGCATAAGGTCATGAACTGACTTTCTTCGACAGGGAGCTTGGCGGAGCCAGTGCATATAACGTATGTCACGTTTACACATACAGTGCACATTTTCTGACCTCTCTGGTAGTGGGTCGGCAGCGCATACCTTCTAACGGCAGCCTCGTCAGCTCCTTGTAGGTTCTCGGACTAGGAAAGCTCTCCGTTGGCTAATAATTGAATTGAAGTTTATGGCAAAGTCGCCGACGTCGCGGGGAGGAAGCCCACGCTCATTTTCGCTATCCTGCTTTTCATGTTTGGCTCTGGACTATGCGGCGGAGCCAAGACGATGATCTGGCTTGTCCTGGCACGTGGTGTACAAGGTATATCATAGTGCTCTTATCACATTGCCTATGTGCCGGAACCACGAACTAAATCTGTTATGCGATCCTCAGGTCTCGGCGGAGGCGGCATCATACAACTCGTACAGATCACAATAAGCGATATAACAACCCTAGAAGACAGAGGCAAATATACTGGTCTAGTTGGAACCGTCTGGGGCATAGCGTCGGTCCTAGGACCGCTTGTCGGAGGTAAATCGCCAAAAATCGTCCTAGAACAGCCCAAATACTCACAAAATACACAGGAGCAATCGTAGAGAACACTAGATGGGGCTGGATCTTCTGGATAAATTTGCCTACCGGTGCGGTAGCTTGCACGATCTTTTTCCTCTGTTTGCGGGTGCCGCGGAAGCAAATCAAGACCCTCAGTCAGCACGCAAGGGAGTTTGACTACGTGGGCTTCATTCTCATCACTTTTGGCACGGGCAGCTTCCTAGTAGGCCTCAATAATGGCGAACACTCGTGGAGCTCGGTTGGCTCAATAGTCCCTCTGGTCATCGGACTAGTAGCTATCGTCGCAGGCGCCATCAACGAAGTTTTCACTAAACAAATGGCTATCGTGCCTCCTCGTATCTTCAAGATTCGAAGCGCTGCTGCACTCCTAGGCATTGCGTTCCTTCATGCCTTCACCTTTTTCGCAGGGGCATATTTCCTTCCGCTCTACTTCCAAGCGACCGATGGTGCTTCACCATTGATGGCCGGTGTCCGCACACTGCCATACAGTCTCGGAGGATCTGTTACCAGTATGTTCGGAGGTTTCCTCGTGGCGAAGATCTACAGGAATTACCGCGTTATCATGGCTGTATCCCTAGGCCTTATGACCTTTGGAGTGAGTACTACCAAGCAGTCCGATTGAAAGAACGCGGATCTTACTGCTTTCCGTTTCTCCCATAGTTCGGCCTAATGATCATGCTCGACGCCTATTCTTCCATAGCTAAGCAGGTTTTCCTGCTCCTGATACCTGCACTCGGGATGGGTGTACTATTTCCGGTCCCGTTGATCGCTCTGCAGTCCGCAATGCCTCCCAGCAGCATAGCGGCAGCGACGGCGACGTTTGGCTTGATGCGGACAATGGGCGGCGCCGTGGGCATCACCGCTGCTGGTAGTATATATGCAAGTCAATTGAGACCACAGCTCGCCCGAGTCAATGGCTTCGATTCATCGGCAATTATTGGAGGATCTGCAGCTTCAGCTTTGGCGTACCCTGTTACAGAGCTGCGGAATATTCAACCTCCTGAAGTCCGCATGCAAGTACAGCAAGCGTATGCGCTATCTATACGGTACATCTGGATCATGCTCACACCCATCGCGGGAGTGTGCTTCCTCCTCACCTTCTTCGTGAAGGTCTATAGTCTGAAGAGGAACGTTCATAAGGAAGGGAAGGAAGGATCGGACGATACGACAGCGGTGTCGACGCCGCCAGCGCTTGAAGCTGACAAGGCAGCTCATCCAGATACAGCTTCGGCCCAGAAAGGGGATGTTGGCTCAAGGGTGTAGTCTACTGCATGTTTAGGTTGTTCAACACACAGTGTCAGGATTGTTGTTACAGTAGGTAGTTGTCTCTAAAAAGCCGCCCTTAGCCGGGATGTCATACCAGTGACGCTAAAGAGGCACCGGCGGAGTATTCTTGAGCGTCAGCGGCATCAAGAATGCACCTGGCTCGTCTTTCTACCATTCAAACATGCAAGTACCAACATTCAAGTTAGGAGATGGTAGCAGTATTCCCGCCGTCGGTGGGTATAGCTCTGCTTGCTCTTTTGGCCAGCTTCTAACGCTTTTCGTAGGACTTGGGACATGGCAGAGCAAGCCGGGCGAAGTCGCAGCCGTAGCTTGCAGCTATCTGTGTGAATAAGCGCGTACTGACTATCTTTTAGGCCGTGAAACACGCCCTTCAATCTGGCTACAGGCACATCGTGCGGAAAACATAGAGTTATTGAGATTATCGCTGAAGGTCTCCATAGGACTGCGCATTCGCATACGGTAACGAGGCAGAAGTCGGAAATGGCATCAAAGAATCTGGTGTTCCCCGTTCGGAGATCTTCATCACGTCGAAATTATGGTGTACCTACCACACCAAGGCGGAAGAATGCATAGACGATACTCTCAGCAAGCTCGGAACAGATTATCTCGATTTATACCTCGTCCATTGGCCAGTCGCCCTGAATCCAAATGGGAATGATCCCAAGTTCCCTACTAGACCCGATGGCTCGCGAGACGTGGTCGATGACTGGGATGCCTGCACTCAGACATGGGAGCAGATGGAAGCTCTGCTCAAGAGCGGCAAGACCAAGGCTATCGGTGTTTCCAACTGGTCAATACCTAAGCTCGAGAAGCTGTTGAAGCACGCCAAGGTTGCGCCAGCTGCCAACCAGATCGAACTACACCCGTATCTGGTACGTGATATCCAAGGTAAGGGCATGCTGGCTGCTTACGTTTGCTTAGCCTCAAATGGACATGCTGGAGTACTGCGAATCCAAGAATATCCTGCTCGAGGCATACTCGCCGTTGGGCTCTACAGATTCACCGCTGTATGCCCTCAACTCGCACAAAGTGCGAATGTAGCCTGACCATAACCAATTCTAGGCTGAAAGACGAGGATATCAAGAAAGTAGCAGATAAGCACGGTGTCGAAACGGGCACTATCTTGATCTCCTATCAAGGTAAGCCCGCAGCTCAGCTTACTGCGATCCAAGCTGATTCCTTGTCCAGTCGCACGCGGTGTGGTCGTTCTGCCCAAGTCTGTTACACCTGCTCGCATCGAGAAGAACTTTAAGTTGGTCAAGCTCGATGATGAGGACATGAAGACGCTGAACGAGCTTCACAAGACAAAGGGCAAGCGATTCATCAAGCCAAATTGGCCAGTCTCAATGGAGTTTGCCGATTGGCATTAGATGTAGTATAATCGTGAACATCTAATTTACATATGAGAAGTCGAAAATAATACTCAACTACCGTTCACCTGTTTCGTGCTCCCGTTTGACAGCGTTTGAGACACCTCTTTCGCTAAAGGCCCTGCAGGCCGGCCTGCCCTCTCTGCACTGTGATCTTCCAGCTCCCATGCAGCTTTCCAACCACTTGGTCGCGTCGTGTCTCGTAGTAAGGGATTAGGTATCGTGTTGAACGTACTTCCAAGCGAAGTGTACCTGCAGCAGCTGATCAGTTTCCCCATTCGAGGACGGTTGCTACGAAGCTACTCACCCGTAGTTGTATAGACTGCACCACCCTATCCCTCCTTCTCCCAGGTCCGGACACCTTAAGAAATTCCAGATATCATCGTAGGTCCAGTCTAATATCGGATGGACTCGCATCAGGTGCGGCCACCCAGGATCTGTTACGACGAAAGGAAGTAGCTTGTCTGTCATAGACAATCAGTAATGGCTGGCTGTCTTTGCCGTTCCAGCGCACCTGAATAAGGATCTCCGACCCTTGTGCCGACCAAGACAGCCTCTACCACTTGGCCTTGTGCATCACGCTGCAGTTTGTATTGCCCTAATGCATCTTTCATACCGGCATTGATTCGCACCAAGTCTAGATTGTACCGAGACTGGCATTCATCGACAAAGGTTTCGACTTGCGGGAAGGGTGATTGGCATTGCACGTATATACAGGGGAGAGGAGTATGCGAGGAGGAAGAGCCATTGTGCGGCGAACGTGGGTCTGTCTCGCTTGCTTGTACCGGTCGTATGGAAGTCGATGCTTGCGACTGGTTTGCTGTCTGCTTGCTATCGCTACTCGGCCGTTGACATAAAGCTGCTGCGAAGAGGTGTACGAGTACGGTGCCTAAAGAAATGCCGTTGTTGAAGAGCAGCCATAGAGAAAAGACCAAGTTGCATCATCATCAGCTTTCTTTCATCCGCTCCAGCAGAAGCCGAAAGTCGTGGAGTGCATTGATGTACAGTCTTTTCCACCATTGAAGCTCAAAGCCAGCGCAGGCCTGCATGTATGCATACATCAGATGCGTTTCGCGGACCTCGATCGGCCGGCCTTACCCATATCTATCGAGGGCTTCTTCGATGATTCGCAGGGCGCTGAGCACTTTGCGCCCAAGATGTGTATCGCTTTGCGACAGCTTGTACACAGCGTCTGCATCTTCCGCGCCGAAGGACATGTCGAAGCAATAGCAAGCGAGTAGATCACACGCGAAGCACAAAACATGGTGCATTGCGGCAACACAAGCACCATAGTATCAGAGTCTACGGCAAGATCGTACACACTATTTTGCGCGAGTGAGGCTGATATCTGAATTCGGTCAAGTAGAGACCTAATACGGTAGCGTCACGCTCAGTCCGGGATAAGATGTCGAGATGTGAAAGCCTCACCCTACCATGTACCTGTTCGTTGTATCTTCAGCTCGCCGCTCGAGTAGACATGAGGAATGAAGCTACTTACCGAGATTAAGGCGTCCTTTTGCTGCAGTCGAGGTTAGCTGGCAAGCTGCAGGTTCGAAAGTCACTACCTAACTTACTGATAGGCACAGCTATCATATTCTGTCAGCGATGACGATATGTTAGCAAATGAAAGCACTTACAGATCGAGCTGCCCATGAGGGACGCCTTGGTGTGCGAAGCGGAATCATCCGGACCTACTGTAGAGTCAGTATGATGAAGCTGTCCACGCCCCGTGTGACATACCTTCGTCAGTATGCTTCCATTTCAGGCTTTCTGGAACGATGTGATCCATAGCCTGCGGGCGCGAGGCAGTCAGCCTGAATTCGCTTTCACGCCGGCCGGCTAGCTTACCATATCCATATCTTTGCGAACACTGATAGCGGAGCAGATTAGCTGATATCGAAAATCTTCTGGAGAACGAGCATTACTCCGGATCATACTGTATAGCCGGTAAGTCAGCAGGCTGGACTTGGTGAAAGAGGGTCACCAAGCGACGTACATTCTCGTTTATCGACAAAGCAGCCGATGTATGCTGGATGAAGAAGTGTGCGACGCCTATTTGCGATATGTCATCGGATAAGCAAGTGGTAGGAAAGGGATTGGGACAGGGAGAGACTTCAGCGTATGAATGCCAGAGATGTCAGCTATATGTACCGATGTCTACGCCTTGAAGGCCTTCTTTGATCTGGCTGACGATTTCATCTGTCACTAGGAAAGCTCTTCGCAGGATCGGGATCATGTCAGGCATTGTTTCGCTGTTGTAGCATGTCAGTATTCACCCCTTTGCGCGCTTTGCGAGAGTTATTGTCTTCTGAAATGGCATCGTTGATGATCCAAGAGCGGCTCCCTCTGTTTTCGCTCAACTTGCAAGTCTGATTTCCAGGCGATTTAGCCCATTCTACACATCCTTGACAGCATAGATCAATCGATATGGTGCGCCCGCGATTCAGTCGATATCTTGACGGTGCGAACGCTGAGCTGGATCCCACCGCTCGCTCAGTCTTCGGGCGTCGCAGTCAACGACGAATGTCTCAATGCTTTCCAGGAGCTCAAGGAAAGCTTGCGCAACATCCTTATGACTATGGCTAACGCTCGTTGCTGTTCTGTCCTTTCCTCGACCCGCCATACTCCCCTCATTCCCGATAACAGCTGGGCAAGAGTGAGCGCGATTTAGCGGTGCAGATGCAATATAGAGCGCTTACAGTACTGCCGCAGAGCTCAAGTACATCATCTACAAGCTCGATAACCCTACAAAGCCTACGGAAATCGTAGTAGCCAAGAAGAGCGAGAACACCGACTATGACGAATTCCTGGAGGAGCTCGCAGACACCGAATGCTGTTTCGCCGTCTACGACTTCTTGTACAACAAGGGAGAGGGAGACAGGAACAAGCTCTGCTTCTTTATCTGGTGCGTTCTCTTTGGGCGCATGCTGCTGCACCGCCCAATACCGAGACTGAGTCGCTTTCGGCTCTCTTCAGGGCTCCTGATAACGCAAAGATCAAGCAAAAGATGGTCTACGCTTCTTCCAAAGACTCAATCAGACGGGCTCTTGTAGGAATTGGCTCAGACATTCAAGGCACCGATCACTCCGAGGTTGCATACGACAACGGTGAGAGGCATAATCTATCTCATGAATGCATGAGTAATATCAAGACTGACTATTCCATATGTATCAACAGTCCTCGAGAAGGTGTCTCGCGGCAAATAGACGCTTCTACACGCTTGAATTTGCATGATGTACGCCGACAGATGGAATGATATGCCATACCCTTGTCTCTATAAGTGGGAAACCTGCTCGTCTCTCATGGAAAGAGATTCCGCTTTCAACCCTAAGTGGAAGCGTTGATCGCTGCCGCTCGCCTAGCTCGTCTCGCTCGCAAGAATTTACAACCACAGTCTAGTGCAACTGATGTTCTCAGGATCAGCAGCAAGCTGACAGACAGTCAGAACACAGGAGAAGTAGAAGCACCCAAGCCGCAAGTCATTGCAACACCCTCCTCTGCTGCTACAAAGATCTCGCGTCTTTTTGGATGCAATTCAAATGCTTGTCTTCAATGCTATTGTTCCTCACGGACAGCGCAAGCCCAATCTTCGAGATTGTCTCTAGTAGCCACGGTCTTGTGCGTTTGGGGTACTGCCGTGCATGTGTGAGGTATGCACTGACGATCCCTGTGCCTGCCAACTTCCCGACGAATCATGCGTAGTGAAAGTGCTTATACTCCCGTGCGATCGGCTGGGAAGCTCGCCAGTCAACCTTTCACGCGAAGACGGCGCATACTGATGCGGGTAGATCTCAGGTGCTTCCTTTCGCTTGACACCTCCTGCATATGATGTCTCCAGTAGGCTTCGATACATAGGCTGGGACGTGTTTCGGTAAATAGACTGGCTGATGCTTGCTTCGATACTAGGCGAGCTTGTTCGATAGTTGTTCGCCGATGCATGCGTAGGGAGGGCCTGTTCAACAATACTTCCTTCGATCGACGTCACAGTCGAAGGCGTCCGGCTGACGCTTCTGGTCGAACTGGCTGAGGACTGCTTTCTGAGCGACGGCATCCCAACGAGCTGAGAAGATGGGTTGAGAGTATCCTGGCCAGCTAGAGATTGCGATACTGGATAGGAAGACTGAGCGAATTCAAGATGGCCACCGCCGAAGTTCTGCTGATTACCAGATAATCGATGTTCCGAAGGCTGTATAGCTGTACTGCTTGACGGTGTGGATAGTGTAGCTCGCTGATCGTCCGCAGCTGAGATGAAGATAGAAGCGGCTCGGGATAGTGAAGAAAAGGCACCTTGGCGAGAGCCGCCTGAGCTCGTCGGGCTAGCATCGATGCCCAAGCTTGGGAAGCTCGATGTTACAGGAGAAATAGTGGAAGTGGATGTATCGGGGGATCCAGCCATACCGCAGAAGGTGGTCTCTTCCGCAGAGACGGTGTTTAGTGATGCGACTGACAGATTTTCACTTGTTTTGCGGACTACTGTTCGACTCTTCTTCTTCTTAGGCTGAGTCCCGCTTGATACAGTATCTGGTGTGCAAGATCCTGCAGGATCGGGTTAGGCGTGGAGCTGCTATACGTCAAGGCGCTGCTCACTATATTCTTGCTGGGTGTACAATGTTTTCAGCTCCTCGTCGCGCTCGGTAATAGCTGTACGAGGAGTATAAGATGTCAGTCAGAACAGATCGAAACGCAATTTCGAGAACGGACATTGTACCTACCTTCCTTAAGATCGTCAATATGCTCCCTCAGCTGTCGAATGTGCATAGTAGCTCTTGCAAGAATCGTAGCCTTCGAAACAGCCGTAAAGCCTTTGCGAGTCTGGCATTCAGGCACCACGCGTCGAAGTTCTGCGTCTACAAACAAACGCAATGAGCCCGTTCCCGCGTTCATCGGTGGTTGTGCGTACATCCTGTATGGGTGGTCCATCTGCGTCGCTGCTCAGCAACTTGGCTGGGCAAAGAGCAATGCAATCTTAGCAGACTTTCGATATGCATCTGCATACAAACTTACTGCAGTCGTTTTCCGAGCTCTTCGTTTTCTGCAGCCTTTCTCTGCTCAGCAGCCGTCACGTACAGGCTATCATCGTCATCAAGCTGCTTGATAGCCTTTTCTTGCTGAAGGGTACTTGGCTTGCTCAGGGTGGAAATAGGTGTATCTTCTCGCTTCAAGGTTTCTGCAGTAGATGTCTGATTATTCTCCTGCTGCTTTCTCCTGTTCGGAACCGCGCTCTTGGCTCGACCTTGCTTTGGCGCGGATGTTGCCCCTCGTCTGTTCTTTGTAGCCGCCTTTGACACTTTCGAGAAGATAGCGGCAGTCTCGACGGAAAGATTCTGCTTGTGCGCCTCTTGCACCAGATTCTGGCTTCCCTCCTCGACCCCTGCATTTTCAGCGGGCTCCAGCTGCCCTCCTCCGGACGCTTGCGAGGGAACAGTCATAGGATGCCGAGATACGGCAGAGAAGTTGCGATCAGGTGAGACTGAGTCGGGCTGCTTGTGCACCTCTGGTTGCGCTGGAGCCTCTCTCCATGAAACAGCGTCGGGATGCCTTTCATCCATTCCGATGTCTTGTTGGTTCGCAGATGACTGATAGGGAGCTGAACTGTATGATGGCGGCGCTTCGGACACGCTGCGACTGAGATGAAAAGAAGCTGGTTGATAGCTGCTCTGGGCAACTTCTGCGTAAGATGGAGTTGCGTATGGCTTGGAGTAAACTGAAGTACTGCTGTACGTCTGCTGCTGGTTACTGCTGGTGCTACAATCGTACGAGACTGCCCAGTCTTTGTGTTGTTGATTCTCCTGATATGGAGTTGCCTCATAGAAGGAAGTTGCGGTTGAGGCTAACGAGTTGCCATCTTTTGCGTAGGATCGCTGTTCCTCGTACTGCTTAGAGGCGACTTCAGGAGCTTGCGACCAAGCGCGAGTGTCTTGCCCCTCAATGCTGAATTGTACCGAGGGCTGGCTTGTCTGACAATAGGAAGGTTGATGAGATGCGTTATAGTCAGTCGCAGATGCAGGATAGAGGTAGGGATAGGGATCTATCGCCATCTTGGTGACCGCGACTCCCGACAGAAATAGGAAGATGAAGGGATGAAGGGTGATAGCGAGTGAATAGAGACGACGGAGTAAGATGAGATAAGATCAGATGATACGAGTGCAGCTTGTCAGACGGGGCTATGGCGCCTGTTCAACGCAGAAAAACGAGAAAAGAAGAAGAAGAAGAGCAGTCGCAGCAGCCCATCTTTCAGGCGGACCATTGTTGACCGTGACAGCCCATCACCATACCCGCGGCTCTGTCATTGTCGATTCAGGGTGCGTCCATCGAGAGTTGCTAGAGAGCAGGGCTTGAGTGGGTCGAGAAGACGGTCGTGCTCTGTTTGACGGGAAATGCCCAAGTCCCACCACCCAATTTCGGTGAAGAGGCCTCAGCCCAAGAAGCCTATTGCCAATAGAAACGGCAAACAGCGACAACTAAACAGGCGATCATATGAGATGAGATTCTTCTTAGTCGATGGGACGGGGTCCATTCTTCCCTTGTCTTCTTAAGCCGGGTCGGGACATCTGTGCGTTGCTCAACCAAAGCAGGTCTTTGAGGCCATCGAGTGCTGTGTACGGGTGAGATTCACTGCCAGACTGCGCTCATTGGGATCATGAATGCGAAAGGCCATACAAGCAACGCTCTTGCGCTTGCGAGCGTTCATCCTGGCGAGCATCCGCAGTGAGAAGTGGACACCATTTGACCCTTGGTCTCGGCCTCCAAGCGAGCTGTCAAACATGCTACCTCCTGTGTGTATTGAAGGTGAGACATCGTTTGCCCTGTTGGCTAGAAGATGCGGAGGAGCAGGAAGCGAGATATCAGATCTGGCGGACTTGCGCAGGAAGCGAGACCTGACCCTAAGAAGCAGGGTCACTGGGTTATTCTGACTTCTTCTTCGTTTTGTGATGTGATCAAGAGGAGGTAGCGGGATGCCTGCTTGAGCTCGAGAGGGTCAGGTCAGATCGTCTATCTTGGCTGGTCATCCTGCAAGCCAGAGAGAGAGCAAAGCCAGATTCTGAAGTAGCGCAGCGAGCAGACCAGTTACATCGTGTTGTGATAGCTTTGAAGATATGTAGCAGTAGATTGATTTCGGTATCCGCTCTTTTGCACCTTCTTGCCCATCCAACCGCGCCGCCATGTCGTATGTGAGTAGGCAGTCAGACCAACTTGGTATCGTCGCCGTGCTTGGTCTGATGTCTCTGTGTTCTTTCTCTCGCAGTTTCTCCCCCATCTCAAGTCTGGCTGGCACGTCGACCAGGCCATTCTGGCTGAAGAGGATAGAGTTGTAGTCATTAGATTCGGTCACGACTATGCAAGCGAACAGCGGCAGCAACAACGATCTGGCGACATTATGGCTGACTTCTTTGCGATGTTACAGGACCCCTCCTGCATGGTCATGGACGAAACCCTTTACAAGGTCTCGGAAAAAGTAAAGAATTTCGCAATGATCTGGCTCGTGGATGTCAGTATGGTCCCCGATTTTACGAAGGTTTGCATTCTACCACACTCTACATTCCATCAAGCCCGTCTCATGGTTCCCTTGTGATCTCAGATGTACGAGCTTTACGATACCGTGACCGTCATGTTCTTCTACCGCAATAAGGTGAGTCTACAGAACTTTCTACTCATGCTACATAGCTAATGCTTTTGTATAGCATATCATGATCGATCTGGGTACGCTCAGCTTTCTGCTTGCCGGAGCCGCTCTGACATATATCGTTCTTAGGGACCGGTAACAACAACAAGATCAACTGGGCTATGGAAGATCAGCAGGAGCTCATAGATATCATCGAGACAGTCTACAGAGGTGCATCCAAGGGAAGAGGTCTGGTGGTGGTGAGTCACGGCGACTCTGCTTGGATGGCGGCTTTGTGCTGATGTACTGGGTGTCTCCAGTCTCCGAAAGACTACAGTACGCGCTACAAGTACTAGAGAACCCAGTCTTGAGTATGTTCTCTGTTGTTGTACTGTCAGCGCGCCTGCCACTGTTCATAGGCCAAGCACGCTCGCACATATTAGGCTTTTAGCAATGCAAAGACTCACCTTATCGTTATAAAGACTGTCCCTTCACAGATTTGCAGAAGCTGACAGAATGATGAAGTTCAAGCTCCGGGAGAGGAAAAGCTCAGAATCACTTCGGTTCGCTTCGAGATCATCCTTGAGATATCAGACTTCAATGTATCGTTGTGCATCAGCTGGAAAACTTGTCTTTCAGCCGTGCTCCTCGCGTAGTATCTTGTTCACGTGAGGCTTTCCGGCAAAGCTCTTTCTTTGAATTCTTTCTCGAAAGTGCAGGTTTCCCATCTACCATTCGCTCCATTCAACTCAACACTCCTATTCTACAATCATGACTGTCGCTGTCCTTGTGTGAGCATCCTCTGACACCAGCTGTCATTCGGCATTAGGCGAGCCGGTACTGACCCGCAAATTCAAGGCTCTATCCAGCAGAAGCTGAACAGGAGTGGAAGATGGACTACTATCTCAACAAACATATGAAAATAGTCGAGAAAGCCTGGGCACCGAAGACCTGGAGAATCACGTTGCCCAAGATGCCTGATGGGTCGAAAGGTCAATACTACCTGCAGGCCGATCTCACCTTCGAGAGCATGGAGTCATTCCAGTCTGCTCTCAAGAATGGAGCGTAAGTTAGCTACGCTTCAGCCAGCTTAGTCTCATAGAAGCATTTGAGGGGAAGAGACCGTCGCTGACACACTGCGATCATCACAGCGCGGAGGTTCTCTCGGATGTACCGAATTTCACCACTACTCAGCCACTCCTCATGGTAGGAGAGCAGGTTGGCTTTGGGGGAAGTCAGAAGTAAGTAAGGAATCGAAAGCGGGGCAGGAAAGACCGAAATTGTCAGCGAATTAGGCATTACCACGAAACAACAAAGCATCAGTACTACCACTACGAATATCCAATCTCTTGCGCTCTCTATATCCTGACGATATCGACTCGAGCCCGTTCATACAGCCTGTGCTCCAGATATCGATCGTCTTCCTCGTCGTCCACTTCCATATTCTCAATCGCCTCTTTTATTTCACTCTCTTTCGTCGGGTAGATAGTAAGCTTGGCATATGTGCCCGGCTGATTTTTCCGACAGAGCGAGGACGGATTGATGATGACGGCTGAATCGACGGTCTTGACGAAGTGCTTGAGCATCGAAGGTAGGATAAAGACATCTGCTCCTGTTCCTTGGTTGAACTTGAGAAGATTGGAATGCGTCACATCGAGATTTAGATGATCCAAAGGCGCCTGCTGAGGTGCCGGAAACAAAGGATAGAAGCTGACATAGAACGTCAGCATCAGCACTTTCGAAGGATGACTTCACTCACCTCCGCTGTCGCAGGATATGCCGACACACGCGAGCCATAGGATCTGATTTCGCCGCCGGAGTATCGATGTTCATGCTATTATCGGCATCGCTTGACAAGGTAGCTGACGATGCATCTTTCGCTTTCTTGAAGTACTCTTGTGACTTGATGGCGAACAAAGTGTCTATGCTGGTAGCAGCGAAGACAACCTCGTAGACTTGGAATGTAGCAGGGTTAGGCAACATTTTACACCGCTATACAAAAGCGTAAGTATGTTGCCGAAATCAATTCTGATGTAACTTACCTTGTGCAAGCCGAGACCTTCCCTGTCGAAAGGCGCTTGCGGATACGCGACATGCTGGCTTATCATGTCCCTTGGCGAAGGGATCATATTGACAGTCGTGTTCGTTGACCACTCCAAGAATGAGCTAAGCTTGTTCGCAACTTGATTTGTGAAGATCTGCGTCGGTGTAGCGTCTACGTCGCCTGACTTGATGAGCGGATGTGACGAGTCGACAAACGGGCCGAGCTAACTACCGCGTCAGAGTGCCGCAGCATATGTACGATCATGGAATGAACTCACGAGCACTAGAATGTCTGGCTTGAGCGTGCTCATCTCCTCCAGTAGAGCGGTTAACGGAGCGTAATCCAGATTCTCGTCCAAGGTATAGGGCCCGCATGCTGCGACGACAGACATAGGCTGGCCATCAAGTTTCGACTTTCCATGTTGGTTCTCGATTAGCTCTGCCCAAGGCGTTGCCGGCTGGTCTGCCGGAGGCATCTAGATGAACAAGCATCAGCAGAACTCAGTGACGAACGAGGAATGTGAGCTGACCATGAGGATCTCAGACACAGTGAAGTATCCTGCTCCTGCATTTCTGCCCTTCACGCCCATGATTAAGCCAGGGAACAGTCCCGCTCCTCCATCTTTCACCTCTTCCGAATCTGACGGATCATTCGTGCTCCTCACTATACATTCCGGATCGAAGCGGAGCATGCACCTATCTCCTCCACCTCCGTATCTTCTTGATGTCTCGAACTGCACGCTTGTTTCGGTGATCTTGACTCCGTCGTTCTCTGGGCATATCCGCCCTACGCAGTACATGTCCTCTTGGGAATCGAAGCATGGGTTGCCTAGCTCCTCTATCGAGTAATATTCACGAATTCTCTCTGCACATTCGTCAATCGTTGAGTCCAGCACTGCGAAACTATCTCAGCGAATTGTTTCGATGGCCAAGATTGTAAGGCTTACCGTCCGCACGCTCGGTGAGCTTCTCGAACATATATCGATAGTTGTATGTCTTTGTATCGACATTGCTGACCATTGTCACTCTGCTTGACGAAGCTTCCGTTGCGCTTCCTACTATCGGAGGCAGGTGAGCATTCAGACTCTCGATGATTTCGCCAGCGTTCTTCCTGTCTTCAAACTTGACAGCTGAACTGGATGCAGGACTATCGAATGCCATTGGTGTTCCCGGAGGTCCTCCATTTGCATGACCTGGCTTTTGAGGTGTTGACGCGCCTGCTCCGCCATTCAGGGAACGCGACAGATGAGATGGGATGGCTGATTTTGCTTGAGGAGTATACGAGCTGCCTGCTGAGGGTCTGAAGCCGCCTCTAGCTAGCGGCGTGCTTGCTGAAGAGGGTGTTGCTGCTAATCGGCCTTTCTTGGCCAGCGGTGTTGAAGGGAATCCATCGAGGCTGTAGCTCATCATAAGCATATGTTGCATACTTGGCAGTGTGTCCCACTGACATTCCATCTAGAGCAGCTCTATTACCGAGCTTCTTGACCTTGCTTTCGCCATTTTCGCGCTTCAAACCCTGGATACTCGCGTTGTTAGTATGTGCGGTCGTTGCCTGTATCTCTTTCTTGAGTTCTCTGAGATTCTCCAGGTTGAAAGGCAGCGTTTCTTCTTTCTTTGTGGACGAGCTGACCGCCGAGTTGCTGCTTGCATAGACGAAGGCTTCCCATTTGAACCAGAGATCAGAGGGTGTGAGATTGTACAGTCGCAGTATGGATTGGGCTGAAATTGTTGCGCAGAATCAGCGACCTTTCCTTATATCTTTGCATGATCCCTCTACCTTCACTCAGAGCATCCTCCTTGATCCCAGGAAAGCGCGACTCGAGCTCGCTGCGGGAGTCCATCGTATAGTAGTAGCCGTATGGTCTGCTTCAATGCCTATGTATGTTAATTCAAGTTGTTGCAAACAGAAGGAAAACAACGCGTAAATTGGGCAAGAAACACGCGAAGGAACAAACAGCGAAGTGGAGCAGACAGAACGAAAGAAAGACGTCTCTACATTGCGAGCAAACAACTACATCTCGTATTGCGTACAGAACTAGAGAAAAGTCTACGGCCATCTAAGAGAGCCAGAAAGGAAAGAAGTACAGGCAGCGTCTATGCTTTCAGCGCCTATGCATCTTCGGGATGCGTCTTGGCACCGCCCTTACGCGAGTAGAACTCGTCTAGGATCTTGGTGGGGATTCTCTTGAGCATCTCGCGAGGGAAGATTCGCAAGAGATCCCAGGCTAGATCTAACGATTCGAAGATGGTTCGGTTGGTGGTGAAGCCTTGGTTGACGTATTCTCGCTCGACTGTAATGAAACAAAACCTTATCAAATCTGTTTCTTTGCCTATTGCCGTGTCAAGCGACTCACATTTGTCGAGGAACTCCAGCGCTAGCTTCTCTTCCTGACTCAAGGCCTCCTCTCCTACGACTGCCTTCATAGCAGCAGCATCACGAGCCGTCGCATACATGGCATACAGCTGATTCGACACATCTCCGTGATCTTTCCTCGTTAACTTCTCCCCAATGGCAGACTTCATCAATCGCGAGAGGGATGGTAGAATGTTGATGGGGGGCTCGTACTGCTTCTGTTGCAGCTGTCTATCGACGAAGATCTGGCCTTCCGTGATGTATCCTGGACAGACAACTTCAGGTCAGACACATTCCGCGCGTTGTGCTTGCTGCTACTCACCAGTCAAATCAGGAATAGGATGCGCTGCGGAACAGATGCAGTGTCAGTCCAGGGTTAGTCTGCATCCAGCAATCTGATTACTCACTGATATCATCGTTTGGCATGGTAAGGATAGGAATCTGAGTGATTGAACCATTTCGTCCCTCTACACGTCCAGCTCTCTCGTAGATAGTTGACAAATCGGTATACATATAACCAGGGTAACCTCTTCGACCTGGTACCTCTTCTCTTGCAGCAGAGACTTCTCTGAGCGCATCGGCGTACGATGACATATCTGTAAGAATGACCAGTACGTGCTTTTCGAGTTGGTAGGCATAGTATTCGGCAGTCGTGAGAGCGAGACGTGGAGTAATGATACGCTCGATGCTGTTCGCATGGTTAGCCTTACAGCTTTTGCAAGTAAGGTGCGTGATGACTCACGTAGGATCGTTGGCCAAGTTGAGGAAGAGGGTGACTCTGTCTAGCGAACCGTTCTCTTCGAAATCCTGTCGGAAGAATCTGGCCGTCTCCATGTTGACACCCATAGCCGCGAAGACGATCGAGAAGTTGTCTTCGTGGTCGTCGTGTACGCTCTTCGTAGGTGCTGAGCCGTGTGTCTTGGTGCTTCCTCCTTTGTTAACGAGACCGGCTTGTCGACAAATCTGGGCTGCAATCTCGTTATGCGGTAGACCGGATGCACTGAAGATGGGGATCTTTTGCCCTCGAGCGATACTGTTCATGGTGTCGATGGTGGAGATACCGGTCTGGATCATCTCTTCTGGGTAGATACGGGAGTAAGGGTTGATGGGCGAGCCTGCATTCGGATAGTTCAGCATGGGAGTTAACGCTCGCCGCCGATCGCAGCCTACCGTTGATATCAAGATACTCTTCTGCGAACACCTTAGGCCCTTTATCGATAGGTCTTCCGGAACCGTTGAAGATGCGTCCCAGCATATCCTCGCTGACGGGCAGCTTCATGGAGGACCCAGAGAATTCGACGTGGGTCGCTCTGACATCAATACCGGATGTACCTTCGAAGACCTGCACGACAGCCTTTCCTCCGCTGATCTCGAGTACTTGACCACCTCGTTTCGTGCCCTGAGTGATGCGTAACAGGTCAGTGGCCGCAACTTGGATAAAGCACATCGCAGCTCACATCTGGCAGAGTCAGAGTGACGATCTCGTTGTAACTGGGAAACTTGACATGGTCCAGCACCACGAGGGGACCTGCAGTTGCCCAAGCAGAGGTCATCAGGGGATGCGCTTTTACGCTGAAACCAGCTGGGAGGACACACCGTTGACTGCAGAGACTGTTCTGTAGTCGAGTTGAGGTTGTACGTTGTAGCTGCGAACGAGAGTGTGTCAGTCTGGTTTGGCATGGCCTGGTCTGAGCGGGAGCCCATCCCGTTCGTCATCTTGAACAAGCTGGCCGGTGTAAATGGGCTGGCCAGACTGTCGTATACGATACAGTTATCGCAGCATCAACTCACTTCTTTGTGACTGCTGCTTTGTTGATGTTGAACAGCTCGGAATCGGTGAGCCTTGGATCCTGGGCTGGCATGGCTGCTGGTTTGGGGAGGGATGGATCCAGTACGTTATGTTGTTATACGATGTCCGTATTCCTCGTCGTTTGCAGCGTTGATCTCGCTGCCCTTTTCCAATTATCCTGCGGTCAAGCTGCCTCTTTTCTTTCTTCAACCTACAGAAACAGAAACAAAGCAGGCCAGGTCCTTACCAGACGCGCAGAACTTATAACAAAATGATGTGAAATATGTCTAAAAGACTGGCCTAGACGGATAGACCGCCCTTTATAATGGAGTGGTGAGAATTACAAAATGCTACCTTCGCTGCTCCTTCGCTTGGAGCGCACATCGCACGTTATCGCATCGTATTGTCAGGATAGATTTCTCGTTATTGGGTGTGTTCTCGTCGTTGTCGCCGTGCAATTCTCTGCAAAATCCGTGTTCTTTTGGCCCAATTCTTTGCTTTGCTTTGCATGGCCAGCGCTGACCTCGATGAAGCTGACGCCGACGCCTCTCCTCGCTCGTTCGCTGATGCTGCTGCCTTCAACGCAAGACTCGACGTCTTCTGCTGTGGACCGTCGGAAAATGACTGGACCTACCTTCAGCGCGCAGTGAGGCTGATGTTGCAACCCGTTCCCAATTTCCACATTCTGAACCTGCTTCTCCTTCTATGAATCCCAACTTCTTTGCTTCTCCCAGCTAGACCGCTATCAGGAAGCTCCGCACCTGCTCGAACCGTACCTCGATGCACTGTCTGCCAGACCCATCTCTGCGTTCAAGGCAAGCATAGCAGATGATCCGGAAAGAGCGCAGTGGTTCGCCCACTATATCTACTGGCTCAGTAAGGTAGTCTCGGCAAAGTTATTAGGCAGGTCCACCTTTTCAGCAGATCTATCGTCACAAGCATTGATCGATCGATTTCATATGCAGTCCGCTACTTTCCCCATGCGGCTAGCGATCTATCCTTCCTGCTCGACACGATCTCCGGTCCAGCGTTCGTAGAATCCGCCTGGGAGACGCGCTACATTCTGCTGCTATGGCTGTCGCTCGTCATCAGCATACCATTCGCACTAACAAGACTGTCTGCATCATCTTCGACTGCAACAGTCTCAACTGCTGTCGAAAGGATTATCAAGACATGGCTCTCAGCGACCGGTAAAGAGCGAGACGCTACATCGACATTGGCAGCAAAGTACTATGCCAGGACAGACGTCGGTCCGGCTGCGTTTATCAATTTCTGTGACTGGATTCGGACACACCTGCAAACACAAGACGGTACTGAGGCAGATGTCTTTCTCGCGACCGGAAGCTTACAGTTCCTGTGCGAGTACTCAAAGTCACTGTCGCGAACGTCGACCTCGGCAAGCGTCCTGCCAGATCTATATGTAATGACAGCCTTATTCGATCCAAAATCTGGCTCTGCAAATATACCAAATTCTCCTCTGCTCCGCCGCCTCCGAGCAAAGTACGCTGGAAGACTGTCTACGTGCTACTTACCGCCTCCGAACGACAAGTCAGCATCGCAAACTGACTTTGAAGTGTCACCTGAAGTAGAAATACTCGTCTCAGACCTCCTAGAACTGCTCTCCGATAACGTAAGCA
Source organism: Erythrobasidium yunnanense (assembly GCA_001600175.1). Classification (NCBI taxonomy): domain Eukaryota; kingdom Fungi; phylum Basidiomycota; class Cystobasidiomycetes; order Erythrobasidiales; family Erythrobasidiaceae; genus Erythrobasidium; species Erythrobasidium yunnanense. The sequence continues at coordinate 1,190,521 of BCJC01000001.1, forward strand.
CACCTCGAAATGAAGGTTTACACTTGCTCAGCGGCTTGTCCATTGCTCGTACAGGACTCTCGGGTTCGCTGGACAGCTGCAAAAGCGATCTCTCGCATAGGTGCACAACTCCCATCCTCATACATCCAACAAATAGCGAGTGCGATTCTGTCTATGTATGCCGACAATATCCTACATGTGGATCAACCGAACGAAGATCTTTCCCTCGTCTCATCTTCAGCCTGGAACGGCGCAACTCTCTGTCTTTCCTCCCTTCTTCGCTCTGGCGTATTGTCAGCCAAAGACACGAAACAATGTATGCCATGGATCTTGCGAGCACTCGTCTTTTCGCAACGCAAAGGCGCACAAAAGATCGGTAGCGGGATCAGAGACGCTGCTTGCTATTTTTTCTGGTGCTTGGCAAGAGTAGCTGGCGCGAGGCCGGAATATATAGATCAGGACACCATAGATGCGATTGCGCAGGGGCTCGTGGTAGTCTGCTGCACGGACGAAGAGGTATCAGTCAGGAGAGCCGCAAGTGCCGCTTATCAGGAATTCGTGGGACGTTTGGTATGCTGCAACACCCTGATCAGCAAATGGATATCGCTGATATAATATTCAACAGCAAACGGTTCCGAATGGCCTGGACGTCCTACTTCTGATGGATGCCTACATCGTCGGTTCGCGGCGAGATGCCTTCCTATCAGCTGCCCCGCAAATAGCAAGGCAAGCTCTCTCTGTTTATCTGAACGAGGCCTGACCTGACGATATCCATCCTCAGCTTTCCCGCATACCGTGCGAGCCTGATGTCTACACTGACTGGCAAGGCCGTACAACACCCCGAGCGTGCCATGCGAGAGCTGTCCGGACAGTCATTGGCTCGCGTCCTGCGGAACGTAGACGACAACTTACAAACGGCGCAGATCATCGACATTCACATTAAGCTATTAGCGGAGGTGAAGCAATCGAGCAAGGCACACGGATGCTTGATGCTGCTGACGGAGCTGTCTGCCCTTGTGGAGGACGATTCCATGCGTCTCAAGGTATATTTGCTCTCGATGCAACAGATGGTGTGCTCTAACAAAGGCAGCAGATTTTCGGTTCTTTGGCGACGCTTCCGCGAGCGATACTTTCCGGGTCGAGCTTGGCTCTCCTACTTCCCGTCATAGCAAGCTTGATATCAGCAACTTTGTCAAGGTGTTCCGACCTGAAGGATGTCAACATCGATCACGCCAGTACATGGAGGCAATATATTGAGCTAGCCATGAAAAGACCGGAGAGCACCTCGCATCAAGCGGCAGCAGAGATCATTTCGGTTACAAGCGCCAAGTTTGACACGCTCAATGACCTCAAAGGATAAGTAGAGACGTTCTCTTTCGTGCTTACGACAAGCTCGCTGACATCCTGTTCGTTCATACTGCTCTTCGCAGTCTGAAGAACTCGTCATCTCTGGTATCACAGCAATGTGTCACGACTATACTCGGTGCCTTCGACTTCTCTCCTGGATCATCGTGCCACGAGCTGCTTGCGGTGACTATCGACAGGCTCAGCAAGCTACTGGACAAAAGGGTGAGTTGCCGAATCTCCAGACGGTCTATACTGCTTCCTGACATACTCCTATCACATTCTCACAGAACAAACCAACATATACTAGCATCGAATCCAAGGCGAATGCTCTTAGCTCACTCGGCCGAATCGCCTCAGGGTACCTAGGAGACCCGGCCATCAATACAGATGCAATAATATCTATCCTGCTCAAGGGACTTGAAGACTATACTACAGACGAACGGGGGGATATCGGGCAGACCGTTCGCGTTGTCTGTATGACACGCTTGACAGATATCGTACTTGCGCTGGAGAAGGCCAGTAAGCTCCAAGATGCATTTAGGGAGCACACCGTAGCTATGCTGCTCAAGCAGTCTGTAGAGAGGCTAGATAGCGTAAGGGAGCAGGCAGCGGGACAACTGCTTCGGTTGATCCCGCTGCAGAAGACTTTAGACGAGTAAGTGCTAAAGCTCAAGATGCTCACCGGTCTGGGCTAAATGGCTTTCCCATCTGCAAGAATTGTATTGGAATCCGCTAGCGTTGAGAATTGGAGGTCCCTCAACGATGCTCTACCTCTCGTTCTCTCCGCCTACCACGGATCAAACCATAGACAGCAAATACTGGCAAGCATCGTGACGGTAGTCGGCGGCGGGCATCAAGTAGTAAGTCTAGTATATCGGCCTGCTGTCGCGCGTGCTAATATTGCGGGCAGCCGGCTCCGGGTCAAGCACTCTTCAAAGCGTGGCTACAAACCCTACCTGCGAAGTCTATATCGGAGGATGCGAACAGCATCCCAAACCTTCTCCGTGATCTGGCTAAGATAGCGACAGCTCCCGATGTCGTTAATCGGACCTTGATCCCGGCTTTGCAGACGGTGGCAGTTATCCTCGAGGACAAACCGTTGTTGCAGAAGATCGTGGAAGTAGCCCCAGATGATACGGGACCTCTTGACGAGATTTACCAGGTAGCCAACAGAAGCATAGAGACTTCGAAGGTCCCTGCGCGAGTGCAAGCATCCATACGAGTTCTTATTGACCTGGCCGAGATACCATCGTTGGCAGACCGGTGCCTGCTGGCTTTGCGGGATCTCGCCTTGTCACCAGAGGTAAGCGCATGATCAGGAGGTTGTGCCGCAAGACTAAGAATGTCTTGAAGCATGCTTCGGTCGTTGAAGGATATTCTGCCAACTCCAGTACAAGCGTGCGCGAGGCATGTACTGCAACTTTAGAGCAAGCACCATGAGATTTAAATTGTGGTAGCCACTGTAAGCCGGCCACCGTAATACTTGATGAATAACCCGCAGCTGCTAGCCAATCGTTAGCAGTGGAGCAGAGAGGTCAGAATAAAGAGAAGATAGCATTGTCAAGATAACGAAAGAAGCAGATAGACGACATTGCAAGAGAGCTGCTGGATACAATGACAATAATGCTGGGATGAATGAGGACAAGGGTAGCGGAGAATGCCTTGAACGTTCAGCTGGGATGGACAGCACGAAAGTGGAATAGTTTGGGTATGCACGCCGGGGAACTGCAGCGAATAGGGCGCGTCGCGACAGTCTAGAGGACAGCCGGAACCATCTTGCGCAGAGCCTGCTTGTAATGTTAGCAAATGCTCAACAGGGCAAGTGAGCTACCCACCTGTTTGACTCCAAGCATATTGAGGGTATTGGTCTCTCCACCTACATGGTTGTAAAGTCAGCCATGGCGCCTCTGGGCGCGTGCGAGTGAACCCTTTCCTACCTAAGATAGCGTTGAATGGCTGTTTCGTGCAAAGAGTCAGTAACTAACCCGCAACAATCAAGACAGCAACTCACATATGTCCTGTGGTACATCTTGATGTGGAAGAATGAGATACTTCAGTATGATAATTAGAACAGAACCAAGAATGCTCTCACCTCGATGAGCCCTCCCATACCGCCACGAGTAATACCTCTTCCACCCCATATTTGCATGCAACTATCGGCGACTAAGTGCTCTGTGCGTGTAAGCTCCATCTTGAGGAGCCCAATATGGCCAGCTAGTAGGTCAGACTGCTGAGCGTAGTTCATCTTGGTCATTTGGTAGGTGATGTGCTCTAGCCATGCTTGGTTGGATTCAATCTGTAACAATATCTCAGAATTTAGATCTGTAGATACTGCAGGTGCAGGACACACCTTTGCGAACATCTCGCCGAATTTGTGTCGGATGACAGGCTGGTCGATCAAAGGCTTGCCGAAGACCTTTCTCTGGTGCGCCCACTTGAAGCTCTCTTCGACCACGATTCTGGCACCAGTGGCAGATCCGCAGCACATGACCCATCTGCGAAGTGTCATTGTGAGCTGACTCTGTGGTGAGCTGAAGGTCTAGCTTACCGCTCGTGATTGAAGTTAGACAGGATAACAGCAAGGCCCTTGTTCTCCTTGCCGAGCATGTTGCCAGCTGGGACTTTGGTGCCATCGAAAGTTACGTATGCTGTTCCAGCCGCGGTAGAGTAGGAAGTTTTGATGCTGTGTGGAGTTCTCGACTTAGCCATACGTGCCGAAAAAGCTTGATGATCACTCACAGCTTTGTATCGACAGTATCATCCCGCTCGACTAAGAAGACAGTTAAGCCCTTGTCGGTCCTGCAACCGACCGTAAAGTAGTCGGAGAAGTTGCCGTCTACAGTACGTGATAAGCTGCAAACCGCCAGCAAAGCTCATGGCACATACTTGTGATCCACTTCTTCGTGCCATTGATGATATAATGCTGGCCATCTGGTGTCTTGGTAGCCGTGCAGCGGAGTCCAGCGACGTCCTTTGAAGGCGCAACTTGTTAGATCAACCCACTAAAATATGTCATTCATATACTTACTGATCCTGCGAACGCCTCACTGATTGCTAGCGAGATGTACTTCTCTCCAGCCAATACAGGACCGACGATCTTCTGCCTGAGCTCCGGTGATCCAAAGTTCATGACAGGAGGCAGCCCGATAACCATTCCACCCTGCAAGCCGTCCGCATAGCCTAAACCAAAGAGGTCAGCGAGTTCTTACTTCAAGGCGGTCATGCCACTTACCCCGCGCGCCAATTCTTCCAACCTCCTGATTGATAATAAGCTCATGGAAGTAGTCGAATTCTTCTCCTTTGATGCCTCCGGGAAGGTTTAGACCGTGTAGATGCTTGCCAGGACCGAGTCGCATTTGCTGAATATACCAAGGAGCGGCGCCCATCTTCTTGATCAGGTCGACAGTAGGTCTCTTGTCTGTAAGCTCATGTGCCTGCGCCTCTGGCTTGACATACGTATCGAAAAAGTGTCGCATTTCCTTCTGGAAGCGGCGATGTCCGTCCTTTTGGGTCGCAGAATGTTAGCTTCTGTCGATCTACGTTCGCAGAGCTTCCTCACATTGTAGTACGGTGAATGGTAGCCTTTGGTAAGCCAGGTAGGTTCAGCGAAAGGCACAGCGGAGAGTTTCCCGGCCTGAGGGTTGCGACACACTGTAAGCTCGTTCACCAACAGGTACAGTGTATGAGCACACACCTGAGGAAGAATGATCTTTGGTGTTTCCGACTCAATTACCCCAATGACCAGCCTTTGGTACTTGTCAAGGACGCTTGCGCGGTGTAAACCGAAGAAGACCTCCGTAGAATCCTTGCCTGCCACGGTAGCATCGAGTCTATGTCACCATGTCAGCTTGCGAACCTGAATGAAAGGAAGGGAAGCATGTATATACAGAACGCTTTCGCCTCCTGGATGTAGGGCAGCGAACTTGGAGAGGTCTGCGCAGGCGGTCAATTAGTAGCTGTACGCGTAGAATAGTTGCGCCATTGACCATAGACCACCGTATCGACCACTATCCATAAATCGCCCTTCTTGTTGTGTTTGGCAACCTCTGCGCGACTGTACGTTTTTCCAGTCTTGTTTACGGCAGGTTGTACGGTCGCGACTTGAGCAAATCCAGACATATTTGATTATCTTTTTGAAATGAGTTGAAGCAGAGCCAACCTGCAAAACCATCAAATGTTTGAAGCTTCCAGGGGCACGCTCAATTTCAGACAGCACCGGCTGCAGACATAACCGGTCAAGCCAGGCACACCGAATAAGAAGGAGGGCAATATCATACAGAAAAGACAGGCGCAGATAGATTGTACGTTGAACGAGTATATCACTCTTCGGCAATCCTCCTGATCGTGTACACTTGCGAGAGCTAATGCAAACGGCATTCTATGGATGTCTAGTCAGAGATGATAAGCTCTAGGTGTACTATATTACAGTGTATGCTCGACTTCATCTTCTTGAGTCGTGTCTATCGGTGCGCATTGTCTGAGGTCCAAAGGTACCTGACATTTCTACAAAAAATTTCAATCCTGCCGTACAAGCCTCCCACTAGACAGTACATCAATCCTTTTCTAACACTTCGTCTGGTCGCGCGTTGCGTCGTTTGCGCCCCGTAATTTCCATTAGAGGCCAACCTATCACGTAAAAGAAGACTTCGATGGCCAAGAGGACCCAGAAAGCGGTCACGACGCCCGTCGGGGTTGTTGTCTGCGATACAGTGCTGCCATTCCCTGTAGCGACAAGTGGGATGTATTTCAGCTCGCAAGCAGTATCGAAAACTGGGAGGTGGCCTTACATTCTCCGAACCCAGTGTATACCTGAGCATACAGGATAGCAAGCGAAGCTATGCCAAACAGGATATGGACGATACGCAGCGGGTTGCGCCTGGCTTGCACGACGACGTAATTATGGGGAGGGACCTTGGTAAAGCGGGCAGCGATACCAAGGATTGCTTGCACCAGGGCAATTACAGTAACCTGTCATTCCTCGTTAGCGTGCAAACATCGATGAGGCAGATAGTGACCTCACAGCTAAGCCTAGCTTGTGGTGAACATCCGCACTAGGTCCCACATATTCACCAGCGCCGGTAGCTACGTTGCCTAGAGCGAACGTGACAACCACTAAAAGGACGGTGAACACATTCAATGCCGCGTGAAGTGTTGCCCAGTGTCGCCAGGTTCGTAGATAACGCCCAACAAGTATGGCCGCTGGAGCTACTATCAAAGCAGCTACGGATCCAAGAACGGCTGTTCTCAAATGTCGGTCAGCGCTAGACGAGCCATACTATACGCGTTTGCCTACCGTGTGCTAGCAGAATACGATCGTGCTTGCTTTGCGAGATAGATATCGGTGCATCCATGTTGTCGAGTTTGGCCAAGCGCCAGAGGGGAAAGTGTCGAAAAAGAAAAGGAACCCTTCAACATCGAAGAAGATTCTTGACAGGAGGAATGTAATAACAAATGCTGCGGACGTCTCACGTGTGACAAATCAGGCGCAGTTGAGGTTGGAATCTGGATGTTGATCTCGGATACATATATCTTCTGCCCTGCACAGCCGATTGACGGCTTTGCGGAAGTGGTAAAGGATACCGTACAGATCTAGCCCAACGCTTTGGATTTCCATCAGACTGCTGAACTCTCAGCAAAAATCTCGCATGATATCTGCGACCTGACGAACGTTGACGACGCTGACGTTATCGTGATATGGAAGCACAGCGACCCCATAAACAGCCGCGGTGTACCGCGACTGATTGTGCTGTCTCATGCAAATCCCCGGGAAGCACGTTACTTGCAAGACATGTCGGCCGGAACGGATCCCGGTTGGCTGCTTCTTTCGAACTGAAGCGTCTTCCAGCGCACATGAACATCTGTCGTTGAGGGAGGGCAGAGCGGCAGCATCCATCGAGGTTGGAGGGAGCCAAGCATTATTGAATGATTTCGAGAGGAGGTTACCGTAAGTTTATGAAGAATCTGTATTAACTACATCGACGAAATTTACAGCGTTCTCGACAATTGACTAGCACAAATGGACGACTTATGAGTTTGCGGTTCCGCTACTACAGCCTGGATATCCATTCTTCCTTTCACATTCAAGCAGAGATCAATCCTGCTGTACTCGACTCGCTAGGCCGCCCTGTATGTGCCGAAGGTGACTTCTCCTGCACTTCGTCTGCTCTCTCCCTACGCTTTCTGCGTGCCAGGACCTCCATGACAGGCCAGCCGACCAGGTAGAGGAAGACCTCAACAGCGAAGAGGACCCAGAAGGCCGTCCTGATCCCTTGTGGAGTGGTGCTTTTCGAATCGCTCGTGTCATCCCCTGCATTTTGCAAGGGCCAATCGTCAGCTGTCATCCGACACTCTGCAAGGCGGAGGTCTGCCTACATTCTTGGAATCCAGTGTATATCTGCGCGTACAGAATGCCAGCCGTGGCTATTCCAAACAAGATGTGCAAGATTCGCAACGGGTTTCGCTTCGCTTGGATTGTAACGTAATTGTGAGGAGGGATCTTGGTCAGACGTGCCGCGATACCGAAGATCGCTTGCACGACGATGATAAGCAAGACCTGAGTTGAGTATAAGCGCAGGACCGCTGAAGGTGAGGAGAGCGACTGCTTACCGCCAGTCCTAGCTTGTGATGGGCATCCGAGCGAGGCCCGAAGTACTGATTGGGATCTTTCAGGGCTGCATTGCCTAGTGCAAAGGTGATGACGACCAAAGCCAAGGTACCGAAATTCAGAACCAGATGCAGCACATTCCAATGCCGCCAAGAACGAAGATACCGGCCAACGAGCAAAGCTGCTGGTAACGTAATTAATGCAGCTACTGAACCAAGGACAGCTGCTTTCAAGGATCAGCCGCAGGCACACAGAACATTGTGATGGGCGACCTGCCGTGAGCCACGATATATCTATCTGCATCCAGTGTCAGCCTGGGAACACGCCTCAAGCTGCTCATGCTGCCTGCCGTGCTTGCTCTGGGAGATGGGAGTGGGTGCGTCCATGACGGGTTATGTAGCAAGGTGAAGGTAAGAAGTGAAGGAGGCATCTGAAGAGGTGGCCGAACAGCTGCCAACAGATCGCCCCCGTAGGAACTGTCAAATTCATCATAGGCGGAGACATGAAGTTTTTTGTCATCTGCTGCATCAGTCCGGCAGGTTTGTGGTTATCGAGACTGCTAGATGCTGAGTGCCGACGTTTGGCGGAGAATACTTTGCAGATCAGGGCGGGTTATATATAGAACTCTGATATGTATGAAGTCGAAGTTGGTATCTGGCAGTTCAACATTATCAGCTTCTTATAAGTCCAACTACGCACTCGCGGATTGAGAGGGGCCGAGGCCGTCATGGGCTTCACGAGTGGTTCCACGTTGTCCTGCAGAAATCTCTTTTGAAATTTGTTCACCAGAGGATCAATTGTTGGAGCCGCTACAGCCATCACAGGAATCAGAGACGCAGTCAGTTACCCTAGCATACCTGCTTCTAGTATGAGAGGAATAAGGATCGGCTTGGAAAACTCCCGTCGTTCAGCTACCAAATGCATGCGCCAAAGAGAGGTGGACTAGAGGTCCTGAGCTGTATTAACGGAAGCTGATTGTGGGAGGATTTCGGAAGCTGCGAAAGAGTTCTTATTGCCTGTGCGCTGGCATGGCAGACCGAAGTGTACCGTACCCCTCTGGGTAGCCATACGCATCAGAAGAGAGACCAAAGGTTTCGCCGCGAGCCGTTGTTGAATGGGACTTTCACATCTCGCTGCTGATAGGCGCGGAGATTGCAATGCCTTGCTAGTCGAAGCGTTCGGAGGCCAGGCCTTGAAAGAGAGTCTTCGCCAGACAGTAGTGATCGCCTCGAGCCAGTACATGATAGTATGTCGTTGCCCCTTGGATGCTGCGACCGCGTGCGATAATAATTAGGCAGCCGGGGTGCCAACGTTGTGTCTCGACAACAACATGTCTGGACGTTTGCAGAACCGTGTCGCCATCATCACTGGCGCTGGCTCGTGGGCATATAGAGGTTGCATACGGAGGATGTTCTTCTGACTTGCTCTTGCGACAGAGGGATTGGTCTCGAGACTTCGGTCCTGTTTGCAACAGAAGGCGCCCGCGTTATCTGCGCCGACATCAGACGAGATGCTGCAGAGAAGACCGTCAAGCTCATCGCTGAAATCGCCAAAGAAGCTCCCGCTGCCCTCGCTGTTGAATGCGACGTAGGCAAAGAAAAGGACATCCAGAATCTTGTCGACCGAGCTGTCGCAGAGTACGGGCGACTCGATGTCGTGTTCAATAATGCTGGTATCATGCATCCTGAAGACGATAATGGCACGTCTCTGGAGCCAGGTCGATTAGTCTGCAAGCAAGCTTATCTTTCGTTCTCTATCTCTCCCTTTCCAATGTAGCCGTCAACACGGAAGAGAAGATCTGGGACTTGACACAGCAGATGTGAATGCCTCTATCACGCTTTCGTTCCAGAGTCCTGTTGATATCTTCGTGCCTAGCAATGTCAAGGGTGTCTGGTGGGGTTGCAAGGTGAGGCGCTCGCAGTACGCCAAAGTCAACCTTCTCATACTACGTTCCATTAGTACGCCATCATCGCCATGCGAAACAACCCGGAAGAGCCAAGCAAAGGTCTTCGCAAGGGAGGTTCCATTATCAATACTGCAAGCTTCGGTGAGGAACACTGTGTGAGACGTCTGCATTTTTCTTGCTGATCCGTATACACGCAGTCGCGAGCTTGGGCGCTGCCACTCCTCAATTGGCTTATACGGCGTCGAAGGGAGCTGTCTTGGCCATGACGCGAGAGATTGCTATGGTTCACGCACGAGAGGGTATTCGAGTGAATGCACTGAGCCCGTACGTTGATTCTATATGCCGATATGTAGTGTTTGGCTTACAGACTCGCTTCTTCCTGTTACTGCAGAGGTCCACTTCGAACGCGTAAGTTCGCCCATACGAATGGAAGCTACTCTATGTCTTGTATCTAACAGATGTCATCAGCACTGCTGATGGACTTCCTCAACACGCCTGAGAAGCGAGATCGCAGAATGGTGCATATCCCTATGGGTGGGTCTACTTCGCACCGCCCAATGATACAGCTAAAGTTCCATCAGGTCGCTTTGGTGAGGCTATCGAACAGGCAAAGTCTGTTCTTTTCCTGGCCTCCGACGATTCCTCCTATATCACCGTGAGCTACGACATTCTATCTGGCAAAGGCCGGCCGCTTAATTACTTGTCGATCTGCAGGGAAGCGACTTCAAGGTGGACGGAGGTATCTCCAACTGCTATGTCGTAAGCTCGCCCCCGCTTTCAGTCGAGACTGGCTATAGACTGATCTTTGGGAATAGACTGCCGAGGGTGAACCAGTACTTCCAGCACCAAAAGGCTTTGTCGGCATCTGAGCGGACTACTCGTTTGTGGGCTAGACTATCAGATTCCCCGTTCATCCATTCTTCAGAATCGCAATCTCTTGTCGAGCAATGCAGTGCAAATACCTGTTCGCACATACTGGGGTCTTTGCACTAGGATCATAATTGCACAATGACTAATGCTGCTCAATCAACGAGTTCATTGCCTCTTGCCTTCATGCTTCGCGGTACTTGTCCCAAACTACGGCGCACACGGCTCTCTTGTTTCCGGCACTTCAGTACATCTCGCTATGCTCGCTCAACGCTACTGTCCAAGCTGTATGCTCCCTCGACGAAGCTCGACACACATCAGGCACACGACGGCCTTCGCAGCGTGGACTTCTTGCTTCGAGCTGGCTACATTCGCAAGGTGAAGATGGCTACAAGATATTGACTATACTGGCTAAGACTGTACTGCCGCAAGTCTTCTGCTGGAATATGGAGCCTTCTGCCGCCAGCTCTGATGGTCATGGAAAAGCTAGAAGCAATCATCGAAAAAGAGATGCGATCTATCGGTGAAGATGGGCCTCCTCAAGCAACAAGCTCTGGCAATCACTGAGTCATTGGTTCTGTGGCTTTAGACGCGTCCAAAATCTCCCTACCAAATCTGTTGTCACCGGTACACTGGCAAGCTTCGGGAAGATGGGAGTCTACCGGCCCAGAGGCATACACATACTCGCTACTGTATCATGTCAGGAAGCTGATGTCTACAAACAGCTCTGGAGACTGCGGGACCGCAAGAAATCGGAAATGCTACTGGCTCCAACTCATGAAGAAGAAATCACTGCCATGGTAGCTGCCGATGTAAAGTCTGAAAGGCAACTTCCTGTCCGTCTTTTCCAAATAGGTACGCCGGGCACATACCGAATGGTGAAACAAGCTGATGATCAGACTGACCCAGGTCGCAAGTTTCGAGATGAAGCCCGGCCGAGAGCTGCTCTGCTTCGCGGGAGAGAGTTCGTTATGAAGGACCTCTACACTTTCGACGCCTCTCCAGAAGCGAGTGAAGCGACATACGCAGTGGTAAAGGCTGCATACTGCCGGATCTTCGACAAAATAGGAGTGCCTTACATGGTGGTAAGTACCGTCTCTGCAGATCGACGCTATATAACCTAGACTGACTGTTACACAGGCAAATGCTGACCCTGGTAATATTGGAGGCTCACTTTCCCACGAATTTCACTACGCAATAGATGGTAGGCACTGCTTGGCGAACGAGTGCTCCGGGCATACGCTCACATTTCTGATTCAGCTGGCGAGGATACGCTGCTCAGCTGCCCCAAGTGCAAGACCGCAGCCAATACCGAACTCGCACGCTCCCTACTCTCCGAAAGTCCTCAATATCTCGATGAAGAAGACTGTCAAGCTCATCTGTACGACACTGGAGAGAGTCGAATGCTGTTGGCCGTCGTCTGCCGCAAGGGCGAAGCGATCAACATGGCCAAGCTTCACAAGCTGCACTCGAATGCTAGACCTGCGGTTCTCACAAATCGAGCTTTGGACGACTGGGACTGCTTATCTATTCTTTTGGACGAGAGTTGTGCAACCTTAGACGGGGACTCCGCGCGGAACGTTATCGAAGAAGCTCTAGGAGGTGTGCCACCGGAAGCCGTCTGGGCAGCGCCGCCGTCGTACGATGTGCGAGATGTGAGGACTGCCACAGCAGGTGAACTCTGTCCTCATTGTAGAGTGCCTCTGGAGGGCACGAGAGCTATCGAAGTCGGCCATACGTTCCTCTTGGGCACGAAATACTCGAAAGCACTGAACGCTACTTTCGCACGAACATCTACAGATCAGCAAGCGAGAGATTACTTCCATATGGGTTGCTATGGCATCGGAGTTACTCGCCTCTTAGGCTCAGTTGCCGAAGCTTGTGCGGACAGTAAAGGCCTAGTCTGGCCGAAGGCACTGGCGCCATTCCAAGCTTGCTTCATTCCTCTCAATGCCAATCTGGCCTCCGTCATCGATAATATTCCTGGCAACAACATAACAGACGATCGCTACGATCTATCGTTCGGGAGAAGGGTAAAAGATGCGGAACTGTTCGGCCATCCATACACGGTCATCATCGGCAAGGCCTGGGAGCAGAAGCAGCAGCTAGAGATTATCTGCAGACGGACAGGTGACCGCAAGTTCGCGACTCTGTCGGAAGTGGGCGGAGTGCTGCAGGAATAGTGGTCTCGCCTACTCCAATCCTCCCCGACGAGCGGGCTGTGAGCGGTAGGTGCTCTACCCAAGTCAAGCACGGCGTCCTCCCCTGAGGGGGATGTGCCGTATCGTCGCGACGCCCTATGCCCATCTTCGAACCAAGCCTTCATACTGCGAGACGAGGATTAGGCGATGGACTGCCGGCCTACAGCCAGGCACTCACCAGGGACCATGCTATGCCACTGCTCGCAGCTTTGCGAGCGCACCGAAGCGCGACTCCGCGGAAAAGACCAGATGAGCCTTCTTGCTGCAGGATAAGGGTGGTCGTTTGGACAATGCCAGTATAGGTAGACGGATTGATCTGCCGCCGTGTCTTAATAGTGTCGAAAGGAGCAGTAACGAAAGTAGAGAAGCCTGCAGCGAACGCTCCTGAGCGTGACCGAAGTCGGCAAATGCACTACCTTTTTCTTCCAAGACGAACGCACCAGCTGACGCGTCAATGACGCTGCCCTGTGCGACGTGCATCTTCTGAAGCACGCTCCGCGAGCGCTCATACACAACCAGGAAAAGGCCAGCTGTGGGTGCATCACGAAGGGTAGTTGGCCAGAAACCAGTAAAGAGACCTCGTATGCCAAGGGTCCGCCAGATATCGGCTAGGGAAGAAGTGATACCTCCTTTGGAATGTATAACGCTCGATTCCATTCGCGTCTTAACCACGGTCATCGGCATCAGCAAGAAGCCTACAGCTGATCGAGCTGCTGCGCCTGCAACCATGTTTCCGCCTATCGAGTTGGGCAGCTTGGGTCTTATTTGACTAAGAAAGGCAGAGTGAGTAAGGACACATTGTATCGCTCGATCAGCATTCACTTAAGAGCTGCAAAGTAAAGTGCTACACCCGGCACTAAAGAAACACGTCGGATGTAAGCTTTCGTGATATCGATATATTCCTGTCGCAAGTTGAACATACCGTTCCTGGTATAAGGTGTCAGCGACCGACAGAGAAGGGTGTGTATGGAGATCTACCTCGCGATAGTTGGCGTAGTACCTCGCCAGAGACCCAGTACTCCATCTTTGCGCAGAACGTCTTTCGCAACTTGGAGAGTAGTATTGCTAAAGTATACCAAGTTCTCGCATAAGCTTTGCGTAAAGGGTGTACCGATCTTCTCGTCATACCCGATTCTTGTAAGGCCAGAAGGTTGAGCAGAAGGTGCAGCGCCTTGTTGGAGACGTGTTCGCAGCAGATCCAGAGGCTGATATAAGTCTTGTTAGGCCGCGCGATACAGGAAAAGCCGTCCGTTTCTTTGGGAGATCTTGCCTGAAGAACCACGCAGCTCGCAAAACCAGACAAAGCTCCCGAGATCAGCGCCGTCTGTGGTTTGGCCTTTGCATTCCGAGTAGAGCTCTCCTGCATCTACTCTCTGGCGGCCTTGCTGGATTGGCGAAAGCCAAAAAGAGGCGCGAGCTTGCAGTAGCCGGCGATCCGAATACGGTACCAATATGTGCATCAAGCTTCCTATATCATGGCAGTCTCCTCTCAAGTGATGGATAGAAGATCTAGTGTGCCAGCTGTGGGCTCTGTCTTGGTCACAACCGATACCGGTCATGCTCTTCTGGACCCCATAGCTGCTCTCACCGATGGCATTCCAGGTCGATATAGTCTGCTATTATCTGCTCTACCTCCCATGCAACCCTATATGCCAGCCGCAACTGGACCGCCTAAGAAGAAACGCAGAGTAGCTTCAGAGTCTACACCCAACGAAGCTGCAGGTCTTGCACTCCACGATAAACTGAAGCCATGGTTGGCAGAAGCTACAGCGCAAGTCAGGAATAAGTGGTTGCGGGCAGGCGCAGAGTCATGGCTGGGTAGCACAATTCACGTCAAAGCGACGGAAGCACCTGGAGAAACCCTAGCTGCTTGGACAGACGCGACAGCCAGTTTACTGAATGAGGTATTGGAAGACGGACAGCTGGACGCGCTACAACTTTCCGAAGAAGGTACGGTGACTCTGTACATCGATCAAGTGATTCGCTAATTCCGTACACAACAGAGGAGAAGCATCCGATGGCGAACCTTTTTCACCGCCACGTAATCAATAAGACCAGAGAAGTCCGCGTCTTATCGACAGCCGCCGCTTCTTGGCTCGTCCCGGCCCAGAGTGGCTTCGTGATGGCCGATATGAAGGATTGGAGCAAGATACTAGGAGTAGGAGGTAAGACCTGTATACTACTCAAGTATCCGGAGGAGGTAACCTCAAAGTAAAGCAGGGCTACATCTACCTTGCGATATCAAACTCGCCTTACTGGGTGAGCAGACAGTCTGAATGAAATTGGCTGTATTCTAAGAGGAGGTACAGATCCTCCTTGGCCTAGCGCCTCCGTCCGCAGGTCTTCTCTTTACCAAGACATAGACATATACGATCTTTTCAAGATTGACTTGCCGGCCATTCTGTCCAAGTTATCAGACGGTCCCGTGCTAGTAGGAGTCTGGGTAACGAATCATGCCAAGTACAGGCGCTTTGTCAGTGATAAGCTCTTTCGGGATTGGAAAATATCGGCAGCGGTGAAGTGGTACTGGGTCAAAATCACAAATAATGCAAAAGGTGATCCGCTCTCAGTTGGCGGACTGCCAGTTTTCCCGCTAGAGGGTAACTCGCCCCGGAGATGTTACGAAGGCCTGATCTTAGGCTTCTGTAACCCACTCGCAAAGCCGGTACCTGAGCTTCCCGACAATCGCGCTTTCCTGTCTGTCCCGCTGGAGCATTCTCGCAAGCCTTTGGTCATAGGTGAGACAGATTACCCAATAATGTGTAGGCTAACCTGTTCCTAAAGATCTGCTTAGGCCATACGTACCGTTGGAGGGACGCCCAGGCCTTGGTGTTCTTGAGCTATTCGCCCGCTTCGTGCCTTCGGGGAGACGTGGTGAAGAGCCTCTGCCCGGAGACTTCTGGCTCAGTGTTGGGAACGAAGCTATCAAGTTCAACGAAATCGGCCGAAGCTGGGAAGTTGCGACAGAGTAAAGCATGGGCTCTGATATTAAAGCCCCTTAAGGCATCTGTATCGAGATATCTGAGCTTGACCGTCACTGGCACTATCCGCTCCAGTAGGCCGATATCCGATTGCGGTCCAACTTGCAGGCATGCTTTGGTAGCTCTTGAATTCGGCACATGGCGAAGCTGTAGCACTAGGGAAATCGTCTGCAAGTCTACTATGTATTCAGGTAGATTACGTTGCAGACAGACTACCTTGAACGACTTACTGCTACCAACACAAGCTCAAGCACGACCAAGGGTACTGCATCTACTACTCTAATCTGCTGGACTGTCTAGGTCTCCAAGGTGCAAAGATCTAATTGCTTTGGTAAACTTGAGATAACCCGCGACGTGTCCTGTCTATGCCTGTCCGATACTTCCGTCATCCTTCACCACCAGGTTCTTTACGCCAGTCTCTAATCCATTGTGATCCTGGATCTCGCCATTGCTATGAGCGAGCTCCAACGCATCGTCATCTCGGGCATTCTTGAGAGCTGACAGAGTCGACGCTGGACCTTCTCGCGTTGTGACGAAAGAATCGGCGCTATCTGCTCTTGTTCTGCCAGCCGGCGAGTCGGCCAGAGATTCGGACTGTCCGCCCAGCTTGGAAGGCGTGGATGGAACAGAAGTTGATGCAGGATCAGGAGAGGTGGGCGATGGCTCCACGTAGTCTGGAGCTGTCGCAGCTTCAGGTGGCTCCCTATATCCCTCCGATCTGACCGAGTGGGCCGGTGACCCTGGTCCGCTCAGATTACTGCCGTTCGCATTGGACATCGCAGCAGATACGGGAGTCTTCAGCACAGGCTGCTCTGGTGCGCTAGTCTGCTCTTCGCCGCCTTTTATCAGGAATTCAGACACGCCGCAATGGCCATTTCCGAACTTCTGCCATCGAGCGAATATCTCCTGTCTCCTGTTATTCGTTGCCTCAATGATATCAGGGAAGTACTGCTCGTGCTTGTAGACGAAAGACGAGTCGCCCTTAAAGTTTGCTTTCTCGAGCTGCGCAGGCGGCACAAGTGTACGGACATCTGGGTTGAAACGCATCTTGTCCCTGGAAGTAAGCATGATCAGTATCGCTCAATGACACCACACCGCCAGCGTCAACATACTTTGTGACAGGATCCACGAAGGGTGATACGAGACGATAGAAGCCCCAGAAAATCGCTGAGCGACACTGTCAGTTTGCGTTACTGTAAACTCTGCGCGTAGACACTGACTCGGCACGTTTATGCAGATAGCTCGCCCCAGTCTTTCGCAGTAGTAGGTCTGCAAGATCTCCAGGACCTTCTTTGACTGTCCTAAGGGTGCTGGCTGGACTGATCCCATATCGATGAGCTGTATTTATTGATAAAATTTCAGGGTTTCTCCCAAAAGCATCAAAGTATGCAGCTTACCAAGCACAAATTCTCGACTCCGGCAGGCATCAGGTCGACCGTCCTCTCCAAGGTCCACACCACATGCTGTATTTGAGCATGAGATGTCTTTGTCTGTAAACAGGTACAAAAGAAGCAGATATCAGCTTTCTTGGGACAATCCGTTATCTCCGGAGGAAAGGTACGCACATTTTGCCTTGCTGGAAACATGTACAGACACGGTCGCTTGTGGATGTCCCATCCCATCACAAACTCCTTGCCTGTTTCACCTTCTACCGAAATGATTTCGGGTTGTTTGGTCAGGCCGTCGACATCAAACTCTCTTCGCCATGCCATAGTTTCTTCGCATCGCGCAATAGCAGCCGCAAGCTCCCATTTCTGAGCTCGTAGAAAGCGCTGGCATTCTGTGAGTGCGCAGTAAAGCGTAGAAAACGGATGGTCAGCTTGGCCGAGCGATGTCTTATGGTTTCTCGGA
This sequence comes from Erythrobasidium yunnanense, assembly GCA_001600175.1. NCBI lineage: Eukaryota > Fungi > Basidiomycota > Cystobasidiomycetes > Erythrobasidiales > Erythrobasidiaceae > Erythrobasidium > Erythrobasidium yunnanense. The sequence continues at coordinate 1,208,257 of BCJC01000001.1, forward strand.
CATGTCGAATAGGAGGCGCATCAACGTACGCTCGTTCGTGAGATAGCACTTCTCAGCATCAGTCAGCGGCGCTGTGCTTGACACGCCTAGGTCCAGAGGTTTTCCAAGCCAGTTCTTTGGGTCTTTGGACTGCTTAAGTCGCTGTTTCTGCGCACTTCTCGCGTCCTTGACAGTGTTAGGAACCTTGAATCCTGGTGTATTGAGATGCTGTATGACTGCTTCGAGCTTGCTCTGCTGTTCTGTGGTGAGGTCGGCTCGCTTTGCTGCAAACGACGAGTTCGCATCTGGCTGCGTCGGCGCCGTGTAGACTGCTGTATCGCTCATCGCGTCGCAGATTCAGAGTAAGTCTGAGGTGAAACGAGTACGAAAGAATCGATGCGAAGCAAAGGAACACAAAGCATTATCGCCGAATTGGCTTTGGTAGATTCCGTTAAGTATCGGCCAGCTTACCCAGAATCTACATTAACAATATACCGATAGAGCGCTGGCTACCCTCTCATTCTGCGACCTCTGCGCCTATTCTGCCATCCTATCAACACGTGACAGCGCGCATGTATCTAGCTTCCATATATCTCGGAGGTCGCTCGTTGTACATGCCTGCCTTTCTTCGTCGGGAGCTAGGAAAGCCGAATGTCCTTCCCGTCCGAGTGGGAGCTGACCGTTAAGAGCATGATTGTCATGCAATGCCCGTATGTAGAGCTCTCACGTACTATTGCAGTACGCCAGGCTTCAGTTGAGAGGGCCAAACTGTACTGAGTGCTCGAAGCTGGCCGTATGACTTATCATGACTGAAGGACCTGTAATAACCAGCCATGCTGAATCGCTGCTATGGGGCTGCGGGCGTATCTTGCTTGACCACGCTGCCGCCATAGTATAGACGGTCCACCACGTCTTTAATAAGCCAATCGAAGCCTTCAGATATGCCATCGCCTGTTTGAGCACTGCAAGGGACGACATGCCAGACGTGACTCTTCAGAGAAGCCAGATCGAGGGCCTTGAAGACAGCAGAGGTAGTTAGTCAATGGGCGTGGGTAGCCTGAACGAGTAGATATGCAATGTCCACCTTGGCAATGTCCTGCCAGTCAGGCGCGCCGGGCACATCTTGTTTATTTGCAAACAGAAGCAGGGTAGCTCCAGCAAGTCTCTGTTTGGTACGCTTTCAGCTAGGTAGCCTCTTTAAGGCAGTCTCCTGATAGCATACCTCCTCCTTGAGCAGATTGAAGAGCTCATACCTCGAATCCGCCAAGCGGTGGGAGTCATTCAAGTCTACCACCCATATGAGCGCGTCCGTCTCTTCAAAGTGATTCTTCCAGAACGGACGAAGAGAGCTTTGTCCTCCAACATCCCCTACAAACACACTTCAGCCAGTTCTATCAGACTGGAGGATTAGACAACGGACAGATGTGGAGGGTGTATTGGCCGTAGATGAGGGTCTTGATACTGAAACCAAGAGTAGGAGCAACTCCTGATATATCCTGATTCAGTGCGCGCTTGACGATAGTGGTCTTTCCGGCATTATCAAGGCCGCTGCCAAAACCCATCAGAGTGCAATCATAGCGGGTAGATGTGATGCTACGGACAGCATGAGGACGCGGATGGAGCGTTCTTTGCGTTTTGCCTTGCGGATGATGGAGAGTAGCCCGACCATATCGCTTTCTTCTCTCTTGTTTCAGCACCAAATCAAGCTAGATCAGACACCGCGATGGCGTCCAAATCGTCGACGAAGAAGCTGCGAGCGTGCTTGCTGTGCTCGTTGATCCAAACGCCCAGCGAGTTTCGTCGAGACGGCTGCCTCAATTGCGAGCCTTTGCAGGTGAGTTGGGAGCAGCAAGAACAGCGACGAAACAACGACGAGATCTGATTGTCAAGCAATCATTGTGGCTGCATAGATGAAGGGCGATAAAGACCGCGTTCTCGAGTGCACAACGGGCACCTTTGACGGGCTCATCGCTATGGTCAATCCGCAGGATAGCTGGGTGGTGAGCTGGCATTTCAACACATCCACAGCGATATGTCAAGCTGACTCATGATCCTTGTGTGCTCGCAGGCCCGCTATCAGCGTATAGGTACATCGCATGGATCGAGTGTGGAAGTACCGCCAACGCAAGACTGACCCTTTCCTATCCCCCTCACCATTCACAGACAAGCTCGCTGCTGGGGTGTACGCCGTTCATGTCTCTGGTCAGCTCCCAGAGCACGTAGTCGATGATCTTGAAGCCGCAGGCATCTCCTACAGACCGAGAGACGCTCAGGATTGATGAAGCAGATGGGAGGGCGTATAGCTACCGTGACTTGTTCGGTACATGTTGTTGTCGTAGGCCGCTCTTCGTAGCCAAAAGAGCGCCGTATACATTTCGTTTAGACCTACTTCAAGTGATTTACCGGCCCGCAAGTACATGGCTAATGGCGTCCCATCGTGGAGCGGTTCACCTTCCGTCGTTCGTTGCGCCCGTCTCGCGTTTGTGCGATCTGGCTTCAGCTGACTGTTTCATCGTCGTTTCCTTCGCAGGACCAGGCCATCAGCGGGATTGGTGCTGGCTGTGCGTCGACGCTGCTGCTGAATCCTCTCGATATCCTCAAGACTCGCTTTCAAGTCGCGACTGGCTCGACACGGTGTGGTATATGGCCGACCTTGACGAATATCGTCCATAAAGATGGCTTCAAAGGTCTTTACCGCGGACTTGGTGTCAACATGACCGGAAACGCTGCTAGTTGGGGTCTATACTTTCTCTGGTCTGTCTTACCTCTTCTCTTTCGCAAGACTTCTTCCTGACAAAGCATGGTCATAGGTATACTATGCTGAAAGAACAGGCCGGAGCAAGTCAGCCAGGCGTCAAGCTCAATGCTGGACAGCATCTTGCTGCGTCTGCGACCGCTGGTGCGAATAAAGCCGTTACCTTCGCCTGTAACCTTCCTAATAGAAATGCATCACAGGTGTTATTACAGCATTCATGACCAACCCGCTCTGGGTAGTCAAGACAAGGATGTTCACCTCCTCACGTTCAGATTCAGCGGCCTACAAGAGCATATGGGGTGCGCACTAAAACACAAACGATGAGTAGAGTTTACAGCTAAGTGATTCTTACAGACGGCCTTACCCGAATAGCTCGATACGAAGGTATTCCAGGCCTGTGGAGAGGCACTGTGATGGCCGTAGTGGGTGTCTCGAACGGAGCCATCCAATTTATGGCCTATGAAGAGCTCAAGAAATGGGGAAGAGAACGCAAAATGCAGAGAGGAGTAGGGGAAAGTGAGGCAGTAGACTTGGTGAGGTCCTATGCTATAGCTTCATATATGCACTCAGCTCACGGAAAGCCCAACAGAGTAATCTCGAATATATCGGGATGTCCGGGTCTGCCAAGATGTTCGCCATCGCTCTTACGTACCCTTACCAAGTAGTACGGTCCCGTCTGCAGGTACGTCAACTAGCAACGCCTGTCGGAAGCGATAATTGACCGACTGGGTACCTCGCAGTATCTGGATCTTCAGCAATCACGGCCGTCCGGATCTACTTCTCTACCCGTCCTACCATATACATCGATACGGGACGTCATACAACGCACATATCGCAACGAAGGGCTCAAAGCCTTCTACAAAGGTCTAGCACCCAACGCACTGCGTATCTTGCCCGGGACCTGCGTGACCTTTGTAGTATACGAAAACCTCAGTGTGAGCTGGCTTATGACTTCTCAGCCATACACAGTGATTCATCTTGCCGACTTCCACAGGCTCTATTGCGCAGAAAAGCAGAAGAACGGCGTTAAATTGGCATACACCTCGCAACCGCAAACAGATACCTGGTCTCTATACCCGCTAAGTGTATCCCTGTATCGTTACAGATCAAGACGTGTTGGTTAATTCGTGATGAAACGCTGGCAAATACTGGCACGACTGATGACAACGCAATGCGACTGTTTAGACCGGCGACCCTCTGAGCATCTCGGCTTATTACTGGACAAGCCGATCTTGTTGACATGCGTATTCAACTGATCCATAGTGCTACAAGTCTGCTTGGATGCTAGGGGTACCGAAGTGACATTCGCTGTCAGGCTTGAAGCAGCTTGACAGCTTAGCAACTTGACAGCTTAAGCCAAACACACCACTAACTATCACCACACTCCACCAAGCATGCTAGTCGGAAATGATCTGTCTGCGACCTGTTACACTAAAATCCGGTCTAGCAACTGTCGTTGCCAAACAAGCTCACTACAACAAGCTGCAGTCTGATACCCTCTTACTCTTTCCTTCGCTTCTTTTCCATCCTGCTCCATCATGCTCCGATTCCATCCTGCCGACACCTACTCAGACACGGTCCCGTTGTTGAGCAGCCGCTCAGAGGCTCAAGGGTACACCAAGCCTGCTAGTCGTTCTCTACGCATAGAGAAAGTCTCTCAACGGGTGCGATGGTAGCATCGACGGCTGATCGATCTAGAGAAGCTCATTCTTGATATTGCTCTTCCAGATTTTGAAGGGTCTGGCTAGAGCGTTTCCTGCATATCCGGTACTTCCGCATCCACACGTCATGTACCAACAGTATACTCCCTCCTTCGGCTATCTGGGAAGCAGCCGCAAGGTGATTCAACAGCGCAGCTTGCTGGCCGAGTTGCGCGAGTATAAGCGGAAGTACAGAAAGCTGGTATAGCTGGGCATGCTAGACATAGATAGGCATGTTATACATGAGGTGGCGAAGGTTATGCCCAGCATCATGGTGTTGTCCGGACTGACTGACGGCGGATGGTTTGCAGGGCATCTGAGGAGATGGAATCGAGCTCAGACGCTGCATGAGCTCTGTGTAGGCTGCTCAGAGAACGCTAGGATGCAATATCGTCTTCTTCTCGACCATCTTTTTTTTGTATTGTGGGGATGTATCGAGCCAGGTCGTCTTCTTCCCGCTATCTCGAAGATGTAAAGCAACCTTTGCAGGAGTATCCAAATTCTTTACGGCCTTGAAATCCTTGCGAGCGCCTTCAAGCACCTAAAGGCGTGAGATGAGCAGTTGATGGAGCTGGCAGCTGAATGAATGAAAGCTGCTCGACGGGAACCGTCATGCGAACAGAGGAGATGACAATTAGCAACCTACGATAGTGACTACAACACTACTACGTGGTCTCAGTCGACGTACACATCCTTTGCGCGCTCCTGCCTTTGGTCCATGCCGCTCCTCCGACTTCGGATCCCTCGTCCTATCGGACAGCCCAACTCTGCTTGCGGTCGGCTTACAGGACGCTGCACTCTGCTGCTTGTCTCTGCTCCAATCACTGCTCGTATTTCAGGAGTTATCACACCAAGTAGGTCGACATCTAGTGCGGCTATACATCCAAGTTGACGCCGCTTTCTCCTCTGTTTCAGACGCCCTTCTTTCAGCTCTCGAAACATTTGCGTCCATCACCTATTAAATATCATCACCATGGTCTCGATCCTCGCATCCGCAAATCCTGCCACCATCGTATGTCGCTCTTCAAATCCTCAAATGCGGGCCATTCTCACTGTCCTTGGTTTCGCAAAGACGGTCGATGCAATGGAGAACGACAGAACAGCTGCATTGCAAGCCATTCGCATTGCTGAGCGCTACAATCGCTTGTGCAGATACTCGCAGGCCGCTCCTTCATGGCTCCGGTTGACGGACAAATACTTCCAGCTGCAACTGCAGAGAGGCGGACAGACACTTCGTGAAGTCGAGAAGAGAGAGCAGATTACGGTGGAGAGCGTGGTGGATCTAAATCTGCAAAAGATCACGGCACAAGCATAGTAGTGGTCTTTCCAAACGTTTCCGTCTTCGTCTCTTCACTGCACCGCAACATTTGTTGTTATAGCACCTCATACGTCTGTATCAGAATAGTGTCATTATAGTTCTACTTCTCTTTCCACAGGTTTTCCTCATCCTTTCATACCTTTCCCTTTCTCCGTACAACCCGGCCTGCATCCTTTCTCCCATCCAAAGCTACCTACTTCCTTGTTCGTCTATGCATCTGCTATCGTCTTCAACGCTGTCCATTACACTGACTGACCATCTTCAGGCGGAGGTGACAGGCGTTTGCATGACCTGACCACGAAAGCGCAGGATGCAGTACATAGCGCCCACTATCTCTCTCGAACTGGCTCCATACGCAAACGCTCCAACCAGTATTCTGGTGTACAGAGGCAAGGGCGTTCTCGTTCGAAGATGCAAAACTCGAGAGGTGCGTGCTAGTAGAACTCGGTATCTGCCAGTCTTGATACTGAAGCCGTTTGTAGGAGGCAGTGCAGTTGGCTATCGAAGAGTTTGCGCTCAACTGCGACCCTAGATCCGTATCTTTGACAACGTTCGTCGGTGTTCAAGGCCGCGAGGTCGAGATCGGACAATCCGCGTTCGCTTTTCTCAAAGACACCATACCAATCCACGTTCATGTGAAGGAGGAAGATGCTAGCGATAGTAAGCGACCTTGCAGCAGTGTATATGATCGTGCTAATATGTAGCGAAGGTCGGGAGACCGCTCGATGGCCTGCGGTCTCCTTAGATCCGCAGCCCCTAGAATACTTTGGCGAGTCTGTCCAATCAACTCTGCCAACGCAACTACCGCAAGATGGGCTAGCAAGTATAAGCAAGCAGAACAACACAGAGTCATCGCAGAGCTATACGCAAACACTCGAAGAGTCCGTAACAGACTGGAGAAAAGGCTCTTCGGCAACTTCAATTACAGCTACTTCCGTTCACGACACCCCGCGCGAGATTCTACCGACCTTGAGGTGCCCAGACGAGATGACTATCTCCAATGCTTCGCCTCCAGACAAGTCCCTGCCTTCCGCGATACCCGAACAGCCGACCAATGGAAAACCGAAGAACTGGGATTGGCTCAAGAAAGCTGGTGCTGCTATAGGTGTTGGTCAGGGCAAATCGGCAACAATAGATGCAAAGAAACAGTCTCGAGAGGCGATGGAGGTGATTCCTGTTCCAAATGCTAAGGCTACTTCGGTGGCCGTGGATGAATCAGAAGATGAAGGCACTTCGTCACCTGCCAGTCCACCGAAAGCAGCCGTCTCAAAGCCCCTTAAGCCGTCTCGGGCTCCGTCGAACAAAAGCGCAGCCATGCTTGACAACTCCTCCGCGAGAGGCAACAGCTCAAGACGCCAGTCCTTGGTCGCTGCTACCAAGCAGAAGAGTCGAGAACCTAGCCCAACAGCAGCAAAGAAGCCGCAAAAGTCCAGAGGAAAGGGAGCTCCTCCATCCCAGCCTGTCTCCCCATCTATCTCGGGTGAAAGCGCAGGATCGGATTGGGGTCCAGGTGGTCTTGTGCTGGAAGAGGATGGGTCAACTTGGCAGACTGACTCCGTTGCTAGCAGCAAAGTCGATGGATCTTGGTGGACCAGGTCGACACCTTCCGTTGCCAGTTCATCAAACAGGGGCAAGGTTGCTCTAAAGCCCCTGCACTTGGCAAGATCTGGCAGTATAGCAAGTAGTATCAGCGACGGGCCCAGCCAAGGAGGAACGAGCCAGAACGGACGCGCACGCGACAAGCGGTCGCCTAAGTCAAATCGTCCCACAAGACCATCCCCGCTCTCGTCTCCGCGACAGCCTCGGCAGAAAGGCAGTTCTCGCAAACGCGGACAGTCACCAGTGCGTTCGCCAGTGGAAGCACAGGCCACGCGAGCAAGACCAATGCCCGACGACATGCCTGAGTCACCCGCTTCATCAAAACGTTTTACGAGAGCTGCGGACCAGCTAGATGGGTTTGCACTGCAACAAGCGCCTAAACGCATGCCCAAAGGTAGGGCAGAGGATTCGGTCCCTTTAGTGCCGATTGCGCCTCCCGTTGCACCCAATGCCGCCAGTGGAAAGAACAAGAACAGGAGGAGTGCTCTGATAAGCAAGCCCGAGGTTCCTGTCGAGAAGGCCGAGGACGACTGGCCCAACACGCCAGTAGCAGAGGCGCCGATCGCTCCCGCTCAGCTAAAGAAAGTACCTCCGCGAGCACCAAGACGACAGCCTACGCAGAATGATGCTTGGACCAAGCAAGGATTAGGAGCGGTTCCCGCCTTCCATGATGCACCTGTACCCCGGAGACAGCGTAAGCTCTGTGCATTTCAAGTCGACCATAGTTGACATTTTCATTAGGTGACGAAGCCCGCCCAACAAGTAACGAAGAAGCAGCTGCGGAAGAGGCGCCAGTCAAAGCCCGACTTCCGCACCAGGCTATACAAGGCGGCCACTTTGCTCGAGCAGCGTTTGCCGCTCGCAGACAGATGAGCAGTACGCCGTCTGAAAGATCTCCTACGGGCTCTAGTCGATCCACAGCTAGTTCTCATTCGTCGGCGCCTACCACGCAGTCCAACCGTAGCGCGAGGCATCATAAGCGAGGTGACATGAGACCAACACATCCTCCTGCCCGACAGAGAAGCTCATTATCTTCGCTGCAAGACTTTGTTCCAGCTGAAGTGAGGGAGGAAGAGGAAGATTCGATTGCTGGAACAAGTTTGCAAAGGAGTCAAGCTACAGGCACATCGGTAACGGACTCAGAAATGATTGGTACTTCATACACTGGCACGGAAACGGCCAGTGGAAGCGGCAGTTGGATGTCTGGTAGTTCGCTGCCTTCCATAGCAGAGTCGGAAGCTACCGTTCAGGAGGGTACTAGCTGGGCTACCAGCAGTACCATACCCGCGAAGGTGAAGGGTGGGAAAGTACAGCGCACCGCCTCTATTCTGTCGCAATCGACAGCTCTTTCGCGAGATTCCTACGCTGCGGGAGAAGCCGACACAGTCTTCTTAGATAGAGTGATACTGGGGCCGATGGATCTAACTTCTCCCAATCGTAAAGGGTCTCAACTCGTACTGAAGGCTTCCCCGACAACTTCTCAGCTTTCGATAGAGTGGAAGCAAGAGAAGAAGACAGTCGTCAGTCTATGCTTCCAGGCTCTAGCAAGCGTAGCTCTGCCAGGGCCTGATTGCAGGGAGAAGTTTATTATCTTGCGACCGAAGACTGGACAGGTGAAAGAAGTATTGTTGGAGCTCGACAAGGGCAATCTACTTCACTTCCAGCGCTTTATCCTGATCATCATTATGGGTGAAGGTGCAGAGATTGAGCATCTGCAGGAAGATGAGTTCCTAGATATCGTGGAAGCCAATGGGTGGTAATAACGACGCTCTAGCTAGGCTTTTGGCGTTGTCTGCGGTCTTGCTCGTAACGATCTCGAAGCGCGAAGATTTAGCATGGACCTCTCGCTCAACTTTGCAGAAGCTCCAGCGTCTTCATCGTCGTCATCGCGGCTGCCAGGGAAAGCAGCGAAGGGAGGACGATGGACGGACCGAATGAAGGCGTCGCAGCAGGCCAGAAAGCAAGTCAAGAGCGCAGCATCGGCGTCGACTTCACATCAGAATAGTGGTAGTACCAGCAGCAAGAAAGCCCCGAAAGAAGCACCTCGCCAGTCAACGCAAGATCAAGCAGAACCAGCGCCTGAATTGCCGGTGAAAAAACTTCAAAGTAGCAAAAAAGCTGGAAAGGCTCGAGAACGTAGTGATAATAACGATACTGTACCACATCAAATTCACGATGCTGCACCTGCTGCCGTTGGTCCGTCTGCAAAGCGCCAAGTGATAAGCTCGCTGTTTTCCAATCTGCAAAAGGTCACACCGTCAGAAAGCAGCCAGCGACCTGATGTATCAGCTAGCACTACTCTTCTCACTCCTTCCAACGCGCCCAGCTTGGCGGATAGCTTCGCCGACATGGACATCCCGCCAGAGATAGTTGCACATCTTACGGGCAAGATGTCGCTCTCCCATCCTACTACAATACAGAAGCTAGCTGTACCTTTCCTATGCAATCCCGAGTCCTCAAAGAAGGATGCTCTACTCCAAGCGCAAACGGGATCTGGCAAGACACTGGCATATCTTCTTCCCATCATACAGGACATGTGTCAGCTCTCAGAGCATTTCGCAAAGATGGGCAAGCCAATAGAACGGAGTGTAGGAACAATGGCTATTATTCTCGTGCCAACGCGTGAGCTGGCCAACCAGATCTTCGAAGTCGCATCGAAGTTGCTGGGTTTCTCGAGCCAAGCCAAAGCCAGTCATCGCTGGATCACTCCTGGACTCCTTACTGGAGGTGCACATAGGCAGCACGAGAAGGCACGGCTGCGTAAGGGAGTGCCTCTTTTGATCGCTACGGTATGTCCGGCCGGACTGCGAAAGGCGCGAATCGTACTGACGTCTTGCAAACAGCCTGGACGTCTACTGGATCATCTGGAAACGACTAAAGCCTTTCGCATAGCAGGCGAAACCATTCGGCAATCAGCGGATGTTGCACGACCTAAGAGAACCCAGGAAGTGCAGGATTCAGATGAGGAATTCGCTTACGAAGATCAAGAGACTTCTCATACTCCCGGCGATGCCGAAGATGGATATATATCCTCCGACGAGGACTTCGAGAGCATGGCTCGCTCGCGTTCACATCGGACCGCTGCTGCTGCCGCTGCGAAGCAGAGTAGCAAGGTCGTACCTCCCGAAGATCCCCTATTAGCCCTTCGCTGGCTCGTGCTGGATGAGGCAGATAGGTTGATGGACATGGGCTTTGAGCCGCAAATAAGCTCAATCGTCCAGCTGCTGGAGAGCCGCCTGGACACTAGAAAAGCCAAAGCAGTCAAATATGCCAATCGCGGAGCAGTCACCCATCGGTTGACTTGCAAAGCTCCCGCACAGGTACAAATAGCTGGCAGAAGGACTATACTATGTTCAGCTACGGTGGAAGAAAAAGTGGAAAAGCTGGCGGGCATTGCACTGCGCGAACCCCTACTTATCAAGGGCGATGACCGGGGCGGACCGACAAACAATGCAGGAACATCTGCTACGAAATACGCACCTCCAAGCCAGCTGGCGCAGAGATATGCGATCATCCCGCCGAAGCTCCGATTCGTCGCTCTCGTTGCCCTTCTGCGTCAAACTCTTCTGGCACCATCATCGAATGTGAAACAGAAAGTGCTGGTCTTCATGTCTTGCACAGATGCAGTAGACTTTGCTTGGACATCCCTGGGAGGCTTGAAGATGGGACGCAGCGAAGGAGGCGAGACCTCCAAATCGGCAACAGAAGCCAAAAACACAGACGGGTTAGCTGCCAAGTCGTCCCTCTTGCCCGGCACACCCATTTATCGACTTCATGGTAGCTTGGATCTACGAACGCGACTGGCGAGCTTGAAGAGCTTCGCGTCATCTGCAGCGGATTGCTCAGTCCTTCTCTGTACAAGTGTTGCCGGACGGGGTCTAGACGTCGAGAATGTTAGCTGTGTCATACAATATGACCTACCTACCGAGGTGAGTGCAGGGCTTCGATTGCGTAGACAAACCTGCTGACTCAAGTTCCTAGGGTGGTGTGAACGAATATATTCACAGAGTCGGACGTACAGCTAGAGCTGGGACGGCGGGGCAAGCTTGGGCTTTCCTGATGCCAAACGAGGTTGGCTGGGTGGACTGGGCTAAAGCAGGCATGTCGCAGCTGACAGAGCCAACCCAACGTGGAGTAAGCTTGCAGGAGACCGACGTCTCTGGTATCCTGCGCGCTGGCTTTGGAGGAGGCAAAGATACTACCGATTACGAGACGCGAGCAACGGATGTACAGATGGCATACGAGCGTTGGGTAGTCTCGGATGAGGCTGTGAGTCGTTTTTGTTTTGGCTTGTTGGGCTGGACTGATGAAGGATCTTCAGAACACCCGTTTGGCTAAAAAGGCGTTCGCGAGTCATATCAGGGCGTATGCCACCCATCCAAGCGAGGAAAAGCAGTTCTTCCACGTCAAGAGTCTGCATCTCGGTCATCTGGCCAAAGCTTTCGGTCTTCGGGAAGCTCCAGCTGGGATCGGCGGAGGAGGTGGTGCGTCCAAGCCCAGCTCCGAGCCAAAGGTTCTACAAACTGTCGGTCGCAAGAAGCGGAAGCATGACGAGACTATCGAGAGCACTCCAGCTGAAGACGTCAGTGCGAATAAGCGACCAGCTATTCCAAGGTCCGGTCGGGCCCTCGAAGGGAGAGGCAAAGGGCTTCGTGGCCCCAAAGCAACCGTACGCGATGACTTCAATATCGCTAGCACCGAAGCATTGGCATCTATGCTCGTCAGCAAGAAGAAGAAATAAGCCTCATGAATCAAATGTTGTTGAATACATACAAAACAGCGTATTCTGGTGTCTGTTCTACTATCCTACCAGACTAGTTGCGAACACCAGCACACTTTCAAGAACGACGATTTGCAACTCGCGCTTCAACTGGCATAGCTACCAGCAAACTGCTCTTTCCGGGAATATCGTAAGAGGACCCTCAATGCAGGCCCTCCAAGACGTCCTTGTCCCACACCCAAGCGATGAACTCGGACAATGTAGCAAAGTGCTGTCCATCTACTGTCGGTAATTGGCGATTGTGGAAGTCTTTGGTAACGGCAAGCCTCGATACCAATTGCACGGCTCCAGCTCTGGGTGCGCGAATCTGCGAATAACGGCGCAGAACTTCTGGAATCTGTTCAGGAGATGTCTTGGCCAACAATACACCCAGGACCGCTGAATCTTCAATAGCCTGGCGACAAGAACACTGTCAGCCACCCTTCAACAGACTCTACCGATGGTTCATACCATATTGACGCCTGGCGGTCCGATTATCAGCATAAGACAACTTGTCTGCAGAGCAGGACTTACCTTGTCCGAGCGACGGTGTCATTGCATGAGCTGCATCTCCCAGTATGGCAAGTCGTCCATTCGCGTACGTGTCCAGAATCTCCCGATCTGCTATTCGCCATGTTTTGACTTGCGTATGCTGCTTCATCAGTTCTAGTATGCGTTCCACTTCTTGACATACTCCTCCAGGAGCCTTGTTTATGTTAGTCACGACTTCCTCATGGCTAGTGGCTACATCACATCAAAGGTTTGGTCAAATATGGTCACAGAGCAACTATCGATACTCACGAATGCTCCATCCAATCTCTTGCGTGCTGAACAAGCTCGGTGGGCACAGTATCACGACGTTGGCGATCGTCGAGTTGCGGATAGGATAGACCACTACCCTGAATGGTCCGGTGCTATACATGCTATGACGTTTCATTAATGGAGCCAGGCATTCCTCTCGGGAGAAGAGGTCCGCATCGAGCTGAAATCGATATGCATATGCAGCTGTGACGAGCTGGATCCAGTGATCGGTCAGCTTGTAGCACGGGAGGGCATCTACCCACTGCCTACATTGTCTTTGTCCGGGACCATCATACTGCGACACACAGTCTTAACTCCGTCAGCGCCCAATATCACATCTCCCTGCAGTATACGACCGTCTTCCAGGGTTACGATTCCCCTTTCCGCATCGATTTCAGTGACCTTGGATCCATTGACAATTTGAAGCCTTTCGCCGCAAGTGCGCTTAACTTCTGACAAGATTGCAGCCTGCAAATCGCCCCGATGCACATGCAGCCATCCTCCACGCCTGCCACAACCGAAATCAGCGAGACGGTTTCGTTCACCACCCATACTCACTTCTCCACTTCAGCAGCCGTACTGGTCTTTGCTGCATCTACGAGTACGAAGCCAAAGATCAGCATGAAATTAGGCGGAGAGGCGCCAGGTTTGGCTCACCATCTCTGACTTGGCCAATTCGCAGATCAAGATCGGCGCCGCCGCCCTGCAATCCTACTTTAATTTTGAGCGGTGTGGTGCAGTTTAGTACCTACCGGTGATGAATCCCCTAACCCGGCAGCCTCGAAGTCCATGAATTTTCGCATAAGCTTCATTCCGTTTGGCATAATAGTCCTGTTCGCTGAGTTGAGCAATCGGGCTTCTACATAGTGCAATGACCTACAGTCCTGCTGAGTAGTTATCAGCAAGCAGTATAAACCATGTCGTTATGTATGGCTTGCGGTCTCACCGGCGCCGACTTCGGATATGATCTCTGCTCTTTCCACGAGCGTGATTTCATGCTCCCCATTGGCGTAATGCTGTAAGCTAAGGGCAGCAGCCAAACCGCCCAAACCGCCTTTGGCGTGTTCCAGGTGTCAGACACGTACGTCAAGACGCCCAATCTGCCTTACAGCCAACGATGATCACTTTGAGAGGCATTGAGAGCGAATGCGGCACAGGCAAGCAAGGTACAGAGGTTGGCGAGCCCCAGAGCTGAGAGCAAGCAGGTCAAGGAGGCCCACATCGGAACCCGCCCGATATGGGCTTAAAACAAAACGCAACCGTAAAATCCGAGCAATAAGGAGAAATGTGTAAAGAATGCACAACAATGAGGATCGAAGACGTCTGGCATTGAAAAGGAAGGCTCCAATCACGACGCGAACTAGTCATACAGGACATGGGCCTCGGCTGTCTGTTGTAGAAGACGCCTACGGGCCGTCTTGCCGCTCTCTGGCTCCCCTTGCAATTCCTTCCGAAGCATATCTATCTGCTTCATTAAGACCTCAGGGAACGACAGCTTCTTTTGCTCATCCCCGGCCAGAGTCAACAGGGCCGACACGCTTTTTAACGAAAGTAAGTCATGAGCTGCATATGACTGGAAGTGGCTTACAATGCTTCCTTCAAGTAGGCGAAGCTAAAGCCGTCTGTCTTGTCAGCTACGCGTTCTGGCAGTTCGCGAGGAAAATCGATCCTCTCGTTCGCCTTGAGCTTGTTCTGCCAATAGAGCGCGTAGGATATGCGTTCTGGGCGGCTTGGATTACCAAATATGCTGCCAGCGCTGTTAGCTGACTGTCTCCCCATTTAGTGCATCGCACTCACTATTTTCGATCGAAGCGAGACGGTCGATTCGACAGAGCGGGATCAAGGCGATCAAAGTGATTAGTCGTCCCGATCAGAAGTAGTCCGTCGTTATCTTCGATACCGTCGACCTGGTTTAGGAAAAAGGCTCGATTCTGTTTCGTTATGAGGGAGTCCAAATCTTCGAAGATGAGAAGACATGGCGCTTCTTGCCGAGCGCGCCCAAAGATCATGCTTATACCTAATGTGGAACCATTCTCAGTGCGAGCAGAGATCGTCCACGAGTGCCTGACCCAGTTCATCGCCGGCGTATGCTGGATACGCAATGTGAGTTCTAGTCATCAAAGAAGCGGCAGTACTTACTATGGAAGCTCCGGACGTATAGTAAGGGGAGCTTTACATCTTTCATGATCGCTCGCAAGCTTGTCGTTTTACCGTTCCCAGGCGGCTACGGTAGACGTGAGTGTTGGCCGGAGGCAACAAGTAGATGCACACATACTCCGAGGAATATCAAGCCTCTCTTCCAGCTGACGCCCAAGTCCTTGTAGACTTTCTCCGAAGCATAGAATGATCGGTATTCATGCTGCAACGCGGCTTTCATGTCTTCACTGAGAATAACGTCCGACCAATCAGACTAGAGAGGGCCTTTAAGTACTCGCATATACTCGAAAAAGAAGAGCACGTACCTTCTGCACAGATTCCCATAAGCTAGCATCCTTATCCCAATAGCCCTGATCATAGACGAGCACAACATTGTTCGTGGCAGAAGCGAAGCGTCCGACTTCAAGAATAAGAATATCCGCAGCAGTTTCGGCGTCAACCTGCGCATTGCCAGTGAAACGCGTTTCCCTGTCAGTTTCCAGCGAAGAAGGCAGAGATCGGACGATGATGTGCGTTTGAAATCGCAGGACAAAGGTGTTCTCGACCCACTGCGATATGTCACTGATTGTACCATGGAAGGAAGCTAGAGCTCACGTTTGTTAGGTAGAGATCCAGTTCTACGCCCTTCCAAATTACACGAAAGCCCGCGTACTTGAAGTCGACACCTACATCACCACTTCCAGACCTCTTGCGATAAGGCTGCAAATATTCTTTGTATACGATGAGCTCATTTGGAATCGGTGTGAGGCTGATGAACGATGCATGGCTAGGGTCAAGGAGGTAGCTATAGAAGGCAGGAGCATGCAGTTGCGTTACTGTATAAGATAAAGCGGTCGTGTCGTTGCATCCTGGCTTGAATGCTTCGTAGAGATATGTCGCAGGCACCTGGGCCTGCCCGGAGACTGTAGGAATAGATGGGCATCAGGGCCTTGACGAGATGCGTGATGCCCGAAATGATGACTCTGCTGACAGTGTGTAGCAAATAGATCTTTCTTGGATGTAACGCCGAGGTTGGCTGCCTGACTTGCTGGTCCACTCCGCATAAGAGCTTGATAGTCAAGGAGCGAAGCATACGACTAGAACCTATCTCTTCAGTATGTTCTGATAGCGTAGCGCTCGTATTTCGTACCTTCGTATCCCGGGGACCTGCACCATCCGGATCCGTGATTTGCGACCTCGTGGCATTCACAAAAGCTATGGAGTATGCGAGAATCCAGCATATAGTCAGAGTTCTCACGAACATCGTATCTGCGAAAAGTGAAGCTGCGCGCAAAGGCAAAGTTGGTGAAAGGATACGAGTATATCTGGATTTAGGGTATGTAACGATACACCATGTCACTTCTGCTGCACACATTCTATTAAGTCCAATAGCCTTCACTGCTTGTGCATGTCTTGCCGCATCTCTAGGAACCGCCGCCATTCGTCTTCGGGCATTTCGTACGTATGCCTCGATTCGTCCGGAAAGCTTCTATCTCCGACTTCCTCTACATACTCAGCAATTGCCTTTGGTATAATCTCGGAAAGCTTGATGTACTTCTTGCAGAAACGCGGCACGCGCTCCGTCACGCCCAGCATGTCGGACTGCACTAGCACCTGTCCTGAACAATGCGAAGAAGCGCCAATGCCTGAGCGGTGAGAGCATTAGATTAGCTAAACACGCAGGAAAGGACCTGATTTACCAATTGTCGGTATGCGGAGATCTTCGGTGAGCGTCTTGGCCAGGAGTGCTGGAACCGCCTCTACAAGAACTGCAAATGCTCCAGCGGCTTGTAGGGCCAGAGCCTGCTCCGTCACCTTGACAGCGGATTCTGCTGTCTTTCCCTGCACACGAAAGCCAGACAATGCAGACTGACTCGAAAGTCAGCTGGATGCTTGTAGAAGCAGACGCAGGCCCTCACCTGTCGTTGCGGCATCAAGCCAATGTGCGCCATTACGGGTATACCCATGTCTACCAAGCGTGTCACAAGAGGGACAACGTCGTGACCTCCTTCGATCTTGACAGCCTCCATACCGCCTTCGCGCATCAAGCGGATAGCATTCGTAATACCCAATTCCAACGATGGCTGATGGCTGCCAAAGGGCATGTCTCCGATGAGCAGAGGTGCTTTGGATCCTCGTGCTACCGCTCTGCAGTGATAGAGCATCTCTTCCATGCCAATCTCTGTAGTTGACGGATACCCGCAAGCAACCATAGCCAGAGAGTCGCCCACCAGACAAATGTCGGCTCCTGCTTCGTCCACAAACCTTCCAGTCGGGAAGTCGTAGGCTGTAACCATGCTGATGGGAGCTCGAGATAGATACTTTTGCTGCAATGCGCGAATGGTGACTTTTTTGCGCGACTTGGGGGCAGCCGATTCCGGCGGTCGTGAGCTGTAGGAACGAATATGCCGGAGAGCAGAGGAGCCAGCAGGACGAGGAGATAGGAGGAAGGATTGAGGCAGGATCATTATAGCCGGTGATTTGGAAAGTGTACGCATCATGGCCGGAGCAGCATGCCTGTACATCTGCATCAGATAATCATACTCACACTACGCTTTGCGAGTATCCTACCAGATTTTCTTCGCAAAAGAGCGACGATTTTCGAGGCCGAACCAGCGTCAGAAAAGAGGTATTGACTCGTCGGCCTCCAAAGTGGTACGACTGGTGACAGATGTGGTAATATCTTTGACTTGTTTCGTGACTGAGTGATTCTGCAAAGGTTCCTGGGGCTTTCTTTGATACTTACGAGAGCGAAAGAAGCCTCTCGAGGGTTTACCTTCTTGCAATATTCTAGCTTCTTAGGGAAGAACAACGCTGAACAGATTACACAAGGTTCTGCGAACATATAATACTGCATATCTACTGCCGGCGAACCTCACTGCTCGTGCTGGAGGACCACAATGCTCCAAGACGGTCCGGGAAACCCGATAACTATCAGCTATGCAGACCTTTTGGCAGAAAATACATCCCATCTTGATGAAGCCATCCTTAAAGCTTTTGGATCTGGCCCAGACTGTCTGGGATTGATAGTCTTGCGAGACCTACCGCGCGAGTTTGCCCAGTTGCGAGAGAATGCCCTCAGAGCATCAGCTCGCTTCGCACAAGACACGCCAGAAAAGTCGAGAGAAAAGTATACAGACCCTGAGAGTAGCTACTCTTTCGGTTGGTCGCATGGAAAGGGTCAGCTCTTCCCCTCTCGCATCAGGCATGGAGTCAAACAAGGAAGCTGAGAGTGAACGCACTCTTACAGAGATCATGAATGGGAAGCCGGATACGCTTAAAGGCAGTTACTACGCAAATCCGACAATCGATGATCCAGATGTGTCGGAAGCCGAAAGGAAAGAGCAACCCTCATATCTGAGATGCAACATATGGCCCAGCGAGGAGGACTGCCCAGGTTTTGAAAAGTCGTTCAAGGAGCTTGCGCAGTTTATGACGGAGACGGGAAAGCGATTGGCCAAAGCTTGCGATAACCTGGTAGCGGCACATAGCAGTACCAAGTCTATCGAATCCATGATTGCCGACAGTCGGTGTTCCAAAGCGAGACTCCTACATTACTATCCTCCAAATGGTCAGATCATACGCCTCGCCCACGATGCCGAGGCATCGAAAGAGCATCCTTCCGATTCGAAGCAACAAGACTCGTGGTGCGGAACACACAACGACCACTCCCTTCTGACAGCGCTATGCCCTGCAATGTATCTCTTCCACCCTTCACCAGCCATCGGCGCTGATCCCTTGGCTGTACCGGCACCCACAGCGAGTGCAGGTCTCTTCATACATACTAGAGCGGGCAAGACAGTCAAAGCCAGCTTTCCGGCTGACTGTCTGGCCTTTCAGACTGGTGAAGCTCTCCAGCTGCTCACTCAAGGCGAGTTGCAGGCAACTCCTCACTTTGTTGGTGCGGGAAGTGAAGGACCGATACTTCCAGCAGTCACGCAGGCGATTCGTGACAAGATAGTGAAAGATCAGCAATGGAAGGGTGTTACAGAGGGGACCATCAGTAGGGAGACTATGGCCGTATTTTTGCAGCCGGATATTCAGGCAAAGCTCAGTGATAGTGAGACGTTTGGCCAGTTTACGAAACGTATTCTGGAAGAGCATTATTCAGAGGGCGTGTAGCATAATTACTAGGGAATAGAACGTCTATCTTCTCATCGCCAGTTTGCACGCGCCTGTCTTTCTTTCCCGCACGAATCCAGAACCTCGCTTCTTTCATGGGCGCACGATAGATGAGCGGTACAGGCCCCGGGAAGACAGCGGCTGCAGTCCACGATGGCGCGCGAACCAAGAAGAAGCCCTACCCTATGTGCCTACTATTCCCTATCCCAGAACTTTTGGCTGTCTATTTGGTCGGCTTTTGATGTTCGCTGACCTGAATGCTGTTCCTCAAGGTATCTGGGCGGAGTTGCTGGTGAGCCGGGACGACATACTGACCACGACCAAGCTCGTCCGCTAAGCCGGGGTGTTATTATCGCAGCTTCGGTCGCGGCAGTAGCTACGCATCCTCTGGATCGTAGGTTCGCCTACACTTGCGTAAGATCAGTGACTGATACACCGCTACACAGTCGCAAAAGTGTAGGAATATTGTCTGCTGCAAGAAGAGCCAAGCATCTGATATCCGAGAAAGCCGAATGCAGACTAGCAAGACCCATTCCATGTTCACGACCCTAACGCAGTCTATCAAGACTGATGGTATGCATGTTCTTTTCGTCGCATACTGAGTCTGATAAGGTTATGGTACAGGCTTGATGCGAGGAGCATACGCTGGCCTAAGCGCCAGCTTGCTGCGTCAAATGTACAAGCATCCTCCTTCTGAAACGCTCCACAGCTGATACGATGCCTCAGGACCTACTCAATGACCCGCTTTGCCGTCTACGACAAGGTGAAAGCTGCTCTCACAGGCGACAGCAAGGCCCCGCCCTTATGGAAGCTTGCTGTTGCTGGCTCGATAGCAGGAGCCGCAGGAGGAGGTCAGTACAAGGAGCTCCATACTACAGCACGCTCAGACTAACGATCGAATGTAGTTGCAGGAAATCCTGCAGATATCGTGTTGGGTATTTGGCTAGTACAGCTCTTATCTACAATCTCCGATCTCACTTCCTCTTTGACAGTGCGCATGATTGGCGACGTCAATCGAGCGCCCAATGAACGCCTGAACTATCGCCATGCGTAAGTTGCCTAGCCAGATTCCCCTTATCTTACTAATGGCTTGGGCATGCAGCGGCGAGGGCGTACTGCATATCGTTCGCAAGGAGGGCTACGGCGCTCTCTTTCGTGGCATAGGGCCTAATGTCGCCCGAGCAGTCCTCATGAACGCTAGTCAGCTGGCTACGTGAGCGTATTGTGTTGGACTCGATATACAACGCTGAGTGTGTCTTTCTTTGCAGATATGACTTCTTCAAGGCCCTCTTACTGAAGACAAGCATGTTCAACGATGGTTTGGGAACCCACTTCACTGCAGGTCTTCTCGCAGTAAGGGCTCATTAGCACGTCAGGACCGACAGCTGTGACTGACTGTTCTTGACAGGGTACGGTAGCAACGACAGTCTGCTGTCCCTTTGATGTAGTCAAATCTAGAATCATGAACTCCTCTCAGCATGAAGGGGTGAGTGAGCCAGTGCAGTCTGAGCCTGCTTTCTGACGTGGTCTACCACAGGTACTCCAAGTCGTGCGGAAAAGCTTCGCGCAAGAAGGACTGGCCTGGACAATGCGAGGCTTTGTTCCTGCTTTCATACGTCTGGCTCCAAATAGCCTTATCATCTTCCTAACCCTAGAACAGCTGCGGCATCTCGTTGATGTATCTCGCGGAGCGAAAGCATAATTTCTTGTGCAGTCGATTGGGCAGTCTTGTAATGCTGCTGAGTCCATGCTTGCAGTACTCGGTTGTTAGGGCTGACGTGCGCGGCCTGATGCACCCGTGCCCTTCCGCAACGCCGCTAGAATGCTACTTCGCAGCGCCTGAAGTCTGGCTCGTTGCTTCGCGACGCGACGTCATTTAACATCTAACAGGAATCGAGACTTTGGGTGCAGAAACTTCTTCATTATCCTTACACCAGTCTAGCATACATTTGCTGAACGAGCGTGAGAACGATGGGAGGTATAGATAATGAAAGTGTCCTTCGAGCTGTAGTGTAACGATCTGCTCGGTTGTATGTCTAATGAGGATTGTAAGAATACATGGTCATCTTGTCTGCTCAAATGCTATCGCAGATCGAGCAATTGATCGCGTTCAAGTCATCCCGGAAGACGACCGGCAGCACAATGAGAGCGGCGAAGGCGGCAAAGACCGTGTAGAACACCAAGGTATACTTGAGCACAATGCGTCGTCGCTGTGTCCGTTGCTTGTAGGAGAAAATTGGCGCTCGGATTTGTCGTGACGGTCGAAGCCCTGAAAATTCCAAAATCAGCGGGTGTATACAGTACTTGAAGAGACGTTCACTTACAGAAAAGACTGACAGAATGGAGGACGTCAAACTTCGGGATCAAGCATGGGATGGAGAGGAAAAAAAGAAGGATGTGCGCCAGAATGAAGTCGGCAGTGAAGGCCGACATCTCGACGAGCTTGACGATGAATTCACGGAAAGGCTGAGTGAGTGCGGAAGAGCCCAATCCTCTGTTTGTCCAGACACCTGTCCACCAACTACGATTGGCGAGATCGTGCTTGAACTCTCGGGACATGAAGAGAGCGATCAAGAACTTCAGGATGAAGCGCTGGATAGCCATGGCGGAGAGCATGCCGATGAGTGTGTTTGCAATGTCCTGTCTTTCGATGTACCATGCAAACTCGAACATGCCCAGCATGCCGAGTACGCCCAGCATGTGCGCGAAGCCAGCCATCACTCCACCAAACTTGCCGCAGCATGACTGAAGCATGGTACCCATGAAAAGAGAGATCAAGAAGACGGCGAGCAGGACCACAGCGTTAAAGACTATGGGTCCAAGCGAGTAGATGGCCACGCGCAGTAGAGCATTGACGGGAGTTGGCGAAAGCGACTTGACGAAGCAGTAACAGATTGTAAAGAAGACGGCAAAGAAGAGAGGGCCAGAAAGTTCCGAGACGAGGATAGACTTCAGACTAGCGCGAGGGACGTCCACGGACAGCTTCTCAGACGGAACTCCCAGCTTCTTCTTCTTGAATCCAGTAATCCTCGTTCGACTGAGTCTACAGTAGCCAATCCAGGAGTTGGCATGCGATTTGGAGTTTCCTCTAGAGAGCCAGCGCAAGAACTCCCGGTAGTCGACCATGAAGTCACCGTAGGAGAATTGATGAGGATTGAACATGAACGGCGCGACACAAAGAGCGGCTGGGGGCGGAATGTTAGCTTAGTCATACTTGAGGTGGTTCCAACGTGTAGCCAACTTACTGACTGTGACCCAGAAGTAGGTCAGGTGCCAGATCCAGACAGTCATGGTTGCATAAAGCAGCATGAGGAGAGTGCGCATTCCGAGATATATACTTGGTCCGGCGAATCGAGAGTAGAGAATTGCAAACGAGATTCTAGTCGTTGCGAAGCCTCTTCCAGTAGCGATGTAACGAGCACCACCAAAGGAAAGATCACTCAAGATGGAGTGTGTAGATATCTGAGTACCAAAGACTTCGAAGATGGGAGATAGCGATAGGAATTGCTTGCCAAGACGGTAAAGGGCACGCATGACACCTCGCTCGCATAGTTCTTGCAAGAAGAGAGGCAGGAAAGCGATGAAGAAGACCACGAAGATGGAGATGACACATCTCTTGATCCAGTCGTACACCGGAACCAAATTGTAGCATCCGTTCTGATTGCCGATGAACTGACCATCCGAAGTGTAACGGCAGATGAAGAGACCTCTGTTCATAGTGCCCAAGAAAGTGAGTACAATCATGAAGAACTGTACGGCGGTGATAATGAGGATGTTATTCATGTGGAAACCAGGATGTGCGTAGTAGAAGGTCAAGAAGCGATCCAGCGGAAGCTGAGTACCCAGGTAGTAGCTGTTTGCCTTGCATCAGCAACGATTAAAATCATAGCAAGGGAAGACAGCTTACTATTCGCGCGAAAGCATTTGTTCACCCATTCCGGTTCCGATCTTGGTCTGGAAATTGAGGATGGTGCCAAATCCGAGATCTCTGCCTTTACCGCACTGATAGTATTCGGTATGCTTGATGCGTCCACCTCGGCCAAAAGCATTCATTCCAGCATAAATATCCTCGTTCAGATGCAGACCCTTCTGTGCCTTCGATACACCACCGCGAGTGGTCATGTAGATTCCAGATAGGAAATCAGGATGACCGTAATGCAGTTTGCCTCCGATCTGTGCTAGTGCTCTTGCAAGCAAGGTACCGAATGTCTGTTCCTTTCCAGCTGCTACGTCTCCCAAAATACCAATGTTCTCGGAGAAAATGTATTCTCTAGCACCGACGATGGCGACAGGAGGCTTGTTGAGCTGGGATGCGTTGGAAGCGTATGGGTTGTGCTGCGCCAGGTGGAACTCCTCGAATTCACCAAGTACGTTGCGGATCTTGAGGCATTCTTCCAAGTAGTTGTCCTGATTGGCATCGATGAGCTGCAAATATTCTCCTCGGTAGAAGATGATGGAATGGTTCTGATTGTCTGACTTGCCGTCGCCGAGAATAGGGTTACCGGGCAGCTCGATGCGGAACTTGGGTCGTCGTCGACCGTCTGGTAGAATTTCCGAGTGTCCGTCGATGAGAGCAGAGTAAATGCGAGGCTCACCGCCTTCTTTACGGGGTCGTTCTTCGTCGAGGTATGCGATCTGCAAGTCGGGATATGCACGTAACAAGAACTCGGTGTTCTCAACCTCTTCCTTGCTAAACTTGGAATATCGTTGCATAGAGATGACGAAGCGGAATTTGCGCCTGGCCATCCTTTCTAGTTCGCGCTCCAGACGTTCGGTGTTACCTCCAAATTGCTGAACAACCTCCGGGTTTTCGACTCGGTAGAGGAGCTTGATGGCCTTGCTGTAGTTCATGAAGCCAGAAACTGTTCTATACAATGTTTGCGCACGCAGAGATGCCCAAATTCGAGTTCGTAAGGTATACTCTGGCGCGGCTGACTTGAAACCGATGGTGTAGAAAGGAATATCGTCTGCCGCTTTGCTCTTGGCCTCGCTCTTCTCGTCTGAGCCGTTGCCATTGGCGAAGGGATAGTTCGAGAAGACAGCCGACTCTTCTGCCAAGATCTTGGTGTCGCGAACGAAGTTGTCCCACTCGATAGGATGGAGCTGCTTCAGGTATTCCAGCAGGGTGACACGAGTGTTTTGGTCCTCCTCTCTGATAATTTCTCTGAGCGATAGGAGGATCTTTTCAGAGTAATGCGGTGTAAGGACGGTGAAAGTAGGCATCGCGTCTACTGCCAGTGGTTCAGGGATCGATGTGGTCAACGACTGAGCGAAGAAGGAGATACGACGTTCCGCTTCTGAGCCGCTTGGGAAGAATTCCTCTTTGATACCCTTATCATCTTGGGAGATGAAGAAGACAGGCGCGCGAAGGGTTCGTCTCCCGTCAACTTCTGACGAGACTTGGTGATAAAGTAAACGTTGAACGTGGTCGATCGAAAGAAGATGCTCTCGGTACATCGAGATGATGATAGCGTTCCAGACCTGAGAGACCAAGACCTTCGGCTTGTACTTGATCTCCATGTCGTTGGTAGCAAGGAGCTTGGCGTAGACACGCTTAGGTAAACGGGTAAAGATGTCTTTCCACGGCGTCCAGATGGAAAGGCCGAGAGCGAAAGATCGCGCAATGCTGGTGATCAAGGTCAGACCAGGCATGACTCGCTTCTTAGGAGAAGTAGACTTACGAAAAGACGGTATTCCAGATGACATACCACAAGAAGGTGTCGAGGAAGAAGAGCACGATATCCATGATGAACATGGTCGTTAATGCGAAAACTGGCTGGAACCGGCACAGATTGTCTCCTAGGACTTTGTCGTTACAGTTCTGGATTCGCATTCCGACCATGACTCTGATGGGATTCTCGAAAGAGAGAGTCAGGAAGAAGTACGATTCGACGAATTTGCAGCCAAAGACCAGAACCCAAAGCGCCAGACTGATGACGCGTTCTTGTCTAGTGAGACGAGGGTAGGACGCTGTGAATGTCTGACTGGCGAGGTATTTGCGCGCCTTGCCTCGGACTCTATCGCCAAACATTCTTCCGGAGGGAACGATGGAGTAGAACGCAGTAGAAGCGAATGCGATAGCAACTTCGACATAACCCAAGATGCGGGCAGTCGAAGTAAATCGGATGGTGCGACCGTGTGAGATGTAAAGGAAGGGCCCCAAAGTCAGGGCGAATGTGACTGTCAGGAAGATGAGACGAGCTGTGAGGTGGGATGTGTTGGTCCAATTCTTTGGGATATAAGAGAATTCGGCCAGAGTTGCGAAGATCATGATGGCTGATGCTACTGCTCCTCCAAGACCAACGGACGCCCATCGCATTGAGGGCGCGTAGTTTCGCTGACCAGAAAGAGTGTAGATGTTTGTGGCACTGGTAGGAGGAAGGTAGGGTCAGCAATGAGGGAGAACGTATTTGCAGCGTTGCGCTCTCACATAAATGCCGTGTAGAACCAGTACATGGCTATGTGGATGACCCAGATACGGTTGAAGTTGACCAGCAGATGGAGGAAGGACCGCCTTTCGTAGTACGTCTTGGCGAAGACTCTGTTCCATTCAATCTTGTCAAACTTCATGAATCGCTGATTGGGCGGCACGTCGACTAGGCGCGTCTTGTCGTTGAGGACAATCTTTGCGATGCCTTCGGGGTACCAGAACAGCTGATTGACGTCGTCGTATCCAATGATGCTCTCGTGATCCTTCTCCTTCTT
Source organism: Erythrobasidium yunnanense (assembly GCA_001600175.1). NCBI lineage: Eukaryota > Fungi > Basidiomycota > Cystobasidiomycetes > Erythrobasidiales > Erythrobasidiaceae > Erythrobasidium > Erythrobasidium yunnanense. Next base: position 1,234,131 of record BCJC01000001.1, read on the forward strand.
GACAAAACTGCCATCGATGACCTCGTATTGCTGGTCTCGAATAAATCGATAAAGAGGGCGGATGACAGCTCGGAGGTAGAGACCTTCGGGCACCGGCTCGACGCGGTTCTGGCATTCGGGTGAGCGGTAGTAGTCGTCAGCGCACTTGAAGATAAAGCAGAGACATTCTGGGACGAAGCGGACTTGAGCAGCCTCTCCCCAACAGAGTAGGTAGAGTGCGAGCTGTCTAATCCTATCGTACTGGCTCATGTTGGCCATAGCATGTCTCCATCTGTTGGCAGCCGACTCGACCGACTTTGCAGCACCCGTCTTTGCCTTGCGAGCGATTGTGCCGAGAGCAGCGCCTTGGGTTGTTCCGATGGCATCGTCGAGGTTGAGCTGTGAGGCAAAGTACCACTTGCGGTAGTTTGCATTCTCGCCCTATCGCGGGAAAATTCAGCTTCAGCTTGATCCACGAGTAAGCTGCATGCACTTACTCCAATGTAGTCGGCGTGGAGGGTTGTAAGAGCTTGATTCGGGCTCATTCTTGACGCTCGCGAGTCTAGCTGAATCATGAGAAAGTCGTACATGTTGCGCATCGAGTCTCTTTGGAAGCCAAACTTGTTTGCGAGCTGGTAGTGAGGGACGGATTGGATCAGCAAACCATGCATTCGATAGCCTGACGGTAATCAAGGGTGTACGCACATCGATGAAGACATCTTCGACTTCCTCCTGCACACAAACAAACAAGGACGAGGCGTAAAAATAGGCCGAGGTGGTCAGCGCGCGCGCTCTGTACTAACGTCGCAAGTATGCGACAGAGGCTGCACTACTCACAGGCGACAGAGGAATGGCCTCGCTTGCTGACCATGCTGGGTATGGCGCCCTCAACTTTGACATTGGCTGGGCATAATCGTTGAAGGTTGGCGTGGATGAGCCCGACATCGAGTATTGTCGCGTAAAGGGAGCTGCAGGAGGTTGGCCATACGATTCTTGCGAGTTTGGACCGTATCCCGAGTTGTGTCTCGAGTATCCTGGCTGTTCATTGCTCATGCCTGTGAGATTTTGRGGKSGRSSRGSRGGGGGGGGGGGGGGGGGAAACAAAACACGGTGAAAACGGTCAGCCAATGCTGGAACTTGAACGGTTGTGGTTTATGATGGTATAATAGATGTGTAGGAATTGCAATCAACACGCTGCGAACGCAGTTTGTTGTAAATCGCGCAGAGGCCAAGCTGTGCTGGGTGCTTGCTGAGTTCTGGGCGAGCGAGGAATGTGCGGATTTCGCTGGGACAAGGACGAGGATGGATGTAAGGGTACTGACCATACTCGTGGGATGCTTCAGAGAGTGTTTCCCTGTTCAAATGGCCGTCGTCTGATCCAGCAAACGGGTTGAAGCCCGGTGGAGGGCGACTGGCCATGATGGCGGCAGCTGGGCGCGTGTTGATGTTTGAATATCCAGCTACCGTCGTCGTTGCTGTTTCCCTCTATCTTCTATCTTCTCTCTGATTTCTCCCTTCTCCCTCTTCCTTCTCTCTTCTCTCTTCCAGTTGAGCTGTCACAAGGGCGATGCGCGACTTGGAGGAGCAGCGCTGCTAATATACACAGTGGCGGAGAATGCACAAAGTAGAGAGCAGGCAATCAACAGACAGATAGATACTGATTGATATACTATGCATAGAATGGTACATCCTCCCATCACCTCTGTCTCTAAAAGTGAGCCACCGAAAAACACGCGTCGATCTAAGGTACAGCAACAGCAAGGATCACCGCTCCAACAATGCAGGCCGCCTACTCCACCACGCATCCTTCAATAGATCCTCGTGCAGCATCTCGACTCGTTTGCCAGCTTTGGGTCCCTTCTTCGTAATAATACAGTCTATGAGCTCAAAGCACAATAACATAGCATAGAGGCAACCTACCTGATCTTCGTCGCCAGCCTGCCAGAGCAAGATAGTCCCTCGCCGGTACATCTCGTCGATATTGTTGTAGTTGATGCCAAACCGATCAAACAGAATATCATTCTTTTCCGATGAGACAGTGCCCTGCGGAATCGGCATCAGCTCATGCCATCAGCCAGAGTACTGTACGCTCATACAAAGCTGACCCACGTTCAGCTCAGCGTGCGCTTCCCGCACAGTCTTCTTGCCTTGCTGCACCAAAGCCCAAAAGGCGGTATTGTAGAGATTGTTTATGTGGGCTGCCATCGCTACAGTGTCACCGTCACATACAGACCGCACTTGCAGAACATGCCTACTGTCTGCCTGCCGCCATTTGAAGTAGTCAATGACCTCTTTCTGCGATGGATACAGAACGATTCTAAGTTACGGGCGCGTCAGCATGCCTAACGGGACAGAGTACTTGCCAACAGTGTGACACGCACCTCCCATCAAAGCTTGGACCTTCTAGCTTCGGATCAAGAGGTGTATTTGGAAAATAGGACGGCCAGAGGAGGACGTAGGAAGCGGTGAAGATGGACACGAAGGATGTTACGATCTTGCTACGGAGAGGGATAGCGATTAAACAGTCATTGGTCAGATCAGCTAGGAAAATTGAGCGATCTGGCCAGCCAGCAGCACCTGTTTCTTCTGTTGAACAAGGTCGACTTTGCGCTGAGCAGGAAGCTGTACTCGTCGCTCTCGCCAAACCCCAGGATGGTATGCTGTCGCAGCGTCTCGCTCGACATTGTCCTGACAGCTGCAGCGTTGATGAGCTCGAGGGCTCGTCGGTCGTTTGGCTTGTCGAAGCCATAGTGATCCGAGAAGCGATGGAATCCTTTCCCATCCAGGCGCACGACGATGAAGGTGTTGGGCAGTAAAGCGTCGCTCAGCTCATACTCGCGCACGTACGAAAAGCGCGTCTTCGCCATGGTGAGGCCAGAGGGAGCGGGAAACAACGAGGAAATCAACGCTGAGCACAGAGATTGTTGCTGTTTTGACGGTGTACAATGCGATGCTGTCTCTTTACAATCATATGCATAAAATCAACGCTGAATGACTGCCTCTCGTCGTTCGCTTGCTTCTCTTGACCTCATCGATACAGTCTCGCTGCCCGCTTCTCTCCATGGTCATCGCTGCAAACCCGCTGCGTGCGTGTTGGCTGTGGACTCCTTTCCAGGACGATGACTGATCTTTGCGAGCGCACTTCCAGCGACTGACGGCGTTGTGGGCTGGCTGACATCCGAGCAGACCGAAGCTCTCAAACGGTTCTGGGAGGTGTGTTGCGCGCGATGATGCTGTGAATCTCAACTATAATCCTGATGATATGCCCTGCCCAGCAACTCTTCGAAGTACTCGACCTCTCTGGCCTGACGTGTCCTAGTATCCATAATAACATTCACTTACACTTTCCCTCCTCTTTCCTTCTCCTCTACTCTCTCTCAGCTAGTCGACAATGCTCCCAGACATGCTTCAGTGTCGCCAGATCCAGACAACCCTGCCGGTCCTAGGACTGGAGAAGACCCTACCAAGGATGTTCCCAAGGTAGCTTCAAGACAGCCTCCGCATATGTGCAAATTTGAGTTAGTATTGACTATGGTTGCGGTGCAACAGGACGATGCAGCGAAGGAAAGGGCGCGAGCAAACGCCGAACTGCAGCAGGCCAAGTTGGCTCTCGAGAAATACGGGAGCGACAAGTTCATGCAGACCTTTTGGCGCTTCATAGCGATGGATGTGGGTACCCAAACACCCGTAATGGATGTCCACCAAGCTGAAACTTTCCGAAGCACCCCGACGCGCTGGCTCTCAAGTGAGATAACCCAGTTAGCCAAATTGAATGACTCTAAGTATGCGCTTCTAGATTCGTGCGAGCGCGTAAATGGAACCCCGCTGCTGTAGGTGCAAGGGAATATTTCCATCTCCACTGTATAGCCTTGCTGACGTTTCTTTGTCTCCGTCACAGTCGGTAGCCATGTTTGCTGGTGAGCGAGCGCATCTAACCCTTCTGACATGACATCTTACGACGGTCCCCATTGCAGCCTGCATGAAATGGCGCATAGAATCGGGCGTCGAAGACATATTCTCCCAAGGTGAAGAAGGCATGCAAGATGCTCCTGGCTTTCTCTATCAGATGACAAGCGGCAAAGGCTACCTATATGGTACAGACAGACATGGTCGACCCGTTATGTATGTCCACGCTCCCGCGTCACATCGCTTTGGTCATACAGGCTGACAGGGTGACTTCTCAGATACATTCACGTCCGGACGCACAAGGCCAGTGACCAACCTCAGAAATCGTTGGAGGACTTCATTTTGCTTCAGATGGAATCGCTTAGATGTCTTGCCCATGGCAACGTTGACAAAGTGCGTATTCGCCTTTTCTGACATGGCATACGCGAGAAAGCTGAACACACGCTTACACGCAGGTCACAATGTGCTTTGATATGAATGGTAAGCGCAGTTGCAGTCGTGCCAAAATATTGCTTATTTCTGGCTGGTCTCGTAGGCTTTGGCTTGGCCAACATGGACTGGAAAGCGAGTCCTGCAGCTCAATACGCCGTTCGCTCTGACTGACATTCCACTGTTCAAACAGTGCATTGCGTGTGTGGACACGCCTTCTGTCATCTCGCTTGGCTGACACTAGATACAATAATTCCAGATTCATTATCAAGTATGTTGGAATGTCATCTTCATGACCGTATACTGACCGAGAGAAGGTGTCTGGAGTCATACTACCCAGGTGAGTCCGGATCAAGGTCGAGAATTGGCTGATGCTGATGCGTGATTTGACGACATGCAGAGTCGCTTAATGCTATACTGGTGCATTGCGCGCCTTGGGTCTTCCAGGGTAAGATCTTGAAGCTCTGGCATGATACATGTACTGAAGCTTGTCGATTCGAGGTATATGGAAGGTGCTAGCACCAATGCTTGACCCAGTCGTCCGCGCCAAAGTGCAGATGACCAAGACCACCGAAGTGAGCAGTGAAGCATTCTCAAGGGTCACTCAACTGATGTGTTGTTAGGATCTATGCATCCATATACCGCCAGAACACCTTGCACGTACTTTAGGCGGAAAGAACTCTTGGGAATGGGAATATCCGCCAGTTGTGCCTGGGGAGAATAAGCTGCTTCACGATAGCGCTACCCGCGAGGTTCGTTTACATTTCTCTTTCCTAGATGTAAAGCTGACTAAAATATGTAACACCCAAGAAATTGCAAAAAGAGCGAGACTCCTTGTGCACCGAATTTGAGCAGGTTACGCGGCAATGGCTGCAAAGCCAAGACACGACCCTGGCATATAGGCGAGAGACTCTCGCCAAGAAGCTTCGAGCACAATATTTCAGGCTAGATCCTTATATACGTGGGAAGGGCGGTAAGCGATTTGATGTGAACGACATTGACGTATCAGCTCATCTGTTTTCAGCATATCATCGTCTTGGCAATATAGTGGGCAAGTAAGTCGGAACCATTCGGAACGCAGAACGAGAACATGCTGAATCGATACGCAGCGGACTTGTCGTTTTCAACTATCCCGACGTATACGGGTCGAAAGATGGTCAATATGAAGTGATAGGGCACAACGGTAGTATGGAGACTTTGGAACGTCAGGTCAAGCTGACCGCAGGTAGGCTACTGCCGAAAGCGATGAGATCGGTCTGACACGGAGCAGCAGGATCCACTGGTTCAGGAGGGCAAGAGTCAATGGCAGCGTAGCGGACTCACCCTTATGGATCGATCATTATGGCAGCTAAGCGCGGAGTATACTGCAAGGCCTTCCAGTCTTCTCGAGCTTAGCGAGTTATCAAGAGTCGGGTGATATGCGTTATTACGCGTTAACCAGGCTGGTAAGGCTCTTGCTTTCGCATCGGGGTTTCGAACAACCGGTGCCGGTGTTATTTGTGGTCGATGTTGTTGCAAAAGAAAGTGCATTCTTCTTCCTTCCTCAATTGACTTCGGATATCTAAATGACAGAGTTTGCAGCAAGCTTATTCATAACGAACAACACAGCTTCTCCCTTGTTGCGCTGCCGTTCGCAACGGCTCCGAGAGAGGACTGACCGAAACGCAAGCCAAACTTATGCCGCCCAGGCAGGTCTTCTGCGGTTTACGCTGTACACTTTCCTCGTACAACATACCTGAAATGGCAAGCAGCCTGTCTCTGCTAGCTCGCTGGCTCGTAGACTGCTATGGCCTTCAACTGGGCATTTGATGATGGCTCAATCGATGTAACGAATCCGAATGGGATATCGCAATGCCAGTCTTTAACATTCAATCTGAACAACATTCAGAACACCCGAGCTCCATATACCTTCTGGCAGATTCCCGTGGGAGGTGTTTCGACGAGCTCGCAATGGTCTGGCCAGCGTAGTCAACAGCAGGTTCGCTACTCTGGTGGAACTCAGCTCTACTTCCTCGTCATAGATTCAGATGGCAAGTCTGCTGGCGCGAGCCTGCTGTACAACATTCAAGCTGCAAGCGACTCCTCCTGTCTGGCAGACTCCCTAGGCAGTCATGGCCTGAAATTATCAGTCAATTCATCAAACCTTGCAGCATGCGAGTCTTTGGGCTTGGGGTTCTCTGGAGGTGCATCATAATTCCTATCGTTCTCAATATTGCGACCGGGCTGATCTGCTTCACTACAGGAACACCGCCTTACAAGCTCAATGTCGTCCCAACCAATTCGTTCTCATTCTTTCCATTTGCCTTAGGAGACAGAGATGAAGGCTTCCACTGGTCAAACTCGCTGCCAATCGGGAGTAAATTCACCGTACTAGGCACTGACAGCGCCAATCCTCCAAATGTCGCGTTCACCTCGCAGCTCTTGACGTCTTCGGGGACCAACAGAACCGAATGTCCTCCATCAGGCTCGCAATCCCGGGCAGTTGCAGGTTCTGACACCGAGTCTAATGCGGAAGATAGTGACGGAGATGAGGCCAGTGATTCGTCTGCCATTGTAGCAGGAGGAACAGTCGGAGGAATTGTGCTGGTGGTCGTACTAGCTACAGTCGCCTATATGCTGTGGAAACGAAAGCAAAGGCGACGCGACAAGGTCCTGACAGGCATCAAAGTGCAGCCTTTTGAAGCGGAAGGCGTCAATGAACCCTACACTTCTGAAGCGTACCATCCAGAAGCAGGTCACGGATCATCACTCCCTTTACCGGGACATTCCAACTATCACCATTCCCAAGCCTATGATAGTCTCGACAGGTCTGATCGGATGTAGGGCAATTGTTGGAGGAACCCTGCTTAGACAGTACTGCTGGAAGTTCTTGTAAGAGGTAATATGCAACACTTTCTTGTACGAATAGAGCGGTGTACCTACGCGCGCCGCGTCATCCAGGTCCTGTTTCTTGACCAACCCGACGTTTGAGAACAAGATAACAGCGTACGATGCCTCTTGAAGCGTCAATTGTGCTGCTCGACAACAGCGAGTTTGCCATCAATTCAGACTATGGAAATACACGCTGGGACAGCCAGCTCGATGCGACAAAGGTCATCTTCAACGCAAAGACGGGCAGTAATCCAGAGAGCTCTGTTGGACTGATGACGATAGCTGGAACGAGGTCAGCTCAGCTCAGCCAGCCGGCCAGCTTGTGCCAGCTCGAAGCGCTGACGAATGGATCCATCCATCTCCCGTCCTGAACTGACAGCCCCAGCGTGCTGGTGTCACCTACAAACGAGTATGGCAAGATTGCTGTTGCGCTGAATGGCATAAAGCTGCACGGAAGATCAGACGTCGTGACGGGCATCAACGTAGCACAGGTATGAGGGAACGCTGGATTAAGGGCAAGCAGTTACTGATACTTTGCTACTAGCTGGCTCTCAAGCATAGACAGAACAAGAATCAACGCCAGAGAGTCATTGTCTTTGTCGGATCCCCTCTGTCCTCCTCGTCTGCCACAGAGCTCGTCAAGCTAGGCAAGAAGATGAAGAAAAACAATGTCGCAGTCGATGTGATCAACTTCGGAGAGGATGCAGAGAATGAAGAGGTCCTTAAGCAATTCGTTGAGAGCGTCAATAGCTCCGACAACAGGTGCGAAGCTAGCTGCAGCACAGCGCTTCTGCACCCCTTACTGACAATAACTTCTACTGCTAGTCACCTCGTATCCGTAGCTGCCGGCACTGTCCTGCTGTCCGATATGATAGTCTCCTCAGCCATGCTTTCGGAAGATGGCGTGGGACCATCTGGAGATTCCGCTGCAGGACCTTCTGGCGGCGAGTCTGGCGAGTTTGGTGTCGACCCAAACTTGGATCCGGAGTTGGCTATGGTGAGGCTTATCCAATACATCACAGCGGAAGAATGACTGATAATGTTCCTTGCGTTATAGGCGTTGCGAATGTCGCTAGAGGAAGAGCGTCTGCGTACAGAAGCTGCACAGCGAGCACAACAATCAACATCTTCCACTACCCAAGAAGCATCTACCAGCACTGGAACTTCTTCGGCAGCGGCGACTATTCTTACCCCCGATCTGGCCGCCTCTGCTGCCTCTGGTCCCGCTGCGGCTCCTGCAGTACTTGCAACTTCGGAGAGTGCTCCCGTTGGTCCCTCTGAAAGTCTTGATGCGAGCCCGATCAAGCAGGAAGAGAGCATGGAGGAAGACGAAGATGCAGATCTGGCAATGGCTCTAGCACTAAGCAAAGGCGACGACGTGGAAATGGATGATGTTGCCGGTAATGACGAAGGCGGCGATGATGACGATGAAGGATTAACAGAAGAAGAAGCTATAGCAAGGGCGATAGCGCTCAGCATGAAAGAGCAGGCCGAAGGGGATCAGACTAAGTAGAATGGCATGTACTTTTAGGTCTTTCTCATCAGAAACACACTGCCTCATTCAATCTGAACACCGCAGGCTGAATGTTCTCGACAGTGCTAGCTGGTTATGCATGATTTGCTGGTTGATCCGCTTGAAGTACAACAAGGACACAGAGACGATGTCCAGACATGCTAATGAAGACTGCTTCATTTCCTTTCCAAATAGAGCGAGTCTGTCCGCTTCTTGCCTTGCCAGTCCCATTTTGCCTGTGATAGGTGTCAGCCGTCGATCCAGGCGTCCCAAGTGTACTAAGCAACTCACATCTTCGCCTTTGAATACGTAGTATGTCAGCGCAGGTACGACGCCCATGAAGATGAGGGAGAGGCGTGTAGTTTTGGGGGTGAATCTGAAGGCCTTGTAGACATTCTCGCGCTGTCAAGTCGCACAGATTCCATCGTCAATGCTGGAACGGGTACGTGATAGCTGGACAGAAGATATAACAGACCATGTAGTTCCATGATTCTACGCCAGGATCCAGCTGAGACAGGTCAGACAAGGTAGAGGAGGGGGAGGAGCCAGTCATTAGGGCCATCGAGCATTCGAGCAGGCGTCGTATCTCACCTTGACAGGCGCTACGATAATCCCAAAACACCAAGTCAGCTCGTTTTCGGTATTCCTGAAACTGCAAGCGCTCTCTCTTTCGCTCGCTCACCGTGTTCGCCATGTCCGCCAGCCATGGTCGTCGTTGTATACAGTACGATATTCTGTGCTGTTTCTGCTCGCTGTTTTGCTTGCGACGTTCGCGCTTTTCCAGCTATCGCTATTCGCTACCCTTGGGCTTTGGTTTAAGCGAGCCTTACGAGAAATCGTGCGCAAGATCCAGATACGAGCACAGAAAAAGGTAGCGACACGAGACAGCGACAACGCAGCTTGACTTCTGAACGACAACGACGATACGACAATGGCTGCTGCCGCCGATAAAGTCTGGACGCTCGACGAGCTCAAAGGTCTCAAAGGAAAAGGCGACCTCCATCTGCTGATATCTGGCAAAGGTGCCCTACAGACGTCAGCAATCAGCTCTCAAGCCGTACGCTGAACGTATGCTTCTGCTCTGCCAGTCTACGCTATCGCTCCTTTTATCGACGAGGTTCGCATACATAAATTCTGGTCTCTTCTGCCTCGCTTCGGTAGCAACAACTAATTGCTATCATTCTACCCAACATTACAGCATCCTGGTGGAGATGAGGTCCTATTCGGAGAATCCGGACGCGATGCAACCGAAGCTTTCGAAGACGTAGGCCACTCTGACGAAGCGCGGGAAATTCTGGCAAAATACCTGGTCGGGACGTGCACCGAGGTATGACCCATTCCAATAGAGTATGGTACTGTTGCGGTCCCGCTAATTCAGCATTTTTTCCTGCGATCTAGAGCGTCAAGGGAGGGCCATCAACAGCAGACGCGTCGGCAAAGCGTGGGAGTGGAGGCAGCGACAGGTACGCTCTGCATCTACCTCCGTGCGTGCACAGGAGATGTGACTGATGCCTTGTATTCCAATCTGCAGCTCCGCTTCGACAATCATGTTCCTCATACCTTTGGCCGTCTTCGTTGCATGGCTGGCTTATCACTATTCGTCTCGATAGGCCATAGATCTGCAACCTCTACATGGATCTCAGGCTCCCACGTCTGAGCCCTCATTGGCAACCAAGCTTCTATGGGCCGGCGCGCTTTCTTGTAAAACTATAGATGGATGTGTCTGGTTGTTCTTTTGTCGTTTTCTTGACCTCGATCAAGCTGAGCGTACGTGATGGGGCTTATATGCTACAAGTCAAGCCCAAGATTCGCATAAAGACTTAGTACTAGTTCCCTCCTGCTTGATGCAGCTCACCTCCCGCACTACTTCCGATCTAACGTGCTCAAAGTCAAGTCGCAAGACCGCGATTTCCCTTAATGCCATTGTGACAATGTGTGCAAAGTTCGCATGGGTCTGAAGAGAGGGATTACAGCTACCGCGCGAATCCGGCTCACCGCTATGCGATCGAGCAGGCTATGAGCCCGTGGACGCTCTGCAATCGCGGTGCGTGCTACCGTAACGCGTACGCACACATAGCCTTACATTATCCCAAGATCCGGGAATACATTCGAGCTGACCTCTACCAACCTTCGAGCAGGCCGGGATCTGGCATGTTGCGACCCATCTCTGAATGTTCATCCCGAAGCTTTGCTCCATAGACGCCCTATGGTCGCGGTTCACCCTCTTTGTGATTCATATTCGACGCTACATGGAAGCTGTTTCTGTCGAGAGCTCCTCGGTGCCCCCGAAAGAAACTGACAGTGCCTATTGTCGCTTGCAGATTAGGTGCCGGTGCAGTGCAGCCACGCCTTTTCTCTATCAGGTGAGCCGGGTCTATGATATCAGTTCGAAGCTGAGCAACCGCTTCCACAAAATTTTCGCGGCTCTTGAGGCTTGCTAGTGCAGGCTACCACCGCGAAGAACAAAGGTAGATCAGCGCTAGCATACATGAACAAGATACCAGCGACCGAAACTTAATCTGCAAACGGCAACACAGGTCAAATTCCGCGCATCATTGGAAAGCGGATGGCAGCCGAGATGCGCTAGAAATCGGACCAAAGCCGAGGTACCGTTCCGCTCATCGTAGATATAGCAGGTTCCAGCGAGTTCCTCACGGAAAGCTACGTCCACGCTGGGGGCTCCCGTCTTTGGATTAGGGCAACACTGTGAACTCATTTATTCCGTAGACCACCCAGCGGGGTTACAGCCACCTCTGCCAGACTAAAGCACCTCCACATGTATGAAGCCATTTTGTCTACCATGAGGTCCATTGGTGTATCCGATGCTCTCCCCCTAGGATTTTTGCTGACCACGGGAACGAGGTCCAATACGAAAAGTTACACTACAAAGACATGCTCAAAGCAGGGAACCCTTCTTGTCTCGTAGTCGCGATACGATGCCTAGCTGGTTGGCATAAGTAAGGCTGACGGAAAGATCAACATCAGGCCGATTCCCGCGCAGTTTCATCTGCGAATAAAAAGTGGAGTCTCTGAACATGCCGCTTGGTGATCAAGCGCCGCCAACAGCTCTAAATGGTCACCGTCTTCTTCGCACTTTGGCAGCTGCCTGTGATGGTACCCGGCCTGCGGCATAGGCTTGGTAAAATATGATTCCTGGAGCTAGACGGCTTGTGAAAGCGTTAAGTGAGATGATGAGTGGTCGCAGCCGGATAGACAGGCTTAATTTGTCGGAATCGATTATCGTTTCAAAGCCATGGACGCGTGTGTCATTCCATGGCTATTGTGATTCGATGAAGTTGTACTGTCCATTTCTTGGCAAGCTCTACGTCGCACGCGGCATGTCTGATGGAACGAATACGCTGATTTCAATAGTATTCAATATCAATTCCCAAACACCCTTCTACTCAAAAGTAAAAGTAAAAGTACTGATATTTACCAGCGATCAATGAGGTGCTGCATAACTCGGCAGAACTCCCTTGTATTTGTTCGGGCACTGTGATTGGCAATAACAAAGCATTATGGGATAGTCTAGAGTGTGTCATTCTCCATTTACCCATCGCGCAATTGGAAAAATAGACAGCGCCGTTAGAAGCTCACAGCTCACATTCAAACTGGGGTGTGGTTTCTTTCTCATGGGATACCACTGTCCATACTATACAACCTTGACTTTCTTTGATTCGGCAAATGTCTTCTTTATTTAGAGGCCTTTTTCATATGCTCTGTTAAAGCTACGATGACGATACTGTAGGCTTCATGCCTGGAAGATTGCTCCCCCTTGGGTCTTTGAGCTTGGACTTTTAGGCTTAGCAGTGAGGGAGTTTGAATTCATAGAAGGTTCGAATACATACGTTTGGACGGTAGGAGATTATTAGGGTAGGTTAGGTTTTTCTGAGCGGCGCTCACCGAAGATTCAAACTCAGTCCGAGGTAGATACTGAACGTCAGAGTCACAAGAATTTGACTGTACAGACTGGGCGTGGTAGATACCCTTGAAAAGCGCTGTAGGCTATTCAATGCGTTCAAAAAAGATGCGTCCGTGTATGCATTACTCCGCGAAAGCCCTGCAGCGCAAGGACGCGATATTGACCTCGGTATAGCGGTATTACGGACTGATTTGTCCAGTAGGCTAAAGCTAGTACTTACCATCGGCTGTTCACAGTCACTGTTTGTTTGGAGCTATCCTGCTTTTTCTTCAATGTAACCGTAGTAGATCGAGAGTCGGACGAGTACAGCTCACGCTAGTAGGATCTACTGGACATACCACGCAAGTTCCACAGGCTAAATTGTGCAAATACATCCTTGGTGCCACTTGTCCTAGTTTGACAGAGTCCGAGCTGTTTACAATACTAGGAGCTCACCGAACCTGCTTCCAGACTTGAGAGCACCGCTCATAGACTTGCAGTGAAATACCACGCACCTCAAGATTCCAGATGACAATGACTCAAAGAACGACTAGAGAAACCGACTTTACAGAACTGCCGTCCAGTGGCTAATCAGATCAACGATCCTTAAGTTCGGGCAGAGAGGCTTCGAAGATTTTCACACCGCCATAGCTAGTGTAAAAAGATGAGCGCAAATCTCGAAACATCTGGTCCAAGACCTGTTTCAAGATTTGTCTGCGGCGTTGGTTTGGTCATCTTCGCACTATTGAGGGCTAGCAGTTGCGCCTGGCGAGTGCGCAATGCAGGTGCAAAACAACGCTCGCTACAACACATCCAGTCTCTCGCCTCAAACTTCGGTTCCGCTGCCTGAGCGAAGAACATGTGACGCAAAGATCGAGGATGTAGCTGCATCGAATCCCCACTGGGATCAACGGGCAACTTACAAGCCCCAAATTATAGCCTAGAGCATGCTGAGTCTCTTTATATGACGAGCGCAAATAAGACAGCGTAATAACGAAGAGCGAAACGGGAGATACAGTCACAAGGGGACGATCCGGATGGCGGTTAGCGCGCCGGGGAAGAACGTGCGCACGGACCACAAGCAATGCGTCATTGTACCAGACATTCGTCCAATGGCAAATAGATGTATTGATAATGTGTTGCTGTCTTGAGGGTTGAAAAAACCCCAGTCGTCGGATAGTCAAATACCCTGGGGGCAGTCCTTCGAACTTTCCAAAAGGCTTTAGCATACATAGAATCGGGGCGTCATTCGATCCTCGTCGTGGCCCATAATAGCGCTGTGCTTAGCGATTCCTATACGCCACTATTCAATACTGCTTGAGTCATCAAGAGCATATCAAGTATTTTGGAAGCAACTCTCTCATAGCAAATTTTGACACCAGGTCGTTGTAGATTGGTATGCAAAGGTAGACCTGAATTGGCGCGAGGCACACGAGACCACGCATGTTCCGCATAATATAAGTCCAGTACTGTAGCGTGTATAGACTTTGACCAATGCAGACTGACGTACCGATGTGACATCGATAGGAGACCGAGACAATTTGCATCAGGTCTCTAGCACAAATGGCATAAAGTAAAGAAGCTCTAATTAAACATCGACTTCACAGGTTGACTTCAGACAACGCTTTGTCGCTGACATTCCAAATCAATAATAACGCCCCGGGAGGGCACGAATTTGCTGATATGAAGAAGAGCCTCAAGGTCTAGCAGCTTATCATATGTTTTCAGCTGACATATAGAACTCAGAGTGATGGCGCAAGTGCTATCAAGATCTGCTTCGAGTTTTCAGCACAAATGACATTAGATTGTTGAAGATACAAACAATCCGTTTCAGGTCTTCAGCACAAATGGCAGCAAGAAGCCTGCAGTCCAACGTAAATTCTACAAGGTCAAGTTAGCTCTCGCCCGGCATTCTTCGAACAGGGTCACGTGATCTCGACGTGATTTCGCGCACGTAGCCAGCTCTCCAGTGCCGTAACACTCCTCCGGAATTGGCCGTACGTGTGTAAGATCCTTGTTGAAACAGACGAGGCGATGCCAGAATGTAGACAGTCACGCGCTTGATCAGTTACAGCGCTTAATCAGTTACAGCGGACGCTAGTCAAAGACGCTAGTCAAAGTTTCCAGCCTATCAGCCGGTATCGACACAAGAATAGTCTACAGTCTACCAGTCGGTGTAGAGCCCAGCAGGAATTATGACTGGATGCCCGAACTTGGGTTCGATGTCCAGCAGGTTGCATGTATCCTGGCCTGATAAAAACGAACGCTCTCTGGCTAGAGAGACGTTTGGCTTGAGATACGAGAGACAATAGTACTGGCCAGTATTGGTCAGTATGACTCTGCTCGCAGATCTGTAAAAAGGCGGCTTCAGAGAACGAAGAGTTGTCTCTGTGACTATTGGCATCAGCAGTGCACTACGTTTCATTGCACTACTAGTCAGTATAGTTTTCGGGTAGCTCTTCATATCTACAGTCTGCTTATGCTATTGAAAGGCCGACGAGATCAGACCTTTTTACGAGGCTACATTTCTGTCAAAGCCCATTCTTTCAACCCAGTATATGCCCGCTTCAGGCTGTTACCGGTTACTGTTCCCGGTTACTAGTTACTTGTTATTCGATCGATCGGAGTAACCCCGGAGGTAGCAGGCGGGCCGAGGTGAACGAGATTAAGCAAGAATGTGCTTCATTGACAGTTCGCGGTACGCATTCCTCATTTATAGATTGTTGTTACAGGTAGCAAAGTTCAGCTGCTGCACCTGTATGAGTCCGCTGTATACTCTATTGATGTGAAACGCTGCTGACAGTTTGATTCTAACAATCTGCGCCTTGCTTTAACTACGCATCCAAAAGAACATCTTCAGGCAGCATCTTCTGCTCATCATAGTTTTATTTTGATTCCAATACGCCTGTCCTACGCGCTTCTCGCAAACCTTTGTCTCTCCGTCTCTCTTCTCGGGCGTCTCTTTCTCTTCATTCTTTCTCCAAGAACAGACTTCTTTTCCCTGACAGCAAATTTGGGTGAGCGATCAGCAAGTACGAGCAGTCTACGTCTTTTATACACTTGACGACATCCACGGCGAAGAAACAAAGTCGAGCTTGCTTTCCGTCAACTGACGCGCTTGTCCTCTGGCAGCAATTACTACTACGCTACCTGTAATGAGCGCGCTGTATCTGCTGTCCGCTATCAAAGACAACAACAATACCCACGATGCAAGAAGACGCAGGACCCAGCGAAGAGAAGACGGGAAAGGCAGCGCGTGCCAAGCGCCGGCGCAAGAAGCAGGAGCAACGAAACATTGGAGCCGGTGGAGCAGCTGTTGAGCAGGTTAGTGGACAGACCATTGAAGCAAATGGCCATGCGGCAGACCTTCAAGTAGGTACATCCCTTCTGAGTGCAAACATCGTATCTCATCAGCTTGATAGGCCATCACTGCCTTTACGAAGATGGAAGTGATTTGCAAGACCCCACATCCAAACTGGCATGTCATCGCCATATATGAGAGTCAAGTGAATTGGCCGCTGAAGTCGTTCTGCGAACGCAGTCATTCCTCTTCCCACTATATTCGAAGACAATAGATAGGAGACTCGGCTCATCTACTGCACAAAGCGACGCTATGTGGGCTTTTCTCAGCACACAATCTCCTGAACAGCGCATTAGACTGTCTACGCTGTCGAGCAAGTTCCTGAAGCTCTTTGGCAAGCATATGACCATCTTCTTGCAATTTTCACAGGCTCTGAAGCAATTCGTAGATGTACAGCTTGCGTTACAGCTGCTCGAAGAGTGCAAAGAAGACAGTTTGATTGGAGGACGCAGGGGATCCTCATTCAAACGAAGCAAAAGGACAGGTAAGGCCCTGTTCATCACTCGGCACAAAAGGAGTTTCGCGTTAAAAGAGCGCAATGGGTACAGTGTTTAGTGTACAGACGATGGGTGTAAGAGTTTCGGTAACTTGGAGACAAAAATCCGATAAAACAAGATCAAATCTGTAAGAGCATATTGATGACAGTGCCTCGAATTATAAGGTCCCGATAAGATGCTTTGTCTATAGTTTCCTGTCGATCGAGATAGGATAATATTTTGGCAAGCTAGGAGAGCAGTGGTCCGCAAAGAAGGCAGTTAGCCTGTCCTCACACTGGCAATACGCATCTTCACAAGAGCAGTTCATGCAAGCGGAGGTGCTGCCCGGCGATCAGGTAGCATTTTGACTCAATAGTGGCTCCAATGCTGATAGCAGAAAGGCAGGAGATCTGGCTGGGACAAAGCATGTCATTAGCAATAAGAAGCACCTGCAATACTTTGCCGGTACGTGCAGCCCAAAGAGACGCGGATGCTTGAGTCTTATGGTGTGAGCTGCACTCATGTTGGCAGCCGGAAAGCGCGTACCATTAGAAATAGAAAACGATCATGACTGTATTTTCACGAGGAGCCGACGATACTTGAATGGGAAGTTAATCTTGACTGAACGTCCGCTGTCATTCAAGACTCAAACGAACACGTCAAGGCAGTTTACAATAAACAAGTCAGTAGAAGCGAGACTTGCGTTGTACATGCAGAATAGACAGCATTTTAGTCAGCATCAGCGGTCCGTGCACAATATGATATACAGTCTGAATGGGGTCATACGGGATTTCACCCTTGTGAGTTGGCTCCCTGTTGAGCCTATTCTTGATTGGAAGTCACAGTAAAGCCCGGGAGAGGCGACATTAGACTTTTCCCTTCGACTCGAGTACTCAGTACTGTCGTTAACAGAATTTGCTTCAAGTCTTCAACCCGAATGGCATGATATTGCTGAAGATACACGAAACAGACTCTACGAGCCCAAGTTCACTACTCGCCCGACCATCGAACGTCAATTATTGGACTTTAAACAGTCGTAATCTCACTTAGCTTTGCAAGTCGGATCTCAGTAGATCCCTATAATCTTATCTTTCATTTACTCTCGAGTCTTACTGCCACTTTACAACTTCCTCCTTCTTTGCATTGATAGGATGGGAGCACATCCCTCATGCCAGGCCTTTGACACCGGAGGCAGAACCGTCTGGACCTGGGTGCAGATGACCGGGCGGAAGTAGCCACATTCACCAATTTTGAAGTTGCTTGCACCCAGTTTCCTGCAAGTTGCACTAAAAAGTTGATTGAGGCCGAGTGCAGATTGCGAAAGTTGGTGCAAGCAGTCTGTATGTCGCTACTCGCGCACATCGACTTGCACCCGGGTGTAAGTACCTTTGCCCCCGTTGTGAAGGCCGTATCTATGATACCGAAAATGCTCAGAGCAACATATGTAAGATTCAAGAGTTGGGTCAAGCTTCTACATATTCGCAGACCAATTCAGGTTTGATTCTCCCATCCGTTCTCAGAATATTCGTTCTCAGCGTATATTTGGACAAATGATTGCCTTGATGGCCTTCAGTTGCTACCTAGTCATTAGGTGGTCCGAGCTTTTATGAGCCAGTCATCTAATCTCACTTTGCTAGTCCGGCCGATAGTCGGCTAAAGTCGCCATTTGCTGCACCGGCAAAAGTTATCTGGCGCGTGGTGAATAGAAAACGATCATGACTCCAATCAGTGCCCTATAGAGAATAAGAGCCAGGACGGTACTGGCTAATATTCTTCCCAACCTATGAGAAGTGGCACTCTAAATATACTCGATGATCGAAGACATGGCTGTAGATTAGATTGACGAAGTTACCTGCTGAAGCTCAACTAATGAACTTAGCTGTACGAGAGAGCACAACCCATAAAACTTCCTGAATAAAGCCCCAGGCTTGTTACACTTAAGGCAGTATTGCTTAAAGCTAGAAGTATTCTCAATATATTTTCTGTTACAGCAGGAAAGGAAAGGAAGCGCAGCTTTTGTAGTATAAAATGAAACTGGGCCGACCAAGGCTAACTGACCATAATCATCACTGACTGACCACGAATGACTGGCCGAGGGAGAAGTAGACATTACGTAATGTGCCTTGGACGCGGGAGAAGTACTTGTCGTTCAGGTGTCCCGCTCACAATTTTGCAACATTGGCTAGACACCAGAATGTTCGAGATCTGATAATAGTGTGCCGGCAGACAACGATTTCGCAATAGCCGAACCAATTACCGCAAAACGTCGTCGCTTGCAAGTTGGTGGCGATCGGCAGTCCCAGAAACTAGCGCAGAAATTATATCCAGTCAGCAAAAAAGCGATGCAAGTCCAATTGTTTAGAATTCCGACGGCTTGCATAATAACATGCTGATCCAAACTGACCTCTCTTTGATCAGGAGGACTCCGGATCTACTCGGTCTTTCCCTGCAAGAGCGAAGGTGCGGAACACAGCCATTTTTCATGCAACAAATACCCAATACAAATCTGGAAAGCACATTTCCGAACACATTCCGCAGTGTTTCGATGCCGCGATGGTGACACATACCCAGCACTTGAAGCTTACGCAAATCCTTACGCAGGTAACAACCAAATTCTATAGTTCATCCCTTATGTCGGCTTCGTTCCCACACTTTTGGGCCTGACGATGGGCCAATGTTCGTCCCTGCTGAATGTTCGTGAAGACTCTTTCAGCAGATAGAAGTGTCTGAGCCTGCTGGATTGCAAACAGCGGGCCAGTAAGCGAGTTTGGCTCTTGTGACTATATTTCAGCATTTCAGCGCATTAAGGTCTGCACAGCGTGTTCATACTCTTGCAATCGAATGAAGCACAAGCTTAACACCAAGAGTCATAGGGTGTGGGCTTTAGTGGAAGGGCGCTCAATGTGTCCCCGATGTGATAAATGACTGTTTGAATACAGCCTCTAATCGACTTCACATGAGATCGAAGTAGCGTGGAAATCGGAGGCCCGAGCACCCGCTTCGGTAGACACCCGAGCCGTAAGCCGATCTCGTAAATTGACATGGAGGAAAGTTGGCTCTGAAGGTGTTGAGGAACAAGCTGTCCATATCCGTGGCTGTCCAGCGCAGGGTCGTGTGCAAACCCTTTGAAATAATCGGGGGGCAGACGCAGACGCTTTATCATTTAACATTCCAGGGAATTTCTCACTCTTGACTTGGATCGACGAGTGGCTCGGCCAAAAGCATCCGGCTTCTCCGTTTGAGACCCTGGGAGGGCGCGTGCCGGCGACAATTGATTCGACAACTGATCTACCTGGTGCGAACCTGTATCTCTTCGTAATGCCATTTGGTTTATTGCAAATGCGAATCGCAAAGTCGCCGTTCTCGCCTGTCGATCCGGAAGAAGCGGGTTGTTCGTTCATTTGGGCGCTACGCGGATGGTCAGACCTGCGTGCAGGTGCGTTTCAGGATCTCAAGGAGCTGCATATCGACGTCGACGCACAGCGCTATGTTATTTCACCGAAAGATTTGCCAGATTTGATGTTTTGCGTAGTACAGTGAAGATAGTGTCGAAAGAGGGCGATAGGGCGGTGCAAGCAGACATTCAATCTGCTGGACATCAGTCAGTTGACTGAGAACTGCCGATAGCTTACGAGAAGTGGAGTAGAACGAAGCGCGCAGGTTCGCTGTTGGTAGATGTAGGCGGGCAACAGAGCCGAGACCAGAATGAAGGTGTCGAGTGGTAACAAGCAGTGTATCAGGATGCCATGCAAAGGTCTTGCTTCCCCTACTTGATTTACGGCCGATAGCCTAGTGACTTTATGTTCCCTCATGTCGACGCCAATCCATGCCAGGAGATGGTGATTCGGCAGCATCGACATTGAAGCGACGCCTTGATTTGCGGATAGATACATCCATCATTACACAGAAGGGCGGCTCTGTCGCTCGTCAGCAGGAAGATCAGCTTAGGCGCGACGAGACCAGCCAGCGCAGAGAGGCCAAAGCCAGGCAGCAGCAGGAGCGCGAGAAGGAGCAGCATACGGCAGCGATGGACAGCGCAAATAGTAATGGTACCAGAGGATTGGGCATCTATGGCGACGACGACGAAGACCACCGCGACTTGAATCAGGACGCGCCAAACCAGCACCAACAGCAGCAGGACCAGCGCGAGATGATGCACGAAGACGACGAAGATGAAGAAGACGATGAAGAGGATGACGACGATGATGCTCTCTCCTCCTCTCCCAGCATACCCGACGAGCATATCGACTTCGACTTGGTTTATGCCTTGCATACATTTCTTGCGACCGTCGAAGGACAGGCCAGCGTCGTCAAAGGCGACTCTCTCACTCTTCTTGATGACTCAAATTCGTACTGGTGGCTTGTCCGCGTTCTCAAGACTCAGGCTGTTGGCTATATCCCTGCGGAAAACATCGAGACACCCTTTGAAAGGCTAGCTCGACTTAACAAGCATCGCAATGTAGATGTGAGGCACGGTACTTCTCTTCATCCTTCGCCTATACTGAAATGCCCTATAACGCGTGTTTGCAGCTCGCATTCGCGACTTCGGAGGACCACATGAACGGAATAGGATCATCGCTTGCCCAGACACGCTTCGCCCAGCCTCATCATCCAACCAACAAGTCACTCAAACAGACGCCAATTCAGCTCAACCCGGCGCTTGCTGGAGGGGGCCGATTTGTCGACTTTGCGCCTCCTATCTATCATGAACACGAAGGCTTCTACTACTCCGATTCTGCAGAAGGAGAGGGAGAGTACAACGAGTACGGATACGACAATGAAGATGGTCAAGGCCTTGATGTGGATGATGATCCAGATGACGAGGGATCAGACGGTTCATTTGAGGGAGGGTCTGCGGAGGATCTGAGGAGTCATCATCACTTGCAACAACAGCAACATCAAGCTGGATTTGATGGTGAGGAGGAGGAGGAGGACCAAGAAATGACGCAGGCTTCTGATCTAGGAGACGATAGCCTTCATGATGCTACCCAGGGCCAACCTAAGGCCGACGAGCAGATGCGGCCTGGAGATAATTTTACACACCCCTCGATGAACCAAAGAGAGGTCTTACAACCCATCTCATCAGGCCATACACCCGCGAATGTCGTACGGTCAGCGCAAGCTCAGCAACAGGCAGCTCTGGGCGTAGGAAGGCCAGCACAGGTCCAGGCTGCCTATGGCGGCCTCGAAAATACTTCACCCTCGGCCGAAACAAGGGGAGTTGTCAGAAAAGTCTCGATTGATGAGCAGCTCCGCATGGAACAGGAAGCGACACGTTCAGCCAGCCATAGTAATACACCAGGCTCAGGCTTCAACGACTCTCAATCTACTTCGAAAGGTGGTGCGAGCAAGCCAGGCTCCACGTTGTCTGGCGCCTTGCAGTCGCGCCTGAAGCCTTTCCTCGATGAAAGCGGCGAGCTTACAGCGTCCAGCCGCAGAAGCGATGCTAGCGTAGAAACGCGCAAGATATCGCTTACACCACGCATCGCTAGGGATACTTCCCAAGACTCCATCCTTTCAGACCGAGCCCTGTCGCCAGTACCGTCCCACGTCTCTCAAAACGCAAGCCACCTGAAGCACACAGAGAGAAGTGCCTCTGGCACAACGTCCAATAGCGCAAATGCGGCCGATGAGAATGCGAGCTTCGGGCATGCACAGGGGCCGAACGCGGCTGGCGACTACGAAAGCTCCGAACACTTCCGCAGAGGTTCTGCTAGTTCTGCAGCCACCGCTTCCTCCATGTCATCCTCCGTGTCGGGCAGTGCTTCGAAAGGCGACAAACGCAGCTCATCTCCTGCCAATGCAGATGCGCAGCAGCAACAATCCAAGAAGAAAAAGTCGAGCGGGATCCTCGGTGGCCTTTTCAGTCGAGGCAAGAAGGATAAGGAGAAAGAGAAAGAAAAGGAAAAAGATACTAAGAAGAGCAGTTCATCTGCAGGCAGAAAGTCCTCCATGTCTACCATATCGGACGATGAAAGAGCCTCTTCAACTGGATCTCCAGCTCCGACTTCGCCTGATCGTAAAGGTCAGGCTTCAGCTGGAATTGTTACACAGCAATTGCAACAACGCAGAGCCAAAGAAGCGGCAAGTGAAGTCTTCGGTACTGGCGCGGCTTTGCGACAACAGCAAGTCGAGGCTCAAACTGCCATGTTCAACCAATATGGCATTCATCCACGCTCGCCGGGCGACGTTTCGAATGTCTCCACTTTCTCTGCGAATCGATCGCCATCAGGTGCGCACAGCGCCGGGCCATCCTCTGGCACAATGGCTTTGACGCCCTCCGCCGCAAGCAATGCTTCGCTCTTACATGTTAGTTCGGGTCCCAAAGCCCGGAGACCCGGCAGCCTCATCGGGTCACCCCACATGTCGGTGTCTGCATCAAATGGAGGGGAGGTCCCAATCCTTAACGTGCTTCGCGTCTTTGCTGGCGAGAACATTCACTCTGAAGCTACCTTCAAGACCGTCCTGTTGAATGACAGCACAACCACAGAAGATTTGGTCAAGCAGGCAATGCAGCGTTTCCGACTCTCCCCTCCGACAGATGCAGTCTCTACTGATGGTACCCTGGATACTCAGTCCTTGCTTTCCGAATACTACCTTACAGCCAAGGAGATGAGCGGGGACGAGACTGTCCTTGAAGCGGGGCAAAGACCACTCAAGATCTTCGAAAACCTTGCTGAGAGCAGCGGAGGCTTCAATCCAACAGCTGGCCTTCCGGCCGTCAAGCGGTCATCGGTGGGATCGATCAATTCCATAGCTTCCAACCTTTCTATGCACCCTTCAATTGAAAAATTGCGAATGTCGGACTTCTCCGACGATTCGGCTGTGAAACTCTTCATCAACAAGAAGACGCCATATGCAGAAAATCAAGCCTCCGCAGAGAATGTCAAGGGCGATTTACCCGGCAGAGCCAGTGAAGACAGCTTCCAGATCGATGCTTCCAGGCTGTCAGCTTCTGGGTCTATCATCGATCGAGGCCCAGCTCCAGGCATGCCCGCATCGCCTCTATTGCGCTTCGCTGTCCGAGTCGTGATACATCCGTCAGACCTTCCCGAGAGTATGATATTCGATCCTTCATCGCCTGCCATCATACCCAGAGCTACTCTCAGCGAACGCAGCCACCGCCCTAGCTCAAGTCAGTCCGTCAACCCGCTCTTCAGAGAGAAGATCCTCTTTTTCCCTCGGAATGCCAATGTATCGGAGATTTTGGAGACAGCCTTGGACAGATTCGGTATCGTAGAAGGAGTCGTTGACGGGGGCGATGATATCGAAGACAAGCTTGCAAAGCGCCGTAGTGTTAGCAGAGTGCGCTATGCTCTAGCAGCAAGGCGTAGCAACACAGGTGAGACGAGCCTTATGTGTACATACTGCTTTCATTCACATTTGCGCTCGCAGAGACATTGCTCGGGCCGTCCGGAAAGGCTATCGATGCATACGATGAACCACCACTATACAAACAGTATGAGCGCAACAGCAAAGAATTCAGAAGACGATCGATGGAAACGCCCTTCAACACGCCTTCGCAGGCCGATCTCAAAGCATCAGATCCTGTTTTCGTTATCCGTAGAGCAAGCCCTAAGGCAGATCATTCTAGGAGGATCTCGACGGACTTGTCTTCGGCCAATCAGCTACGCCCGCCAGCCAACCCGCAGAGCGTTACCGGGGTATCGCCCAGCTCATCTAGCAGATCGGTCTATGCCACTCCCTCCTCGGAGCTTCCTCCAGAACTAGAGACTACGGCTGCGCTTCAACAGAGTCCCAAGGAGATTATTGCTGCACAGCGGGCAGCATCGCGTGCGAACCAGGAGCGGACCATGACTTCGGCAAGAAAGAACGAGCAGTCTGGTGTCGATGTGGTTCTTCAAGACAAGACGACCATCAGAAGCTCCAAGGATTCTACAAACACCTTACGATACTCCTACATCGGGGTCGACGGCACAGAGACCGATATCAGCAGGATTGTGGAAAGCGAATGGAAGAAGGATGCGAGTGGACAGTCATCAGAGTCCGACCAAGAGCAGCTCACGTCCTTTCCAATGAGAGAAGTTTCATCCTCTTTGTCGCACGCTACATCAGACAGCTTCGCTTCAGCCCTTTCAAGTCCTATGACACCTCTGGCGCCTTCCATATCTCGACACTTCAATGCTTCAGATGATGATCGCTCAGAAGACGAGGATAGAGCTGCCATAATGCACTTGAATGCAACAAGTCTCCGGATCGGAGGCTCCAAAGACTATCTGGAGGAAGTGTTAGATGTCAATGCAGGGTCTTCAAGCCAATCCCAGGGTCAAGTTCAGGGCCGGCTGGACCGAGTTCTAGCGCGAGTCAATGAAAGCAATCCCGGCGCCGGCGTGGCATCAGCGTTACGGACCCAGGCTAGTACGCCTTCGGAGATGACTGTCACACGAGCAGCCGCCGACTCCATAGACAGTGGAAGATCAACGCCTGCAGCCGTGCCCTATCCCACGTCAGACACAGACCAGAAGAGCCTGATCGCACCTGCGACGCTATCGCGGGTCAGGTCCAGCAGCACCGGAAGTGCGGCTACCAGCGGACGCGGATCGCCCGCTCCGCAAGAGGTCTCGTCTCGCTCCACACCGCAGCCAGATGCACCGCCTTCCTCGCAGTCTTCTACACCACGACGAATGCCTAGCAAGGGGCATTACAATCACACCTCTACGGCTTCGATACATTCCGAAGCGTCCACCGCTAGTCCAGATACAGTAACGACCGCATCTGTGGCTGGACAAGCCACTTCGACGCCTACCTCGTCTGCTCGCGACGATTCCAATTTCGCGGTTCCGTTGCCATACAGAGAAGACCATGGACTAGATTTCCTGCTCCATTTGGTCAACTCGGAAAATACCCACGTAAAGCTACCCCGACGAAAGAAACCCAATATCCTAGAAGTGATACAGGGACATCGGTCATTGCAGCTCAGTCCCAACGCTTCGCAAAAGTATGAAAGTACCCGTCGTAAAGTCGATGCGCTGGAAGCAGTGAGTACACCCATGCATTTATCATATTACTAACTAGCTAAATGCTGTTCGCAGCGTCTTGATGCCCTTCTTATCGAGGCCATGAACGCCCAATAACTTCACGAACGATAACACGATATATTATGTCTAGCAAGCTGTCTGTTGTCGTTAGTCAATGCACTGTACTTCAGTGTCTCTGTGGTTGGTTTCATCTATTCTATGTGTTGTTGGACGTATCAAGCTATAAATTCTCGCGCAGCCGCAGGATCCGCTGCTTTATTCATATCCTCTGCTGTAATGATCAACCCTACCTTCGAAGCACAGCACTCTTGCAATCCCAGGGCTTTCTTTTCGACTCGATTAATTAGCTAGAGGAGGACATGGCAGAGATCACCTTCATAGTATCTGCAGGGCAGATTAACCTTGCCATTTTCGATACACCTCGAGACCTGGCGACCACACGTCCTCATGCTGTATGCCGACATAAGTTGATGATCTCGAAGTTTCGAGGTTACATAGGCTCGTGCGACCCAGCTCATTTGGCTTGCTCGGACTTGTGCCGTGGTATGAATCTGTAATTATCAGAGACTCAGGCTCATCAATGCACGCGAAGGGGCCTTGAACGATGTCAGGTGGATTGCCCGCACGAACGTAAAGAGACCCATGAACAGTGCTGCGACAATATTCAAGAGTATGGATAAGAGTAAGAGTAGACTGATGAGTCTCCTGAATATACGATGACCTGTGGAGCCCGAGATAGATGAGCTGGTTGTAATTCTCCATCGCTTGAAAAGCCCTGCTGCGTGAACAGCGTAGGGAGTGGAGCGCCGAGTAGATTAGAGCATTGCCTCTCCAACATAGTAGATCATGATTGTCGGACAAATCTCTGGGCGACGCTTCGAAAAGATGAGGTTGCCAGGTTGCCTCGCTCCTTTTCTCCAATATTGCAGGATCAGCTGGACATGGATGACGAGGAGCATCAAGGGAATGGTGTGGTAGAGGAGAATGGATCAGCTGTCAGCCCAGACGGCGGTAATGGTGCATCATCATCATCGCGGATCCTCGAGGTCCCGCTGCAGACTTCGGAACTTCTGGAAATCAACCTCGACGAGCTGCGCGACGACGAGAGCATAGGGGAGATTGCAGATTTGCTGGAATCAGAGCAAGCGCCGGCACAGCTATGGATCAAACTACTGGAAGAATATCAGCGCAGAGGGAGTATCGACCGGGCTATCGAACTGGGCGAACGCGGTGTCGCTGCCATCAAGAACCGCGGCGATGGCCAGGAAGCTGTCCCGCTACTCTGCATGATGGCCAGCTGTATCCTAATGCAAAGCAGAAGCGCTCCAAAGATCGTTCTTCCCAATCCAAAGCAGTTCAAGGCAAAGTCGGATCCAAAGCAGACCTACTTCAGTCGTGCTACATCCCTCGTCACAGCAGCTGAGGCTCTGGATTCACAAAATGGTTATGTCCTCGACACAAAAGCCACGCTCTACCTCTTGACCGGCAAGATGGACGAGGCCTATCGCATCTACGACCATGTCCTGGGCAAAGAGCCAGGGCATCTGCTGTCGCTTATGGGTAAAGCACGTGTACTCTACATCCGCAATCAGTACAGAGCAGCCTTGAAGCTCTACCAATCTGTTCTCTCCGCCGCACCAGACTTTCTTCCTGATCCGCGAATCGGTATCGGACTCTGTTTCTGGAACCTGGGAGAGCACAACATTGCTCGAAGAGCATGGGAGCGTAGTCAGACTGTAAACCCGGGGAAGGCATCAACTGGTGCTACTCTCCTTCTTGGGCTGTCCTGGCTCAATGTAGCACGAGACCCCAAGCTCGACGAAGAAGACAAGATCGAGTTTTACACTCGAGGTATTCAGCAAGTCCAAGCAGCATGGGCACAAGACAAGACGTGCGCTGCGACAGCTGCAGCTCTTTCTGGCTACTTTCTGACAAGCGCAAACAAGTGGGATACAGTCGTCAAGCTCGCAGAACTCGCTGTACAGCACGGTGACTCTCGCGCAATCATCTCCGACGGACATCTTGCTATAGCTAGAGCCCTACATGCCCAAGACAAAGCGGAGGATGCCACTAGGCACTATGCTCTTGCAGCGGAAGCCAACCCCAATTCAGCTGTTGCAGCTCTGGGGATGGGACAGATGCATGTGCAGATTCAAGACTGGCCGGCAGCAATCGACGCATACGACACGGTGCTTCGCAAGCAACCTCGATCTATCGAGGCAATGGTCTCTCTGGCCAGCATATACTCTCATGCCGTTCTTACGGACAGTCCTATTTCGGATGGAAAAGATGGAAAACAGGAGGATGTTAGAAAAGCGCGAGACCTCTTTGACCAGGTCATAGGACTCTTTCAGGGCACGGCGCACCTCAAGGACGGCTTGGGAGATAGACATTCGCTAGACCCTCTGGGCAGCCGGATTCAGCAGATTGCAACCAAATCGGATCTATACGTCGAGATTGCAAGACTCTGGATGGAGGATGACATGAGTAAATCACTACAAGCATACAGGCAGGGTCTAGGTGTCTGGAGGGACGCCAACAATGATCCCGATGGAGTCAATCAGGCAGGCCCCGAAGCGGGCGAGACCAGTGTCGGACCTCAGTTACTCTGCAATATCGGATGTCTAGAATACTCAAGAGGGGACTTTGAGAGTGCACAAGAGCGCTTCGAAGAGGCAATCACTACCGATCTCGAACGCCAGCAAGCTTTGCAGGATGTTGGGGGATCTCGTGAAGGAGATGCCACAATGATGACCTTGATGTACAACCTGGGTATTGTCATGGAGGCTCGAGGACAAAAGGACGAAGCCAAGCAGCTTTACGAGGGAAGGTTGCTAGCCCGCCATCCGGAGTTCATTGAGGGTGAGCGCCTACCTCTGCACCAACCTTTGCATACTGTCTGACACGCACTTGAATCAACAGCGAAAGCACGTCTGGCTGCACTGGCGCTGGCCGAGAAACAGCCGGAACGGTGCAGTGACCTGTTAAAAGCGGCACTCACAGCGAGACCTGAGCACCTCGATGTCAGAGCACTCTATGTCTACTTCCTTTCCGAAGTCGGCAACCTACCGGCTGCAAAAGACTTCGCTGTTACGACCCTGAAGGACTTTGACAAGTCGGATACGTATGCTCTGTCCGCCATGGCTCAATTCCTGTACTCCCAAGCACGCGAGTCTAGAGGGCAAAAGCCGGAGGATGCGAAGGACCGAACTTCCCGCTACTATAGAGCTTGCGAAGCATTCGACAAGGTCATACAGCTGGATCCGCACAACTGTTATGCAGCTCAAGGAATCGCTATCGCTTTGGCAGAGAACAATCTCGGAGGCAAAGCTTCACCGGGTCAAGCTCCGCACTTAGCGAGCAGCGAGTCCGCTCAACGCGCTCGAAATTTGCGGGATGCATTGACAATATTTACGAAAGTCCGAGAGACAGTGAATGATGGGAATGCATATGTGAACATTGGTCTATGCCATGTTCAGCGCGAAGAATGGGAAAGGGCAATCGAAAGCGTGAGGGATACAGGTTTTCGAGAGTGCATGCGATGAGACTGAGATACTCCAACACAGTTCGAAACAGCAAACAATCGCTTCTATCACAATAAACATTTACCTACGCTACTATATCTAGCTCGTGCTCGCTTTCATAAAGCCAACAAAGATCAGAGCTTCACGACACTTCAGGCGGCACTACAAGCTGCACACACGGTACATACGCAACACCTTAAGGTGCCTGCCTAGTGCTAATTACATTCTCTGTCCTTGAAGGCCCTTCTTTTGGCACCCTCCGATGATGCTATCCGCTTCAATATCGCTCTCATACAGCAGAGGGGTCTCGAAACCGTTCAAAACTTACCCGCTGCGAAGAGACGAGTTACAGAAATCCAGACGGCTTTCAAAGATGCCGAAGCTGCCCAAGAGTGGGTCTAGTTCATGCAGACATGTAGACTTTTCGCTGACCTCCAGCGCTACTTACAGATCTTTCTCAACTCTCGCAAACAACACAGCCCCGAATCTTCCCTACAGTGCCGACCTTGCTGATCAAAGACGACGATACGGAGAGGGACTGATCAAGCGTGCTCCGAATACGATACGAGATCAGGAAGAGTGGGAACAGAGCGAACAGAACAAGGTAGAAATCGCCAAGAGGGATCGTGAAGCCGAGCGAGCTCGTCAAGCTGAAGCCGAGCGTCAAAGGCGAGAGGAAGCTATGCAAGAGGCTGAAAGACTGGCCGCAAACCGCAGACAGATGGCAGAGGATGCCAAGAGCTGGTATGTCAAGCCAGTTGAGGAGAGTGAAGACGATGAAGAGAAGGGCAAGAAGGGTCGAGGCAGAAAGAAGAAGGCTGGAGATGATGGCATCGTGCCCGACGGTGAGGGAGAAGAGGAAGTTGTCAAGCCTAAGAAGCGCAAGAAGAAGGAGGCTGGTGAAGGAGCTGCAGGTAAAAGGAAGAAGAGGGCCAAGAAGGATGGATCTGCTGATGCAGCCGCCGGTACTGGCGCAACTGCAATTAATGGAACTGACGGCGTCAAGGCTGAGAACGGTCAAGATGAGGAGGATGAAGGACCTAAACGAGCAGGCGGTCGTCGTTCCAAGAAGCAATTCCGTACAGCTGAAGTGGTAGAAGACTCGGACGTGAGTGACTAGACTAGACGGAACAAGATGGAATCATCTGCATGTTGTCACAGTAGACAAGCTATCTAGCTGCTCTCACTGCCAATTTCAGCTACATAAGCTTCGAAGATTCTGTGAAAATCTTGCTAAGACGGATCTTGCACCAAACTGACTGCTCGAAATGGGCGGAAGTCAGCTTTCGCAGCTCAAGACGGCGCTTGCTGGTGCTGGACTGAGCAGGCAGAACAGCAGCGGTAGCGGGAGCAGCAAGAATGGTAAAAAGAAACGGTCGGGCGCGGCAGCTGCAAAAGCCCGTATGGCTGGCGACGCAGAAGCCAGGAATCGCAAGCTCGAGGTGTGCCATAACAGCATCAAAGCTACGTCGAAATCTGCGACGAAAACTGAGACTTTCTCGGACATCTTTGCAAGGCCATCAGCCAGTCGATGAACAGATTTGACACGAAAACTACGCGAACCAAGCATCAAGTACTCAATGCTAAACCTACCAAAGGCGCTACTGGAAGGCCAGGCTTGTCCAAGCAGGTCGGCATCGACAATGTCCGTGACTGATATCTCTTGGAAGTTCTGGAAGTACCGGCTGATGCAGCATGCAAACAGCGTCGCAAGACACTTCTGCCCCAATTTCTCGATAGAAACCGGTCTGGTGGCCTCGTAGACAGACGTTTCGGCGAAGGTGATGCTTCCTTGACACCAGAAGAAAAAGCATTGCAGCGCTTCACGGTTGAGCGTCAACGTAAAGCTAGCAAGAACTCCCTATTCAATCTGGATGATGAGCAAGATGGCGAAATGCTCACTCACTACGGCCAGAGCCTGTCCGAAGCTCCTGCACCTCTGGCAGACCAGGAAGACCTCTTTAGACGAGCGCTTGAGAAGGACAATGCAAGCGATGAAGAAACAGCAGGAAGGAAGCGAAAGAGCAAGGCAGAGGTCATGGAGGAAGTCATCGCGAAAAGCAAGGCGTACAAGGTGAGATCGACTAGATTTCGCTTCTCTGGCCAGAGCATCATGATCTGATTTATCCTGTGTCAACAGCATGAACGTCAGCGCGTGAAAGATCAGGACGAAGATGTGCGCCTCCAGCTGGACGACGAACTTTCCGGCATCAGGTCCCTGCTTGGTGCTCCCAATACTCGCACCGAAGATCCTTTGGAGCAATACACCAGGCGACCTAGACCGGCTGCTGTTCCCAGTACCGATTCGCAGAAGCCAGAAACTACCACAGGAAAGCCAGCAGCAGGCACCTTACCCGTTGCCTCTACTAGCAATATCACCCTCACATTTGTTCCAGCCGCCAAGCTTCAGTCATCGTCGGTCGATAGGGACCTCCTGAATCAGCTCGTTGGAACGAACGATGACGAAGAGGACAAGGAAGATGACGACGTTCTTAGCGGCCTTGCCAGAGTCAACAATTCGGATTTCCTTGCGAACGAAGCTATAGATGACCCATACGACCGCTTCGTAAAAGAGCTCGCCTTTGACAAGCGTGCTCAGCCAAGCGACCGCCTTAAGACGGATACCGAGGTAGCACAAGAGGCTGCCGCTGAGCTTCAGCGGTCAGAACAAGCAAGACTCAAGCGAATGAGAGAAGTCACGGAGGGTGGTGCAAGCGATGACGAGGATTTAGATGACACGCGTACCTCGAGGAAAAGGCGCATAACCTCGAAAGGTAAACAGAGAGCACCACAAGGTGATGACCTTGGAGATGAGTTCCAGTACACGGGAGACCAGCCTTCTGGCTTCGGGTTGGGTGAGGGCTTACTGCCTGAGATTGATGGCGATCCTGCAACGGAAGATGTTGATGGGGCCGAACTGAAGGATGTAACGCTGGAAGATCCGACGGAATCGGACGCAGCAGAAGAGTCGGAAAACGATGATGATGAGGAAGACGAGGACGACGAAGATGAAGACGAAGGCAGCGAGAAAGAGGAAAACGAAATGCTTGCCGACCTTCTGCACGATGATGTGGACAGTGCCGATGAAGATACTGGCTCCCAAGCCCTTATCGCTTCTCGCAAATCGCTTCAAGCTCGCAAGACCAAGTCGAAAGAGCTTCCCTTCACATTCCCGTGTCCAACAACGCATGACGACTTTCTCGATATTCTCGAATCTACCACGCCCGACCAGCTGTCCACGATCATTGAGCGCATCCGCGTCCTCTATCATCCTTCTCTTGCGGAAGGCAACAAGCAAAAGCTGGCCCTCTTTCTCGGAGTTTTGATAGATCACCTTCTGTACACGGTCTCTGCGGCGGATGCACCCACCTTCTCTGAGAATACCGTTCTCCTCCAGCCTATCTTGTCTATGGTCAAAGCTTTTCCGCTTTCGACTGCAAGCTACTGCGTGCGCAAACTTGGTCTTATGCAAAAGAACTTGGTTCGAGGACTACAGTCAGGGCCCAGCCAGGCCGCATCGAAGACCTGGCCCGGTGCGGCTGAGCTTACCCTTCTCCGCCTCATTGGCACTACATGGAGCACGTCCGACTTCTCACACCCAGTTGTGGCTCCAGCTATGCTCCTGATATCGCAGTACCTCGGTCAGTGTCGGGTGCGAGACGCCAAAGATATCGCATCCGGCCTCTTCCTCTGTACTCTGGTTCTGCAGTACGAAAGTCAGAGTAAGAGACTCGTACCGGAAGCACTTGGCTTCCTAGCGCAAGTGCTGCTTCTCATGCTGCCCCTGAAAGACGAGATGCAGAACTGCGGGCATTACTCTCTGCCGGATCTCAGCAAGCCAGAACTAGCAAGCCTTCGCATCAAGAGCAAGGC
The DNA here is from genome assembly GCA_001600175.1 of Erythrobasidium yunnanense. Classification (NCBI taxonomy): domain Eukaryota; kingdom Fungi; phylum Basidiomycota; class Cystobasidiomycetes; order Erythrobasidiales; family Erythrobasidiaceae; genus Erythrobasidium; species Erythrobasidium yunnanense. The sequence goes on from BCJC01000001.1 coordinate 1,266,963, forward strand.
AGAGGTACCATCCGATATACCCTTGAACATGCTCAGATCATTGAAAAGTGACACAGCAATAGGACAGCAAGCAGACCTACTTTACTTGGCGATGACCCTTTTGGTCGAGTTCGCTACTATGCACAATTCGCTACCTGCATTCATCGAGATGTTTGCTCCGATATGTGCACTACTGGAAGGCGTTGTCTCCAAACGACTGTCTGCTGCCTTGGCGGTACGTGGGCTCTACTCTGTCATGACTATGGAATACTGACACGCGATGATACAGGCAAAGTTACAAGCAACGTCGGACAGTCTATCACGTATGCTCAAGTTCTCCCGGCAAGCTCGACGACCTCTTACCTTGCAACAGCACAAGCCGATCCCGATCCCGTCGTATGTTCCCAAATTCGACGCTGGGTATGCTCCTGGGCGTCGTTTCGATCCAGATGTGGCTCGTAATGAAGAATCAAAACTCAAAGCGCTTGTCAAGAAGGAGAAGAAGGGAGCGGTGCGGGAGCTTCGCAAGGATGCACGCTTTATCGCGGGAGAGAAAGCTAAATTGCAGAGGGAGAAGGATGACGCATACAAGAGCAAGATTAACAGAATTACAGCAGGTCTTGAGCAGGAGCGAGCAGAGGAGAAACGATTTGAGCGTACGAAGGAAAAAGAAAAGGCGCGCGACAAGAAGCGAGGTAGCTCGTCGGGCAAGCGGTGAGCGTAAGGTAGTAGCAAATGCAGTCAGATGCTGTGAATCGTTGTTGTGTTTAACAAGACTTGCAACTTGCAAACTTCATACTTTTACGTCCATTCCACTCGTATGCTTCCGCCTGATACGTTAACTTCGCAAAAATGAATTGTCGAAATAACGAGTCCAGCTACACTACCCTAATGTGAGTGTGTCCAACGTATTACACGCTCCTTCCTACCCTCTCGCTGCTCTTTTTGGATGAAAATTTTCCATTTCAAACATTTTCCCAAGTCGGTATACATTCCAGCTGTTATGCAGCAAGGGAGACGACGATGCGGGCATATAAAAGTCATAGTTACACTGAAATCTCATCCTGCTCTCTCCAAATTTATCCATTCAAGCGAGCGCGAGGGCTGCTTGCTGACTTTGCGCGAGCTGCAGGACGTACTCATCAAGCTGGCGTTGTCTAGCAATGTAGATGTATCATACTGTTGTTGTGTGCTGCTGTGCCAATGTAGTCACCGTCATTCGCTGCTTCGTCGCTCGTTTCTGCAGTCCCAATTCGTGCCAGATTCGCAAACCTCATGAAGAGAGCTTTTCGCGATGCAGATACGCCTTGCAAACGGCAGCACGTCGGTTCTGATAGCGACAGGACCTCGAAGCCGCTGCGCTGTCCGCGACCTCTGGGCAATCTGCTGCTGAGCACCGCAAGAAATGCTCGAAATTCTGGACTGGGCAATCTGGCCATCCTTCCTGACGAGATCCTGGCTGCCATCTTCAGCGAACTGGATGCTATGGATGCTCTGCGATGTCAAGGAAGTAGCAGAGCTTTCTTTGCCTTTGCGACTATCGAAGCCCACTTCAAGCTCGCATACATCAAGCGCGCAAGAGGTACACTGTCTACCTGGAGAGGCTCGTGGAGAAGCACCTACATCCACGACTTTGTGAAGCCACCATCGGCGAACCAGCTGGACGCGCTACCTTCAGACTCGATTTCCATAGAGAATGTCTTTTCAGACGTCCTCTATCTCCCATATCTGGCCGCATGCTATGACTCCAACATAGTTACTTCTGCAAGTGCTTTTGCGAACAATATACTGCGAAGAGAGGGCAGAAAGATGGTCGCGGCCGAGCTAGGAGAGACACCCATGATCCTGACTGGTATGATGGACGATTGGGCAGCCATGTCATCTACGAGTGGGAAGAGATGGTCCTTAGCATCAATAGCTGAACGCTATCCCGAGACCAGGTTCCGAGCCGAAGCTGTACTGGCAACAATGCAAGATTATCTGCAATATCACAACGATTGTCCCGCCGACGAGAGCCCTCTGTATATCTTTGACGCCGACTTTGTCGAGAAGACGTGCAACAACGACGATGGAGCTGGTCTAGGTGCCGACATTGTCGTACCTTCCATCTTTGCGGATGATTTATTCAAGGTGCTAGGGACCGAGAGACCCGACTATAGATGGCTAGTACGTGTATTCTATCACCAAAAAGACGGCACAGCTGATGGCTTACAACACAGATCGCTGGTCCCGCGCGGTCTGGGTCGACTTTCCATTGCGACCCTAACGGGACTTCGGCTTGGAATGCAGTAGTGACAGGGCGGAAGCTCTGGATACTATTTCCTCCAGATGCGATTCCCCCCGGTATTATAGTATCCGACGACCAGTCAGAAGTCGAGGCGCCGCTGTCCTTGGCCGAATGGATGCTCAACTACTATGCTCAAGCCAAAGCTCTGTATGGTCCCAGAGCAAAGGATCCACAGCATCGAGGCAAGATGCTTGAAGGCATATGCGAGGAAGGGGAGATCTTCTACGTCCCTTCAGGCTGGTGGCATTGTAAGCTGTTATTTCGCAGCCGTGGAGACGGGCTAGACAGCGCTGACAATGCTCTCTAGTGGTCGTTAATCTGGAAGCATCCATAGCAGTCACTCAGAACTTTGTCTCGCCGTCGAATCTAAGTGGCGTTCTATCTTTTCTGAAATATCGGCCTGACCAGGTGTCTGGCTTCAAGCTTCATTCTGCCGGACAAGAAAGTAAAGGCAACCATCTCAACGAGGCGAGACAAGAGTACTGCGGAGAAGAAGAAGACGAGACCGGAGGAGGAGCAGTCTATAGCCGATTCGTTGATGCTCTGACCAGGCACGATCCCGAGCTCTGCATGGAGGCCATGAAAAGACTAGCTCAGCTTGAATCACAAAAGATGCACAGCAAGCTGAACAGCAAGGACGCATCTCGATCCAAGGCAGACGGCAGCTTGTGGCATACAATGGTAGGCAAGGACAAGCCGGAAGTAGGCGAAGAGCAGTCATCAGGCTTCACTTTTGGCTTTGCCTTAGATGTGGAAGAAGGCGACGTGCTCTGAGCGTAATTCGGCAGCATATTCGGCATAGGTACCTCCCGCTCATCCTACTCAAGATGCATAGGCATCCCTCTCTGTAGCTACGTACAAAAGCATCGCATAGAATATGCTACCTGTATTCCCACGCATGTGTATAGCCCACGCTCCCATTCCCTGTAATGTCCTAGAGAAGAACACGTCGGATCGAGCTTGAGCTCCTTACTATCACTGACAGCATTTCCAGCATCAGATACAGATATAATGATTAGCCATATATCATTCCAGTGGACGCATTACGAGCTTGCAGGCTAGACGGTTCATGACCAGCTCTTGCGAGATCCAGCAGAAGTCGAGCATGCTTGGGCAGCTGACACCATAGCAATGTCGATTCATAATACGTAGATGTGCGATCTCGACGGCCTTACCGGTAATCAGTATGGGTGCGAGCGCACAACGGGCGGTTGCTCGAGCCTGCTGAAGTCCTTGAGCCATGCGCCTACCAAGCAACAATGCCTCCCGTCCCCAAGCCAGATCTCTCTCGCTGCTCTCATCATGTCGACCTCGACCTTCCCATCATCTCTACGTCTTTCAGCTAGCTAACGCGACTCCGACTGGTTCTGCCTGCTCGCAATAGCATAGCATAGCAGGCTGAAAGTCTCGGCCCGCTGCACATGGCGACCAACAATGTCCGCAGATCTATACGGAAGCTTGTCACGATGCTCTCCTTCGGCAATATCATCGTCTGGATCGTGTGGGCATTGAGTGCAAGAACGGACAATGCAGCAGTCAAAACAGCCAACTCTGTGGATCCAGTAGTCGCCTTGTCACAGAATATTCAGCAGATATCTCCAGAGTGTGTCGTACCAATGCGGCCAGACTCAACCCAACCTACTCCTTTGGAACAGGCTTTCGCAGACTCATGGAACGAAAGGTGTAAGCTGGATCAGGTCAGTAGATCTAGCATCGGTGTGAGCACTGGCACTTACGCTATTGTATAATTGCACAGACCAAGTTCACAATCATAATGACAAGCAACAATGACCGGATAGACATAGTTCGAAGGTGAGCGCTCCCTGTTAGGAAGCTGCGAAAGAGTTCCCGGCTAACATTGTCTCTATACAGGAATCTTGCGCTTACACATCAGGTCGAGTGCCCTCGATAGCAGAGATTTACATTCGGTGGAATGGCGACCCACCTGCAAGGCCCGGCCTATACAATCCAATGACAGCCAACGGTGAGTTTTTGAGTATCATGAGAGGGATTTGAATTTTTCTGAGTATATATTTACATCAGTTCCTGTCCGTCTGAGTCGGAACGACAATTCTTCTCTAGTCAATCGCTGGATGCCCATTCCGGACTTGAAGACTGCTTATGTCTTCAGCCACGATGACGATATGGAGATTGATCCTGATGATCTCGAGTGGGCATGGAGAACATCTCGGCAATTTCAGCCTGCTTTCACAAGCTTTGTTGGGCGCAGGTTTGATGTCTGGGGCGTACATCGGCATGCAAAGTACAGAGTTGGGAGCGAGGGAGAATCTTACAGTATGGGGTCAGTAGTCACACAGCTCCCGAAAGTATGCGTAGGCTGAGTATGTATCTCTCGGCGGCAGCACCTCTGCATCATGGGTACATGCATCGTTTATGGATGTATGGAGCCATCCTTCCCTTGCGCCTGTTCACGAAGAGGTCGACAAAAAGAGGAATTGCGAAGATGTGAGTCTCGACATGCCACTATCGAGTAATTCCATACTGATCCTGTTACCTTAACCCGACAGATTGCAATGGCCTTCTTGATACCTCGTTTGACCAGAATCCCGGCACTAGTCATGACACCCAAGAACGACATCAAACATTGGCAGTTCAGGGAGTCGATGGTGTCAGGGGCTGCGGATCACTGGGTCAAGCGTGATACGTGCTCGCAAAATTTGTTCGTATCTGACTCATCGACAGGCTTACGAATGCCAGAAGGGCTAATGCTTGCGTCTAGTCTCGACTTCTTTGGCGAGATGCCTCCAGAAAGACAATTCAGCGTTCAGAGAGGTCTCAGCAGCGGCTATCGGAAGATTAAGACGCAGAACGTTCCGAGTTTCTCCAAGCGCGCCTGACCATACATACCATATCGTAGTCTCGCAGTTTGTATACCCGGTGTTTTCGATTTTCTGGCTGTCAGGCTGCTGCTTTTGGCTTGTTTGTACCTTTCGCGCTGATGAAGTGCAAAGATATGTAACGATATTAGGGAGTACTGCATTTGCCTATCGATGTACTTCGGCAATTGATAAATTCGAAACCCTTGTAATTTATACGCGTATTACCTACCTCTGCGCATGTTGTCTGTCCGCGGCTTGTACAAGAAACGACGTCGATGACTTGGCCTGCAAGTCTGCGACTCGATTACCCGGTGGAGCTTTCCAGGCACACTGCTTCCAATCCTGCTTGCCTTCATATCTAGCATAAGCCCGACTCACTACGAAAGCATTCAAGGTGCAGGTCTCATCCTTGGTCATGCCATTATTGCAGAATGGCAAGGGAAGTAGAGCATCATCGGCCAATGCCCTGATGAAAGGCACCGATTGCGATACTCCTGTCTTCATGCAGGCCAGACGCTCGAAGACCAATCTACCAGAGAAAGGTGCAATGTGACCAAACTTCCACTTCCTTTGCGTAGGGCGGTGGGAAGTGGGTAGCGGAGTGTCTTGCGGATCATCCTTGAACAAGCCCAAAGCTGAAACAATGGCGGCCATCCTGTCTCCATACCATCAGCTTAGGTAATTGACAGGAAAGACCGGTCATACGTGTTGTCATGCGAGAAGTCGACATAAAGGGCTTTATCTAGGGGGAAGGTAGCTGATGAGTTATCGAGTGTTCTGTTTGAATTTGCGTAATCCTCGACAGGCGAGCCGGTAAGGCGGGCCAGAAGCTCGTTCACGTAGCCTACACCTTGAACCGGGCCTAATGGATTCCCATAGCCACGATTGTAGTATTTTTCAAGATCCTGCCAGGGCGATTGTGAGTGTCGTTATGCTAGCTGATGCCTTTTTCCTCACCTGAAAGTACTCGTAGTCGAGAAACTCGCTGTCCGTAAACATATCACAGAATCGACTTTTGCCCTCGATGGCAACGCTGTCAAATGCGCAAAGACCGAACAAGATAATCACATCTTTAGCTTGAAAGGTTGTATCGATAAACCAGGTTTCGAGACGATTTATAATGGGTAGGGTAAACTGCCTAGCCCATTCGTAATGAGCGTGTGAAGGTCGATGGGCCGGGCAATTGTTGTTTGCGAGAGTATCGTTGGACTGCAATGAAACTCGGTCAGTGCGCTATGCTTATTCATGCGCTTATACGTCACTTGCTCCCACTGCATCTGAGAGGATTAGCGGATCTTGTACTGGTATGGAGCCATTTGAGGCCATTCGAAAGCCTGTATCCTGGTTCAATACAATGAGGGTAACCCATCGTCTGCTGCATACCTTCGATCCAAGTACGAGCAGTCTCTGCCACTCTGTTGCAGCTCGAAGCCCGCACAAAGACACCTCGGTCTGCAGCAATTTGGCTGTAGCGCGAGTAAGCTTCTTGCCCTGCTTCTCGGGATCTAAGATGCACAAGGCCGAAACTCAACTCTACTGAGTCTATGTTACAGCTGTTGAGCATTGCACTGACTGTCGTACACCGAGTGGGACCATGTCCTCGGTTGCAAGCGAGTAGGAGTAGTTGCTGAGCCAGCCTAGGCCTTCTGCAACACCTTGAGGAGATAAGGGCGCTGCCTTCAGACGCTCGACAAGCTCGATGATGCCTGGAGTGACACCGGCGGTAGGATAGCGAGCTCCATGTCGCTGAAGGATGGAGACCATATCGACAGAACAGCCATCAGGGAGAGGGATGGAAGAATAAGGGACGGAAGGGAAGGGCGTGAAGTAAGGAGAGTACTGTGCGAGGTGACGGGATACCTCGATAGCAGGGCTACTAGAGAAGGCCAGGATGAGGAGGAGCAGGATGAGGGCTACCAGGACCATCTTGCAGGCGGATCGCAAATCTTGTCAGATCACGGCAGGGAGAACATGGTGAGGTGAGCCAGAGCCAGAAAGGTCAGCAGGGTGGTCAGTTGGTAGGAAGCAGAGGGGCGTCATGCAGCATCTACCATCATATATATATGCGCATCGCGCTGAAAGATCAGGAATGTCGTAACATGAAACTTCCATCCAATCAAACAATAATACTTCGAATACTTGCAACATCGAGCACTATCGACATCCAAACAACCAAAGCTATCTTGACTACTCAGCGATATCGTAATCTACCTTGGACAATACACAGCCCTTTGCAGCGTAACATCGCAGCATCCATCGGTCTATACATCGGTCCATCATCTTAGCAAGCAGCAACGACGACGACGACGGCAGGAGGGAGCGGGATTGCAGGTCCAGCGCCAGGGCCAGCCAGCGCAGGGCGGCGAGCTCGAAGCACCAGCAGCAGACTCGCTGGAGGCGCAGCAGTAGTAGGCGCAGCAGGATCGACGGGCGGACTTGGTGGTGGATCAGGCAGCGTAGCGACTTCGACGGGCTCACCGAAATCCACGAGAAGCCGCCGGCAGAACAACCATCACCATCATCATCACAATCACAGTGGGCACAACCACAGATACTCCCATTCAAATCCGCACGCTTTGGCGTCGACGCTGTCCAGCTACCATCTCCAGGTTGAAGACGATTACGAGCAGCAGATCCAGAGCAGCGAAGGCCTCAGAAGCGTAGCAAGCAGCAGTAGTAGCGAGTTTGCACGAAACCAGCAGTCTCAAACGTCAGGCAGCATGCCCCAGCCTACCCTCCTTCCCGCAGACGGTATCGTCGATGTATACGCAGACATTCTACAAGAGCAGCTAGAACTCATTCGAGATGCTATAGAGGACTTCCCATACGTAGCAATGGATACAGAGTTTCCAGGAGTGGTCGCGCGGCCTATCGGATCTTTCAAGAGCTCGTCGGATTACCACTACCAGACTCTGAGGTGTGCTAGAAACCTTCAGCTTCAAGCATATATATGCCCTGCTGACTCTCCGCATGTAGGTGCAATGTAGATCTCCTGCATATCATCCAGCTCGGCATCACTCTGTCGGATGGCCAGGGCAATCTCGCACAGCCAATATCGACCTGGCAGTTCAACTTTGAGTTTAGCTTGAGGTAGGCGCAAGTGTAATAAGTATAGACAGACCACACGCTGATTGATAATGCAGCGAAGACATGTACGCGCGAGAATCTATCGACTTACTCACGAAGAGCGGGATAAACTTCAAGAAGCATCAAGAGAATGGAATCAATGTCGAGACTTTTGGAGAACTTCTGATCAGCTCTGGCTTGGTGCTCCTCGACGATGTGAAATGGATCTCCTTCCATAGTGGATATGACTTTGGCTATCTCCTCAAGCTAGTTTCTTGTGCACCTCTACCTGCGACCGAGACCGAGTTCTTCGAAATGCTCAAGATCTGGTTCCCGTGTATCTACGATATCAGTAAGCACGGGGATACGCCAGGCGAATTACGCATTTTGACTAATTCCTCTGACCAGAATTCCTGATGCGATCATGCAAATCGCTCAAAGGAGGACTCCAAGACGTGGCAGACGAACTTCAGGTCGCACGGATAGGGCCGCAACATCAAGCGGGCTCGGACAGCCTTCTCACGCTCAATACCTTCTTCAGTATGCGCTCCAAGTTCTTTGAGGATGAGATAGATCCAAAGTATCTTGGCAATCTGTACGGCTTGGGGAGTAGCAATACCTTCGTGCATACAGGAGAGGGCATAGGTACGGGCGGACGTGGGCCAGGCCATCACGCTACAACCCCTCAGATGACGCCTGGACTATTAGCGACTACGCCAGGTAGTGCAGCAGCGCCGCCATTACCAGCTGCAGCAAGTGCGGCTCTTCAGATTAAGGATCCCTTCCTGCCTAGCCCGTTCAGAGGCAACTCTACATCCGGTTCAGTTAGCACACCTGGCTTGGAGAATGGACCGAGTCCAACCTTACGCGGTATCGGAGTAGCATAAGTCAGCTAGCCTACATCATTGTGATGCAGATTCGAGTAGTTGTGCCGGTGTCAAGTATCAATACAAGCTTGTTCTATCTCTTTGATCTGGCCCTACTCGCGCTCAAGTATGGATCAGCCATCAGCTTCGTGGTTGAGCGCTCTTGCATCGCATCCGATCTTCTCAACATCGACCGTAGGCGGGTCAACGAGTTCGTTTGCTATTCCTGCGCCTCCTTCGCCAAATGCTTCGAGTATCCGCAACGACGAAGACGACGAGGAAGAAGAGCAATTCCATAACGAATCTATCTTTCGCCATAATTCCGAACAGCCCCAGAGTTCTGGCATGAAGAGCAAAGCATGCATCGTCAGAAACACCGAAGTCGCGCTGGCTGTCGGAAAGACCGTCAGGATAGCGAGCCTGGCAGCATTCAAAACGAGAATCGAGTCTGCTAGATCTAGTCAATCATCTAGCAGTGCCGGCGCTTCTAATCAGTACAAAGTGCGCGCATCTGCAGGCCAACCTATGATCCGGTATCTCGAAGGCTGACCCCGCTCGCAGACTCTCAATACACCTGCACTCGACTTTGAAATCTACTCTTTGGTGCCGTCTACGAATGATAGGTTCCTGGCGTGCGTGGGAAGAAGCCAACTTGTCGTCCTCGAACTGCCTAGGAAAGGCTGGGAAGGACTGCAGAGCGGTCTCGTCGAATGCAGGTGGGCCTTACAGGCCCCTGAATAGCCTGGTGTCTCACTGACCCTGACCTGAAGCCACGACCCGATAGGATCATTCTACCATACACCATCTTCTGCCAGTATTGCCAAAGTAGCATGGCATCACTGGGGAGACAAGGACAGCACTCTACTCGTCCTGACCTCCGACGGTCTTCTCAGGGAATACGATGTTCTGCAAGACGTAGAAGAGCCTACTCAGATCGTGGATTTTGTCGGGACCGGTACACGCGCGCCAGAAGCATCTCGACATTCTGCATCTCGGGCCACCAACCGAAAAGCGAACGAGAGAAGCTTCAGCAGCCGGAGCAAAGACAAGCAGCGAGAAATATCTACTACGGATCTTACAAGATATGGGGACTATGCTCTCAGCGACGAAACGTCTGGAACTCCCAAAAAGCTGCTCAAAAAGGGGATAGCTTACCTAGGAGACGAAGAAGGAGAGGACGTTGCCGTTTCCTTTTCTCTCGGCTCGACACATGCAGGAGAAGACAGCGGATGGGCTTCATTTACCGTCTATTGCCTGATGCAGAATGGCGATTTATATTCTGTCTGTCCATATCTGCCGAAGTCTGCTACCATACAGGCAGACTATCTGTCAACTCTCAGCGCATACACCAGTGCTCGATTGGATCTTCTGGCTCGCGAGGACGGCATCTCCTTTGCGGAGAAACAGATGCGGGAGTCGAGATATGCACAACAGCTTAAATTCCTCAACTCGCTGCTCATGCAAGGCGCTTCGGCGAGCGAGACTGAGGCTGAGAGCCACAATGGATCTATTCGAGTGCAGTATCCCAAACATCTACGGCATCTTCAGGTTATGAAGCAAGGGCCTTTCAACATCGACCCCATACCACAAGAATTGGACAACAAGCAGCAAAGCCTGGCTTGCGACGTGGCGATTGCCGATGTTTGCCAAACAGGGAACACTACAAACTATCAGGAAGGCATCTCCATCTTCCTCGTCGCCTATAGTGATGGGAGAGTCGATTTGCTGCTCGAAGCCGAGAGAATTGAGCCAATCTGGGCTGGTCCCACCGCTTACGACGTGAGCCAAGTGGTCTGCCTTGGACTAGCTACTTCTGACACATGTCTCGCCACAGATCGACGCACCCATGTTGCTAGCGTATGCTAGCTGCGATTTATTCGAATCTGCGCCAATCTCGTCAGATCACTTCATTATCGTTCCTGACTCTGAACAAGCCGAGATTTTCTACCTTTATCACGCATACGGCGCCCACTCTATATCCCTGCGTACTATTCGCGACAGTCTCATGCCCCTTCCACCGCAAGACGACTCTAGCGCTTCGACTCTGCCACTTCTCCGCAAGAAAGTACATGCCGACGTGTCTAGCATCTTTCAGTCTTCTGGCACTGCAGATGGGCCGTCTATACGGTCCTCACAGTCCGCAGTCGTCACATTGCTTGTCATCAATGAAGTCTATCTAGGATATGCCCTCCTCATTCTCACTGGAGCAGGAAGCGCTGTGACAGTGGAGTTAGCATCCCCGAGTACATTACAAGAAGTCCCAGGCAAGCATCTGACACTGTCAAATGGAAAGGCAAATACATCTGCGATGCAGCTACTTGCTTCGGGAGACAAGCAGAGTTATGTGGCTTTTCCGGACAGCGCTCAGTTTGACCTCCCGCATCTTCTGCTCAAGAAAGGCAGCACACCGACAACGCGGTTCGCGTCGCCTCCTGCCACTGCGCGAGCCAATCGTGTCAGCTCAACCGGCGAGATCGAACTCACAGTTGACGCTCTGCGATTCGTCGGACAGACTGTTGAAAAATTGGATGCCCAGATAAAAGCCTTGATTCAAGCGGGCAATCTAGTACAAGAACGACTGGAGTTGCAATTAAAAGAGCTGCCGCGTCAAGCTAGTAAATGCCACGAGGTGGATGATGCCCTGCAAGAGAAGTCGACAATTCTGAAGGACGAGTACTCAGCTCGTTTGAAGAAGATTGAAGATACTCAACGACTTCTGGAAACAAGGGCGGACAAGCTGCTACAGCGCTTGATCGACAACTCGCAGCCTGAACTTTCATCTTTCGAAAGGCGGTGGATGGAAGAATTGGACAGGATACAAAGCGCCGTCGGAATGTCTTCTAGCGAGAAACAGGAACGAAGTGCAGGGCTGCAAGGCCGCCTACAGAAGCTTCAAGAACAGCTTGAAGTATTGAGACCTCAGCTAGAGCACATCAAGAAGACAGGCTCCGTAACAGTCTCGGCAGATGATCGACGCCTTGGTGCAGCTCAGCGACAACAGATCGAAACCGCATTGTCGGAGGAGTAGGTCCGCTCATCAGCTCGCCTTCTGACAGTACTGACGTTGAAGCTGGCATAGAACACGGCTTCTGAGTGAGGTGAAGTCGAAGATCGATAGAGTCACCAACAGGCTATCCAAAAGCCGAGGACAAGCAGAACCATAGCAGAAGAAGCTTGATGTCAACCAGTCTTTTTGCCCAAGAACCGTACCATCAAGCGTTATAGCGAAGCCGTCTGGTGCTCTTACTCGACATGTCGGTCTTGGCTGTGCACTTTTGGCTGTTCACCAAAGCACCATCTCTGACCTCAGCATCGAGCTCAGAAAGGGTGTGGCTCAACGCATAGAAAGTGAATGAAAGCTGTGGTAGTAGAATGAACGACAAGCGAGTGTATTGATACATCACTGCATGCTCTGTTCGGAATACCAACTGGCTCTACACGATTGTTTCTAATTCTTTGGCGTAACTTAAAATGGTGTCTACCACGCGCTCCTTTGGCAGCTCTGCTTTGCTTGCTTCATCTCGCTCATCTCCTACCGTTCCTTCGAAAGTGATCACCTCTGCTGTCGGGTTGACTGACCATCCTTTCCTCTGACTTGCAAACTGAAGGAGCTCTTCCCTGTTCTGGAAGAAGAGGAGGACTGCTGCGTCGTGCAGCGGTAGTGACGTGTATGCTCTCTCTCCACACGATGCTATCTCGTTTCTGACTGTTTGTATGAGCTGATCGAGGAAGATCTGGTTTTCAGGAAGGGGAGAAGAAGCGCGGGCAGACCAGACTTTCGAGTATGATCCTTCCATGAGCCATCTTTCGAGATCAAGAGGGAATTTGGTGTATTTGTCATTCATGAGCTGGTCGAAGCCTGTAGGAATAGACGCGTCATGCGTGCATGTTCAGCTTGTTTGTCTAGCCAAAGCCAAGAACAACACCTTACTTGTAGTTGCTGCGAGTTCTTCTAGCATGGTATGAAAGCCTGCAATGTCGTTTGCAGCGAGCAAGCGTAGGAGGGCCAGTCCGGTCAACGGCTGCTGGAGATCTGACGGGGATAGACTGGCAAGCGATAGGAGTGGGTCAATTGGTTGGAATACTGTTAGTATAGCTATGCAGCCCACTCCTTGCGCTCCCAGAATGGTTTGAGCTGGGATAGATATCTTGTGAATCCGGCAATGTCGCCTCTTTGGACGCTGAGCAGTGCGCCGTAACTGAGGATATCCCTCGCTGTTTGAATGTCGTTCTTGCTATGACTTTCCTGACTTCCTGGAAGCAGCAGCCCTCGCTGGGCCAGCTGGATCTTTGCCTGAACAAGGGTAGCGCTGGCGTCGCCGTTCTTGTTGTTTTTCGTGTCATTTCTGCTGTTACTCGTCGTTTGGAGCTGCTGCAGCAATGTCTGCAATTCATTGGCCATGATGTATGGATAGATAATGTCCGGAAGTAAGGCCGCGTCAGAGGTACAGGGTCAGCTTTTGGACGATTTGAAGGCAACGACGACGGCGAGAACAGCGCCAGATCACAGCACAGAATATACACAGAAAACAGCGAAACAACGATGGAGCGCATCGACTGGAACAGGCTCAAGCAGGGAGAGGGTGGGCGTCGTATTATCCCAGGACCGACATGAAGCAAAGGCAGCTGAAACCGCAACGAGAACACAGTCAATCTCGGAACATCAATCATGGCTGTAGCCTTCAAGGACGGCGTCGTTATCGGCGCAGACTCGAGAACAACCACCGGGTCATGTATGCTGCAATCTCCCTGGCTGCCACTTCTTCTGCTAATACATCGATTCAACTCCTTCAGACATTGCTAATCGCGTTACTGACAAGTAATCAATCTGCCTTCAACACCTCCTGCCCTTCTTTCCACTGACTGACGCAACCCAATCCAGACTCACAAACCTACACGACCGAATCTATTGTTGTCGTTCGGGATCTGCAGCAGATACGCAAGCAGTTGCTGATATCGTGAGCCTGCTCACTGTCCCCCCAGGCGGAAGCAAGCTGATGTTCCCGCCAGGTCACCTACCAACTCCAACTGTACGCGCAAGTTCATGGCAAAGCACCACCTACACATATCGCTGCAACAATGTTCAATCAAGTCATTTATGCCAATAAGGACCGTCTGTCAGCTGGTATCATCGTCGCAGGCTGGGACGAAGAAGTCGGACCTTCAGTCTACAACGTGCCGTTAGGAGGAGGGCTCTTCAAGGGACCTTGGGCGATAGGTGGTTCAGGATCATCTTACATTTACGGTTTCTGCGATTCAAACTGGCAAGAAGGATGGGGAAAAGACGAGACGGTCGCGTTTGTCAAGAGCGCGCTCAGTCTGGCCATGGCAAGAGATGGCTCATCGGGTGGCACGATCAGGATGTGTGTCATCACAAAAGACGAGGTAGAAAGGTTATTCGTCCCTGGAAACGAACTGCCGCATCTAGGCGGTCTTTGGGGTTCAAAGCCGGTCGTGGACTCTGGCAAGTTAGTAGTATAAGGGACCTGATAGTGTAGAATGTAGAACAGAAGCAATGGTAAAAGTATCTCGTTCATGTCTTCGTTGCAATTGCAGAACCAGCTGCATCGGCACAATTCTGACAGGCCTCGCAGAGTGCCTACAAACTGCTATGCTACCCCATCGATCACAATCGTCCCGCGCTACCCCAACTCTGTTCTCTGTACTCAAGAAGACGAGGCGAAGAAAGATGTGGTTTGTTGGGTCTCAGAAGCCCCAGAGCCGGTCACCAGTCTGAAGTCAACACCGCCTTTCAGGAAGCTGCACAAACAAGTAGGTACCTTATTAGTTCCTGGGCGCTTGCACTCTAGACGTACGCAACTCACTTGAACCAGGTGCAGCCGATGTAGTTAGGGAGGGCTTTCATAGTCTCATCGCTCGTCAGCTCGGCGACATACGCCAAGCGGTTGCCGATGTCCACCGTCTTTGAGAGACCAGTCTCTCCGATGGCGAACTTGACAGAGTCTGAGGTGTATTTGTCTGAAGAGGCTGTCATTAGCGCGCATTAGAGTTGACAAATATTAGGAACTCACCATGGAAGTACTGCATTGTCGAGACAAAGTTGCCGGCTGCGCTAGGATAGTAGTCGATTCCGATAATGTCGACTCGCCCGTTTTGAGGGTAGTATTGGTCATACGCGTCGTTACCACCGACATTGGCTGGAAGGCGTAAAAGGAGTGATATCAGATTTGGCTTGACGACGAACAAGGTACTACACGTACGCGTAAAGAACATCTTGACGTCTGGAGCGTACTGGTCCATAGCCGCTGCAACAGCTGCCCAGCCAGCCTGGAAGTCTTCTACGCCGCCTTGATCTGCAGGCTAGTCAGCTTCAACTCATTTGACGTTCACTGCAGGTATGCTCACAGGTGCCGTCGGTCTGATACCAGTTGACTTCATGCGCGAATCGAAGCCAAACTTCGATGCCTTCGTCGGTGAACTGTTTCATGACTTTTGCAATGTTGACAGCTTGACTGTTGTCGCTGGCAGTAAGGCCTTGCCAGCCGCCAGTGGGCATTACAGCCGGTTGACTAAGGAAAGTCAAGGTTCAGCTATGTCATAGGATACATTCGCGAGTGCACTCACAAGATCGCACCAGATGCCTTGACATCATCGATGACAGCTAAAAGCTGACTGCCATCGAAGGTAGAGCCTGAATGGGCCTGTGCATAGTAGCCATAGAAGGCAGACTTGGAGTTGGTCCAGGAATTGATCTGTTCCATTGTCTGCTTGGTACCACCAGCGTCGGCTTCATCAGGCAGATAGCCCCAGTGTAGGCCGTTCTTGTTGAGGAACCCGCTGCTGACAGAGGATAGATCGCCCGATCCGCTTGACGAGGTAGACGTGCCGGACGCGCTGCGAGACGAGGCAGTAGTATTACTGATCGTGGTGCCATCATTCGAGCTACCAGAGCTCGACGAGCCTGAAGAGGAGGACGAGGTAGAAGCTTTGCAGGCGCGCTTCTTCTTGTTCGAGGATCGCGTCTTGAGCTTAGAGCCGATGTGATTTCCGTGCTGTACGGATCTCTGATGTGTGTGTGATATACGTAGTGATGAAGATGAAGACACTCGAGCCTGTGTCTGCAGCATGAGGGTGGATGTGGCGATTAAAACTGCGAGCGCAGATGTCGTGAGAGAGTAGTGCATGTTGATGTGATGTGGTTGCTACAAGGCTGAGCGTTAATCTGCAAGCATCAAGTCCTGCTAATAAGCGGAACCTACGTTGATTGGTGAGGCTTAACGAGGACGTGACGCTCCAGGCGTGTTTCGTGCGATGTGTCGTTAGTACTGATAGAAGAGGGAGAGAGAGAGAGATGCAGAAGCAGAAGCAGGCGAAAGAGAGTGAAGGTGTTTGTGCAGGACAGTCGCTGCGGACGGTTTGGATTCTTTTGGAGAAGGAAAGGCGCAGAAGCGAGAGGCGTCTCGTCGTACATTGGATTGCAGTAGAGCAGCTATTAATGTCAGTCCAGGAATAGATATAGAGAGGGTTTGTGTGCTCAGATATGCGCAGTCAGGCATGCTGTTCAGCAGGACGCGTAGAGTGTGCATTTTCAAGGCAGGAGAACGAATGGATGCAGCACAGGAGAGGTCAGTCAGCATATAATACAGCCTCAGAGAATTGGCTGTTCTGATAACGAGCCTGCTCGAAGTGCGTCGAAGTAAGAGGAAACCCGAAAAGTAACCAAGAAGGCATTTCAACTTGCTCACGACCGTGTTATTTTCTGTTGTGCTACATGGAGTATCAATACGAGATACTACTATGGTCAAACACCAAAGACGCTGCGGGCTTGGATGCAGGACGGTAAGTACAGAGCGATAGCCTTTAATAGTCCACTATAACCAAGAATTTCTGTCTCATATTACGACAAGTCTCTCCTGAACGGTCCATCACGCCCGATCTCCTCCCCTGCTATCTGGCGCAACAGGCGGTTGACCTTGTGCCTGCGATTCAGCGTACTTCGGCAGCTCTGTATCGTGATCATCGGGTCTTTCAGTCGAGAGAGGTGCGGCAGAGGGAGGATATCGTGTCGTATAGTCTGCGTGGTTCCGATAGTAGTCTGCAGGCACGATGGGCTCCTCTGAGGGTGCCTCGCCGCGTTTGAGGGCTTGTTCTCTCGCCAAAGCCCGCTCAACAATGCCTTTGGACATGGCTCTTCTCGCTGCTCGAGCCTGGTCGACCTGCTCCTGCGATGCCCCAACTGGAGCCAGACTGGCATCGGCTGCTTCGACGTCTCCCCTCCAGCCCTTGGCAAAAGTGCGAGGAAACCACAGCCAAATTCCTATGAATGATATCAGGCAAATACCGCCAAGTGTAGCCGATGCGATGATGTATCCTTTGACCATGCTGACGAAATTTGGGGCTCGTTTGAGGTTTGAGGGGGATCCAACGAGACTGGGGGAAAATGCTCAGACTTTCCAGGCTACGAGGTGATAGCATCATGAACACGACTCACAATCGCTTTTACTTGAGCTGGGCAACGTGTTTGTCTGCGATTCCCGCTGGTGCACGGCGATATGGCGGCGCTCGCTGTCCGGCTTCAAGTCAAGGACCAAAGTGCAAAGGGAGATGGACTCGGACGATGTCAGAGATGCAAACAGCTTGTTGCGCAACTCAAAGATCAGAAAAGACTCCCTATATATAATTAGGAACTGCCGGCACTCACAGTCGCCGGCAGGAAACATGTGCTCATCGGTCCATATCTTCGATGACGCAGGGCATTCAAGATGTTTCCCCTTGCAAGGCGTCTGTACCTCTCACACTTGTACTGCATTTAGCCTGTCTAATTACTTCACTCTGACTTCTTGGCGACCTTACCGCTATGATACATGACTTTCTACGTCTAATTTCTCGCATCTACTGAGTGTCCGTCTATCTACGTTAGAGCACTGCAACTTCTAGCGAGCTGTCTCTCTATCCTAAATCTAAATGCGAACGAAAAGATATAAACCTCTAATAAAGACTACAAGGGGAGATGAAGTTCGGCTTCGAAAGAAGGTGTGTTAAAAAGGGATAACCGGATCGACAGGTTTAGAATGTCATTAGGCCACCACGACGTTTGCCTAAAGAACGAAGAGATCAGCCGATTCCATTTTATCGAGGGACTTGGCACGCACCGAATGGATAGCACAAGGCACAAGAAAGAAGCAAGCCGACGACTAAACCGATCACCACAGTTAAGAGCTGTTGTGCGACGGCAAAACCAGAGGCAAACACGGCGGTAGAATCGTTGGATGTCGTTGCGAAATTGAGGAGACCGCCCTGCGCGGCAAGGCTTAGCATCCGAAGGAGAAGCCTCGAGAGAGGAGACATACATTACCAAGACCAGACGGAAGCTGGAACAGGATGGGAACGCAAGAAACGATGAAGGCGGTATTCTGGAAGAATTTGCCCCAGATGTTGCCGAGCAGGCCAACAACCAGAGCACCAAGAGCACTAGAGATGTCCGACCTTCCAGGAAAGCCATACGTTGACCAGTGATTAGCATTCCAACCGATGCCTGCTATGACTACCATGGCGATCAGTTCCTTGTTGATTCTAGCCTGATTGCGGAGAGCAAGACCAAGTGGAAAGCCAGGAACTGCCAGCCAGAAGAACCATTTGCCGATGGTCGACTGGTACCAGGGCGCTCCAAGAGGATGAGCGCCTGCACATAGGCCGTCGTTGGCGGTGTATACCTGCAGGCGCGACTTTAGCCAACTCGCTTGCAAGACAGAAGCGTCTTTCTCTTACCGCCTGATTTGACACGAGTTCCCATACGTTAGCACCCAACGAGATGCCGAACCCAAGAAAAAGAGAGCTGATCGTATCATCATCAGTAAAGGAAACTTACAGAATGAAGACTGACGCACTACACCACGGCATAGACGATGCGGACACTGCCAGAGACGATCGACCTCGTCTGTAACTCAAGAGCAGCTACGCATACGGGCCTAAGTTGGGGCATGCAGTCAGCATCTTCCGGATCTCTCTCACTTCCACCACTTACCATCCGGGTAAAATGAGGACGATGGATGCGCTCGTGATCGAAGCGTAGCAGAACATGCGTGTCGAAGCCAAAGCGGAGGCCGTGAATGAGATAATCTGGCCATGCAAAAGTCAGTGACGGCATTATGTTCCTGCCAGTACACCACGACTTACCGCCGCGATAAAGATCTCGAATATCGACGATAAGATATCGCTGCGTGCCGCAATGAAGCACTGGACGGCCACCAGCAGAGCGCCCAGCGGCGCAATGACTAGCAAGTCAATGAAGCTAGCATTGAAAGCAGCTATTGATATCATCGAAGAAGCCCAGGCTCCGAAAAGTACGAGCCAGTAGTTGTTGTAATGCGGCTTTGCCTTCATGATATTGCTGATCTCGATAGACGCCTCCTCTGCGCCAATCTTGTCGTGCATGACTTCCCAGTGCAGGACGGCGATGTCTGTCAACTTACCTAAATCAAGTCCGGCGGTCTGCTTGATAAACTTGATCTCTGATGTGTGTGTAGCGGGATCGGTGAAGGAGACGATAAGGAAGTTCACAATGTAAATGACTTGTATATCGATATCGAGGACTTTGGCTGTTTGCTGAAGCTGGTACTCCAGGCGATGCGACGGCGCACCGAACATCATAAGTGCTCGGCCTAGACGTAGAATGAAGTCTTGCCTCTGCAAGATAGCAGCGACATGCATAGTGATGAAAATCTCATCCTGCCTTCGTCTATCCTTCCTGCGCCGAACAGGCTTGCTCTTCTCGCCAAAATTCACCTTCTCGTCGAAGTATCCGCTTTCCCTCGGCGACTCTTCTACCGCAGGTGTTCCAGGGACAGAGCCTGAAGTCTTTGCTTTGTATACAGCTGATTTGTGGTGATACTTGTCGGCACGTAGATGCTCCCTTGCTAAGGATTCAGACTTCTTTGCAATGTCCTTGTTGAAGTCCACAACCTGGCCTGGAAGTTTCCCTAAGCTACTCAGATTGAGCTGCGATCCGGTCTTCCTCTGATACAGGCTCGGCTTTTGTAGAGGTGGTGTTATTGCAGGACTTAGGAGGGGCGATCCCGTGGGCGATGTAGGGGCGGATTGGGAGAGGCTACGATGCGTTGGCACTTCAGGTAGGGAGTGACGGCTGAGAGAAGTTGCTATAAGCCGAAGCTAAGAATTATCCCGATTTGCTATCTCACCTTAACTTGTATGCAGGTCGCTGTGGGGTCAACGTGCCAGTCCCCGGCTGAGCTGCACCTGTCAAGTTGAGTGCTGATGTCTGCAAGGCGCCAATGACGCCGACTTTGTCCCTAGAGGCAGCTGCAACAGCATGACTAGAACCTCGGAAGAAATTGGAGACGTGATGTCGACCATCAGAAACACCTGCCGAGCTGGGACGGCCTTGTTCAAGTTCGTTCGCAGGGCTCCTGTCGCTGGGACTGCCACTACGCGACGCAACGAGTGTTGCAGAGGAGGAATATGCTGACTGCGGCTGATCGTAGAGCTTGAGAAGCGCTGAAAGCACTCCATTACCTTGAGGCGCGCGCTGAGCTCCGGATGGTATATCGTCGTCATATAAAGTCCTCGATACGCTGGTTACGCCGCGGGCGCGGGTGGGCGAGTTCTCAGCAGAGTTGTTTCGAGATTGTCCAGGACGCCTAAACATGGACTTTGCCTTATGGACGGCAACAAGTTTAGCTGCCTCCTTCGTGAAAGTTCGCCCTCTTTTGCTTGAGGAAGCAATAGGTAGGCCATCTCGTTCCCCTACCGGTATGTTCATGGTTGCATCCGGAGTGCCAGGTCGCGACGTGTTGGGCGTCACTCCGCTTGCAGGCGTAGGCGTTCCATCTGATCCTGCATCGAAATACGCGAAGGGTTCGTCGCTAGGCGTACTTGGCCTGGACAAAACATGTTCAGTCAGCTAATCAGGATTTGTAGAAATTAAAGCTCACATCGGCAGCAGAACGTGGCCAGGGTGATTTGTGCTTGGTCCGGCCTGCTCGTCGTTATCATCTGGTCACGAGCATGCTAGCTTAGCGGGCGCCAGCAGCACGTATAGTTGCTCTACTTGACTCACGGCCATGCTCGTCCTCACTCAGGCCAACCCACTGTACTTTTCGGCGTTTGCTATTCTTGCCAGATTCAGGTGACTGATTAGATTGCCCAACAGATTGGTGCGGTTGATATTGCTGCTGCTGCTGTTCAGGAGACCTTGTGTGATGCAGAGTCAGCTGCCGCCGCAGCTCGCTCAGGTTGCGCTCGCGCAAAGCAGCTTCTTCTTCTTCTTGACGTGTTTGTTGCTGAGCGTCGAGATTTGCAGTTTGCGACGTGTTTTGCTCTTCTGCCATCCTACGCTGCGAACATACAGGCTTGTACTCTTCACGCTAGGCTAACTACGCGGATTCCGACGATGTTGAGGGAGACTGAAAGAGCAGGGTCTTGCGCTGATATGCCCCGGCCTCTGCTTATCCTGTGGCTTCACGGCTTGTCTTCCAACTTTTCAAAGCTGTCAGACACCAATACCAACGTTACAATATCAATAACGTACCACAGTGCACTCTAACCTTGCCTGCACCCTACAGGCTCTTCAGCCCAGCTGAAACCGAAGCGTGATGAAGATGCACCAAGAATTCTGGAAAGAACGGCGGAAGAGAGAAGGAAGGAAGGAGGGCTGACGTTGAAGATGGGGAAGATTTGCACTACCAAACGAAGCAAGAGTGCACGTTCTCGCATGGACAGGTCAACTTGGACGTCGCGCAGAGGTCTATGGGGCTACAGGAGCCTGGAGAAGCAATTAGAAGTGACAGCAGAGGCCAGACGCGAGAAGCAGAAGCTGGTCAAGTTCAGAAGCGGGCTTCGCTTGCGAATTCCGCAACGGTGAAAGCATCTTCGAGCATATCGGATTCGTCGCATATGTTCGCAAATGGAGCTACGCTGCAGCAGAAACCGATGGCGATATCGCAGTACGCATGAGATGTGGGTTATCGCACAATCGTATAGCGATTCGCGCTTGGTCCGCGCAAAAATCCTGCTCGACCGTTGGACACCGCGATCATGCTTCACAACTGCGACTTCCAGGTACCCTCAGCTTCGAAGACAGCAGAGACGTGGTCTGCTACATCTAGAAGGTGCATATCCCAGTATCTAGGCGCGATCAGCGACATTCCTATGGGCAGCCTTTTCGTCCCGCCAAAGCCTGGCAGGTTGATGACTGGAACATGCAGCGCCTAGACCAGTACCTTAGCCGAATGGGGATATATGCAGAGGGTAGACTTACCGTCCATATGACGTTGAAACTGGAATCACCGGTCCACTTCAAGCCTTCCGGTGCTTCGCCCGGTGCACTTATAGTTAGGACGGCATCATACTCCTTTGCTAGAGCATCAAATCTTGGGCGCAGCGTAGCATAACCATCCACTGCATCTCGATACTGTTTCCAGCTCTGGCCCTGTCCTTCATTTACGAAGGACAGTAGCATATCGTCCAGCTCATTCGCTCCCGGCTTCCTTTCCGCTATAATGTTGACACTGAGCTCCTTCGTGGCGATTGTCCTGAACCAAGTAGGCGCCTGGTCAAACTCAATCGGTAGTACCAGCTCTTCGCACTTGATATTCCGGCTTTGCAGTGCAATTATGGCAGCTTCAATCGCTGCGACAGCATCTTGCGATGCTTTCGGCCACATAGGGCTCTTACACCACCCTATCCTGATACTGGAAGGCGATTCGATGGCTTTCCGCGGGTTCTCTGGCAGCTTGAGCTGGGCAGCCAATAGTTGTATATCGCTCATTGAGCGTGCGAAGAAGCCAATGGTATCTAGGCTCTTGCAGAAGCCTTTGCAGCCTTGCAGAGAGATCACCTCCCATGTCGACTTGAAGCCATATATCCCGCAGAAGGATGCTGGTCTGACAATAGATCCGAAGGTCTGGGTGCCAATGGAGAGGGGTACGTGGTAATCTGCGACGGCTGCCGCAGATCCGGAAGAACTGCCGCCTGGACTGTGAGCTAGATTATGGGGATTCTTGGTGTCTTTGCCGTTCATGGTCATTGCGAGGTCGGTCGTTACCTGCGGGTACTCAGCCAACCCTAGAGCTCTTAGAGAGATGTAATACTGACCGTCTTGCCTAAGAAATCCTGCTCGTCAACGAAAGATCGCCAGGCTGCAGAAAGCCCAGGCACCTACCCATCACGAGACATCCAGCACTTCGCAGCAGAGTGACTATGGCTGCGTCAATATCGCAGAGATGATTGTTGTAATTGGACGAGCCAAAGCAGGTAGGCATGTCTAGATGCGATACGTCAGGTCCAGCATGCATTGGCTCTTGTCGATACATCAATACCGGAGGTGTAGAAGAGATCCTTGACGCCGACTGGGATACCAAAGAGAGGACCGCGTTGATGTACTGGAACGTCATCCAGCTGTTGCGCTGCCTTCAGAACCTGGCTTTCGTCGAGATGCACCCATGCCGCAATGTCGCTTCTATCTTGAATCCGCTGCAACAGGGGCCGGCTTAGCTCTTCAACAGTCAGACTACCATCTCGTATCTTGTCAGCGATCTCGCATGCGGATAGGCGCTCCATGAGTGAATACGAAAGAAGCCGAGCTGCGACCGCCGACCAAAATGGCTGTCCTTACTTGAGTGCACAAGTCTGAACACACGAGTCGTAAAACGCATACCCATTCCTACTTGCGTCGTCAGGTCGCAAACGTCAGACCTTCCATCCGGTCCGCAGTCGAGATCCGTATGCACACCTCTCTAGCAACAAACAACCATCAACTTAGGCTGAACCGAAGGTGGATGGGATCACTTTACTCGACCAGTCAACGTAGTAGCTGTCTGCGTTTCTTACCATGCTATGTGGTCAGACTTCACCGCCAGCTCGAGGGATCGACTTTCTCAGTTCCATAATGCATACCGGTCATCGGTGAACGCGTACAACCATTCGATCTCAACGATGTTGATAAAAGCTCTGCGTCAGTCTGTCTGCCTTTTAGAACGCAAGAGAATGAGACATCGCATTTAGCTGAAGTTGCCCATCAAACAGGCCCTATCAAGCGTATAGGAACAACGGGCTCGCAGTAGGGCTCAGGCAGTCTTAAGAGAGGACCGGCTTTGGCCTCTTCTTGTCCGATGGTGGGCTTGATGGCCTGTAGACACACGTGTACCGGAGTCGTACAACCGAAGCCTGCCCAAGCCTTACTCCATTTCGTAGTCAGATCGCATTTGGATGCGCAACATGCGTTAGGTAGATTTGCAGGTCGCGAGTCTAGCGAGATATGTCCGGCTTTCCGCTCCATATTGCTTCCACAAGCTTGCCGCTCTTTTGCTTCTCAATCATCTGCACAGCCAGCGACATTTGCAAGCATTGACAGAAAGCTATCTGACTGATGTAGTCAACGTCCTTGCAAGTCCGCCTTGCGAAAGCAGCAGGAAGAAGATGAAGAAAGTTTGAGGATAAGCCGTCCCGCGATATGAGCTTTTCATCACAGAAATAGCTTTTACCGTAAGCTACCATGATTGAGAGTCTGTAACTCAGGTCTCCCTCCCAAATCTGCCCAAACCCCGCAACCAACCTCCCTACGCTTTCTCCTCCCTCACCTCTCGCGACTGATTTCGACAAAATCTCAAAGTCGACAGTTTTCAGCTCAAATCCTCAAGGGATATCACAAGACTCATATCGAACGGTGATGGTGATGCAATGACTGCTCGAAAGCGGACCTGTGTGTCTTCGTCCGACAGCCAGACCTCGAAGGGTTGCTCGACGCTGACCACGACATTTCGTAGATTTCGCTCGAAGACCACCAATGATAGCTGAAAAAGCAATATACAACAACTATGCAGCCCTCGAAACCGCGGTAGCTCAGCTCATCCAGAGGCAGGACCTCAAGCTCGCCAGGAGGATTATCGCGCCGGCACGAGATCGTTGTCAATCCTGGTACTGCTGCGCTGGCGATACTCTCTACAATATACCTGGCCATGTCGATTGTCCTTATAAGGTCAGCGCCTTCGGCCTGGACGACGGCACATGGTGAATATCCTCTTCCCTGAAAGAGATCGCTCGTTCAACCAGCTTGCTCTTCCCTCAGGCTCGTGGGAAAGTTTGAACGTCATCATGTATGGGAGCTGGAGCAAATGACGGAGGTTGGTCGCTTCCGCTTTCATTATGCAACGCCCTCAGATGGAGCTTAGATCCCCTGTCAACATCGCAATCATATCACAGGAGAACGACAGCAGCGATTCTGAAGAACAACCTCCTCCTATACTTATACAGCACGTCGATAATGTGGCTGGGCCTTCTACGAGCTCAGTCGAGACTGCCGACCTGGTGATGCTTTCCGTGGAAGACGTACCTTTTACGCCCCTTATTGATACGGCTCCTGATGGCCCAGATTCTATAGAATCTGAAAGGTATGTTAAAACAGCCTTTCGCTGTCAAGTTCTTCTTTAAGTGATTCGGGATTCGAGCAGCCATGACGTCGACAACACCAACCTTGCGGAAGGATCATTATACTCTCAGGACCAGACACCATCATCTCCTAGTGAGAATCGTAGGGCGCTTCCCGATATCACCACAGCCGTACAAGCACTAAGCTGCTCAGACGAGGTCGAGGAGGCCAGCTCGACTCCTCGCTTTCAAAGTCCTATCGATGAGATGGTGAAGTACGATGGGACAGCCATTGATCCCTAGATCAACCGTCAACTGATTGCCGTTCTTGAGCAGCCACGATGTACAGACGGACCTGTCTGCAGATGCCGCGTCGCCTATTCAGGACAAAGCACTCTCGATCTCGAATGATGATCACGTACCGGCGCCGGATTTAAATGCAGCCACAGAAACTGAAGATCACTTCGAAACTCCGATGAATCTCTCTGGAGCCCTCTCTCCTGGCGGCCTGGATGATTTTTTAGCTGCGGCAGAACGGTGTGCTCAATCTGCAACATTATCTTGCAGTGCGCCGAGTGTTTCCCTATCCTTCGACCTAGAAAGAGACGACCCTCTGCATATCATAAGCAAGGCAGCAAGGTAAGTGCGATCGAAGCGCATATTTAACCTTTTTACTAAAGTGTCTGCTAGACCTTGCTCTGCTAAAGCTGCTTGGGAAAGCAGCAGCTCTCCTCCTTTGCACCCTTGCCAAGCGGCAGTCGATGGCCTGAGTACCTTTCAGGCGGATACCGCCTATATGAGACCTCTTCCACAAGATCTCATCGCTATGCCTGTTCAGATCACTCAGTTTACCGGTTGCTTCCTACCTGCCACGCATGCAGCCAAGCCGATGGAGGTGGACGAATGCTCTACGCCGGAGGCATCACCAGAACAGAGAGAGGTGATGACTTTCACTGCTATCGGTGCCTTACCATCGCCGCCACCTACTCCGACAAGCTTCCCAGACATTGATGTTGCAGGTGAAGGGGATTTCCCATACTCGGACTACTTGGTATTCAGTCCAGAGCCGAAGTGAGCCTGTAGAGCATACGGCGACAGAGCGAAGCTGATGAACACTCTGGTAGATCGTCCCCGCTGCAGAATTTCCCAAATTTCGAGCTTGGCGAAAGTACAGCTTCAGTGGTCGACCTGGACGTCATGGAAGAAGTATCTAAGATGCTGCAGCGCCATCCATCTATGAGTGCTCAAGGAAGCCCTGTGGTGGATAAGCACTTGCTCGCCGTGGACGCTATCAGCAAGGCGGACCGAGTCAGCAACGCATCATCCGAACTCACATCACTGGCAAGCCTAGACGGATGTAGCATGACTTCAATCGCAGCATCGACCGATGTACCAGTCCCTCCGTACGGTGAGATGGATACGAGCGATGAGCAGCCCGAATTCACTCCGGCTCAAATCTGCAACTCCTGCAAATCGAAACAACGCGCCACGGAAATGGTCAAATGCACCGGGAAGCACGATAAACCGCAATGGGTACATCGTGGCTGCATGTCTGCATCCGAGCGAAGTGTCTTGATGTTCAAGACGGAGCAGGGATGGCTATGCAAAAGATGCGATTCTCACATTGTTGAGGACACACAAGACCTGGTGGAGTCTATGCCATTGGCCCGAGGAGAGTACACACGGATTTTGGAGCTCTCATCGAAGTTGGAAATCAGCGCGAGCTTGTCGGGTCGTGCGATGACAGAGGAGCAACCGGGTATGATGTTCGATGGGTGCTATATCCCGCCGGAGGAGCCTGAAAGGCGAGCCTCGAAACGCCTCTGCAAACGCAAGTTCGAGGAAATCGTTGAGCGGCCGAAGAAAAAGGTAGCCTTAGCAAAGGAGGCTATCAAGCCGAAGCCAGCGCACAAAGCTTCCTCTCGCTTGGTAATTCCAGAGGCAAGTAGTAAGGCCAGCAAGAAAGCGAAGAAGGCTGTCGCAGAGGAGGATAGCGGGTCTGAGCCTGTTATCACGGTGTCGGTGAGTGTGTTCTTGCCGTTACATATACGCAGTCCTTGACAATGTCTCGCACGTCAGGCCGGAGTACGCGGTCTCAGCAGAAAACGCAAACAGGCTAATGAAGATCCTCAAGAGCATATAACTGTCAACCAGAAATTGCGCGAGCCTTCACCAGCCTTGCAGTTGACTATCAAGCCGGAAGTATGGGACATCAGCGAACTACCACCTACGCCATGCACTTCAGGCTCACGTTCGCTCTCGCCGGCGGCTTTGCAGCCCGGTCCTACCTTTGACCTGGCAGATTATCCAGAATCTGTACAGGAAGCTCTGAAACGTACAGGCATCGTTGATAATGCCGCCTTCCAGGCGCTCCAGCTAGACGAAAGTGATATCACCGCTTTCATCCACTATCTAGAGAACGTTGATGATGCTGGAGAGGAGGATAGTGATTGTGAGCAGGACGACGCAGACATGGAACAAAATGATGTTAGTCAGAGCGATGGCGCCGAGAAGGACGATGATGGTGCCGAAGAGAATGAGGCAGACGAGGCGGAGGAGAACGAGGAGGAACAGGAGGAAGAGGAAGAGGAAGACGACCGACCCTCGCCTGACACTATTGAGATTTGGCAGGCCAAGAATACGATGGCCTGCACTATAGCAGAGAGCTGGCGGAGAGGCGATTTGGGGGACCATCTATATAGCCTGTTACCCAGGGCTTCGGTGCAGGCACTGAAAGAGATGGGAATAGACAGCAGGACACATCTATTGAGCAGATTCGGTCGGGAATCTACAGAAGCCTTCGTCGCAGATGCTTCGGCATTCGTGAAAGAGGGTCATATGGGGATTGTCAACGCCGCCACGCGCTGGCTCACGCTGCGCCGCATACTTCAGATGTATGACTGGGAGTACATGGACGGGACTACGGACTCGACAACTCTTTCGGAAGTCTGGGCTTTCAGGCAGAGATGGCCGATCTGGCAGAAACTAGCGATTTGGGGGAGGTTTCCAGTGGGCACAAGAGCGAACGCTATCAGTGATTGAAAAGCTTATGTAGCATATGCTGCTAGACAGCTAGGCCAAATTTTGTAACATTATTTTACTGTAGAATTAGAAGTTTCTTCTGCTTCTTGCTAACTTCGACATCCCGATTCATTGTCCATCTGACCTGCTGCCCACACCTCCACAGCCCTTCAAGAATAAACCCTTTCCTCAGTCTGCAGAATTCCTCCACCACTGGAAGTTTAGAGCCCGATCACTTTCTCAAAGTTGGCGAGAAAAAAGTTTCGGCGCAGGGCGTAACTTGCGTATAGAGAAGATAGAGAAGGCCGCTTCTGCTAGGGCATCGATACTCTGCAACATCAAGGATGGGTCGAGTCATCAGAAAGTGAGCATACAGCACTCGACATTGGCGGCATCAGGCGGGACGGCAGCGAATCCGTATGGGCGACTTCATATGCAAAACCGAACTTCAAGTATCGAAGTGTCAGATCGAGACGATACCTATCGCATTCGAATCCTACATACACAAGCAACATAACGGTTCATGTTTCAGCGCCTTGGCTCTTCTGGAACGGCTTCAAGACCGCCTGATGCCCGCCAACGATTCCTAGCCCTGTAGGCCTCTACTGATGTACCTTTAAACGAAAGTCAGCGTAAGAGCGGTGGAATCTTCAAAGCCCATGTCCACAAGAGAGTTGGCGCAGGTGCGGCCTCTACGATTTCGAGTTTGGTCCGACAGTCGACTTATTTCTTCGATTGCTGCTCGCAGCCAAGCTACGAAACCTCGACTTTGCAGAGAGAAATGGATTCGTAAGAGGAGTAGTGAAGGAGATCATCCACGATCCCGGCCGTGGTGCTCCTCTGGCCAAGGTTGTCTTCAGAGACCCTTACCGATACAAGCGTGCGTAGCAGCTGGCAGGAGCGCAGATCAACACAGACTAAGTATATGTGATATACAGTCGCCTCTGAGCACTTTATCGCTACCGAGGGCATGGCTACCGGATCTTTCGTCTACTGCGGCAAGAAGGCTTCCCTCGCTGTCGGCAACGTTCTTCCCCTCGCTCAGCTACCCGAAGGAACCATCGTATGCAACGTAGAGGAGAAGCCCGGTGACAGAGGTGCATTGGCACGAGCTTCCGGAAACTACGCTACCGTCGTCGGTCACGATGCAGACACTGGCAAGACCCGTCTCAAGCTTCCTTCCGGCGCAAAGAAGATTGTCAAGAGCGATGCACGAGCAACCATTGGAATTGTAGCTGGAGGTGGAAGAATCGACAAGCCCATGCTCAAGGCCGGAACAGCCCACCACAAGTATAGAGTCAAGAGAAACTGCTGGCCTAAGACTCGTGGTGTTGCTATGAACCCTGTCGACCATCCTCACGTACGTTACACTCTTAATATGCATTCTGCTACAACTCACACTCTTCTGCTACCCAGGGAGGAGGTAACCACCAACACATCGGAAAAGCTTCAACCATCGCCCGAAATGCAGTCTCTGGACAGAAAGCAGGTCTCATTGCAGCCCGCAGAACAGGATTACTTCGCGGTACAACCAAGGTAATTGCCGTTTGAATCGCCTACCTTTCACACTCGCTAATTTTCAGCCTTTTCCAGGTCAAGGACGCATAGATGGCGTCTTGATGTCGCTGTGGTGCACACGAGAGGAGCACATTCATGTACTCTGCCTCACCCTAGTCGTTCGTATTGCAACCTTTGTACGAGGCAACGTCGACTTTTTCTCATGGATACCCCTAACTCCCTAACTTGCGTTAAGGGCAGCCTCGAAAGCTAACCAGAGTATACACCGTACTGATCATATATTACAGCTAAGTAGACAGCTGTCACATCACTCCGCTTCCTTGTCATCAAAGTCGACCTTGCACTCTTTGGTATTCCGAGGAGTATGTCTGTTTGAGTGTCATGAAACTCTCAACCCCATAGGTTGTGGTACAGCAGATCTGATTCTTACATGCGGGTGGTGCGAGACTATAAACAACGACATACTGATCGCAACGGGCATTGATGCCACAACGAAAGGGACACTGATTGGTGAGAAGTAGCATAGAGCAATAGGCTATATAGTTGTACTATCAGTAGCGACCCAGCTTGAGTTCCTCGTTCTCCCGCTTGAGTACGCTGATATTGGTCTTGAGCTGGTCCGCTTCCTCCTGCAATCGACGCTCATTACGCTCATGATAAGCTGTCTTGAGGTTGGCAGCTTTCAGCTGTCTCTCCAGGGTCTCTATTTGCTTTTGCAGGGCAGAGAGCGACTCGTTGTGCGCATTTGCGAACGAGGAGAAGGATGAAGACAGGTTCGTAAGATGAGCAGATGGTATGGAAGGAACAGCGCCGTCTCCGTTGGCGGCGTTGGGTTGACTGGAAGGAAATAGAGGAGAGGTACGAGCGGAAGCCGGCGAGACATCATCGACTGGGCCTGGTGCGCCGGAAGCCGATGCATTCAGGGCGTTCCTTCTGGCATAGAATGGAGATTCAGGATCTCCAACTATCTCTGCCCACTTGTCGTTTGGCTTTGTGCCTATACTCTTAGGAGTAACAGGCAGTCCAGGAGCTAGAGTGCTTACTTCTCGCTCGCGCTTGGGTGTGATTGGCGGCGCTGCCCCTCCAAATGAAGTAAACTTGGATTTCTTATTACTAGATGGCGAATTGAGGATATTTGCTCTACGCTGCTCCTGCTGAGGTGGGGATGACGTTATCTCGTCGAAATCCTGGATATCGTCGAGAAAGTCGTCGTCTATGGCTTCTTCGACTGACTGAGAGTGAGGTGGCATAGGAGGTGTCTTAGGAGCTGGTGGGAGTGTGACAGGACTAGTATTCTGCCAGCTCAGCCTCCTTCGCTTGTTCGGCGAGATCGGGGGAGGTTGGGAGGGCAGACTCTGCTGGGTAGATGATGATGAGAATGTATTGGAAGACTGAGAAGCTGTAGGAGCAGGCTTGGCTGAGGAGCCTAGGACCTGGCCACCACCGGTAAACCTGCCCGCTGAAGTTGACGCTACAGGCGAGGCGTTCGGAGTAGCGCCAGGAGGGCTATCCCACTTGAAAAATCTACATTGATCCCCACTGCCTCGAGCACACTTGAAAAACCACCTTCCGCTATAGTACGTCAATTCGTACAGAATCAGATCAGCTTGGGTCCTAGACGAACGTTTTCGGCCATCACTCGTTTAACACACCTGTTGTTACCGTTTTTGCATAGCAGCCTTGCAGCTGGTAGATTATGGCCCGAGCATAAAGGAGCCTGTCCGCCTGGAGTCGCAGGTGCTGTACTGCTGCCTCGCTGGGTCGTCGTTCTTGCAGCAGAGAATGTAGACATAGTGAAGGTAACAAGTAGACCTTGAAAGCCTTGCTGTTTCGTTCAGATTCCAGACTTTATTTCACCTCCTCGAGTGATAGCCGGTTATCCTTACATCAAGCAGCACCTAGAGTTATGGCCAAACGCAAGAAGGACGATTTCATTGCAGACGACGACGAGGAAGTAGAACAAGAAGCAAGCAGCAACGACAACGAACAAGATGACAGCGAAGAAGATGGCCCCGTAGTCTCGTCGAAAGCCGGTGCAAAACGCGCAAAGGCAGACAAACCTGCATCAAGCAAGCAGCCTGCTCCAAAGGTGCATCATCAGATGATGCTCACAGGCTGATCTTGCCCGAAAAGCTGACTTGAAATGCCTTGCGATCTTGTGCAGCGTGGAAAGGCCAAGCAGGCAGAAGACGATGAGGAGCAGGAAGCACCTCCCAAGGGTAGGCTTTCTTCTATCAGCTTACTATCTCGACTTCTTTTCATCTCATCTCATTGCATAATATCCCATCCTATCGCTTCCCTCTCCCTGTCGTATTAACATGTCATTATGTCATCTTACTTATTCTCTATCTAACCTTGACCTTCTGTCCATTCACCTCTGTCCCTAGCCTCCTCTTCGAAGGTCAAAGCCTCAAACAAGCCTCAGCTTGATACCTCCAAGCCTGCTGCCCGAATGGAGATCGATGCATCGGGTAACAGTTATGGCGAGGTGAGTGTTCACATTGAGGTAAACATCCATAACCCCTTGTCTGATCAGTCGAGATCAGCTTGGCAACAAGAAGCGCGTCACTGTCGGCGAATACAAGGGCAAGACCCTAATTGGCATCCGAGAAGTACGCTCGCTGTGCTTCGGTGAGAGTAGGCATCAGCTAACAGGGTTACTATACGTTATCAGTATTATGAAGACAAGAACACCGAAGAGTGGAAGCCTGGCAAGAATGGCATTTCGCTAAACATGGAGAACTGGGAAAAGCTGAAGGAGTTCTTCGTTGCCGTAAGTGACTGGCTCAGGCAAATATGTCCACGAGAGATGTGTCGAGGCTAAGTGATTCACTTATTCCGTGCCTTCTATACGCCAGGTTGACCTAGAAGTCGAGAAGAAAGAAGCCAAGAAGCCGGCTGCAGCTCCAGCAGCGAAAGGCAAGAAGAAGGCTCCAAAGAGCCCCAAGCACGTTGAAGACTCGGAATAGATCGTCCTTAGAAGTACTATTCGGATCTACTTGTGCAGAACCCTGCACTTCGTGTGCTGATTGCAAAGTTGCTTTCCTGAAACCGAAATCGCACCTGGGTCCGCCAGTCCGATTATATGATTATACGAAGCCGCTCAAGTCATCACTGAGTGCCTGACTTAACGTCTGAGGAGCTTCATAACGAGGAGTGCGCTATGCGGCCTGCCTCTGGTTGGAGGGTCTCAACTGATTGCTGAAACGAAGCAGACTAAAGCATATGACACCTATAGCAAGTAGTATTACAACATCATACTGACATATCTTCTTACTGCTACTTCGGTTGTAAGGCCATACGCTGTCTGCTGGTACACCAAATCACAGCATTTAAGCGGTGTCTGACATCTATATCAGCCTTCTTACACTTATCCTCTTTCCCTGCATCTCCAAAGGCTTCTCGTGTATAAGAAGGATGGGATGCGTGGTATATACTTGGGGTCGTCCTACTATCCTGACAGTCGTGGAGCATAGTCACAGTTCGTTATCGTAGCACCGCATGCTATCTCGCAGACTTGATGCTATCTACCCTTCTGTTCTTGCATCTGATAATTTCTCGAGAAGCTTATTCAAACCTTCCGCCCTCGACCTTGATGCTCTGTATTTCGATGGTCGCCTTGATAGGGTCGCAGACTCCGTGTAAGATCCGTCGGACGCACTCGGCAGATCATAGGCACCAGCTGCATCCTGCGGGGATTTGCCTTTTGCATCGGGTCTTAGAGGCGATACCTCCTCTTCATCTGGACTCTGAAGTATAGAGTCTTCCGAGGCACTGTGCACTCTCCTTATAGTACGCTGGCCACTTCGGTGGGGCTGCTCAAAGTATTCGTGACCGTCCAATATCTCCTCTTCGTCCTCTTCGCGAATCAGATCCGGCGTTGGCGGTAGCGAGCTTCGCGGACTCGAAGGTGCAGAGGAGTCGGGTGTACCAGCGCTGTTTCGCAAAGGAGAGGATCGTCTGCTCTGAGGTGGAGAAGCGGAGAAGGCGCTCGATAGAGAGGACGAGGAGCCTGAGCGTAAAAGAGGGCGTGCTCGTGAATCTCTGCCACGTGAAATAGTAGTGCTTGTCGATGCAGTAAGCGTGACGGGCGGTGAAGCTGGGTAGACTACCGACGGCTGCTTTTCGCTGCTCTTCGCAATACCTGCTGCGCGTGGCTCGTTTGCCCTCGAGGTTGATGAAGTAAAGAATGAACTGATGTAGTCCCGCCAGCCGAGTTCATGCTTCGATAGCTTGCGCTTCTTCTCCCAATCTGCGCGATATTTCTCGTATCCTCCCCTATACGGCGCGCTTACTTTGGAGGAGAAGATGAGTTCGCCGCGTGGGTTTGAGGCTGGTGGAATAGGTGCGAGAGGAACAGACTGGCTGCGAGCGGTCCCTGAGCGGGGCGACGTCGAGCGGGCCGAGTTCTGATTGAGGGGCTGCGATTGCGACTGGCTCCGATAGAAGAGACGGAGAGGATTGAGTAGCGAGGAAGATGAAGATCTCTGCTTGGTGTTCAGATAGATATTGAAGTAGCGGAGTGCTCTGTTGGCTTGGGGCACGAACCTGTCGATCAATTGTCATCAGCTCCGCACGCGATACCACGATGGTCCATACACACTTGTATGCATATGCTATCTTCTCAGAGTACACGCCAGTCGCAAAGAACAGGAGGAGGGTGACTAGGGAAATCAGGAGGAGGCCAGCGTTGATGACATTGGACGGGTCGCACGAGACCAGGTAGGCCAGCACAGCGATAGCAGCGACAAGGACACCGAGGAAAGCTTCGTACTTCAATCTTTGGCGGGACAAACGCATGGAATTGTGCTTGAGCCTTTCTTCGAAAACGAGCAAGTCGCGGTAGGCGGCTTTTGTGTTTGCGAGCGAGTAGTTGTAGCTGTTACTGCTGCCATTCTGCAGTGGATTGGCCCTCCGAGGAGGCATCGCTACCTTGCACTTTCGACTTAGCCGTTTTGGCCTAAAGCCAATGGACAAACGATGGACAGCGTTGATACCGAAGAAACAGGCCACAATTCCCGCGAAATACATCAGCAAAGACACATATGCGAAGATTGGTGACCTCCCGCAAGCTGCTTGGGTCAAAATACTAGTCCTTGTCCCGGTCGCCGACGCTGCCAGGCTCGCAAGATGCTGCAGGAAGCTCGCTGCTCTACACAAGGATGAACGAGTATGGAATCCACGACTTGACGCGCTCAGCTATGCCGGGCCGGTCACTTCGGATATCGAAGCTCTCGTCAGCAAGAGATCCCTCTACTATATCGACAAGAGCCAGCAGGCCGCTAGTAGGAACAGCATCGTTTCCGGAACTGGTCAAAGTAGTGCTATGTCCCCTCCATCAACCAGCCAGGCCAAGTTTGCAGCAGAAGAAACGCCAGATTTCTTTGGAGACTTTGTTGGCACTTCTTCCGCCAATCCACGCAACTCCATCTCCTTCAGCTCGATAGACCTTTCACAACCTCTTCCAGTCCCCAAGCCTGCGAAGCCGAATCGCAGGGAGGATGATCTGTTAATGCTCTTTGACGACGATGTGGAGGATATGGGCTTGGCGACCGCAAGTCCAGCTAAGAGCAATCGCCAGTCTACATACGCCAACAATAAGCGGAACTCTGTTCTGTCTTCCTCTGCAAAAGCAACTCAGCCAACACATTCGGCTTCTCCAGCACCATCGCACGATCTCTTCGCCGCATACTATGCCATACTCCTTCCCTTCTTTGTATCTTTGCAGACACAGACTACTTCGTCCCTCATCTTTACTTCGCATGCCTTGTCGGAGTCCCCTCTGGCTAGAGCTCGCCTACTTTCTACCCTTTCGCGCTTCCTGGCTCCCAATCTTGCACCTTCGCGCAGCATCACTACACTCTCGGTTGTTCGACGGAATCTTCAATCGTCGATAGACTATTTCGAGGCATCTCTGCTGTCCTCGTTCGAGAAGGCAGTGGACGCGCACAATTACCCATCGATGCGCGATATTGCGCAAGCTTTGTTCAAGTTGACTGGAGGGCAATCTGTCGTTCAGATCTTTATCAACAAGGTTCCGCTATTCTACGAAGGCCAGACGCACGATCCGTTGCGAAATTTGACGAGTTCAAATATCGGGCCAGACGGCAATCCAGTGGATGGGATAGATTTTTCAGCAATGGACGGCTATATCAACTATATCTTGAGCGCTGTCAAGAAGCAGGGAACGGTCATTGGCAAAGTATTTCCAAAAGAAGAGGATGTTCTAGTAACTTTCGCGGAAAGGATAGCCGTGGATATCGTAGGTAGCAGTCGACACTCTCAACGCCCATAGCGCTGACTAGTCATTGTTCATAGCTGGACGACTATATTACACCTCTTCTATCCGCATCCCAGTCACTTACTCCACCTTTGTTCCTCCTGACCACCGCAGCGACATTCGGACAATGTAATCGGATAACAGATCAGATTATGCAAATAGCCACGGAGTACGGTCATACTGCCAAGGTTACCCGTGCGAAGCTGGACGATATCAATTTCCGGCTGTTCGAGCTGCATATGACGGATTATTTGTCGGAAGAGATTGTATGGTGCAGAGACTTGCTCAAGGGTATCTGCAAAGAATGGGACAAGAAGGTAGGCTTCGCCTGTTCCAATAGCGCAGATATTAGCTGATGAAACTATTTGCCAGCTGGAAGAAGAGGCTGCCTCTCTCGACCCGCAATTCTTGTCTTCTGCCAATCCACAGCAAGTTAAGCGGAACGTGTTGGCTAGCTTCACCAAGGCTCTTCTGTTGCCTGTTACTATCGTCCCGAAGACAGTCGCTCTGTCTGTGAATGCGATAGCTGCAGGCGGTACCATGGCTTTCAACGCCATGACTGGCTCCTCCGCCGCCGCAGTGAACGGCAAAGTCAGCCCATATAATGGCAAGATGGTCTCGCCCACGCAAAGTACTGCGAGTCTGTCGTCTGTTACCTCGCCCAATGGCACAGTTAGCCATGCTCGCCAACGGACAATCAGTGCGACTGGGACCGAAGATAGCGGTCACCTTGTGCAAGGCGGCTTCCATATGTTGCTCAGCATCGATACTGCCATGCAGCTCGTGCAGGCCGACCGAGAATGTCTGAAGCGGATACAGACCTTCAATGGCTATAGTGAGTAGTCGATTATGAGCCCACTTGGCGGACAGCTGACCCTCTTAAACAGCCGGGAAGATGGGAGCAAAAGTTAAGAGCACCATTGAGGAGGTCTTCATCATTTTGTGCCAGACCCTATCCGACAGTCATCTTCAGCCAGCTTTCGTGCGGTAAGCGGAGCCCGGCCTACCCTGCGTGTCTTGCATGACGCAGCTAAAACATGTTTTCTCAGAGCTACTAACAAGATGAGCTTGTACAAGCCTGCCGACCATGCGGTCGACGATAGCGTTGCGCCGCTTGTGCAATTCTTCGAGCTTGTCCACATTGGCGATACCATCGCTCAGATGGTGCAAGTATACTACGATCGAGAGCTGGTATGTATTGCTATCTTAGCCAAGAAGGGTACCCTGCTGAGGTCGAGCACAACGTAGGCCAAATACGTTGACCGGAATGATTTCTTATCTCTGGTCATCCGCGAAAAGAAGAAGTTTGAGAATACGCTTGACGAAAGCGTCGCATCAGGCTTGAATGCAGGTGTCAATATATTAATGACGCAAGCAGAATACATCCTGCAGACACAGCAGGATCCGCGGGACTTCTGTCCTGGAGAACAGCCTGATTCGAGGCGACCGTCTGTACAGTCTTTGGCTATAGTGACAGATATCGAGGGCCCTACGAAGGCTGCAGAAGCTGTCGTGGAGTGTTTGAGAAGCCATTGCGATATGCTGAAAGGCAGTACCGACAAAGCGATTCTGGAGATTTTCCATCAGGAAGTCGGTCTTCGACTACACACCATCCTACTCAAGCACCTGAAGAAGTCCATCGTGTCTATCCCTGGAGGCTTTCAGCTCATAGCCGACCTGAACCTCTATACAAGTTTCATCGGCAGTCTAAAAGTGCCGATAGTCATGCCTTACTTCGTAGCCCTGAAGATGGCAGCAAATGTCTTCATTATAGACTCTCCTAAGGATCTAGGCAATATGGCGAGAGATCTGGATCGATACGAAGGGACGTTGCGGATTGAGGACGTCATGGAGATGGTTCAATGTCGGACAGATTGGAAGAAGATAGAGAAGCAGGTGGAGAAGGAGGTCTTTGGGTTCAAGGCGGAGGATTGCATTATTCAGTAAAGATGGAATCGCGCAGATTAGCTAGCTTAGTCCTGTTGTTGTCTCAGTTGCAGCCTGTACATAGGCATTCGATTCTGTTCTTGGCTGCATCAACCTACTAGCAATACAGAAGTACAGACACTGCATGATTCTCTACTCTCGGTCACCACGGCCTATACTGCTATCGGCTGCGGTTGAGCTGACGCGTCGATGGGCACTTCTTGAGGGTTTCGAGCACCGGTGGGAGCAGGGATTGCGTTGAGAGTCATTTCCTTGATTCCCTCTGCTGTAATGATTCGGACATTCCATTGTCCGCTGTAATTGTTGAGCGTCAGTATAATCGTTCCGGTTCAGGAGAGATGGGCTTCAGCGTACAGGTCGATGATGAATCTCGTCTGGAGCTCGCTGATACACCTCTTGAGGCAGTCTAGCCCGTGCTCCCATCCTTGGTCTGGCTCATGGTACCTGTCCAAGGTCGACAGACAGAAGTAGCTTGCATAGCCGTGAGCAGCAAACGGCACTTCCTTCATCGTTCCTAGGTAGTCTATCCAGTAAAGGTAAGGTGTGTCCTTTGATTTATCGTACCCGCCCAAAAGCACATTGACAGAGTAGGGCTTGCGTGAGCGTAGGGATGTCGCAAGCGAGTTTCGGATCCAGGCAGCAGCAGCGGGCGTGGGCGTATCGCAGTGATTTCGGATAGCGTTGAGCTTGAGGTTTGCCTGAACATACTCAGCAAAGTGGACGGTGTCGCCTGTTCACAAGCAAGCCAGATCTCAGCATGCGAGATCCCCACCAAAATCAGAGAGACTATCCCACCTGGCTCGCCGTTGTATGCCATGACCTGATGCTGCGAGATGACTGCCATCTTGTCCTCGCTGTTCTTCATCTTGACTATCGACCGCGCCATCGTCATGTCGCTGGCCAGAAGCACGTAGCCCTTTCCTCTGCAAAGGCGCTGGCGCCGTCAGCTCACACAGCTATACGCTATTGCGTATTCTGTACTGACTTGATTCCGAATTGGCACTCCATTGTGATAGGCGAAGTAGGTACCGGTTGGCAGAAGGGGTAGCTTGTCGAGCACAATCAAGATTGTATGAACACCCAATTATTTACGCACATACTCATCAAATAATTCCAATCAGTCCGTAAGAACGACAGGAGGTAGCAATAGCATCTATATTGTACCGCGGCGGCTATTACAATCTAAAGAAGCGTAATACTGGCGACATAGGCTCCAACAGCTTGTTACGGGATTACATGTTTTCGATGACTGCCTTCGTAAACTCGGTAGTGTGTGACTTTCCGCCCATGTCTGGTGTACGGATTTTGCCGTCATTGACAACCTTGTAGACGGAGCTTGCAATACTGTTGGCGTAATGATCCAGTCCAAGATGTCTCAACATCATCGTAGCCGAGAGAATCATCGCTGCGGGATTGGCTACGTCTTGTCCTTGAATATCTTTCGCAACGTGTCTGCAACCTGGCTCGAAGAGTGCGAATTCCTGTTTCCTGAGGTTAGCAAATGGAGAAACAGAGAGTATAATGATATGCTCACTCTACCGATGGAAGCGCCTGGCACGATACCGGGACCGCCAACCAAACCGGCACCGATGTTGGAAATAATCGATCCGTACCTGCAGGCGCCGTAAGGCATCTGCCTTATGCTAGTCATAGTGCAGGACTTACAAGTTAGGAGTTACCATAACATCGAACTGTTGCGGCTTAGCGACCAGTTGCATCGAGCTACGGGGGATTTCTTTTAAGATCAGCTGATAAATCGTGGAATACCAATACGTACGTGTTGTCGACAATCATCTCAGCAAACTGAATGCCGGAGCTCTTGTATTCTTCTGCCACCTCTCGGCAACTGCGGAGGAAAAGACCTGCACTCGAGGCAGTGAGACATGCCATGAGACCAAGCCAACCAAAGCATCTACTCACCATCACCTGGGAAGATTGAAACGTTCATAGTGTTAGCTGGCGTCCAAAGCATTCGGACACTGAATAAAGATGGACGTGCCCTGTTGACGAAAAAAAAAAGGAAGATTAGCCAAAGTAAGCGAAATGAGAGAAGATTGCGACGCAATAATTTCATAATGTTCGCCTTGTGGACACAAGTGACCTTCTTGCGACCATTCTTGAGTGCGAAACTGCGCAGAAAGTCAGAAAACGGCCAAATTGGCGATGCAGAGGGCATTTACTCGAAAGCGAAGCTGCAAAGCGTGTCAATACCTTACAAGCCCACAAGACATGCTTACATACCGAGCAATGCGGTCACACTTGGGCTTTGTCATGATTTTCAGCGACTCGACAACTCCGGGCACGGCTTGATGTTCCAGACCAGAGTACTCTCCCTCAGTGTTCTCACGGATGATAGCAAAGTCTACGTTCTTGTGTCTTGTTGGCAGTCCATCTAGGGACTTGCATAGGGTAAGGGAAGCGAAGATGTCTAGCTGCTGTCTCATGGCGACGTTCCATGATGTGTGTCCCGATCTGTCGTGAGGAGTGTACAGAATACCTGTTCTCTATGTAAGCATGTAATTGTGTACCGAAAGCATCGCACTCACCCTTCAATCCAACCTTATTACGCCTCAGACTGTCCATAGCTTTTCGGAATTCGGAGTCGGTAGGGTCATTCTCGCCAGAGACTGCAAACTCCTCGAACTCCACAGGTACGTTTGCAGTGTCGAAGATCTCCTTTACACTGGATGTAATTTCTTTTCCTACACCGTCTCCGGGGATCAGTGTGACCTAGATTATGCGAGAGAAATCAGCTCGATAAGCAGAAGAAGGGTATACTAAGTCCACGCACAGTGTATACACCACCGTACTTGACTGGAGAGGCAGCTGTGACGCGGGGAGAGCCCATTCCGAGACTTGTGGCCGTTCTTGCCTGTCCGGCGAGCTGGGCAACCACAGGCCTGTCAGTATGAGTATCTATAGGATCCCTGAGATGTTGCGATGCAGAATCGGGCGTTCGTTCGACGTTTGCCCGTTCTTCTGGCTATGATTTCCAGCATCGACGTAGTGGTATTATGCACCTTTGCGGCTCTTGGGATGATCCTGGACGCAGATTGGGCCAGCATGGTGGGCTATGGATGGTTTGAAATGTTGCGATTCTGATGGTACTACTTGCGCCCCGAAAAGCTCGCTACCTGATGAATGCGAACGAGAAAGACAAAGGGCTGCAGCTTCGCCTTTCTGTCTTTTTCCCACACAAACTCAAGAAGATTGCCCAAAGGGTAGCTGATTTGAAGCTTTGATTTACAGCTGGATATAACACTTATCGTACGCTTTGACAACAGCAGAAACCCCGAAAAAGCCATGCTCTCCCTCGCCAGAAGAGCCTCCCCACAGGTCGTCTCGTCCTTCAGAAGCGCCGTGAGCTGGCTGTCGCGGTCATTTGGATGTTGAAACTATGGCTGATGCATCCCTTCGATCTCTGAACCCTCCTCTGCTGTCTATTCTGCCCGTGCGAACCTCCGTTTCTATGATGTCTTGGGATGCTGGAAACGCTATTAACAGGCTGTTCCTGCTGTAAGGTGCTACGCAACTGAAGCAGAGCCAAAGAAGAGCGTATCATCAGAGAACAAGGTCTTCACCGGTGTCAAGAACTCGAGGGTCAGTGATCTCTCATAAGCTTTGGAGATTCAGCTCAAGTTTGTAATACCAGGGCAACTACATCGTTTCTTATGTTCGTGGAGATGGTATGTTGACTTCCAACGTCAACTGCAGCTGTACTTGCTGACCTACTTACTACAGGTATTGGACCTGAAATCGCAAAGGGTGTCGAGGATATCTTCGCAGCTGCCAAGGTAGACAACCGATAATGTACGGAGACGAAAGCAGTGCTTATCAGTGCTCGATACTAGGTCCCGATAGAATGGGAGGATATCGAAGTTAGACCCATCCTGCACCCAGACGGTCGCCAAACAATTCCAGAAGAGAGTATCGTCAGCATAAAGAAGAACAAGGTCGCTCTGAAAGGACCTCTCATGACGCCCGTCGGCAAGGGTTTCAAGTCGCTCAATCTGACCCTCCGTGTTACTTTCGGTCTTTTCGCGAACGGTAGGTCTACTGAAAAGGAACCGCTTGAGATTGTCTGCTGAACTCATACTCTTTAGTACGACCTTGTAAATCCATCCCTGGCTTTAAGACTGCATACGATGACGTAAACTCGCTGCTCATCCGTGAGAACACTGAAGGAGAGTACTCTGGCATTGAGCACGAAGTTCAGCCAGGCGTCGTGCAGTCCATCAAACTGATCACCCGAGATGTGAGCGGCGCGCAAGGATCTTGGCGCTTTTATGAAATGCTGAGTTGCTATTTCTGTCCGCCAGGCCTCCGAGCGAGTCGCTAGATACGCATTCGAGCATGTACGTACAGTGCAAACATCATTTTTGACGATGCTTGCTGAGTTACTGTGAGTGTAGGCTGTCGAGACTGGAAGGAATTACGTTACTGCCGTGCACAAGGCACCTATTCTTCGTCTGTCCGACGGTATGTTCTTGAATGGTGAGTCTGCAGCATACGCAAGAGTAGTACGGGCAATGCTGATCTGACTACTTTCAGCATGCCGAGATATTGCAAAGCTCTACCCCAATGTCAAGTACGACGAAGACATCCTTGACCGAGTCTGCCTGCGTATCGTGCAGAACCCAGCACCCTACAGCACGCGTGTGATGGTCATGCCAAACTTGTACGGAGACATTTTATCAGGTATGCTGCCAGTTCGGGGAACTCTGAAGATCAAGCTGAGTCTAGCGTCCCAGATCTCTGCGCCGGCTTGATTGGAGGTCTAGGTTTGACACCTTCAGGAAACATCGGTAGCGAGGCATCCATCTTTGAGGCTGTGCACGGTTCCGCACCAGACATCGCTGGCCAAGGCAAAGCCAACCCAACCGCCCTCCTACTGTCTGGAATCATGATGTTGCGTCATATGGGTCTTTTCCAACATGCTGACCGCATCGAAAAGGCTGTCCTCTCCGTGAGCTAGCTCACGATTCTTGATGTTTAAGCGTAAGGCTGATAGATTCCGTCTGCACAGACCATTGCCGCTGGCAAGACCATTACAGGCGATCTAGGAGGTTCTGCTTCGACCTCGCAATTCAGCGAGGCCATCATCAAAGCACTGTAGAGTTGCGTAGTGGCCGTTCTGATTAAAAGCATCGTGATGCTGCAAATCACGCATGTACCAGAATATAGACGGGGTGCAACGATAGCCAGCTATTGTGACAACATCAATCTGAGATGCGTTGCAGCAGATCTAACTTATCTAGGATTAACAGGCATTGCTTGTCCACCATATTTTATGCAGCCGGGACAATGTGTCCTACAAGACTTGTTGGGGCATACTGGAGACGGTTGGTTGAGACAATGGATCGCCGACCCAAAGCACTTCCTAGGGTTATGAAGAGCAGCCATTGCCGACGAAGGCAGTAGATGTGAAGCTGCTTGTGTCATGATACCGTGGTAAAAGTCTTCGAAATGATCCTTCCGTTGCCCGTCCACCTCGTCCAAATAGGTCTGATAATCGATCTCCTTGGTCGCAAGATAGTCTAGCCAGGTATGAATCGAAGTGTTGCGGAGATTCGGCTTTTGCTGTAGCAGGGCACGCGCACGGCGTTTTTTGTCTGTCGGGAAGGATGCTAGCCGTCTCTCGAGCTCCGCCTTGACTTCCAGTATATCGATGAAATGCTCAACGAAGGCTGCCGCATAATCATTGGTCGCGACAGCACCGTGCTTGTGGACTTGGTTGGCCAAAAAGTAGAGCTTGCTAGCCTTCAAGCGACTCGCGCATTCGACTGCAGACAGTACTAAATCCCGACTTCCTTTGTAAGCCTGAAGTATCGCGTAATAAGGCGATGTACTGGTGTTGTGAATCTGTGCGAAGCCCTCCCTCTTCGCAAGCTTATGAAGCTCTGTCTTCTTCGCGTCTCTTTCTTTCTGCATGTCCTGCTTCTGCTGCTTGATGGCATCCTTAGCGCGACGTTTCTCCTCCCATGCAAAACGCTTCGCCTCTTTGCGTTGTTTCTTGTTCATCTTCTTGGCAGTGCTATGACTGGGTGCCTCATGAGCTTGTAGGCGCCGTGTACGCTTTCTCTGCATGATTGTAGGAGTTGGTAGCTGTCCCAGCGCGCTACGATATAAGTATTCTTTATGCCATCTTTTCTTGCGGTGCCTCCAGTTGTACGGTAGACGATTAAGAGTACCTCGCTTGGCACCGAGGGTAATCGCGTCTGCCTCGATGATGCAGTGGTGCATGGGCGAAGTCCACTGACACTCCAAGCAGACGACTGCCCAATCTGGACCTTCAGGCCATACTGTTCCGAACGATGCAGTCGTAGGTTGAAGACATCGCATGCAGCGTCTCTTCAGGATGCGGATGTAGCTTTCTCGCCAAGTCTTGCACCCTCTTGCTCGAAGCTGTCTCGTTGGCTCTACGGCGCGACAACGCAGCCACCATAGATGATCTGCGCCTGGCCCGTGGTTGAGCGTGTTGTACCATTGGCGAGAAACTTGCTTCATGCACAGGATGGCATACGGATCACGATTAAGATGGGAGAGGATGAGATAGCGGACTTCCAAGGGCAGACTGCTCAGCTTGTCCTGAACGCTAGGGCGTCCCACAAGTAGAGCTGATGATCCGTTGCCGGTTGCCAGATCTTCTAGGCCATCGTCTTCCTCGTCATCGCTTACGGGCGCGACTGCTTCCTCTTCTGCCGGTTCCTCCTCCTCGGACTCTTCATCACCGTCAAGCTCGTC
The DNA here is from genome assembly GCA_001600175.1 of Erythrobasidium yunnanense. NCBI lineage: Eukaryota > Fungi > Basidiomycota > Cystobasidiomycetes > Erythrobasidiales > Erythrobasidiaceae > Erythrobasidium > Erythrobasidium yunnanense. The sequence continues at coordinate 1,311,855 of BCJC01000001.1, forward strand.
GTCTTGTGCGCGACTGTCCTCCTCGTCGTCTTCCAAGCCTGAGCTTTGCGAACCAGAATAATCGGCCTCAGAATCTGCGTGATCTTCGTCGTCGGGAGCAGCATCTTCAGAGTCGGATGAGATGTCGTAGCATTGAATGTTTCGTTTGGCTCTTTCGCGCTCCTCTTCTGCTGCTGCGTCTTTGCCTGCGAAATATTGGATGGCACTTTGCGCGCTCTGTGCTGCCGTTCGCACTGCAACATCGGAAGTCAGGATCGCCTGTTTCTTCGCTGTCGACGTGTCATTCAGCACAAAGATGCACTTACAAGGACGAGCAGACATCGAGGCAAGCTGCTCAGGTCATGATGGGTGAAAGAAGATGAACGCGATCGTAGTTGCTGCGATTGACAATTAAGCTACAAATAGTGTAAGTACAACGTCAAGTTGGACTGCTCAAGGTTCTTCATGTCTGCGAAAGGCCCGCTATGCCTGCTGTCCTATAAATACGCTATAGATAGCCTGAGACGACTGTAAAGTCGTTTGTCTACATGAGATAATAGTCGTCCGAGTCATTTCCATGTCCATGTCTTTCGCATGGCCCAGTGCAGCAATCACCGCATTGATCTTGCCAACATGTGTATGCTGGCAGATTGGTGCAACTTCCGTTCGCACATTTCCTGATCACAGGCCGGAGGACGCAGAACTTGTCGAGATAGTCTTCCTGTTCTAGCTCCTTCAGACAGAGGGAGTCTAGCCAGCTTCGGCCTTGCAGGGCTCTAAAGGAGTCCCATCTAATTGGACGACTTGGCAGTACGCCTAAATTGACGTCGTTGTATTCTGCAGACCACCTCTTCCTGTCCGTCGCATAGAGGACGGGCAAGCTGACGAGAACAACCAGGATGGATCCGTACAGTGCGATAATTTCTTGGCCGGCAAGTGTCGAAATCGACTCCTTGTTATCGACTGACGCAGTGAAGAGTTGCTGCAGATGCCGAGACCATCGCAGAAGGTCTTTATCTCGGCTGTCGACAATGGCGGCACGCAATTGCTCTTGATCGCCTTGAAAGCTTTCTACCAGGAGCGCTAGCTTGCGCTTCGTCTCTGCTTGCACCTCTGCGATTTTTTTGTCGATACCACGCCGCCAGTAGGTTCGCCACGGGTAGGAAGCTTCTTGTAAGGAGGGGAGAGTAGCGAGTTCGGTTCGAGAAAGCCCCGCCAAGCGATCGTGGTAGTCTGCAGCTGAGATCGTTTTCATCTCAAAGTAGCGTTTAATTTGGGCACAGCTGCCGCATATCATAGCCCAGGCTGGTCCCTCGTCCCAGATACCACCGAACCGGCGAAACGGCTTTGGCTTAGTCTTCTCCTGACAGCTGATGCATCGCATATGCATGAGTTTCATCCAGCTCTGGTACCACGTACTACAGCCTCGACACTTCGCCTTTGCGCCAAATTGCTTGCACTTTTTCTCCCATTCGGCTTCTCGTCGGGCGGTCAATGTAACATACCACGTCTTTGAAGTTCGCATGAGCTGTAAGACCTCATAGTCCTCTGGTTCCAACTGTGCGATGATCTCCGTAAGTATTTCGAGAGGAAGAAAGCGAAATGGGTCGGTAGAATGAGCGGGAAGACCAGGCTGGATGGCAGCGTGAGCAAGCTTTATGCGCTTCGCTGCGGTACATTGTAAATAGGAGGTGTAGATCTGTTGCTGTGTTGTGACTGCCTGCTTCAGCTCGTCAACGGTCACGCCTTGGTCGTCGGCAGCGGTCGACGTAATAGCTTCTCTAGCCGCTAAAGCAGACTTTCGAGCTGTGCATAAGATAACAATTCAGCTTTGATGCCTGAAAAGCTGCCAATGTTGACTTACAGGGTCGTGGAAGAGACATGGGGGCCAGACCAGGACAAGCGCGAGACAGACCAAGGCGTCAAGATCGTGAAGAGACGAAACAATATGGGATCGCAGCGATATGAGCTGACGTTGAAGCTCTTTGAGACAGAAAGATTGGATTGCAGGATCGGCGTTTGTTTCGATGGTCCCAAATTTGAGGTTGCTAACGCGTCTTTTCCAGTCTGAGATCTGCTATACGAAGCTGCGAGCTGCTTTGGCAATGTCGTACTAGCGCTTGAAGCTGATTCAGTCGACAAGTTGCATTGCTTGGCCGAGAAACAAAGCGCGTTGCTTGTCGCAGGCATTACAGCCTCAAGCAGAGTGATAGGCAGCAGCAACGAAAGACTCTAATTTATACAAGTACCTCATGCTGGACGAGCAGCGAGACTCCGGCAGAACTGACAGACGGCCTTATCCGGCTTATCGCGACTTCGGGTATCGCGAAGGCGGAGGCTACTAAGGTATGCACAACCTTTGTGCACATATAGCAAGGGATTCCCTTGCTGACATTTGGAAAGCGCACGACGCTTGCTTGCATTACTCCAGAATAATCTGGAAGCCGGTTCATTGCGCAGGGGGTTTTTTATTCGACGCAGCGATAACGCAGAGCCCTTGCGAGCATTTGGGATGAGGTGGTCACGCCCTAGTTTAGGGCTACCCTTGTTGGACTGGAGCGAGAGGGTTCTACTGAGATGGATTTCCTCGCTGATGTCTGGTTGGCATGAGTGATGCGACCAAGAGATAATCTGCATGACTTCCAGCAGCATTTTTCCCCGGAAGTACTGTACTTCTAGGGTCTAAGGCATTTGCCAGTCCCGCTACTGAATCTCCTTGCATCTGTCAGAGTCTGGCTTTGCCCTGAGTTCTGCAATTCTTTCCTCAATCGAAGGGCGCCAATAAGCTCTACGTGGATCGCGCATGTCGGAAACGACCAAGCAGGGAAGTGCATCGAGATCGCTTTGCGATAAGCCGGTTGGGATATCGCCTGGGAATCTGCCAGTGGTTGTTAGATTGCGAAAGTAGCTGAAGTAGCCATTGTATATATTGCGACAATCATGGCAGCATAATGCCCAGGAAGGACCGTCTGGCCAGATATGCCCGAAGCGGATGGAGGTCTTGGCTTTACAGCTAATGCATCTCTTGTGCATCAGCTTGAGCCAGGTAAGGAACCAAGTAGCACAATCTTTTGCCATTCGCGTCCTCCGCATCTCCCTGCATTTGTATTCCCACATTTCCTCGAGGTCTGTAGTCAGGCTGACGCGCCATCTTCGCGAGATTCGCATGAGCTGCAGCATCTCGTATCCCTCTGGATTGAGATAGTCCAGTATCAGGTTGAATGCTTCGTATGGAATGGAGCGAAATGGAACAGGAGAGGTTATCGGGTACGGGACAACGGTCGCCTGCACAGAGGCGCATCTGGCGCGTTTGCAGGTGGCCAGTATGATCGCATCGCCATCACCAGACAAGCTGTCCTTCTTGCTCATATCCAAGATGTCCAAGTTGACGCAAGTTGACGCAGCCGCCCGTCCCGATATTAAGGCCAGCTCGACCACGGTAGGCGTCGACGATAGATTGCCTAGCGAGCTTGCGTCTGCAGGAATTGCGGCCTGGTGGTCTTTCTGCGAGTCTTGCTCAAGCGAGAAGTTGGAGATGACGAAACCGAGTAAAGCCACAATCAGATCCTGGCCCTCTTTTCGTTCACGTCCTACCGAGATGCAGGGAAAGCAATAGCATTTGTGTGCAAGTATCGGCTACCTTTACAACGGCTCGACAGTTAGAAGAAAAGGAAACTCGAGAAGGAAACTCGAGATAGTATCGGTGTTGATCAAATAGAAACAGTCTAGCGTCCATGTCTCACGCAGGGACCGCGACAGCAACGACCACATCGAGACAGCGGACACTCCTGAGCCGGCGTATTGTCGCAGAGCCACCCAGAACCACGATCAAACCCACAGCTTCCAGGTTTCGGATGGGACACGCATGTCGCGTCAAGGAAATCCTCCTGACTAAGCTCCTTCAGGTACATGCAGTCGAGCCAGTCCATTCCCTCGAAGTCTTTGTCCGGCTTGGATCTCAAGCTAACGGGCGGCATAAATGCTAGTCGGGCATCGTTGAGAGGCAGCGGCCACCTTGATCTGTCTGTTGCGTGTAGATTCGGTAACATCCCTAAGATATCTTCGATTGAGGTGTGAAGTTCGATGATACTTGTACCCAGGTCGAGAGGAATTGAAACCTTCTCATCGACATGCTGGGCGATCAGCTCTTGAAGTCTCTTAGATCGCTTGAAACTAGCATCGTTACGGGTGTCGATCACCGCCCGGAGCTGTACTGAATCGCCTTCAAAGCTAGTGAGCAGGAGCTCTCGCTTTCGCTCGGTCTCATCTTTCCTTCGCTGGGCCTCTGCTCTCAACTGTGCGAGTTTAAAATCAAGAGCCGGACGCCAGTATACTCGGTGGTTTGGCAAGTAGCGTCTCCGCCCAGGGAGGGACGACAGGGTGGCCAAATCAGAGGTGGAAAGTCCTACGATGCCTTCGCCGTAAGGCCCGTTACTCAGTTCCATAGTTTGAAATATGGAGCCACAGACTGATTGACAGCTGTCGCATACGAGAGCCCACGAAGGAACTCCAGCACAGAGAGCCCCGAAAGCGACCGAAGTTGTGAATGTAGTTTTGCTCTGACAGCCAAGACACCTTGTGTGCATCATCTTCAGCCAGCTACTGAACCGGTGCTGCATCCTCTTGCCTTCATCTTCGCGCCCATTGCCTTGCACTTCTTCTCCCACTCGCCTTCGCAGCGGCTTGTAAGAGCAACACGCCACGTCTTTGACGTTCTTATCAATTGGAGGATGTTATAGTTCTGGGGGTCGAGATACGAGACGATCTCTAGGAGGATCTCGAGAGGAAGATAACGGAAAGGGTCGGTCAAATGGGCTGGAAGACCAGTTTGCTGGACTGCATGGGTGACCTTGCCTCGTTTTGTGCCTAGATAGTCCGTATCGACTTCGGAGCTGCGCTGCTTCTTGCTAATATCGCCTGCAGCTTCGACAGCCAAGTCTTGCTCAGAAACGGCCGTCGACGCTATTGCGTCTCGAGCGGCCAGGGCGGCCTTTCGAGCTGCGAAAATGATTACAGAGTCAGTAATAACCTCATATAACTGGATACACTAGCCTTACAAGGTCTGGGAAGCGACATGACCGAAGGGCAGGTAGGACGACCAAGCCAGGGTGTGAGTCGGATTGAGCGAGATAAGACAGAACGTCAGGCAAGCAGAGAGAGATCTTGTGCTTTGTGTAAGGCTTATTGTAAAGCCAAGCCTAGTGTCGTATCTGCGCGAAGTCCAGCTGTCCGTTGGTTTTTGCTTCCGAGTCCGACAAGGTGTCCAGATGCGAGCGTTCCAGACAGCAGCTCGCTTGCCCTGAAGACTTGTAGATGCGGCACTTAGACCGCAAGGGACGATGGCTTCATCACAAACCCGAGCTACGGCTACGCGAGGGTGGGCGTTTGGAGGGGATGTAAGGTGCTCCAATTGAAGGTTCTACATGACAACATTGTAGTAATTGTCTAGAAACCGGGCTAACAGTGATAACACAGTTGGCTGTAGAGCGAACCATAGCCGAAAGCTTGCAGTGATGCTTTTCCCTGAGCATACTTAGACTGTAGCGTCTGAGCCATATCAGTCAAATGCCGGCATTTATTGTCTGCCCTTTCCATTCATTGTGCTCTAGCTGTCCTCTTCGGTAGGCGCACAATTCGCATCTAGGAATTGTTCGAATGTCACTTGGCCGCAGGCAAGTAGGTCCATCCAAGTTGGTTTCCCCTCCAAAGGATCCATGCACATTACCCTCGTGTGTGCAGCTGAGGTTGAAGATAAAGTTGCTCTCGTATACTTCTGAGGCCACCTCTGTCTGTCTGCTGTAAACATAGCAGGCAGTCTCTCTGCCGTGTCCTTGATAGATGTATATAGCTGAACGATGTCATCACCGTCCTTCTTTAAGATGAATAAGTGGTTGTCAACGCTCTCTTGCAGAAGCCGTTCATAGATGTCGGAGGAATTGAAATACACCCTTTCCCCGGATGGCAATTGCGTCTCGCAGAAGGACTTGATCTCCCTGGTAGCTGCAGATCAGCAGCTCTAGATTGTGCAGTCTCTCTGCTCGAAGATCTGCGACTTTCTGATCGATGGCAATGCGCCTATAGACTCGCGAATTAGCCGGATACAGATTCCCTCGAGGAAGGTCCTGAGCCGAGAGTGAGGGAAGGCCTTCAAGATCGTTCCGAGACAGTCCTAAAACAGGACTGTCATCTTGGGGCAGTGTGACCACTGATAGTCCAAAGTAATCTGACGTCTGGGCGCAGCAACAGCACAGGAGAGCCCAGGCTGGTCCAGCTGGCCAGATAGCTCCAATGGGTATCGAGTTGAGCGGTGGTATGACGTGCGTCAGGCAATCGATGCATGTCGTGTGCATCTGTTCCAACCAGGTATGAAACCACATGCCGTAGCCTTCAAGCTTCGATCTTCTGCCATTCATCTGGCATAGCTTCTCCCACTCTGCTTCTCGCCTGACAGTCAGCGCAACGTACCACGTTTTGGACGTTCGCATAAGCTGGAGAATCTGATATTCTTTGTATTTGTACTCGAGATGTAAGAATATCTCGTCGAGAATCTCGATGGGAAGAAGACGAAACGGGTCCGTCGAGTGAGGCGGAAGACCAATCTGAATTGGAGGTGGTGGTGTCGCAGTGCGCTGAGCTGACAGCAATTTGTATTGCTTATTGGCTTCAGCGTGAGCGCTCCAGTGTAGATCACCAGCATAATGGACAGACTGCACGCTGCCGCTAATGCATGTCATTCTAGACTTAGGGGAATCTTGCTGGGCCAATGCGACGCCCTTGCGCTTTAGCAGGGCCGGGCTGAAGGTCGCAGCTGATGGCACGCGCATCAGTTGGCGGAGTCTGGAACTGCTCTTGCTCAACGAGCGGGCTTGCTCTACAGATATAGTCCCAGCAGGTCAGGCCAGAGCAATCGTTCTGATCCGCAATCTGCAGAGCTCAGAGCAGAAAATAGCGATGTTTGTCTGGTGATGGTAGCATATGATCGTGGTAGCTTGATGGGTGAGATGGAAATCACAGTTCCAGGCAATTCCAGTTGGGTCGTAGGAGACAAGCGGATTGCACGATATTCAGATAAGACATAAGAGGGTCTACATTTCAATTGAAGGCAGATATATAGAGTGAGAAAGGTAGGTACACCTCAATAAAAGAAGAAACTAGCGGCAAGCCCTTTCCGTCATCAGGTCAGAACTTCCGGCTATTTGCCTTCAGATGGCTACTGACTGGACAAGGCCCCCGACAACAATATTTACACTTCCTCTGTTTGCAGCCGAATGAGAACCAGTTAGGACAAGGCACGCTGCGTGCAATGCCGTATAGAGTAGTCATACTCTGGCATGCTCCCGGAATGGGTATTATGGGCGCAAAATTTGCATCGAGGTATTGCTGTCGTGTAAACTCGCCATTGACAAGGAGGTCGAGCCAAGATGCAGTTGTCTTCCTGTTAGAGAGAGTAGCCTTGACGCGCTTTGTCGGAGACGAATAGATGCTGCTTTTGCGAAAAGGCTGAGGCCATCTCTCGCGGTCTGAAGAATGTAAATCTGGCAGCTCGGCTGCAATCCCCTCGATGATTCTGTATATCTTGATAAGCTCGTCCGCGCGCTCCCCCAAGATAAACGGCCTGTCGACGACGTATTGCTCAATGATTTGTTTGAAGACTGCGGAGTCTCTGAAACAAGGCTGAGTACGAGCCAGGATAGCGTCGCGCAGGAGGCCTTGGTCGCCTTGAAAGCTGGAGATGAGCAGATCTAGCTTACGCTGACTTTCTGCTTTGATCTCTGCAGCCTTTCTGCTGACAGCGATGCACCAGAACACCCGAGAGTATTTCAGATGCGAAGCAAGCGATGGGAGGGCTTCCAGATCGAATCGAGATAGTCCTTTTATGCGGTGTTGACCTCCCGGTATTGCTAGGACAGTCGTAGCAAAGTAGTCGGAGGTGTGCCTGCAGTGTTTGCACAGTAAAGACCATGCCGGTCCATCTGGCCAGATAGCTCCGATACGCATCGATCGCGATGGCGCAACGCAGCCCAGACAGCTGACGCATCGTGTGCGCAACATTTTCAGACAGGTATGATACCATGATCCGTAAGTTTTGAATGGTCGTTCAGCTCCCATAGCTCTGCATGCCTCTTCCCACACACCGTCCAACCTGACCGCCAGCGCGACATACCATGTCTTCGAGGTTCGCATAAGCTGGAGCACTTCATAGACTTTGTAGTCGAGGCGCTTGATGATTTCGCTGAGGACATTCAGCGGGAGGCGACGAAAGGGATCCGTCGAGTGAGGAGGAAGGTCGGTCTGGATGACTGGCGGCGCTCTCATCGGGCGCTGCATCGGCCTTGTCTCGAATTGGAGAGTCTCCATACGATTGACGCAGTCCAAGTAGTCTTTATCGTTGCAGGAGTGCGGGACGACGGGGTGGATATTGCCATTTTGTTTGTAGAAGTCGCCCGCAGACAGCAAACCCTGTCTTGGAGGTCGTCTTTATGCAAGTCGACCCAATTTATCGGTCAGTGATTGCTGTTGAAGCTGCTGCTTCCACGTACGCAGCTGCCGGGCAGACATGTCAAACGCTGGTGAGGCCAATGCGAATGTGTTTGTCGCGGATGGGGCAGAGAAGCAAGACCAGACAGAAGAAGATCATCTTTTATCGTAAGGAGTGGCCTGCGAGTCTTCTAGCAAAGCTTGTCGTATCATCAAGGAGAGGAGGCAAGATCATTCTCATCTTGAGGGCTACTGCCAGAAGCTTGTTCGATTGCTCAAGCACTAGCGAGTCTTGTAGCAGCTTTCTTAAGGGAGAATAGAAAGCATGATTAGAGCAGGTAAGTTACATGGTGCGGAAGGAAGCCCGGCAAGGTACACAGCGGAAGCAGAATGCAGTTTAGCGGCCACCTAATAGTAGATACACATCATAGAATCTCTAGCTTAATGTATCTATGTTGTCGTTCCTGATGTGGTTGCGTCTGTCGAGCACCGCGTCTACCTATAGCTTCATGGAAATCAACGAGAGAAGCGAGAATTACGACTTCGTGTAGAAGCTCGGATTACAGTATTCATCCAAGAAGGCTTCTTGCGTGACCTTCCCGAGATGAATCAAGTCGAGCCAAGTCAAATGAACCGTATCAATCCCCAATCTTCTCTGCGCCTTGCCCAGTGGCATAGCTCCCAGGCAGCTTCTAGGTAACGCATCGGACCATCTCCTCGGGTCTAATGCGTGTAGGTGCCGTATTTTTGGCAGCAACTCTTTCAGACTGTCGCATAATTTGATGATTTTGGCGCCTGTTTCGGGAGAGATCGAGGTCTGGTAGTGGGTCGACTGCCACAAAAGCGTATTAAAGAGAGCAGAGCATCGAAGGTCCGACCCAGGTGAAGTGACTATGCAACGGACTCGATCTTGTATGCCGACCAGACTGGCCAACAACTGGCGATATCTCCGCTCCTTCTCCACCCTCATCTCTTCAGCCTTCCTCCACTCGGTGGGCTTCCAGTATGCAACTTTAATTCGGCTGCCAGGGAAAGACACTGGGAATGAAGGGACCTCATTCATGACGAGTTGAGGCGGGCTGTTTGGGAAGGATGCGTCGGCCATGAGGGGCGATGAGCGCTCAAAGCAAAGTCCATCAATGTATGAACCATATACACACGAATGACAAAGCTTCGCCCAAGCCGGACCATCGCGAAGCCATAGTGAGCCCAGGGGATACGATTTGAGTATTGTGGACTGGGTGCAGCGAAAGCACCTATCATGCATGAGGTTGACCCAAGTATGGTACCAAGTAGGACAGCCACCGTTTAACCTCTCTGCGTCTATAGTTCTGCACTTTTTCTCCCATTGCCGTTCTAGCCCTCGGGTCAGAGCCATGTGCCAAGTCTTGGAGACGCGCATGATCTGTAAGAGATCGTAATCTTGGATTGGAAGGTTTCCGACAATGTTGAGCAGGATCTCTAGCGGAAGACGGCGAAAAGGATCCGTTGAATGAGCTGGTATAGCAGGCTTGAAGGCGATATATGCTAGCTCCTCGCTTTGCTTATGAGTCTCAGAGGCCGTAGCATTGCTGCCATTGAGATAGCAAGCTTTTGAGATCTGGACATCGTCGCAGCACTCCGTCTCGAATCTTGCGGCTCCTGGCTTTGCGGGTAGATCCAGCGGCGAGTCTCCTGATGCTGTACGATGAGACAGAGCCAGTTAGAGTTTTGGGTCACATCAATCATACGTAAATCCAAGATACGTACGCGCCGGTGCCGGATTATTGGACATGTCAGTTTGGACGATGAATAGGTTATTCTGTGAGTCAGGCCTGGGCCTGAGAAGATGGTGGAGAGACAGGATAGAAAGTAGCCGATCTGTTCCAGCTGAACTCAGAGACTGCGCTTGTACCAAATAGCACGGGCTGAGAGAACAAGATGAAGGTCGACGCTTGCGGAGGCCAGACCAGGGTGATCAGACAGCTTGTAACAGCAGGACGATGGGAGATGTGGTGTCAGCTTTCGGGTGTGTTTCTCTTCAGGGATTGGAGTGAAGCCAGCGAGCGAGCAACAAAGGCAGCCTCTTCCTCCTGACAAAGCGGCATTGCAGGGTATAGACGAGACGATAGTTGGACAATCATAATGGATATTCTGGCCATGTCACAGACTAATCATGGCATGGCGAACTCGAGCTGAGCTGGCATCTCGAGGGTTCTTGATGCACCAGGTCGACCAAACATCAGCGAAAGATACTTGAACATGGCTACGCTACTTCTACACGTTCCCAGACTGGCTGTGCCTTGCTTTTCACTGCATTCCTGACGAGGCATGCCAGCTGGATTCGACCCAGCTCGAGCACGCGAGCTGATTTACGCGTCGAAAAGCTGACCTGGGCGAGCGCGCAGCAGCGAACAGCGACCATACTACTCATACTGACCCATATACACTCACGAAACCGACGAGCGAACGAGCGAAAGAAGTGCTGCTGGAACGAACGACGCAGAAGGAGGTTGCAGAAGAAGTCTGGAAAGGCTGAGGATACTTTGAGATAATTAGGAGACTGCTGTGGAAAGACTATACCATACCGGCCTTCGAAGGACGACTCTACTCAGCGTATACCAACGGAACATCAACGACGACACTCTCACGAATGACCTACTAGACGTCGACTTTCACCACCTACAGCGACTTCTCGCAGACTGTGAGTTGTCCTTCACAGATTCTAGCTGTAGTAGCCAAGCTGAGAATGTTGCTCGACAGCGACGACCCGTCAACCACATTCTTTTCGATACACAAGACGCTCCCTCACACCACTTGTCAACAAGACCTCCACTTTCACTTACAAGTCCCAACATGCTTGCGCTCCTTCTCTTCATCGCCCTCGCCCTCGCTTCTCTGGTCTTCGCAGGTCCTCCTCCGACCCTGCATTACCCTCTTCAATCGCAACTTCCACCAGTCGCACGCGTCAACTCTCCCTTCAGATGGTCTCTGCTACCAGACACCTTCCTCTCTGGCGCCTCTATGGCATACTCTGCCCAAGATATGCCAGACTGGCTTTCCTTCGATGCCAACTCTCTCACCTTCTCTGGCCTACCGTCGCGTCAAGACATTGGCAACAACTATGTTGTCGTACAAGCAAACGCATCAGACAACGCTATCGGCACTCGAAGCGGGTTTCACTGCCTCGTAGTTGATAGCAGCAACGACGCGCCTGTTGTGAATGCGCCAATCTCACAACAGCTGTCAGACGGAAGAGCAGTCTTCTCTAGCTCGTATCTACAAACAGATGGGACTATTCGCATTCCTCCGCGCTGGTCTTTCAGCATTGGCTTCCAGCAATACACGGTCACCGACCCGGAAAGCAGCGAAATCTACTATACCGCGTATCGAGCAGGAACGACAAGTCTACCATCATGGATGACGTTCGACAACACAACTGTCACCTTTGATGGGCTGGCGCCTTCAAACGAGAACAATTTCGAGATTGTCCTGCACGCCTCGGATTACTATGGATATTCCGACGTATCGCAATCGTTCAGGATAGTCATTGGATCTCACTCTTTCGTTCTAGTGGAACCTCTGCCGCAGATTAACGCGACTGCACGAGATCAAATCAGCTACAACATCCCTATCTCTGGGCTTAGACTCGATGGCGACAGCGTCAGCCTAGCCAACATCACAGACGTCACGGTCGATCTCAGCAACAACACCTATCTCTCTTACGATGCATCTTCACGCACTATCTCCGGTACTCTTCCCACGGAACTCCCCAATACCGGCAACCTAGAACTTCCCGTCACCTTCACAAGCGCGTACAACAATACCTTGATCGCGAATATCACTCTTAACGTCATCCCTCAGCTGTTTTCAAGCAGCAATCTTCCCTCCTACAACATCACTGGCGGAAAAGCCTTCTCTGGCGATCTTTCCCAATACCTCATTAGCGACAGTGCTTCGTACACTGCTGCTTTCACTCCTTCAAGCTCTTCGCAATGGTTGCGCTTTGACAACGGCACGAGGCGGCTCACCGGGACACCGCCCGCTATGAATGGTGAAAACGTCTCTGTCAATATCACTGCCCAAGATCCCGTCAGCGGTATCACAGAATCATCAAGCCTGCAGTTGAGATACACTGGCGCGAGCGGAGCTCTCCAGCCAGGGAAAGGAGGGCTCAGCAATGGTGCAAAGATCGCTATTGCTGTCATCTTCGGCATTCTCGGTGGTCTTATCCTGCTGGGTCTCATCCTCTTCCTCTGCAAACGATACTGCAACAAGGACGAGCATGAAGATCAGGATACAGTCGTGAGCGCTGCTGGATATGGCGAGAAAAGCAAAGAGAAAGCGGTACCCCTTGGCACGCCTATCAGTACAGCTCGCCTATCTACAAGCTCAACCGAGAGCGACAGACTCAGTCAAGCTATTGCAGCTGCTGAGATGTCAGTCGCGAATGCTATGGCTCACGAGCAAGGATCTCAGCAGTACCAGCAGCAATATCCGTATGCACAAGAAGCGCAACCGCAAGGACCTAGGCGTATGGACATGTTCAACTTCTTGGGTGGTCTTAGGAAGCAGCCCAGCGCGACTCAAGTCCCGATGTTCTTGACCTCCGAAAACAGCGGGAGAAGCATCAAGCAGATGCTTGGCTTGTCGCCTAAGAAGCCTCACCACCATCCTGCTCGAGATAACAACATCATTGTTGTCACAGACGGAGATGGCTACACCTACCGCCCGGCTAGTCCGCAAGATACGGTCAACGGATCAGGCGAAGGAGCTGGAGACGTGAACGTGACGCGAAGCGAGGGTACAAGATCCAGCTTCGACAGCCATCAGAGCTCTTCTCTCTTCTATTCTGAGGAGTCTGGAGGAAGCTACGCGGATAGTCCAGTTCAACGACCTCGCATGGCTCTTGTCAGAGATGGCACTCCTCGATCCATTCCAAGACAGCGCAAAGACTTCCTTCCTTACCAAGCACCTTCAACTGGTATGGTGGAAGCCCGCAACATGTCTCCTTCCCCTTCGCGTATGCCATCAGGCGGGATTCGCCTAGTGCAGCCTAATCGACAATCTGGATTGAGCATTTCGGACAGCGACGAAGCTTACAATGCCGATCTTACAGATCCCAATGCAGTTATGGCAGCGGATGCAGCTATCGCTACTGCTCATCTCGAGAATCTAAACTCGGGAGCCAGCACCTACTCTCGAGATTCAAGGGCGACTAGTCGACCGCGCCTGATACCTTTCACAAGCGAGAGAAGAGGCGAGAGAGCAGACTCTCCGCCTGAGAGACGCTATCCGAGCCAGAAAGGATTAGCATCTGCCGATAGCTCGAGGGAGGAGGGCAATACTACTGGATTCAGCATAGATGCAGAAGACAACATGCAAGATGCGGATGAAGATGAGGACGATGTCAACAGACGGTATTCAGCGCCGTATCTTCCTCCTCGAGACGGTGTGACAACCTCTTCCATCATCTTCCCGAAAGATCAGTCGCTTTCTGCCAACATGCATCAGCAGCGCACAGCATCGCCTAGCAAGTCCGCTAAGAGTATTCAGAGTGGCAGATCCCGGACGAACATCAACAGTATGATGCTAGAGCCGACGTATATGCAGGTAGGCTGTCTTTCCATTCTTGCATTCGCACGATGTCTGACACTTGCTTCCAGTTCAACGCAAGAGATCCCTTCCACTTTGCCGTCAACCTAACTCTCCCACCTGATGCGAATGCAGAGGGTACAACATATTTCGCCTACACGGACTATCCTAACGATTCCGACTTTGACGGGCTGCCGATACCTGACTGGCTACACTTCGACCCAAGAGACCTCGAATTGTGAGTGACTGAAGCCCTCTTGTACGCTCGAAAACCAATACTGATGCATTTTCTGTGATCCAGCTGGGGCACGCCGGCAGCAACAGATGCAGGCTCGTTCTGCATTCGTGTCGTCCAACACAAGGACACACACACGCAAGGAGCTTCAGGAAGCCAGAGTGACGCTGAAACGGTAGTTGGCCGATTTGTGTTAGATGTTATTGACCAAAGAGCGACAGTCGGGTAAGCTTATATTTAATCAGCATACTCCTGTATACATGCTGAATGACTTTCTTGTGAGCAGATCGCTGGGCGAAGCTATCGCGGTTACATACTAAGATTGCGAAAGCCCCGCAACCCGCTGCCTGCCTCTCTGTAAACACTGCATCTAACACAAAACTGTAGCCCTAGCACGCACATCGCATCTCTCTCACTAGAAGTAGGAAGCAAGGACTGGTCTCCCGCTTCCTCGGCATCTTTCTTTCTCCCTTCCTTAACTCTCTCTTCTTCCCTTTCGCACTTCTTCCCTAGCAGACTTTCTTACTACTGCTTGTACATAGACTATCTCCGTCCCCACAGAACACTAATGTCATATCACCGGAATTTACAGCTCTTTACGCGTTATTTTGCGCGGCAGGCCTCTTCTGATGAAGCAGTTTGGCCATTTCGTTGCAGCTCTACAGAATGTCCAGTTGCTGTGTTTCTATTTGCTTGTTTCTTGACTGTTTTGACGCGCCTTCTTGTTATCTTTATGCGAGTTGCAGTTTCGACCGGCTTCACACAAGTCAGAAAACACAGAAAAGCTGCGGAAAGATGAGCAGCAGCAACAGGCAGATAGCGAGCGACGACGAAGACGACGAGCAGATGCAGAAACAGCGAAAAGGACGCGCTGTGATCCAGAGCGACGACGATGAGGCAGAGAACCAGAATCCGACGACACCGCGCAGGAGCAGCAGCAAGAAAACGAGCAAGAAGCAGCGCCATACTGCAAACAGCGATGGAGAGATGCACGTCGATGATGACGAGGAAGAGCCCGCGACTCCAGCTCCCGCAAGCATACTGTCAAGCAATCGAAGCAAGAAGCGCAGAGTCGTCCGAGCTGACGACAACGACGAGAACGACGAGAATGAAGACCCTCTGAACTCTGAGAAGAAGCCTGATCTCAAGCCTAAACCCAAGAAAGCGCTTGTCAGAGACCCCAAAGACGGGTAGGCAGACGCGCGCGCATGAAAACAGACAGCAGATCTGACACGAGTATCGCCTTGCAGCTTCGTAATGGGGTCTATAGTCAGAATACAATGCCACGACTTCCTTACTTACAACGATATCGAATGCACGCCCGGCGCACATCTCAACATCGCAAGTTACGCTATATCCTGGTTCGCCGCAAGTTGCTGATACTATTATACCCCACTCTTACCTCTCATCAGATATTCGGTAAGCTAGCGCGTGTCCCCTCTTCGTTGGAGCGGCGGTGACCAGATCTTCCAATTTGACTTGCAGGCCCGAATGGATCAGGCAAATCTTCGCTTGCCGGAGCTATCGCAATCGGTCTAGGATTTAATCCCAGGGTAGATATCTTCGCGTCAGATGAGAGGGCGCCCTGGCACTAATCGCAGAATTCCGTGTCATTCAGGTCGTAGGCCGTCAGAAAGAGCTCAGCGGCTATGTTCGCAGGACCTGCAAGGATGGCTGGGTCGAGATCGAGCTCAAAGGAAAACCAGGAAAGCCAAACAGAGTTGTTCGCCGAGAGTTGACATCCGCCAACAACTCGTCCGTCTTCTACCTCGATGGTGAGTGCGCACATGACGTTTCCTTTCTAAATTCGGGACTTGACAACGTGCTTCACAGGCCAGAGATGTAACATGAAAGACGTACAAGACGCTGTGCTGGAGCTACATGTCAACGTAGACAACCTCTGGTAAGATCGTCTGCATGGGATGCCATTGCACAACACTGAACTGCTTCTCTATAGCTCTTTTCTGCCTCAAGATCGAGTCGCAGCGTTCGCAGCCATGGCTGGTCCAGAGATTTTGAGGGAGACACAGCGAGTTGTCAATCCAAAGCTGATTGATCAGCAAGAACAGCTAGCAGAATTTAAACAACAGCTCGACAAAGCTAGTTCTGCTCTGGAAAAGAACGAGGCTTCGTTGGGAGAGAAGGAACGGAGAGTTGCGTCCATGGACAAGGATGTCAGAAGGTACAAGCAGAAGAAGGAGATCGAAGACAATGTGAGCGAAGTCACTGCGTGAAACGATATAAGTCGCTAAAGCAAGTGTCACAGGTCGAAATCCTGACACGCCTGCATCCATTTGCGGAATATGTCGAGCTGAAGAGCAAAGTAGATGACCTCAAAAAGCTTCGCAATCAGGCTAAAGAGAGGTTAGATGAGCTTAAAGACGAGAACGCACCGATGGTCGAGAGACGAGAGTGCGTAATGACATGACAAGCTTGTGCCAGCTACTACTGACAGACTGGTTCTCAATAGCGCCCTCCAAGCTCGCGCTCTGGCCGCAGATGCGCGTAAGAAGTCAATTATGGAAGAGCGCAACAAGCGGGAGCGCGAACACACGAATGTCGTCAGGAAACTACAAGCATCAGATAACGAGCTGGACAAGCTAAGGGAAGACGCCAATCAACTCAAAGTTCAGGAAGAGCAGCGCCAGAACGAGATCCGCGGCGCAACGAAGGAGATTGAGAGACTCCAGAAGTTGCTCAATAACGAGGAAGGGCCCCCCGATCCAGATGCACCCGAACTGCTGGAGAGACAGGCGCAAGCAACTGCCAAAATGAGAGAGCTCATGGGCAAACTCAACGAAATTGCCAGCAAGAATCAGGACCTCGAGAATGAAGAGAACAGGGTGGCTGCCGAGAAGCGTAGACTTCAGGGATTGTAGGTTTACGCATGCCCCGTCCCGGCAAGGCGTGTACGAACGATTGACCTTTATTACGCGCAGGCTTGCAGGGCTGAATGATGTAGCCAAGCGGCGGGAGGCAGCCTGCGCAAGATCAGACCAGAACCTCTGGACAGTCACTCAATGGATACGCGAACATACCGCTGAGTTCCAAGACAAGGTCTACGACCCCATCAGACTGGAGATCAATGTCAAGGATAAAAAGCATGCCAAAGTCGCAGAGGCAGCAATCAACTACGGAGCTATGAAGGTGATCAAATTCCGCTCTGCTGGAAACCATAGGCTGGGCTGAGATGCGTTTACATCTGACCAGACGATAATATGTCTCAATCCCAACGACTACAAGAAGCTGTCTGATACCTTTACTAAGTTCCCCACCGGTCAAGGCAATTCGAGGGATATGCGTATGAACGTTGCCGAGCTGCCACCCGACAAGCGCACTCTCGATGCGTACCCGAAGCCGATGAGCCCGGAAGAGGTGAGAACAAACTTTAGCCCTTGCTTCACTAGCATAGCTCATGCTTATTCTGCAGCTCAATCGCTGGGGCTTCGACTGTTTTGCAATTGACTTGATCGAGGGCCCAGAGCATGTCCTGGCATACTTGTGTGAAGCGCAGAATCTGCATCAAGTGGTACGCAAGCGCTTTGTGCTGGTTTAAGAATCGGCTGATCTACGTACGGTAGCCTATTGCCCTCGATGACGGCCAGCGAATCAGACAAGAAGCTCTCGTTCGGCCAAATACCCCATTCCGTAAATTCATTTCGAGACAACACGTCACTTCAATTACTGTTTCGAAATATGGACAAAACAAATGTATCGCGCAAGATCAGCAGACCAAAGACCCCAGCATCTTTGTTGAGACAGGTAGATCTACAGCTGCCGGCAAAGAAAAGTAATTTGGCGGCTGATACAGCCATGTTATTGTAGTCGACAACACCCGCAAGAGGGAGCTAGACCTCGCGCTAGCGGAAGTGGAGTCTCAACGAGCTACACTTCAAACACAACGCGAGGCTGTCCTTGCGCAAGATGCTGAGCTCAGACCTCAGCATCCAGAACGGCATGCCGAGCAGGCAAGTCTTTGTACTGAGGAGCTCCAGATTGTACTGTAACTGACATTGGCATTCCGCTTTTAGAAAGCGGTAAAAGACGAGATCAAGCAAAGAAGAGATGCACAGCTCGCCTGGGAGAAGAACAAGGTCACTCTAAGTAAGCGATCAGCGTTCTTTGGCCCAGATTATGCTCGGATCTGATGTGCTATGTAGGGAATGCCCAACATCGCTTGCAGGTCCTCAAAAGCAAGCCAAGCGAAGAAGCCGCTAAGCAGAGGATCGCTGCTAAGATGAAGAAACTCACCTCCGATCGACTAAAGCAAGCCGGGAAGCTGGGCGTACGTACTTGCAATCTGCAGCAGATTGAACCGAGAATTGACAGCCCTGCATTAGATCCTGCTTGCTGCCATTATCGAGGCCCACAATGCCGAAACGCTCATCGTCTTCGCGGGCATTCAGGCCAACATCAACTTCAAGCGAGCCGACGCGGAAGTCAATAACGCCAACAAGGAACTTGTGGAAGCTAAAGAAGCGGTGGACAAAGGTGAGGGTCACTGAGTCAGTGCAATGAAGTCATACTGACGCTCGTCTGTTGCACCATGAACCAGCCAAGGAGGAGTTCAACGCCGTCATTACCCGAGCGAGGGCGGTCTATACTGCCGCAAACGAGGGGAAGGCTAGTTTACCTGAAAGACTGTTGACGACCTTCGAAGAGCGACTTGATCAGGTCACATCGGACGGCACCAGCTCTGACGCTGTTCAAGCTGAACTGGAGGAGAAACATGCCGAGATGGGGATGATAGCAAATGTCAGCCAGTCCGTTGTCGAGAAGTACGAAACTTTGTCCGCAGAGGTACGTCAAAGCATATTCACGACGTGTACTCTTGCTGACGTAGGCACCACTAGGTCGCGAGTCTCAAGAAGGAGTTGGGCAACCAAGAAGCTACCGTCACGCGTACAAAGAACCAGATTGAAAAGATTCGCGTACGTCCAATGTATCCCGACGATCTCGGTCTATTGGCTAATTGCAAGTTTGGCTATCAGGGCAAATGGTATCCGGAGATTCAACGCATCGCGCAAATCGTAGGCGAGAGGTTCGCCAAGAATATGGAAGGTACGCCACCTTATTGAGATGTTGCGAAGGCTGCGCTCATGCCTTGTCGGGTAGACATGGGCTGTTTGGGTGAAGTTGGCATTATCGAGAACGAGGATTACGCCAAATGGGCAATCGACATCAAGGTAGCTTTCCGTGATAAAGAACAGGTCCAATCCCTCACTTCGACTAGGCAATCTGGAGGAGTAAGCACCAAGTTCTTGATTGACATCACACTAGGCTTTGGCTGATGTCCTTACTTCCACAGGAAAAATCCTTATCAACTATGCTCTATCTTATCTCTCTTCTCGAACTATCCAAGGTGCCGTTCTCCCTCGTCGACGAAATCAACCAAGGCATGGACCAAAGAGCCGAGCGAGCCGTGCACAACCAGCTTGTCCACGCCGTGTGCGACCGAGATGATGTCGGGCAATACTTCCTCATCACTCCTAAATTATTGACCAACCTAAATTACCACGAGAAGATCAAGATTCTATGTGTCAACAATGGAGATTGGCTGCCAGAGGAGCTTCCTCTGAGGAAGCTCATCGGTAGAAGGCTCAAAGCCAAACAGCAGAACAGGAAGTAGGAATGGAGTTCTTCGGGTCTCAAAGTTTGGGTCGGTGCGCAGGTCCTTTTCTATCTTTCCATTCGTTTCGATATTTTAGGGCTTTCGGGTGTCGTACTTTCCATTTCAGCTCACTTTCAGCTCTTCAGCTGCTATCTTTTTCATGTTATGCTTCAGTCGGGCAACCGCTTTATTCTGTTATTATGTAGGCGAGCAACTTGCGATTATTCATTGCAATGACTGCTCCAAGATACTATTGAGTTCCGTCCACCGTTTCCGCGTTTTGGCTAAGCAGTCAATCAACAGCTTCGCCGGCGCGTTCTGCTCTTTCTGACCTGGCCCCGCCTGCCAGACATGGCTTATTTTGCCTTGCTCGTTCAGCGCGATACTGAGATGAGTCGAGCAGAGAGGTGCTTCGAAGGACGTCGGATCGCTCAGTATCCGTCCGCTGCAACGTACTGTGTCAGCGTCGCACTCGAATATCAAACGGGTAGCTCCTTACTCCTCAGACAAGGCATACGATGCGCTCAGGATTGTCGACCGCACATCAAGAGGAATGATTTCATCCTCTGTTGCGATTGCTTCTTGGAGGTCTTCGTCCCATATGGCTTTCGGTATCCGAGCTGCATTTTACGAATGGAAATCAGTATTTCACAGGATAGAAGCATGTGACAGCTCTCACCGTTCTTCAAAGCAGCTACAAGAGCTAGCAGAGCTGCATCTGTGACATTACCGTCATAGCTGATGCACATCAGGTCGGCATAGATGACCCATGCTGCTTGAGCTGGCTTTATGCATAGGGACTTTAGGGGAAGGAGGGATGATCTGCGTGGAGATTCCTTGTCAGATTTGAATAGGGAGCAAGCATCTAAGATGACTGAAGCAGACGCACGACAAAGCGATATTCCTGATTCTGCTGGACAAGACTTGTGCTTCATCGCTAGGCGGGCCAGGCCTGAACTTGGAGGAGCACATTGGAGGAAGGTCTACATTGACGACTAGGAAGCCTTGATTTGCAGCGAGAATGTCGGGAGTTGCGATTTGAGCTGTGATACCGCAGAGAACGGTCGTCTGGCCCATCCGTACGAGAGCAGAGCCGTCTGCAGACGATATAGATCCCACGTCGATGCTTGTATCTCTGAATTCATCGAGCTTCCTGCCATCTGGCCTGTAATCTTGAGCTAGGAAACGGGCCAGATATTCGCCAGGCTGGATCCGCTTGAACAGGTCGGCATCGATAGCAGGCGCAGTAACGCCGTTCGCAGGCGCTGTAGCAGCAGCTTGCTCTTCCGCGTGCGCTCTACCTTTTCCCTTGTCGAGAATGGCCATTGTCGAGATGTCGAAATGATGCAAAAGAGAGAGTTCAGCTTCGTAACAATTCGAGCTACTGATGATCCTGCAGAGCATTGGCTATGCCTTCCAACCGCAATCATGACCATGATCCTCCTGCCCAAGAAGACGCCGAAGATGCTGCTGGATCCGATGCTGTTGCCATGACCGTCTCTGATGCTCAAGCTGCCCTCTACGCGTTGTTTCATCAAGGAAAGGCTGCATATACCCACAAAGGACACGTCTACCATCGATACTACTGCCTCGCATGCTTGCACAATGAGATCGCTGCCGTCCGCGCAGCTAGACAGCAATTTGGCATGGCGCAAGGCAGAGAAGCTCCTATCGAGGTGCTTACTGGTATTGGTGTGTAAAGTGAGGGCTTTGACCGCAATTCCGAAGCTGAGAGAGCTGGATTGTGATAAGCGACCGGGAGACTGCCCTACTTCCTGCCAAGAGTCGATCAGCTGCTCAATCATTTATGCAACGAGTGTAGCAATATTACTGCGGCAGTGCGATCGGGATCGCGCAAGCTTCAAGGTATCTTGACCACAACTGGTGCAGATATTTACAAGAATCCGTACGATCTGGGCACCATTTTCGAGGTGACACGGGGTGTAAATGTGCAATCGAAGAAGAGGAAGCTGGATGACCTAGTACCAGGCTCAGCAAGTCCGGCTAAGCTGTTCCGAGCGCACGAAGCAAAGCTTCTGGACAGTGCAAAGCAGCGGGACGACAGAAGTCGCAAGACTCGCAGAGATAAGCTACAGCAGGAAAGGGAAGCCGGACAATCGACAACGGAGACGACGCCGATTCCAGACTTTTTCGAAGAAGAAACGACAGTCGAGCAAGAGGCGGAGGCATTGTTAGCAGTGATTGATGAGGAGGAGACGGAGACTAAACTGCCAAATGGTAAGCTTTCGTTGACAGTGGATGCTTATATCAATTGATGGTCATTCTGCCCAGGCTTCCCTTGCTCAGTAAGCTTTGTTGTGCAGGCGCTTACTTCCTCGCCTGAGACTGCCTTCAGGATCTATTAAGAAGCTTAGAGAAGCATGCAAGTGCTCTCTATTCAGCAAGAGCTCTTATGCAGGCCACTGCCACGCCGAAAGATGCCAAAGGGAATCGCTTACCGAGTATGATCTCGTCGCTGGACGGCAGTGCTCTGATTGCGCTTGGTAGGTCGTTGTCCTCATCCTGCAGCAACTTGCTGAACTACCATCGATTGTTGTGAACAGGCATTTTGACGCAAGAGCTTGTCAGGTGTCAGAGCCTGCCTATGCGGGAGGAGGATCGCCAAGAAGCCGAAAGCAGTCTTTTCGTACGGAATGTCGCCTCTGATAATCTGGAAGGACATGCTAAGAGTCGCAGACAACGCGAACGAGAGAGGGCAATTTTGGAATGCCTCGAGTACGGTGAACAAGTGGGCACGTCTGAGATATGGGAAGCTTTGGGGCGGAATCAGGTGGATCCTAGTCCTTCTGAGAAGCATGAGTAGCTGTCTTGTTCTGGAGAGCGCTTGCAAACTTACTGTGCGGAAGCTTGTCGGGCGCCTTGCGTGCCGCCCTTTCGTCCCTTCATCTGGGAAGCCGTTACCTCAACAAGGCTGCTTCTGCGACCGTGTCAACAAGGCACAACCGGCATCTTATCAGTTTCTGAGTGCGCTAATTATAGGCCCTTCCAAAAAATTTAGCCAAGGCCGAGAATCAAAGGCGTGATGGCCCGCAAGAAGGGATGAAGCCCTCCTCCTCTGCTTTCCTTCGTCTCCATTCCTTTATACCAATCTTCTTCAAGCAGACCAGCACGTCTTTCGCGAGGAAAAGCTTTAGCATGGCGGAAGCTCACACGCTGGCCCGCAATAACATGACGCCCGACATCGAACCAAGCAAGTACGATGAAGAGAAACCCCATGACCTTGAAGCAAGCCAGTACGGTGCAGAAAAGCCGCACGATGTAACAGAAGAGACCCTCGATGTCGTTTCAGAAGCAGAAAAGAGGAATCTACAGAGGGGACTGTCGCAGAGACACTTAAGCATGATTGCCCTGGCCGGAAGTATAGGCACAGGCTTATTTCTGTTAGTTTCAAGACACTACGCAGAGTCGCGTTGGTATCTAACATTGTTCACAGTTCTTTGGGGGGAGCCATCGCAACGGCTGGACCCGTTGGCTCGCTACTTGCGTACCTAGGCATCGGTTTGGTCGTCTGTGCAGTTCAATATGGTAAGCTTCTTGGACAAGGTTACCAATATCGGGAGACTGACTTTTCCGCTCCTTCCTGCCTTTCTCCTCTCCTATCTTCCTATATTGCTATCTTGCTATCTTGCTATCTTGCTATCTTGCTATCTTGCTATCTTGCTATCTTTCTTCCTTTTACTCAAACAGCGCTTGGGGAGACAACCGCTTTCCTGCCCGTGACAGGCAGCTTCACGAGACACGCAGAGATCTTGTTCGATGAGTCTCTTGGCTTCGCAGTGGGATGGAATATTGTCTACGGAAATTGTTTGTCTATCCCCTCTGAAATATCGGCGATTTGCGTCCTCTTCACCTTCTGGACCGATGTGAACCCGACCGCCTGGATCATGACTTTCATCGCGCTCAAAGCCATAGTCGGTTACAGCAAAATCAGATGGTTCGGAGAAGCGGAGTTCGCCTTTGCGCTGATCAAGATCCTGACCATTATCGGCCTCTTCCTCTTCGGCTTGATCACGAATCTAGGCGGCGTCTCTGGGATCGAACGAGTGGGTTTCAGGTACTGGAGAGACCCTGGACCATTCGTCGAGAGCATAGGGACCGGCGATTTCTCAAAGGCCTTGGGTTTCTGGTCGATTCTAATATCGGCTGTCTTCTCCTTCGCTGGCGTCGAGAGCGTAGCTATGGCTGCGGCAGAGACACGGAACCCTCGTCAAGCGATTCCTAGCGCAGTTAAGAGGGTCTTTTGGCGGGTGACGATCTTCTACTTGGCCTCAGTCTTGATCGTTGGAATGTTGGTTCCATCCAACGACCCCCGCCTGCAAGATTATAGTGGAACAGCTTCTACATCTCCATTCGTACTCGTCGCATCCTCCGCAGGAATTCGAGCGATCCCCTCGATCATCAATGCCGTTCTCATCACTTCCGCCTTCAGCTCAGGGAACCAGGCTCTTCTGGCTGGGACTCGCGTACTCTACGGTCTGGCTGTCAAGCGTCAAGCTCCTAGTGTATTCTTGCGTACAACTCGCTGGGGAACGCCCTACGTCTGCGTAACGCTCTTCATCGCGGCGGCTTTCCTTGCCTTCATGTCCCTGTCGAACGGAGCTTTGACAATCTTCTATTGGTTCGTTTCGTTAGTTGGTTCAGGCGTATTGGTATCCTGGAGCGTCATTCTCTTCAATCATTTGCGACTTTTGGGTAAGCCCGGTCCCCAGGGTCGATTGGGAAGCCGAGGCTGATGGGGGTCCCGCAGCCGCCTTCCGCAAGCAAGGGATCTCTACGAAGGAACTGCCATGGCAGCATAGCTGGACTCGTGAGTTCTAGCTTAGCCGCCGATGTCTCTGACACCTTGGCTGACGTTTTGTCAAACCCAGCGTATACATCGGCTATAGCGCTTGGCGTCTGCTTGCTTATACTTCTCACCAACGGATTCAAAGTCTTCATTAAAGGCGGTTGGTCCGCATCTGGCTTCATAACAGCGTATCTGGATATACCTCTGGTGCTGGCGGCATATGCTATATGGAAAGTCTTGAAGAGAACGTCTATCGTCAAGCTAGAGGATATTCCACTCAGAGAGATGCTTGCGCACATCGCTGCGCATCCAGAGGAACCCGCAATTAAACCCAAGGGCCCGATCAGGTTTATTTCGTGGTTGTGGGACTAGCTGCAGGGTCAAATCACTCTATGAGGTATCGGAGTTCACCGGGACAGCATTGTATTATGTAAAGACTGTACATACATCGATGGCTAAGGACTGCTTTCATCAGGCCAGAAGCCTCAGTACTCTTCGACGACACTGGGCCTTTCTCACTTTTTCCAGGTCAGGCTGATGTGAGGATTACCCCGCCTTGGCGCCGCCATTTCCTCCATGGTCATGGAAGTGGAAGCGAAAGCAGTCTAGCGTGACGTCAAGCCTTCCAACCTCCACTTCCGCGACAATGACCATTGGAAACCTCACACTACAGAAGGCGCTCCAGCTTGCGAACTCTCTTGCTTCTCTTCATAATTCACGACTCAATATTGATTTCTCATCTGAGCCTTCTTACATCTGTCCTTTCACTTCATCACGCTTACTTTAACGATTCTTGATTTTGTTAGCACTAAGTTGACATTCTCTACCTCGTCCAAAAGCAGCGAGCGTCAAATCTCCTCTTCGAGCGAAGACGTCGTCATAGCCATCGGCTCATTCAGCGAGATCTTCGTTCTTACAAACGTGTACGCTTCGTCTACTCAAGACCAGGACTAAACGAGCCTGCTTTCAGGGCGGCCTCCGACCATGAGCAGACTGCTCCGGGGGCTTGCAACAAGAGGCGCTGGCGCACTTCCCATTTCTCGGTGCCAGAATTCCTCACTCGACGCAGACCCTACTTCCGCCAACTCCTTCGGAGCAGCTAGGCAGCTCGCTATACCAATTATGAGCCATCGCGACCATCTAGGACGTCGCCGCATAAAGAAGATCAGAACAGCTGTCTTTGGAGCTGCAGCCGGAGAGGACGAGGTGGATGTCGCACAGGCAAATGGCAATGAAGAGGCTGTGGAAGTGAGTCGCACTGCTTGTTTGAATGCTTGCAGCACGAGACTGACTACTTTGGACACAGATTGATCATGCCGGACCAGCTGGTCCTCCAGCTCTTCCCACCAATATCAAAGCAGCATCCACTGCAGCCAAGTCAAAGCCAGCTAGTACCAGTAGGAAGAGTAAGAACAAGCAGGATAACGGTAAAGACGGATCTAGTAGCCAGAGCAAGGGCAAAGGAAAGGTACGCTTCCTGCTGCTAATCTGGCGTTTTAATCAAGCTGATGTGTTTGAAGGGTCGCGCTAAATCACCTGCAAGAGAGTCTGCCGACAAGGCCGATACAGAGGAAGAAACGATAGTCGAAGCTTCCCGATCTACGAAGTCTAGTGTCGCATTTACTCGACTTCGGGAGAGGAAATCATCTCAGTCGTAGCATCATCCAGCAAGACATTCAAGCCTGCTTTCGCCTATGCTTCTACATCTACACGCATGCCTACACCCATCGCACGTCAGACTGTCACCCAGAGTATGCCTACTGTCCGAAGAAGCTCGCGAGTAAAGGAGGAGGTCGTGTCATACAGCGTTGACGCTTTCACAAGACTCAGCAAGAGTCAGATTAGAGACATGGTTGAGCCGGTCAGCCCTAACAGGCGCGGTAACGCCAAACCTATCAAGAAGCAAAGAACGGGCAATGATAGCTCTGATGAGGATTATGATGAGGAAGGAACTGAGGATGAGGAGCCAAAGTCGGCTTAGATAAAGCAGTCTTAAAGTTTTTGTTCGTGGTAAGTTCTCGATATGTTCAATCAGTGCTTCTTAACCAATTGTCGGTGTAGTTTTGCATTGCAAAATGCAGTGCGCAGTCGTGTAGCATCCAATACCAATGCACAGCTTTTATGAAGCCCTTTTAACCTGTCCTGTATGGATTCTCAGTGCTCAAGCGAGCCTCTTTAGCTTGATACTCCTCTACTTGGCGTGAGACGCAGTCACCACAGCTACGCAAAACGTCAGTAGAGTCTATACGTATGCCAACATCACTCACTGATGCGCTGTGATCCAGCGCTGGAGTTTTGTGGGGATTACCCTAGGGCCGTCCTGATGATTCTCACGGAAGAGTACACACTCCCATTCTTCAGGCGCATGATGTCCATTGACACATCCACCTGCTCCCACAAGGCGACGGATTGCGTTGAAACAAGGTCCGCTGAGACGGTACCATTGTCGGCTTCCGGGAGATACAGACCTGAGGTGATCGACAGAGATGGTTGGAAGAGTAGCAAAGTTTTGCATAGTAAATCCCTGCTCGAGCATGGTCGGCTCCCGAGCAGACGATGGTATGATAGGGCTTTGAGCGAATCCAAGATCTTTCAACAGTTGAGGGAAGTTCTCAACTTTGTTCATCCACTCAACGACGTGGAATCGGCACCTGTTGTTGCAAGAATTAGCTTATGACAGCATTTTCAAGTATCTGAAACACTTGCATGTGATTAGTCTGAGGCCAATGCTCGTACACTACCTGCCTCTTGAGCCCGACCCAGGTACATTCCCATTCCGCATTGTGGTACCCCTTATATTCCAAGCAGCATTTCTGTCCTGTAGTTGATCTCCTCATCACGTTGAAGCCAGAGTCTGCCCATCGCCATCCTGTGGATCGGTCTCATCAGCCTGCGCCATTCTTTACTTGGCTGCCAAACCAACCTGCTGCTTGAAACCATCTTGTGTCACCTTCCGGTACCATTCCGGTGAGGACTGCTTCCCTGCTGATTTTGGGGAGCTTGTAAACCTGATTTGCTTTTGGCGCTCTACCGCCTCGCGGCTGGATCCCGGGTGTGATAGCAGGTGTGTTACTGAGTGACACTCGGCGACGTGAAGCCAGAGCCTCGTTGTTGATGGACGATCGGCGCTCTGGGGTTCGGGATGTTGTGCGGTCTAGAGACTGAGGATATACGGGGTCAGCTACAGTGATCGAAGTGTAAGGCAGTGAACCTCACCTCAGACGTGCTAGAACGGCTCAAGGTCTCGGATGTCGAAGATGCCTTAGATGACTGGCTAGCTGTAGGTTTCTTCATGTCGAACTTCTGCATTTGTTTTGCGCTTGTTCTGCTTGGTGGTGAGAGGAAAGGAGAGAGCGGTCAGCAAGTTTGCTCAGCTTTTAAGCCGCCGTCCCTTGCTGTCGACAACCCTTGTCCAGGCAGCCTTTGAGTCGTTTTCGCCTTTCCATCGCCAACAGGGGCTGCGCCCTTCTTTTGCTTGAAGGATTGATGAGTGACATGTGTAGTGCTTGCTTTAGCTCAAGCGCAAATTTCTTGCGCAATGTTCCTCATTCTAGAAATACAGGTGTCCCTTTAAGGTGGCTTACGTAACCAGGGATCATGTAATTGCTATTGTTATCATGCTTTGGAGCCTCCAAACGTGAATGAAGATGAAGGAGTGCTTGCAGGCGTGGTCACTGAAGCCGGCGTGCCGAAAGTGAATGAGGGCTTTGTAGCAGGCGTGGGAGCCTGAGCTTGCGCTACACCATTGCTTTGAGCAGATGAAGCAGCAGTAGGCGCACCGAAGGTGAATACTAGCTTGTCGCCTGCTGCCGGTGCTTCGGTCGTGGCAGAAGATTTACCGAAGGTGAACAGCGAAGACGCTGCCTTCGCTTCTGGCTGAGAAGCAGAGGCGGCAGGGGTCGTAGAGAAGGAGAAGGCAGGCTTTGTTGCAGCTACAGATGAGGCTGCCAGCGGCGCTGACGATCCAAACGAGAAAACAGGCTTGGACTGCTCGGCTGTACTGCTATCTTGGGTCGGAGCAGTACTCGATGCATTGGAAGCACTTGATGCTCCGAAAGTGAAGGACAGAGGCTTGCTTGCTGCCGGCGTCTCTGCTTCTGCAGCTGGAGCCGCCGGCTTTCCGAACGAGAAGGCTGGAACAGGCGTAGCAGCAGCTGGGGCCTTCTCTTGTTCCTCCTTGTCAGCTACGCCGAAGGTACTTGGAGCCTTTGAAGCCATAGTCCCGAATGCAAAGACGGGATTAGCACTCGCAGCTGGCGCAGCAGCCGTGTTGGGTTTATCTGTAGTCTTGCTCGTTGCGAGACCGAATGTGAAGGAGGGAGAAGATGATGTTGCTTTGGAACCGGTAGAGCTGCCAACAGAAGCAGAGCTAGTACCATTCGTTGCAGGTGAGAAGGAAAATTTGGCAGGCTCTGGCTTGTCCTGCGGGACCACGGCGCTCGTAGCAGAGCTGGTAGGCGCCGAAACCGGTGTTGATGTACTTGGCGTACCAAAGTTGAACAGCGATGCTTGCGCCGGCTTCTCTGTTGCCACTTCTGCCTTCGTAGCGGGAGTTGTATTAAAGGTAAAAGAGGGCGCTTTCGCGGTTTCTGCTTTATCTTCCTGTGCAGGCTTGGTAGCAATGACAGCACTAGATGCGGCCGGCGTAGTAGGCCCGAAAGAGAAGGAAGGAACCGCCGATATGGCTGCAGGAGCAGGAGTTGCAGTAGCGACGCTAGCAGAAGGCTTAGGAGCCTCCACTACTGGCGAAGCAGGATTGACAACAGCTGCTTGAGCCGCCTTCATCTTCTCCTGCTCGCGCTGCCTCTCCTGCTCTGCGAGCACTTTCTGCTCAGCTTCTTTCTGCGCCTGCTCTTCCGCTTCCTGCATTTCTTTCCTCTTGAAGTATTCTGCATCTATCGATAGTCTACTTCTAGGCTGGCTTTTGAGCCTACTGGCGAATGGGGAATTGTTGATGGAGCTACTGGATGAGCGAGCTATACGAGGAGATGACAGATTGCTTCGAGGAGAGAAAGATAGTGAAGAGAATCGGGACGAAGAGCGTGATGGAAGACCCGCCCCAAGGGCATAGAATGGATCGGAGGAAGTGGTATTTGCAGACAGGATGTCTAGAGAGTCGTTCGAAGCGTCCCCCATCTCGATGTCATCCTCTTCTACGACAGTGGGGTTGTCCCGCTCTTCTCGTTCGGCTTCTTGGCCAGCTAGCAATAGATTTTCTTTCGCTGTCCGCCATTCTTTCTCGGTCAACCAGCGATCCACCAGCACCAAATGA
Source organism: Erythrobasidium yunnanense (assembly GCA_001600175.1). Lineage (NCBI taxonomy): Eukaryota > Fungi > Basidiomycota > Cystobasidiomycetes > Erythrobasidiales > Erythrobasidiaceae > Erythrobasidium > Erythrobasidium yunnanense. The sequence goes on from BCJC01000001.1 coordinate 1,341,811, forward strand.
GTGACTTTGGCATCTGGATGCTTCGAGTCTTTCGGCTATCATAAGGTGCACGTATCAGCAGGAGCTGAAAACACAAGGTCTGCAAAGCTCACCATCTTATATTTGAGTTGCGCCTCGTAAACTTGCGTATGACGCAGTATACTACCATCCTTCTGCATCTGGAACCAATCCCCATACGCATTCTGCCACTTCTCACCAGGCTTCTTATCCTTTCGAGCAGCTGCGTGCTTCGCCTCATCGTCTGATTCAGAACTCCCAGATCCAGCTTTGCTCTTGCTTGCTTTCTGCGCTCCTTTCGCTTTAGGCTTGCTATTTCCACTCTTCGGTTGCCGCGCTTGTAGCCGTTTTCGAGCTTCTTCGCGCACCCGTTGTTCCTCTTCATCGCCATCTTCCAGCTCTGGGTGTTTATTCTCGGCTTGGCCCTTCTCCGCCGGTGATGCAGTCTGCATATCCACATCTTTCTGATCTTGTACAGTATCCGAGTCCTCTTCTTCCATGTCTACATCATCGTCTTGCGACCCTTCCTGCCCTTTCCCACTCCCTATCCTACGGCTCTTCTGCTGACCTTGCCGCCTTCTTTCTCGATTTCCTTGCATCTGAGACTCATCGTCACCAATCTCACTTGCAGCTGGTCGTTTCTTGCTGCTGCTTTCTCGACTTTGTTCCCGCGCATGCTGTACACCCAGCTGCCGACTCCCATCCGAGTCTGCTTTCGTTCGTTTGTGAGTGCTCGCTGCTCCTTCTGCCTCGTCATTCGCGAAAGAAGCTTCCGAGCGCGCATCTATAGGCCGCTTCCTGCTCTTCGCCTCTACAGGTTCGTCTCGCTCGAGCGCAGCAGGCGCAGACGCTTCCTTCTGCTGTCGCTGCTGTGTATCCGCAGAGACTGAAGTGTTGTTGCTAGGCTTGCTGCTGCTGCCGGAAGAGAAGCTGGCAGCATGACGAGGTGCCAAAGCGGGGTATCGTATCTTCTCAGGAGGAGAGGACGACGAAGCAGATGAATTTGCGCGACTTGCTACGAGTCGTAAAGGGGATGGCTGAGCTGGAGCATAGCTGAACAGCCGGGGATTGCGAGAATTGGACGATGTCGCGCCGCCGTCGTTACTTGAGGCTGACGAGTCGCTGGAAGCATCTGCATGAGTATATCAGCATTGTACAATCAAGAAACAGACAGAGCGCCGGCTGACCATGCTGGAGATTCCTTCTTCTTGGACTTCTATTTCGGCTGCCCGTCTTGCGTACGCGCGCAGCTATGGGATAAGGCTTCGTCTTCGCAGGCACCTTGCGCGTCGTAGCAGTGATGTAGAGCCAGTACGCAAACAGCCCCAGGACGGTGAGCCCAATTAGCACCGAAAGCATCTTGAGAACCGGTCGATTTGGAAGCTGGCTGCTGGACAGACAGCTGGCGAAGCCCGCGATGATGGCCCCTTGAAGAACGAAAGCTGCTCAGTCAGTGCTCGAGATAATGAAATGCTTGGTCGATTTCGCGTAACGCAAGAAGCCGACAATGCAGACTAGCTATAGGCATTCGATGATATCTGATTGCTAGCTATCTACTAACATAAGCAAAATAGCGGTATACCGCGAATGTAGGTATCTTGGGCCGCCTGCGGCCCTAAGCTATCGCGTGCAGTGCCAATCACTCCCAAAAATGATCTCCCATCCTGACCTCCTCACCTACAATAAGCGTGTCTAGATCGCTAGACTACTAACTCCCCTCGCCGAGTAGCTCTTAGGCAATCTCCCCGTCCCACTCTGTTCACCGCTAATCACCGATCCTCGATTCCTGCTATACATCCCAGCCTGTCTCGGATTCGCAGATACAGCTAGGGTGCTCAGGCTGCTGATACTGCTACTTGATTGCGAGACGGGCAAGCCTGATCGTCTAGAAGGCATGCTAGGCAGAGGTACGAAAGTTGAAGGAGGCAGAGAAGCTTCGCCTTGTCGGGGAATAGAAGGAACACTGTAGTGGGCACTCTTGTGGATCGCGATAGACCCGAGCGTCGGCTTTGGGAAGGAACGCTGGGTGCAGATGCCTGTGCGGGCTTGGTACTGGACGTAGATGACGCGAGTGACGAAGTAGACTTCGATAAATCTCTCGTAGATGACCTCGAGCGTGGTACAGAGCGGTATTCATCACGCTTGTCCGCAGTCATCGCTCCGACCTGTCTAGAAGAAGCCGATGGTGGAATAGTAGAAACGGCACCACTTTCCGGCCGAGGTATAGAGCGTCTTGAGCTCGACAACGAGGCAGCCGAGCTGGAATGGACAACGCTGTTCCTGACGGGTCCAATGGCCGATTGGCGAGACGATGGTCCAGCTTGCCCAATTTCAGCAGCACGTCTCATTTCTGCTCGCTTGGCAGCACGAGCTAGGACATCGTCTCGCGTATTCCCTGCTTGGCGAGAGAGGGCACAACGGGTGATGGTCGAAGTCGCTCCTGCCTTGCGGGGCGAAGACGACGAGGTGGAGACTATCGGCTTCGAGTGAGGTGATCCTGCCTGAGCAATCGCGATACCAGTCGAGGAAGCAGAGGAAGGTATACCACGTCTGATAGCTGGCACATTGCGAGTTTGGGAAGGTATCGCTGCTGATCCCGCTCTGTCCAATCCTGCCGCTCCTGCTGCAGGTGCTTTGTTACCCCTCATCTTCTCGAAGAAGTCCCGACCATATGTTGCAGCCGGTCTTTCGGCAGCTGTAGAATTAGTCCTCGTCCCAGTTGCAGTTGAAAGGGAAGAAGAGGAGCTACAAGCTATAGATCTGCTCCTCGCCAAGCCAGGTGATCTGGATACAGGATTTAAAGATTCTCCGCTTCGTAGATGGGTCATGGAAGGAAGAGAAGGACTTGCGGGCAGAGGAACCTTTCGCGGACTACGACTGGCGAGTCCAGAAACTGTCGGCGGAGGAGGAGGAAGAGCACGGCGAGGTGTACTGTCTCTACTCTGACTAGCTTGAGTCCTCGAAAGTGGAGTATGACCTGCTCGATTCGTGTCAGACGCAGATGTAGGTGCCATAGGTGATCTTCCGTATCTCGATCTGGCGATATTGGGCTGAGCCCCATTCGGTGCGCCGTGCGACAAGGGCGGGCCTGGCTTGGCCGGTGATCGAGAAGAAGAAGCTATAGCTCTCACTACTACAGGAGTTCTGCCTCCATGGGCTCTCCTGACTGCAGAGTCCGCTTCTCCAGGCGTGCTGTCTTGGCGCACACTGCTCCCGACACGTCGCACTGCTGTATGGTCAACTGTTCCTGCTCCCTTTGCTGCTCTCGAAGCAGCAGTCGTAGCAGTGCCGATCCTTGATATCACAGGTGTCGAGATGCTTTTGGGCAATAAAGGTTTGTACGAAGTATGCGTAGGCGGAGCAGCAGCGGGCGTACGCTCCTTCGCCAGACCAGCTGGTACGGACGTCTTATTCGGAGTAAGCACAGAGCCGCGCTGTACCTGCTGTTGTGCCAGACGTTGTTTCCAAGCTGGTTCAGGTGGAGGCTGTACGTCCGACGTATCGCTGAAGAGGGTGCTTGACGAAGTATCGGACAAAGAAGGCAGGACCATGAATGATTCCGCCATCCTACACACATTCTGATCAGCCAGATATCCGAAGCAAAGCAGGAGGTACGCTTACAGAGGCCTTATCTCCTTGTCCAGCTTGAAAAGGACACTTGCTCCAACTGTATCGTCGTACCTCCCCAAGTTGACCGTACTATAGTCGCCTTTATTGTTACGTTTCTCTTTACCCTGCTGTCTAGTCCCTCGCAGCGATTCTTTCAGCCCGACTTTGTCCAAGCGGGTGACTATCTCCTTCATTGTATGTCTATCCTCGTTAAGCACCTCTTCCTCCTCTTCTAGCGGCTGTTTCGACGAAGACGGCGAGCGCGTACTAGACAATGGACCTCGTCTCGTATTGCCAGTCTTACCGAACACAGGCAAAGACATGAGTGGACTCCCGATGGTAGAAGGTGGATGTGGAGGTGAGAAGAAGGAAGTCGTATCGTCGCTGCCTGTGATATAGGGCGCGCATGACATGTCGAATAGCATGGTTTGGCTCGCTTCGTGGGCTGATGGAAAGAGGATGGACGTGTCTGTTGCATTATATAACGGCGCCTGTAGTTGGGATGCATGCTTTGAAGAAGGGAGAGGGTGTGGATGTTGAAGTGGTGGATTCATCTTTGAATCTGACGATCTGAGGTGTGTAGATGAACTATGAGAGTGGTGATATAGTATTCCCTATGAAACTTGTTCTTGCGACTGTGTTTTGCGATGTTTGAATGAGCGTGTCTCGCGCCGTTGTTTACGTGTGTTTGTGCTTCAGAACAAGCGAATCCGGCAGCCAGGAGCATGTAGTGTATCTACTGTAGCAGCATAGAATGGTATTATCGCTTGAATCTTGTAGAAAGCAGTCAAGACCGCCAGCCGGGTTCGATGACAGAATATCCCGTAATCTGGAGGCAGTCAAGAGTAGCAGCAGCGAGATAGCTAGATGGATGGATGCTGCTTCCAGAATCAATGAAGAATGCTCAGAGTATCAGCCAGTCTGGGAATGATGAATAGATCCAAGGAGCTCTCACTTCCCGTCAACCAACAGTAGTATTAGCTATCAGCCATGTCGGACAAGCCAGATCTGCATCTATCGCCAGACCAGATGGACAGCAGCAACAGCAGCAACAGCGCCGTCAATCCATCTGTCGCAGCAGCCCGAGCGACTCCCCAGCGACGTCCATCCAGCCCAAACGCAAGGAGTGCGCCCATCACACAAGCGAGCAGCGAGTATGCAGGAGGAGTAGTCAACCAGCATCCAACAATCAGCAGCGATTCAACAAAGTATACATTTAAAGTGGGAGTGAGCGAGGACAGAAACAGGAAATGCAGAAGGACAATGGAGGACAGCCATGCATTTGTGTATGATTATGGGGGTGTGAAGGCAAGTCTAATCTCTTTATGTTGGCGATTCTCTGTCTTCCCGGGCTGAGACAGCGTCGCCGGATTGCAGGGCCAGGGCTATTTCGCAGTCTTCGATGGACACGCTGGCAAGCACGCTGCAGAGTGGTGTGGTGCACATTTCCATAAGGTGACTAATATAATCCCATATAGCCCTTGATTCCTCCCCAATCTCCAACTAATGCCCAATGTCATCGAATGTTACGCCCGCAGTACCTCCTCAACCAGCTACAACAAGGCCAAGACAGCCAACCCATTCCCGACTTACTCAACGCAACATTCCACGTCGTAGATGGCGAGTTGAGCAAGTTGGCAGCAGCAGGCGGCACCCATTCAGGATGCACGGCCGTCACTGCTTTCTTGAGATACGAAGATGAAGAAGGGAATGCTGTCAAATTAGAGAAACAGACTTCATCGACTAATATAGGATCGGAAGTACAGAAGGGTGGAGTGGCTGCGGAGCATAACGATGCTGAATCTCAGCAACAGCAGGAGTCCGGAGAGACGGAGCTCAGAACGAGAGATAAGATCAAGTCGCTCTTCACACGCTCTTCATCTTCTTCTCCTGCCACATCGACTACTCCGGCGAAAGAGCCGCCATCCACTTCAGTTTCGGCTTCTTCAACAGAGAACAGCGACAACACCGCCAACGACGCCATCAATGCCAATGTACCCAGCGGGACTGTGCATGATGATGAACGAGGACGAGGAAGACAGCCTCATCATACGGACTTACCCTCCATCGCTCAAAACTTGGCGAAGAGGACGCTGTACACTGCGAATGTCGGCGATGCGCGCGCCGTTCTGTGGTTTGTTTCGTTTCTTCCCCTTCCTCATCTCCTTCTCACTGATACTTTCATATTGTGATAATGCAGCCGCGGTGGGAAAGCCGTCCGACTAACATACGACCACAAAGGTTCCGACGCACAAGAAGCCAAACGAATCACCGATGCCGGGGGATTTGTAATGAACAACCGCGTAAACGGCGTTCTTGCAGTTACGAGAAGTCTGGGTGATTCAAGCATGAAGGAATTTGTCGTGGGAAGCCCTTATACGACTGAAACTACGCTGGGTGAAGATGATAAGTTTCTGATTATCGCTTGTGATGGGGTGAGGGACATATTTGTCATGGTTGAAAAGAATTGGTGCTGAATACAGGTTGGCAGCTCTGGGACGTATGCGAAGACCAGATGGCAGTAGACCTCATTCGAGATCTCAAAGACGCCCAAGAAGCAAGTCAAGTCCTACTAGATCACGCTTTACAGGTATAGTCCAATCCTATCGTGTGTATATATCGATGATTCACGACGCTGACATGCGATTTCTTTGCAGAACTTCTCCACCGACAACCTAAGCGTACTGGTCGTAGCTCTCAAACCCGCAGAATACCTGTGAATGCGATTCCTGCCTTGCATCCTGCTCGATTCGATCCGGCCAGCTATTCTGATCCTCCCTACTTCGCCTGCCGACTCGCATTGGCGGCGAACCTTCCCAAAGACAGCTCAAATCCGAATATGTATGTTTTCTGGCGTTCTAGACACAGGTAATGAAAGAAATGAATACAGATGTAACTGCAATGGCTATCCCTTTTTTTTTACAATCCGAGGACATGGCACACCGCCGTGTCTTGATATAGATGTGGATAGCCTGATATTCCATCGTCTGTCTGTACTGATCAGATATAGGTACTATGTATGGCCAGCGGACACCGATCACCCTTTTCGGGACCGGGATGGGGATCAAACGAGCCTTACGGTGAGCGTTGGCCGGTTGATACACTAGATGGACTGGGTGAGCGAAGCAAACTGCACCTCCCTTGTAGATGCGCTTATACTGAAGCGACAAATACTCTATTTTACATTCGCGAAGCCGTTTTGATCGTAAACCCGACAGATCGAGACACATCTGTATCGCAACAACATATATTGGCCAAGGCTGACCTTCTCGCAGTGGGTCGTGCGGATATCTTTGCTGAATGACTCTCGTCTCTACTCAAGGATAAGGTCTGACAGAAGGCACAGCTTTACGTGACAGACGGACACTACATGGACCGTGTCTTACTCACGAGTTGAGCTTTTGCTCTCCGGATCCTCCCTCATCTCTCTTTTGTTCAACACCGATATCTGCACTATCGTCTGCTCAAGGCTCTCTCTCTCTCGCCAGACAAAGCAGCAATCTCTCTTCAACATGCGTTCTGTGCCCCCTCCGTTCAACACGCGAGTAGGTTCATACTTTTGGTTCGAAGGATCCATCTATGTGGCGCAGCAAGTCTTTGAGTACTCCCCTGTCCGCCAATATTGGCAGACAGAAAGGCGGGAATACTCGTCATCGGGTACAGTGCTGTCCAAACGAGCCTGCGACTTCATCACAACCGCAACTGCAGACGTAAAACAAATAACGACCGGAAAGCTTGTCGCCGGGCGACGATGGTACGAGATGATTGAGCATGAAGATCAGAAGAATGGCAACAGAACAACAATAACTAAACGCTACGATGGCAAAGACGACTCTACGCCGCTCTTATCGGAGGATACGGACAAGAGACGACCCTTGGGCGAGACAATTGTGATTCGGCAAAAGTCAGCATTGAAGATCGATGATCAAGGGCCCCTAGTCGTGATGATAGATAAGATCACAACCGAATGGCCTCAACTTCGCATCTCTCGGGAATGCAATAGACTCGACAGACGCATGCGCCCGTCCTGGTCTGATATGGACAGCGGGAAGAAGCTCAAATATAAAGATTACAGGGAGCGCAGCACATGAGAAGCTCAGAAAGAAACACGAGGAGGAGAGAAATCGGTGGGCAGCTCGACGCCCTGAAAAACACTGATGACAGTAACAATGTGTTATGTGCGCCTGCATTCGGCTATCCGTGCTGTCTCTGCTGATTTATCCTACTTTTCTGTCTACTTCGCACAATGAAAGTGAGTGCAGGCTTTCTTTCCTTTGTTCGCGAGATCAAAGAGTCTGACAAATTGCACAGCTCCTACCTGACAGACACTCCGAGTGAATCTGCATACCGGCAGATTTCCCCTGTCCTCTTCTTCTCTGCTCCCACTCACAGCTGTTGCGTCACCATAAGCTCACAAGCTTGTCATGCCTTCCGATCATCCTGCTCGCTCTTCCCAGCAACAGCCTTTCAAACATGAATGGGAAGATCGAGACTTTCGGTACAAGGAGTCATGCACCAGAACACCTAAAGGAGTCTGGCGAACCGTTAAGAGGAAGTACATGAAGAGGAAGTACGCCCATAGATTTGACCTAGTCTCCAGAGAGACCCACATCGAGGAGCCAGACATCACTATCAATATAAAAGAATGGACCCCCTGCCCTGGAGAATTTCCTTTTGAAACTTGGATGGTCGAAAAGACCACAAGAAGGATGTCGACTCGCAAGGAATGGAAAGTTGAGAAGCTGTACGACGGGCGGAAGGGGGATCTAGTGCTACTGGACAGTAGTGTGGAACACACGACGTGCGCCCTCGACTGGCAACCTCAACGTATCAAACGTAAGGTGTTCAATATGGGGAACTACAAGCGCACGCACCCGCCCGTACTTTTGGAGCACAAGGAAATCACAATGCACGGGCTCGACTTACAGCAAGTCAAAGATAATCTGACGGGGGAGGAAAAATGGACAGATTGTTGGGGTAGGCGTGTTGAAGGGAAAAGGCTTGCGCAGATGCAGAAGTACACAGAACTGACGGATCTTCTGCGGCAGGCAGCGTGCGAATGTTAGAGCTTCGAGGTAGTCAGTGATCTGTCGGAAGACAGGCAGACGCATGGCAGGCATGTCTCTCTCTCCTCTGCTCCGCCGGCGACCTTGCCTGATACAGTGTTATGCACCTCATCCTTGTTAGCTCTGAAGCGGTCTGTTCTGTTCGTAGCCCTACGCTCAAAGTGCGACCTCGTCCTCCAGACACGATGAGGTGAGACAACGGGCACAGCTCTTGCAATACTGACGCTAAGGATTACTTTTCCTCTCCCAAGCAACTCTTCCCAGCTTGTCTGTCACCTTACACTCATCTTGTTTTTGGTTCAATCACACAGGAGGCCTTCGTCTTGCTGCTTCCTCCTGAGAAATCGAAGACGTAACATCAGACATCTACCGATACCCTGGTCCCATGACGCAGACTGTCACCGAAAGCCCCAATGGCGACAGACAGGTCGAGGAGGTGCGGCTCACCGCGTCGGGGCAGATCGAGTTTAAAGAGATCATACATTTTTCACGCGATTTTAGGGAATCTCTCACATGGTCATGGGCGTATCTTGGACGACGGGTGCGCTGGACAGTCCATAGATCATACCTTAAAAAGAGAACTCAAACCCAGGTTGACACGATCGAATACTACAAGGATGCTGACCCCGATGCAGCTCTGTTGCAAAGGGATGTGACTACACACACGCATTTTGATCAGGGAAAGAGGTCCGTCAATACAATTACGGTGATGAAGAAGCAGCGGGCGGGCGGGCGACGTGAGGTCGTCACATTGGACCGCGAAACGATTACCTGGCCAGATGTGTCCATGAAGCGGGTAAATGACAGACTTGCGGGCAAAGTAAGATGGTGCACGCTTAGCGGGAGGAAGCTTTATGAGGAAACTGTCGATGACCGGTTGGAACAGCTGAAGAGACTGAAAGCAGAGGGTAGATCGCAAATTGGAGAGGATCCGTAAGACACTGCGCTGTTCATCATAGTGAGGTACTGCAGTATGGTGACCTACATCTAAGTTCTCTAGCCTTGCCGGGCTGCGTCGTCAGTCTTTGACGTCTTGTGCCTCTCTTCCGGCGTGCTCCATCATTCGGGATCCAGCAACTTTTTCAGGAATCCATCAGATCTGACTTGTTTCTTCTTGCTCTTTTGCCAATTGAAACTTATACAAACAATCTAGACGATACTATAACCCATCGGTTGCCTCTTGACAAGCAAGATCTCGAGATCCGGCAATGCTTCAAAAGGCGGCCACGTCTTTTTCGCCATTCAAGCTTCAGCATTTACATAACCATCTTCGCCATGCGTTAAACCTCGGAAATGCTGCTTCTTCGTCGGCGGCTTCATCAAGCGCGACTGCTACAGCTGCTTCGGGCTCTTCGAACGCTCTAGGAGGAGCAGCAAACCACGCAGGAGGCGCAGGAGGTGCTAAATGGCATGCTGGAAGGTCATACAGCTATCAGGTACAATCAAAGTTGCGAGAAGAACGAATGCGGACGGGGTCTGACTTTTTTATGGACAGGCATTTGGAAGAGGGCCTTCGACGCCAGCAGCAAATGCAACAGCTGCAAATGATGGATCAGGGAATAGCAAAGTGCTCGACGATGAGCAGGCGGAAGAGAAAGCCAGACTTCAAGCAATGCGATGGAGGAATATTCACACCTCAGCAAGTCGGAGTAGTCAACCGCCAAATGCAATAACAAGGCGGCGTGCTTCAAGTTTAACAAATCCAGGATTGACGACCGGCGTCTCAGTCTCGGCGGCCCCTTCTACCATTCCCTCCATTCTACCTCGAAGTTCACCCTATTCCTTCAATCAAGCGCAATTACAAGCGCGTTATCGACATGCCTTTTCGCAAGCTGGGTCATCGCGGCGGTACCAGCTGCTCATCACTGGCGCGCCACCGAAACAGCCTAGTCCGCTCTCTCCTCCTAAAGCATCCCTATCTACGTTTCCTCACTCATCACCTTCGAGTCCGCGTGGACGTAATTCATCTCTACCCAAGACATCATCATCACAACCTCTTCTCCGTCGCAACTCTACCTCGGCCTCCCCTGAAACGCCTCAGCCGATACAAGCAGAAAATCTGCTACCGCCTTCCTCAAACAAATCGCCAGATGCATCGAAAGTTGAAGCTGCTGTCATCAAGTCAGCCTCTACTGCTGCACCGTCGCAGCCTACTCAAGATACTTCAGCGACATCGCCGGCAGATGTTCAACCGGAGCCAAGCGATGTCTTCCAACTTGAGGGCAACGCCGAACACCGCGGCGAGAAGTTCAGCGCTGTGATAATGAGCGCTCTACACAATCAGGATACGCCTCGCCTGCGGTCGATGGTACGAGCCTATCGTGCAGATCCCGCTTCATGGAATGTTGCTCGGCATTGCAGGCTCATTGAGGCGCTCTACGACCTCAGGTCGCACGGCCCCTTCGAGCTCATAGTCAGGGATATGCACGATCTGTATACCGACTATGAGCAGAAGAAACTTCGCTTGTTTAATAAAGCAGTCCCGTCGTACATGATCGTTGTACATGTCGAGCGATCGGAGCGCACTTCGGCACTCCTTCAGCGACAGGCACTGCAGAACAAGATGGAGCAACTGTCGCAAGCTGGTGCCGTCTGGAGCGAAGGCAAGACTGTCGATGTTTCAGCAACTAGCTCGCAAAGCCAGAATGACGCCATGTACTCGCCTGCGACTCTAGCAGCTCTCCAGCAGCAAGCGGACGAAGACTATTCACTGGCGATAACATACGTGAAGGGTCTCAAGAAAGGTGGTCAGCACCTCACGGTCGCAGCCAACAGCGCTATGCTAAGGATAGCTGGTACAAGAGGTGATATCGACACTGCTCTAGCGGCATTCGGTCAGCTGGAAGGTACCCCGCAAGCAAAGCAATCCTGGGCGACCGCGCGCGATTTTGAGTCTCTTCTCTCAGCATACGCAAAGAGCAGGGAATGGCAGGGTGTAGATACAGTCTTTGATGGATTCTTGAAAGGTATCGGGAAACAGCAGAGGGATCGCAGAAGGAAAGAAGAGACGGCTGCGGATCTATTGGAAACTTCGTCAACAACGTCAAACACTGCATCGGGACGCCCTGCACAGCCTGAACGGCAGGAAGATTCAGATACCTGCGTCTGGAACGCCATGATCCATGCCAAATTGATGCAGCAAGAAGGTCCTACTGCCCTGGAATTGCTGGAGGAGATGATGTCGAAGCAAGGCCGAGCACCTAAACCCGTAGCGTCCACCCTGACGAGTCTGGTCCGAGGCTTCGCCGAGTCTGGCGAGCTCGATACGGCGTTCAGATGGGCCGATCGCATACATACAGTACCGACACCTCCTGGCTTCCCGTCGCCTCCGCCCAGACTAGAAGATACACTCAACACTATTATCGCGCATTCTCCCGTCGACATCTCCAAGATGCAAGAAGCAGCCAAAGAAGCCGCTTTCTTGCCTCGACTCGGTCAACATATCACTGCATCTACTACGCCAGCTAGCACCAGCGAGAGCTTAGATGGCAGCTCACGGTCTCCTTCAAGCCCTGCTTCCTCCTCATACGGTCTTGGTTCGGTCTTCTCCGACACATCCATTCGCACGCAAAGCCTCACAGTCACTCCACCTGAACTCGCAAGCTATGTTTCGCCAGACGCCGAGTCTGGCACGATCGATACGAAGCTGTCCGCTATCGTCGATGAGCTCATTCGAACAAGCCACAACTGCCTGGAAGTATACGGTATAGTCAAATCGAACCGCCGAGATGGCAAGCATGTGCACCCAGAGACGTTGGCTAGGCTGCTTAAATCTATGTCGTCGAACATGAAACCTATTCCTACCAAAGAACTACAGGACGTCTATCAGATCGCTTACAATAATATCGCCAATCTGCCATCAAGGGAGGAACAGGGTAGCGCTTGGGCATACTTGGAGGACAGGATCTTGATAGCTATGGCCAATCTTGGAGAACTCGAGAAGGTCGCTATGCACCGGGACAGACTACTCCAAGCTGGAGCAGCACCTTCCGCAGATGCATATGCCGCCATGATCAATTGCGCAAAGGACACCACCGACGATGCGACAGTCGCTCGCGAGCTGTTTGAAGAGGCTCTCCGCTTCGGCGTCGTACCCAATCTATATCTCTACAACATCCTCATCAGCAAACTATCGAAAGCGAGAAGAACCCATCTGGCTCTAAGCTACTTCGAGCAGATGAAGCAGGCTCGAATCAGACCCAGCACTGTCACATATGGCTCTGTCATTGCTGGTATGTTGTCCCTCCTTTGCGCGAAGAACCGCAACTAACGATCTCCGACAGCCTGCTGCCGGACGGGCGACGAAAAGGCTGCTGTTTTCCTCTTCGAAGAGATGAAGAACCAGCGCGGCTATGTAGCCCGTATCCCACCTTACAACACTATGATCCAATTCTTCACAACTACCCGACCGGATAGAGAGAAGGCTCTGAGCTACTTCGAGCAACTACTCAAGGCTGGCGTTCAGCCAACTGCACATACCTACAAGCTACTCCTGGACGTCTACGGCAGTATTCAGCCAGGTAGGTCTGCTTACTGATGGCTTCTAGCGATGTAAAATTGACTTTTACGTCTCGCTTCAGTTGATATCCCTTCCGTCAACGATGTCTTTGGACGTTTGGTCGCACAGACCAACACCAAAGTCACTGGTGCTCACTGGGTCTCGCTCATGAACGCTTATGGCATCGGTGCAAACGACCTCGACAAAGCTTTGGAAGTATTCGACGCTATCGAACAACATCCTTCATCCCCCACTGGCCGCTATCAAGCTATGCCAGACAATATCTGCTATGAAGGCCTCTTCAACATCTTGGTCCACCACAAACGTACGGACCTCGTCGAGTCCTACATTAAGCGCATGGAAGAGCAATCCGTCAGGTCTACTGCTTGTGAGCCATTCCTTCGATTTTCTCACAGCTCAAGCTGACTTGCATTGGTCAGACATTTCCAATACCCTCATCAAAGCATACGCCGCCTCAGGCAATCTCGACAAAGCAAGAGAGGTCTTCGAGTCCCTCTCAGACCCACCCAGCGGTGTTCACGCCTCTGGCAACCACGCAAATGAAGCTGCACCTAAGAATGGCGCAGTTTACCGCGAGCCGTCCACTTTTGAAGCTATGATCCGGTGCGAGATCGCAGCTGGCGAAGCTGCTCGTGCAGAAGCACTTTTGCAGCGAGCCGTCGGACGTGCTTTCCCTTCCGCTATCCTGGCAAAGATGGAGAAGCTCGTTCGAGGAGAAGAGCAGCCTTCACCCCTCTTTGCAACCCAAGCAACAATATAGAACTCCCCACTCCACCCTTCGCAATGATACCCAGTCATCCAGTTGACAGCGACCGCAGACCCTTTCGTTCTTTCTTCTTCAGCAGCACTCGCACTTCGCAGCTTTTTACGCAGGATGTACATACAATTTAGATGTACTTTCAGGATGTATCGCTATACAAATATGCCAAGCAATGCAGAATTGACTCGTTAGCTGAAAGGGTCACTGGGCAGAGTACTATGATCTGCGTTGCGTTCTTGCGCAACGTCATTCCGCCAGGGAATACGTCTAGTTGCGCAGCTCCATGTGCATCAAGTCTATCGGCTGCTTTGAGCCATCTACAAGCAGCTTGAACTCTTTCGTCTCGAACCGCCCTGCTTTATTCGGCCTTTCGCTTCTGAAATACACTGTTCCTTCGCCTATGAAATAATACGTTAGCCATTGCTCTGCTCAGAGGTTACGTCCGTACTCACGTCCGTCCGCTGCTATCACTCGGAAGTTGATGTCCACGATGCCTTGTATCGTGTTCACCTGCGAGAGCCCCACGTTTTCAGCTGCGAGCGCCCGCACAAGGATGCCAATCAGACTAACCTTCCCATGCACCCAGGGCTCTCCGCGTAAGAACGGCTTCGGTCTGATACCCTCACCCAGAGCTTCTTGAACTAAGGGTGATGTGCGGAGATTGAAGGTGATAGTCTTCATGACTGCGTGAGTGACAGAGAAGAGTGAAAGAGAGTAAGGACTGGAAGGAGAGAAGACATAAGGGGAGAGAGGCCGGCTCGCCTGAACTGGATGCCTTTTCAGCACTCATTGCCCACATGACGAAGAGCGTCCATGCTGACACGGCGATGCCAGCGACTCCAAAGTAGAGGAGTCTTTGGTCCTGCGACGACGAGTCAGTATCCTTCACTCGGGCAGCTCACGCCGGTCCTACTTTGATCTTGGGCAATGCTGTCCGCTGTCGATAGCTCGCTTGGGCAATCCTCGCTGCTTGGGACGCCGACAATGATGAAGATGCTGCTGGATACGCTGATGTTGACGCTGCTGATGCTGAAGCTGTCGAAGTTGCTGGCGCTCCTGCTGGCTGGACCGAACGGAATCGACGCTGGCCTCGGAAGACGGCACTGCTAACGCTGCTACACGCGCAGCTGCATTCCTGAAGACGTGATAACTGTCGCAAAGCAGCTGGGTTCAAGACCTTCTGAGCAAGCATAGTCGGTCGTGCAAGAATGAAGCTGACTATCCGTCGAGAAAAGTGTTCATGTTTCATCGTGCTATGGCTACATTATACGAATGTCTGATGCGGACAGAACTACTGGAAATGACCCTTGGACGGATTACGCCAGCCCTCGCCTGGAAAGACCGGCCCTGCGTTAGCCAAGCATGCGAAGATCATGGATCCTAGCAGTCAGACCCACCTAGCACCATACTCTTGTGACTAGGATCCTCATCATGCGTATAAGCATTCGAGCCGTCCATCTCTTCCCATCCAAACTTCTTCTCCAGAACATCCAGTATGCAGACCAACTCTTTCCACTTGATCTCCTTCGCTTCAGTCTCTTCCTTCTCGTCCCTGTCGGCTTTCTTCTGATGCAGTACTTTCTGGATCTTGCGCATTCCTTCTACGGCTTTGTCATTCGCGTTTGGCTCGCCCCAGTAGTGCGCTAGGACGGAGCCATCGACTTGCTCGTACCACAGCTTGGCGTTCTTCTCAAGATCGCCCTCTGTGGTACGTCCTATCAGCATACTGAACAGACTTGGGCAAAGTGTTTCGACTAACCGGCTAAGTGCAAGCACGCGTGTAGCCATTTGCCTAGACATCGAGACGTGTTAACGAAACATCGGGCAGACATGTAATACATTAACCTACCCCACTCGTCTTCCTGCATCTTTCTGAGCAAGAAGTGCGCTGAAAAGAGGTCATCGTTCATGAGGTGCAGCTATCGGATGGGATCATCAATCAGACATCGCAGGCTTCTCGTTCGGATGTATATTCACAGCAGATTCAAGCAAAGGATGACACTTCAAGTCTGCGATCTTGCTTTGCCATTCTACAGAGTAGGGAGGGTTGGCTTTGTCAGAGAGCTTAGGAGGGACGAGCTGAGGCAGAGGAGTGCGCTGCCGGATCTCTTGGACGACAGAAGGAGCTGCAGACATGGCGAGGGAGGAATCTTCAATATATTCAGAAGAAGAAGAAGTGGTCAAGAAGCATGAAGCGAAGCGGAACTCCCGATGGACAAGCTGTCATTGACAGATTAGCGATCAGGCACGGCGATACTAGTCGCGCCCCAAGGCGAAGGAGAAGATGAGAAGAATAGATTGCGGTTCATTCAACAAGTAGACTATGGTAGAAGCTCGACAAGGCACATCGAAGGAAGATCCGGTAGCTAAAAGAATGTATGTAAAATCGAAAAGAAGGCTGACGGAAAGTCGGAAGTAACAGGGCTAAGGCGGATATAATAACGAAGAATAGAAGCCTAATGTAAGAGACCACTGTGAGAAGTATATACGAAGAGAGGAGAAGGCGAGAAAATAGCCAAGAAAGAACGAAGCCGGTGTGCCAGAAAGTATCGAAAGAGTAGCCAGAATGGGTGGTTGTACAAGATACTGCATCGTCGTGTATGCAGCTATGGTTTCGTATTTCGGTTTCGTATTGTTGCGATAGATCGTTATTGCACACATAGATAGTATCGATAGCGAAGCCCAAGAAGAGGATAGAGATAATAGATCCCAAATAGAAGATGCAGAATAGTGAGAAGGGCCCTAATCTACTCTTTTGTTCTGATCTTTGCGTCTGACTGAAGAATATGTCGAAAGGTCGTTTCGTCTGTTGTTTTCGTTAAATGCGAGGGTCGTAATAGTTCTGGACATGGTGTATGGTAAGCTCATGGCTCATGATATGCAGGAGAGCGGTTACACTTACGGATACGCTAGGCCTAAGCCTGGCCTTGCATCCAGTGCTGATTCATAGGAGGTACGGGGTGGTACTGATGCTGATTGTACCACATTGGGTAGCCAGCAGCTCCCGAGATGCTTCCACTAGCCGAAGGAGTTCTAGACTTTGATCTCTGTCTCTCTCCCGCACCACCTCCGTTCGACGAGGATGACGAAGAAGCTGAAGTAGGTCTAGGCCCAGGTCTGCTGATGTTGCGGGCGTTCCTATCGGCTGCCGATGAGGAAGAAGAAGAGGACTTGTTACCGAGTCCAAGAAGAACACCTCCGCCTAATACACCGACTTTGCCATTCGAATAATCTTGTACTGTGCCGGCGTTGGCAGAGACGCGGATGTTAGACTGCGATGAGCGTGCTCGCTGATGTCCTGGATGAGCAACTGATGCGCCACTAGCTGCTGATGCGAGTGAAGTAGTAGAGATAGCCGAGGAAGTCGACAGGGTGTGCTGGTGTCGCGGAGCACCTCGTCTAGGCTTGCTGGGTGAAGCCGGTACCGATTTCGCACCTGCAGTCATGCCTGATAATGCGTTTGGGAAAGTGAACATGGCAGCTTGGTTCATCTCGTGCTGCGTGGCTTTAGGGACGATTGAACCGATAGAAGGCATGATTGACGATGCCATAGTCGAGTATGATCCGATAGAAGAAGATCTCGATTCAGAAGACGAGTGAGAGAAGATACTGCATGATACTGCTGATTCTGCACTCGTTGTGGAAGATCGTGAAGAGGGTCGTGCGAATGGATCAGAGGCTGATTCGCTGTGGCTGCTCGTTGTCGTTACTGCTGCTGCGAGAGGAGAAGATGCGAGTGGAGTGGGCGTCGTAGAGTTGCTGGGCGTGGCTGAAGATGCGATGTGTGCTGCTCCTGCTGAAGGAGCAGCGAACGAAGGTACATAAGGGCTGGTAGATTCTTGTATCGTGAAATGCAATGGCGGAAGAGGAGGGCGGGGAGGTGTAGCTGCTGCTCGAGCTGGATCTGCAACAGCTACCGAGACGGATCCAGGTCGAACGATGGCGATAGCTTTTGAGCGCTTGCTGGGTGATGCATTTGCTTCTTTGATGAGCTCTGCAAACTCGGACATTGCAGCTGCATGTACTTCGTCATCCTTCGAGTTGCGGTTGAACGGTGTCTTTGGCCGCTCGACGGATGTGACCGGGCCAGTGGAAGCGCCGACAAAGCTAGCTGGAAGCTTGCCCCAGATCTCCCTGATGCCTGCAAGTGCAGCAGAGCTTTTTGAAGCTTGATCCAGCGCTGTAAATGTCGTTGCGCCCCCTTCATGAAGCCTTATGCTGACGCAGCCAGGGTCGATCCAAAGAGTCCATCTGTCGCTCTGCATGCTCTTGCTGAGTAGTTTGCGAGCTTGCGGTGCATCTAGATCGGTTGCGCTCCTTGCTGCTGCATCGAGGATGAGCTGGTCGACTGCGTGTCCGGAGCGAGTCAAGGCTCTGAAGGCTGAGCCTCTCTCTGGCTCGCCGGCATGCCAGTGCCCAGTGTATCGTTGTGTGAGAGTAGTAGAGAGTAGGTCTACAAAGCTGCTGGCTTCATTGCTGCCCAGACTGAGATTTGCGGCGATAAAGTTGGCAGCTGCGTCTACTTCGTTGCGCATGGCTGGTTGAAGCTGCGAAAACGAGAGATGTGAGCTTGGGTATCCTGTTCAATGTAAGTAGCTGTATCTCACTGACCTCTTTCTTTTGAGCTCGCTCTTTCTTTGAGCAAAGCGCAGTAGGCGGGCGGGATCCGAGGTGAGGTAGATGATGAACGACGAGGAGGGATGGGAGGCTAGGGCAGGAGATGAGGGGATAAGAATGTCAACACACACAACTGTGCTACTCGTTATAACTGCTTGATAGAGATCTGATGAAAGCAGAACCAAGAGAGCTGGCAATCTTGAAGAGAGTCCACCGCAGAGGTGGCAATGATCGGGCTGCAGGAGTAGAAGTTGGAGTGAAGCGGCAAGGGAGAAGAGCAAGGGGAGAGATAGATAGCATACTATCATGTACCAGTAGTACATATCACCACTATGACTATCTCTCATCGGAGCCGCCAGTCGTTGGACAGCGATCCGGCTAGTCCGATTGAACCAGGCTCAATTTTGGGAATAATGTAAAGAGAACAGTACTTCAGCATATAGATCTTTGTTATCACCTTGAACGCTTGAAGAACTCCATTGGTATGCCAGCGCATGCCAAAGTCGCCAGCCCGGCCAGCATAAATGGCCAAGTAGCCCTTCACTGCAGCCTGAATCTAATACGATAATGTATTGGGATCAGTACCACAAAGAGGGAGACTCTGAACGTCGGGGTCCTGCCTCGGCGGCTGCAGAGCGTGTCTACTTGGACTTCCTTTGTTCAAGGGCGGGGATGTATGAGCCAGATTTGTCGCGCAGGAGCTTGACTTTACATTTGTTCGTTGAGTGGATTCACCAAGTACATCTTATCACACAATCCCGATTCTGCCAACCATGAGATCAGTCTTCAAGCCGGCTCTTCTTGCAGGAGTGTTCGCGGTCGGAGCGAGCGCAGTGATCGCTGGCAAGCTGGAGAATGCACCTGCTGCATGTTTAGCCGTCTCGAACCCATGTGACTCGTCAAGCGGCCTCGACACGACGTATATGACCATGGACCCGAATGTTCAGAAGACGGTAGTCAGCGGAGAGTAAGAGAAGGCCTTTTTCAACTGTGAGGAGGAGAGCTGATACGATCTCGTGTTCCAAAGTGTCTGTAATGCATGCGACAAGGGTAAGTTAGAGACTAAGCATGTTATCAAAAGCAAGCTGCTTACCGCAATTCCACCTCGCAGATGTCCACTTCAGATGCTCGTCTGAAGACGATAGAGGCTGGTACGAGTGCAAGGTGAGTATACCTCTCCGCACTGAGTACTAGCGGGGAAGACAGCTGAAATGAGCGAATCTTAGGGCTGCAGAGGCAGGGCTGATGGTCCAGGTGTGGCCTGCGATTAGCAGCAAGGGATAGGATTCTTCCTCTCATACGACTCGTTGTTATAGCATGTCCATATGAGATAGTCGCCGAAAGTTCAGTACTGTCAGATAAGTGATTTAGCCAACCAGCAATATTGCAGCAGAGCAACTGCCAAATAGCGTTGCATCAGAAATCCAGCTCGAAGCCAGTGATGGCGGCTCTTGATATGATAATATTGGACGATAGGCCAAATCAAGCGTCGCGTGAGGTCGACCTAGGCGGCAGGAGGGCGGAATCAGATGGACCTCCTTTGTCGGGTCGACAAAGTCTAGGATGCCAACCAAGGTTGCGTCTTACTCTTCCACCTCTGCTTCTTGTCTAGCTCTCAGACAGGTCCTCCCGACTCAATCCATCAGCAGCCAAAGCAAACCGAGAAACTATGAAGTCGATCTCTCTCGTCATACTTTGTGCGATCGGCAGTTTGGCTTTGAATGTAAACGCTGGCAGACTCGATGACCCGCCTGCGGCTTGTCTGGCCGTCACCCATCCATGTTCGTCCACTGGTTCCGGTCTCCCAGGTGCGGGGACAACAGCGGTATTCGGAGAGTAGGTTTTCTCGTCTAACTTGCATCGAGCCCAAGAGTTAGAGCTAATGGACTTCGTGTGCTGGCTAGTGTCTGTAACCCGTGCGACAAGGGTAAGCCTTCAATGTCTGTGAACCTTTGCACTTTCGCTTCACTTACTCGCTCATTGCGTCTGCTAGATGTGCATTATAGGTGCACTTTCGATGATGATCAGGGCTGGTACGAATGCAAGGTAAGGGCCTGCTCCCTCTGAGATGCGGCACGCAGATGCTGACGAACGAGGAAAGGGATGTCGATATGAGGACAACAATCCAGGTGTCAAGTGTGACTGAGGAGATGCTCGGTGTTACTCGTCATGCAGTATCATTCAGTTTTGTACCTGTTGACTGTAAGAACGAACTCCGCGATTGTGTCTTGCCGCGCGCAAACGCGAGGTTGTGCCAGAGCAAATTGCTTGAAAGAAATGTGCAAGAGTGTATATATTCTTTTCTGTGCAATATTGCAATATTGGCATTCTGCAGAAAGGATACCACTCGACAAATTCGGCGGGCGACATCATTTCTCCGTTCTCCTTGTAGAGCTTCGTTAGGAGGTAATTGAGCTTTGAAAGGATATAGGTTCTGTAGTCTGTACGGAGTGGTGATCCGTATGCTCGTGATATAAGACGAGTTGAGGCGGTAGAACAGGCCTGGAAGACAGGTTCTAGCAGCTTGGCGATAGTAACGAGGCAAAGTGCCCACCTTCTGGAAGTCTATATATGCATGTGCGCCTGCCTTCGAAGCGGCGGACAATTTCTTGTAGGAAAGGACCATCAGGACGGAGGCTCGCGCCATTGGGCTCTGAAAGGTAGGCCATCCTTGAGCTTGAGAGTCATATCAACATCAGGTTTTGCGCACTGGTGAACATATCTGGCTATTCTAGCGGATGTACCAGTCCATCTGGGCCGAGATGCAGGTCGTAGCTGCTATTTCCTTTCGACATCTGAGTGTCGTAATCTCGTAGAATGACATCTTGAGTCGAGTTTATGCGAAAGAGGTCGATAGGTAGCTGCTGATAGCGACCCAGCATAGGCCGAGGAGGTCTTTTTTCGAAGAGGTCTTTTCTGATGCAGCGAGCGAGTCCAGGGAGGAGTCGCTGGCATCTGCCTTGCTCGTATTCTGGCTGTGTGCAGGCCTATCGTATTCATGGTCTTGAGAGGTTCGAATTGGTCGAGAAGTTAGTGAGAAACCGGCTTTCTTTCCCGTCATGACACCTCATCGTCTTCTTCGCCATGCCCAGCTCGCTCGAGTTTCAGATTCCTGGAACCCTCATCGTGCTCACTCCCGAATTACGCCTGGATCTGCAAGACCGTAATGACCGGCTACATCCTGATCCTGATACTCGAGTCGACAGCTCTTTCGCTGGAGAGATACGCTTGACGTTGACGAAACCAACGAGAATCAAGACGCTGACTGTGGATCTTGTGCGCTTGCAAACCCTCGACACCCTCTCCCAGACTGATTGACAAAATACTGAAATGACAGGTCGGCCGTCAAGAGATCCTCATTAACGGAGTCTTCCACGCGTATGAAACGCTCGGAAGACATCTTAAGCTCAAAGTAGGCGACGAGATCCTCAAAGAAGGCGAACATATGTGAGCATGCCCGAATGTATGGTCTGCTGAGCGAGTCATTCATGCTGAAGTATACACACAGGTTCGCCTTCGAGTTCACCGTTCCTGCCGACACCGCCGCATATGAGAGATGTAAATAGTGAGTCGCAAGCCGTGCAGCCAAGTCGAGAGGTGTAGAGCGAATTACTGAATGGCCGACGGCCGTCTACAGCGGATCGACTATTCACAAGATCATCGCAACGATGACACCCGCTGGGATGCTCGAGCAACCGATATCTGCTGAACAGAAACTTGGGATCCGTATGTCTGGGCCACCTGAGTAAATCAAGGACGTAGGCAGCGCTTACACAAACCATGAAATGCCTTGCAGACGCAAATCCAACGACAATACCGAACGAGGTCCCTAGCTTCTCCGGCATATCCAAGTCAGACAACAAACACCTTGGGTCTATCGGCCTGCAACTATCAGCTCGGCACCTGATAGTAGCTGGCTATCTATACATTTCAGTCACGATACCCTCAGTCAAGCAAGCCGTCAAGATAGCAGACCTCCGTATCGCTCTGCTACAGGACTGCAAATTGCAGAGTCTCGTTGAGCCAGACAGATGTCAAGTTGTGCCGCAGGAGCGCTTCCCCGTCTGGTCGCTCAAGGATGGCTCAGTATCTGCTGGAAAAGATGCCAAATCGCAATTCTCAGGCGCGATACTACACGTTGATGCAGATTGGAGTCTAGACACACGCTTCGTTCTTCCCGATGACAAAAGCATCAGAGCTTCTACCTTACCCAGCTCGAAGACTGGCTTACGGATTACTCACAAGCTAGCTGTGACGCTCTCTTACTACATCCAAGACCAGAAAGACTACACTGGGTCCTTTTCCCAACTGAAAAAGATCCACTTCGAAGTCCCAGCAGTCTTTAGCAACTGTTATTGCGTGCTAGATGCTTTACAGCTACCACTGTATGTGAAGAAGTCGGAAGATGATAGCAGTCGCTTTCCCTTCATAGGCTGTGATGCCAGAAACGAGTGCTGTAAGTTCTGCCCGTTATTAAGACTAGGAGAAGCAGTAGCTGATGCCTGGCTTTACAGTATATGGCTAGCCGACTTTCTAGAAGTATCGACAAACTTTCACTGCGTGATGGAGCCAGGCCTCATCTGCACGCGGACTGCAAATTTGGCTTGTCACCGGCCAGCAAGACCTTCGATAGTATCCGCGG
The DNA here is from genome assembly GCA_001600175.1 of Erythrobasidium yunnanense. Taxonomy (NCBI): domain Eukaryota; kingdom Fungi; phylum Basidiomycota; class Cystobasidiomycetes; order Erythrobasidiales; family Erythrobasidiaceae; genus Erythrobasidium; species Erythrobasidium yunnanense. Next base: position 1,365,021 of record BCJC01000001.1, read on the forward strand.
TCTCCGCCCTATTATGATAGCAAGTCGGAAGTGAGCCAACTCAGACGCTTCATAGGCTGTGGCTAGGCGGACAGTACGTAGCCTTGGCTTTCGATTCTTTCGATTCGACACGGCGCATTCATAGAGACACATAGATGCATGACAAGCCAAGAGATGCATGCCTTGCATACGATAGACATCATGTAGCTACTAGAGGAATTCGGGCCTAGCCTTCAATGTACTGAACTATTCTACTTTTTATCCCCTCTTGTAAGCCTCGACCTATCAGAACCAATCTACCTTCAATCTCTTCATCGGCCTTGCTTATTGCTTTGATTTCGTATATCTCACGAACGCCCTGTATGACATAAGTGTTCTGCTTCTCCGAATCTTGAAAGATGCCTTTAGTCCGAAGGATCTCCAGGTTATTTATCTTCTCGCTGGGAGTATCGCCAGAGGCCGGAAAAGAGCCTTCCCACAATAAAGAGCGAAGTAAAGTATCTAGTAGCGTCTGTTGCGCAGGGGAAAGCGGCGGAAGTGGTATAGATAGAGTCGAAATGGAGGACAAGCTCTTGGCATGCGAAGAGCTGGAAGGGTCGTGCTCATGCTCGCAGTTCGCTCCGTGAATATGGTCGTGGGCGTCTGCGGCTTTGAGCGAGATCTCCGCATTTGACTTGCGGTTTGCGCTGTAAGCGTTGAGGCCTAAGATTTTGGAGAGATCGATGACACCTTGAATAGTGTGGTGTATTGGAGCCAAGGTGTTGATTCGCCTGCTTGATCGTATAAGACAAAGTATGCCACAAAGAATAGACACCAAGCTTACCTGATCGCTAATAGAGTTGACTGCAACTTGTCTTTATCGACCAGATCCACCTTGTTGAGCAGGATAGTATCGGCAGATGCTATCTGGCTAGATTCGCAATCAAAGTCAGTACTCGATGTCAGAGGTGCAGTCTAACTGCTTACCGTAGGAAAGTCTCTTGCTCGTCTGTCGCTTGAATTAGCTGCCGAAGAGCGTATACAGCGTCGACGCTAGTGACAAGTATCAGCTCTGGGATTTTACGATGCTAGACATCTACTCACACGCAGACTATCGCATCAAGGTATATTTCTATCCAAGATTGGTTAAGTACTGTGAGGCACATGAATGAACCTCGACTCACCGCTTGCAAGTGCCTCATCCTGCCAGAACATCTGTGCTACAGGGACAGGATCCGCCAAGCCGGTCGTTTCGAGGAGAATATAGTCGAAAGCTTTCGCTTTGCCTTTGCCTTTACTGCTTTCTCGACGCTTTTCCATGAGAGATTCAATGGCTTTGACGCCATTGTCTTTGACAGTGCAGCATATGCATCCGTTCTGTGACAGAAGAACGTGGTATTATCGATTTCAGCCTACCTCGAGGAGAGCGATACCGAGGCTCGCATACGTTCAGCTCAAGCATCTCTTCGTAAAGGACACCTTGATTCTCTGGATCAGATACAGAGAGACCTTTAGCTGAGGAAGCAGATTAGCCTTGACATATCCTCGGTCATGTAGCGCTCCACGAACATTCGATACCGGCAGAGTCGCCGAACTCGTTCATGATGACGGCTATACGACGGTCATGCTGTTCATTGAGTATATAGCTGCAGCACATCTGTGTTAGCATGTAGCTGGACAGTCACGACCTTGCGCAATCGTCAGTACTCTAGCAAGGTGGTCTTTCCAGCGCCAAGGAAGCCAGTAAGGACAGTGATAGGACATGGTTCGACATCGTCGTTATCGTTCAGGGAGTCTTCGTAAAGGATTGGGATATCTTCTTCCTGGACAAGCTGAGGTCTGAGGTAGGCGTAGTATGAGCTGGGCAATCTTCCAGGGAACATCTGAGCGCGCAATGTAGCCCACATATCGTCGTCCTCATCGTTTGTATTCATCATTGTTCATGCTACTTTGCTTAATACTCGGGTCAGTCAGAAGCCAACCGGTTCTCGCGACATCAGCGTCAGTGATATGGACAGCATGGCTGTAGCAAGCTCGAGTTCTTCTGCGATGATGGCGATGATGATGGACCACGACGATGCTGCATCGACCACGGCGACGCCTGATGCTCCTGCTGAACGGACTGCCCTCGAGATGGCTACTCAGTTCCCGAAACATACTATGAATACACCTACCGACGTCAATGACTGGAAGTACGAAATGCGTCGAGAAGCCCAGGAGATTCTGCCTCGTCTCTATGTTGGACCCTATCAATCGTCACGATCCCTTGAAGCATTGCAAGCACTCGGTATCACACATATAGTCTGCCTCTCAGAAAGTAGAGAGAGGAACTTTGTCAAACCTCGCTTCCCGGATCATTTCGTCTACCTTCCTATCGAGCTCCGTGATGCGCAAGACCAAAATGTCATCAGGCTCTTTCCGACGTAGGTTTCGCTTGTACAGATGAGAATCTAGCTGACATAGTAATTCGCAGTATCCGAGACTTCATAGATACTGCTTTACAGCAAGGCGGGAAGGTGCTGGTGCACTGCGGTGATGGTATATCGCGTTCGCCGGCAATAGTGTATGGCAATGTACCTGGTCCTTCTCTCTACTGCTGATATGCTGTGCTGCAGGGTCGCATACGTGATGGTCACGACGCAGATGCCGCATGAAGACGCTTTCCAGTATGTACAGGCGCGGCGATTCTGCGTCGCACCGAATGCAAACTTCCAGCGACAGATAGAAGCATATGAGGATATGTATAGGGCATCCTTATCTATGGCTCACTTCAACCAGCAAATAGACGGGCAGAATGGCGATGGAGAGAGGAAAGCCAGGAGAAAGCGCACGGAGAGTTCGCAACAAGATGCTGGCGATACGGCGGACAGCGAAGATGAAGAGCTGAAGGAGAGAAACCTACTCGCGCAAAGGAGGAGGAATGATGGTGCAGATCAAATGGCACGATATATCGGCGATACGTGGGTCTTTGCGCTTCTCCCCCTGACCACGGCTGACTCAGGATATGTTACAGCGATATGAGCTGACTGCTATGACACGCATGTCGATGCTCAACGCGTATACGAGTCAAGCCGCACATCTCAACTCATCAGTTCGGGCTTATTAGTCTGCCTTTTGCACATTCAGTCATAGTATTGTTGTCTCTACCACATGCTTTCGTCAATGCTATCATTCACTTCCTACCATAAAACCATGCGACCATGCTTTTGATCCTACCAAGTCGCTAGATGCCTGGCAGCGTGCGCGAAGGTCGTCAAAACACTGAAGAAGACGATACTGAACAAGCAGAAGCTTCAAGTAGCTCATCGTCTGGATCCAGCTTGAAAGCGGGCAATGCGAACGGACAAGCAGCCAGCGGTGACGCCCAGCATAGTGGATCTAACAGTACCGAGGACGAAGATGAATATGAAGACGATGAGGACGATACCGACAACGAAGACGAGGAGCCAGCGCTGCGATACAGCAGACTATCGACGTATTCTCAGGCGGTCCAGGACCTGCTTAACCGGGATACTTGCAGCTCCATCGCCGTTTCGAGCAAGTACATCGTTCTAGCGACTCATAGCGGTGGTGTCTGCGTGCTCTCACGCTCAAGAAGCAGCGATAAAGACCATAAAGGCAAAGGCAAGGCTAAGGCGCCGGCCAACGACCTCGAAAGTACAGGCGCAGCAAATGAAGCAGAAGGATATACTGTCGTCAGACGGTACAAGCCTCATACGGCAGCCGTGACGGATATCGTCATCGATGAGGATAGCCAGTTTATCGGGACTGCATCAATGGATGGTGAGTATTGCTGTAGCATTGAAGTATAGAGTATACTGATGCATGAGTTCCTACAGGCAAAGTGATAGTTTTGCATCTGGCGACTTCAGACGCGCAGGAGTTCAATCTCAAGCGACCTCTACGATGTCTAGCTCTTGAACCTTCCTACGCAACCAAGTCTGCGCGTCAACTTGTCAGCGGAGGCATGGCCGGCGTGCTCACGATGCACGAAAAGGGCTGGCTAGGTCCAAAAGATGTCACTTTGCATTCGGGTGAAGGGCCTATATGGGCATGCACATGGCGGCGGAACCTCATAGCATGGAGCAACGACAACGGCATACGGATATACGACACTCACTCCTCAACTCGTATAGCAGCGATACCGCGGCCGGATCACTCACCAAGAGCCGATCTGTATCCTTGTACTCTCCTTTGGCAGACGGACACTACGCTTGTCAGTGCTTGGGCAGATTACATCAAGGTCATAAAAGTCAGAGATAGAAGAGAAGAAGCCCGACTAGCGCGAGAGAAGGAGAAGGAAAAGGCAGCAGAAAAGGGCAAAGAGACGGATAAAGACTCCATCACATCCGTCAAGACTGCCTCTCATAACCCGCTAGCCGGAATGGGCGCATACGTACCTGGCCTCTCTTCTGTCACATCTTCTTCCACTCCCAGCCAACCCCCTGTATATGCCGAAGTTGCGAATATCCTTCAGCTCGATTGCATGATTTCCAGCATTGTACCGTTTCTATCGTCACCTTCTCCCTTGGCGACGCCTTCCAAGCCCGCAGACGCCATCACATACGAGAACACAACAAACTTCCTCGTTCTCTCTCATCTTACCTCAGAAGACGATTCTTCCGCTACACTGAAGCCTTCTCAGATGCCCGAACTTCGCATTATAGATGTTGCTTCAAGCGAAGAGCTTTCTTCCGACGTTCTTCCCGTCTCAGAGTATGAACGCTGGCAGTGCAAAGACTACAAGCTGGTCGGCCTCTTTCCACCAACCCAGCCGCACCCTACTGCACCCTCCAGCCCTTCGGATACCACAGAAAGCTATTTCGTGATATCGCCGAAAGACGTTGTGCTAGTCAAAAAGAGGGACGTTGCAGATCATATCGCTTGGCTGTGCGAGCGAAAGCGATATGAGGAAGCTCTGAAAGTTGTGGAGAAACAGCGACTTCTGCCTTCAAGCATTATACGGAACCACAAGCAATACGATGTGTCTACAATAGGCACCAAATTTCTTACCCACCTTCTGGAGGAAAATGAGTACGAGAAAGCAGCTTCGAACGCTAACAAGATCTTCGCTGCTACCGATCAGCACGCCAAACATTGGGAAGACTTCGTCTTTACATATGCAGAAAAGGAGAAACTGGATGTAGTCGTACCTTACATCCCAGTGGAAGATCCCACGCTCGGAAAACTAGTCTATGAGCTGGTTTTGGTGCATTTCCTCAAGACCGACCCTCCGGTAGGTTGCAAAAATTAGTGACGAACATACGAACCTACTGACTATTTTATTTTATTTCAGACTCTGCTTCAGACCATCAAGACTTGGCCATCCAGCATATACGACATCAGCTCGGTTCTGAATGCTGTGCGGAACAATCTAGATAGAGACACGAGGTCGCCAAACGCGCCTATATTGATGGAATGTCTGATCGAACTGCATCTTCTCGCCCACCAGCCGGGAAAAGCAATCCAGTATTATCTGAAACTGCGCAAGCCTGGTGTATTCGACCTCATCAGGGACAACAATCTTTTCACGGATATCCAGGATCAGGCACTTCTTCTCGTAGATTTCGAAATGGATATGCAACGGAGAAGCTCGAAAGAATCTGAAGTAAAGGGAGCAGGAAATGTGGCCAAAGAACATGGGATAGGCCGACATGGCGAAGCGATCGATCTGCTTGTCAACCACACCCACTCGATTCCGGTAAGCGTGTTTTCTGGCCTGCATACCAGTATCTGATGCTGATTTGATTTTTGTACTAGGCTGCAAGAGTAGTGCCCCAGCTCAAGCCGAATCGCTTCTATCTATACAAATATCTCGACGCTCTGAGCGAGAAGGACCCTTCAGCAGCATACGATTACAGCGATTCCCTTGTGGATCTGTATGCCGAGTACGACTATGCAAAGCTGCTTGATCTGTTGCGGAAAAGTTCGGCATATAATTTGGGACGGGTAAGCATCTGCCAGTCTTCTTACAGGCCTATCCCATACTCATTCCTGTGTCCTTCTTGCAGGCATATGATATTTGTAAAGAAAGAGATTATGTCCCGGAGATGGTCTATCTTCTTGGCAGAATGGGCAACAACAAGCAAGCCCTGATGCTCATCATCGAGCGACTAGGCGACGTAAAAGGAGTATGTATACTATCCGTACAAGTATAAGTGAATACTGACTCGCTTGTCAGGCCATCGACTTCGCAAAAGAGCAGAATGATCATGATCTATGGGAAGATTTGCTTACATACTCCGAGACAAAACCAAGTAGGTTGATTGTCTGATGATGTTTGGGAGTACAGGCTGACCTTGCATAGCTTTCATCCGCGGTCTTCTGGAGAATGTCGGCCTGGAGATTGATCCCGTCCGCCTAATACGGCGGATCAAGAATGGCCTCGAGATTCCAGGCCTCAAACCTGCCATCATCAAGATCCTCCAAGATTTGAATCTACAAGTAAGCTGGAATTGTCTACTCTTCGATGCTTGGCCCAATGAGCTGATCTTAATGACGCAGATATCCCTTATCGAAGGCTGCCAGAACATATTGAAGACTGATTGTCGGTCTCTTACCCTTCAGCTCATATCCGGCCAGTCCAGCGCATTCTACGCCAACCGCGAGACGACTTTGTGCTACAAATGCGCTAAGCCAGCTTTCCTACCTTCTTCATCTACCACTTCCACGCCTACAAGCGCCACTTCCGCAGAAGCGCTTTCAATCCTATTTCTCTGTCGTCACGTATGGCATATCGACTGTGCTTTCCCAAATCTGGATCTTCCTCCTCGCCCACAACATTACCTCCATTCCATGCACATGCTAGATGATGGAAACGAACGGGGCAAAGAGGACGCTGATAGAGATATGGCCACTAAGATACTGTTTGCAAGTCAACTCAAAGCGAGATCGAGAAGTAAGATCAGTTGCCCGGCTTGCGTGGGCAAAGATGTAGGGTTGCGGAAGTGAAGGCACCGAAGCCGTACTTGATCAGTTATGTGTCGGCCTGTTGTTGTGTATAGTATACTTGCAGCTGGATACGCGTGCCAGCAGGTACTCTGCATCAGACTGAATGTCAAACAACTGGGCAATTTTTCATTGCAGCCTGCCTCTTTTTGGACTTCTACGGGAACGTCTATTCTACAGCTTAGACTACCCGGATCCCTGCCAGTCTATGCGAAATCTGTCCAGATGTGGGCAGCCTGCAGGCCTTGATAGACGACGCTTTCCGAAGGCAATTCTATCAGGGCGACAGCTTCCATGTGTTTTCTGAGATCCTTAGCGTGCTATCAAATCACTTAGATTCAGCTTGGTCCCTCCATGACACAACAATAATCGCCCAACTCACCGCTCTGCAGAACTCTGCAAACCATCCCTTCAAGAACCAAGCTTGCCATTGATCGCTTCCCTCTTGTGCGCCGGCGTCCGCGGCCAGAGCAGAGATAGCACCATGGAAGCGCTTGATGACTTCTACGAGTAGGCCTTCTTGTTCTCTTCGAATACTCTCTACTTGTCTCTCAATAGCTTCTACTTCCGATTCCGGTTTTGCTTTTTCTGGACCTTCTTCTTCCGGTGCTTCTTGCTGCTGTTCATCGCCTTCTTGCATCGTCGCTGAAGGACCCGCCGAGTTTTCCGAAGGGATGTTGTTCTCTAATTTATCAGCTTCCATAGTTGCGTCTCCCGAAGGATTTGTAGCTGCCGCTGCTCGTTCGGCATCTATCCTATTCTCCTCTCTCTTCTTGACAGCTTCCAACCTCGCAGTAGCACCAACGACCCTCGTGCCGACTTTCTCAAGCGTCATCTTCAAAGCATCCCACGATGTGATGTCCGTCCAGTTGCGCGGTAGAGCTTCTGTGTCGAGTGCATTGGAAGTCTCGCCGTCGAAGATCCAGGAAATCACATCGACGGGATCGACGATGCGGTATTGTAAGAGCTTGTCGAATACGATGAGCAGGAATTGGGTATTGTACTTCCAGAAGCGCGAGACGGAGCGGAGGAGTGCCAGACGAGACGCTGTCGAGTTTGTAAACTCTCGAAGTATCGTGATGTATCTATTAAGTATAAGTATTGGATCAGTTTTACTCCGCTATACGGTCTGGAAGCTGACTCACCTCTCCAAGATGTTCAAGAAGTGCGAAAAGCTCCTCGATCCGATATTGAGTATGACTTGAAATGTGATATCCTTGACCAAGCTATCCGCCTGTCCTTCCTCCAGGGGTACATCTCCAATCTCACCTTGTACAAATTCATTCTTGTATCCTTCTAGACTCGTACGGATTTCTTCATTTGTAGCTCTATTGCGCATCAAGCGGATGATCTCGTTTGCGGGTGTTGAATATAGGGAGTTCTTGAGCTGCACAGGCGCAGAAGAGGAGTCGTCCGGCTCTTCGTACGTATATACGGGAGCGGGCGCAGAGAGCGGGAAGACGTTGGATGATTCGGCCTCGGAGGAGCTCAGGTACGAAGAGGGGATAGTGAGTTTTATACGATCAAAGTAGGAGAGCCGGATCTCGAGGTCTAGCACGCGGGAGATGAAGATCTTCTTGGGATGCGTAGAAGGCAGCGAGAGGTCGTTTTCCCTGAAAAGTCACAGGAACGGTTCCGTCATGAAATTTGTGAAGGATGGAGATAGGGCTGCACTCACCACTCTGGCCAGCGCCAATGAAACCCGAAATTCGACAGATGGACCGCAAACCAATCTGCGAATCTCCTAATACCCTCTGGGCCCAATACGATCTTCCCACCTTTCACTGCTGCTGCCTTATCATCACTTTCCATCATGCTCTCTTCACCACTATTCTGAACTTCGCCCAATCCAGCGTAGAGTTTCCTGATGCATTTACCTAATGCAGGCGCTACTGTCTGCGGGCTCACTTTGCATACTTCTGTAATTAGGGCATAGTAATATACCGGTTTTTGTACCGTGTTTGGGGTAGCGAAAATTTGCGATAAGATAGTTTCCATGATCAAGTTTTCGAGGATGTACGTCGATTCCTTCATTCCTTCCTCTACTGTTGTCGAAGGAGCGGGAGCAGTGGATGCCTTGAACAGATTCTCAGGCAGCCATTTCCTGCTATCTGCAAGCAAGATGCGTGCGCATTCTTTTCGGTTCACTTCGTATACGTTGATGATATCATTGAAGAGTGTACGTAGGTAGACTCCATCTTTTGAATCCTGAGGCGGCACGCTCTCGTCATTGAAGAATGAAAAATACGCCCGAATACCAGAATAACCTCTTTGATCGCGGATATAGTCCAATTCATCATTCGCAGCGGATGCGCCGGTTGTGGAAGTGGTGGATGTACGTGATTCGGAACTCTCGGAATCAGTCTCGGGTGGAAGAGAGATGATGGGAAGCTCGAAGGGCGTGAATAGCTCGGCTTCGCTGTTTGTGGGCCTGGAGGAAGGAGAAGAGATGGATGGGAAGGCGGTGTAGGGTTTGTTAAGTGCAGAGGGCTGTCCTGGAGTCGAGAAGACGGCTTGGAAGAGGAGGTCGAGGGGCTGCAGAGTGACACGAACGAAGTGTCAGCTAGTCCTTGGAGAACAGGAGAGGAATAGATAACCCACATCGAGCAGCTGCTCTGGTAGCCCACTATCTCCTCCTAGAAACTGTCTGTCCAAATTCCTCGAGCTGAGGTAGTTCTGCAGCGACTGTTTTATCGAATCTATCGCGCCCTCTTCTACTCCATTCGCCAGATCCAATCTGAGCAGGGTCTCCAACACTACTCTCGCGAGCTCATCTCCCCTCTCCGCTCTTAGGCCAGGCTCGTTCTCCAATGCATTCAGAAAGCTCAGACTCAATAGCTCCAGTAACGATTTCGGAGAAATGAGTGGTTTGTTAGGTAACGAAGCTAGGAGAGCGAATAGATGTAGATGAAAACGGACACTCCTCCATCTTCTTGCATCCAAATGGTTCTGGAAACTCTTTACGAGGTCTTTTACGATTTCCAAGCCTACGTTTGAGCGGGCTGGCGTAGCTGGGCTTGGAGTAGGTGGGGTAGATTGCATCTCTGCGTCGTTGTTAGTGGATGATGTCTGGACTGCTCCATCTGCCAAGATGGTGGTTACGAGTGGTTTTGCAGGGATTCTTGCGGGTGCTGCTGCTGCCGATTCTCTTGCAAGCAGGCCTAGGATGGTCGCTATCCAGGGTAGTTTGTGGGGGCATTCCGAGACTCTGCGTCGAATGAATGAATCAGTATACTGCAATCTCTCTAGGGATGGGATGGATGCACGCTATTCTGAATGCTCTGAGAACGTTGTCCCTCCCTCCCTTTGTCCACACCTCGCACGTCTCGCTAGTCAGTCCCGTGATATCTTGTACACTGAGAGTGTTGAATCTGCTCGTTTCTTCTGCGTTGTTTACAGTGCTTGACGCTGGTTCATCCCCCAGCTTCCATAGATCCACGCAGTACTTGTCCCCCACGCTGAGCAAAGGGATGATGTTGTGATTGCCATATTGACTGTTGTTGTTGTAGCCATAACTCCTTCGTGGTTGCTGCTGTCTGTAATCCCTGTTGCCGTTGTTGTAGCCATTGTTCCCTCGATATCCTCTCCCATTATTGTAGTTTCTGCGGTCATCTGGCAGTGCTGCGTCGATGTCGAGTCGTCGTGATTTGCCGTATCCTCCATTATTGCTGTATCCCTCATCGTCCTCCCTCCCTCTCTTGCGAGGACTGCTCGAGTACATCCTAGACCCTTGCTTCCTTCAAGCTGGATGGATGGCTGCTTTGAGCTCGCTGAATCTACGTGGCCTTTCTAGATCTAGACTATTCTGATTGTCTTGTCCTGCTCAGGTAGTCCCTTGTTCTGCTCCTCGTTGTCCGGCTCCCTCTTGTCCTGATTCAACCAAGAGCTGCTTCCTGCAGGTTTCTTCTGCTCCAATCATTTCCCACATCTTCACAGCAACGAAACATCCTTGAATTTGCTTGAATAATAACAACATAGCTACATTCCACATCCCTTGATTTGACTCCGCCAACATGGTCGCAAACGGCTCAACCTCCAAGCTCCTCGACCCAGCGACAGCCAGGGAGCATCTCGCAACATACACACGCGGCGATGGATTATCACTGCACGAACTCATGAACAGTCAGCAACACGGTGGTCTCACATACAAGTGGGCCCTCATCATACTTTGCCAGGTCTTATCGAAAAACCAGACTGAAATTTGCATATTCTCGCGTTATCTCTCGTTCGCAGCGACATCCTCGCACTCCCAGGACACAGTCAGTCGCAGATCACTCATCGTTAGTTGTGCAAGAATCTCCTTAGGCTGAGACGCAACCCCCAGTCGACTTCCCCAGCGCGGCAGTCAGCTTGAAGACGAAATTTACGCGAAATGTCACCCTCAACACACCCTTTGTGTCTTCACCCATGGACACAGTCACTGAAGCAGAGACGGCTATCGCAATGGCTGTGCGTCGTCCTTCTTTCCTCCATCCTGCTTAGGACATTAGCTGATTAATCGGATTTCCCATCGATGAAACGCGTTCGCATATACAGCTACTGGGCGGTATTGGTGTCCTGCACTACAAGTAAGCTCACTGCTATTCATCGCTTTTCACCTACCAGCGAAGCTAACGCGTCATGGTTTCCAGCATGCCTGCTTCTCTACAAGCAGAGATGGTCCGCAAAGTCAAGAAGTTTGAGAATGGATTCATTACAGACCCTCTGTGTCTAAGACCAGACGCGACTGTGCAAGACGTGCTTGATATCAAAGAGGCGTTCGGGTACTCTGGTATTCCCATCACAGGTGAGCGCGGATCCCAGACACTTTCTTCTACTTTTCGCCTTCAGTATCTACCGAGAGATTCTCTCGAATGATGATAATCATATACATTTGCTGTTAACCTTCGTTCTACCGTATTACGGGTAAAACCGATGGGGACAACCTCGATCTATAACCTATGTCCACTGAACACGCTCGTCCACCAACTTCCTTCCTTCCTTTCATCTTTCATTATAACACATCAAAACAACGTGCTGACTTGCTTTCTCTCCTTTTCCTGTCCATCGCGTAAATCCAACACAGAATCCGGGCACCTCAACAGCAAGCTCGTCGGTATCGTCACTGCGCGCGACATCCAATTCCGCAACTCCGAAACCCCCTTATCTCAAGTAATGACCACACACCCTGATCTCGTCTTTGCCAAAGAAGGCGTCACGCTCGAAGAAGCGAATTCCATCCTTCGCGACTCAAAGAAGGGCAAGTTGCCCATCGTCAATAAAGATGGTCATCTCACATCCTTGTTGGCACGTTCTGATCTGCTCAAGAACAAAGATTACCCACTAGCTAGCAAGAAGCCGGATAGTAAACAACTATACTGTGCAGCAGCTATCGGGACACGAGAAGCGGATCGCGAGCGTCTGGCACTACTTTCAGAAGCAGGACTAGATGTAGTCATTCTCGATTCGTCGCAGGGTAATTCAATCTATCAGATCGAGATGATCAAGTGGATAAAGAAGACTTTCCCCCACTTGGACGTCATTGCTGGAAATGTAGTTACGAGGGAACAAGCTGCTGAACTCATCATGGCAGGAGCCGATGGGCTACGCGTAGGAATGGGCAGCGGGTCCATCTGCATCACACAAGAAGTTACAGCTGTTGGCAGACCTCAGGGAACAGCCGTATATGCCGTTTCGGAGTTCTCTAATAAATTCGGAGTACCTGTCATTGCGGACGGAGGGATATCAAACGTTGGACATATTGCAAAAGCACTATGCCTAGGCGCGAGCGTGGTGATGATGGGAAGTCTCATAGCTGGAACGACAGAAAGTCCAGGAGAATATTTCTACCACGAAGGCAAGCGCTTGAAGAAATACAGAGGAATGGGATCCATAGACGCCATGGAGCACCAGAAAGTCTCGAAACCTACACGCGGAGGAGGATCTAAAGCTTCTATCGCTACGAAAGATAAAGATCAAGGAAATGCAGCTACAGCACGCTATTTCTCCGAATCAGACGCAGTGAGAGTCGCACAGGGCGTTACGGGCTCAGTGCAGGATAAAGGATCATTGAGGGTCTTTGTGCCATACCTTTTCGCGGGCCTGCAGCATTCATTGCAGGATATGGGCGTGAAGAGCTTGGCTCAGCTGAGAGAGGAAGCTGATTCGGGCAAGTTGAGATTCGAGCTCAGGACGGCGAGCTCGCAGGTCGAAGGAGGTGTGCATGGTCTGGTGTCGTATGAGAAGCGTCTGTTCGGTTAGAAAGCCTCTCCTCTTAACTCCTTCGTATTGCCTCTAGCAGGTCTTCTTTCACTTTGCCCTAGATGCTTTCTTGTCTTTTCTTCTCTTGTTGTTTGGTTGTTTGGAAGTAGATGAATGAGAAATGCAACGCGGGACGGTGCTTCGCTTCTAATATGCTCATTTGCCTATTTAATAGATACGAACACTCCTTGGCCCCATCGCTGAGCGTGCTCGACCAATGTCCATCTTCTCTACACTGATACACGCTGTACATGATACAGACAACATGATCAGCAGCTTTACACATATCTAGAAGGTCATCTCTGGCTGTGGACACGCAATGACAGGCAGATCCGATTCGCTTTTCAAGCTAAAGGACACTTGAAGCCCCGTCGTGTCGTATGCATGTTTTGTCAATGCAAGACTTTGTTTGAGCTTTCCTTCTTGGCGATAATGGAGCGTGAAACCGTCGTTCTGGTGTGGTGAACCAAAGTCAGCTCGGTTTGACCTCCTTCTGCATCCAGCAGGGAAAGACTAGAGTAGGGAGAAGACTCACATGCTCGACCCATCGACAACAATTATCGTCTCTTCCGAACAGGGACCAATAAGCATCTCCAATAGCAGGCGACTTCTCGACGCTGTCCAAGAATTGGTTCAGAGAAGTAGGACCAACTTGCCATGCTATGATGGCTGCGACAGGGCAGAGGAGGAGGAAAGAGAGTGCAAACATCCACTTTCGGATCAGGAAGCCTCTCTTGCGAGGTATTGAAGTTGGGGAGTCGGCATCGATTGGGGAAGCGTTGGTGTAGGAGGAAGTGTGGAAGGGTGAAGAGAGAGAGGTGCTCGTTGAGCCGTTTCGAGGGAGAGGAGGTGATTTGAGTGAAGAAGCATCGTTCTCATCTTCGAATGTAGTCTGATTCAGCGGTGAGAAGTTCGCTTTAAGGGGCGTCGAGCCCTCTTCGTTCCCTCTCTTCCTCTTTCTTCTACTCAATTCAGGCAGAGGGACATGCCAAGGAAACCACCTTCCCGGCAAGCAGAACGCGATGCCCACGAAGACTAGCGGGATCAAGCATGCAAAATAGGCATAATTGGTATACTTCGACGTCCAATCAAATTCGCCAGCATAGAACGCTGGAGCAAGAAGTAGCAGAGTCAGCTAAGATCTGGAGGCTAGGGATGGTTCTTTTCTTACCTTTGCCTGCACGAGCAGCTTCAGCGGCATTCGAGCGAAGCTTGTTGCGGATCACTGGGTAGTAGTGGTTTGAGCTGATGGGGTATAGCAATAAGCAAAAGAAGCAACTGAAGCTGCGTATAAAGGTCGAGAGGTACGCACTAGATATCGACTGTGTCCAGAGGCAAAGCGTCGGATTGGATACCGTAGCTTCCATCTATTGTGAGATGATTCGGTGCAAGCGCTTTGAGATAGCTCGTGATATCGCTCGTCCATGTCGCCGGAGGTGAGCTGAGTTCATTGCCTGTCTCCCATGCCAGGATGGTAGGATCCGCGCTGTACGAGACCTGTATGAGACACGGAGCAATTAGCTGCCGTCATCTATGCTTCTGCATCTAAGAGAAAGGCCTGTTACGAGCAAGCTTACATTCGTGTGTGTGTTCGTCCGATTTACGATCGTCCCAATATACGCCTTAAAATCCTGCACCACCTGCTGATCGGTATAGAACTGCCGCGGATCGCTCGTCGACAGATTCCTCCATCTCAAGAACGTCAATATTCCACCATGGTAATAATCGTAATTATCTACCAAGGGAATGACGACTCTTATACCCCATTCTCGCGCAACGGCGATCGCGTAGTCTACATGTGTAAGGGCTTCTTCGTTTGTGGAATTAAGGGAGGGCCAGATTGCTAAAGGATGGCCGACGGAAGACCCTAAGGTGTGCCCGCGGATCACAGTCGCGCCCATCGCAGCTGCAGTGGCCATGATCTCCTGTAAATTAGATTCAGTATACACTACTGATTCGCGTGGAAATATGCGAACCTACCCTTATCCTGCCTTGGCTCGGGTACGAGATTGTGTTATCGATGTTCTCGTCAAGTCCAAGCCAGTAGACTATTCATGCATGCATTCAGAGATGGCCCATCAAGTGAACGACCTACGTAGCGCACCATTGGGTCCTACAGCCCGGAACTCTTGGCCATCAACGTAGAGCTTTGAAGCTGCTCTAGTGACGAATGAAGTAGAGCCTATGCGAGTGCGGGAGAGTGAAGATGGACCAGATACGAGGTAAGCATTGGATGGGAAGGAAACACAGCTGGAAGAGCTGCTGCCATCGCTAGGCTCGAAGGTGTCAGCAAGGCCGGAGCTGTTCGATGTTCGCAGAAGGAGCTAGCAAGGCGCACGTAGAGTTGGACATGACCACTGATAGGTTGTTTCAAATTGCGGTGGGTAATGAGCGTATCTTCATGTTCAGATGAATAGCAAGCTTGGCAAGCAGCAACGACTACGCGTAAATTGGGTAGCGAATTGAACGGTTGCAGTGATAGAAGAAAGAAGATATACTCTAATTGTACATTGTCAGATTGTAGCTTGTGCGCGACTATCGGGAGAAGGCTGGAACGAATAAGATGCTCCGCGCCTACTGATCCTTCTTTGTCTCTCCTAGCTGACCTCCCTGCATCTTGTGCTCCAATCCTCTCATAACATCGATCGAAGTGATAGCGTTGATAGCCATAAGTACTGCTGGAATGAGGATGAGGAGCAAGACGAGTGATCCTAGAATAAGAGGCGCCGAGGTGAATGAGTATCTGTAGAACAGGCCTAGGTTGGGGTCTACTTCTGGTGAAGCTGTAGAAGTAGCAGTAGGCTGTTGCTGCACGTAAGAGTCGTCAAAGATAGATGTCGGTCGGGCTGGAGTATCGATGCCAATCTCTGAGCCATCGTCGGAAGAGGCGGCATTGTCCTCGTTGAGGATCTCTTCCCACTCTGCTTCGCTAATCTGTCGCTTCTGCCTGTAGTG
This sequence comes from Erythrobasidium yunnanense, assembly GCA_001600175.1. NCBI lineage: Eukaryota > Fungi > Basidiomycota > Cystobasidiomycetes > Erythrobasidiales > Erythrobasidiaceae > Erythrobasidium > Erythrobasidium yunnanense. The sequence goes on from BCJC01000001.1 coordinate 1,381,122, forward strand.
TACACCCAGATCGTTGACTGATGAAATGAGTACGATGGATTGCGCTGAGAGCTTGTCGAGGTTGGTTGCGACAAGGCGGTCTGGGCGCATACCATCAGCACGAATGAAGCATTGTACTCAGTGTCAGGATACATACCAATCTCGCTGATCCACTGACTCCTGCTGTCTCTGTGTTCCTGCTTGAATGCTTTGGCCTTTCTAAAGACGATGGGCGTATCGTTGCTGCATCCTCCCAGTCTTCTATCAATCATGCTCTTCAGATTATCCACACTTGCTCCTTGTATGTACGGTAACTTCAAGCTGCTCCCAGCATTTGCATACTCCCTCTTGATGATGGATGTCTGGCTGATATCCTCCAACGTAAATCCAGGCGCAGACACAATTAGCGCAGGTAGACATGGTTCTCCCTGTTCTGCTGCTGATTGTAGTGTATACTCTTGCGATGCTTTGGCTGCTTTGGGATGGAAACTGTCGAGCGTCGCGTGCGATGGCCCCCAGCCTAGCAAGCTGTCCGTATTGCGAAAGGCGCTGGCGAGAGATGAGAGTGCGAGTAACGACAAGATGGATGACCGCATCTTGCTCAATTCCTTAGATTTTGAATGGTCAAGAAGCAAGAAACGAACAGCGATTCTGGCTTGAGCTTGCGGCGATTGAACACGAGTTTATGCATATGACTGGACATGCTGCTGCTACCTTCATGAAGATGTCTATGTCCTGGCTTTACTTCTTCAGACTGTATGACCAGGCCAGACCAGAACGGCACTTCAACCGAAAGGTCGCTCTTCCCGTGACAGCGTTGTCCAGCTCCGTCCTGATGCGATACACACTCGTCCATTCATCGAGGACCGCTGACATCGAAGGATGCTTTTCCTGGCTGTTGCAGCAGACGTCTTCTAGCAGCGGGAGCATCGGATAGACCGTTACGCGTGCTGCCCGGCACGCTGAACAAAAGCAGGTCCTCAGACCTTCTTCGAGCTTGTCTTCTCTTCCTCTCCTTCCTGACAAAGTGTTCATCAGTATGGCTAAGTCGCACCCAACAGCACCCGTCGAAGGCCAGAAGTTCAGCTCATGCCGGGAAGCTCGAGATTTCGTCAATGCTCATGCTCAAGAATCTGGATGTGCTCTTCGCCCTCTAGAGCGCTCAACGAGGTGTCTTCTCTTCTATTGCGAGATACGAGGAAACAATGGCGTGGAGTGCCCGTATCAGGTCGAAATCAGCTTCAAGCTCAACGCCGACATGGAGGATGAGTGGTGAGCGCTGTCGATCTGCTTCTGCGGCTAGGATGAGCTCTAACGAATGCTCGTGTAAATGCAACAGGACAGTCACAAGGCTGTGTCTTGACCATAATCAACATCGCTCAAAAGCGAATCGAGAATCGGCCGATTCGAGGCAACCTCCGGATCAGAAGCCAGCTAGAGCGTCTTCATCTAGCACACCAACTCCCGTGACCGCTGTAGCTATTCCTCGTGCCTCAGCAAAGGGTAGACCTGCTACAGCTTCCCCAATCACCGTGTCTGCCAGGCCTCGCTCCATCACAGTAGGAAGAGCTCCGCCGTCTGCCATCGAGTTCAATACCCCCCGCAAACCACTCAAACCGCCTGTCGCTCAAGACCTTCCATCAACAACAGCGCCTATTCGTCCTTCGATTCACCCGACTCTCGCTCCTGCAGCAAGCCCTCGTTCCTCAAAGAAGTAAGAGATGCTGCTATTGGCTGTATGTATATCGAGCTGATTTCGCTTGTACAAAGTGTTCTTGTGCTGGGTGCCACCTTCCCGAGCTGTGACGCGGCCGACGATGCTGTCAGACTTGCGATGGAGAAGCGGGGATACGATCTTCAGAAGGCATCGAAATACAAATGTAGCTCTGGCGACCGTCTTACGCTATGCTGCAAGTACGCCAGCGCACCCTCTGATTCTCCTGCCGCGGGCGTCTTCTGTCCTTGCAAGATATCGATCGCTTCTAATCCCGATACTGAACGATGGTGAGTCTTAATCAGGCTCTACATTCCGTTCATGTGTCCTGGCAATATGCTGATGAGCCTCTCTGATCAAGGTCAATTGTGCAGTTGTGCCTGGATCACAATGCCGAATGTTCCGACCTGTACGCTGGGGCGACGACTATCGAAGACATCCGCTACGTTGCACGCATGCAGACGCTTCTGAACAAGCCTAGAACACGCGCGGAGTCTGGCAAAACCAGCCAATCTAGGGCATCGACAGACCCTATAGTGGACGAACCGCATCGCAAAGCAAGACCTGAAGATGATTCAGACATTTCCGAGCTGGCAAGTGATGACGAGGATGAAAGCGAGGAGAGCGACACCGAAAGTGAAGGCGGACTGCAGATGAACCGTGTCTTCTCGAACGAAGAGTCTGCTGATAAATTCATCAGGGCAGTGATGGACAAGACTGGGCACAAGATGTCGCGCAACATGCAGGCGCCGCGCAGGATCTATTATCGATGCAAGAACTATTTCACTATTCCCAGAGATGGGGGCGCATGCCGATGTCACATCTATCTCGAAAAGGATGAGAGTAGCGGTCGCTGGTAGGCTAGCAAGTCTGTACGAATTTTCTACTCGGCTGATTGATAAACAGTAAAATCACAGACTTAATGCTTCGACACACCAAGCAATGTGACGATGTGCACAAGACTAGTCCGAAGAAGGCAGAGGCTAGAGCTGGCCCGACCTCCACAGCATCTTCAGTGGAAGGCCCTTCTCCTGGCAAGAAACGCCGAATGGACCCATTAGCTACACCGGCTAGCAAAAGCTCAATTGTCGAAATCTCAGACTCGGATTCGGATGAGGAACTCATGCTGGCCAAGATAAAGACAGAAGCGCCCGATCAGTCAGGAGCCGGACTCTACGCAGATGGACATGCAGTGGTCAAGCATGGCATGCAGACGGGCAGGGCGGTATCTTCTGCTCAGATAGCTACATCAGCGCGTGATCAGGCGCCTGAAGTGCGAAACACGCCGTCTCTGCGTGACACGCTCTTCTCTGCCCTTCCAGAAAGTGTCCAAGAGGCTTTTCGAAGGTCTGGCACTCCGGACGATGCTTCGCTGAAAGCATCGATCAAGCATCGATCAAGACAGTCAGCATAGCGGAGCGGGTACTGCTGTCCATGCAGAAGGACTATCGCTTCAGCGACACGGATAGGAGATCAGCTACGGCAGCCATACAAGAAGCTCTCGAAAGCACTGTCTCGACGATACCAGTCAATGTCTTCTGCTGATCGGCCTTTCCTGGCCTGTTTGGCGAGATGCACGAGAGAAATGACAGAAGGATTGTCAGAGGTACGGAGATAGCTGTACTGAAGTGCTGTCGGCTAGCGATGAAGTGTGCAGCCAATCTAGATTAACTGCGGACTTTGGAGGATTATCGCGGACAGCCTTTTGACGTTATACTTCAGACTAGTGTACGATAGCATTACACTTCTATCGCCCTGGACTTCGACTCTTTGGAAGGACTTCGTTGCTTTGGCTTCTCGCTGCTCAACTTGGTGCGAGTTGAACACGCCAGGTTGGCAGTACCAGGGGGCAGTAATTGCTGCAGTACAGGTAGCGAGAGCATCGCGCATGCAGAGAACGTCAAATCGTCTGAAGTTCAGTGATCTGGATGCGCAAGAACCAAGAGCAGCTCGACAAACTGGCTTCCTCTTGCATTGACCAGGACGGCATCACCCTACAAAGACATCAGTCGCATTGCTTCTGCCTGCAGTCTCCTGCCATGCTCGTTTCGTCGCGCTCGTCCAAGCTTGTTCAAGCAGTTCTAGGAAAGAGAGCTGTTCCTCAGCAACAGACGTTGATTCCCGCCAGCTCCCACCCACAGTCTAGTATTTATCTGGTCGTGCATTTTCTTCAACTCAATGTGCGGCCCATGCTCAACGACCTCCGTCGAGCGTCAAACGTCTTCCAGCTGCGGGATGAGCTGGAAGATGGCTATGAGCGAGACTGGCGCAGAACGCACTTGCTTTTCTCTCTTCTGCTCCTGACCAATCTCATCCTTTAACATGGCCCAACCTGTGAATGGCAGGCCCTTCATGGGCCAGACATTCAAGGATTCCCTCGAGGCTTCGTCCTTCCTCAATACGCATGCAAAGCGCTCTGGATTCAGCTTGAGCCAAATAAATGCAGAGCCGACGTACTACTTCCAGTCGAACTGCATTGCGCGCGACGCAAGCGGACTTCAATGCAAATGGAGGGTTGACGTTAGTCTTGAACCGACGTCGGAATGGTGTGTTACTTCCGCTGCTTCTTGGTTACTACTGCTCTCATTGACCTTACGTTCATCTTCGACCACTAGATTCATAGGAAAATCATCGGGGGCTGCTTCGAGCATGCTGAGCACAAGAGTGAGAACATGCGGCTATCCACCTCTTCGATCAATCGTCCAGAAAGTCAGCCGATCTCCTATCCTAATCCATCGTCAACCGCTGTGAGACCCCCTAGCACCGCTCCATCTCGAAGCACAGGCTTGTCTGGTACAGCTTTGTCATCTTCACGTCAAGCATCCTCTGCTACGTCACTACCTCTCAATCCAACGATGAGAGGTAGAGATGGGAGAGGCTCGGCATCGAGCGAGATCCTAACTCACCTTAAGAAAGCCGAACTTCAAGCCTCTCAGACCCCTGCAACAGCGAAACCGGCTGTTCTCCGCGGTCTCGCTTCTGCTGGTAGTTCAGCAGTCGACTTCTGACACGTAAGCAAGCCTTACCTTCCCTGAACGACTCGACAAGACCGCTGAGCGTGACGTGGTGCCCAGCGTTCTCGTACGTGGCTTTAGCTTTCCAGACTGCGAGACCGCCAAGCGGGACATTAAGCAAGCTATGGAAGCTCAGGGTTATACTCTTCTAAGAAGGAGTTCTCATCCGCGTCTCAGTCTAGCTTGCAGTCACAGTCGATTATCGAGAGCAAAGAACGGCAAAGGCGGAAGCCATGTCCTTGTAAGATCACCGTGGTGATCAATAAGCAAGGCACGGAGTGGTATGCTCTGCTTCCCCCGCTGGCGATTTCCACGGTAGTTGCTGAAGTATCATTCTGGCGTAACAGGCAAGTGCATGAAATTGATCTCAGCCACAACCAAGGTTGCAAAGACCGCTATGCTAGAAAGGCCAACATCAAACGACTCTCGGCAACAAGCAGTAAACAGAGACCCAAGAGAAAGAGAAAGACCAAGAAGGTTAAAGAATTTGACGATTATAACGAGAGCGACGGATACAACGATTCGGCTTCAGAGGCCTCTGAGGAAGAATCGGAGCATCTTAGCGATGATGACTATGATCCACACGCCGATCAGCCCGATGAAGACGTCCTTACGCGTCGTTTCTCGACGTCCGTAAGATCAGATAACAACGAACGATCCGTCGCTGCAAAGGTGTGCTGTCAATCATCCGTTTGGGTTTTACTGACCGACTGTGCATTCAGCCTTGCTCGAGGTGCCAAATGGAACAAATACCCTGCCTTCCTGGCCCGGCGAGAGTGTGCGCCGCATGCAAGCAGGCACATCAAAAGTGCAGCAGTATGCAAATATCTGTCAAAGGCTATATGTGCCGAGCTCACCTCTGCTATTCGCATTCCCAGATCCTCCAATCTTACCCGAACATCAGGCAGAACTACCGAGAAAACGAGGCCGCTCTCCAGAGAAGCACAGATCTACAACACCACCTGCACCTCGCGTCCAGGTCGTCGCCGCCACTCGTCCGCAACAGGTCACAGCATCTATTGAGGCGCGTCCACCAAGCAAGAAATGCCGAGTCAGCCCAGCAGCTGAAGTAAGCCGCAAAATCGCTGTCATCGAAATCTCGGACTCGGAGCCAGAGCCAGAGGCCGAGCCAGAAGCTGAGACTGGCCCCGACATCGCCTTACCGAAGGTGAAGACAGAAGGATGCGGCGGTAGAAGTCAGATCCCTCTATCGGCTCCAAGACAGCCTTCCACTACTCAAGCTCAAGCTCAACCTCAATTTCAACCTCCAGCTCACAAAACTGTTGATCCGGCCTTCGCTGCTCTGTTGCACGATCGCCCTCACATAGCTGCAGCATTGAAGCGGGAAGGCATGTCCGACCTGGCATCCCTCAAGCAATTGAGGATCACGAAAGAAGACATACCAGATTGTGTGAAACGCTTGGGCCCGAAGTATAGCTTGTCCATTCCAGAAGAAGTAAAGGTGGAGCAGTACTTGATTCAAGCCCTCAAGGAACAGCTCGTTAGCGAGACGGGCAGGACTGCTGGGTCCTGAGCGGACAAGTCCTATTGATAAAGATGAACAGTGCCAATTATCTCGAGTCAGCTCACTTAATACCCATCAGCGATTTTTTTTGAGCCACATGAACCGTATTTGTGAGTCTCAGAAAGCTCTTTCGATGTACAGCTAGTTGTCTAGATTTGATGTGCAATAGTCTGGCTTCAGTCTCCGTTCTTGCATATATCTTTACGCATCTTCTCGATGCTTGCCTGCCTTGGTTTTTAATACGAATCGAGCACGAGAGGTGTCAACAACGAGGGCTGTAATCGCTGCCGTCCAGATAGCAAGAGCACCGCGCATGCAGAAAACGTCGAATGGGGCCTGGATTCCAGCGTCTCGAATGGTCAAGAACGAAAGCAGCTTGACAATCTGGCTTCATCTTATGTAGCTTCGGGCGCATGACCATGTGGAACACATCAACATGAGCAGAATGTCGTCGTCGTCGTCGTTGTCCTTACCTTGCTGCTGTCCACGTCCGCCATGTCACCCGCTTTCGTCTGAGCATGGACCCGTTCGACATCTTCGAGGTCCGGGAAGGAAAGCCCAAGGCCTTTCATCGAGTTTGCGCTGCACAATGCTCGATGACTTCTCTTTCTCTTGAACCAAATCGTCTGGTCTGGCCCTGACAGGCGCTCTCCCTGCTTTCCTGAATCCAGATGTCCTCCGAGATGCCAGACCAAGATGTCCCGCGTATTGCACAGGAATTTCCCTCGATGCTCGAGGCAGAGAAGTTCGTCAGAGCGTACACCTATTCCCAGGGCTTTGCTATCATTGGAAACGGTACTGGTTCCTCGACCTCAAAGACCTTAAAATGTCACAATCCAGACATCTGGTTCTCCGAGGCCAAACCCTGCCATTATGGCTTCGGTCTACAGGCTGACAGCGAGACTGGAGTAGCGTACGTATCCTGCCTGCATTGTGGCAGCTGCCTTTGCTGACCTCTACTTGATTTCAGCACAATCATCGGCATCGGCATGACCCTCTATCACGAGAAAGAATGTATCGAGTCGCAAATACGTAGTGAAGCAATCAAAAGAATCAATCAAGCATCGACGACAGATGAATGGCCAATGCCAGCTCCGGCCAAGCTACCTAAGCGTCCCGTTCCTTCGCATCCTGACGTGGCAGAACCCTTCGATGATCCAGAGTTAGCTGCGACAACTTGAGCTCTCCGTAAGTAGATCATCTGACTACGATAGGTAGGGACGTTTTGACTGTTGGAAGAACGTTCGCCACGCTCGGGACAGCCCAAGAGACTATAAAGCTGCAGTGCGGCTGCAGGGTTTCTCGGTCTTACCTGCACCTGCGAGCCAGAAGCGCGCGCCTTTACAGTGCAAAAACAGACGAAAGCCTGAACTTAGAAGGAAAGACGCTCTGGAATGCAAGTGGAAGGTTGTCCTTGTCTGGGTGGGCGACGATAACATGGCTTCTGGGCACTGGTCAGATATATTTTCAAACACTTCCCAGCTTCAGGCTTACATCATGCCATGCTAGGGAAATCTTCGAGGATCAGTACAATCCCCACCACAACGCAGCTTGTACAGCGCTATGTACTGGAGCTACAACAGCTCCTTCTCCGAATGATCAGCATAGTGAAGGAGCTGTCGCCAATGCTTCAGGCTCCGGCAGCGAAATCCCTCTATGCAAAGTCGGCGACGGCAGGCTAGCGAATAAAGAGCAGGTAACGACTCCGTCAGATCGCTCGAAGCCAGTACAAAGTGGGTCAGGAATAAAGCGCAGATCAGCTGCATCAGCCAAAGCCCCCACAGCTAAGAAGGCACGCATCGAAACACCATCGGAGTCTCAGTCTATCGTCAAGAACGAATACGATGAAGTGCGCCCCGATTGGGGTTTCCTCTACGTTGGCTCGAATCCAGCTCCTCAGCCATCCGCCCCGCCGTTTATTAAGCAATGTACCCCGAGCGAAATCGTGCCCACGTCTACGCAGAAACGATCCACTTTCCTCGACCTGCCCGACGTCGTAGCTGAAGCACTTGCAAAGGACGGTATCTCAAGCATGGAGAGCCTCCAAGCTTGCAATTTGCAGCTCGATGATATTGACGATGTTATCAAAGCGCTCGAGGAATATCATGGTATCTCCAAAATCCATCTTGTCATAGCTAGAAAACGCATAGAGTCAGCTATTCGCCAACTATGATGCTGCTTAGTAGGGCTGCTCAGAGAGTCAAGAATAGCAGGTCAGGATAGACCTTCACGTCTGAGAGATGCTATGCGTTTTGCACTGTACACTAGCTATTGCTATCGGATTCTGAGGTATGAAAGGTTCAGGTAAGGCATCTCGTTACATCTCGCCAATTCGCTCGTGTTCGTACTCGTAGCTGAAATTGGTTCTCAGACTGACATCAAGTCAAACCCACACAAGCAATCGGGTCCTCTTCGCTTTGACACTCCGCCTCTCCACTACCGAATTCGGGCCTCTCGAAATTCTGAGCATCTCGAAATTCTGAGCATCTCGAAATTTCCGAGCCTCTCGACCAAACATCCCCCGCTAACCCGTCCAACAACTTCTTAGTATGGCTCTTTCCCTCTCCAAAGACCGCTTCTCGCTTCGTCTCTCCTCATCAATCTCTCCCAAACCTGCCTAACTAAACTCTGGACCATGCAAGCTGAAGAAGAAGACGTGCCTTACGTCGGTCGGCCATTTTCAGCAATGTCAGCGGGTGAATACCTTGTCCGAACATACACTGAGGAGCGAGGATACCGCCTCATAGGCAAGGACACTGGTACATTCGGTCAAAGGGTATTGGGCTGCAATAATCCGCACGCCTGGCGGCAGAGGCCAACTTGCAACTACGCCTTCACTCTGCAGCGTACTGGCGAATCCGAGGTGTAAGTCATCCCACACAATATTTCGGGCTTTACTCCCCAGTATATTTCGATGTCCGACATGACATTTCAATTATTCTCGACATCCGACATTTGGCTGATTGACAATTCAAATCTAACATCTCAAATCTGACATTTCGGGCGCCAAATATTCTTCTCTCGCCTTCAATATTTCGGACGCCAAATATTCTTCTCTCACTTTCAATATTCTCTACCGATATTGCTACCGGTTCAGCATAATTGCGGCCATGCACCTTGATCACTCGGAAGAGTGTAAGGAGTCATGGGCGCCCTTCCACCGACAAACGTCTGGAAGCTTGGTTGGACCATCGACTGGAGCTGCATCAGGTCAACGAAAGCTACCTACACAGAGGCGTCATGCTCCAGACTTGCCTGTCGGCGGCGCCGCAGACCGGTGTGTTGCTCTGAGCAGCTCAGCAAAGCTTCCAAGACTGAATCTTCCTCTATCAGACATGCGGAACTTCATCCACAGCCCAGAGCTGAAGGGCGAGTGCGGCATGCTCAGCCGACAGATCGTGCAAGTGACGGGAAACGACGCCGCCGAGTCTGCGGAAGCGATGATCTATATGAATCAGCAGATGACCTCCGAGACGAACATGACGAGGAGCTTCAACCAGATCTGATTCGTAACGAGGGAAAGGGAAATGATGTAGAACACAGAGTGGCTCGAAATGACAGGCTAGGCAGCCTACCTGAAGCTTCAGTCGAGGCTGCCTGCGGCCAGTACACCGCTGGTAAGAGACCCGCTCCGATTCTCGACGAGTCACGCTCGCCGAGCCCGATGATGGTTCGCGCAGGGACGTCTGCCAAACAGAAGATGCGCCGAGTCTCATCCTCAGCATCCACACGAGATCTTCTAGCCAAAAAGCAACGCATCGATCACGATTTCGATAGACCTTCACCAGCAGATCAGAAGCCCTTCCATCCTGTTACTCCTGCTCCGGCCGAAGACGAGGCCAGAGATTCGGACTCTGACATCGTATGCTATGGGTCTGAGGATCCGCGAAATGCTGGCCGTCATCCAGCGGCTTCCCCTTCAGCAGACCGCAAACCTCCTATCAAAGGGCTGCTACGTGCTACCACTGAAGGCTCGGTAGATGCATATGCAATGCTTCTCAAGGCGCAACCTCATATTGCAGAAGCTCTGGCGAAAGAGCGCATGTCCGATCTGGAGTCTCTGCTAGAGCGGGGGATCACAGGGAGACATATCGAGAAGTGTATGACGCGTATGGGAGACAAGTACAATCTATCTATCCCAGACCTCGTGATCGTAGAGGAGCACCTTTTGGCAGCTCTGAAGAGGAAGGACGTCAAATTATAGAACGTTGCTGTCACGCCGTGACGTGCGAATATTCAATAGTCGGGTAGCTCGTCTGTACAAATTCTCTGCTTACATCAGACAACAAACACGTGTCCACAGACTTGTCGTTTTAGTATGCGTACGTATCCATAGTATCAAAGAGATCACCTTCTTTAGGCTGCCATCCTGTCACTTCTTTGGTCTTCTCTGCCGTAACGCGCTTGCCAAGAAGCATGGCCATTCCTACAAAACCAAAGTGAGCCACTGCATCTTCGCCCTTTACACTCTTAGTCGGCAGGCCCATCTTGCTTCCGATGAAAGTTGATATGTCCTTCAGTGGAATAGCCTCCTCCTTGACAGCATGCAGGGCTGATCCAGACTCTCCTTTGATCAGTGCCAGTACTATCAGATCTGCCAAATCGTCGATGTGTGCTGCCTGCCATAGATTGCTTCCATCGCCAACGTAGCCTGCGTATCCAGACTTGCGAGCCGCCTCGATTTGCTGGCCGATGAAGGGATGTACCACGCCAGGACTGTGAACGATGGGAGGTAGGCGGACTGTGATGGTGCGCACGCCTTTCTGAGCATAGTCGCGCACGAGGAGGTCGGAAAGGCCTCGAGGCATTCGGGGATTGGGCTGATGATTGGCCGTTTCGTCTTCGCCAGTCAAATTGAGTGTGCCGGAGGTGTAGATCAAGGTCTTGTTGCTTCCAGACTGAGCAAGCCCATCTCCTAGTGCTGTAATAGCGTTGCGGTCGGTCTCGCAAGCTAGAATTGGGCCTTGAGGGCCGCCCGAGAAGGCCGTATCACGGTCGAATGCAGCATGAATGACTGCGTCTGCGTTCTTGGCTGCGTCGTGAAGCACTTGCACAGACTTGACATCGCCTCGTACAGTGTCGGCAGCTCCAAGTTTACGGAGCTGAGCATCGGAGGTGTCTGTTCGAGCCAGAGCAGTGACGTGATGACCGGCTGTGACGAGTCTCGGAATAGTCGCTGCGCCAACAAGGCCAGATCCGCCTGAAGGAGACCCCATTAGCTGTTGTCACTTGTGGAGATCAATAGTATGGGCAGGCTCACCAGTAATGAAAACACGCATGTCGATAGTTGTGTGCGATAGAGCTCTGATCTAAATGAAAGAGAAACAGACAGTACCAGATTATCACATTTCGAGTTTCGCCGACGTCAATTCCTAACGCCGACAGCGTGCCTGGACAGGCTTGCGATTCTCGCCGGCGGAGAACAAGGAGAAGGTAGGTGAGAATCACATCGCGCCGCCATAAATAGGGTTGTATGCCATCCTCTACACACGTTCGAGAGACGTTTGCAACTGGCAGCTCAAGGGAATTCAAGCAATCCAGATGTCCAGAAGACGGTGTGCATGTACTGCGAGCGCATTCAAGAGTGTCGCTCGTGCATGTGAAAGTTTGCAAGCCCGCTATGTATGAGAGATGAGCCAAGCTGCAGTTCTGGACTTCGAAGCTGTCTTAACATTCTGCGTTTCGAGCAGAACTAGGAGATTGGGTTCTGGCCATGGGAATGACAGGACAGGCCGTTGCCAAGCTGAGTAAACCGGCGACAGTCTCTACGAAGTTGAAATGCTGCTTCGTTCCGGCCTTGTGCGCGTTCCGTATCGATTTGCAAGTGAAGCTGGATTTGCGCATTGGGCTTCACAGCTTGGGCGGACAGCAGATTAGCACCTATGCGTATACCGCAGCCTGCATGACGAGATAGGAAGTATGCGGCAGCGGAAAATTGCAGCCTCGTCATCTGATATAGCTTGATCAATGCGAGCTAGGAGAATTGAGCGAATACTTTGATGCGGCATTCCGACAAGACAACTTCGCTCATCGCTGAATGTGCGAGCCAGACTTGTCAATGTCGTCGCTTGCGAAAGCCAGCAGAACTCCACAAGATGGTGAAAGGGCAAGCAGGAAGCGACCTCTCAAGCAGCGATCAAAGCGTGTATTCGAAGTAGCGGGTTGCGTACACAGTACTGTTCTAGCCTCACTTATTCAGATTAACTGCGTTGTCGACATAAGCTTTGATGTGAGAAAGGGAGTGCTACATCTAATACGTGTGTTTCTCCATGGTATCGAAGAGGTTGCCTGCTTTAGGTTGCCATCCTGTAACTTCCTTAGTCTTGGCTGCTTTGATGGGCTTGCCTAGGATGATGACATTTCCTACGAACCCAAAGTGAGCTCCTGCATCCTCAGCCTTAATACTCTGAGTTGGCAGGTTCATCTTCTTTCCGATAAACTCTGTGATATCCTTGGTTGGAATAGACTCCTGCTTGACAGCATGTAATGCTGTACCGGCTTCTCCCTTTGTCAAGGCCAACACGAGGAGATCTGCGACATCATCGACGTGGGTCGCCTGCCATACTGTAGATCCATCGTTGACGTAGGCAGCAAAGCCAGATTTGCGTGCTGCGTCGATCTGCTGGCTAATGAATGGATGTACGCGGTCGTGATTGTGAACGACAGGAGGGAGACGGACTCGGATGGAGCGGACACCCTGCTGGGCAAAGTCGCGGACGAGGTATTCAGAGAGGTAGCGAGGCATGAAGGGGTTCTGGTGAAGCTCAGAGTTTTCGTCTGAACTGGACAAGCCAAGCGTGCCAGAGGTGTAGATAAAAGTCTTGTTCTTGCCAGACTGCGCGAGACCGTCTCCCATCGCTTGAATAGCATTACGATCGGCTTCGCAAGCTGCCTTGGGTCCCTCAGCCGAGGTGAAGGCTATTTCGTGATCGAAAGCAGCGTGGATGACAGCGTCCGATTTGGAAGCAGCTTCACGAAGCGCATCCAAGGATCTGGTGTCGCCTCGAACAGTCTCTATCGCGCCAAGCTCGCGGAGTTTGGCTTCCGACGCGTCTGAGCGGGCTAGAGCAGAGACTTGATGGCCGGCAGCGACGAGCTTGGGAATGGTAGCTGAGCCAACGAGGCCAGTTCCGCCTGTAAGTCGGGAGAGCAAAATTAGCTTGTGACTAGGTACTCTCGACTGTGATATCCAAGCTTACCAGTGATGAATACGCGCATGTCTCTTGGATCTGAAGGGATTTGGAATTACGAAGGTGTGGGAGGTGTTTTGAAAATGAACTGAAGGAGAGGAAGGAAGAGAGGCGACCAAGTATTGTGAATTTATATCTCTTGCCAGTTCCTCATGTACACGGCGTTAGCAATCTTGCCCCGACCGACTGCCCGATCAATGAGGATTCTAAATTTAGCGACCTTACCAAAGGGTTGCTTGCCGTGCTGCTTCGTCAGTGGTCAGCAGCGAGTGAGGAGAGTACAGTCACGATGTTGCATGTTGGCATGTCACGGCACTCTTCCTGCGCCAGCTGCTTAGGAATGGTCTGCTTAGCGAGACTGTCATGCCGGCGCGCCGAACGTTGTAGGTTGTAATCCTTTTGGGAGACTTGATTCAACAGCGGCACTAGAGCTAACAGTCATCAGAGTATATGTGTAGTAGGCGAGGGTTGCCATCCCTGCCATGCGATTGTAGATTGGCTGGAATTTGGGACAATTAGGACGACAAGCGCATTGTCAGCGAGATGTGCTTACAAAGAGCAGAGCAATGGGTGTTATTTTGAACGACAACAGCTGATGGCCTAATGTATGGGACAACTTATGAACTGCCTTGCATCCCGCTGAGACCAGGCAAGCCCACTGCGAACGGGTTGGCAGGACCAGCAGGAACGTTTGCACCAGGCTCTTGGTTTGCCTGAGCATTGATCTCGGCCCATTTGGGGCATTTTCGATTCGTCTTCATGTGTCCGATCTGACCACAATTTCCGCATTTTCGCTAACGAAGGAGAAGATTCAGTCACTATGCGATGCTTCAGGCATCTAATCGAACGTACTGTTGTCTCCGGCTTGATCTTCTTTCCTCCCGGCAGGAAGACGTCGCCAGTGACACCCATCTTTGCATTCTTGCGCTGCAGACGACGTTCCTGGTTCTTCCGCAGCTTCTCCAGTTGTTCGGCGAGCCTACGATCGGAAGCATCAGCGTCATGATCTCTGACAGTGATAGTTAGCACACACTTCTTGCGGACAATCTTATCCTTTTCTGGATCACCAGTAAGCTGAAGCGATTCAGGTTCTTGATCTTCACCATCATCGTGAAGCAGCTTCTGTCGAAGATAACCCTTGATGACACCCTGATCTCGAACAATCTCGGAGCGCCATATTCCGTTGTACTTCAATAACATTCCCAAGTCAGCAGGCATCGTAAGAAAGTGAAAACATATCATACCTGTCTTCTGATGCGCAAGATCTTGGGGGGCCCTTTCGGTAAGCCATCTGCACCTGGAGAAGCACTTCTACTAAAGCCGGGTGACATGCCTTCTCCTGGTGTGAAGGGTGTGGCGGCAGGCGTATTTGACGTAAGCTCCATCTTGTTCTCTTCTTGTCTCCAGCGAATCTCGTCTTCTTCCGTGACCATCGGCTCATAAGGACTACTGAGGGAATCATACTGTGATCTCCAAATCCTCGTGATTTCCTCTCGGTAGATCTGCTGTTGTTCAGCTACATTGTATCGGTGTGCAGATTTCGGTCGGGCATCTATCTCAGCTTGACGATCTTCCTTTCTCTCGCCAGCCCGAAGGAAGATATCCTTCATAGAGACTCGAAGGAAACTGAAGCCTTCTCCTCGGCATGATGGATCGCCTTCTCCATGTAGCTTGAGCATTGCCTTGTTCTGCGTAGCATTGAGGAAGTTCTTTGTTGTGAACCAGGGTGCGAGCTGTTGCCTGACATCTAGCGTACTCTCCTCGTTGTCTTTGCCTTTGTCTTCGTCCACTGTCGCGCTGAAACCAGCATCGAGCAAGTTCCGTTGCCCGACTTGCGTACTTTCCGCGAGCACAATCTGTTCCGGCGTGATAAGCTTGAACAGCTCATCTTCTTCCGGCATTTTGCCTGCCTTGATCTTCCAGAACCCCTGATCTTCTCCTGCTCTGTTGTACTCCATGAACTCCTTCAAACGCTGACGCATTTGCATCTCAGTCTGGTCTGGGAAATACTTCAGAAGTTGGCCGATCTTAACTCTCCGCTTGGGATTCTTGCTGACTAGCTTGTAAGTTATGCTTTGTAGACGATGTTTGGCAGTAGCAGTAAGTTTGCGGGATTGCGGACCAGGTACATCCGTGAAAGGGTATGTTTGCCCAACAACGAAGATGTGCTTGATGTCCCGGACGTAGAATTTGGTTTCGCCGTTTGCAGTGGTTCTAATATACCTTGTTAGGTATACACTGACTGGAAAGATAGGCTGAACTCACTTAATCACCAGGAAATCTGTCGTATATGCATCGTGGCGGAAGAGAGGCGCTCGAACGAGGTTGTTGTACAGGGCCGGTATCATCTGCCCAGGCTCGACTTGTCCAAATCTTAGGAAGGGAGACTCATCCGAAGGATCCAGGAGGAAGGGCTCGACCATTTCCGTCTTGGGGACATACGAGTCTGCGACATCTGTCTTTCTATAATAGTTGACTATGATACTTCCCCTACCAGGATTAGGTAGAATGGGCGGGTGTTCTTCGCTATACTCTAATAGTACGAAACCGCCAGTATCGCGTAAGCTGAGATCGCCAAAGGTACGGAAAGCCTCGGCGCCGACAGAGTCTTTCTTGAGCTTGCGCCCAGTCTTGTCCTTCTTCCTCTTTGCCGAGCGGACCTTTGAGAAGGCCAGAGGACTACTGGTAGGGAACTGAATAGGCATACGGTATAAAGATCGTAACCCGGCTTTCGCCAGTCGCGGTTTGGTACTACACGAAAGAAACGGTCAGCAAAGCGGGAGTCGACTTACTCCAAGTTGCTTACCCAAGGGAACTGCAGCTTCATCGCTGGATATGCATGCTGCACCTCGAGATGCCCGAAAGTCTGTCTGACTGTCTTCTTCTGCTCTCTTCTGACTTCATAGAGCTTGTCATTAGAAAGCTTCATGGATTCGGCTGTCGTGCGCTTGATGACTATTCGAGCTGCTTCAGGCGGAGGCCGCCTATCTTCTACCGAAGCCGGGCCAGAGGGATCGTTAAGCGTGAGCTGCAGCTTCGTAAAGTCTTTAAAGGGCGTCTTCTCGCTCCATATGATGCCTTTTGTCCATTCTCCAGACTCGATATCTGGATTTTGAAACTCAAAGCGAACGGACTTCTTCGTATGCGGATCGTAATTCTCATCAGCAAAGGCGTGACCATTAGGCACTTTGTACGCCTGAGCATCCCAAACAATGCCGTTCTCCCAGTCTTCAAAGGCGATTGTGTCTCTTTCGTCCGCTGTGTTAGTCGGTATCTTCCAGCCCGTTCCGTTGGCCGTCTATGGAGAGCATCAGCATATGCGGGCACCTTGCAGTCTCAAGACGCACTTCTACCAACTTGCGGAAGGCAAGATCTACATCCTCTCCCTCATCTTCCGACCCACCTTCCGCTTGCTCGCGCAGAGCTTCCAGCAGGTATTGAGCTACAGCCGAAGACCTGTCATACGCCTCGTGCGATCTGAAGTCCCTTGAGGAAGGAGCAACCGAATAGCTTGAAGCTTGAGGTAACGGATATAGTTCGTTCAGCGGGTCCATCATTCTTTGACGTTTCCTTGGCCGGGTAGTGAAGAGTTCGGTGAAATTGAGTACCTTGTCTGGGCTGAAGGAAGGGTAGATTGTAGTCACATCCATGAGCGGAGGTGGAAGCATCATGGGAAAGTTGAGAGCTTGAGTYTCCTGCTGTTGCTGCATTCGAGCGTAGCTCTGCGCGAAAAGAGCTTGCTGCTGGGCGTATTCGCCRTCATCCAGRTCYACCTCCTCCTGCTTGATCTGCAGGATCTCGTCTGCATCTGGTATACTGAAWGGCARAGCSAGSCCTGTATCGAAGTGCATGCCCTGCTGTGGCACCGAGCTGCCGGCAGGACCAGCATCATCATCGTCTTCGTCAAAGTCATCGTCTTCGCCTCTCAGTGTAGTTCTTGTATTGAACCCCGACGCGGTAGCAGCTGGCCGTGCTGTCTTGCGATAGTCCTCATCGTCCAGCTCTTTGTCGATTTCGTCCTCCCAGTCATCTCCAGCATCTGCAAACCCTCTACCGCCTCGAGGGAGTGTTCCAGTGAAGGTTAATGGATCCGGCCCTCCTGCGTCGTCGTCTGAGAACCGCTCATTGTAGATCTGGCTGGCGTCGACTCCGCTGATTTCCCATATTTTACTGGTCAAGTGGACGGATAGTGAATCGCAGTGTTGTACTGCTGGACGAGGGAGGCCAAGGAGTCAAGGAGAAGCCTCAGTATTCGAGCAGAAGATCGCACGTCTGTTCGTAACATAAACAGTCGCATCAACATCAGCCAACTGCTTTCTGCCCAGATCAAGACATCTGATAGGATAAATTCACAATGCGAGCAAGGCCTTGCGACTGTTATCAGGCGTCGTCGAGTTCGTCATTGCTTCAAGTTCTGCCTGGACACCTGGAAGAGAGAGGAAAACGTCCTTCTGAAGACAGAAGAACAGGAGGAGGTGGAAGACTCGCGGTCAGCATCACTGCGTTGAGCGCCATCGTGCGGGTCAGTCAGTAAGTGGTATGAAAGGTGACTGACGAACCAAGGACTGTCATCCGCAACGTGATTTGCTCTCTAAACAACTTTGAGCGCATCGGGTGCTGTTCTAATCTGTATTATGCTGCATACACGTACTGAAACACGCAGTAACTACTGTATACTCAGTCTTATGAGAACCATGTCTCACCGGTCTGCGCTTCCGGCTATCAAGTATCATTTGCGACTTGTAAGTAGCGCCTGCTATGCCGTAATGGTATCTTGTCATGTATCTGACTCTGCTATACTATGAAGCCGGTCCATATCAACTGATATTGACGCGACTTTCGCTTCTTCGCATCACGCCAATTTGTGCATGGGAGGAACCGGAACTTGACACTTGACAAGACAGACTCCTCTGAAGCTACCATGTCCTCTGATGCTCTCGTACATGCGGTCTCTGGCGCTGCCGGCGGCATGGTCGCAATGTCCTCTACCACATCCGGCTCTTCTGGCTTCATCCTCGACTGACGCGCATCTGCTGCAGGACTGTCACGTACCCTCTTGTTAGCATCTCGACAAGAGCGCAAGTCGAGGCCAAGAAGCCGGAACATGCGAACGAAGGCACAATCGGAGCTCTCAAACGCATTATCGCGACGGAAGGCGTTTCGGGACTCTTTGCTGGCTTGGAGTCAAGCTTGCTAGGCATAGGCGTGACCAACGGAATCTTCTAGTACGTCCAAGATCTGCTTTGTCAAAGTAATGCCAAACCAGCTCTGACCAATGTCTCCCCAGCCTGGCCTTCGAAGAAAGCAGAGCACTTGTCTTGCGAAGGAAGGTCGCTCGTGGAGACCTTTCGAAGACGTTGTCTACCCTGGAGAGTATGGGCGCCAGCTTTGTCGCCGGATGCATTACCTCGATCGTTACGAATCCAATGTGCGTATCTTCACTTTGCATCCCTACAAATGAGTATTCACACATTGCCTTGGGTAGCTGGGTCGTCAACACTCGCCAAACTGTACAAGCTTCGCTCGATGACGCGAATGCCGATGGCACGGTACAGACAAAGCGCGATCCCAAGACCGGCGAGAAGGTAATCGTGCGGAAGCTAGGCTTCTTGCAAACAATCATGAAGATCTACAAGAAAGACGGTCTACTGGCCTTCTTTCGAGGTTTGGGACCAGCTTTGATACTGGTCATCAACCCGATCATCGCATATACTTCCTTCGAGCAGCTCAAGAACCTCATTATCGCCCGAAGATCGACAGCTGCCGCACGTCTACCTACTGGAACACAGAGCATAACCTCGAAACCAGTCGTACTGCCTTTGTCAGATCTGGACAACTTCTTCTTAGCTGCTCTCTGCAAGCTTCTGGCGACTGGAGTGACGTACCCGTATCTCGTGGTCAAGGTAGACATATTATGCACGCTCTGTTAGCTCAACGCTGATGTCTGTCTGCAGTCACGCATGCAAGCCGGAGCGACTAGAGGTAGAAAATATAACAACGCTTTACACGGCCTTTCCACCATCATATCGGAAGAAGGTATGTTGACCGCGCTGCGAAAATGATCAAAGGTCTAATCGGTTTCCAGGTGTCGGAGCACTATATCGAGGCATCACTTCAAAGCTTGTCCAGTCAGTACTGACAGCAGCTTTCCTCTTTGCCAGCAAGGTTAGTTCATAAACGCGCTAAGAGCACCGACTACCCGAGAATCTGATTGTCCACCGTGGTTGTACAGGAGCGCATCTATCTATTGACAAAGGAGGCTATTCGCAAGACGGTCAAAGCCGTACCGAAAGCTTGAAAGCATATGTTTACGTACTGCACAACATTCCCTATCCATATAGCACCTGGTTCTGTCTTCGCCAAGTTGTATTCTTTCCTCTTGACGCGTCGGGCAGCGCGACCATCTGTTTCTGACCCTCACCATTCTTCGGCATCTAGAAGGCAGCCACATCAGCTTCTCCAGGTTCATTTGAATTCCGGGTCAGCGTTTCCCCGTCCTGCTAGCTTCTTCAAACTATGCTAGATAGGCGGCTAAAGGCAGGTTGTCCGCTTCTATCGCTCTTCATCGTCCCGTCCGACGTGGACCTTGAACTCAAGCGAGGGCGTGGAAGCTTCTCCATTGCTGTGATGGATGACAAGTTCAGCCTCAGATCTGCCAATACCTTTTAATCTCCCTTACATCTTCCACGATTCGTTTCGTTGATACGTCTGACACGCTCTCTATGCTCGCGCTCCCACTCTGCAATACCTTGTGCTCCAAGCCATAGGTCGCCATTGAGGTCAAGCGAAGCTGCCTGTCGAAGTCTGGCACTCTCCCTGCTGGCTGTGCGAGAATGATATCTGCTATGACCGGGGCTTGTCGAAGGGCTATTGAAGGGACTAGCACGTGAGCTACCATCGTTTTGATAGTCACTATGTATCGACTGTGTGACTCCTTGCGTTGGCGCTTGGCTGAGGTCTGGTAGATCGCTTAGCCTCTGCGTGGGTTGCGGGAACTCGGCTTCTTGTAGGACTGATAGAGAGGGACGCCGTGATTGAGGTGCAGATGAGCTAGCTGTGACAGGAGATTCGTCATCGTAGTATTCGCAAGTTGCCGACAGATGAGAAGAATGCATATTGGTTGCGATTGATGCATTTGTGAGGTGCGAAGATGGGTAAGAAGATGCATTGCGAATCAAGTCAGTGACTGAATCCCTGTTTCGGTGTTCTCGCGCGGTGACGAAAGAGTCGGAGGTCTGGGAGGTTGAGCCCCCTTGGCTCTTTTGCCTCGAGGTTGACGCAGCAGAGGTGCTGGCAGGTATCGATAGCGTTGACATTGATGGAACAGTAGATGCCATGGCTACAGAACAAGTCCATTAGACGAGTCTGGCCGAGCTATGAAGAGTTGAGGGAGATTGTAACGAGACGAGGGGGGAGCAACTTACATTGCGACTCTTGACTGTCAGAGAGCAAGGTGTCTTCGCTGTCCTTCCTCCTATGCGGAACACGACGATGGTCTCGATGCCGAGTTTGCGGAGAAGCTTTGGCTACTTTGACGAGTTCGAGCACGCGGCCATCTTCAATGAGGCGTATGGCTGAGATACCGAGGTACCTAGGATCGGTGTAGCATATTAGCGAGGTCGAGCTTTATGGCAATTCAAGAAGACTTTACAGCAGTCGAGGCACTCCATCAACGCGTTCGCGGATGGCTAGGCGATAATCTGAGATCTCTGGGCCTAGATCATAGTGCGCAAGTGACTCGCTAATCAGCGAAGGAGGTGTCCGTAGTCCT
This sequence comes from Erythrobasidium yunnanense, assembly GCA_001600175.1. Classification (NCBI taxonomy): domain Eukaryota; kingdom Fungi; phylum Basidiomycota; class Cystobasidiomycetes; order Erythrobasidiales; family Erythrobasidiaceae; genus Erythrobasidium; species Erythrobasidium yunnanense. Next base: position 1,402,315 of record BCJC01000001.1, read on the forward strand.
CGCTATGGGCAACCATGGACAGTCAGTTTGGTGGAGGTACGGCGCATGGTGAATGTGCAGCTTACACCGTGCGGATCCCAAGCATCTAGCAGCAGTAATTCATCCTTCCATCTGACCAGAATCGTTTGGGGTGGATAAAGAGGTTGCACAGCTGGGTCACTGAAGATTGACGGATCTGGCTCGTTGGGATTTGTAGTCATGCTGGGCGCATATAGTGGTCGTAAGTCACGTATGAAGGAGTGTGAGAGAGAGTAAGAAGCTGCGTGGATGCGAGAGGCAGAGATTGCGACTCGACTGAAAAGCCGATACGAGCGGAAAGGGCTGAAGTCACTGGAACTGGAGGGAGGACACCCTTCTCTCAAACTCTCTCTGTCGTCTCAACAGAGTTTGCACAAGCAGACGCCTCACTACTACGTTAAGGACTACTGTACCTTCGGCCAGCTGTGCAGTCCAGCAGGATTTTCGTGATCGATGCTTGTCGGACGGTCAAACAGCCAGACCTGTCACCGATGATCTTCTAGCCGTTGACGTGAGCACTGAGCGTGACTAGGTGAGGGATCATACAGGCGGAAGTGTGCTGAGGAACGAGAGTAAGACCAGCTTCAAAGCTCTCCGACAGCGGCTGGGTGACCACGCGCGGTGAGCACTTAGATGCAGGCGCACGACGAAACAAAACGCTGGTGTAGGCATCAGTGGAGGTAGCTTACGCGAAAGGGATGCGTCCGATTTGCCTGAAGGACAAGGGAAATATCGAGCTCGACTTCCGCAAGACCACGCAACGGAGGGATGCACACCTCTTGATGTTCTGCGTATCTCGTAGTCTGACTCTTCGGCGCTGTTTCGACTCTCCAACACCCGAAGCCTGTTCATTCCGCTGCCAAAACATGCATGGACATCTGAACCAAGCGGCAGGCAGACGGTGATGGACAACGTCGTAAGCAGATTGTCGCTGCGAAAGTGGGCGCCTTTGACGATGCTTCCTACGACCTGGAAAGATCCAACATTTGCGGCTGGCTTTGCGCACGAAAGACTGGCGCAAGGAAGTCAAGCATGCTGCAAAGGCGGCAGCGCGAATGGCGCCCTTGCTGACAGCTATCATAGCACCACTGAGCACAGTGCGCTGATCCTTATACCGCTCAACCTGTCCAATTGTCTTCCCGCTGACCCATGTCATGCATCATTTCGACAGCTATTAGACGTGAGTAGGCTGGCTCTCTGATATTTTGTGGACTTGCTGGAGTTCCCTAACTCCTTTCTATGCTGCTTTTCGGAACCTCATATTCAAAACTGTTTATAGATTCCCGGACTTTCGCAAAGATGGTATACTCTCAATGGGACACCTGTACCCGATCCACCTGCAAACTTGGCACTCTCAGCTGTTGGGCTTGCTGCGAACCTCTTAGCAAATGCCCTCCTCATCTTCCGGTTCTCCTCACGAGAGAAGTGGTGGAAAACCGCTATGATGTCCTCCACCGTAGCATGGAATGTCAAGAGCATCATAGCTATCGTCAATCTCGGTTTATATGGTGCTGGCTCGCGCAATAGACCCGGATACGAATACTCAGATGGCTTCTGGTGTGCTGTGTTTTCGTGCTTGATCGCGGGTTTCATTTCTGTGTTCCTCCTCTTCTCGGCTGTGCTGCTGGATGAAGAGCATACACAAGATACAGATGACATACGTGTCCAGGCCCGGCATTTCCTGATGACGGAGTTGGCCTTCTTCCTCTTTTTGGCACTGGAGGCTCTGATTATAAGCAAGCTGGAACAGTGGAGTTTCTTTACCGGAGTATATTTCGCGATGGTGACAGGTGCGCCTAACATAGTGATGTGATTCCCCGCCTTTCTGACCATTAGGAGAACCTTGGCGACTCCTTCTTCTGTCTTGCTGTGAAATCGAAATCAACCTACCATGCAGCTACAACGGTTGGCTTCGGAAGCGATTATGCACCTACGACGGTGGCGTCCAAGATTCTCGTTTTCCCTTGCGCAGTCATTACAATTGCAGGGCTCGCCGCACAGGTCTCCGCTCTGCTAGACTTCTTCTCCTCCCGCGCTCAAGCTCGGAAACGACGATGGCGGGCGCGCTATGAAGCAATGAAAACACAGGGCGACGAGCTGCCCACCGATGAGCTGGTGGTAGAGATGCAGTACCTGGACAAGCTCATTAAGGAAGAGGACAGGCTGTCACGCATGTATGACCTCATCGGTTCCTCGCTTATCTTTACTGTATTCTGGATTGTTGGCGCCGTCATCTTTGCGCATCTGGAGAGTTGGACCGTCGGCAATGGCTTATATTTCTGCTATGGTGAGTATTCGCGCTATCACTATGTAAAGACGCTTCGCTGATGTTAGGTCTCTTTGTATAGTCTTCTTCCTGTGAGTGAGCAATTCAAGAGGATTGGCTCGGTAAAGCTGAGAATGCGATACTGGCTTGCTACAGCACTATCGGCTACGGCGACTTCTGTAAGACCAAGTATCGCAGCGCTTTTGGATATCCGTCACCTGACGCCGTGCTTCTGCAGACCCGCATACCAGCTGTGGCCGAGTATTCTGGGTGGTTTATGCTTTAGGAGCAGTCCCTATCGTGGCGTCCTTCGTGGTCCAGACAATCAGCGGCATCATGTCGGCCATACAACAGAAGCGCCTTCAACAAGCGAGAGTCAAACGAGGCATTGAACTGAAGCTTGAGAGGACGACGACTATTCCCGTCTCCAAATCGGAAAAACGCGACCCTGTAGCTCAAGAAGAATTGGGAGAGGATGGTGAGGCAGAGGAGATCAGCCCCTTCGTCTCGCATAACGATCTAGTCGTTCGTTGGCACGAACATCACCGAGTGCCTCGAGGAAAGCAGTCTATCCCAGGCGACGATGGTGGCTCCCTCCAGCCGGGACAGTCAGATAGCTCGACAGACCAAGACGAGAGTCCAGAGGGCACTATAGCGCTCAATGATCTCAAGGAGAAAAGCGAAAGCGAGCGCCTACGTATTGCAAGGTCTATCAACAATTCAGAAGATCAGGGTCCAACGGGCAAGGTGTCATTCGCAGACAACACAGAAGGCCAGAGCTCGATGGATAAAGAAGTTTACATTCTGCCACACAGACGGAGCGCTGCGCTCCAGCAAATTGGCGGTGATTCAGAAGCGAGTGAGACCATCGAGCAGATGATGACCATGCTCGACGAGCTCGTCATGCACTCCTGTAAGCGCTTGCTTACTCATTACGGCAACAAGTCTGACAGGGTTGGTTGTGTAACAGTAAACATGGAGAGAGTCGCGCGGAGGTTGATGATAGCCAAGCTCCCGTCGGGCTCAAAGGGACGCCTCCTTCTTCAGGCCGATGCCAATTTGATGCAGAGAGCTGTAGACTTTTATCGCAGCGAAGATGCCGAAGCCGAGGTCACTTCAAGGAATCAGACTGACCCTGGGAGCGATGGAAGCGACCTTGAACAAATACAGTACGTCCCGATGTAATTTCTAATGCTACCGTGCTAATCTCTTCAAAAGCCTATATCGCGAGTCCTTCGCCAGGATACTCGTCGCTTCGACAAGACTGAAACGGCTGGAAGGTCGGGAACAGCTCAAGTTCGAGCGAAGAAGAGGTCTCCCATACAAGTGTGGCTACCCGGTCAAAGGAGACGATGAAGCTACGACTTAATATGTATCATACTATCTACAGTCAATACACGCTGTCCTATCGGTCATTTGTTGTTGTTTAGAAGTCGTGAGTGCACGTCATGACCGGACTTCGGCCTCTTGAACCAGTCTCAACTCGCAGCATAACCCGTTTCGACACCTTCACTCTCTCACTGCTCTCACCCTGGACATACTTAGCTTGACAGGAGCTGTCAGACAGCTGTTGACAGCTTCCCTCATGCTTGGATAGGGGCTTCTGAGAAGATTCTCCTACAAACGGCCGAGCAATGCAGACGGTGCTGGAACATCACAGGCCTGCATACATCAGATACTGACTGGCTTCACAGACTAAAGTCCTTGTCCGGCACGCTCAGTATCGCTGGAAACAACGAAGCAGTGCGGTGCAGAATGGCAGAAGCTTGGTCAAAAAGCTCGCCAACGGAGCACCTCTGTTTGCTGCTATAGTAGCACCACTGGCTACTCTATATTCTGTATGAAACCTCTTAATAAGCGCCATGGAGGGCATCCTAACCTCTATCTTCATTCGCATTCAACAAGATTCCTGCCCTCACTATGGACTGGTATAGCCTCGATAAGATCTCTGTTCCCGATCCGGCTGCAAGCTCTGTTCTATCAGCTATCGCTCTGGCGTTTGAGCTCTCTGGCAATATTCTTCTGTTTTTCCGCTTTAGCAAGAATCACAAGCTTCGAAAGAGAGCTGCACCTACCTCGACAATCTGCTACTGCCTTACGACTGTCGTTGGGGTGGTCAATATGTCCATCTTTGGGGCGTATCGACGCGATACATCAGCATATGAGTATAGGGATGGCTTTTTCTGCTCAGTATTCAATACAATGCTGTCCGGCATGATTGCGATCAGTCTGATCTATCAATTGGCCTATTCAGCCATCGTTCCCACGGAAGAGGATGATCATACTGGCGCCAATTCCATCGAGACTCGTCTGCAAGCCAGACACTTTCTAATCACTGAAGGTGTATTCTTCATCACTCTTGCCTTGGAAGCGCTGATCTTATCCCGATGCGAGGGTGCGTGGCATTATTGCGTCTCTCTCGCGCGCTTTAAGACACGCTAACACTGCCTCCGAAGAGACTTGGTCCTTTTTCGATGCAGTGTACTTTGGACTGGTCGTTGGTGAGCAGAAAGCAGCGGACACCCGTACTGTCACTCACTGCTGCCTTTTTTCAATCCAGCTACAACCTGCGGCTTCGGGGCAGACTTTGCACCGCGCAAAGCGTCCTCCAGGTACCTCATATCGTATATCGCGACAGAGATGAGAACGATCTGCTGACTTTATAGCTACCAGAGTCCTACTGTTCCCTTTCGCGATTATCACAATATCCGGATTGGCGGTCATGATATCGACAATTGTCAAATACACTACCTCAAGTACCGAGACACGGAAATCTCGATGGAAGGCAATTTACCTCGAACTCGAGAGGAAGTTTTCAGAGGACGGCAGGCCAGCAGACGAATTGCTTGCAGAGGTCAAATTTCTTGAGAAGGCAAACCGGCAAGAGAAGTCATTATCGAGGCTATATGACCTGCTGCTATCTATGTTTGTCTTCGCTATCTTTTGGTAAGGTGAATAAGTGGTTTCAGAGTTCCGTCTCGCTGAACTGAACGAATGTCAGGGGCATTGGCGCGTTGTGCTTCACAGCCGTTGAGCCGTGGACATATGGAGAATCACTATACTTCTGCTACATCTTCTTTCTTGTGAGTCACAACATCCAGACGGTGTCGGTTCCCGGAGTGAAGGTGCAGAGGATCATTTAGCTGAGCTTTCACAATGCGACAGACTATCGGACTAGGTGACTTCTGTACGCCAAGCCAATCGTGTCTGTGATATACATACGCCCTTCTGATATAAGTCTCGTTCGTCAGATCCCAGCACTCCGGCCGGACGCACTCTGTTCGTCTTCTACGCATTTGTAGCGATTCCAACAGTAGCATCCTTCTTCCTACAAGCCTTCTCGCAAGCCATCGAAGCTATGACAGATAAGCGAATGGAGAAGGAAAAGGCAAGAAAAGGTCTTAAGCCGAAAGTCGAGAAGGACACGACGATTGGCACGCATCACGAGAAGAGCGACCGCGAGCAGGCTGACGAGAATGCACAAGACCAACAAGATGAGTTTCGACCTTTCGTATCGCACGCGGAGCTAGTTGAGCGCTACCACAAGCAGTTCAGCCAAAAGACGATAGAGCTATCCTCGGGGAAGCTCAAGGATGCCATCAAGGACGAAGATCGGGATGGAAAGCAAGAGGAGCGCGTCTGCAGCGGTGGAGACGAGTCCACCGAAGACGACGCTCAGGCATCCGAAGAAGATGCAACCAGTGAGGACAAGACGGTCGCCGCACGAGAGGAGACGGATCCTATCGAAAAGAATACAGACGAGATTCTTGCGAAGGGTGCAAAAGCCGCCATCAAAGGCGACGAAGGCAATCCGGACTTGACTTCGGACGATCATCCCGATTTTGCGAAGGCTATGCTAGATGAGCTCTTGCTGCATTCTCGTGAGCTCATCATCGCGATTAGCTTGGTCTTAGCTGATAATATTCTTCTGACCAGTACATCTAGAGACCATCGCTCGCAAGATGATCATATCTAAACTGCCACCTGACTCCCAAGTGCGACTGGTCTTGCAGGCGGATAAGCACCTTATGCAACGGGCTATCCATTCGCATGAAGAAGGACAAGATGATGGTGCAGACAGTCAAATAGACTGCCGACTATCGGGGAAGAAGGAGAGTGACCTCGAGCAGATGCAGTAGGTCTTAGGGGCTAGCATCGAGAAGCCGGTCTTGCTGATGTTTTTACCGCATCCAGCATGTATAGAGAAAGTTTCGCGAGGATGTTGGTTTCGGCTACAAAACTGAAGAAACTCATGGGTAAAGAACAGCTGATCTTCGAGAGACGAAGGGGGCCGATCTACCAGAACGGACAACCTGTGCCGCCTGGTGAGTGAACATGTAGCCATATCTCCCATTGTAGCATAGTCATACACGAGTGCACAGGTCGTGGTTTCGTGATACTTTCATCGCTTCTTCAGCTCCCAACTTGATGCCGGAATGGATGAGGATGGCGTCCTTTCCAGTCTCACAGGCTTCGCGCTCGATGAGTTTCTGGGAGAATTCACTGGCGAACGAGGCATCAAGACATCTGGCCTGAGTTCGCTAGGTTTTGGAGGGAAAGCAAGCGGAGTCGACGCCAGCCAGATCTACAATGAGCGGTTCGCAGACGACGACGAAGGAGGGCCGGATCCATCAAGCTTCACTGGAGCACTTCCTCGAGGTGGTAGAGGGTTCGCAGATGCTGGCGAAGACTGGGAGGACGAAATCGACAAAGAGCTGGACGATGAGGACTATCGCAAGACAGCACGGCCAGCTGCTACCGCGTCGGGGTTCAATACAAGAACTACACTGAGAGGCGAAGACGATGACTTTGACGAAGACGATGATGATGCTGGTCCTGCCGGCAGCTCGGTGCCACAGCAGGGCATGCACTTCGATACAGGSCTSGCTYTGCCWTTCAGTATACCAGATGCAGACGAGATCCTGCAGATCAAGCAGGAGGAGGTRGAYCTGGATGAYGGCGAATACGCCCAGCAGCAAGCTCTTTTCGCGCAGAGCTACGCTCGAATGCAGCAACAGCAGGARACTCAAGCTCTCAACTTTCCCATGATGCTTCCACCTCCGCTCATGGATGTGACTACAATCTACCCTTCCTTCAGCCCAGACAAGGTACTCAATTTCACCGAACTCTTCACTACCCGGCCAAGGAAACGTCAAAGAATGATGGACCCGCTGAACGAACTATATCCGTTACCTCAAGCTTCAAGCTATTCGGTTGCTCCTTCCTCAAGGGACTTCAGATCGCACGAGGCGTATGACAGGTCTTCGGCTGTAGCTCAATACCTGCTGGAAGCTCTGCGCGAGCAAGCGGAAGGTGGGTCGGAAGATGAGGGAGAGGATGTAGATCTCGCCTTTCGAAAGCTGGTGGAGGTGCGACGTGTTTCTCTCTGTATTGGGGCAGCTGCTGATGCCTTTCTCACAGACGGCCAACGGGACAGGATGGAAGATACCGACCAACACAGCGGACGAGAGAGATACGATTGCTTTCGAAGACTGGGAAGACGGGATCGTTTGGGATGCTCAGGCGTACAAAGTGCCTAATGGTCACGCCTTTGCTGATGAGAATTACGATCCGCATACGAAGAAGTCCGTTCGCTTTGAGTTTCAAAATCCAGATATCGAGTCTGGAGAATGGACAAAAGGCATCATATGGAGCGAAAAGACGCCTTTCAAGGACTTCACAAAGCTACAGCTCACGCTGAACGATCCCTCTGGACCGGCATCTGTTGAAGACCGGCGGCCACCGCCTGAGGCAGCTCGCATAGTCATCAAGCGGACGACAGCAGATCCCCTCAATCTTTCCAACGACAAGCTGTACGAAGTCAGAAGAGAGCAGAAGAAGACTGTCAGACAGACTTTCGGGCATCTCGAAGTCCAACATGCATATCCAGCGATGAAGCTGCAATTCCCTTGGGTGAGACGACTGCAATTCGCGGACTACCGGTTTCGCTGACCGTCTCTCTGAACAGTACAAAACGCGACTGGCGAAGGCCGAATTACGATCTTTCCATCGCATGCCTATTCAGTTCCCTACCAATATTCCTCTCGCATTTTCAAAAGTCCGCTCAGCCAAAAAGAAGAAGGACAAGACCGGACGCAAGCTCAAGAAAGACTCCGTCGGAGCCGAAGCTTTCCGCACTTTTGGCGACCTCAGCTTACGCGATACTGGTGGCTTCGTTCTACTGGAATACAGCGAAGAACACCCACCTATTCTCCCCAATCCTGGTATGGGAAGTATCATCGTAAACTACTATAGGAAGACGGATGTAGCAGACTCGTATGTGCCAAAGACGGAGATAGGTGAACCTTTCCTCCTGGACCCATCAGACGAGTCTCCTTTCCTAAGATTCGGGCAAGTCGAGCCGGGGCAGATGATACCGGCTCTCTACAACAACCTCGTTCGAGCGCCTCTCTTCCGCCACGATGCATACACGACCGACTTCCTTGTGATCAAGTGCGTTCAGGATTCCCCATGAGCAGGACACAGCTGACTTGTTACGGTACAGAACAACTGCAAACGGAGAGACCAAGTTCTATGTCCGGGACATCAAGCATATCTTCGTTGTTGGCCAAACGTATCCTCTTACGGATGTACCTGGTCCACAGTCTCGAAAGCTTACTGCAACCGCAAAGCATCGTCTACAAAGCATCACCTACAAGCTAGTCAGCAAGAATCCCAGGCGGAGGGTCAAGATTGGGAAACTTCTGAAGTATTTCCCAGACCAGACTGAGATGCAAATGCGTCAGCGTTTGAAGGAGTTCATGGAGTACAACAGAGCAGGAGAAGATCAGGGGTTCTGGAAGATCAAGGCAGGCAAAATGCCGGAAGAAGATGAGCTCTTCAAGCTTATCACGCCGGAACAGATTGTGCTCGCGGAAAGTACGCAAGTCGGGCAACGGAACTTGCTCGATGCTGGTTTCAGCGCGACAGTGGACGAAGACAAAGGCAAAGACAACGAGGAGAGTACGCTAGATGTCAGGCAACAGCTCGCACCCTGGTTCACAACAAAGAACTTCCTCAATGCGACGCAAAACAAGGCAATGCTCAAGCTGCATGGCGAAGGTGATCCATCATGTCGAGGAGAAGGCTTCAGTTTCCTCAGAGTGTCTATGAAGGATATCTTCCTGCGGGCTGGCGAAAGGAAAGAAGACCGCCAGGCTGAAATCGATGCTCGACCGAAGTCTGCGCATCGATACAACGTAGCAGAACAACAGCAAATCTACCGAGAGGAGATTACAAGAATCTGGAGATCGCAGTACGATTCGCTCAGTAGTCCGTATGAGCCTATGGTTACGGAAGAAGATGAGATACGCTGGAGACAGGAGGAGAACAAGATGGAGCTTACGTCAAATACGCCTGCTGCCACACCATTCACGCCAGGAGAAGGCATGTCACCAGGCTTCAGCAGGAGTGCTTCTCCAGGTGCAGATGGCTTACCGAAAGGGCCTCCCAAGATTCTGCGCATCAGAAGACAGGTATGATATGTTTTCACCTGCTTACAAACCCTGCTGACTTGGGAATGTTATTGAAGTACAACGGAATATGGCGCTCCGAGATTGTTCGAGATCAGGGTGTCATCAAGGGTTATCTTCGACAGAAGCTGCTTCACGATGATGGTGAAGATCAAGAACCGGAGTCACTTCAGCTTACTGGAGATCCGGAGAAGGATAAGATTGTCCGCAAGAAGTGCGTACTGAGCACACATCCACCGACCATGAGACTGATGCTTTCGGTGATTTAGGCTCGCTGAGCAATTGGAAAAGCTGCGAAAGAACCAGGAGCGTCGTCTGCAACGCAAGAATGCAAAGATGGGTGTCACTGGCGATGTCTTCCTACCCGGAGGAAAAAAGATCAAGCCGGAAACTACGGTATGTTCGATTGGGTGCCGAAGTATCGCATAGTGACTGAACGTCATCCCTCGTCAGCGAAAATGCGGAAACTGTGGTCAGATAGGACACATGAAGACAAATCGCAAATGCCCCAAGTGGGCCGAATTCAACGCTCAGGCGAACCAAGAGCCTGGTGCAAACGTTCCTGCTGGCCCTGCAAATCCATTTGCAGTGGGATTGCCTGGTCTCAGCGGCATCCAAGCTGGAAGTCCTTAGAGTCTCCCATACTCCAGTCCCGCAAGATGTTGTTGTCCAAACCAAGAACCCTCTGTACTTTGTGCTATGCATGTGCATTTTCTGCTGACTATGTGCTTACAACTCAAAGAGCACCTTCCTATCTCCCCAGTCAGACTGCTCTCTGTGCACTTCAAGCGGACTATATGTATCATTGCACCAAGCTCTCTGGACACGACGCGGGGATAACACAGCCGAGTCTCGATGACGTGCGCTGGGATTGGCCAATACACCTGGACTTGACTTTCGATGAAGAGTGTTTCTATTCTATCCCTTATGTCGCGCGACGACTCTCCCTTCTACTAGCGCATCGCTGGCACTATGCGTATTGGTAAACAGGTAAGTTCTCCTTGTTTGAGCGTCAGCCGCCGAAGGCCAGTACTAATGCTTGTTGTTATCCTGTTCAGGCAAAGCTGAACCTGCTGCTCGTCTAATGTGGACGCAGCTGGTCAACAAGTACCCGCCCTGGCTTGCTCAGACGCGTCTGCAGTGCATGTCCATGAGCCTGCAGCAATGAGACGTAAGCAGAGTAGATAAACTTGCATGCTCTCGCCAATCGCCAAAGCGAAGGAGGCAGATGATCATCTGAATATCAGCCTCGCCCGGCCGTGTATGTAAGATTATGGGGACAGCCAGGATCCACGGTGGGCTCCCAGCGTAGCGTAATGTCCGTTTGCGGCCTGAGGCTGTTCAGGGAAGACGGTCGGGGCCACGTACATACAAGCCGGTCTTGACATGAGACTGGGTTGATACTTCGACGTCGTTCCTTACTACTGTACGCGCATTGAGGAGGCGCTTGTCAGCTTACGGTAAGTCCCGTCTGGATTTGTTCGTTGGGCTTTATCAATAACTCGATAATGTGCTGTCACTGCTGAGTTGCGGATTGGAGAGTCTAGCCCCTCACTCCCCATGCCAGCTCGGGATGGCTCGGAGAGGTAAGAGGAGCGACGGAGCTTCCTTCGGGTAACCTCGCAAGTCGATGAAAAGACGCAAAGTCTCCTCGTCTTCACTCTCACTTCCCCGCAAAAGAACATCGGGTCTGTGCTAAATTTAGTTATACTAGCATATTACTGTAGGTTTTTTTTTGACGCAGGACACAGAAGTTCTTGATGTCTCATCTCTCTCTTCTTGCTGCCCCTTCTTCCACCACTGTCATCTCCTCCCCTCTGCCTTTCCTTGCTTTGAAAAGGCGATCCACCCATTCACTTACAGTATGAATGGAATTATCGAACGTCTGCCTCGCCCGCTTTCGCGAAGCGAGCGAGAGGCCGAGCGCAATGGAAACACGCGTAATCCCCTCAAGCTGTTCGCCATGTTGACCCCTATGCAGCATGCTATGTTCTGGAGTGCCTGGTGAGCCGAGCTCTATCTGATTGCTCAGAAAGGTTAGACGAGGCTGACGACATACGCATACAGGCTCGCTTGGACTAGCGATGCCTTCGACTTGTAGGCAGCTGCAGATCCATTCCAGACTTTCGGTCGCGGGCTTACTCTATACTGTATATCAGCTTTGCTGTTTCCCTCACTGTCAATCGGCTTTCAGTTCAGTTCTTCGGAGCTGTCAATGCAGCCAATACCCACAAGATCACAACGTCCATCACTCTTACTTTACTATTTCGTAGGTCTCGGCGAATGCCACTTTAGAGGGAGGAGTAGCAAAAGCTGATAGCCGGTGACGCAGGATCCGTTGGTGCTTTGACTCTTGGAATTGCTAGTGACCGATACGGACGAAAGTGGCCACTCATCCTGAATCTGTCAGTGCCGCTTCTGTCACTTTGGCTGGAGGCTAAAACTGCAGCTGTTTATACACAGAGTATGCATCGTTGTCCTCCAAATCGGCACTTCATTCTGTCGCGACTTCAATAGCTTCTTGGCTGTACGATCCATCTTTGGTATCTTTATGGGCGGTATCTGGGGCGTAGCAGCCTCGAGTGCTCTAGAAAGCATACCTGCCGAAGCAAGAGGTCTGTTCTCCGGTATCCTGCAACAGGGTTATGCTGTGGGATACTTGTTCGCGGCCGTAGTCAATCTATACGGAGTACCTGCTATAGATCGCTGGGAGATGATGTTCTGGGTCGGAGGTGTGTGCTGCGGAACCGTCGCCTAACATCCAAGCAGAAGCTGAGCATTCTCACCCTTCCAGCCGGGCTTACTGCTGTGTAAGTAGCGTAGCATAGCTGAAGACGGCGTCAGACTGACATATCCTACAGTGCTGCGGTCATCCGTCTGCTTCTCCCCGAGTCTCAAATTTTCCTCCGCGCGCGAGCCGAAGCTCAAGCCAAGGGCGAGACTTCAAGTGGAGGTGCCTTCTTCAAGAACTTGGTCGAATCTATCAGACTTAACTGGCTGCGTTGGATATACGCCATTGTCCTCATGGCGTAAGGTCATTCTGCCGAAGTGCTTGAAATCATCACTAATTTTCTTTTGTGTAGCTTTTTCAACTTCTTCTCCCATGGTTCGCAAGATCTATACCCTACCTACCTGCAAAATGCGAAAGGCCTCACCCCTCACCTGTCTACAGTTGCTACCATCATCGGAAATTGCGGTACGCGCCCCCTTGCTGCCAACATATTGACTGGCGCTGAACGCAGCCTAATTGTCCATGCAGGTGCTATCGCGGGTGGTCTACTCACTGGTTACGTCTCTCAAATCCTGGGACGAAGATTCACCATCATTGTCTGCTGTCTTTTCACCGCTGTCATGATTCCGCTCTGGATCCTGCCTGGAAGCTTCGGACCTCTTGCAGCCGGCGCTTTCTTCGTCCAATTCGGTGTGCAGGGAGCCTGGGGTATCATACCTATCTACCTGAACGAGATCAGTCCTCCAGCGACTAGAGCCCTTTTTGCAGGCTTAGCTTATCAGCTTGGCAATGCTGCTTCTTCGGCCTCCTCCCAAAGTAAACAGATGCCTCTTGTGACCAGTCCCTCTAGCTGACCACATGTGATCTAGTTGAAGCGACCGCTGGAGAACATTGGCGTACAGTCGCTCGAGGCAAGAATGTGCCTGACTACGCAAAAATCATGGGACTTCGTGAGTGTGTATGTGCTATTGCTTTCACTCTGACTGACCTATCCTTCACTAGTCATCGGGGTTGTGGCTGCCGGCATAGTAAGTCAAGCTATTACTGCTTGCATCAATTGATGCTAACTCCCCTCTACAGATTCTCTGCATGCTGGTCGGACCGGAGAATAGGGCTTCCAGGTTCGAGGAGGCTAAGACTGCATCTCAAGCTGGTGCAGGAAGCGAGAAAGCCGCCAGCTACGGAAGTCCAGCTCGCGAAAGGGCAAACGATGAGGAGCACGGAGATTCCAGCGAGCTAAAGGAGATGGACGAGAGGATTGAGAGACCCTGAGCAGTTAGGCGCTAGTCGCGGTGGCATAATGACACATGGAGTGATGTGGCCGCTCGCTGTACAGGCTTTCTTTTCTTGCGAGAGACTGCTCGCCCTTTCAAGAATTCTCGGTTACCGTATCGTAGTCTAGAAGGCAAAAAGTTTGTACAGTATAGCCGCGGTGGACTCGCTCTGAAAGCACGCAAATTAGCGCGACAAGTCACGGTTGATGCGAATTAGCCAGTATATGGAGCTCTCACCTGTCTGCTTGTCGGCCTCCTCCATACCTTCCCTTGCTTGGCTCTTCACAACAGCCAGCAACCTGACCGACTTGTGCAGGAGCAACACGGTCGCATGTAGGTCTGAAATACGGGAGCGTGGCGGCTGGTATCGGTGGCCGCCGATCCCTATTCTGCACCTACAGCTACATGCGCGATATTTCAAGTCGAAATCACGCAAGTCGAAATCGCGCACAGTCTGCTCGATATCTCTGGAAGTCGCTACATCTACATGCGAATCTATGTGTCCGATAATTGTCTCTTCTCTAACACAACACTTATTAGACTGTGTGCTTTTTATCATCATCAGACTTGTGCTGGTCTACAGTCGCAAGGAGTTTAGCAACTGCATCGGCATGCAAATGCGTAAATACTCACCTTTATCCTCGTCCATATCTGGCATCATGATTTTCCTGCGAATCACAGCTCTGGCGTGCGTGACCATGACAAATAACCATATAGCGACCACAAGACAACTCATAACGCTTCCCACCCATTGGATGGCCTCACTCTCCAATTGTGTACCAATGTCGATAAGAGCTATCGTCAACCCTACGTTAGGAAAAACAAAAGCGTACCACACCAAATGGAATCGCATCCTATTGATACCCAGCAACGTAGCCACGAGTGCTTGGCAGAAGAACCAAAACCCGAGCGACCATATGAAGCTGGAAAGAAGAACGCAGCTTCAGCTGGCCGTGATGCAGGGAAACTGAAGACGACTCACATAGCACTGAAGAGAGCCATTGTCTGAACGATCAAAATCGAGCCCGGATGAGTTGCGAAATAGCCATAGTTTTCGGGAGCAGCCTTGGCCATTCCAATAAGTGCGAGACTGGTGAAGCTAGGTGGTCCAACCGCTATAAACATCCCTGGACGGAGGTTGGGAGCAGGTAGACCGAACTGCATGAGACGCTCTATATAGACCGCATACATGAGAAGGGATACCAGCCAGCCAAGACCCTGCATAGATACGCCTGCTATGATGATAGTCATGGCAGATGTAGCCGGTTGCGATGGAGAAATCACGCTAGCCATTGTTCCACATAGCATGGCGGGAAAGATGGGAAGGAGCCAGCTGGGCGTCATCGACTGAATTGTCAAGTGTTTGGGAGGTGCAGAGAAGAGGTAAGAGTACTGAGCTACCGCCAGGAGAAACGTGAGGGCGAGGTATATCCAGAAGCACACTTTGAGCGCATACACCAGCCACGCGCCCGTAGAGACAGTACCATATGCGTTAGCGGCGTTCAGGACGTCGACGATGCTGAGAAAGAAGGTCGCTATAAAGAGCCCTTCGGTGGGATGGGAGATGGCCTTGAGGAAGGTACCCTTGTATAGCGTGAAGCGAGCCAATATCGCTGCGGTGAAGCACACAAGGACGATGAGGTCGAAGATGAATACTATCTTGCCAATAATCCGTAGCCCGCTGAAGGTGTGAGGTTGACTGTTGAGGAGGGTTGCAATGCCGCCAGTAGACATTGTGCACGCGAACCATGCAAAAGTAAAGCTACATCTGGCATTCAGCTAGCAAACCCTTGATTCACGCGTTTTCAGCAGTACGTACTGCCGGAGTCGTTGCTTATATGAGAGCTCTTCCTTGCGATCGCTGTACTTATGTCCGTTCTGACGCGTAGGTCCGGCATCGCGAACGAACATCTGTGCATTGCTACTGCTGCTGGTGTTCATAGACTGCAGTATGTCGGCGTAGTGCTGTGGTACCGTCAGCGGCGGAACACGTAATTATGCATGTTCGTTTTTTGATGATGAAAAGTCAGCGTCAACGTTGGGTGGACACATTCTGGATATATCTGTGACATTGGGGATGTCTGATAGCGGATTGAACTGGGTTGAGCTATTTTCAAAGCGATTTAAGTGATAGATAGGCAGTGCTATGATAGGAAGATGGAGTGCCGGAGGAATACGGCTTGCACAGTCGGGAGCGTCTCGTCTTGCCTGCACCTTGATCATACGGGGTAGAGAAACAACGTGCTCAGCTAGAGCAGGTACTTAGCTCGCTCGAGGACCTCGCAGGGTAAACAAGTCATCAAGGGTAGCACCAATTGTCTATGTGTTGCAATCGTATATGGGTACACGGATTGTCTACTTTCCCTGCATTATCTGTGTCATTTGGGTACTGCAATCTATTCAAGACGATGCCTCATATTCAAGATTCTTGTAGACCGGCTGCCACATCTTGGAGCGTATAAACTCCATGACCTCATTCTCCTTTTTGCCTTTGATTGCATCCTCTCTGGCAGTCTCCTCCTTCAAGGCCTGCATGGCGACGGCAGTTGCTACCTTAGCCGAAACATCCCTGCTGAAAGAGGGCAGGATTGCTTTGGAGCTATCGCCTTCGCATACAGCTGGAGATAGCTCGGCAACGGCGTCGATGCCAGCAACAATCATGGCATCGTTGAGTCGAGAAGCTTTTGAGGCAATGACGCCAAGAGCAAGCCCTGGTCATATGGCAACTGGCATCAGCTCAAATCACATCACCGTGTATATCATGACGCTCACCAGGGTAGATTAGAGCATTATTGCATTCTGCAACCTTGTATTTGCCGCTGCCTGACTTCTTGTCGATGGGTGGGAATGGCGAGCCGGTAGCAAGGATCTGAAGAGCGTATAGAGTGCTCGGTCAGGTCCATACGATGCTGATACAGTCTGATGATGCTCACGGCCTTTCCGTTGGACCAACCATATGCATCCTTGGGATCGCACTCGGCTAGCTTTGTAGGATTCGATAGAGGTAGTATAACAGGGTGATCCGTGTTTTCAGCCATACTCTGGACAATCTCTTCCGTGAATGCGTTGTGTTGAGTAGAAACGCCAATGAGTACGGTCGGTTTGGCGTTCTTGACTACATCCGGAAGGCCAATTTTCGCATCCTTAGCGTCTCCGCCTTTGATATTCCACTTGGAGATCTCGGAGGAAGATCGAGCATAAGGTTTCTGGTTGTCTCGCATGGATGATAGACCCTCGTGAATGAGACCGTCTTTGTCGACCAGCCAGAACAACGAAGTCGCTTCTTCCTCGCTCATATGATTCGAAGACTGCCGACCACGTCAGTACCATTCCTTGTCTCTTCTTTGGGTACAGCGTACGTGGCGGATAGCAGTCCGTATCTGGCCTGCGATACCCAAGCCGGCTGTTCCAGCTGCAAGAATATACTTAGACTGACGCTTTGTCTCTGTATGTTTGTAAATGCTTACCTCCGTGTATTACAAACCTGTGGTCCGTAAGCTTTGTCTTTGTAACCTTGCTTGCTGCAAGTATAGAAGCTAATGCGACGGCAGCTGTGCCTTGGACATCTGGTGAGCGAGTAAAATCAGTCGAGAGATTTATGTCTTGAAGCCTAGCCCCTCGCTGACCGTCATTGAAGACACTCTGCTTTGGTCTGTACTTTTCAAGCAGCCTGAGGGCGTTGTTAGTACCTGTCATACGATCGGCAGCGTTAGCCTGTTGCCACTCACCTTATTGCAGAACGATGGGTATTGATTGCTTACCAAAATCCTCAAAGTGTAGCAAGGCATTAGGGAAGTGCATTTTGACCAGATTGGCAAACTTGTCGACGAAGCCATCGTAGTCTTCCCCTGTAACACGTTCATGTCGCCAGCCGATGTAAAGGTCGTCCTTCAGAAGGTCGGGATTGCCCGTGCCAGCGTCTAGCCCAACAGAGATTGTGCGAGCTGGGTCAACTGTAATGAGTTTCTCAGTCACTGGGATTCGTACTGAATGCCTAAATTTGTATCGGGATACATACCTCCAGCGATGAGTGTGTAAATGGCCGCCTTGGCAGTACTGATGGCTACGCCTCCTACGCCTTGATCTGTGATATAAGAACCCGATCGCAGTGTGTCAGTACGAACAGACCGTCGCTACGAGTCGAGAACACAGAACACTTACCCCCGATGCCGAGAATCTGCTCACCATCGCTGACGATGATCAGATCAATCTCCTCGTTCTTTCTTCCCTCTTCGTGAACGAAAGACAAGAGGTCTTCCTCCATTGTTTCTTTATTAGGGAAAGCGAGGAAGAGACCCTCTGGTCTACGGAATACTCGTGAGTAGTTGGCGATTGCGTCTCCTTCGCTGATAGATGTACACGCATCAGTCAGTGTGCTTCGGACTTGACTGTCCTCCAGTCGCGGCACACTCACGTTGGTGTGTAAACCACGGGCATAACCTCCTCGACATGTTCTGCCAGAACTGCAAAGTACAAAGTCTGGTTCTGATTTCGCAACGAGGTCAAGAAGGTGTTCTTTGCCAGGTTGTCAGGCTTTGTCTGGTACTGTTGCCATGCTCGCTTGACTTGTTCCTCGAGTGAGTGAACCGCATAGGGGAGATAGCCCTTGATACCAAATGCAGCACGCTCATCTCGACTGAAAGCACTTCCTTTGTCTAGAAGCCAGACAGGTAAGGACAAAGAGTCAGCCTGAGTGCAAACTGGCTTGCGGCATGAATGCGGGGACGTACTCCAGATGGGATCATCGAGCTGTATTCAACCGGTATCTGCATTTAGCAGCTTTCGGATAGCACAGACACAACGGACTCGCCAATGCAGCACCGCGGAGCGAGGTCTTGACTGTCTCTTCCTTACTTTCTTTGGACGTTGACATCTTGGCTTGGAGTTGGGTATTCGAGCAGCAGTATAAGTAACGCTTGCTAGACAGAGATAGGAAGGTGGACAAGAACCAGGTATGTGATGAACGCTTTGCTATATATGTCGCGTCCAGGTTCGTCATGAAATCGACAACCACAGCCTTGAACGTTCACCTCAACCACAACTGGGGACAATACTATGGCGTCAATGGGGAGTCGCTGAATAGCCTAGCCTGTCATATCATGTCGTCGTTGCTGGCGGGTTGAGCCGCTTGCAAGGAAGGCAGTCATGCACTGGGGAGCGATATTTTACGGGGAACCTACTACTACGTTATAGCTCGATAAGGGATTGCAGATAGTGACGAGCTAGCGCTGACTTCGGGCGAGTACGGCTGCGTACTTTTTTACACTACTGCGGTAGCACAGCTTGTTTGCTCTGAAGGCACCGAAGGGCCTGGGGCTGCATGAACTGACTGACAATAATACCTGACAGGCGCTGAAGAGAGTCTCATGACGTTTCGTCAACTATAACATGATAGTGACGCGACTACTTCACAGTCTGTCCCCCAACAAGATGTTTCCGGATCCAGCCTGGCTAGAGAGCCCGTTCTTGCATCGTGCACTGCATGCTCATGAAATTTGGTCTGCCCTGATACGAGACGCCATAAATTGCAAACTTCCCTTCCCTCACTTTCCTACCCTCATATCCAATTCCCAAGCCCTTCATCGTATCTTTTATACTCTCCCCTCTTCGTTGACAGAATGGCGTACCCAACCGAGCAACAGACTCATTCAAGCGGCATCAGGCATGCCCATGCCCAACCACATGCCCATGCCCAAGCGGCGGACCCAGTCGATTACGAAAAGGCAATCTACCAGAAGGGCCTGCAATTCGAACGTCCCCCTTTCACCTTCCGCACTGAAGAATGGGAGGCTCAGCCTGCGTCTCGAATGTCTTCCGAGAGCTGCGGCTATGTTACTGGCAATGCTGGAACTGGCGAGACAGCCAAGAAGAATCGAGAGGCCTTACATAGCTGGTCCATAGTTCCTAAACGTCTTGTCAGAACCGAGTCTCTGCCCAAGCTTTCTACAAACGTTATCGGACATGATGTACAATTCCCTCTGGCTATCGCGCCCGTTGGGGTCCAGCGTAAGTCACCTGAACAATATATTCTCGCATTGTAGCAGTGCTGAGAAGGAGATTTCTCTGATAGGTATCTTCAATCCTGAAGGCGAAGAAGCTGTCGCTCGAGCAGCCGCAAAGGAGAATGTTCCCTTCATCATGAGTACTGCCAGCAGTACAAGCATCGAAGATGTTGCCAAGGCAAACGGAGATGGAACACGCTGGTTCCAGCTGTACTGGCCCCACAACAAGCACGACGATATTACCGCATCTATACTTAAACGCGCCCACGACAACGGGTTCAGCGCACTATTTGTCACTCTGGACACCTACATACTAGGCTGGCGACCAAGCGATATGGACAATGGGTCGGTGACCGCACACTAGATACCGCCGCTTTCCGTTGGCTGACCTGCGCCCTTTCAACTAAAGGTACAATCCTTTCCTCAGATCCGACAAGATTGGTGTTGCCATCGGATTCTCGGATCCCGTCTTCCGCAAGCAGTTCAAGGAGAGACACGGCGTAGAAATCGAGGAAAGGCTTGACCTGGCTGCTGCCGAATGGACCGCCACCGTCTTCCCCTCGACAAGTCACGGCTGGGAGGACATCCAATTCCTCCGACAGCATTGGAAAGGCCCTATCATTCTCAAGGGAATCCAGACTGTAGAGGACGCGCAAAAGTCTATCGAGGCAGGCGTCGAAGGTATCGTAGTCAGCAACCATGGTGGAAGGCAGGTTGATGGTGGTGTCGGCTCGCTCGACATGCTGCCAGAGATTGTCGAGGCTGTAGGAGACAAGTTGGACATCTTCTTTGATTCGGGCATACGATGTGGTGCCGACATTGCCAAGGCTCTCGCTCTTGGCGCAAAGGCCTGTCTGGTCGGCCGCCCATTCGTATACGGACTGGTCTTGGGCGGGGAGGAAGGTGTTAGCCATGTACTCAAGTCGCTTCTTGGTGATTTGGAGTTGACACTGCATCTGGCTGGCATTCCCTCCATCCAGCCAGAGCATCTGAATCCCAAATGCCTTAGGCGCGCCAAGTAGGTTTCATATACACATAGAGCAGACCTACAAGATGTAGCCTGTATGAGTTAGTTTCCGTATAGAAAGCCTTACATTAGAGATGGGTTTATCAAGTGGGCTGTCTGTATACCTTTGCTAAAATTTCTGCCACTTCGCGCAGATCTTTGCATTTCCCGGCACCTCGTTCTGCGAGCGAGTCTTCGATGATTCTCGTTCCAATATTGAATCACATCTTGCCTAGCTGCTTGCTTACCGGTGCAGCAGATAGTCTTCATAGTCGCCGATATTCAAGTGAAATTCGCATCTACAGACACTTCAGGCTTGGTCTTGTGTTTCAGCATGTTTACGACTTCGCACATTCGTACAGCACGGTTAAGAAGGGAGGAGACAAGGTGCATTGCTTACGGTACAGGTAGACGCATACCGAGAGCTAGTCAGGGAGTGGGCGTTCAAAACTCGGGAAAGTAACTATCTAGCGGCGACGCTTAGTCTTATTCTTTCTCTTGAGGGCGTTCTCAGCAGCGGTGGAGTCAGTCACGAAGCCTTGTCTGCGGTACCAAGATTCGACTTCTGGACGGGACTCGACTTTTTGTTTTGCTAGACATGGCGGTAACGTGCGCGACCAATGCTTTGCCGATACCAGAGCCTGTACCGCGACCAGTGCTCTTGTAGTCCTTATGCACTGCGACCCAGCGTATTTCGTAGGTGTGGTCATCTCGCTCGTACCATACGATGACGGCGACGACTTTGCCTCCTGTAACATAGACAGCACATCGACAGTTCCCGTCGCTGCCGTCTAGGCCAGGCATGATCTCGCCTGTCCAGATATTGTGAGCGTCGAAGCGGGCAGCCTCAAGTAGGCGACGAATTGCCCTGTAGTCGTCCGTGGTAGCATCTCGTATCGCTGGCATATGGTTTGAAAGACTGTCGACTGCTAGACTTGATGGCTTTCTTCGGAGTCCTGCGTTCGAAGTAGGATGAGTGGCTGCGAGAGGGAGAGCAGAGAGGAGCGAGCAAGCAATTAGGAGCGGATGCCTGCTGCATAGCACCTTTGACATCATCGCCTTCAGTGGGAGTTCCGTCTGGAGGATGGGAGCATCGTGCTCGAAAGACGAAAGAAGCCAGGACACCCATCGCCAACTCAAGGACCGCCTGTCTTCGGCCTATGAGCAGTTAGCAGTCCCAGTGATCAGGTCGTCAGAGACCCCAGCAGGACGAGTTCTTGTGCGTGGCTTCATACATGCGGTCCCCGTCGGACAAAGGCCATGGACGGCTTCCTGCTCCCTTTCCCAGTTGTGAGAAGACGACGGAGCAGGAGTAGTGCGTCCTCATACATGCCAGGACAACACAGAAACGATGAGGATGGGTCGCAGATGGAAATGCACGTTGATGTGAGACCGCCGTAGGAAGACTGACGCGGCAGCTTCTGAAGCTGCAATACTTGGAGGAAGGTGATGATGTAGAGCAGAGCGTGTCCTTAGCGAAACCAGCAGGAGTCGCTTGACCTTCCGGCAATCAGCCCAATCTCGACCAGCGAGCCAGCCAGTCATCAAGATACGATGGCGCTCAACGCAGTGATGCTGACAGCGAGTCTTCCACCATCTCCTGTTCCTTTGCCTCAAGAAAAGGTCTTCATTTCTGTCCTCGGTGTTCAGGCAGAGCTGCAAGCAATGACGAACTCGACGACTCCCAATGCCAGTCGCAAGGCCTTGTTCGCATTGTGAATCTATGTTCTTGATGTCCTGATACTGTGAAGAGGAGTCGGCTGATGGTTGATATCGGATGGACGCAGAGGAACGGCCTTCGTCACGTCAAAGAGGGTTTTGTTCGTAGCGGACAATGCAGCATCCCTCCCTCACTCCTCCTCTTCTTCCTCCATCAATACGGAATTGCGAACGATATCCGTCAACCTCGACAAGTTTCAAGATGGTCGCTTCGTACAACCATGGTTTGCCGGTAGGCCACACCCATTCTATGTCCGAACGACTTGTTACTTATCACACAATACAGCCAACTACTACGAAGGACTCATTATTCCGCAAAGGAATGGCGGCCTAGACTGCGTTCATAGTCTGAAACTGCACTTCAAAGAAGGCCATGCTTTCGATTTCTATCAGTCACTGGAAGATGCAAAGGCACGCTTCTCAGAGTCCAGAGGAGGAAGTGCAGCCCACGAAGAGGCTTTGCGTGTGTCAGATCGCTTCAAGACAGTTTACCTGGCTGACGGCCTGTTTGCAGCTCTTTATACGCCTGGACAGCAAGCATTGTCGTCAGCATCAGCTACAAGAGTACCTCAGAGTCCTACGCGAGACGATCTAGAAGCTGCAAATGCAGCGAGAGTGGCGGAAGCTAGCGAGAATGCGCAGGCAGCTCAAGAGGCGAATAGCACCTCACAAGCGGACGGCCTGCCGCCTGCGTACGACATATCATTAAGACCTCAGCAGTAGATAGTCTAGTGCCTTTTAACTTGTTGTTGCGAGACCATCGTTTGTAAATATACGAAAAGATTGCATAGTACTACAACAACCTGTTACTGCGCTACTGCCCCGTCTAGTCATCACCTGCTGGTACTTCCTCGTCTAGTATCCTGAGCAAGACCACGCGCATCTCTGTCGTACTATCGCCGCGCAGCACGTCCGATACAAAGAACGCGTTGACTTGGTATTGTACCTGTTTGTCTGTCGTCAGTTTTGGAGACAAAATGCGATATAAAGAGCCTCACCATCTCCAGTGCACCTCTGACTACTCCACAGAGTACATTGCTATACCACAGTCCCTCTTTCGGGGGGATGTTAGGGTTACCTTCTGGCACAGGCGCACCAGGCAGAGCATCTTCCGGCAGCTCTACAAACTCTGCCAGTGGGTTCTCGTCGAATATGAGAGAGAACTCGCGTATAGGACCGCCTTGTGATGTTGAAGGAGGGTAGATGATACTAGGGGTGATGTTCAGGAAGGAGCGGAAGCCGACCTGGGTCGCGAATCAGACTGGAGTAGGTATAAGGAAGCAAGTGGGAGAACATATACCTTTGCCAGCATCTCTGCTACTTCGCGCAAGTCGTTACACTTCCCTGCGCCCGTCTTTGCGAGCAAGTCTTCTATGATCCTTGTTCCAATGTTGAACCCCATCTTATCTAGCTGTTTATTTACAGCTGAATAGTCTTCATAGTCGCTTATTAGCTGGACCACCAATGCGCCGTAAGTGAGAGTAAAGAGCTCGGCGTTCTGGCGTGAAACATCTCAGCGTTGTTTGAAAGTGATAACATAGATTACTGCTACCATCTTGTCTGTTCTCTTCCATAGCTCATCCCCGACTGCCTTTGCTTTTGACATTGCAACTTCACTCCGGCGTATTGCTCTATGGATAGCCCTGCTCTCCCTCTTCTTTTTGCTAACTCTCTTTCACAAAGGTCTCAAAGTCCGCAAGGACGACACAACAGCGACAAACAGACATCGCCATCAGATTCACAGCTATCGCTTTACCCTAGATTCATCCATCATCAGGGCAGAGCGAGCAGCGGGTAGCGCAAAACTTTAGAGCGACAGATCATGCAAAAAACCCACGACAATCAACACTACAGCGACCCATTCAGCATACACAGCAGTCAGAGAACAACCAATAACACCATCACATACTCAATCCAGAAGAACAGCAGCTCAGGGAGCGTGGTCAGGCGGTGACGGCCATCTCGCAGCCTTTTCCGCCTTCTCTCGCTGGAGGAACTTCGTATTCGCTTTTAGTAGAGTACATAAATACGCATCGTTCCATCAACACTCCCTACCATCCCTATTCATCTCCAATCTCGTTGCACCACACTAGGCCGCTCCGATCACGCCTATCCCCCCAAGGAAGCCAGCTCTCGAGGAACAGCGTACAGAGACGCAAGAATGGCTTCAAGCAAACTATTACACACAAGTAGGTTGTTACAGCCTATCCTGGCACCTGCTCGAAGGCTGAATTCGACGGCTTTACGCGGACAGGCTCTGCAAATCCTGCAGGTCACCCCTCGAGCTCGTCGGCCATGCTCGAGAAGAGCGAATGGCTACAACTCGACAACAGCAACAATGAAATGCCACACAACGACGACGGCAATAACAACAAGGTGCGAAAGGAAAAGCAGCACCACGACCGACATCATCAAGACAAGCAGAAACACCAGCAACAGCAGAAGAAGAAGCAGAAGAAGCGCAACTTTGACGAGACGCTAGATGGCAATGATTCAGCTTATGTTGCACACTCTTCTGCAAATACTACGAAGAAAAAATCAAAGTCTGCTGGCTCATCTGCTCGCCCAATCACGCTCGACAAAGACGATGAAGAGGCAGACGGCGAAACGGATAAAAAGCCTACCAAGACGGGAAAGAAGAGAGGACCCTACAAGAAGCACAAAAAGATTGCTGCTGCTGCTGCTGCTGCCGCCGCCGCTGCTGCTGCTGCCTCAGCTTCTTCGATCAATGCTCCAGGCGCAAACGCAAACTCGAGCTCTGCGGCACCTGCAAGTCGCTTGATCCTCCGTCTACCTTCTTCCCGACCCTCTTCACAACCTCCTACTTCACCCAACAAGAAATACAAGAAACAACAGAAAGCGCTCAATGGCAATCGACATGGGACAGGCTCTCCCTTTCCACGCACTGTACCCACTTCACCACTCTCTTCCGTCGACTCCGATGCTGCACAAGCTATGCGCAACGGCGACGGGAATATCTCCGACGTCGATATTTCCATTCCCCTTACCGGTTCGCCTTTCTACGCTCCCTTCGCTGGTGATTCATCTTCGGACGAACATGCAGACAACATGTCTGACCTGCTAGATGATGATTCGGACAGTGATGATGAAGGAGATGAGAACAGAATGAAGCGCAGCGAGGAGAAATTTCTCATTGCGGACCAGATTCGCAAACTCAACAACCGCGCGAGGAAGAGTAGAACAAATAGCAGATCTCCTCGACAGTCTGAAGAACTGGCATCCGCATTCGATGGATTCCCGCAAGACGCAGCCAACTCCTCACTCTTGCCTACGAACGGCAATATAAACGCAGAATCACTCTTTCGCGATGTTAATGGAAGCTTACAAGAGCACGACGAACATGCGACTATGCAGATTGAGTCCGGTCGAGATGATCCTGTTACTTGGTCAGGCGCAGAGGATTCCGGCCTAGACGACCTCGACAACCTCCTCGGCCTCACTGCAAATGATTCCGCCGTAGTAGGCGGAGAGTTCTCTCTCGATGAAGAGAACAAGACTATCAGATTTGAAGATTTCTTAGCTGAGGATGATGGAGATTCTTCTGCCTCAACTTCTGAAGAAGATAGTGAAGAAAGCAGCGAGGAGGAAGAAGAGGCCAATGAGGCGGATAGAGAGAGCGTCATTGACCTCACTACGGATGCAGACGATGAGCATATCGCAACAACCAGAGATGTCGTTCAGAACGGAGGCTTTATCTTCTTCAAGCGTAAGTCTCAAAGTAACATAGAGATGATCTAGCTTGGCTGACAGACGGTCGCACACAGCCGGCGTTGATGACCTATCAGATGAGGGCATGACCAGCGAAGACTGTCCTAGCGAAGGCGAAGATGACGGCGGAGATACTACCGACACTTTAGACGACAGCGATCATCTCGGTCTCATCCGCTTTGGCATCGAAGCAGCCGACGAAGACGATGAAGACGCCGAAGAATTGCTCACCACCGCTCTTCGCGAAAGGCATCTTTCAGATGCTCGCAACATGGGTATCAGCATCTCCATCAACGCATTAGCAGAACAACCTGAAGCTGTCATCGAGAAAACCGCTAGAACACTCGGCGTGACGAAGGAGACCGCTGCAAAGATTTTGACAAGCGTAGGAATGAGCCTGCTCATGAATGGAGGAGCTGCAAGCGCCGGAGATGAGAACGCGATGGACATCATGGAGGCAGAACAGAATTTACGAATTGAACAAGAGAGCGAAAGAAATCCTCGAAAAGGCAAAGGGAAGCAGCTACACAGACTAGAAGCCTCTGCCGCATCAAGTAGTCATCATCAACCGGAAACCGGGCCATCTTTTCTGGCATCTGATGCCAGATTCGCAACAGAACCAGAAGCAGAAGCTGTTCCTGCTGCCCCTTCAGCTTCGGCTCCCGCGACCACCAACATCGTGAATGAGCCTATCATGGGCGACTTTACACCGTCTGGCGGAGCAGATCTATGCGTGGTCGTTTCAAACGAAGTTCCTGCTCCATCACCTTTCTCAGCTAGAAAACGTCGACGCCCGCGCAGACTGGTAAGTCACGTTTCACATTACTTCCTTTAATTTTGTCTGATGTAACTCTGTGCAGACCGATGGCTCACCATCTGTCAGCTCGCACTATCGCGGGCAGTCCGTCTCATCCGTCTCCAACCAATCTATCGCTTCCGCGCCACCCTATCACTCCCACAGCAATTCACACTCTTCCGAAGAACCTTCCTACAATATCATCATCGACATTGACGAGTTTGTCGATATGAGCGATGTATCTGAAGAAGATGAAGATATGGATGATACAGCATCCATCAGTACCGCTCTCACGACGCAGCAGAACGGTGTTGGCGACTTCTCCAGATGGAATCGCATTCCTATTGGCGCTTTCCGGAGTCAAAACCCAGATGAGACCTATTCCTCCATCGCAAGCGCAATCTTTAGCGGGACAAGAGACCCCACGATTGCGAACACCTTGAGCTTTCATGGTGGAGTAGCAGTTGCTAGCAAGGGCAAGCGAAGCAGACATATCCCCGTATCGCCCGTCTTGTTCCCCGCGAACCATATTGTCAAGGCTCTGTCGGATGCAAAGTCGAGGAAGCAGGTCCGGAAAGAACGTAAAAGCAAGAAGGTCAAGAAGGAGCCCAGAGCACAAAGTCTGTCAGCTGCAGATGGTCCTTCAGGCTCAACGAGTCTGACTTCGAGTCGTAGCAAGAAATCTGGTCTTTCGCACATGACAACGCTTGACACTCTCAATCATGCATCTCTACCGTCGGATGGCCTATCACACTATGTATCTCCGCTCTTCAAAGGCGTAGGAACAGGCCTATCTATTCCTCCTCTCACGCTTAGCTAGCCTGGAAGCTAGCCTATCACCATTCTCTATTGGCAACGGAAAGACTCATACTGTTCTTGTACCTGAGTGACTGTTTTTGTCAACCCCAACCCGCACAAAACAAAAAGGAATCAAGCATGCAAATGTAACTTCAGCCTTTCTCTGCCCGAACTCTCTTTCGAGCGAGCCTATTTGGCAGCATCATTTACATTCAAGGTAGTCCATGTATTTCTACAAGCTATTAAACATATTCAACACTATCATGACCTTCCCCTGCAGTATCTCTTTGGCTTGTACGTAGTTAGACGATTTCTGCTTCTTTCGGCTTCTTCCACAAGTAGCGTGCTGGGTTACGCTTTGCAATGCAACTATCCTCCATCGCACCATGGTCTTATACGCTTGCCGTTCATGGACAAGTTGCCTAGACCTACATTAGCTACGCCTTCACGGGAGATAGCGCAATCGATGCCGAATACAATTAATTGGAGAGCTTCGAGCTTCATTTTAACAACAAGACTAATTACTATAGACAAGAATCCGTACTGAACATATTATACCCTACCCCAAGCCTATAGACTAGCCTTCTGGCTGTTTCTGACGAGGAAAGCGTCGAAGTAGTCGGCAAGTGCCAGCCAGCCCTCCTCTTTCAAAGGAACGACTGCACCGACGTATCCGTCTGGCCGCACCACAATGATTGCACCCTCGCTTTCGTCGATGCCGTACTTCTTGTGCAAAGGAGCATTTGTACCAGCATCCAGCACACGGCGGTCGAAGATGGAGTCGGAGTAGACTTGAGAGCGGTATAGACCGAAGGGAGAAGGAAGTTGATGAATGTCCCATTCGTAGTAGTGGGTTGCGACGATGGTGAGGAAGGTGAAGAAAGGGTTAAGCTTGTGCTGAGAGAGCGTAATCTCGTGTGTGCTGTCGCCATTCGCCAGTGCGTCTACGATGCTCGAGGAGACACCCTTCGCGGGGCGGTGACGGTTGTAGAACGAGTCGGCGCTGTCGATATACTGGCCGAAAGCTTCGAGGTTCTTCTTTGTCTTGTCGAGCTGGCCGGCCATGACATGTAGTCGGAAAGCACCGTTCATCTTGACTTCTTGCTGAATACGGATCTGGTTTGCATCTTCGCATCGAACGGCTTTACCTGGCAGCAAACGCTGACCGGCCGAAAGCTTGCATCCCTTGGGATTGAAGGCTGATCCGTATTTGCTCTTGGAGACGATCTGGGCATCTGGAAGAGCGTTCAAGGCATTCTGAAAGTAGAGGGCTCCGCAGCCTGAAGATGATAGGGTAATCAGCTTTCGACTTCAAGATACGTAGAAGGAAGCTGCTAACCTGATGTGAAGAAGGCATTCTTCTTGAATACGGCAATGAATCGCTCTGCATCTACGGCGTTGCCTTTCCCTACCGCTTTCGTGGGATCGGTAGTAAGCTGCTCGCTTGTTGGTGCGCGACCAGAGAAGAGACGAGAGTACTCAGAGTCGAACTTGAGGAGCTCTTGCGCAACACCTCGTCGCTCCTGCTCGTAAGTTGGCAGAAGGATCTCTCGCTTGCCGAGACCCTTCTCGACAAGGTTGATCTTCCATGCAAGCGAGTACATGTCGAGCATCTACAATGATAAGTCAGCAGGGCTCAGAAGACATCAAAATACTCGGACGTACAGAAATATTCATACCCTGTCCAGCTTTAGGACTGTGAGTATGGGTGCAATCTCCTCCGAGGAAGACGCGTTCATCCAGGGTGTAGTTGGAAGCGATACGCTGTCCGATCTGGTAGACGGAGAACCAGTCGACGTAGCCGAATTCGAGGTGATAAGGGTCGAAGATCTTCTTCGCGGTCTCGATACAGATGTCTTGGGTCTGCTTGTTGCGGTCTGCACCGGCTTGGAGCTGAACGTAGAAACGGACAAGGCCAGCCTCTCGAGGAATGACCATGATTGAACCTGCATCTCTGGAGTGGATCAAGCACTTGTACTTGAGATCAGGGAAATTTGTGCGGACTCGCGCGTCCATCACACCCTGCGAAGGTAAGAGGTTAGCGTCTTGGCAACGCACAT
The DNA here is from genome assembly GCA_001600175.1 of Erythrobasidium yunnanense. Lineage (NCBI taxonomy): Eukaryota > Fungi > Basidiomycota > Cystobasidiomycetes > Erythrobasidiales > Erythrobasidiaceae > Erythrobasidium > Erythrobasidium yunnanense. The sequence continues at coordinate 1,432,186 of BCJC01000001.1, forward strand.
CTGGTAGTGATTAGCACTCACCCAAATAATGTCGGTTCCTTCACCCTGCATGGTGATCTTGCCCTTCCACTCACCATCTCCGACTTCACCACCAGCAATGCATCTGCGTACCATACTTTTGGCACCGTCGAGTCCGAAGAGGTACTTGCAGCGTACAGTCGATTGTTGATGGTTGGCTGTGTTTTCGACGACGACCTCTACCGGGTATTCCTTGGCAAGCTCATCGTGAGAAGCATCAAAAGTCTTGCAAGAAACGAAGATGTGTCCGCGGAAAACACCACCATGTGGAGCAGGTACAATTTCTTCAGGTTGGAGATATTGGCGTCGCTGTTAGAAATATTGCCAATCAGCCAAAGTAGTCGCGAACTTATGCCGGCGGGGCTTACGTTCTCAATTTCGTTCAGGAAAGCCTCCTCGATGAGACCTTGGTGTAGAAGAAGGGTGTAGTTGTCGACAACATCGACAAAGTCGGGGCATGAAGCTGCTCTGCTGGTTCTCGCTAGCTTTTCAGTGGAAGTAGGATCCTGGAGAGTCGCAACAGTTCAGCTTCTTGCTAGCCGAAGATTACGCTCAAAGACCCACCCAAAACGCGACTTCGTACACTCGAACACCTTGGTTGATCATCGTCTTAGCCAAACCGGAACCAGCGAAGAGAGTGTTTTTTCCGTGTTCAAAAGCCATGCTTTCTGAGGTCTTTGGGTTGATACCGCTGATGTTGCGCAAGACCTGAAGGAAACGCATTAATATGAAGCCTGGCGAACGCGACAAGCTATCACTGAGCTTACCTCAAGCGTTCTCGGCTGAATGCCATCTGCTCTTCCGGCCTTTGTAACAGTCTCACGTTCATCAAGGTGCAGTACCTTGAGTCCAAAGGTGTTGCAGCAGACGCTGGCCATCATACCGGCGGGGCCGGCTGTCGAAGTACAAAATAGCAGATGAGTTCACGTTCGCATCGCTCCAATCTTGCAAGCAGGCCTTACCTCCAATGATGACCACATCAACGGGCTTGGAAGGGATCTTGATAGGCGCCATTGCTAAAGGCTTTCGATAGTTGGAGAGATTGGGAAAGAAGTCCTAGGATGTAGAAGAAACGAGAGAAAAGAGGAAGAGATGCGCGACCAAAGGCAGTTTCTTGTAGTAGAGTCAACCGGGATCAGCGTTCTCAAGAGAAATCAAAGCTTTTCCAGGTTTCCAGGCTCAGGAGCCTTGATCCGCTTGCCGGCACTTCGTTTTGGCGAAGGGTGGCTGAGAAATACCGAGCAGTCAGACGTCCAGGCCGCACAGCACGTCGTTGATATCTTGATGGTATGTATATGCATCTGTAGTGCCAGCATTGTTGCGTCGAAATGTTGACGGAGTTCAGCCAGGCCCGGCAAGGATGGACCGCCATGATCAACCTCGTAATGCTGTATGCGCTGGCTCTCGCTGTTTTAGCCATTATTCTGCTGTTCTCAAGCTTCCTACATGCTATCTATCGGACTCATGTGCCGAACACCACGTCCAAGAGCACTTCGCGTCAGAATCCATGCAATCTCGTCGTCTTTCTCGGTTCAGGAGGGCATACAGGCGAGATGCTACGCCTCATCGCAACCCTGGACCGTACACGTTACAGCCCTAGACTGTATCTCATCTCGTCAGGTGACAATCTGAGCCTGGCAAAGGTATCTGAATTCGAGAAGACCAAGTCCACCGACTCGTGTGTGCGTAGCCAGAAGCTATACGTGCTCTTCCCTGCTTGTATGTTGACTGTCAATGTGTATGCCAGCAATGGTCCGTCAAGGAAATACCGAGAGCGAGACGAGTTCATCAATCCTTCTACACTGCTCCCTTTTCTACCTTGCGAAGCTTCGCTGTCTGTCTTACCACCATCACACTACCTTTACTATCTCTCCGATCAAAACCTGCGGATCTGATACTGCTGAATGGCCCAGGATCCTGCGTGCCTATTGCCTTAGCCGCTTTTCTGCCCAGAGTGCGCAGGGTCTTACACATGTACTGCTAGCCCAGTAAATGATAGCTTGTTCACAGGTACTTGGCATGCGTTCGCCGCAGATCCTCTATGTCGAAAGCATGGCGAGGGTAAGGAAACTCAGCCTAAGTGGAAAGATTCTACGGCTGTTTGTGGACAGATTCTTCGTGCAATGGGAAGCACTGGCAGACGGCAAAACAGGAAGGCGGTGGTACTTAGCAAAGAAGGAGTACTCTGGCATTCTGGTGTAGCATACAGTAGAGCATAGAACGAGCATATACAGGCATCATAGCTGCTTATCGCGATCTGCAGATACTTCATCTTCCGGTGCCCACCTGACGACTAACATCAGCAATGCCAACTTGCATGTAGTACGGCCTCACCAGCCAAGGAGGTTCCCTGCTCGCGCGCCAACTCCGCAGAGGTAGCCAGCTGCCGTCTTGATGAATGATGTAATATAATATCCTCCAGGAGTACCGATAGACATGATAGTTTCTGGATGATAAAAGTCCTGCGGGAAAAGCTTAGCGGAAACGATCTTCTCGGCGGATCCACACGCACTTCCTGCTGCTTGATCAGGTAGAGGCCGCTTGTCTCGTCTTTTAGCAGGGTCAGGACGACCACCAGTCTACATTCGGCGATGTAAGCGAACTCGAAAGGCATCAAAGCAGAGCAGTACCTCATCGGGACCGTTCGCCAGGGTATCGCCCATAGTGTGAACATTTGGCAGACATCGACATAGAGTCTTGAATTAGCTTCATCGAAAGCTATACTAGATACTTCCAGCGGAGGGATCTTCGGACTAAGTTGCTTGTACCAATTGTAGATCTGCATCGAATGGTGTGAATAGGGCGTCCAAAACAAACGGGAAGGCAGCATACTCCGTGAATACCATTGCGAGAGCCAGGACCTTGCGCTATGCGGCATAAAGGATGGTCGAAGCCGGCATCAGGGTGAAAGTAGCGTTCCAGGGTCTGCTTCTGCTTCAAAGGCGAATTTGTGGAACAAAGGTCCTGGATAACCTGTCTGAACAAAAGCAAGCAGAAGGATGTCGCCAATCAGTCAGCGCCAGAAGGTCCAGCTTAGGCCAGATTTCGACGAGCTCGCAGCGGCCAGGGAGATTTACGTGATTTCATGGACTGAACCGAATCCGAAACGAGCAGCAGCAGAAGCAGAAGCATGGTTCAGAGCAATGTCCAGTCTTCCTCGTCTCAAGTTCAGAAAGCTGTACCCGGATCCTCCATGGAACGTCGAAGTCGATTTCTGAGAAGCCCGTTCTGAATAAGAGCTGGTCTGCCGGTAGCGTGACAAGGCGGATTTGCAAGGGATCTTTGCAGCTATCCTCTCTTATTCTTCATGATGCCCAACCAGCCCTGCTTCCTTCGCGGCTCCTCAGAACGGCAGCACTCGATAACGTCCCAAGCCAGTACCTGACGACAAGAAGATGCCGAGAAAACGACGTACACCCGGCTGCGATCACTCCGAATGACCGTGAAGAACTTGGAGGCCGCGGATGTTTCGATTTCGACTGGCTCCAGAAGACCCTGAAGGATGTTGTGTTTTGCTCGACGAGCCTGTGCTGTTCCTAACAACTACTACTTACGATAGAGCTAACTATCATCGTGGATGCGCGACCTGCTTCAATGCCTGCACCGACAATCTGAACGGTCAAAGCTACAACCATCTTTCAGGCGCCGGCCTCGAGCTCGGGAGGAACAACGACTTCTCGAGGCCAACATTCCATGCGTTTGCAGGCGTGGTTTCTATACTGCATCTGTGCCATCTGTACTATGCTCGCTCTATCTGCTTCAGCAACGTGAGTCTGCTATGCAGCTCTTCTTTGGAAACCTGCCACTTTCTGACTTACTACCTGCTTTCGCATAGGTCTTTACCAACGAGAGCTTGCGACTCCAGTGACTTCTGCTCGGTGTGCAGGTAAGCCAAATCCGCGCTGGTTATGGAGAAAGCTTCAACCTTCGTATGCTGAAATCTATGGCAAACTTGCTTTCAGATGCCTTTGTCAAGATTTGGACTGCACACCAAGCCGTACTCGAATACGTGAGGCCTCTGGCAGCCCGGCAGTCCGTTCACCCAGCCTGCCCGAACCTTCTTGGCAGCGCTTCCCGACGCCATTAAACCTGGCTATAGGCCGAAGGAGCATCAACGACAATCATGGGGGGCGCGGAGGTTACGGGTATCCGACACAGACACGAGGCAGACCGCAGAATGCGCAGCAGAAATCGGGACGCTCTTCTCATCGGACAGTGACTCACTTCAAGACGGTCACTGCACATCGAACAAAGGGCACTCTTACTGTACATCGTACAGTGACTAAACAAGCGGTGCCCCATTCTCCAACTCACCGACCAGTGCATGCACCTACGCACCGGCAAGCCACGCGAACGCGTACTCGGACAAGCACAGTCTATCGCAAACATTCTACACTACGGGGAAAGACATATCATAAAACTGTTGCACGGCAAGCCAAATTTACGCGGACTCGCACGGTAACAAGGCATTTCTCCGTACAAACTCCTCATCACCACACCATTACCCGGCACAAGACAGTCACGAAGCAAGTCACACACCATCATGCGCCTACACAACGCCCACATCATCCCTACGATCCTACTCATCCTGTCACGCCAGCAGCGAGCAAACCGAGCCAGGCTAGAACCCTTCAAAGACCGGCTGCTACACCCTACGCAAAGTCAAGTCCGAGCAGCACTAGACTGCCACCGCTCGAGCTCGGCACAGCGGGTGGCTCTTTGAATACTGCCTCTCCTTCCCAGACAGCTTCCCAATTCCTCGTGGCTCCACCCTCTCCTACTCAAACCCCCATCAGGCTTCTTTTGGTCAGGATACCTACGTGAACGGATCTCGTGCACTCGCTGGTGCTGGTGTGCAAGCCGCAACGGCCATAGTTGCGGGCAGTGCGCAGTCTACAGTAACAATACGAGAAATCGTTACCTCGACAGTCCACGACAGTGCTCTTTCAAGTATCGCAGTGGCACTGGGTGGACAAGACCCTTTTGAGGCTCAAGCTGCTAGCAAGAATCCGCAGGCAGGATCGTCAGGCGCTTTCGGTCAAGATGCTCCTGAGGTTCAGCATGGTAACAGGAAAGGGCAGTCGGGATCGTCAAACGCTTTTGGCAATGGTGAAAGTCCTTCTGAGTATAACCACAGTGGAAACTATGGTGACATCGAACATCCATGCCCTCCGATCTATTACCCTATTCCTTATCCCTACTATCCGCCTCCTGCACCAGCGCCAGCAGCTGGCGTCGCACCAGCATTGACTGTGACGGTATCCGCACCTTCGCCTATCATAGTCACACAAGTGGTTGTGCAGCCCTTGGTCATCACTCAAACTGTTCCCTTGGTCATTACACAAACGGTCTTTACGAAGGATCCGGCGCCTGAAGCTGAACATGCCAACCCTGCTCTTATCTTGCCGACTATGGCAGCAGCTACAGTAACACAAACCATCTTCACAATGAATCCACAGCCTATCGCGCCGCAGCCCCAGCAGGCACCTATCATTGGACCAATTATGATTCAGGCACCTCAAGCATTTCCTCCAACGCCAGCTTACCCAGCTTCAAGCGCTATTATTACCAGCGTCACCACTGTCTGGAAGGAAACAACGCAAACAGCTTCCATTGTTTCTCATTCAACTCTTACACTTGAAAAAACAGTTACATTCACTGTATCCGCCATATCTACAATTCTCCCAAGCAGCGATGACCCTGCACTCATCGATCAGCCTGTCTCCACCAGCTCGCCGCTCGATGAAGAGCAACCGGATGCAAGTGACGCGGGAAATTTAGATATGCCATCTAATGATGGGTTCAACGACGATATGCCTGACGGGCAAGACACGGCGGAACCTGTGGGTGAGTACCTTTTTCAAGACTACGCTTCTTGCTGACATGTCCATACGATCTAGGGAACGGACGAAACGAATCCAGCAGAAACGCCGCTGGACCAGGAGGGAAGCCAAGTCGAGACGGAGGCACAATCAAGTCCAGTCGAGCCGGAAGCACAGGACAATCCAGTGGAGGACAGCTTCCCGACACTCGACAATCCGGATCTAGAGGAAGGGACGCCACCATTGGACGAAATATCGGAGCAGGAACACTTGGAAGCGACGGTAGCGGATCAGGACTCTCCTCAGGACGAGATACCAGCGGACTCGGATCAGACAGAGGTCCCAGCCCAAGAGACGACGGACGAGGAGACAGAGGAAGCCCAGGGGAGCTTAGCGGAGGAGATGCAGGATCCCGAAATCGAGACCAGCCTAATGCCAACGGAAGAGGAGCAGATCGAGGACAGCCCGAGCGAGGACGAAGTACAAGCCCCGGAAATGGAGGATCAGGAGGACGAGGAGGAGGAATAAACGCTGATGCCATGTCCAATGACCCTGCACAGCATGGCAGCTCGGACATCTCGAATACAATACCTCTCAAAGACCCCAACCTCTCGCCGGCGTCTTCCATTTCACCTTCTTGGTCTGGCCTGAGTCCTCACGACAGCTCCTTGCAGCCAGGAAAACCCGGTACAATGCTTGGTAGCGAGCCTAAGAGTGGCAGTTCACAGCTATCTGCAGGCTGTGAAACCGCCCCAACGTCCAAAAGCGATCCTCAAACCGGTCCGCAAAGCGCAGGCTCAGCACAGGGCCATATAAAAGCTGGTACTTCCGGCAAAGACTCCCAAAATTCGCACTCAAGTGGTGATCAAAGTGCCTCTGCTCAAGGCCTGAGCGATGCCGAAAGCGATGCTACTACTTCAGCAAGCGCTGAGAGCTCGGACATAAATAGAACAGGAGATCGGGACCCTCTCGATAACCAAGGCCTGCTCGATCTCGATAAACCTCCAGCGTCCCCCTCAAACACCAACCTCGACTCGCCCGGTGATATGACAGGCCTTTCCGACATTCCAGGGGGTCTAGATGCATCATCAGATGTAGTTCTCGATGGTAGTGATCTACCTGATGCAGAAAGCGCAGATGGCGAGACAGTTCTACCAGACGATGGTCTCAGTCAAGCTCTATCGCCTAGCACGCCCAACGATCCTAGCAAGTCTAATGACCCGCAAGACGGTGATCTTTCGCTTGCGGGCGCTGCTTCACAAACCGAAGCAGAGCCTGACAACGCTGGAGACCAGATACAGCTGGACAACGATCAGATTCTTTCTTCCGCTAGTCTCAGCAATCCCGACACGGACGATACGTCGTTAGACAATGCAGAAGGCCTTGCCGATACGAGTCAGACGGCCGATACATCGGATAACGGCATGAGCAATGACGACCCAGCCAAGCATAATGCGGATAGCTCGTTGGACACCGTTCCTGGTGCAGAAGAGGAGGGTAATTTGGAAAATGTCGATGCTAGTCCGGCGGATGACAGCATCACGCCTCATGGAAGCGACTCAGCTCAGACTTCGCAAGCGGGCGATTCGGCGCTTTCGGGAGACTCGAGTGCTATCGATAGCGACAGCTTAGATAGCCCAGACATTATATATGTCGGCAACGAAGTCAACGCCAAAGACGATTCGTCACCACCCAATCAGGATACACCTTCTTCTGAAACAAACCCAGATGCTATAGATGCACCAGATGCGCAGGCTGAAACAGACGCGGCCCCTCCAGCCGATGATCTCGGTATCGATCCAGAACCTAGCGATATTACCACATCAGCGTCTCAAGAAGCCAACAATGAGGCTTTGGGTCTCGACGAAGCGAATGATGCTGCTGAGACCGACATTCAAGATGCCGATATGTCGAATGCCGATCTACCCAGTCTTTCTCAGGTCGATGACATCGCGCAGGCAGAATCACCAGAGGGCAATATGGATGCCCAGAACGAAAGCCAAACGGATGAAGGTGCTAGTGCTAGTGAGCAGCTGGATGATGGGAATGCCGGGATTGAGATGGATGATGGAGGAGATGCTCCAGCTCAAGAGTTGCCGGACGGAGCACTCGACAGCGAAATAGAAGACTCAGGTAGTGATCCTGGTGAGGACATGGACGGTGGAAGCGGTAGCATCGACACAGATGACACAGGCCTCGATCTAGAAGACGGAAATGCAAATACAGATCCGGCAGAGGCAGAACTCGCTTTGGGAGATGCGCAAGCAGATGCTGAAGAGAGTATGGATGAGCACGCTGGCGATGTACCTCTCGACCTCGAAGATCCTGCAGAAGAACAAGATGTCGATACACCTACAGCTGAGCCAGATGGGCTCGAACTACCTGACACTGCACTCCAAGATGAGCTCGATCAACCCACGACCCCAGAAGATGAGCTTAAAGTACCTGCAAGCGAGATTGGCGAGCAAGGTGAAGAAGAGCCTGAACTCGAATTTAAAGACGAGATGCCCGAGCAGCAAGAAGAAGAGGAACTCTTAGACGATGCTGCCGAGCCTGATGAGGAAAAGATGGAGCTGGAAAGCGAACGTGATGATGAGCCGCCGCCAGACGGAGACGAGAACAGCGCTGAAGCAGACGAGGAAGAAGAACAAGAAGAAGAGGAAGAGGAGGCAGAGTGAATACCCTAGAGCATTTCGTTCCTTATGTTGCTACATTCTACACGAAGTTTTGGCTTTTGTACTGTAGTATAGCTGTTCATACCTGTCGGGCCCTTAGAAGTAGATAGTCGTTTTGTGTTGCATCATAGAAGAGCATTAACAGAACTCGATACCACCATCGCATACGATCTGGAAGAACAGCGTGAGCCTAAGGAAGCCTTGACTGACTCAAATTTCTTACTGTTTGACCGGTGATGAACTCCGAGTCATCAGAAGCCAAGAAAGATACAGTCTTTGCGACGTCCTACAGCACTGTGTAAGCTATAGTTGTATGCTGGTAGCTTGAAATGCATATCATACTTCTGGGACGGACTCGCGCTCTAGTGCCGTGAGCTCTCCGACATATTTAGCCTTCATCTTGCCCTTCTCTGAGACCTGATTCTGTGAATGTGTGGCTTTAGTTACTTCACTATTGCTTCGAATCATTCCGAACTTACGATTCTACCGAGCTCAGAATCGATTAAATCCCACATGCCTGTGCCGACGATTCCACTGCAAACACAATCAGTACTTGATGTACGCTACAAAGGACACGGTCTTACGGTGCATAGGCGTTGACTCTGATACCGTATTTGCCCCACTCCATAGCGGCGCCCTAAATATCTGATCAGCACGATAACTTGACGTACGCGTGCTCGACTTACCTGAGTCAAGCCCCTGACTGCCCATTTCGAGCTACGGTTATTGTTATTAGGTGCGACTCAAGGTTGAATGCCAAAGTACGCCTACGCAGAATATGGAGTGAGAAGAGCGAAAGGCCTGACAGAAGACGTCAGCATTAAGTCGGAAACAATCAGTGGCTAGCTCTACGTACTTGTAAGCAACGATGGACGCTGCACCAATGATTCGACCTTTGGTTCCAGCTTCGATCATAGCATTTGCGGCATGGATGTAGACATTTGCGACACCGTTGATGTTGACGCCAAACATTCGCTTGAGGTCAGCCTCAGTCTGTGACCTGAGTTCCTTGACTTGAGCGATTCCTGCATTTGCGACAGCTACGTCTAGGCTTCCCAGAGTCTTGACAATTTCCTCAATCATTGCTTTGACGGAGTCATAGTCTGCTACATCGCAAGCTATACCATGGGCTTTGCGTCCATCTATAGCTTGGACTTCCTTGACCGCAGCGTCTATGCCAGCTTGATTCTGCTTGATGTCGTTGATCACCACATTGAAACCGTCTCTTGCAAGTCGCAGAGCTATTGCTTTTCCAATTCCTTGCGCGCTGCCGGTTACCTGCAGATGGCCCGCAATCTTATCAGATCAACCGGCTTCTTTCGTGAGATGATTGCCGAGAACGTACCAGAGCGACCTTTCCGTTCTGCGGCTTTACGGAGCTGAGTTGAGAAGACATGTCGAAGAGATAGAGTGAAGATACGAAGAGAAGAAGCAGCACAGCGAAGCTTTCGGGGTTTTGTGCAGGCGCGTCGACATGTGACCTTCCAAGGCTCGGCCGGCCAAGGTGGAGAAAGCGGTTAAAGTGAAAGAGCTAGGCTCGCGTCAACAACGCGCGAATACACACCAAGCGAAAGCGATTCTACTTACAAGAGGTCTCTATGCTACATCTGCCTTTTAAACCGCTGCCAACGGGATCCTTTGGTCGTTTATTCAAGACTTTCCGCAGGAAAGGGCATCACATCTATCTGTATATGCGTGTCTGTGAATACAGAAATGCCTTTGGCATCCAGCCCTGCCTGCTTTGGCTGTATATGGTTCGTATCTTGACTAAGATCATCGCTGTCCGCGGATGCATACTTCGCGAATGGCTAAGCAGGACAGAGTGCTATCAGTAGAGCACGCTGCTTGGAAATTGTAAGGCTCACCGTCTCTGAGAAGAGCAGGACTGGCTCGGGCTCCCCTGGCAGCGAGTGCCAATCGAGCGGAGGTGCCCAGGATATCGAGTTTTGCGGATGTCTGTTATTGACTGGAATCGTGAGCACTCCTTTTGATGCAGGTTCTTCTCTCCCTTTTTCTACAGCACGCTGCGTGCCGGGTGTGCCGCCTGAGCGACTGCTTTCGTAGGCTTCCTTACTTGTATGAGTGGCTTCCACGCAGTAGACAAAACTGAGCAAATATACAGAGGGTAGGAAGGAAGAGGTAGCTGCGTAGAGCTACATGCAAGCATTAGTTCCGCACGAAACATCGGAGCTGTTGTTGTGTCGACCTACATTCCACATGAGATGATTGTTCCATGTAGCGGCGTAGCTGATTGCCGAGCATATGGTAAAGAAGAGTGGTGCAGCACAAGTCTCAAAGCCAACGCGTATGATCGCATCAATGAAGTTGTCGGTGCTGGAACGGACGTTTACTTCAGCTTGATGACAAAGGCGATAAGGTGACGAGAGCCTAACTTGGTGCTGAATCCTTGCTTCATTTGTGAAAGACCGAGACTCAGAGCAGCTGTGATCAACACGTCGATCACGACAGACGTCCACAGCCATATCTGAGTTGGTATGAACATGGCCTCATCGGAACCCTTCCCGAGTGAGAACAGCGCTAGGGTGAGATTGTCTGAATCAGCTACGCTATTACGAGCATATGCTTTGCGACCTTACTGGCCGACACGGTCCCCCAAATCGATCCAGCCAATGAAGCAATAATGAGGACTGCCATGAGTACGAGGAACCAATTTCCTCGACGAACGATCTTGTCGCAACGTCTCGCCAAGTAGACCTGCGTGATGCAGCTGTTATGCGCCAGTCAGTCGTGTCAGCTACCACTCTGCAACGGATCCGTGCCAGAGCAAGCACTCACCTGACCAGAGCACTCAGTACTGGCCACACAGGATCTAGAACCTTGTATTCCAAGATTCCTTCTGTCGATCTATCCTGTGTGCTCACCCACGCTATGATGTCCCAGAAGGACAAGGCCGACACCAAGAGGTTTGTTGCTAGAGCAGCCTTGAGGAGGTACCCATCAACTTTGTGATGTGAGAAGTAACGTCTGCGTGTTCGAAGAATCTGAAAAGTTTGTGATGTTGCGATGCCGCACAGAAAGAGCTGGAGTGCCCTGGAGAGAGGTGGTTCGTGTCAGTCACGGTTCCCTATTTCGAACAATAAAAAGGCAAACAGCTTACCATCCGACAGCACAAGGGATGAGAATAGCATTTGACGTAGACTGAGGTGCCACGAGGGCCGAAACATCGACCATGTCGCTCAGGATTGTCGATGGGAAGTTGGGGAGGGGTTCTTCAGCATGAAGTGTGGGAGAGAGTGATGAAACTCCATCAGTTACAGCTAGGTAGCTTCAGCAGACATCAAGGAGTTCAAGCTCCATCAGCATTAGACATTGCAGTACGTGTCAGGCTGATCGCGTCCGAAAATGGCAGCCCACAGCAGAAGTGCATGAATTAGAATCGCGAGATTGCATGAAGGGCCAGAGTCAAGAGGATTAGATGCTGACACGAGCTGTCAAAATGACACCGTAAATCCCTAAGGCATGGAAAGACAGTTGGTCTGGATGATACGTCTTCGACTTTTGCCCTTTGAACCGTAACTCTTCGAGATAAACAGCCGAGAAACAAGCCATAGATTACATCAGCTGCATCACATACTTCTGCACGTCGTCTGGATCAAGTGAACGTCGTCCAGAAATCGAAAAGAACGAAGAGAATCAACGACCGCGCACCATGGTACATGACCTTGATTCCTGAATAGACACCTCTCACGAACGCCCGGCTTGACGCAACTGTTATCCTGATACTTACAGTCTAAGAAAGGCCTCTCACCAGAGGAGAAAGCGCAGAAACTGTTGGTCTGGTTTCAAGAAAGCAAGTCCTTCTGCAGCGCGAAAGAAGTTGAAAAGGATGGCGCAAAGGCTTGCGGTATCAGTACAATGATCATCAAGGAGTGAGCCGTGCTTCTTGAAAGCCTGGTCGACCGTTTCTGACTACCGACGCGTCTCGTACAAACAGTATCCTCAAGCTACTCCTCGATGACAGTCTCGTGAATCAAGAGAAAATTGGTACCTCAAACTACTTTTGTAGGTCTACTTTGCCAGTCAGTACCGGACCGACATTCGCTGAGTCTGCGTGTCTAGGGAGCTATCCCGGAGCCAGTGCAGCCAAGATACGAGCAGAACATTCGACAACCCAAACTACACTGAATGACATAACGAAGAAACATGAAGAGGCCGTGGAGGCTTTTGCAAAACTACAAGTTGAGCGTGGATGCGGAGAAGGCGATGAGGTGAGTTCGCAGGCACGCAGCAATACTGTGACTTACGTGGGATATGCATACGTGTACAGGAAACAAGACAAACTTTGCTCAAATCGTACTACGACGAACAAGCCGCCTTAGACTCGGTCAAGGCAGAGCTCGCCAAGTTCTCATCTGGCGATCCTGCAGTCTACGAACAGAAGAAGCTTGACATTGAATTTATGAAAGAGAGTGCTCTGCGCTGGACCGGTGACTATGCTTTCACTGCCTTTCCCTTTTCTTTTCTCGATGACCATTCTTCTGGCTTGAGCTACTGTTTTTCTGGCTAACCATGTTGAGCTACATCAATGAGATGCAAGAAGCTGACTAGCTCATCTTTGGAACGCACCCAGACCAAATCTCTGCAGTCATTTCCCATCTTCGAAGCAATAACGGTGTAGACCCAGCCGACATCCGCACGATGCTTGATCTGCCAGAAGACTATGAGGAACTCACTTTCTAGACGTCCAAAAGCAAACAAAGAAGCACTTACAGGGTACCGTGCTCGCACTATCCATCGAGCAGTCCAGCTGCATCAGTTCAGCAGTTTTAGTTCTAGAAGCTCGCAAAGTAATTTATCGCAGTTTTAAGTTAGCATTAGGCATTCTTTGTCACTGAAAGCAGCACAGATACAATATATTTCGACGAGATTCGCTACTTTGCTCTAACCTTTCGCCCTACCAAGCCATGACACCTCGTCGCAGTATACCCGAGGTGGTCATCCCAGTGTCGCGCCAGCATTCTTCTGCTGGAAGGTCTACATTGCCTTCGTCGCTGTCTTCGCCGTCGAAACCTAGCAGCAAACGAGTCGCGACAAGCAATGAGCTGGGAAGCCCGCCCGCCAAACGTCTAAGAAGCTCGGCAGAGAAGGGCAGGACCATCAGTAGCTCTTCTACGCGGTCAAACAACGAAGCTGCCAGAACAACACCCACCAAGATTGCGATACCTCGACCGCGAGACGCGAAGGGTCCCAGCTACGACGAGCGCGACTACAGGCAGCAGAACAATCTCAAACAATCTATGGTAGCTAGTACGAGCGCAAGATCATCAGCGCGAATCTCGTCCCTCCCCGTCAAAGAATGGGTTCCACCGACATCGCAGAAGAAGCCTGCTTTCAGTCTGCCTGGGCAAAGGCAGAGCAGCCGCAAAAAGGCTGCTATTAGCGATTTGATGAGTAGAGCGAACGCTCCAGCACAGACGGTGGTTCCGGACAGCGAAGGAGAGGATGATGTCGATGAGCTGGCTATTCCGGTGCCGGCAGCAGGGAGCAGTAAAGCACGCGTTTCGGATAACAAGACCACATCAAGTGCTGATATGCAAGTCATCAAGAGTATAGACGGCTTCTCAGACACGTCCATCGAGTCGGACGGCGAGGGCGAGGATATGGTGCCTCTGAAATCTGTTCCTGCGGATATCATCACGATGCCCTCTCCTGCTCCTTCCTCTTTCACCTCTGTTATAGCGTCAGCGCTACCACCAGACTCGCGGCCGGATCCCCTGGGCACACCCACTAAGCAAAGGAAGGGCAGTGATGCTCTCAAGACACCTTCCAAGCCTCTTCCTCCTCTGCTTGCAGCTTCAGAGTCCGCAAAGAAGGCGAAAAGAACCCCTACAAAGGCTGTCAAGTCTGCAACGGCCGAAGCGCTGGCTTCGACTAGCCTTATTCTTCCAGAGCCGGAAGTCACTATACTTCCTTCCTATTTACCTACGCCCTCTTCGACTCCTGAACGCTCTTCTTCTCGTCAAACTTCGTATGCGAAGGAAGAAGTCCTGCAATTACTCGATACCGTTCTTGGCCGGATGTCAGGTCCCTGCGCATCCCTCTCCGTCTCCGAAGTCCCTAGAGACGACAGTGCGGATTACCGTAACTGGCTCGCAACTCGACCTTGTCTATCAAAAGATCATGAAGTAGCAGAGAAGGATGTCCGTACGACGATGGATCGGACCATCCGAGAGGGAGAAGGAAATTGCTTGTTACTGGTTGGAGAGCGTGGAATAGGGAAGACCGCAATCGTTGACAGATCACTCAAGGTCATGAGTGAAGTCTACGGTGAAGATGGCTTCATACCGATTCGCTTGTCGGGCTTGGTGCAGAAGGACGACAAGGCAGCTCTGAAGGAAGTGGCAAGGCAACTCTGCTCATCCGCTTACATCGATGAAGCAGAGAACGGCGAAGGAGGAGCTTCTTTCGTACGTATCTTCCCTATCGTCAGTTAGTGGTTCCTGCTAAGAGCTCGATCAACAGACCTCGAATGCTACTATTCTCTCCTCCTTACTCACGATGCTTGAGCCTGGACCATCTGATACAGAAGAAGAAGCCGAGTCGAAGTCGAAGCCTCTCATTTTCGTCATTGACGAGTTTGACCTGTTCGCGCACCATTCAGTCCGGCAAAGCTTTCTTTACTGCCTGCTGGACTGTGTACAAGGTGGTTTCAGACGAGGTGGAATGGCTGTATTAGGGTTGAGTGCGAGAGCGGTACGTACATTCATTAGGTCGGCCAAGATTTCAAGCTGAATCAATCTCGCACCATTCAGGACTGCATCGAGACACTGGAGAAGAGAGTCAAGAGTCGCTGCCAGTCACGCGTTCACCATATTTTGCCAGGAGAGGACATATTCACCGGAACTGCCAAACTTTTGCAAGACACGATGTCATTTGCTCAGCCTAAAGACGCACTGCGAGAAATATGGAACGAAGGGCTGCAGGCGTTCTTTTCGAGCAAGAATGTGCAAGTCCAACTTACTGCCCTGAACGAGCTCCGAGGTCTGGATGCCGACCGGAAGGTCTTTGACGTATTCGTAAGTTCTTACGATCGGCTTTGGACATCATGAAAGATGCTGACCGTCGTCTTTCTCTTTAGACATTTCTTCTATCTAAGCTACATGCCACCCTCGGTGCCACATCAAATGCTCAAGTGCCGACTGCTAAGATATGCCTACAAGCGACGGACCTCCTTTCCCAACTTCAATATCGAGAAAGAGACATTCCCCTTAGCCTGAGCGTGGTCGAGGTGGCTATGCTCATCGCGAGTAAGCACATCGTGGAAGAAGAGCGGGCCCTTAATTTCGTCATCGCGTATGACAGGTACCTCGAGCACACAAAGAGAGCAGCAGCGAGTGGGAGCAGCAGTACAAGAGCATTTAGTCGAAGTCTATGCTTGAGAGTGAATTGTTTTCCCTGGCTTTCTTGGAATCTCGCTAATGCACTTGTGATCTCCAGGCCTTCGAGCGCCTACGAACATTGGGTATGATCAGGGATGTAGCATCAGGAGCTCGGTCAACATCGAGCAGCGCTAGCATCTTCAAGCTCTGCAGACTGGTTCCCTGGCCGAACATGATCGAAGAGGCCATCAAAGAGCGTAAAGACATCCCGCAACATCTCGTCAAATGGTGCAAAGCTTGGTCTGAGTAAGATATGCGTGTTAGGTTATAGCTTGTCGTTGTTTGTTAGCCGGTCATGCACAAGGCGGCTGTCACGGCAATCCCAATACACAACCTGCCTGATACCAACAGAGCAGTGAAAGCTTGTTTAGGAAGCTGCACACTAATTTCCATCAGCCTTGCCCATACTTATCGCTCGTCCGCCAAAATGCCTTTCTCTTTCGCTCGGATACGTTGAGAAAAAGCCGGCTGATGGTCAAGACTCGCAGCTTTCTGGCATCAAGCTGGATCAGACTGTGATGTCTGAACGTTCGCGGCCCTCAAATCTTCAGAAACAGCCGCGCGACTATTCTTCGGCAAGAAGGAAAGAGTACGCTGAGCCTTCGCTGAGCCAGCTCACTGAGCAAGCAGAGCAGGCACTGCAGTACAACGATTCAGGTATGCTGTTTGAGCGCGAAAAGCTTTGTTTTGTGGCTCATTCGATGCGATCTCAGGCGTCCAGTCGAAAGACCTGGTTCGCGTCAGCGGCGCCATTACTTCTGCTCGTGCATTCATTGGCAGCCAGCAGAACCAAGATAGTCTGGCTGGCCCGTCCAGACGTACATTCAAAGCGACCTATTCAAGTTACGACCCTGTAGCTCGAAGACAGCGTGAATCCCGGGAACAGGGAGAAGACGTCTTCGCTGCAGTGAGGAGCATTCCAGTTGTTTCTTGTACATTGCTAATCTCTCTCCCGTCAATAGCTCGGTCAAGGCCTGGAAGAAGCATCTGGATGGCTGAGAGACCTTCTGACTGAGCCATACAAGGATACGAAGGCAGTGAATAGCAACTAGATCTGCTGAAACAGGGGTTTCAGGAGTCTGACTCTATTCGTGTATTCCTGTCCAGTTCATCAACGACACTCAACACAAGAAAGCCGAGCAGTCCCTGGCGTTACCTGCCTATTCAGCTCCGACATACGACCCTCTTCCAGAACATTTAGGGACCACAGAAGAACTTTGGAAGATGGCACCTCCACCACCAACAGATCGCCAAATCCCATCTGCAGAACTGCCGCGCTCAGATACAGACGAAGAAGAGCGTGATCAGCGACGTCGCCGAAGGACTGCCCATATAGAAGATCGCAATCATAGGCAATCGAGTCATCACAACGGCAACCAAAGAAGACATCGAGCTTCGAGAGATCCGGTTCACAGGCGAAGATCTGAAGAGCTGCGAGACACAAGAAGTCCATCTCACCGAATCTCAAAAAGACGCCATCACGAGTCAAGTGATGAAGACGACGTAATATGACATGAATCAATTGTGCCGGGACATATGCTGACTTTTAAGATAGGTCGATACGCGTGCCCGTCTTACTCGTCGCCAACAGACCGAGCGAGATCACCGTAGGGAAGATCGTCAACATAAGTTACACCAACATGCTCCCCTCGACCTCGAGAGACAGCGTAGTCCCTCAAAACATGAAGCAGGCAATCACAGAATGGATCGCTTCGATCGCTCAAGAACCTCTCAACGTGATCACTCAGCTGCTCCCCCTCTTATACTTATGCATCTCCATGCTCAACAGAGCCTCGGACTGTACAGTCAGCCTATAGACTATTCCGCTCCTCCAGCAAGATCTGCAACAGTACCTCCCAGCTACTTTCCAGCCGCTCTACCCGCTGTCAATGCACATCAAATGCATGTTCATAGCTCCTACGATACAGGAACCTGGCCTGTGGGGCTGAGAGACGATTTCGATCGCTATCCTAAACCAAATCCTATCCATTATCCAGCCAGCCCGGCAAGCTACAATAGTCAGACTAGCTTCCCTGGCATTATACCAAATCAATCTGTTTACACACAGAAGATGCAGGCTGCGGTAGAGCAGCAACGACTCCCGCCGAGCAGAAACTATCAGAAAGCTTCTCAGGCCTTTGTGCCAGCATATGATGCGCAAGATGCATATCCAGAGCAAAGTCCACGCAATGTCCAAAATCAGTCTACCCTCAATTACATATTGAACCATACTTCACCTGAGCTGCAAGCGCAAGTCACACCGCCTCCGCGAGCCATTGTTCAAAGCAGCTACAACGCCCCACAAAGCTCGTTCTCTGCTGACGGCTTTGACTATCGTCAAGAACCGGAAACTCAAAACATGCCGCCGTATTTCGACCTCAATGGCGGAAGGCACTACAACCAAGAATTTGCTGGTCCTGCTGATCAAAACAGACAGCATGAACAGCTCTTCAGCTTCTCAGTACATCACAGGGCTTCTCAAAGTTATCCTATCGCGATCCATAACGAGCCTAGTCCACTACAAGACTCCGAGTGTTATGAGGCCGATCACTTCGCTGGACTCGCCGATCAGGCTCCTGCTCCAGCTCTCGCCGCTAGCCTGCAAAACGCACATACACATACTACGGCCGCGAAAGCTCCCGTGCAAATTAGTCAGCCGTCAACACTATCGCCGCATTTGTCAAACGAAACATCAGAACATAACAAGCCAAAGATCATCCTTCCGGACAGGTCCGAGCCGGGCTGGCATCCGCCCTTGAAACCAGCAGAGAAGAGACGGCTGGAACGAGAGGCTTCGCGTGCTTCGCAGCCGTCTCCTACCAATTATCAGAGCAGCTCGGTCAAGAGCAGCTTCGCTTCAGCTAAGTCTGTGAAAGCCTCAATGGCAAATGTGAACGTCTCTCTTCAAGCCAACACAGATACAGGACATGGTCCCGAGAATGACGAGTATACCCCATCTCACACCACACAGCGTTGGCAGCCGATCAAGATGGCTTCAATGGCGGACCCACAGGCTGCTGTCAATTACACTGAGTCGCGCGCAGGAGATAGCGTGCACAAGGACGATTTACCTCTGCAAAAGAACATAGCGATCGGTGAAAGCAAACCACACATTTCTAGATTAGCTCGCACAACTTCCCGACCTGATCTCCGCCCACAAGGGTCTATTACGCCTATGAAGGTCAATCCTATTAGGCCAAACACAAGATCTACTACCAATAAGATCAATATTTCGAAGCCAATCAAGGCTTCATCCAGCTCTGCCATTAATGCCAGCGACAGCATCGATGACGATGAAGGTCCAGTGACTCCGTCTAATGCCGAGGCCGTTCCCGCATTCTTTCGCAATAACAAGACGAAGGTGGACTTCTGAGGAGCTCAAGCAGGAAGCTGTCGCCGGCAGAGTACCGCTTCAAGATGACAAAGACGGTCGAAAAGACGGTGGAAGCAACCAAAGAAAATCCATGAAACGTAGACACTGTCAGTGTGAAGCTAGCAATAAGTGATGGGATTCAACACTGTCGTTGTAAAGTGAAGCGCAGATGAGGAAGCTTATATTACAGTCTGCGCATCCTGTAATAAGGTTATATGAAGCCCTTTGTGTAGCGCAGCTCTCTGAAGGCGCAAAAATTTAGAACGTAATGATTGTCCATAATGTGAATAATGCGAAATCCTAGCTGCTACGAAGAAGAACGGGATCCAGCCAACTAAAACAAGTAAAGACTGCAAACTATGGGCAACATTATCTAAAAAACCGAAAACTACACGCGACTGGAAGAGGATTAGGATGAGAGGATGTCTGAGATGATGTATCTATGGCTTTGCCGACTTCTTCCTTCCAGAGGTACCGAACATTGACGCGAAGGAATATGAAGGTTTGCTATTACTGCTAGAAGGGCCAGTAGCGCTCGACGTCGACTGTTTCAGCGCTGAACTTCCTACAGCACTACCGTTTTTGCTCAACTTAGAAGAAAGCTCGGGCCTGGGTGCGAAGTCTGCATAAAACTGATCGGAAGGTTCGGAATGATTCGTAGTCGTACGGCTCGTAGTCGAAGAAGAGAAGGAGAGTTGTGGGGTAGAAGATTGTGCGGGGGTCTGTTCGTCTTCGGCTGCTGGTGGATTTGTGTTGCCCTTGCCCTGGAAATTAGGCAATGCAGGTGTCTTCTTCGCAGCGTCATCTGCACCTAACGTCTTGGAACGACTCCGCTTGAAGAGGCTGAAGGGTGACTTGGACTTTCGAGGAGTCTGTAGTCCGGCGGGTCGGTTTGCAGCGGCTGCCTGCTGGGGCTGAGCGGCCGACAAAGGCGCACTCGAATGAGCAGCTCGCATCGCGTCCTGCGCAGGCACCTTTAGCGTCTCTGAGCTGAAGGAAGCGTTTGGAAGTGGTGAGCGGAAATTTGGAGAGGAAGCTCGCGGTTTCACTACGGCGAAGCAGCGTCAGTCAGGTTATACTGCCAGAATCCAAGAGCACTCACATTGTTGATGCTGAGATTGTCGAGGCGACGCGCGTGGAAGGCCTTCTTCCGTGATGTTGTCCATAACACCGAAGTCCGCGGTAAGCGGAGTAGCCCCAGGACTCGTCAAGCTGATCGATACATTGTCCCCCTGAGCAGTATGGAAGCTAGTTGAAGGACTAATGACACTCTCCCTTTCCAGGGGAGGGATCACATACTTCTTATCCTTCGGAGGTGTTGAAGGGGCTTTTCCTTCTTCTAGACTGTAGATCCGATCAACGAGCTGCTTATTGCTCGAAGAGCGGGGAAGCTCCGCCGAAGCTGCAGCTGGAGATCCCCCTTGCATTCCATTTGCCAGAGCAGCAAGTCCAGAAGCGAAGGAAGAGGAAGCAGAGGGTGGGAGAGGGATTTGAGGGGCTCCTTGCGAAGAAGCGATGGAAGATGAATACGATACTGATGCGGGGAGGGGACCCAGTCTAGCTGCATCTGGGGTGAGAGAAAACGAAGAAGCTGGATTGACAGGAGAGTAGGGCCGAGGTTTGAGTGAATCGAGAGAGGCTGGTAAGATTGTACTGCTTGATGAAGTGATCATGGCGGAAGGAGCCAGCTCTTGCTGATGCGGAGGTCGAAGTGTCGTGTTACCCTCTTCTTCGCTTGCAGCCCCACTCTCACTCGATACAGATGGCGTAGTGGTGCCTGAATGAGGAGGAGTAGGCAGCATTTGCTGACCAGGCGGTAGCTGCACCTGTATGGAGGAAAGAGTTGACTTCTTGCTCTTCAGCCTGAGTGCCGAGCCGTCGCTGCTTGATTGAGGTATGGAGGAGGATCTTGGGGCGTGCACCGATTGCGGTAAAGGCTGAGCAGCGTGGACGTGCACTACAGTCGGCGATTTCGGAGGTTGGACGGACTTGACATCCAAGTAGCCATTGACTGACGTACTTGCTGTATTCGTGAGGGACGAAGAGGAAGACGGGGAAGAAAAGAGTTGTGCCAGAGGAGATGCCGGGCGGACTCCTTCTCCAGAATGCAGGGAAGGAGCTGAAGAAGAGGTAGAAGAGGAGTGTGACAAAATGGGAGCTAAGGGGACTGATAATGCTGCTGGAGAGGATGAAAGACTACTTGGCGTGAGATTCGTTCCTGCACTATTGCTACTACTGTTCGTAACGTTGCCTGTACTTCTATTACTATTACTGTTGCCATAACTGGCGGAGTTGGAGAGTGGTGGAGCTGAAGAATTGGGTGTGCACCTTCCGCTAGCGTTGCTATGCGGCTTGCCCGGTGTCGGAAGTGGTGAATGCCCATTTGCTGAAGATGGTGTCGTGCTGCGTGGTGTGAGAGGAACGCCAGGAGATGCAAGAGGCGTACCGGCAGCCGAGCTTGCCGGCGACCTAGTCGCATGTAGAGGGAGCGGCGGAACAGGTGGAATGTGTTGACGAGCAGTGGAGGCATGATCGTTTATGGTCAAAGGCATCGCTGAGACTGGTCTGCTCTTGATCTGCTTGCCATTGCCTTCTACGGGATTTGCAAGTATCTCTTGCGCGCTAGTCGACGAGGTAGATCGCGATAACCATCCACTTAGCGATTTCCGCTTGCTTGCATTCCCTCCTACAGCTCTTGAGCCATTACTTGCCAAACTGACATTATCCATCGATTTCCGACTCGTCAGAGCAGGCGAGTAGACGCTGCTTCTATCTGCTTTCGGCGATGACGGGAAAGCAGCTTTCGACATCCTCTTCTCTTTCTTTGCGAGTATTTTCGGGTCGACGGGAATGGGTGGTAAATCCATGGACTGCGCAAGGCTCTTCAAACTCTGAGTATCGCCGCCGCGTACAGAGTAGGTCGACATGCGCCGATTGTTGCCTAACAGACTTGGCTGAAGAGTGCTTGCTCTCGCGTGCGGTTGGGCACTTCTTGACCGCACCATCTCAGGGCGCTGCAGGAAGACAGAAAAGTCAGTCGCCTAAGTTGGTTCAGTGTTGTAGACGGTGGATCTACTCACATCAGAGCCTATCTCAGACCTCGGCCGCTCATGCCACGAGCGTGCTGCGGGGCTCTTCCTCCCGTCTGCGATTCCAGCCAAATCTCCATGAAAGCTGACGCTCCTCCGCTTATCTTTGTTATTGCTGTGGTTCGCCGACGCAGGAGGTGTGATGCTTCCTCCACTACTGCTGCTGTGTATATATGCTGACGAAGCGGCCGAGCTTGCTGAAGAAGCTTCTGACCAGGTCAATCCTCCATCTATCGTCGTTGCGGTCGAGCTTCCCGAAAGAGCAGGTGATGAAGTTGAAGCTTGCTCGTTCTGCCCGAGCAACCCGCTGTTATTGCTGTTATGTCCGTCCATAAAAGTCGGGTCGAAGCCCGGATGGGCAAAGTATGTTGATTGCCGAGAAGCCATTCTCGCAGGGTTCTGCGCGTACGCTATGCTTGCGTCGTATGGCGAGTCCATTGCCCATGACATTCCCCATGCGTCCGTTACATCCACCTTCCCAACGCTTGAGACTGGAACCATTGGAATCGAGCTGTCGAGGACGGATATCCTGTCGAAAGAGCGGGACATCTAGAGACGATGTGTTTGAAGTGTAGTATAAGTCCAGGGCGATGTTCGATTTTCAAGCGCCATTTAGAAGGGCGATCACGTCGCAGGAAGCGAATGCGAAGCCGAAAGTTGGTGAAGCGCGTGTAAAGTTGGGCCAGAGTGAGCGGGAAAAGAGTGAGGAGAAGGAGGGGAGAAGAAGTAGCAGTCAGAACGCAGTAATATAATGTATATGAGAGCACCGCTCACCCTGTTCTGCCTCTCGAGAGGCCGCTCAAACTCGTAAGGATCTGGGTCAGCGCCTCGTCCCTGCGCGATCTTTGTCGCTTCCAGATGAGCGAGATGCTGCAGGCTGGCCATCGTTTGGCGATGTTGTTGTTATGTATGGTCTGAAACCAGAGCTGTCGCCGTCCTTTGCGCTACTGATCCCTTGCCTCCCCAGATCTGGGAATGCGCTCGGCGCCGTTCTTGGACGTCCTTGTGTGATGATGATTGGAGCTCTGATGATTGACTGGCGTTTCTGGGAGGGATCTGCGAGCGTATCTACTTGCTCTATATCTCTTGAATGGTCGATGTCGAAGAAACCCCCCAGCGATATCAGTCCTGACCGAACCCCAGCGGTACACTTTGGACAAGGTCAAAGCCTAGACGTATGTACGATTGAGTGGAGGCAGGCAGTCGGGCAGTCAGACCATGAAGGAAGAGGTACGACAATGTTGACAAGCACCTGTCAAACACTAATACACAACGCCGAGTCCGACTGCATTCCTCGTCCATGTTTTGGTCGTCTAATAATACTTTTATATCGACAACGAGCATGCAGAGATGCTTTCATCCATTCACACACTGCGCTGAAGCGTAGTATGGCCTTTGTACCCAGCATGAATTGCGGGCGAGCTGGTGAAGAAGAAGCAACCTTTCACGCGCATCTGTAGCCTGGCATTTGACACTTCCAGCGAAGACTTCGATGTAGAGGAAGACTTGCTACCACTTCCTTGTGCGTATGCACAGCAACTCCGCCTTGAAAAGTGACAGTCTTGCTTGGCTTGGCATCTCTCGACTAGTGTGCGAACCATGTCGCGCCCATGACGTGCACTGAATGCAGTGCAAGGCCTGAGTTACTGATATCTCCAGTCGGGACTTGATGGACAACTTCTTGCTGATGCGTTGGGAATACGTCCAAATGCTCGTCCAGATCTCGTTCGCGTATGCTGGAATGGGCTCGTAGCGGGTAGGGAGTGTAACCAGTGTCTTATTGTGAGTTTGCGATGGGTTGTGTGAGACCTTGCCTAGTCGCATTCACCCAGACTTTCCTTCGGAAACTGGGGTGAGCGAGTACCGCTCGGCGACAAGCTTGACGATGTCTTTCCAGTCCGTCATTGCGCCGATGCCTGTGTGCAGACATCCTCAGCCCTCAACTCCGTAAGCAGATACAGATTATAGCTTACCGACGTCACCGCACGCCAATTCCTTTCCTACCGGACCAATGACTTCATAGCCCAGTGTATCCCTCAAGATGTCCAGCTGTGGCTTTGTAAGAGGATGGTTATACATGAATGTATTCATAGCTGGGAAGACGCAGACTTTGGTACGTGAAGAATCCAGAGCTCGCATGAGGGATGTGACGAGATTGTCACATAGACCGTGGGAGAGCTTGGCGAGCGTGTTTGCATCAAGAGGAGCTATTAGAACGAGATCTGCCCATCTCCGTAGCTGCATGTCTAGCTTTAGCGTGGTCTGGTCCAAGAGGGAGGATGATCCTTACTTCGATGTGCAAGATTGGGTCGCCGACTTTCTTCCAGCTCTATAAGACACACCATATATCAGTACTGTTAGACACGAGCGCCAGAACGAACAGGCTAGCCCACCTTCCATTCATCGTCATCCGTCCACACGCGTACATTGTGTTTCTTCGCCTTTGCGGCACTTGAGATAGCTTCTTTGTCATAGAAAGCCAGTGAAGATGTTGTAGCAGCTATTTGCACTTCGACATTTGCATACTATGAGCCAGCCTGATCAGTCAGCGAGCCCGTCTTTCGTCTTCTTGATTCGCCAATATAATGAGAAGCGTACATCCAGTAAAGCATCCACTATCAGCGGCGCCTTGATGCTTGCGACACTCCCCGTTGTGATGAGCAAGACGTGCAGAGGCCGGCCGGGAAAAGCGACCTTTTCGGACAGAGAGCCAGAAGGCAGGTCAAAGGCTGATGGGGCATAAGGTTCTTCTGCATTGGAATCCATGGAAATGAAGATAGTTTGCGCGCGGCGTGCGCTCGTCAAGGTCGTCTATCGAAGAAGTCGAAAGCAACGAGACGGTGCTTGCCGGTCATGCTTTGCTAGCCTGGCCCTCACAACGCAGTTACGAGCTTTTGCAGTACTGTGCTTCTGATACACCTAGTTCTCTTGCATTCCTTACCGCATCCACAGTCCTCGAAGTCGGTCGGACGCACTCATGCACTCTCTTATCCGCTCTCAGGCCGCCTGCGTTTAACAGCTCTCATGCACATTCACCTTTCTTTAAGCTGAACAAAGAGCTTGGGCTCGAGCTCTATAGAGCGGCTGGTGCGCCATGCAGCGTTCGGTAGGCGGGCATCGCTGCAGCTGCCGCTTTACTCGTCCGAGGAAGGGGTGCAGTCATAACTTTCTGAAAAGTGTATCTTCCAAGAAGAGTGCATTGACGGCCGGGCACCTTGCGTCTCTTTCAAAAAGAATCGCTTCTCAGCCCACGCCTCTCTTTCTTTCCTTTCGCACTCTCGCCCTCCTGCACATTCCTATATCATCTATATCCAGTTCTCGCATCGTATTCAGCATCTATACTACCAATCATCATCGAGATAATGGCAACTCTGGCAGTTCTCCGTTCCTTCACGCCCCTACTACGACCATCTGTACTGCCTCTCCGTTCGATTCTATATACACCTGTAAGACATGCGTCAAAGACCTCTAAAGTAGCTAGCAAAGCTACTCCTACCGCAAAGTAGGCTGTCGTCCTGGTTTTCGAGGCAATTCTCGGCTGAGTCCACTTTCTACAGGCTGCCGGCAAGCACCATCGCCAGGAAGAGCGTCAGAGCCTCTCTAAAGACGATTTCCGAGTATGCCATGCCGGCTGGCACTCCAAAGTCGCCCAGGGTGAAGAAGGCGGCCAAGCCAAAGAACAGCGCTATAGCAATAGAAGACACTACAGCTTTCTCCGACAGTCCTGCTACAAAGCCTCTGGATTCCGTTCCTCCCACCTCAGACTCCAATCCTGCCAAAGGTCAGTATGACTCCCTTTGTCATCCTGTAGCGCAATTGAAAGTCGCTTCTATTCTCACCATCGGCACTACTGCAGTCTCTGTACAAGAACCCACATCCAGCACAAGCAAGCGTCCGTCCTGGTACGACAAGCAAGACTGGAGCAACGCAAGTCGCGGTCCTTCCTGGACAAGCAAGAAGCCTGAAAGTCAGTTCGGATCCGCGAGCTTTTACCCCACAAACCTGTGCTGATGCTCTTGAACCCGCGACACGATAGGTACCGCGGCATCGCTTGCAGCCAAGCGATTGACACGCAGCGTTCCTAGGCTGCACACTCCAAATTCTTCTCCGTTCGCATTGGCCAACAACAATGCCGTCGTCCACCAATACTTCTGTCGCGGGCTCGCCTGTAAAGCGAGATCCTATACTTCATCTGCATATGCAGCTACTCCAGACCCGATCGCACGTTTCAATCTGGGATCCGTTGCGATGATTGCTGCATCAGCTAGTCTAGGCGCTGGAGCAACACTGGGCGCTGTACATTGGATGAGCTCCAAAGCCAGCCGTACGGTAGAGCAAGTCATAGTGGAGGAGCCTATCACCCACGAGCCTCAGAGACTGGTCTAGTTGCAAAGTTCCCAGATAGCATATCAATTAGCAAATTCCGGATAGTATACATCAACAGCATTACGCATCATTATCTCGGCTCGTATCCTGTCTATAGCGCATCGCATGCCTTCGTCACTCATAGTATTAACTCGTATTTGTCCGCTTGCCTCTCAGGCGCACTTGGCGAAGCATATCGTTTCCTGGCAGTAGTACATCAGCATTGACGGTTCCTTCCCGTGCGGAACAATGGAAATTCACCTCTCTCCAGCTGCTATGCTAGGGAATGATTGGAACATGTCTGGGTGTTTCGGTAACGGCGACTCGCTATAGAGAAGCACTCATTAGTATATTAAGCAACTGTACTCTTCTTTCGGTCAACGCACGAGAACCAGGGGTGCTTCATAGCCTCTTCCGCTGATATACGGCTTTCGGGATCATATGCCAGCAGCCTGCTCATCAGATCTACGCCCAGATCGGTAGTATACTTGAATTTTGCTCGAAGATTTGAATATCTGCGAGGCTATCAGCTATGCCGACGAGAAGGAATAGCGCGCTTACGGCTGGATGCTCGATAAATTCAGATTCTTGGCGTTGGGAAGTCTGCTGAAACCAGGCCAGATCTCCTCTGTCGGTCTCCCTAGCAGCTTAAATGTCTATAGGGAATCGCTTGAGCTTCAGTCTTCGAAGACGGAAGCAGTGCTCGTACTCTGTTAATCTGATCTATCTCTCCCTTTCCCGGCAGCAGCGGTTCCTTGTGCAGCAGCTCCCCGAAGATACAGCCTATCGACCATACATCTACAGCCGTCGAGTACTCCGTCTCTCCCAGTAACAGCTCGGGAGCGCTTGTTTCCGCGAAGGTGTGTAGCCGATGTACGAGATGCCGAAGCATGTAAGGATGAAAGAGTATGGAAAGGAGAACACAACAACCGAATCAGCGCTTTCAACAATCTCCGAGCCTTGATGTGCGGTCTAGCTAGTTGCGCGCGCACCGGTACCAGAGTGTCACAACTAGCTGTGTCATCTGCCCCAAAGGCTCGCCATACGTTCTTGCTAGACCAAAGTCGGCAACCTTTATCTGTCCGCGATTGTTCATGAGGAGATTCGACGTCTTCAGATCGCGATGCAGTATCCAGTTATCATGGCACATGGCGATGGCAGAAAGCAGCTGCTGCATCAAGGTCTTGACTTCGCTAGCTAAGAAGGGAGTGCGCATTGTCTGAAGAAGGGTCTTGAGGTCATGCTCGATGAAGCTGCAGGATAATCAGTAACTGTCGAGATTGGAACTGCTGGGCGAACGTACTCCATAACAATGAAGACTCTGTGATAGTTCAGATTAGCAAGACGCAGAGTATGATAGCAATTTCACTACATACTGAGTGAGCGTATCGCCTACGACAATTTCGCGAACGCGGACTATATTTTCGTGATGCCCGACCATCATGAGGGTTCGTATCTCGCGCAGAGAAGTGATAGGAAAGCCATTCTTCTCCTGGTCCATCTTGAGCTTCTTGAGCGCAACGATGTCTCCCGTTTCTTTGTCTCTTGCTCGCGAAACAACACCGTAGGATCCCTCTTCGATATGGTTCAGGCGTTCATAGCTGTACACCGACCTGCATCCTTGCAGGAGTGGATGAGGCATCGCGGCTTTCTGCCGTTCTTTCATCGGTTTCCTGTCTTCTTCATCTTCATCTTCTCCTGGCCCTGCTGGACGAGGCGAATTGTCGAGTGCTGATGGAGTATAGCGACCACTTCGAGCTGGCGTGCTGTTCCCACTATCAAGATACGACCTCCCTGGTGTGCTGCTGCTGCCTTGCACGGACGTCGAGAACGTTTTGACCTTCTTCTTCTTGACCGGTGGCCTTGCTGCTGGCTCGCTCAAATCATCGTCGTCCTCCTCCCACTTCGATTTTGGCTTGCGACTCTTGATGGCTAGCTGCCCTCGAAGGGAAGAAGGGCCTGCTATCGGATCCATGCGAATTGACATCAGTATGAAGAAGACCAATCCTGCCGCCTAAAGAAACACTACTTTTACGAAGCGCTGGTGGGTGCGTCGATATTCACATGCATACAATCTCTGCTCGTGGCGGGTACAGCGAAAGTATGACTTGAAGGTTGAGAGCAGCTGGCAAACACGGATCTAAGAGACCGGCTTCGCACTACGACATCACCAGTGCGGGCAAACGAGACTTCTAAGCCCTGTCTACACGTCGATTCGCAATGCTGGCATGCTCTACAGTACATTAAGCCATCGCGACTATGCGTCGAATCTCCCAGGCCTGACAACGAGGAGCGTATGTGTCAGTTAAGCCCTCAAAGCACACCAAAGTTTCATTTTGTGATTGCTGAGCCTGTAGTTGCGGCCATAGTCTGCGCTCGGGGGTGACAACATTCACTCCCCAAGTGAATTTGTCGACAGGCTGCTCCTCGTCATCATATGCCTTTCGATGAGGTTTGGGGTGACTGCTAATATCGTAGTCCTCATCCCATTCGCCCCTCATATATCCCGTCATGAAGATATTGATATTTCTGGGCGAATCGATGACAGGTTCGATTTCTTGGGGCTTGTTCCGCAGTTTCTCCTTGTTAAGGACTATGTCACAGTTGAAGAACACGAGTATTCCTTTGTAGAGTAGGTCGTCGCTGCATGCACAGGTAGGACCTTCCAAGCCAGTACAGTTGTCCGGATGCACCGGATGACCCAATTCGTTGACTGACAGCTGAATAGGCTTTAGATAGGGGAAACATTGAGTGTCTGGCGTCAATAGGAATTTCTTCGCTGGATACATATCGCTCTTGTATAAGCTGTAGTGTGAGGGTGCTTTACTCGAAGATAGGAGCGTTAGCTTGCCAAAAGCGAGCATTTGACCCCACGTTGCATATTCGAATAGTTTTGTATAGGGTGCGAGGTCTCTCAGATTTATCTCTTTGCCCTTATCGAAAGCCGCGCTTGACTGGGGCTTGTTGGATATCTTCAATAGATCCTGATAGACTAGCTCATAAGCCGGTGGTGCTGGTCCTGAGATCCGGTTGACAGAGGCTCGACGTGACCGAGAGTAGGATGCGGAGTCTTGCGAAGATGCAGAAGAGAGCTGTCTAGCCAATGGCGGTCGGGCAAACGACGGGGTTCGAGCTTGTTGACGGGCTGCGTTACGATATGAACCATAGACGGCACTGTTGGTATCAGAGCGTCCCGGTGTCTGCAGCGGCGTTGCGCCTGGTCTTTCTGTTGCGGAGGCAGGGCGAGAGCTCCTCTTCTGATTGGACACTTGACGAGAGGGGGATGGACGTCCTTGACTCGAGGTACTTGTCCTACGGGCCTCGATGGGAGTGGTGCTTGGGCTGCGCGCCCCAGTGTAAGTGCTGCTTGTAGGCATATCGAGGGATGCTTGGTCGATCTATGGATTGGGTGTGATCTGAAACAACCAGAGTCCTGCTCTGTTATTGCTCGATACCGTGTAGTGCTGTGAAGTCGTGGAGTCAAGGAGCGGCCTGAGACAGAAGTGATTCAGTCTCGCACGCCAAGGTATTTCACGTAGTAGGTCTTGCCTTTCAGGCCCGCTTGAAAGCCTGAGGATTACAAAGGCCTCGAATGGATGCAGTCCGCACTGTCACGCATGCGTACCGATGGGCATGATGTGAAGCGCGCAGGTCCAGATCGATATATGGCTTCGCGCGTTCCACTGGTCTATGGCAAAAGCGATGTCAGCATCGACAAGGACACTCCTCCTGCCTTAGGCTGCAGCATGATACTGAAATCGATACAAGACTTCATCTTGCTATAAGTTGCTCCTGGTCTTGTTTAATTATTCAGCAGGTGCACAAAGTACTCGCCTGACCAGCAGATAACCGGCATGATGTGAAGCATTAGCATCGAATCTCGATTCGTAACACTTGGACGGTCTCTGCTTGCGGTAGCAATGCAGAGCTCGGTGCCAATTGCCCCGGAACAAGCGTATCAAGCGCTTGCACAAGGCAGTGAGTGTCGCTTGCTTTCAGTGAGGAGGGGCAAGCACTCTCGATACCAGGCGTCTGGAGGCGCTGAGGGAGAGTTGTAAGTCCGGCAGGCTTGGGAGGCATCGTGCCTTTCAATCGACTTCTTCTTGTCGCACGACCGGCGTGCTGCCTGGCTCCAAATCGACCACATAGGCTTCCATGCTGTCGAGCATCCACTCTTGAGAGACAAGATAGCAAGCTACTGTCGAGGGGTCAGCAAGGCCCTGCTCATTTCCAAGCTGAATCCCAGGCAGTCGAGCGGAGAGAGACCTGAACTGAGCGGCCACTCTTGCAAGAAGGCTCCTACAGCAACAGACCACATTCTGGCGCCTACATGAGCAGGCTGAGATGCGACAAGGGGCTCGCTGCACTCTCCTCTGCCTACAGTTTCGATAGGACCTACCCCTGCTCCGGTTAACCTCCTCCTGCTTGGTACAGCAACGGCTTACATCCACCGGATCAACTGCACATTCTTTGAGGGATATTGATTGACCTTTCAGACCTCCTCGAATGCAGAAAGGGGATAGGCTTGAATAAGAGCCTTGCTGGTCGACTAGAGCAGCGACATCAGCTAAACCTCTCGACATCTTCACATCAGACTCATCTACGCATACTTGGATACCAGAATCCATTTCCAACATGTCTAGCGGGGTCGCTCAGGCTTCCTCTCGCAAACATCCCGCGTATGATCGCAATGCTAGACCCACACTCCCTAGAACACTTACAGCCTCGTCGGTTGCATCGGCACTCAGTGCTGCTGGTCAGCAAGCTTATCAATCGATAGGAGCTATCTGGCAGGCCAGACAGATGCCTACAGCCGCGGCCTCAACAGCTATGGACAGGCAGCGACGTGGATCGCACACCGGCCTGATCTCAAAGGTGCCTCTTTCCCTTGACAGGACAAGCTACGATCCAATGACAGAGTTCAACCTTCAACAATGGAACGCTTATCGTGCATCTTTCTCGCCAGCGAACAGCTACAAGAATCGAGAGCGCTCTCAAGCTGCCTCAAAGCAGATTGCGTCGAAACCAAGGAATCTACCTCCAGCTCCCATTGTCGTATTTCTGGACAAACACGCACGGGAGCGAATCACCATGAACGAGCTTGGTAAAGCGCAATTTTCCCGAAGTGACGGCACGAAAGTGGACATCCGAGATCTGGAGCAAGTACTGGTTGCATGCACTTACGACAAGGAGTATGCTCTACTAGAGAACGGCACGCTGTACTGCGCCCGTTCTTGAGGCAACCAAATCGCCGGGAGCCGCCGCCTAGACGAGTATTCGACATACTATGCGCTTCAGTACCGATTTGCAATATTTGCTGGAACACAGAAGCACGGGTTTCTCGGCTGTAACATCGTTCTGAAAGCGTGTATTGCATACGAGGGCGTTTGAATCGTTAACGGGCCGTCTCTGGTACGCTTGTTACTGTCGGCAATGACCTTAGATGAGGACACGATTGATTGGGCTTGCAAATCTTATGAAAAGGCAACAACACGACACGCAATACTGCCGATGTAGCCAACTAGTCCACCTCATCTCCCTACCATTTCGCGGCCACTTCTGTACCTGACCTCTCTCCTCTCTGTCGATTGACCACTGCTTGTAACAAAGTCAGTGTCTCCATCTCGGTCCCCTCCCTGTTCGAGCGGCATCTTCTCCTCGCCTTCATCATTCATAATTCCAGCGACAGTAGGCGGCGTCCAATACCATCCTCTGCCATTGCCTCTCGATATGCCTTCTCCA
The DNA here is from genome assembly GCA_001600175.1 of Erythrobasidium yunnanense. Taxonomy (NCBI): domain Eukaryota; kingdom Fungi; phylum Basidiomycota; class Cystobasidiomycetes; order Erythrobasidiales; family Erythrobasidiaceae; genus Erythrobasidium; species Erythrobasidium yunnanense. The sequence continues at coordinate 1,464,670 of BCJC01000001.1, forward strand.
GGAGCCTGTGTTACACCCTGATCCCCTCCATTCGGCTCTATTACATCGCCGTTTGCATCGACTTGCCTCCAGCCTCCTCCTATGTTCCTTCTAGGCAGAGCGCTTGTAAGTCGACCATTACCCTCGAGCTCATTGTACCTGCTGATCGGGCGGAACAGCGGACGTCTGATCGATGGCAAGGATTCTTCCTCTTCCTCCATCATCTCATCAGAATCCTCGTCCAGATCCTCTGAAGCGTCCGTACCCAGGAGAGCAAGTACCTCTGCGGTGATAGGCGTAGCGCTGTTGACTACTGGAATTGCAGCAAGATCTGGTGGACTCGTTGGTTCCCTCCTATTGGCCGGTACTGCATTGCGTCTTGTAGGTCGTGCAGAAGCAGCAGGAGAGCGTGTTGTAGATTCTTCATCGTCCCACTCTCGTGTGAGGTATGATAAGGCGCCGACCATTTCAGGACGTATCCTGAAGCCGGTTATGGGTCGCGTAGAATTGGTTTGTCTGACTGCTCCAACAGCGGAAGTGCTCGTCTCCCTTAGGCCGCTCGAAGGGTTGTAGTTGGACGAGGACGACTGCTCCCAAGCTGGAGTCTGCATTTGATTTGCTCGTTCAAGAGCCCTCGCAGCTTCAATTCGCTCCCGACGACTAGAAGCGAGTGTGAGGGCTGCATAGGGGTCTGGCTCCCGATCGCTGAGACCAGGAGACAATCTTGTACTCAGTTCACTGAAGAAGCGGGATGCACTCCTGGTCGTGTTGCTGGGCGATGAGCTGGGCCTAGCTTCGACTTGATCTGTTGTCGATGTCGATGTAGCCCTTGTAGCTCGTGAGCTGGCAAGCACCCTTCTCGCGAGCGCTACCGTCGAACTTCGAAGTTCTGCAGAAGCTTGTGATAAGGTCGAAGTGCTCGCCGCAGCACTGCTCGATGCAGATCGGAGGGAATCAAAGACAGGCTGAGAATCGCCCTGACTAGGTGCTGAGCTGTTCTGCTGTGTCGAGAGAGGTATACCAGCTGAATCTCCGCTGAGCCATCTTGTACGTGAAGGTCTCCTTGGCGCGCTGAAAGTAGTCGTGGGTGAATCTCTATGCGTCTCCGTCTCCGGGCGAGTCCGTGGTGGCAGAGGGAGACGACTGAGAGTCATCGGTCTTACAGGAGGTTCAGGCGTGGGCGGCGAAGAGCTGTCAATCGCCTCGGTTTCGTTCGATGTGCCAGAAGAAGCTGACCTGTCACGCGCTGCTAGATTGATCACGCGATCTATCTCCCTACTAGCAGCTCTCAGATCCGCAAGTGATCTATCGAGATTGGTCTGTATGCCTGCATGCTCTCCATCGACTGTTGTCGGCGCATCTGGAAGCCGACTCGTCGCCCTTGCAGTGATATTAGATCTCGCCAGCGGTCTTATAGAACCGCTCGATACTGGCGCTATCGATAGAGGAGCATCTAATCCGGTTGGGAGGACTAGCGAGCCGTCTGGCGAGTACATCGATCGGCGTAAAACACCAGCTACACGTTCCAGTCTGGACATAATTTCTCATCAGCCACCAATATCTCCTTGCAACCATGTCGGGCCTACCTCTCCGAGTGCTGTAAAGCATTGCGAATAGCGTCTCTCGCCTGCGAGAGCGCCGACCTCGAGTTCTCAATAGCCGTATTAACTCTATCCATCGATGTACTACTACTACCTTCGCTAGCGCGGTTTCTATTCCTTTCTGATCTTAGCATAGTCCTTGCTATTTGTTCGTCCAACTCCTCTAGCCTGGCTCGGATAGCTGTTGATACTGATCTATCGTGAAAAGACGACGATGAAGGGAGAGGAGGGAGTGTATTGGGTAGTAGATCGATATTGGAGTCTGGTTGTGTCGCTCGTGAGGTCGGCACGGGTGTCCCGAGTCTTGGAGGGAGCATGTTGGATGGGAATGGAGCATCGTTGATACTACTGATAGGTCGCTGTTCGGCTCTTGAAGCAGATATCGAAGTTGAGATCCGGATATCTGACGCGGGCGATGACACAGGATTAGGCAATACGTGGGAGCGCAGTCTGTTCAGGAGTGTTGTAGTGTCGTTGTTCAATGCTTCTAGCTGGGGATTACTGATACTTTGATTCTGCATTTCGAGTTCCGGCGTTGTTGACGACGAGGACGCAGTGGGATAGTTGATGCAGCATGGACAGGGACAGAGACCAGGTGAACATGAAGGAGCAGAAGCTGATCCATCATACAGATTGTCAGTTACAGACAGACTCGTTCAGCTTGTATCGCACCTCCTGCTATCTGACGGCCCATCTTGACGACTTTCTAGCCAAATTGGCCTTGCTTGTTTCAAGAGAGTGTCGTGCAATTGAAGCGAAAGCAAAGGTTGCTGCTTGCGTCAAAGCGTCATGTTGGCTGGAAGATAACAGCAAGCGTGACTTTGCTAAAGACACGCAGGGATGCTAGCTTGCTACAATTCATCAAGCAGTACTCCCGCATTATGCCTGACCAGCGCATCCGGGTCTGTATCTCTTACATAGCCCACAACGGCTCCCAACCTCCTCGCCGTTCGTGAATGCACGACTTGTACATCACCTTTCTCTTGCATCGCCCTCACCAGCAGCGTAAGGAAGAGTATAGCACCTCTTCTCAAAGACGGATGAGTGCTTGCACATTCGAGCGGGTCGAGCGTCTCTTCTACTTTATTGCGTTCTTCAATCAGAATAGGGCGGTAGGTGTTCTTGGAAGATGATTCAATGGATAGGAGATCGAGACACGCTTCGATGAGCGTGTTGATTTCGGAGAGAAGAGCTAAGGGAGCAGACTCGGCGTAGGTCGCTAGTATAGTCAGAGCTGAGGAACGTAGAGCGACTGGAAGATCTGAAGCGCGCATGGTATGCAGTAAAGAAGGAAGGAGTATATCCACTGATCAAAATCATCAACATACGCCCACACACCTCTTGCAGATCGGACTTACCATAGACAGCCAGCGCATCCCCGCTCTGCTGTACGACCTGATTTATCGTCTCTGCGATCCGGAGTCTCTTATCCAGTTCTCTTTGTCCCTTCTCGCCCTCGCCTATATCTTTGCCTTGCGAAATATAGATCTCCACCAGCTTCCTAACGACACTCCTTCCATATCCACTAGCGAGGGCCGCTAGTCCCTGTACTGCATTCAAGTAGATGAACGAATCTTCATCTTGTATAGACTGGACGAAGATATCCAGTATACCAGGCAGGAGTGCGACATCAGTCGACAAGAATGCGGATTTTGACGAGATGAGCGAGCGAAGGAGGGATAGACCCTGTGCGCGGATCGGCAGAAGTGGATCTTGGAGTAGTTTCAAAGCTTCTTGGTATGTCCTGCGAGACGGAGAGTAGATATCCTCCTGCTGTTTGCCATTTATTGTTGGTGAGGATGTCGAATTTGAGGCTAGGCGCCGACTTGTCAGAACTATCTTTGCACTCCGAGCTAGCTCAGCAGCTGTCGGAGAGGCAGTCTCGACGAGTGCGTCCAGCTTGAGCGATATGCCATGCAGAAGGGGCGTGTTATCGAAGTCCAAAGTATCGTTACCTTTGAGCGCAAAGTGTCAGCAAGTACAATCTTGCGATTCAGGCGATGACTCACCCTCCAGTATTGACAAAAGTAACGTCAGGCCCGTAATGATCAGTTCTTCTCTTTTCGCCAAGCCCAGCATCTCCGGCAGTGCATCCGGATCCTCCTCATCGTGCTCACTCTCTGCTTCTTCCTCGCTGTCGACTTCCACAATTTTAAGATCCTTCATGCTCAATCCTCCATTTTTCTCCTTCTGCTTGCCCGACTTCTTCTCGCTCATCCCTCTTGAATGCTCTTTCGCACTATCTTTCTCCAAAGCTTTCGCACTATCTTTCTCCAAAGCCAGATCGACACATGCCAGCATCTTCCTCGGTTCCTTCACCACCTCTTCAGGTCCAAATCTATCGATGATACCCAATATCAACTGCAATCGCAACACTATCTTTTTCTGGATCGAGAATGCGGATTCGCCAGTCAAGTAAGAGGGAGGAAGTTTCGCGCTTGCTTGGAGAAGACGCATCTCGTCTAGCCAGAGCAGGAGGAGGGTGCTTGATAGACCTGATCGGGCGAGGTCGTGCAGATACTCGATTATATGCTCGGGGTTTGGGCGGATAAGCGTTAGGTTGTCATCATCTACATCGTGCTCTTCGTCTAGAGGATGTACTTCATCATCGTCCAAAAGGAACTTCGAAGTCGAAGGATTTGGGCTCGCAATGAGCACTCCCACGTTCTCTTTCGCAGTGGAAGTAGAACGCGGCGCGATTCCCCCGCTCTCCGTTCTTTTCCACTTCCACTCCGCCGCCCGTTCCACCACCTTTCGCAGTCCATCCGCCACTTCGTCCACACTCAGGCTTCTTCCCCATGTCTTTAGTATATTCTCTATACTTTCTCGTAGTATAGGATCGCCTTTCGTGTCTTTTACGAAGAACCACGCGCTAAATAATTTAGTGATGAGAGAAGGGTGCAGGATGAAAGCGTAGTTCGTAGGACTCGGATCCATATGCGAGATAAGCGTAGTGAGAAGCTCTAGTTGGCCTTCAATATCCGTCTCTTGCTCTGGCATAGAGGAAAGGGAGAAATGCGGAAGGACGTATTTCGTTACTGCTTGAGGTGCGGTGGAAATAAGGCGCGAGATGCAGAAACATAGTGCGCGGATATAGGATGAAGGCGCAGGTTGGCCTACTATAGGAGGCTGTATGAGGAAGACTATCCTAGGTAGGACAATGGAGAAGTAGGCCTGTCAGATAGCGTCAACATTGACTGTCTAGTCCGAAAGGATATAGAATGCTTACATCGGCATCCATCCCGCTCGGCGGAGTAGACAACACCTTCGCAATCTGTTCCAATTGCGTGATCTGCAGCTCTTTCATACCCATCCACACTCCATCAGCCGGTTCTCATTCTCCCATCTCTACGCCTCGATGCGACTCACCGCTCTCCGATCTTCCCAGAAGCACGTTCAACAATCCCAAAATACCTCCCTTTCTCAGTAATTGTTTTGAAAGCAGCGAAGATAGTATCGGGGCTAGCCATACTTGTGATGCTTTGGAAGAGCCTCGTTGGACAGCTAAGAGCGCGAGGAGGGTAGCTAGTGAAGTAGATGGGTTCGTGCTGTCGTGGAGACCAATTAGATGGAGTGCCACACTGTGATAGAAGGAAGGATGGACGTACAGAGTCAGTATGTTCTCGAGAGCTTCATCATATTTCGACTCGGAGCCTTCTGCCGAGAGGCTGTGCGAGAGATACAGAAGCGCCGCGAGTGTATGTAGCATAAGACCAGGAAGAACCAGAGCTCTTATTTGCTTTGCTCCTCTTGCACCTATCCCTTCATTGGCTATCTTGGCCTGCACTAGAATCCTGACAATCTCGCCAACCATCTCCCTTAGCACTTCTCCCTCATTCTCACCGTCTTCCTCTTCCTCAGAAGTGATTTCAGCGATCTTTTGCACTGTGTCGGCTTTGTCCTGCATGTCAGGCGGCAGTATACCGCCCGGCAACAGGATCCCAATACCCCATCGCGCAATCAGACCACATAGAATGGTAATAGTCTTGCTATCTTTCAATCCATAGAGCGGCGCTTCATGTCCTTCTTCTCCCTCAGCATTCGGAGAAGACCTCTCAAGGTCTGAAAGAAGTCCCAGAGCGCTCAACGCCAGTCTTGCGGAAGCCAGCTTGCTCCGCTCCTCATTCCCAGATCCTCTGTATGTTGAGGAGATGCGAGAAAGCCATCCATCTCGTCTTGCAATTTCATTGAAACCGGCAATTCGCTGGTTCAGAAGCTTGCATAGCGGAGTGACTGTCGCATCATTTGGAATGGGTGATGTAGATGGTGGTGGTTTGGTCTGTCCTGCTAGGATACTGCATGCGTCGAGGAGGGAACGTAATTGATCTGGCATGCAATGTGGTGGGTAGAAAGACAAAGCCAAAAGATACATTTCGATGATGACAGATGCCTAACAACAACAGTATTGAAAGCACTGCAATGCGTATATAACGATGTCGAGAGAAAGCGAGATTGTAAAATCACGCCTTGTCTTGCTTGCTCTTGTCTGAGATACTATAATTCCCGTATTTCTTCTCCCTGTATCCCAAAGCACATCAGCGTCTCCTCTTCCTCCCCTATCTTTAAACAACTGATGCACTCACGGATCAAACATCTCCCACCTGGAGCTCGGAAACACATGTTTATTCCTATTATACCACCCCCTTTCAACAATTTTCCCCGCGTGAGACTCATTCTTCTCTTTCGTAGCGTCGTGTGTTAGACGAACATCGTCGTGCGCGTCGAAGTTGAATAAAGGCCCGCTCTTTCCGCGCGCTTTGGAGACGATGAAGTCGTAGAAGGTGTAGTGCTGCAAATGCGAGCGAGTGCAGCGAGCGAGCATTAGTGAAGAAGAATGGGAGGAGAGATGAGGAGGGGATCGGCGTACATGCGGTATGATGAGGTCCTCTTTCTGCGAGCGCCATGAACAAGATTAGGAAATGAGACGAAGGAGAATGGAAGACGTGACCCACGATATACATCAGGTTATCCACACTCGTCTGTCTGAGTTCATTAAACTCTGCTCTTGCCTTCTCCAAGAACCCCGCAATCGTATCCCCCTTCTTACACGTAACTACTGTTCTATGCCCTGATCCATCCCAGTATGAACACACTATATCTATATCTTGCTTCTTGAGCTCTTCCTGATCTTTTAAATACTGTTGACGAAGCTCCTCTCGGACTAAGCGTTCCTTCTCTTCTCTCTCCCTGTCGGGTAGGAAGGAGGTGTCAACTGTTGGATTCTTGCCGAACTTTGCGCGCTTGGCTGTGAGTACAGAGGGGTAAGGAGAGTGTTAGGAGGGTGTGCGAACGTGGATTGGGAGGTTTTAGAGGGCATACCATCAGCTATCGCGGCGGCATCATCAGTTTCAGCTTCTTCTTGTTCTTCATCCCCAAAGCTGAGAGTCTTCAATCTATCCTTTGCCAGTTTGTTCTTCTTTCTCTTCTTAGTTTGCTGTAGTGCATCTTCTTTGAGTTCGTTTGTCCTTGCTGCTTTCCTTCTATTCTCCTCCTCCAGTTCCTCCCTTAGCCGTTTAAAGTCTTCAGCGTGTACCAATCCTACAGTGCTCTTCTTGAGTCTATCCTCCATCCCTTCTGTGACCTTGACGAATCTCGCTTCAGATGTGGGATCTGCATTGTTGTTGGCATTGCTGATGGTTGCCCTCTGTGCTGCATACTCTGCCATCATCTCACTGCGCTTACGCTCCAACGCTGCCTGTCGCTGCTTCTCAGAGGCAGAAGTCGACATGGTAGATGATTGATATTGGTGGTAACCCAAGCCGTGATTTGGGATTGCTCCTTGCTTCTTCTCCCATCAATCCACGATGATTCTCCTAGGAGTCAACTTGCCAGACACAAAGCTGGTCAAGGTGAATACAACACACAGTAGATACATTCATTGATTGTTGCTGACGGATCTCTCTAGATTGCTCTCACGAGCTTCCATGGGATAGGACATTCCACATCCAAACTCATCTGCGCAAGGCTACACTTACACGACAGAATGGCAATATCCCAACTCAGCGAACCTCAGATAAACGCATTGACATCCCTCTTATCGGCGCCCGGGCAGTTTATGGCCAGCGCATCTTCTACATCTTCCACCTCAACTTCCTCCTCTTCTTCTTCATCAAGTATAGCGAGTATAGCCACTATATCACCCACACAAGCAGCAAGAGAGCATGCACGGTTATCAAACTTGCTCATAGAGACAGATCTGAGGAAAAAAGTCAGGGAAAATATAGCACACCACAGAACAGTGGGGACGTATAAAGGGAGAAGACATGCAATGGGCTTGACTGTAAGAGGGCAGAGAACAGTACGTCGGCAATATCTCTCTTCCTTTCACACGGCGGCAATGCAGTGCTGATGTTACGATCTCTCTCTTGAACTGACTAACAGAAAACGAATGCGAAGATGGCTAGGAGGTTGAATAGGGTAGAGAGAAAGGCGTATAGCACGTTGGTAGATAGACAAGGGCGCGAAGGAAGAGAAGGGAGAGAAGGGAGAGAAGGGAGAGAAGGGCAAGGGCGGAGGTGAGAGCAACACGCCGCGTATAATTGCACGTGGACTATGCTAATGCAATTAAACCGATAGTATGACACCCTCAGATACCTTCTACACCCTCCGCCATCGATTCCGCTCACCGGGATGCTCGCTGTTGTCACAATAATCAGAACTCGCATTGCACTTCTGCAGCTTCCAGCCGCAGTCAGTCCATCGGCTATTCCATCGCGTTCTGCCGCTCTTCCAGACCTCCACTTCCGCGGAGGTGTACTTGGCGAACCCTGGAAGATACCTGACTGACGTCTGACTGACTTTCCGGCGCAGGGTATAAAAGCACTAGAAGTGCTCAAGCTCGCTCTTCTCTTTCGTTCTTCCCAACCTATATCACAGCTCAAACCTCACGCACTAGATCAATCCCTAAAACGCTTACTTCATATCATATCATGTCGTCAACATCCCTCCACTCCTCTCCCCATTCTTCCAACGACAACTATTCAGATGCTTCTTCAGTCTCCAGTACTCGATCTGCCATCAAGCCCACTACGCCTATCAGTGTTTCATCTCCCAGCCGTGCTGTCGCTTTTGCAGAGCATGAGCAAAGAGAAAGTGGTCAGCATGTAGGCTGGAAGATTACATCTTCTGGCATCATGTCGGACAACGATCAAGATGTACATGCACCTATGCGCTACCCTCCTAGAGTCACCGCTGGTATCGAGCCGGCCAACGCTTTCACTCATAGTAAGTCAGCTACCGTATACCTGCTCAAGTAGTCACGGACGATTTGATACGTCCGCTTCTAGTTGTCGCAGGCATCTCTGAGAAGTCAGGCGCTGCAGAAGCTGTAGTGCTTGGCTGTACCCAATTCATCAAGACTGGAGAATGCGCATACGGCGACGCATGCAAATACAGCCACGCCCTGCTCTCCTCTCCCTCCTGCTCTCCCACATCCACTCAAGGACCTGAGCACAAGCACAATCAGCGAGACCTTATCGCCCAAGCCCTCGAACACTCTGATGGAGTTGACTATCCCACTATTCCACAAGAAGCCAAACGCGCCATCGACCACCAGCTCAGGAAGACAAAGATGTGTCATGCTTTCAATAAAGGGAAATGCGACTATGGCTATGCCTGTCGGTTCGCGCACATTGCTGGACATGATGCTTATCAGATCCTGAGTAAGTCTACATCTTCTCGTCATACCTATAGTACTTACTGCGAGCAAGGATGAAGAGCTGATGGGTATTGATTGTATAGGTAAAGCCAATTCAGCCAAGAATTGCCCTTTCCAACTCGTCCTCGGGACATGCTCTACGAAAGGCAAAGGCTGCTATTTCAAGCATACTCCCGTCAAGCGCAACAAGATTGTCAAGGGCAAGATCAACAAGAACACTGCTCCTAAAGCTTATCAGGCTCATATCGGTAAGCGTGTCGAAGAAGGACAGATTGCCCCCGGTGGATCGAGATCTGGAGCAAGCGAGCAGGAAGATGGGGAGTTTGAGAGGGAGATCAATGATCTGATTGATCTCGGGGAGGGATTGAGAGATGTTTACGTCAGTCGTGAGTAGGAGAATTTGGCGAAGTGAAGCCGAATGCAGTCTACAAACATATCGAGTCCAGCTAGCTCCTCTCTCTTTGTAATATCTCATGTATCTCACTACTACTGAAGCTCTGATATCGCTGTCTTCTTGCTAGACATATCGTGGTCTTGTTTCTTTCATCTTACTCTTCTCGTCACCTCGTCATGGCATCTTCTTCCCAAGCTGTTTCTTCGCCCTCCAAGAAGGTCAAGAAGCACAAGAAGCTGCACCACAAAGCCGATAAAGGGAAAGAGAAACACCGTCAGACCGACGAAGACTTCGAAGAAAATGCAGAATTTGGCGCAACGATGACCGAGAACTTGGGAGGACATGGCAGCAGCAGCAGCAGTGATTTTGTGATTGTTCAATCTGTCATGCGCCTCCCCCTCGCGCCCGTCTTTGCGGAAGATCCATTCGAAGGTGTCCGTCAAGCTCTGGAAAGCTGGATAATGCGGTGGGCCGGGCAACTATTCACGACATCTTCAAACTGTAGTTCTGATTGTGATTTCTATCAAGATACCTTACTTCCATCGACGCTGTGTTGTTGACGATATCATGGCCTCCGACACTCTTGGAAGAAAATGCACCTTTGACACCTAGTAGCGCGTTTGCAATGGCGCGAGTGCGCTGGCAAGGCGTAGCATTCCGTCCTCAAATAGCCAGTACATCCAGTGCGCCCGCTTTCCCTCTCACTCTCCTCACGAGCCAAGATAAACTGATCAATTGCATATGTAGGCGGCAAGCTCTCATTAGCTACCCCATCAGTCGTCTCTCTACTACTGCATAATCTATTCAACGCCTCGATAGCTGCAGAACATATTCCTCCGGAATACGAATGGGATCCCGAAGCTATTCTTCCATACTCATTAGCACCTCCACCTATAGCGGGCAGTAAAGCAGCGACTGCAAAGGAGTCTATACAAGCTAGAGATGAGCGGCAACAGCATGTGCAAGAAGAGGAGGAAGAAGAGAAACACCGGGACCAAAATGAGGAGAAGGAGGCTGCTGAGAATGCTGAAAAGACAATCAAGGATGGAGAGGAGGAAGAAGAGGAGCAGCATGAACCGATCGAATACGAGGATGCAGTGGAAGAACAAATAGAGGCGGAAGAACAAGAAGAAGAGCAGTATCGGACGGAAAGAGGGTGTTGGGTGAACAAAGCGACTCGAGAACCGCTAGGAGGAAACGATGGAATCATATCTTTCACGGTCATTGGGTGAGCATCTCTTTCCGCGTCATACCCGCCTTTTTCAGACCATGCTCATTAACCATCTGTCTCGTCAGCTTAACGATAGCGAACTCGATGATCTCGGTGCATGGCTCGCTACTTCCTGACCCAACAGTCGTCTTCGCACGCAAAGAGCAGGAGAAGAATGAGCGGATAGCAGAGAAAGCAGCTGGACAGACAAGAAGTACCACTGCTGCGGGAGACGACGATAGCGCAAATATGGCAGCCGCGAACAATACTACCGCTTCGGCCAAGAAACGCAAGAGGAATCAATGAAAGGCATTCGAATGCTCCGTTATGCTGTGCAGAGGGGACGAATCTGATAATCTTATTGTTAAGCATGCTATGGGTGTCTAATGACGATGTAGTAGTACGACAACTCGTTATAGAAACATGCTAGATCATTAGAATGTTACGATGGCAATGGGATTGCTAGATAGCCCCATCCCGCATGGTTGGCTTTCTGCCCAAGTAGCTAGCAGAAACGCTTCGCGGACCCATCCAACCATCACCATTCTCGTTCCGCTCCTGATAGCTAGAAGACTGAAGACCGCCTCTGCTTGCCCACGCTCCTAGATTTGCTAAGAGACCTCCAGAACCACTTGCAGTGTTCGCTGGACCAGGACTTCTGGAAAGAGGTGAGGTGCCGAGGGCTGACGGATCAGGTAGTAGATGACGTTGTGGAGAAGAAGAGGAGGTTCCGCCTATAGTCACAGGGGCACTCGATTTGCGAGGTGATCTAGCGGGCCGTCTAGGTGATATTGACGGAGGCGGCTCTTCCACAGTAGGCGATGGCGATGGTGATGCTCCATCAAGAGTCGAGACTGTCTTTACGATGTTTTCTGACAGTTTGCGCACGCCCAATATAGATGGTCGGGTATTGGTCGCTAGAGTAGCGCGTATCGTGCCATCCGCTTGATAAGCTGGTGAAGCAGCTTGGTCCGCCTTCGAGCCAGACGTAGAAGAAAGTGCAAGACCAGCAGGCGTAAGTAGTCGACTTGCAGGATTGGCGTGCGACATGAAGGTCGAATGAATACTTGAATCCGAAAGACCTCGAGGGCGTAATGTCCGCTCTAGGAGATTCGGGCGGAAGTCATCTTCGTCTAGATTGGCGGCGGTGTTGTCTATGACCGCATCGACGTTTTGTGTGAGGACTTGCTGGCGGTAGGAGGATGCTCTGGTCTGGCGGGAAGGTGGAGCGCCTTTCCTTCCTCCAGGTAGGCCGCCCCATGAATTTTCAGATGGTGAGACAGCACCACTTCCACCTGCAAAGATGCTGCTCAACTGATTGCGAGAGTCTCCGCTGCGCGCGTTAGAGACATTGCCGCTAGCGGATCTTCCGATACTGTTCTGATATGCTCCTGCAAGACCTCTATCTCCTCCTTGAGGCATGACAGACACTTGACGACGTATCCCGCCTTGTCCTCCAAACTCGACATTCACAGTCGCAGCAGCCAGTGCGCTCGATGCGCCCAGTTTGGGCACCGGTCTTGAGGAGGATCTAGAAGGTCCAACCTGAGGTCGCGCTTTCGGCTGAGACTGCTTGCTCTGAGCAGCAGAAGCGTCTGTTTGACCGTAGAAGAGCCGTGAGAGGGGTGCAAGAAGGGCTGCAGCGCCAGTACTTCGCTCAGCCTGCCACGTAGGTGTAGTACCTAGGAGATCGCTTGTCGACGGCATGCTCTCGAGCTCTCGGAGTTTATTGGCGAGCTGTGGTTCTAGCTCAACGCGATTGACAATAGCGCGCAACCGGCCAAGCTCGTGCAAGATGTCCCTGAAGAGCTTCACCAATGTGACGAAGTCACGTCGCGCTAGCAAGCTTTCGGATGATAGATCTGCTTGAGATAGGCCAGACTCGCTTTGCAAAGCAGCGGTCTCCTGCTCTAGCACTTGGCGGAAATGGTTTCGAAGGCCCTCAATCTCGCCGAGCTGGAGAGAGGGCGACTCGTTAGCTTCAAATACGAGGTCGTCTGTGTCATACACCTACTATGTCTCGCATAGTCGACTTGGCCAGATGGCTAACATCGCCTGGCAGGTTCTGCTTCTTGAGTCGTTGTTCGAACGAGTTGATGTCTGCTCCCTTGATCTTGGTCAAGAGTCGCATGACATATTCGATGAGGGCGCCTAAAGCTATGGTCCTATTTCCTCTGACTATATCGCTTGGCAGCATACTGTGACTATGCAAAGCACCGAAGCTTTCCAAAGTTTCGTGATCAGAAGCAGCATCCGATGACAGAATGGAAGAAGTGTAGTGTTGTGGAAGTCGCGGTCTTGGTGGGCCCGAAGCCGATGGCTGCGAGAAGCTAGGCGATGGCTGTGGAAGGTCGTGGTTTTCTGTCTGTGTAGCCATTTCGCGTGTTTCTGCGGCAAGAGGAAGGATGCCTCTCCGATAGCGAGTTGGCGAAGAAGCTGATAGGCCTCCCTCGCCTTGGTGAGGTGGTTTAGCTGGGCTCGGTGCGATTTCCAGAATGGTAGGCCCTTCCACTATCGACTCATCGATCTCTCGGATATCTTCGTGGGCTGTAGGTAGTGATGGCGACATAACACCCGCTCCAAGAGAGGACGATAGGCTTCCGACAGACGTTCCCAGAGCCAGAGGACGTAGACTTGGTGAAGGTGCTCGCCCGCTGCCAAGTACTGGCGACACCGGTCGAGTACTATAATCGAATTCCAAATCCTGTCGTACGTATGAGCTGCTGACCATTGAGCTATAGAAGTGGAGGCTTACCTCCAAACGCCTCTGCATCATATTCGACAGATCTACACTCATTGCACGACCTCCCAGCCTTCGCAACGCGGCCGAACCGGAAGCTGTTCTAGGCTGACTTCTTCTCCGCTGGCTGAGCTTGCTCGGACCAGGTTGGGACAATTGACCAAAGCTATTATGCGGAAGTGGGCGAATAGTGCCTGCTTCTTGCGAGAACCAGTCTGGCTGCCCAACAACGCTGGTCGGCGCTGTCGACGTGGAGTGCACAGTCTCCAAATCTGGACTGCGCATATTGTCGCTGAACGTCTCGCTGCCGGTCGTGCGACTTGCTTCATGATCCTCATCCAAACTTGCGAAAGGTGCTCGATCTGCTTGTTCCGTCTGTAGGGAATGGAGTTGGTCCCGAGACGAGTCTAGAAGATCGTTCATCTGCTGCATGTCCCCTCGCATCGCCTCGTTCTCGCTTCGAAGATCCTCGATCAGCTTGACGAGTTCTTCGACATCGGGCTGTGTCTCGAAGCTTGTATTTGAGTCCAGCTATATATGTATATGTCAAATGCGAACTTGATGCTCAAATTAATCTGCTCACTGAATCCGACTGATGGCGAGCACTCATCGGCGAGGCTGCTATGGAGGTTTTGCCTCTGCGCGCATGCTGAGCCTTCTCTAGCTGTTGCGATATGCTTGTAAGGCGAGTTTCGTTGTCCGCTGTCAGTCAAACGCGAGTAAGTAGCGTCCTTGCCAACGGGCCGGAACTACTCACACAATTTCGAGGAAGCTCGTTTGGCCCTCGTCTCTGCAGCTCGGGCTCTTCTTCGTTCACTCTCTAGCTCCTGCCGCAGTTGTTCCAGCTCTTCCTGTACATCGCGCTGATGGCCAGGCTTGACAGTTTCTGCACGACTAGCCAAGCGACGAATCGTCTTGCGATCATCTTCCAATGTGATGAGAAGCTGTCTATTTGAAGCCTCTGAAGCATCTAGATTTGCTTGTGCGCGTTCTGCTCGCTACAGGATGATTGCGACGCGAATTGGCCCATTTCAGCGGCCATTCCGTATGCCGGTTCTGTCGACTTACCTTGATAAGTTGGGCATTCTCCTTGTACGACGACGCGAGCCTATCTAGTAGCTGACTAAGGCTTGTTTCGAGTTCATTGTTCTTGAGCTGCAACCGCTGCGTTTCGTCCACGAGGCTCTGCTGTTTCGAGAGCAACGCCAATCCGAGCTTCGCGCTTAGGAGCAGTCTGCTTTCCAAAGACGGCCCATCTTGCGTATCGCTGTTCGCGTGCTGGCTGAATCCAGCAAAGATCTCTTGCAATTGGTTCGGGGAGTCTAGCGCAGCCAGCAGCGATTTGGAGGACGCTGAAGCGGGCAGCGATGGCATAGCATGGGTATCGCACAGTCTGGCAGGTCGATCTGCGTGTGAGAAGCGCGTGTGATAGCGAAAGATCTTATTGCACCATTTGGTTGGCAGCCAGGCCGAGAACGTCAAGACGGAACGACTTTACACGAAGTATGCTTGTCATCATTGAGTCTATGCCTGCATTGTCACTACAACACCCTCTTACAGCGTACACTGCTTCTCGGCCGGGTGTATAATGAATGGTAAAGTACGTCTATGATGCTTAAAGAGGGTCTCTACAGATCATGATATGCTCGCACCAGTCCTGCACAGCAGGACAAGCGGTAAGAAATCGTTTGGGCGTCGTCATTGGGTCGTCTAGATGTACAGTCGAGAAGGTCCAGGAAGCCCAGCGCTCCGAGATAGGAGGTGATGTCCGGAAGGTTAGGATCGGATGGTGTTGATAGTAGAGTAGTTAATAGAGAACTCGCTACGTCCATAAGACGCGCATTTGAGGTTTTGATCCATATTGAGAGGTTGGACAGCAAACGATTTTGCCTATACGTGGGCACGTTAGCTCAACACGCCTCGTGCGTTATTAGTCTCTGCTTACAGTAGCATGAGAACCGAAGGTGAGAGGTCGGCAACTTCCTGCAGGAAAGATAGTAGGAGAACGCGTTCTTCGTCGCTATCGGCCGCTAGCAACAGACTTGTAGCCAATGCGCTTGCGAGTACGAGCGGTTCCTTAGGCCATTATATCATGTTAGCTAATGTCCAAAAAGGACTTAATCACGCGTCTTACATTTGTCGAGATTTCCACATTGGCAAGAAGCGGGAGATAAGGCTCGTGCATATCGCTTTGCTTGACTTCTAGCCCTGCCGCATGCAGCAAGTCGGTCACTCGGAGACCTTCTTGGCGTTTCGAAGCGGTCGGCAGCAGAGTCACAAGGTATCCTAGGATCGATAGTACGGGCTGACTCTCGGCAGAACTGCCGGACGTCTCGCTGCCCATGATAGTGAGATGTTTTAGAATAGCTAGATTGCAGGTCAGCCATAGCCAGTGACCGTATGTAGCAAGACTCACTGGAGATCGAATCATGCAGTTGAGGATGTTTGGTATGTCCGGCTAGCACCGAAGAAAGAGCGAAGGCGAATGTGTCTTGAGTGAACTCAACTTGGAGTGCTATATCCAATTGCTTCGCAGCTGCATATACAGCCTCGTTTCTGCGACGAGCACGAAGCAGAACATCTTGCAGATTGTCTTGATCGCTTAGAGCATGCGTGCTTATGCAAGTGATGCATGATTGTAACAGCTGCACACATGGTGTAAGGAAGGTTGAGTGCGCGTTGACAAGAAACAGCGCTACCCAGAAGAGTTGGCCAGCCAATTGCTGGTCGCCGGATAATCTAAGTGCCCTGCCGAAGTATGTCAAGAAGGCTTGCAAGACTGTGATGTTTGTTGAGCCTTCAAGTTCAGCGAGGAAGGCACGGAGCACCGCAGCTACTATCCGCCTGTCCGAAGGAGTGATATGCGATAGGAGTATGACAGCCTGAAGCTGGAAAGGGTGACCCGCTTGCAGAATGATCGGAAGAATCAAGCTTGTAAGGCGTGCTGTCCACATGTTGCGGGTGTCTGAACATAAGTCAGTCAGCGAGGGGCTTGTAATTGAACGTTTGCCTGCCTTACCCTCGGTCACTTCAGCTCCAGCTATAGTCTTGAGCAGCGCGCGCATATAGTCGTCCAAGGGGCCTATGCTGACGATTTTATGCGTTTCTTCCGTAGTATCGTATTGCGCCGTTGAGCCATTGACATGTATTTCGTGAGCAGCAAGGCTTGCTTGTAATGTAGCCACAAGCTGCTGATGAAGACCTGCCACCGCACTGTGTTGCTCTTGGGTACCGACGCCGCTGTACATAGCCACTAAGAAGGCAACTTCTGGCACCAAGGCGAGCGTGGAGCTCGGCTCTACTTCTGCTAGAGCGGCATCGATACGTAAACAGCACGATATTTCGAGCCAAGCTTGCGGGCTTGGACTTCGTTCTTCTTGATTCTGCAGCGTCTTCGCAAGGGACGCATCTCACTGAGCCCTTTTCCCGTCATAATTGAAATTTTCCACTTACCAGATACGCCCCTTGCAGGAGTCGACCGCGCAGCCCATACACGCTTGGGATAGCTCGCAGAATATTCAGTATCGCTTGCTGTTCCCGACTCGACAGGTCTAGGCGTTGTAATTGTACTTGCAGATGTCTCACGACGACCAAAGTGCTTGCTTCATGCTTTAGCAGGATGGGCCAAATCTTCTGTTGTAGCAATGCATAGGAGATGTCTCCTGCCAACGAAAGGTTTGACAGACTTGAGATGACCTCGTAGGCCTTGGACGCAAGTATAGCTCGGAATTGCAGACCAGTGGCCAATCTCGAGACGAAGACGCGCAGTATAGGGAGCATTTTGATCCATCGAGAAGCTGACAGATCAGAGAAGGTACCGAGGATTGCTAGAGTAATCTCAGGCACGATGTCGAGGCGTTTCTCGGCTACCTGCTCGCACTGATCCAGTAGTTGTTGCGATTCCAAGGCTGTCGATACTCCGAAGGCTGGCGTTTGGTTGTCTTGTGACAAATACTTCCCGATGATGCAATGAACTAGGCCGCTGCCAGCATTTGTAGTAATGTCCTGGGTCATGCTCGCAAGGCCTGCAGCGAATAGTGTATCGAGACCTGCAGATCTGTAATCTCGAAGATTATGAGTCTTGAGAGTAGCCTTTAAGGTCACGAATGTCTGGAGTGATGATTGTCGTAAGCGCAGAACAGCGTGCAGCGGTATCATGTGGGAACATACCTGCAGGAAACCCTTGCGGTCTGCTAAGTCCACTAGTACAAACACTTTCCCACTCTTCTGGCTAATCTCGACGGCGTTCAGCGACTTGTCAAATGCAGGTGCAATCCCGGTGATATCTTCTAGGCGTATATTGTCCACAGGAGCGGCTCGAAGTTCGGATGTCATGACTTTCCGCTTGATCTGTAGCACGTATCAGCAGGGTCATCGATATCGGGGAGGAGCTTTCTACTACTTACGCATCGGACGGACAAATTGGTCAAATTCAGAGATAGTGTGACTAGCGCCGGTTCGCGGTATGCGCTGGTAAAAACAGCGGTTGTCGAGAATATGGACTCTTCGCTAGCCAACGCGAGAGAATCTGCATCCAGGACTGCCATTACCGATGGAAAGGCATCTTCCAACTCTTGCAAATCTGCAAGCACATGTAGCTTTCGCTCGATGATATCGACTATGTTTGGAACGGATGGAGCTGTCTTAGCTTTGACAGTATGGCTAGTCAAGTAGCTTACCCGGTAGCGTCCCAGCCACTTGGCGAAAGTATGTCACAAAGGCAGTATTCGGTGCATACAGGTAGACTGCGTGAAGTCGGTCTAGATATGGCTGGTGATGCAGGAGGGCTCCGAGCGAAATGAGTATTTCATACGGCGCTTCGTTGACGGGTGCAAATCCCGAACAGTCCAGCAGTATATCGAAAGGCTCGGGTGGAGAAGATGTGACCATGAGGATGTAGCGAAGAAGGCCTTCATAATCGGAGCGATGTTTATGGAGCTTTCGCAACGCGAGACTTATTGCGGGATGGCCAAGCTGGAGAACATTTGAAGTCAGCTGAAAGAACTGTGCTCGCGGTAATCTACGCGCACCCGTGATCGAAGATCGGTGCGCAGGGATTCAGCCCATATTGAGGGCATATCAAGTCGATGCAATTCTGGCCTATAAAGGTCACCTGATCTCGTAGGAGCGGCCAGATGGCTTGCCAAGGGCATTGTGTGTTCAGCAGTTTGCTTGATCTGCCATAATATCTCTGTAAGACGAGACCATTGTCGTTGTGCGTTTGGCACTTGTTCCGATGAGCTTGTCATTGCCGCCTCGCTAGTGAGAACTGAAGTAGTACGTCAGCTCGATGCTACAGCCTCGATGAGGCTCGCTGACGTTTGCTTCCGATTTGCTCCATGTTGCTCCACAAGAATGTATAGAGCATCATGCTATCCATAGTGTTGCAGATATTGCTTGAGGTCGAAGATCGCACTTCGCTGCTTCGATCAGGCGCGGGAGAAGACTGAGAGCAAATCAGTATGTTGAGTACCACGACTCGAAGAGACCTACTGAAATCTGCGTGAGAAAAGAGGTCATTTCTAGTATGTGCTGCAAAGCCGGCTTAGCAGGTCTCAGGATTATGATTATGTAGAATCAGACTCACGTCCGAGACGAAGGAGTTCAGAGTCTGCATCCCAGGCTCCTTGAAGCGAATATTGTTGCTTAATGCTTGCATGAGCTGTTAACCAGTGTGAATTAGCTTAAAACTAGTGTGAAGGCCAACGAAAGCTACCTTGCTTATGAGTACCAGAGCCCGACGACCTTCGCGCGATTCTTCGGGCAATTCTAGATCCGCGATATCAGGAGATATGATTGCAGGATTGATGAAGCGCAGGAAGATCCAGCCTCCGATCGACTGCGCAGATGCTCAATATGCGAAACGTTGAGTGTGATTTGCTAGCACCTACGGTATACTCAGAGTCGGGGAAACGGTCCTTGACCATGCTCTTGATGTGATAGCACAGGTTCCGCATTGAGCTGTTATGCAGATAAGCAGGGATTCACGATGGTGCAGCTTGACGTACGCTGGAAGTTCAGACCAAGTAGTGCATATGCGGGACAGGAAGGCCTCGGCAACAAGCTTACGGTGGGTCAGCATAGCACAGTCAGACTACATAAAAGCTATGACAAAGGCATACCTGCAGTTTAGCGAAGTGGGCATCATCGGGCGAGCTCATTTGATGAACGTCAAGATCCAGAGACCCGAACGATTCCTCCGAAAGCCTGTCCAGCAAGTCGCCCACTAAGGCGCGGAGGTAGAAGTAGCCTTCTCGACGAGCAAAGATAGTAAGGAGTCTGGATGCAGCCGAGTTGCCCCTGAAAAGTGTGGACTCGTGTGCTAGGTAGGGCAGATACTTCAACTGATGCCGCTGGGCGCAGCGACCGCAGGACTCACCAATCTCGCGGACCTCTTTCGCTATGACAGCTTGTAGTAGTGAATCTAGTATATTATGACGCTCGAAGAGCTCGTAGACGAGATCAAGCAGCACATCGTGTTCGGAGGAGGGAGCAAGCTCGAGCATTGCTAGAACCAGCTTCATGTCTGGTGCGCACACGATCTAGAAAGAGCAGCTCGTCAGGGACGTATCTGTCATGCTTAGACCGAGGACCTCTTACTCTCACCAGGGTCTGTAAGGCCTCTGCGTAATACCAAATGAGATAAGAACGCTTGATAAGGGTTATTTGCTTACCTGACGCTTGAGGCGCAGTAGTTTGGTCCTTTGTGTCGAAGTACCATCTTTTGAGGCATACAGCAGCCATCTCGAGTTTGGCCAGCTGCAGGCCCGGGTGGTCCGTAAATCGCAAATCGAATGCTGAAATATCTAGAGCTGGAAGGTTGGCTACAACCAGATTGACGATCGCTGTTTTTACTGCTTCTCCGTGATTTGTACTAGGAGAGGCACCTTGGCCAGTCTGTGAACATCACAGGACCATCTTCAGCATTGAATCACAGGATTCAGCGTGTGCATCGCCTACACTGCTCGGGGTCCTGGTTGACAGTATAGGACGGGTCTCACCGACGTTGCTTCTGGGCTGTGCGGCAGATCAGCAGATGCACGGTGTCGTTTCTTCATGCTTACCTCCGGAGGAGAAGTCAGAAGGTCGCGACATGCAGACAAAAGTAGAGAGACGCAGCTTCTTGCAAGTCTGGGGTCGGCAGATCTAGTAGAGCCTGGACTGGTATCTTCTCTCAATGTAGGACGGAAGACGACTAGATCATGCGTGATGACAGCTAAGGCTCGAAGGGCTGCTCCCTGAAGGTCCGAGACACTCGTTTTGCCAGAAGGCTAGATACAGTAGTCAGCGTTACTACCCATGCTCGTTGAGAGGTTTGCATACCTTGTTGACGCTCTCCTTCTCAACATATGTCAGCAGGTGAGCTAATACACTGCACCTAAAAGCTGCATTGGCCGTGCCTTTGTCTTCCGAGCTGTAGGACTTGAGCAGTTCAATCATTCGGCAGACTTTAGTCTTCAGGCGAGCGCAAGTTGCGCTTGGATCTAGATCCTTGAAGTGGAAAAGGGCTGATAGCACGATGCCTTCCAAGCGATATTGACGTTCTCGTTCTAGGCTTGGGGATGTCTGCTTGCGCGCAAGCATGCCTAGGAGTACCGACAACGTCTGATCAAAATGCAGGACCAGCTCCTCCGGGAGGTTCTCCCCGACATCGGCATCGAAGAGCGACTCCGTCACCGAGAATGCGCAGTCGATGAATGTAGATAGATAGTGACAGTCAAGATCCTGACTTAATAGCTCTCGAGCAGCATCACTTAGGCGAGGGTGCTCAGAGTACAGAAATCCCGCTAGAGCCGTCACAAAGCTAGGGCCTCGATCGTGTTGTATCCGCTTCAGGCTGTACTGCAGAGGAAGAGCTTCGAGAGGGATCTGTGATGCTGCATCAAGCGAGGTAGCGGAATATAGACTGGCAGTCAGGAACGCTGATAGAGATGTCCATTGTACGATATCGTGCTCGAGAAGCAGAGATGCTTCCGGATTATCACCTCTGGCTGCTTTCCCATCTTGTAGCTTTTGCGATAGTAGCTTCCAGCGATCGCTAGCCTCCGACCATGCCATCTGTAGACTTGCAAGCGGCATAGCGACGCCCGAATAGACTTTGACGAGTCTGCGCATCTGAGCGAGCCGGCCGCCGACAATTACGGAACTCTCCTCCCGTATAGCTTTAGCTACTGCTGCGGCGTTTGATGGACAGTCGGCGATCGAGGCGATGATTGCCACGATCTCCATCAAGTCAAAGGCCAACAACCGGTGGCTCTCTGTCTGCGATGCCAGAGCCAGAAGACCGACGGTCTCGCAGCCTTCGACCAAGCTGGATAATTTTGGATAGTTCTGCAGCTGACGTAGAACCTGCTGTGTCATGCCAAGCCATTCTACAAGGTTCTGCAAGGCAGTGTGTTCCAAGCTACTATCGACGTGCAGCTGCAGATTCTGGCGGACTAAAGCCAGTCCGATTGTCTCGACAGTCTCGTTGAAGACGAGAGACGCGTCAACGTATTGCGGATGATGAAGGTCGATCTCTTCGACAGCGCATTGTTGTAATCGTAGGAACAGATCGATAGCCGCTTGCCTGACCTTCGCATGATAATATTCGTCGACGAGACAAGCCAGTAGAAGGAAGCTCTGAGAAGCACTGTGTGGGTTGAAGACCAGCAACTCGCCTGCTGATGACGGTGCCTGAAGATTCCGTGTAGAGAGGACGGAATCTTTCGTCTCTGGTTTGAGGTGCAGCAGATTAGGTTCCGCAGCTACGAGCCGCAATATGGCCATAAGTAGGATGTTGCGCTCAGAGCCAAGATCTGCCATGGATGCTCTCGCTTGCGGTAAGGGTCGTACGCTTGGTTGCCCACCTTCGTCGACTCCGAAAGCAGACGTTATAAGGCTATGCAGAATTCTGCGCACAGGCGCTATGATGGTAAGTCCAATGTCGAGGCCATTGGGATGCCATGGAAGAGAATCGCTCTCTTCGAGAATGGAAGAACAAGCACACAGGCTCGCCGCGATCGTGGAATCGGAGAGTGCGCGGTTCAGGAGTCGAGGGAGCACGTCGCGGGACACGAGCGAAGGGCTGAGCTTGTACATGACAAGGAACGCATCGGTTGTCAAAGCTACGTCCAGGGAGCTGTCTGCTTGTACGAAGGGTCGACCCGGATCCAGGAGCCTCGTCTGACAACCACAGGAAGGTAAGTATCTCATATGCGTAATTGAGCAGCCATGTGGCTGAGCTTACTAGCAAATCCTTGTGCATGTCCTTGGTAAATCCTCGGAGAACGGAGTGGGGTCCATCCGTATAGGTTGCAGCATGACACATATCCACATAGCATGCCAAAGCCAAATTCACATCTGCAGCCTTTCCGCCTTCCCTGACTAGTTTCCTCAGATCTCTGAGAAACTGTGCTTTCTTATTCAGACTTGGCGGTCTAGTGTCTTCGCCATTGACCATCTTCGTGACTCCGTCCACACATAGAGAAACGACCGTCGCCATGAGTGGCCACGCCAGAGCCTTCCGCTTGCCGCCATCAGACAGATTGTATGCCAGCAGAAATAGGTTCTCCGGCTGGCCTACGAACACAGGCTTATACTGGCCACTATATAGTCTCGTCAAGGTGTATGGATCGCTTGCATAGTAGTGCCGGATGGCCTTGCGTATGGCCAAGCAAAAGGCAGGCAAGGCCGCCTTTTTGATTTGTGATAGCACCCCACATTCAGCGAGGAGGATTGCCAACCTCTCCTCAGGCCAGGAACAATGCTCTATCAGGCGCATTTCAGATAGATCCAACGCCTCTTCCGGTGCGCTGGTGTAATGTTTAACGCAGTTTCGCAATTTGGCTAGCATCAGATCCCATCTTGAAGCAGAGATGTAGGCTATGATGCTCGCAACGGCGACTGTCGAGCTATCGAGGACCTCTAAATACGGATGGGTGACGAGACTGGAATGGCCGGCCTTCGCGATAGCAAGATAGCTATCGGCTATAGGTGGAGAAGGACTAGAGCTCTGTCGAGAACGAGATGAGAGCATGGGAGAGGAGCTCTCTGTAGAGGGCCTGAAAGAGCCCATGGAGGGCGATGATGACATGTGCGCGCTTCTCAGCGTCGTTGACGCCTGACTAACTAAATAGTGTTGTTTGTTGAAGAAGGAGATGGTACCGAGAAGCTGTCGTGCTGTCCTATCATCGAGCGGAGGCGGATCTTGTCTCGGTTTAGCATCTGGGCTGTGGTCCCTCTGATCATCCGGCGATGGCTGACATACTTCCCAGTGCCATGTCAGACAGTCTGCGATGGCCTGTATCAGCAGCAATTGCGACTTGAGATTGTCCAGAGTCGCTGCGTTGATCTCCTTCGATTGTGCAAGAGGGTCAGCTGAGGGCAGCTTGATAACCAACTCAAGCTCTTGATGAAGCAGCTTTAGTATGTATTCCAGACGATAGCGACATAGTTCTTTGAGGGCTTTGAGCGTCTTGGCGGTACTGTCCAGAGATACTGCTTGTGCTTCTTGCGCACGGTGTGGAAGCTACCACAAGAGAGCTATTAGCCGTATAATGCTGCTGAGTAACTAGACTGCCTTGCCTTTGATATGTATTTCTGGACGAGCGTTTCTACCAAGGTCGACGCGATCTGCAGGAAAGCACTCTCAGCGCCCGTCCGAACAAGACGCTTCAGTTCAACAAGACGCACGGGAAGCACATCAGCTTCGTTTGACTGCGCAGGCGCGCCAGCAAGAATCTCGACGTCGTATGCTTCTCCAGTTCCCGGCGAAGCAGCATTCGTGGAGCCTTGAAAAGCGAGGGACCCAGACAGCGAGTTGGCTGGCGAAGATATCGATTCTACTGTGCTTGCGCTCGATGCCTGGCGTCCTGTTCTTCTGTTCCCGCCTAGGACACCGGGCCAGCGAGACCTCTTCTGCTCGCCTGAATGCGTGCTCGACACTGCAGAAAGCTCTGCCCGTCAAAACTACTATCTTCCACGACGCTCAGCTTGGTCACATACTGCTGGGCGTCACCGGCGCTCTAGTTTATGCATGGTTGTCGGTGCTTGGGAAAAGAGGCTCCATGACCGACACCTAAGATACTCGGCAGATATGGAGATATACAACAGCCTACTATACTGAGCGATAGGCGCATCATTGCCTGCGCCTCTGTCCGTACCTCAATTTAGTCGAGCATCGGCTTCAACTTTTAGTGTCCCGAGGACTTTACGCTGGCTAAGATCTTTCAGTCTCTGCCGTCAGAGGTCCTCATATCAGTATCCTGGAGAGATGAATCGTGCTTTCAAGTACAGCTTGCACGGGCAGCTTGATAACAGGTCGATGCTATTTCTGAAATCGCCAGAAACGCCTAGAGTGCGAAGCGTAGAGGCGATCATCGCGAATCCTGCTTGCGAACGAAGCGTTGAAGATCACCTCTGCGGAACCATCCTTTTTTATTTCGAAAAGGCTTTCGTCCGGATAGATAAAGGTGCGCAATGTCCAAGTCGTGTAGGTGTCCGGGATCACTGTGGACCTCGAGCATAACGTTAACCTTACTAGAGCTGGTCTCTGACTATCGTATTTAGCAAAGTATGTCTTCGCGAAACAGCTACGCCGCGGGGACGCCTCGAACTCGGCGACCGTCTCAACCTCAAACGACAAGACAGCCATCAGTGCCGCGACCCCAGCAAAGCTTATCTCGAAGACAATTCCAAGCGTGGCTCGCCCCTGCAGAGTCTCCCGCGCACTCGCATTACGAAACCGTTCATAAGGATATACAGACAATGCTCTATAAGCCTGAGTCCAAAGATGTAGACGCTGAAACGGGAATTCTACGTGTCAACCTGCGAAACCTTCTACCATATACGCGACGGATGAATCCTTTCCCATCGCAGCAGCTGCTGGCCTGCGGCAGGCTGATTCTGCTTTCAGCAAAGCCGGGTGCCCCTTCCATGCCGAAGACGCTGCTCTTGGAGCCAGATACAAAGCTTTGGTCCTTCCTGACGCCTCTCAGAATATCTGTCGACAACTCGGGCTTGCCAACGGACAAGACTATAACTTGCGCCGGTCTTGGCGCCATTCTGACCGCGTGCAGCGAAGAACTCTTACGGGAGGGACTATTCGTCTTCTTCGAATGCGACAAAGTGCTTGATCTGGACAGGCTACGTAAGAACCCGTCCGATGTCACTTACCTCCGACAAGCACCAAGGAATACTCTCGTCATGATGGCTGGATACAGTCATGATAGGAGCACGAATATAAGGAGCCATCCTGATTCATTGCGTCAAGAACTCGAATACGATGGAAGTTTACCCTATGGCAGAAAGCTCAAATGGGGCAGAACAGAAGTCCGGAGCGAGTCTCCTGCAGCGAGGAGCGATGCAGACACTTTCATCGACGGGAAAAAAGTGCTTGTCTGCTTTCGAGGCGAGAAAGACCCCTATGGCACGAACGTAAAGGCTCAGCATGTGCGAGCCATAACCGCCAAGGAGATCAAGACCGGGTCGAAGGCGTAGAGCTCCGTCTTAGTATGTGCATGCCACCTTACACGCCGTGGACTGCTCAAGCGTTTGCGACTCTCGCCAGAGCACGGACCAGGCTACATAGGCGGACTCGCTATCACAGTTGCTTTGGCCTCACCACCTAATCATCGTCGTACCATACATCTGACTCCGTTGCTCTTTGTGCCCGGGAGGATGTCGCTTCAGTAGTCCGAAACTCGTTATTGCGTATGTCCAGTCTGCCTTGCAGGCCGCACGCCACACGTCAGGGCTTGCGTTGGTGATTTGCATGATCGTCCCATCGGTCTTCAAGTACTGAAGCTGGCCATTCTGGTTCAGCTTGAGTGACTTGTATGTATACTTATTCGCATTGAAAGCGAGTATTTCTATACCCCGCCAGGACTATACGTTGGGAGACTCTCTAAAGCGCTTCGTGTAGATGACGGCACGGACGAGGTTATTGCTGTTGTTAAAGGACACCTAGGCTTCGATTCATCAATGCACCAAGAGCAGTCTTTGTATAGAGGGGCACGCCTATGCTGTCCGGCGGCAACAGGCGAACTTGTCGTGGAGGGAGTCGGCACTTGTTTGACTTCGTTTACAGCAGAGGCGGACGTACTAACGACACTGCATGGTGGTGCCGGGCGGACGGAGGTGCTTCCTGAGGTCGCGATAGGTGGCATTGCTGGTAGCGCGAACTGCGAGGGTCGGTTCGATGATGCTCTCACACTCGTTGATGTTGCGCATGAAGGCCAGCCCAAAGCTGTGGTGCTGGGCCGGGCGATTGTTGGCTTTGCGGAAGCGGCAAGCTTAAGCATGGGAAGTAGTCGTCTGGACATATTGTTTTCTTTATGTTGTTTATCAAGTATTTGATGTATTGGATCGCTTGATGTGAGGAGAGGCAAGCCAGTATATCTGAATGCACCCGCTGCGAGTTTTGGGCCTCCCTTCATCATGACTGTCCTATGTCATCGGTCCAAAGGTAGTAGCTTACCCTTGCAGGATTTTTGGATGTCAGGCGGGCCTGTCGAGGGACTCCGGTTACTCGGCGTGGTCTTTGACTCACACGCCGGTGGCCCCGTATGGAGGATAACGACGGAGATGAAAGCATTACTGATAACATCCTGTGATGTCCATAGCAGATTTACATATAATGCCAAAATAACTGGCATCCTTCGTTGACGAAGCCCGCTTCTATCTGAGAGCCATCTGCCTCGCAGGTTGGCCTGACGTGGACCCGCGAATGTTCTTGCTCAAGCGGACAGAACGCTATCTCCTGAAGGGAGGAGCACTTCTTCGCAACTTCTTCCGCAAAACCCAATCGCAGCTGGGCGCCCTTCTCCGAACAGTCATACGTGAACTTGCCAGTCGAGCCTTCATCAACTTCGTAGCTCTCGATGTCCTCATTGTGATTTATAGCAAGTTGTTGGAGGGAGGGAAAGGTTGAGAATGCGTGTCCGTACGATGAAGCTGAGTCGGGCCATTGCCAGCTTCCACAAGGCATATAGGCGCATAGAGTGAGTTGTGTGATCTTATGCGAGCTGAAGATCGAGGAGAGACGATGGATATAGGCTGTAGTTGGTGTTTCCCAGGTGGTCAGAGCCAGCCGACGGATGTTTGGGCAGTGAGAGGCGAGAAGGCTCAGGAGATGCAGCTGAGCGGATTCAGGTATATTCCAGAAGATGGCCAGATCTTCCAGAGGAGGTGAAGTTTGATCTCCCTGTACAATCTTGTCAGCAGGAGTGCGAAGCTCTACGGATAGAGGTCGCCTTACCTTCAGGCTCTGCTCGAAATCCTGCATGAGCACATCAATGGGTACCCAAGGGAAGATATCCAGCTTGAGCGTTCGCAGATTCTTCCACAGTGAAGGAGGCATCCTCAAGATTGTCTGACCACCTGTTCTGACATAATCGTCTTCGCGCTCTGAATCCGCATCATGCACTTCCAGGCTGAGAGCAAGCGATCGTAAGTTCGGAAAGCATGACAGATCTAGCTTGAGCTGCGAGCCAGAGTATCCAATGGATAGATCTTGTAGAAACGGCATATTTGTGGTCAAAGGCAGTTCGTACGCATAGACGTTCCGGATGTTGAGCGACTTGAACGTATTAAAGCATCGCAGGATAGCTTGTGTAGTCTTTGGCAGAGCGTAAAGGGACATGCATAGGTCGACATCCAGGTCTTGCAGCATAAGTACCCTCGCCAGTAGGCGTGAGAGCATCTCATCCATTTCGGCCGCACGTTCGGCTGCGCCGTCTTGGTCGTACTTGAGACAAGCTGTACTGATTCCCATCAATCGAACATGCTGAAGTCGAGCTCCGAGTTGTTGACTACAAAGGCTATTGCAGCGATCCAGACTCTTTCGGCACATGAGTTTGGGGAAGTGTAGATTGAGTTTTCGCCAGATGAGAGGAGTGATGACGCTTGCTAGGGATTTGTTGACCAGACATAGACTTTGGAGGGCCGCTTTATCATCGCCTAGCTGATCGAGGATGGCCAGGAGCGTCTCCGCTGGCAGGCTGGAGAAGGTGGGCATGGTGCAGATAGTGTTATGGTTGCTATATGCTCTGTCTTCGCTTGAGTTAGCTGAGCATCAGCTTGTACAGGCTCGTAGGAGCACGATATTGAGCATGAAAGGTAGTCCGCAAGCCTTTCTCGCAGCATCATCTAGTCGTCGGCATTCATCAGAGTACAGTATGCAACGTCTTTTTGTGTTGGTAGTCCGCTCTTGCGACAGATTTCTTGCTTTCTCTACTCCAGCTTTTCTTATCGTTGCTTCAACCATTTCCACTTCCAACGATGTCTTTCAATGCTGATGGCTCGCAGCGTACGCGCAAACGGCGTCTTGCAGTGCTCACATCTGGCGGTGATTCAGCAGGAAGTCAGTGCAATCATCTCAAGATTACGGTCGAGTTGAGCTGAGAAAGGCCAACAGTGAATGCTGCAGTTAGCAGAGTCGTTCGTATGGGCATAACAAGGTCAATACCACATCCATACTATCCTATTCCTGCTCTACTCTCACTTCAACCTTTCCTGACCCAAAACGTGACCTTTGTTCTGATACAGGGGATGCGATGTCTTTGTCGTTCGCGAGGGCTGGCAAGGCCTGGTGAATGGCAACGAAGAGCAAGAAGTCGTAGAAGACGGCGAAGCTGCCCAAGTTCAGCAGTCCGACAAACAGCAACCTCTCGGTAACAACACGCCCTTAGCAGGCACCTCAACAAACGGTAGAAAGAGGAAGGACTCGACTGGTCAAGGCTTCGTAGCTACATATGGTGATGGAGAACTACTGAGAGAAGGGGAGAGCGAAGCAGAGTTCAAGGGGAGATATATCATCAGAGTAGGATGGGATGATGTGAGGGGTTTCGTCAGTGAGGGAGGAACTCTGATTGGAACAGCGAGATGTGCTGCTTTCAGAGAGATCGAAGGAAGGAGGAAAGCCGTGCACAACCTCATCAAACATGGAATAGACGCTCTAGTCGTCTGCGGTGGAGACGGAAGTCTGACCGGTGCAGACAGGCTCAGATCAGAATGGCCTGAACATCTGGACGCCTTACTTAAGGAGGGTCAGTCATACGCATCCCTTCTCCAGCAATGTCCATGCCTAACCATTCTTATCGCACGCAGGCAAAATCTCCCAAGAATTGGCAGACAGACACAAGCATCTCAACATCGTCGGTCTTGTAGGAAGCATCGACAACGATCTAGCAGGAACAGATCTCACTATCGGAGCTGCAACTGCTCTGCATCGAATTTGCGAAGCCGTCGATAGCATTTCCTCAACTGCTTCTTCGCATTCGAGAGCATTCGTTATCGAGGTCATGGGTAGGCATTGTGGTTGGCTTGCCGTTATGGCTGCTATCGCGTAAGCTTCGCCATTGTTGGCGCAGAAAGCTGTCTGATCTGCTTGTCTCATTAGTACTGGCGCCGACCACATCTTCATCCCCGAACGCCCGCCCAAAGTGGATGACTGGAAGACGCAGATGTGCGACATTCTGAAAGAGCACCGCACAATGGGCAAGCGCAAGAGTATCGTCATTGTAGCTGAAGGCGCTCTCGACAAGGAGCTTCGACCCATCACCGCGGATGGAATCAAGGATGTCCTGACTGAACGCCTAGGACTAGACACGCGAGTGACAACCTTAGGTCACACACAACGAGGTGGAAAGCCATGTGCCTACGACCGGATCCTAGCTTCCTTACAAGGCTGCGAAGCCGTCGAGACACTTTTATCCGCAACTCCCGAAACGCCCTCCTATATCATCGGTCTATCAGAAAATGCCATAACGAGAATAAACATGATGGAAGCTGTTGCGCGAACAAAAGAAGTCGCTGCAAGGATCGAGAGACAGGACTTCGAAGGCGCTGTCAAGCTGAGAGATCCGGAGTTCGATGAATGCCTCTCAGCGTTCTATGCTACGACAAGAGTCGATGATAGATATAAGCTGCCAAAGGAGAAGTGGCTCAGAGTCGGTATCGTGCAGTGGGTCTAGCCTGGCCTTGGAAAGTAGCTGGAACCATCGCTGACAATCATTTCCTTTATTTTTATAGTGTCGGCGCACCTGCTGGAGGAATGAACACTGCTACACGCACCGCTGCGCGCTACTGTCTTTCTCGCGGACACACACCTCTAGCAATCTATAACGGCTGGCCCGGTCTTCTCGAAGATAACGTCAGCGAGTTGAGCTGGCTTCGCGTTGATCAATGGACTACACGCGGCGGTTCTGAACTCGGGACAAATCGCAAACAACCCGAGATCGATCTAGAAGGCATCGCATGGAAGCTTGAAGAACATCGTATTGATGCATTGATGATCATTGGTGGATACGAAGCGTTCACATCTCTCATAACATTGGAGAAAGGAAGAGAAAGCTATCGCAAATTGAGGATTCCCATGATCCATCTGCCGGCTACCATCTCGAACAATGTGCCTGTCACAGACTGGAGTCTAGGAAGCGACACGAGTATCAACGTACTTGTCGAAGCCTGTGATGCTATCAAACAAAGTGCATCAGCTAGTCGGAACCGTGTCTTCTTGATCGAGACGCAGGGTGGAGAATGTGGGTATATAGCGGTAGTAGGCGCTTTAGCTACAGGTGCGGTCATCGTTTATTCTCCAGAGACGGGAATCAACCTTTCGATGCTGGAAAGCGATGTCGACTGGCTCAAGAAACGCTACCAGGCAGATGTTAGAGGGAAATCCGAAGGACGACTGATCATCCGAAGTGAGAAAGCCTCGACATGCTACACT
This sequence comes from Erythrobasidium yunnanense, assembly GCA_001600175.1. Lineage (NCBI taxonomy): Eukaryota > Fungi > Basidiomycota > Cystobasidiomycetes > Erythrobasidiales > Erythrobasidiaceae > Erythrobasidium > Erythrobasidium yunnanense. The sequence goes on from BCJC01000001.1 coordinate 1,495,964, forward strand.
ACGGAAGTAGTCACGAAGATCTTGTCGGAGGAAGGAAACAAGACTTTCGATGCACGCTCTGTGCAGCTAGGCCACACATTACAAGGCGGCACTCCGTCTCCTCGGGACAGAACACGTGCAGCGAGATTGGCTGTACGATGTATCTCTTTCCTGGAAGAACATGCAGTTCCTGGAAAAGTACCCGCGAAAAGGCTAGATGGAGAAAGTGGACCAGAAACTATTGGACATATCGTACTAACTGGTGCGAGCGTCAAGATTGTAGGATTGAAAGACATGATAGCTGGCGCAGACCTTAAGAAGAGAAGACCCAAAAACCCTTGGTGGCTGCCCCTGAAGGGTGAGCTGCAATGCCTTCTTCCTGCTTGAAGCAACTTATTGACGATGCTGTAATAATTTCCCGCAGGCATGGTCGAGCTGATGAGCGGCAAACGGGCATTCACTCATGTAAGTTTCCTTTGGTCCGAGGCGTGGCAGCAGGAGCAGCACAGGCAGTATCAGCAGCATCAGCAGCGGGCGAAGCTCTGAATCTGAGCTTTTCTTTCGGTCTTCTGTGCTGTGCATGCTCTTGTCCGCCTTAACCCGACTAAGCTGACATTTTCTTTCCGTTCTGTCTTTGTTCAGGTACCGCCTCAGAAGTCTGGAATCATACCACAAATGAAGCCAGAGGCTGTGAATGACCTCTCGGACTAGGAAGAAGAAGTAAAAGCTGCTGTGCTCGGCTCCCATTTCAACAGGGCTTGTCAGAGACCGGAGATAGCGGATCGATCGAGAAATATGGGAAGGGACAAGGGATGGACTGGATCAGTGCTAATAGAGTGTACAACTAGACAGTCATCAGTAAGCACAAATATAATCGTTCTTTATGCGGCGATAAGACGGGATTTTCAGCTCGATTTGCCTGGGATGGCAGTGCTGGACAGCGCTGGGCTGTCTGGAGTAGTTCAAGCTTGCGTAGACGGTATTCCGAGCCAGTGAGTACGCTTTCTGAGAAATACAACGCGCTTTTTCTTGGTTTCTTCTCTCTGAGACATCAGGCTGTGCCGGAGTTCCTGTTCCTGTCCTGAGAGAAGCAGCCGAAAGCACAGCAGGATGGCGACAGAGAGCACTGAAGCGATGCGATAGGGAAGCAAAGCAAAGCAAAGCAGAGCATAGCACGTTCAGTCAGTCCAATTGTTGCTTGACGTGGCGCGGCGCGGTGATCGGGACCTCAAGCATTCCTCAGCGCCAAACTGAAATGCCGCTCCGTTGTTATCCCAACCGCCTCATCAGCCTCTCTTCTTCTTCCTTCTTCCTCACGACCAAACAATCTGACAGCTCGCACTTAGGCAGCACTCAGTCAAGCCAGGAACGCACCCACAGCTTCACAGCAGCGCATACATCTGTCGTCGTTCAGTCAGTCTGGATCAACAATGAACAGCCATCGAAGTCAGATCTGACAAGTTATCGACATTTCTGCAGCCATGAAGACCTTCTCAGTCTCTGCCGCACTTCTCTCTGCCATCTCTGCAGCTTACGCTCAGTCGCAGCTCGTGAGTGGCCGCAGCCTATTCCTTTTGAGCGAACGACGCGTCGCCGAAGCTTATTCAAACCTGACTGACGCGTGTTTTCTTCTGTGTGCAGACCATCATGTAGGCAGCATCGAAGAACACCACAAGAAGCACTTGTTCAACCAACTGATGCGCGTTCACGCAGCTCCCCACCCGCCGTAGTCCAGTGCCAGCCGGTTCTGTTGAGCTGGAACGGTGGTCAAGCTCCTTACTACATCAGCGTCATCCCAGTGAGCAGAACACCATACATGATATCTCGTTGCACTTACTTACGCGTCTGATCAGGGCGGCCAAGCTTCCGCAGCAGCTCTGCAGAGCTTCCCTACCCAGTCTGGAAACTCGCTCACTTGGGTCGCAAACCTCGCTTCTGGCCAGGACATCACGTTCAAGATTGTAGACAGCACCGGAGACACCAACTACTCTTCGCAGATCCCCATCCAGGCTGGAAGCTCTACTAGCTGCGCGTCTAGCGTCTCTGGCGGTTCATCCGCTGCTGCTGCACCTGCTTCTTCCTCTTCGTCCGCTGCTGGATCAGCTTCCTCATCTAGAGCTCCTCTCTCAAGTAGCAGCACGATGGCCACCACCACCAGAGCCAGCTCCTCGTCAGCTGCCTCTTCTTCCTCCCCATCTTCAGCTCCTGCATCATCGACCACTGCTATTCAGGCCGCTGGCAACGCTGCTTCTTCCTCTGCCCCAGCACCCACCGGTGCCGCCTCAAAGGTCGGTGCTAGCCTTGCCGGTGTAGCTGGTCTTGCAGGTCTTGTCGCTTTCCTCGCTTAAGCGGATTCTGGACACTACCCCCTCATTCTCGGTCTCATACATATAACACATACTCATTAATCACACTCTCTCATAGTTCAGTCTCCCCATAGATCACCTTCTCTTGATGTTTCTTCTACTACGACTTCTTTTGTTTTCGACGGGCTCGGGGGTGAAAGGACAAGGACTCAAGGAACAGCTCAGAAGGACGAGGCTCTTTCTCCTTACTACATACATACTACACACATTTAGCTATCTAGCTGCCCTACTCTATCATGCTTTACCTATGCTCGCGGTTATGACTGTCTACGAACTGTCCTTACTATCACGATTAGCTATGATTCAGTCTGTCAATCTATGATCTTCTACTTCTAAACTTCTGTCCCGCTCTGTTGGTTGCCCTTTGACCTTAACAGGCTGTTTGCTGCCTGATGACGCCTGGTACATATGGCGCTGTCGACATCAGTTCTTCGAGCAGCAGCAATGGTGCAGCGACAGCATCGACATCGCAGAATCATAACAATCATTTAGGCAGTACAACGAACGCAGCTGCTGCGCGACTCCGACGAGCCTCACGAGCCTCAAGCATTCGAACAGCAGGGACAGGGATCATCCTCGTCAGCCATTCGCAGCCAGACGAGCTCACTCGCTTGTTGAACGACTCGTACTTCTATATCCCCACTTCTTCCGCTTTGCAAATTACAGACTTGTCAGTCCAGCCTGTCCTCCTCGACACGCCTTCGCACAAAGAACCTCTAGACAGCTTCAGGAGATGTGTGCTGTTGAGTTTGGATAATCTGAGAGGTCTGCTACTGGCGCTACATGCGGATGAGAACATACAGCTCTTTTTGAGAGCGGATAGGGAGAATGACGAGAATTGGTACTCGAAACAAACAAGATGGACAGAGTCGCCGCTGTATGCGCTTAGATTACTGGCAGTAAGTCTTTCATCCAGACTTACTTACCTCCCATTATCTGACATGACCATTTAGAATCCGGCAGCTCCAGGTAGCCTTCTGTCCATCGTTACATGCACTGGCCTGTGCTAACCTAACCTCTATGTCAACAGGTCTTATGTTACTTGGCGGGATAGGAGTGGTGCTCTTTCAGCAGTCCCGTCTTCAACTAGGCTGGAGTCGCTGGAAACTGCTCTGGCACTTCGCAACGCGAGCAGGGACGCTTATGGTACATCACAAGCCGCTTCTCTGTATACTCAAGCTAATCTCAAGTACCCCGCAGATCGTGAATCTCCTCCTGACTATCGATTTTACGCTCCGCGAAGATGGCCCTACTGTGGTCGAGAATCTCCTGCTCTTTTCATTCGGAGTCAATCTCTTCCTTCTAGGAAGTATATCAATAGGTCTACATACTTTCGAGCGGTATATCACCTCAATATATCTAGCCAAACACGAGAACGACTCCGTGATAGGCTCCGACATCGATGATCCCGAAGGAACACTTCTCGAAACATCACCCACATTGAAGGCGGAATCAATAGCGCATCATATAGGCAACGCAGCTGTCCTGCTACTGTCGGGGCTGCTGCTGATGGTCAATATGCTGGTCGTTCCGAATTACGGGACGACCTATAGCGATAAAAGCGATTGGTTCTGGTTCTGGATCATGCCGAACCCAGCGACGAGTCCTGGAGGGATCCAAGAAGGAGATGTCGTCTATCATAGATTGTTATCGCAGTATCCGCCGCTCAAGTAGGTTGACCTTGTCTCAACGTGAGTGCAAATGCTAATGTACTCGCGCTCAGCTGGCTACCTTTCGGCCTGCTGTAAGCATCTTGCTATACTTATGCGAACCTGCTGACACCAGTCCGTAGGGGCATTCTATATGCACGCTTCCTGACGCGGCGGCATCGCGGCCGCTTCGCACTACATAGCATCAACCTCGCTCTCTTCCTCCTCTTCACAACCTTCTTTATCCTAACTCGCGTCCTGCAAATCGGGAATCTGTCATCTGCCCTCCTTCCAGCTCATCCTAGGCACCCTAATAACCCATATTTCGAATCTTGGCAGGCTTTCCTGTACACGATCAAGTTTCCGCCAGACCTTGCGTACACAAGTCTGTCGCTGGGCGCTATTGCAATACTATTCGTACTTCTTACGAGCTTGAAGACAAGCTGGAGGGAAGCACTTCCCGTGCTGCAATTTGGAAGAGCTCCGATCTTCTTCTACGCTGCAAATGTGAGCTACACTCCTCTGCTGCCTTGTGCCCTACAAGCTGACTTTAAACTCCCAGCTCCTTGTCTTCCGCTTCGTCGCCAATGTCGTTCTCACCTTCTTTGGCCTGCCTTCAAGACTAGAGTTCGGACCCGCGCTATGCTGCTACTTCGGAACACTCGTCATCACGTGGTTCTTATGCCGCGCGTTCTTGACGTTCAAGGATGCTAGAAGCTCGCCAGACTCAGTGAGTACCCTATCATATATGCAGGGATAATGATGGCAAGCTGAATGTGTGATTTCTATGATAGTTCTGGAGATTCTTCTGAAGATACTCTGGGAGACGAACCCTGGCATAAGTCTTGGTTCCGGCAAGATGGCGATAATGTTGTTGTCACCAGGATACAGAGAGTGTCTGCAAACGAGGCTACCGCGTTGCCCTCTCCAAGCTATCGAACAAAGGCTAAAGGACAGACAGAGGGAATAACATATCCCTTTCATGCTAACCTCCCTTGATACCATCGGACACGCAGTCCCATGCACACATCCCAGCTCTCCCTGAGCTTTGTTCCAGACAACTCAGCAAGTCTCAAGTGACAAAAGTCTACACGCACGATATACAGTCCATTTCAGTGCAAGCGGAATGTCGAAGCGATCGCCGTCGTCTCCCGAGTCCTCCAGCAGAGGCAGACTCCGCTCTCCAAGCGTACCGACAGCTGCAACTCCTCCTGTCCGAAGTAGGCTCCAGATCCAGCAGGATCTCAAGTCTGTACCGCAATGGCTGGCTCCGTTCAAGTGCATATTAGCAAGGTTCGCTGTCTGTGGCACGCAGGTCATTATCTTGCTCAATGATGCAGAGTGTACGGAGCTCAGGATCCCTGAATTCGATCACTATGCTTGTTTTGAAGCATGTCGCCTCGCATTAAAACAGCGAGTACTCCAAGATCAAAAGTCTTACAAAGCAAGTCTGAAGCTTTTGGACAAACTCCCCCAAATGCGCAGCGGCGAGGAAGTCGTAGGCTGGCTTAGTAGCGAGGACTGCGTCTTACCTCATGCCGACGGTACTCTTTGGCAGCCTTTCGACAGATCGTGCCCACCGATCTTGATTAAGAAGTGAAGTACGATGCGGTTCTTAGGGGGTGTACCAGGAGTGGCACTTACGCCGTTTTAAAGAGCGGCAAGCTGGCCACCACGAGCAAGCAAGGCTAGCAGACCTTGGCGATGTTGAACAGACTACCAGTAGCATAGCACAACTCAAGGAGCATGTCCGGACCCTTTTGCCTGTCGGTCATGACAGTGAGGCAATGATCCGATTCGTCCAAGAGCCGGTGCCGAAAGAGCATGAAAGGATTCCAAAATACTTAAAAGCGCTCTCGGTTCGCTTCTGTCGCTTTCCTCCTTGTTTTACAACACAGTCAGACAACTCGAAGACTACAGCAAAGTAACAGGTTTACATCGGCACAAACATGTCTCAAAGCAACATAAACCCCCGAAACGTAAGACCTCCAATGCAGCGACGTAGCATCACCGGCGATAGCAGCGTCTAGGAAGGCAATACCAGACGACTCCCCCTGTCAAAGTCCAGCGTCACTGGTATAGGAGCGTGCGTAGTAGACCCTCAACAAGCACCTTCCCCCTCGATCGATCGGCACGAACGCAACGGCTCCATTACCGCTGCTCGACCAGGTCCGCCTTCCAAGCAGCCCTCCTTCTCTGGTTCAGCAACGGCTCGACCAGATCTCGACGCCCTTCCCTGAGGACAAGAACCTCGTCGTACTCACAAACAGTGGAAACTGCTCTAGCAGGCCTCGCATATTTACAGTCTGACCAAGAGTACATGTGGACCCCTGCGCACGGCCAGGCTTTGACAATGATAAGCCCAGCGGACGACGGCATGACTCTCCTCGCTCGCTGGGATAGAGACCCTCTTTACCTCAACGTGCCCTACGAGACGGTCAAAGCAGCCTGCAACATTGGTACTGCTGGCGAATGGAAGTGTGCCATCACTGTGCCAAGGCAAGGAGACTTGCCAGCCTCCGTGCCAGAGCGATGCTCCTTGAAGAGATTGCCGTCCGGTTACCAGGCAAACTTCCAGGCCGATATTCCAGGGATGGTGGATCGAAGCTCTCGACTAGTGAATCGGTCAAGTCGTCCGAAGCTATGGAGGTTCTTCTAGATATCATCAGATGAGACAGCTCGCGGGACGTCCCACTAGACACAAAGATCACGTATCGCCGCGTGCGCTCCTATCAGATGATATCAAATGTCAATCAGTGTTCTGATTCAACGCCAGGTCTTACTGGTGCAAGACTCTCTTGCATCCAGGTCCTACAATACCTCATTATTTTCACGAGCCTTCCTGTTTGAACGAGCTTCGCAGCTACTGACAGCGTTTTCAGCAACATCCCCTCGGGAGCCTGGCTCATGGCCCGGCCAGGACCTGTCAGTAAATACTCGCTCGACTGCCTCTCGATATGTATACATCGAGCTGGCAGTCATGCGAAGAAGTCAACTGCCATCGGTTAAGCGTACGGAGTAAGGATCGACTGGGACATGATGGCTGGCCTGGCTGGGTGAATTGCTACAAACGTGTGAGGAGCGAGATACTGAACAGACGAGGTACTGCTTGCATTCTGCACTTCACGGAATAGATTATTAGAATAGACAAGAGGGATGCGATTGAATCCTTGCCTTGAGCTTACAACGACACTTGGACTTTGTTCTGGTCGTGCAGCACTGAGCAGCTGCTTACATATCAAGCCAGACATCTACATTCCAGCTGCGGCAAAGGCAATTGACCATGAAGGGCGCGCCAGTCAGGCTACAGTGCGGCCCATGAGGCACTTCTAGTCAAACTGGCACGCCATTGGCATTTCTGATTCACCGCTCACATCTCTGCTTCCATTCCTAGTGACGAGTCGTGCGAGAGACGACTGACAGGTTGGGCCGATGGGCCAGCTCCAGGCATTCAGCGAATATTCAAGGGGATCGCTCAAGCTCCAGCAGATCACAAAGGAGCTAGGTCACATGCCGCTGCCAACTACCGAGGTTGACGCCCGTTGTCGCTCGCACGCCTTCAAAGCCAGCTGGAAGTCGAGTCTCTGCTTGCTTTCTCCCGTAGTGCCCACGAAAGCAGACTCAGATAACAAACACTACAGCAAAGTAACTGGTCTACATCTGCACCATCGTGCCCCGTTGTCTCTCTCAATCCAATCAGTCCGTCCAGCAAGGTGCTCCGGCAGTACCCTCTCCAGCCACAGATCCCTCATTGCAAAACCCCTCAATGCCAGAACGTACTTCCTCTGGCAGCGGAAACGGCAGCGGTCACGATCAACGGCCGTCCTTGTCTGAGTCGCCTAGCCAAGTGGACCTGCATGGAAAACGCACTTGTATTGATCAGGGAATGCGCAAAACCTCCGTCACTCAAGCAATTACACCACAACCCTCCAGACCTAAGCCACCTTCACAGCAACCCTCTATCTCTGGGTTGAATGACGGACCCGGGCCTCGACGCCGCTCCGCAACATCAAGAACCTCTTCAGCTTCAGATGCAGCGCAATCTGCTCTAGAAGATCTCCCAGAGCTCGACCCAGATATAGACGCAATACAGTTTCCAGTCAACAAGTATGCCCTGGCAAAGATAACTCCAGCTCGTGATGGCAAGACTCTGCTGTATCGCATTCAACGATGTCCGCTCCACATCAATGTAGACTATGATACAATCGTGGCAGCTTGCAAACTTCCTGGCGAATGGAAGTACGCCATGGTAGAGTCATGCGAGGAGCTCGATACCGCGCTGCCATACGGCGTGCAACTGGGCGGCTACTTGAGGAAATTGCCGTCCGGCTGGCAGGTAGCGTTCAAAGCTCGCAACAAATCCCAGGTTAATGGAAGAAGTTCTCTCAGAGGAGTTTAAACTTGTTGCGACATGTCGCAAATCTGGCTCAGCTCGCGAGATCTGATTAGACGTAGACATTCCGCACTGCCATCTTTGCAGTCAATCGGAAAATATATAAGGCCAAGCTGAATCTTGTCCCATCCGTTTAACCATGACCGTACGTTGCTAAAAAAAAAGTGCTCAGCAAATCACTCTCGCGAAATGATAAGCTATCCGCCTTCCGGCCGAATTCAGCAGGCTTATACAGTCGAAGTGGAGGTCCCAGATGTGTCGTGTCAAAATATGGACGGGGACAGGCGCCTCATGAAGTCTTCAAGGCATGCCGCCTGGTTTCCACCCGCTCATCACCCGCCAGATCGACATGAAAGGCCAGTCCGCATCAGCTGCGAAACAAAGGTCTGCTCCTCTGGCTTTCACTTCACGCTAATACGCATCATGGCTTTCTCTTGACTACACAACTATCAGAACCCTGCCTCGCGTCGCATAAACACAAATACTTACCAAACCCCTGCGATAGCAACATGTTCAAACGCGCCAAAGATCTACCAAGACAGTATCGTGCTATCTACGCTCTCAGCAGAGTCCCTGTCCGTCAGGCAGGCGATACAATACTCTCAAATATCGACGAAGCCTTCGCGGATCGCGTGATGCCTACAAGTGGGGCGGCCCAGGTGGTCATCAATGCCAATACGCTCCAACTCCAGGTGAAGCGGGAGGTAGTCCTAGCTGCCTGCAACATCAAAGACACATACGCCATCGTCACCGACAAAGTAACGAAGCGACCGACCTTGAAGCAGCTGGAGCCTGGGCACATGCGAGTGCGTCAGTCCTTCCACAAGCAGTACGATGCACCCGGTCAAGCCCATCCTCCCCGCCAGCGTAAGCATCATTTCTTTCACCGAGCGCAGCCTTCGACTAGGACGGGAGTACGGAGCGTCTGATACGGGAGTGTAGCACATACTTGGCCAACACACCCAACGCTGGTCGTTGTAGGTGGTGCGCTAGATTCTATATGATGGCTCCCCGTCTGGTCTGCTCAATCCTGTACTGTCACGGTTAGTATGGCACGGCATGTAGAGCTTTTCATCAGCAGCTCGATTAGGCACTTCTCTGCATTGGATGGGTCCACGTGTATCGCCTGCCAATACGACTATTTACTACTGACTAACCTGCCTTACTGGATTTTGCCGCTCGTGTTTATCGTCTGGTCAGACAATCCGTTCGTGAAACAGGTTTTGAACACTCCTCAATCTTCTTCCTTCTTGATACTACCCTGTGCCACCTGCTTCTTGACCTCTTCTAACTCTTTCTTGAGCTTCTTCACCTCGTTAAGAATCTGCGCAGTCGTAGAAGTCTGGATCTACAGCAGGCAAAGACGGTCAATCGGCGTAATCGGCGTAATCGAGCGCAGAGGAACGCCGAGCTTACATCGGGAAACTCTTTGACTAGGTCAGCGAAGGGAATCTTGCTGATGACTCCCTCAGAATCATCGTCGACTGATGGATCCTCATCAAAATCCTCGTCCTGCTCAGCATGCAAGGGTCAGAATTTTCATATAGCAGCGGAGTAATACTGTGCAGCGCACATAGTCTTCCTGCTCGAGCGAAGCATGTATCTTATGTCTGTTCCTGTGCTCGGCAAATCTGCTCTCGAAGATCGAAATCGCCAGGCTGGAAGGATGAAGGAGGGACACAAAGCTTGTCAGCAAGCGAGCGCAGTCTTGAAGCAGGATGAAGATAATTACAGGACAGGGAAGAAGAGGATCGTTAGGAGCCATCTATTGATGCGGGCGTATACATCCTTGGATAGACAAAGCTCGAGTGCTGTCGTGCGTCCAGGTAATTCAGCTTGGCATTTGCCTCTACTGCTTCGACCGACAACTTACGTAGGAGCGGCAGCTCAATGAGGTTGAATGGAGCCACGTAGACGAACTGATCTGGTGCTCGGACTGCAGAGATGGTTTCTAGAGATACGAGAGATGGTTAGAGTCCCTTGTGAATAACTAGTGTTAGCATGTATAGCTAGAGAAGCTCACTCTGCGCGAAGAACGCCATATATTGCGCGATTGCATCATCTGCGACATTGCTATAACTCGTTCCGAAGAGGGCGATGAGGATGTTGAGCAGGATGACAATAGTCAAGATAGTCCAGGCCTATCAAGGAGGAGCAGGTCAGCGCTCAAGGCATGCTCAATGGGCATCGGAGACAGACGCACGTAGTATAAGATCATGCCATATGGATAGCTCAGCCCTTCATCTGCGTAGGTCTCGAAGTCTGGAGAGCCGAGAAGACCTTGTAGAAGCGAGTGTATAATAGTGCTAGTCGCGTCGCGTGATTCGTCGGCAAAGTCGAGACCTGTAAGAGCTTGAAGGAAACCCATTGATAGAATGGCCAGCAGAGCGAAAAAACTAGATTCCAGGTGGTGGTTTTCAGCTTGGCAGATAAGCATACAATGAGACCACGTACATGGCGCTCTCCTTCATCATACGGCCAACGACAATCTGCATGCTTCCGAAGAAAGTGAAGAGATCGAAGACGGCTGGAATGTCGTAAGAGGCCATTTAGATTTTGATTCGCAAGGAGTTGAAGGGACATCGACCTACTTGTGAGCTTGGCCCATACTAGAGGGGCTGCGCAGGAGAGAACTTTGAACGCTTCGCGTCTGTACATTACTGCCTTGTCTTCGTCGTGCGTTGCGAGATCCGCGATACGTAACCTACGATTCATATCACAAGATCAGTAAGAAACATGCGTGGCTTCGCAGAAGGTCACCTACCCGAGTGCGACAAACGCCAGCGTATAGATTGACAAGCTGACAATCGTCCAGAAGTTGATAGCTGCAAGCGATCTGATCTTTGAGAATCTGACTATCTCTTCTAGTGTATAGCCGGCCACTTGGATGTAGAAGATATAGTCTTCTAGACCGAATTCTCGGTCCGGAGTCTGGATTGCTAGTGTATAGCACACGAGGAAGAGGATCCATAGCAGGATGCGGAGGACGTTTTGATAGCGCGGGACAGCGAGTCTGGATGGGTCTGCGAGGACTTTGCATGTAAGCTTAATGCGAGCGGTAAAATGTGGAAAAAGCCGGCTGACCGAGTCCACCCATCTTCTGCCAGATTTTGTACACCACATGGCCCTTCTCATCTCGTTCTTGTACGAGCTATTGCTCATAGTCAGTCAATCTTCTTCGTTCATCAGGGTAGAATCTCCCTCACGTGACCTTTCCAGAGCGCGAAGATAGTCTTCTGCGACTCTGCGCTCGACAAGAAGATTGGCAGATGCAGATCACTTGCAAGCTCGATAGCCGACAGCGGGAGTGAGACGTCTCCATCTGATTCGATTCTGCTAAACCGCGTGCTGAGGATTTGATACTGTTCTTCTGCGGGAAACTTGGCGACTACGCGTCTGGCTGCTACTTCACAGGCTAGCTTGTGGTTCATGTGCTCATCGTAGTCGGATGGATTTCCTGAAACGCGCGGAAAAAGGTGATGTCAGTCTGACCGCGTGTGAAAAAACTGCAGATCTTCTGCTGTGAAGCAGTGTCCGGAGTTGCACTCACTATATGCATCCTTTGCAAACAGAGAACTTGCGACGAGCAAGCAGTACGGGACAGCCTGCTTGAAGTCTCCCCCTGCCAAGTAGAACGCTTTTATGGCTTCTGGAGTAAGGATGCTTCCGTTCGCAGCTGTGATATCTTCATCTTCTACCTGAAGTGGGAGGAGCTTGCATATCATAGCCTTGAGACGGCCAACTATCTTGGTCTAGAGACGTCACAAAAAGCATGGGGAAGAACGGGCATAGAGCCGGGAGAACGAGTGAGCGAGAGAGAAGCAGCGAATGGAGAGAGCAGGGAGATATTCAGTCCAGACTTCGGTCAGGTTTCGAAGCTGCAAAGCTGGCCTACGCAGACGATAGGGGCTACTTCATGCTGGGCTGTCCCTCCCATTGTAGTCTCTTGCGCGTCGTCTGTGAGCTGCGACAGGAGCGGGACTTGCTCAGAAGAAGCTGGCATCTTGATTGAAGCTGGTCAAGATGAACGAAAGCCAAGCGACTTTGGTCTCAAACGATTAAAAAAGATGCCTCATGTTGCAGCTATCATCGGAGTGAGCTCACAACAGCTACATAGACGCTACAACATTGCTAATGGTAGCTGCTCCAGGCCTCGGTGTTTGTAGCCGGAACCGCGATCCTCTTCAACGAGTTGATTCTGCAGCCGGCGCTGGAAGAACGGCGCAGGCGCAGAGAGGACGAAGAGATGGAAGCTGCAATACAACTATCCCTGCGCGAAAACTACCGCTGGAACGACAATACTCACGATTCTGGAACCGGCTTTGGCGCGAGCGCAGTCAATCCTTTCGCCGATGAGCAGCCTGCGACACTGCGAAGAAGGCATGGTCGTTCGCAAGCTTATAGCGATGAAGATAGCCAACGCTGGAGCCAGCCCGGCCATGTTTCGTCAAATGCGAGCGCCGGCTATCATACCCCGGCAGCATCGGTCGCAGCATTGCCAGAGATGCAAGAGAGAGCTACTTCACCTACTCTTACCATCCGATCTCCTTCTCATACTGCGCGTAGCTTGGACGATACCGGCAGCTTGTCCGACGAAGAAATACATCGTCTTTTGTCCCCTCCTCTAGATCCAGATCTCCCTGCGACGAGCGCCCATTCGAACGACACACATCTACTTTCTTCTCTGATGGATCGCGCTGCGATACATGGGAGCCGGCCGCCCAGTCCTATACCGACTTTACGCTCCATCAGTACAGAAACAGTTTTTGTAGAATCTAGACCCGCAAGCCCATTCTCGATGATAGACACGGAGTCCTGGTCAGGCAGTGCTAGAGCGCGATCGGCGAATACAAGCGATGCCGAATCTGCCTGGTCAGACTTGGGTGAAGATAGCTCGAGTGACGAAGAGGGTGCATCACGGCATGGCAGCATCAAATTACCAAATGCACACTGTCCTGGTTCGCAATATCATGCACACGCTTGAAGCTGTCTACGGACATCTGTAACACCGCAAAAATCTGTGTCATGGGCGCACCTTTCTTCCCATTCTCGTTCCTTCTTACTTCCTATATGTAGCTAGATTAGTGTATCCCTTACCACCGTAGCTATAGTCAGCTTGTATTCCCTCACTGTACTCCTCGTCAGCAAATACGGCATTCATTCCCGCCCTGTATAGTCTTTCCCCTTCTTCACGTATAGCACACTCATATAGCAGTTTCTCTCGTTGTTCATTATCTTTTCGTTATGTTTGGGTGTAAGATGCTGGGTCATCAGGGTAGCATGGACACGCAAGGCAAAAAATACGATCTGATACAGCATATATTGCGTGCACTGCTACTTCTTACTGCTGGCACTGCACTGCAACTGATACATATCAACAAGTGGTACATATTGCTTTCATTCTTACGTTACGCTCATCTAAATAACGGAAGGCGCTGTATCCAGTCGGCCTGTAAGGGCCAATCCACAAGATGTAAGGGACGCTACTCGTCCATTGCTTCTTTTTTCGAGTTTCTACTGTTTTCGTAGGCTGCGACGGCTGCTTCAAGCTGGGGCCGAAGGTGTTCTATACTTTTCGGCAGACTTTCCCCGCCTGCAAAATCCATTCCCAGAATCAGCGTATACCTTACCAAGCTTATTCATTTCAATGACTTACATTTCAAGCCTCTCAACCACCTCTGCCTACATTGATGATACGATCTATCCGGCAGTTCCTTCGCTACGTAATCCCACTTCGTACCATGTTTCACAATGCCTTTCACTAGCATTTCATCTTCTTTGACTGTCCACTTAATATATGGCGATCTAGATTTCTTCGCTAGAGCAGCTGCGGGAGTCATTCCTTTATTCAGGTCTTCAGGGTCGATGAGAGGGTGATATTGAGAGATCGGGAGGGAGAGCTGTTGTGCGATCGTCATTTGAGAGGTGGGTTGAGAGGGTGTAGGTGGGGGAAGGGGAGCAGTGAACGTTTCGTAGGATGGGGAATAGTCGGGCATAGAAGGGAATTGCTGGAGGTGATTGGGAGGATAAGGAGATGCATAGCCTGTAGAAGGCGTACCGGATGTCGCGTTATATGCAGAAGCGTCATATTGTGGTAAAGCAGCGTTGTTGCCGCCTAAATTTGGCGAGTGGTGATCTTGTAAAGTGGATTGAGGAAGAGGTGGGAATACGAAGGGCTGGTATTGAGATGTCGAAGTGGAAGGGTATGATATAGACGTAGACGAAGAAACAGCATTGTTATCGTTGGCATCGAAGTTGGGAGAGTAGAATGTGGTAGGTGCAGGTATATTTGCAGGCTGATATGTGAATGCATCTCCAAGCGATGTCGCATTCCCGTTCTGCGTTTGAGTAGCCGTCGAAGCCACTGCAGGCGCACCAGCATTCGAGGCACTGTTCAATCCTCCACCGCTACCGCTACCGCTGAACAAAGCCTGCTGCATGTTTTTCGCAGCATTCGTTCCCCCACCTTTCTGTGCTTTATTCTGTCCCCCAGGTCCAGTTGAAGCACTCGCAGCTTGGTCCGCCAATACATCCAGCGCAGAGATTTGTCTTTCGATGCCATTGGGCGTCTGTGGCGCTGCTCCTCCCTTCGGTACAGAGGTTGATTTCGATTTCGAGGTTACCGACGAGGAAGAAGGTCGTGCACTTTGCGAGACGCTTCTGCGGGAATTACGTCCGTCCCGATTTATAGAAGGGCGAGAGGAAGTGGATGGGTCGTCTTGGTATTCTCCACTATCGACGCCATCCTCGTACTCGTCGTCGCCGGAGCCATCGATCTCATCTTGAATCGTAGTAGGCCACTCATCATCTATCTCCGCGTCTACCGCAGTTGCTGGATCTTGCGTGACAGCTCTTGAACGAAGAGCTCTAGCTTCTCCACCCATGCTCGCATCATCGCGCATCGTCTCTGCCGCAGCTAGTAAGTCTTCCATACTTCCTTCCGGTTGTAGACCATCCTCATGTCCCCCGCTTCCATTCGCCGTTGTCATATTACCTACAGACTGTTGTTGGGATGCAAGCTGTAAGTGCTGTCCAGCGAACAACAGACCAGGCGACTGGTTCATCAAGTTTCCAATCTTGTTGAACGAAATAGTCTTCGTCTTGTTAGGCGAACCAAGCGGTCTTCCTATCTTTTTCTTCTTCTTAGCAGGTCTACCACTACTCTCATCAGGTGTTCCCCCTCCTCCATCTACCTTCTCTTCGACAGCAGGAGAAAACGCGTCTTCAGAATAATCGTCGTCATCGTCCTCTTGATCCTCGACCGCTTCCTTATATGAACGCGCGCTGCGTCGTTTGGAAGTCCGCCTCTTCGCGGGAGGCGCAATCTCGACAGGAGCAGGAGCAGCGGATGGTCTACGAGGATGAGTAACGGAGGGTCGTCTAAGCTCCGCCGGCGGGCTCTTCGGCCTGCGCTTAGGTTGCCATGGAAGAGGGTAAGGAAGATGATAACCGACATCGCTCGCTGATGCTACTGAAGCTGCGGGTGCGGCAGGAGCGGCACGAAGATTTGGTATGTGCTTGTACACGCGCTGTATCCTTTTCGAAGCGCAGAGCAGGAGCTCCGTCTCTGCGTCGCCCATAGTCACTCGCTTGCGCGAGCGAGGTCTCTCAGGTTTGGGTAGTGGAGGGAGTGCGATGCTCTGAACAGGCGCCGAAGGTCCCGCCTGAGCGGTATTTGCGCTACTGAGAGCCACTAACGGAACCCCAGGAGACTGTGATGTTGATTGATCATCACTAGATATTGCTCTTTGGGTAGTTGTAGCAAGATCATCGTTGATGGGTGCACGCGACGCGCTACTAGCTTGATCCTGCAGCGTCCCATCATCAAGCAGGATGGGCGTCTTCTCTCTCTCTCTTCGCGGTTCATCGACTGGAGAGACAGTCTCTATGGGTTTTGTAACAGTTTGTATAGGCCGAGCTGGGAGAAGGGTCGGTTGGACAGCTATTGTGCTGAGCAAGAAGGATCGCAGGCTTGCTAGCTCTCTTTGTAGGCGTTCTTTTGCAGACTCGGAGTGTGCGAGCTGTGGTACTTGCTATATCAGCATTTTGCGATACCTTGTGGAAAGGCATAATCGACTGACACGCGTGCGAAGACGTTGTATTTCAGCCTGAGAGGTCTTAACGTTGTCAGTTGTAATCTATGAAGCATTCTACATCAATCCTTGCTGTTCACATCAGATCATGCGCAAGGTCGCCCTCACCTGACTAGTTTCGCCAGGCTTGGATATTCCTGTCCTTTTGGCAAGCAAGTCTGCCTGTTTTCTTAAGTGTGCATTCTCTACGAGTAATCGTTGATAATCGTCGTCTGCGAACATGGTGTGACGATGGATTGTGGTAGATTTGGCAGGCAGAACTGGAGCATCTTGTTCGTCGTCGCTGTCCAAGTCGATGTCCATAGCACGATTGATGTTTTCTTCTGTATCATTTGTAATCTCTCGCTGCTTTCCTTTTGCCTTGTCCGACATCGCAGGCGTATCCAGATCCATCATGGACGAGAGCTCTGGCCATGCGAGGTTGACGAGAAGGTAGGGATTCGCCAGGGAAATGCTCGAGATAATCTTCAAGAGAATTATCTGTCAACTTTCTGCTCTTGCTTTTGCTCCAATTCGTTGACCATCTTGTTCATATCGAACACCGCGAAACCAAGCGCGACCAAGCTCTCTCTTCTTCAGGTCGACTGGCGACGCAAACGGGCAACAAATAGGCGACATTGCAGTGCATCGACATCGTTCACACAAGCATAGTAGCCTCCCACCATGCTCCTCGAAGTCAACGTGAGGGAACTGGCTCGCCCAAAATGCAGGCTCGAAAGGCGCCCAGAAAGCTGACATCTCGGACCGCAGCGCAAGCTCCTAGCAAGGTCATCACGCGTCAAGGCACTCTCATTCTCCCAGTCGCAACCCTGGCTCCTGGCTGGATTATATACGGGCAATTGCTTCATATGGAACCACGAAACAGGCGCTCTCGTCAAGACATTTGAAGTCACAGAAGTCCCAGTACGATGTGTGGCTTTCATCGAGCGAAAGAACTGGTTCATATGCGGTTCCGACGACTTCCATCTGCGAGTGTACAACTACAACACGTCGGAGCGCATAACGGCATTCGAAGCGCATCCAGACTACATTAGGTGAGTCAGTAAGTCCTACTACGTATGTATCCAGGGTGGTGTGCTCCACGCTGGCTGCATGCAGAGTAGGGCAGGATTGGGCGCGCAAAAGGCTGACCTGAGTCGCGCACACCCGCTCTACGCTCGCAGATGCCTGGCAGTACACCCCACACAGCCATTAGTGCTCACAGGAAGTGATGATATGACTATCAAGCTCTGGAATTGGGAGCAGGGCTGGAAGTGTGTTCAGGTACGGTGCCAGCTCTCACCTCGTCGCCCAAGGCACCAAGGTCGCGCTTTCGCTGAGCTTCGCCTGACGCCTTGTGTGATAACAGACCTTCGAAGGACACACACATTACATCATGAACCTCGCTTTCAACCCCAAAGACAACAACACCTTCGCTTCAGCCTGCTTGGACAGGACTGTCAAAGTATGGTCTCTAGGCTCACCTACTGCGAATTTCACA
This sequence comes from Erythrobasidium yunnanense, assembly GCA_001600175.1. Taxonomy (NCBI): domain Eukaryota; kingdom Fungi; phylum Basidiomycota; class Cystobasidiomycetes; order Erythrobasidiales; family Erythrobasidiaceae; genus Erythrobasidium; species Erythrobasidium yunnanense. Next base: position 1,513,924 of record BCJC01000001.1, read on the forward strand.
TTGGACGCACATGATAAAGGCGTAAATTACGTAGAGTACTACCATGGGGGAGACAAGCCTTATATCGTGACGACCGGCGACGACAGGTACGACTTCTGTATCCTTTTACCTCCCGTCGTGCACGCATGACTGACAGTGTATGTAACGCGCAGACTCGTCAAGATCTGGGACTATCACTCGAAATCATGTATTCAAGTTCTTGAAGGCCATACCTCCAACGTATCATTCGCCATCTTCCACCCTTCGCTACCCATCATCATCTCAGGCTCAGAGGACGGGACAGTCAAGATCTGGAACAACTCGACGTACAGACTGGAGAACACACTCAATTATGGACTCGAGAGATGTTGGTGTATCGCGTACTCTAACAAAGGGAACGACGTAGGATTCGGATTCGATGAGGGCGCTGTAGTAGTCAAGGTGCGTTCGCCTTCCTCTCTCTTTGCTACAGTCGCAGTCACTGATGATTTATGTCGTGTGTAGCTCGGAAAAGAAGAACCCTCAGTCTCGATGGACAACGCAGGCAAAGTCGTCTATGCCCGCAACAGCGAGATCGTATCTACGAACCTGCAAGGCGCAGCGGACGACGAGGACTTCACTGATGGTCAAAAGATCACTGGAGCTGTTCGAGACATGGGCACTACCGAGATTTATGCTCAGAGCTTGCAGCACAGTCCGAATGGACGGTGAGCCTGGTCTTTCAACCTTCTTTTGTGGACATGAGCTGATGAAGGGGTTTGCATGCAGATTCGTGACTGTCTGCGGAGATGGCGAATACATCATCTACACTGCTCTAGCATGGCGCAACAAAGCCTTCGGATCCGGATCCGGCTTCGCCTGGGCCAGCGACAGCAACACGTACGCTGTGCGGGACGGTTCTTCCACCAGTACCAAAACATCACCCATCAAAGTCTTCAGAAACTTCAAAGAACGCGCTGGGCTAGTTAAGGGAATTAACTATGCGACATCGGGGATTTGGGGTGGAAGTCTGCTTTGTGTCAAAGGGAATGGATTTGTATGCTTTTATGATTGGGAGAATGGCGCGCTCGTTAGACGTATCGAAGTGGACGCTACTCAGGTCATTCATAATTCAACCTCTCTCAGGATAAAAAATCGCTGAAAACGTGCCATTTGCAATAGGTCTCCTGGTCGCAAACCGGTACACAGGTCGCCATCACCTCCTCCGAATCATTCTACGTCCTCCGCTTCTCTCGCGAAGAATATACAAACTTCGTAGACAACGGCGGCGACTTGGGAGACGAAGGTGTTGAAGACGCATTCGAACTAATTGCGGACATCAATGAAGTCGTCAAGACTGGAAAATGGGTAGAGGACTGCTTCATCTACACAACCGCGAATAATCGGTTGAACTACCTCGTCGGAGGAATGACGAATACCATCTCGCACTTCGATTCGTGCGTGTCGGTTTCATATGTTTATAATGAGTCGTGAAGTTGACATGTGGTGATGTTGCAGCCAAATGTACCTCCTTGGCTACATTCCCCAGCACAACCGCATCTACGTCTGCGACAAGGATGTCAGCATCTACGCATACTCTCTTTCCCTCTCGGTCATCGAGTACCAGTCTGCTATCCTGCGAGGCGATCTCGAAGCAGCCAATGGCTTGTTGCCATCAATCCCTAATGACCAGAGGAACAAGATTGCTCGCTTCCTCGAGTTGCAGGGTGGGTTCATGCCAGTATCGGGAGCGACATTACGGCTAACAAACGCGTATTGCTTGCTACAGACATGAAGGACTTGGCGCTCGAAGTATCTACCGATGTCGACCAGAAGTTCGAGCTCGCGCTCTCGCTCGACGATCTAGAACAAGCCATTTCCATCGCCGAATCCAGCAGTACAGGCAAGCCTGGCGCCGGCGGTAATGAGCTAAAATGGCGAGCCTTAGGCGACCGTGCCTTACAATCCTGGAAGATCGACCTCGCCAGCAAGTGTTTCAGCAACGCAGGCGATCTACCTGCACTCTTGTTGGTATACTCGTCAATTGGAGATAAAGAGGGGTTGAAAGACTTGGCGGAGAAAGCGCTGCAGAAGGGGCTGAACAATATTGCATTCGCGGCACTGCTGCAGTGCCAGGATACGAACGCTTGTGTGGATCTGTTGATCAAGACGGATAGAATTCCAGAAGCGGCTCTCTTTGCGAGATCGTACGCACCAAGGTGAGCTTGATCCTGCACTTACGGTCAATCCGTTTCTTGGCTGACATATATTTTTGCCTTACTCGTCTCCAGCCAAGCTGCTCGTGTGGTCCACGCATGGAAAGCCGACTTGGAAAGCAAGAAGAAGTCCAAGATTGCCGTCGGGCTTGCCAATCCCGAAGAAGACGCCGAGCTTTTCTCAAACTGGGAAGAATCCCTCTCCCTCGAATCCCAAGGCGGTGCTCGGTCTTCTGCACAACAACCTGACTTGATCCAAGTTGAAGACACAGCAGACCTCGTTTCGAAACTCAATATCTCGAATGGGGAGAATGGGAGCTTGGTCGATAATGAGCAAGTAGAGCAGAGGGATCAGGAGATACAAGAACAGTTTGGATATAATTATCAACAACCACCGCCTGCGCCGCATGCGAACTCGTCTCACCCGATCCAGACGGAGGATGGAGAGGTCGACCTGCTGGCGTAAACTTCAGCTGGCGATGTTGGACTATGAAGAGTCTGAAGGAGATGCGGAGGGTGCACAAGGCTTCCGTAGGGCTCACGGCCAGTCGCACGATTAGTAAAGCCGTTTTTGGCTGCCATCCGAGGTTTTGTACTAGATAGAGGGCTTGCTATGGAACGAAGTTTACGATTATACGCAATGCTCTGTGCTCCGATTAACGAAGGCTTGACGACTGACTGGAGATGACAGGACAGGAACCTCGATTTCCCATTTGCAAGCTTCTATGGCTACAACAGGCACCTCTTTTCAGTACATCCAGATAACGCTCTATCGACTAGTCTTCCCTCTCTGGCGTGTCGTCTCTCCTGCTGTCCCTCCGCGCTCGCCCGTTGATGTTCAATCCTGCATCTCTTCTGTCATTACTGCCGTTATCTGGTGCCGGTGGTGCCCTTCTTCCTACACCCATGATGCTCATGCCTCCTCTCCCACTCAGTAACGGATTGAACCTATTGCTTCCCGAAGGCCCTGAGCCAGCGCCTCTTCCTCTGCCTCGTATCCTCTGATCGCCTGCAACTCCCCATGCCTCATCGGCTTCACTCACACCGACACCGTTCCTCCCTGGCAGAGTTGACGATGAAGAAGATAGAGACGAAGCTGCAGCTGTACCACGTATTGATGGGATGATGTTGCCATTCCCAGCTCCAGGTCCACCAGGTCCTCCCGGTCCAGTTATGTATGCGATATCCAAGAAGTCACCCGGGACGAATCTATGCTGATCCAGTGTCTTGAGGGAAGGGTCGTTCCTCCCACCTCTTCCTCCATTATTCTGGTCATGTAGCGCGAATTTCCCAGCGAGGTCTCTCGCAAAGACGAATCCCAAATCTTTATGCGACCATGAGTCAGGATCAGATTCCGAAGCTCTGTAGACGTGTCTGATAGCGAGTTTTGCATTTCCTGGGGAGCGGAGGTTGGGTGCTACAGACCGTAGCAGGATCACGACTTCTCGTAGGGACATGTCCTTCCATGCATAGACGTTGTATTCGTATTTCGATAGATGTAGGTCGACATTGCGGTACGCTCCCAGCTCGTTGTGACCTGATCCAGCTTTGACAAACGCGCGAAGCAGGAAGGGGGAGGTCTGGCAGAAAGCATTAGCATTTAAGCATCATGTGCGTATATTGTATCCCACTCTGGATCTATCCAACGTCGAGCTCATCCTTCAATCTGCCTTTTAATTGTCGTTGGATCAAGAGAGCTCGCTGGTCTGCTCTGCTCCCTACGAAACATCCAAGAAATCCAACAAATCCAGCAACAATGTCGGGCGAAGCATGGCAAGCGAAACAACGACGACGAACGATAGGACCATGAACCGACGAGCTGATGTGACCCCGCTGCTCGCTTGTCCCGTCATTTCCAGGCTATTCCTGTTCGCCGTCATCATGTCGGCAGTCCTCCTATTCACCTCAGTCTTCTTCATCATCATGTTTAGCGACTTGGAATGCGTGAGTGCATCCGAAACACCCTGAGCGGTCATGGCTGGCCTGACCGCAAACCCAAACCCTCCAGGACTACCTCAACCCCATCGACCTCTGCAACAAGCTCAATCAAGTGCGTACAATTCACATTACTTTGTGCATGCGGATTCAGCTAAACCGCTCGTTTCCAGTTCGTCCTACCCGAGATGATCGCACACGCTGTCCTCACCACTTTCTTCCTCTTCTCGCTCCAATTCATAGCGTTGATCATCAATGCACCGCTAGTAGCATACAACGTAAACAAGATCATGACGAAACAGCACATGTACGATGCGACAGAGATATTCAGGACTCTTGGGCAGCATAAGAAGGAATGCTTCATCAAGCTAGGGTGAGCGATAGACTCTCTTAGACAATCTAGAAGTACAAGAGTACTGATAAATGTTAATCGCCAGGTTCTACCTCCTTTGCTTCTTCTACTACCTCTACCGGATGATCCTGGCTCTGGTCCAGGACGAATAGAGGCCTGGCAGTAGTAGGACTATAAGCGGAATCTCATCAGCAGAATCCTCTGTCCCGAACAAGCAGCCTGGCCTTGCAAGACAAGGCAGAAACGATATTATAGACCAACAACCAGCAACCTTACCTTCTTCTGGCGAAACATACGCTCTAGTGCCCGATAGAGAACCTTTCCTTATCCTTGCCACGCGGTCCTGAGTTGTTAGAATGTACCGAAGCTGTTATACGAAGAAATGCCTATACCCTCAGACTGTCATCGAAGTGGACGGGCACTGACGCGCTGACCATCTCTTACATATTTCTGTCGTTTAGTAGCAATGCGGAGTACTCTGGACGGGCTGGCTTTTATGCACTAGCAAGTCAATCGAGTCAAAAGACAATCCGACTGCAAGAAGGCAGATAGGATGAAGAAGCTGCTAGGACGGACAACGAGAAGAAGGCTTGATAGTTCAGTAAGAGTCGAATTCATGGTCTCCGAGACTATCCCCCTACTTTAACGCTTGCTTTTCTTCTTCTTGGGTAAAGCCTGCTTCGTTCCGACCGGCGGAGAATAGGCTGGGAGGTCGAAGTGTCTACAAAGGTCCTTGTAGGTGTCGCTCTTATTGTGGAAGTGCCCTCGCTCTGGGTACGAGCATCTAGCCCATGCTCTTTCGGCATGCTGATGCCAGAGGTGATGACCAAACTTCGCCAGAGACTCCTCATCATACATCGACCCAAAGCTACGCTCACATGCGCCACAACTTCATGTTGCGTGACGTCGGTCCATCAGACGAGACGTCAGCGCAGGTTGTATTACGGAGGGCAGACAAGGCATACTCACACCAAGAAATGAGATTTGCTTCTATGGATCGACACGTAGTAGAAGGCCTTACGGTCCGGCATGAATTGGGCTGCGCACAGGTGCGGCAGCTCTTCAAAGACTGGCCAGTCCGGGAGGCTGCGGAGTGGTTTGAAGAGCTGAGTCATGATTGAGCTAAGCCGTATCAAGATGATAGAATCGTATAGGAGGGAGACAAGTGGCAGACGACCAGACTCACAAATGCGCTCCTCGCGGACACGAGGCGATGCTTGGCGCCTCGAAAGGGCATGCGAGGGCTTTGTCAGACAGACAATGCAGCAGACGAAAGACACAGCCTGAAGCAATCGAAGTTATTTAGCCCGTCTGGCGAACTCTCAACGCTGCTAGCTTCAATATGCACGATAGTACCCTCTCCTTCCCCTTCCATCTCTCGCGATTTTAGGCTGTCGGAGTATATTGCAGATGTGTTATGCGAAGAGATGGAGGTACTCAAAGTCTGCTGTTTGTAGGCTTGGCGAATTACTGATGTACTGACAATCCTGTGTATATCGTCCAGCAGCAAGCTACCGAAGCATCCGCACAGATCACCGATTGTTCATCAGTAAGTCGGTGGATCAGGGAACGAATGCGATATTTTAGGAGGGCGAGTTACGACGGAAGGTTTTGGCTCAACTAGGTGCCAAGTCTGAATCTACGAACTTGCTAATTCTTTCCTCGTCTCTTCTTGGTTCCGACAGGAGGCGATAGCATTGGAAGCTTGAAGTGGTTGCAGAAGCTTTCGTAAGTGATTGCTCTCCTGTCGAACTCGTGACACTCTGATTCTGAGCATCTGATGTACGCTGTTTCAGCATGCTTTCTCCACAGATGGTAGCCGAAATTTGCCTGGGCTCCATCGTCACTGTATGATCCGAACTCCCTGCTACAGGCACCACAGCTTGGGACATCGGAGGAGAGTCGTCATCGTCAGCCTCTCTGTCATGAAGCTGCTATCTAGCAAGGACGGGCTTACATCAACTTTTCAGCCGGATGGCTCTGAGGTGCTAAGTAGGGCAGCCACCTGCGTTTTGGCATGAAGCTTACTGAGCATAGGTGTGGAAACATCTCAAAGACCAGCGAGGGTCTCTGAGCACGACGGGACATTTCCGAGGTTTGTCTGTTGCTTGTGAGTTAGAAACGCTGATGTTTTGTGCAGAAGAGAGTCAAGCGGTAGACAGCCGAGGGCGCTTTAAAAGTGCTAGATCAGGCGATGCATAGGGCAACCTCAAAGGGTACATGTATGCTTTGTCAGACTGACAAAAGTACGAATTTGTAGGTCAGCTGAGCACTAGCTTTTAACGTGATGAGTCAGGCTACCTCTACCTCCGAGCAGGTAAGGTCAGCTGTGGCCTACTCAACGCAGCTGAGCATGCTTATGTGATCTTGCAGGCTGATACAAGCACATGCTTCAAGGCTGCGACAGCAAGGCGACAGCAAGCATGGCTGAAATCTCGTTTCTAAAGCTCGCGCTTTCTGCCACCTACAGCCACCGAGACCGCTCAGTGGACGCGGGACGTACAAGTCTATACGGACACGACAAAGCCAACGCATTTCACAATCTCTCCCGTTCGGAGCCTACTTCTAGCTTATACGAATTCATGGTCGATGACTGCCGTCCTCTCATCTTCTTTCGGCCTTGAGAGTCGCCAAAAAGAGACACCCGCTGCGTCACTAAATAAGTGCAGCAGTCGCTTCGGCATATCTATCGTGCAGTCTATAATGCCCTCCTTCAGGTTTCTATCAAGAGCAAGTGCAAGCTAGCCCTGGACACTTGATGTGTGTCTCGCTACGTTAGCACAAGTATGGTTCTCTCAGATCATGCAGTAAATCACAACGTCAATAGCTGAGCGGAAGGCTTCAATACGATGAATCTGGAAGCTCGCTACTATGCGGACGATCGGCTACTGCGACTGCTGCCCCTGCTAAACACGCTCAGACTAGCAGGCGACGCTGTCCTGGTGCTGGACGTAGGAAGTCGAGGCAGCGGTGGCATTGGCAGGCCGAAATGCCAGCAGAAGTCTTCGTAAGTCGTGATCTCCTCTGCCCAATGTTCTTCGCATCTGAGATCTGCGTCCTTGGTTTGCTGACTCCCCAGATGTCTGGCGAGCTTGGTCTGGTTCCTTGCCTTGGTATAGGCTCCAAAATCTTGCCGACACAGTCCACAACTGGCGATGCAACCTCGTTGAGCCGAGATCAGACAATGACACTAACACAGCTTACATCAGGGCCGAGGGGTCTCTTCGCGATCTGTGTAGATACGCCTTCTATTCGTCATATGGCATAAAGGATGCATCGGCTAGGTGCGCAGGGTAGGGAGCGGAGCGGCGCGCGCTTCTCTGATGATAATGATGTGCTGAAGTCATCTAGCAAAACGATCTTTGGCGCTATACTCGCGTTTGGCCAGATGAACGAAGACAAGCGGGCTCTGGAGGGTGCAGCAGAGCTTGACGCATTTGCATCGCCTCCGATAGCGGTCTACCAAAAAGGGCAAGAAAACCCGAAGGAGTAGGTCAACGCCAGCGATAAGCACGTGTGACTAACAACTATCCGATAGCTTGGAAGAGCATGAGCCGATGTTGTCCGACCCGATGTCAGGTTGGCTATTGCATAGTCGACCAGACACATTGAGTAGCTCCTCAGTGGAACGGCATTCGATCAGCATCATCTCCGACGACAGCGCTTGACGAAAGAATCGACTGCCCTATTTCGCTAGCCTGAAATGAAAGAGTGCGTAAGCCTTGTCGTGCGTTGGCTTGGGACCGCCAAATCATCTCTACATCCCTACAGATCACCACGACGCTGCACATAGATTGAGGAGGAGGAGGTTGTCTTCGCATGATGCACAAAGTACAACGCAGGTAGCCAACGCAGTTCTACCTCTCATTGGCCGCTCTGCCAGTGATAGGACTGCTGAAGACTTGAGGGCTCTTCGGAGATGGCGTTCTGCTGGCAGTGTCCTTCACCTTCACTGGCGGCGTCAAAATACTGAAGTGACCGCATAGGGCTGCCGTCGAATCGAACCTTGGGTAATAACTGTGCTGACCGCAGTATATGTATGCGCCTCTGACATGCTCTTTGTAAAGATGTTTAGCAAAGCTGTACTGATTCTTGCGGCTGGTGTATACTCCGAAGTCCTCGTAGCAAGTCCCGCAGCTGAGGGACAAAAGAGTCAGCTTTGTTGCAAACAACATGAGGGCTGGGAGGTCAGACCGACACTAGGGTGTTTCGGCTACCTTCAGCCATATATCGAACCCAGCCGCTGGTCGCTGAAGGTGCGTACCAGGCACCAGCAAGATGGTGGGGCCATGGAGCATCGTTCGTGTTCATTCCGTTGTTAGCTGAAGCTCTTGAGCCGGACATCCTGTTTGATCAGGAGACAAGATACGTGCAAGCGAGTCAGCGCTCTTGTAGCCTGCGAGCTTCGCCTCCCGGTTCCGCGGCGAGACGGCAACAATGGGCATACGTAAGCTTCGAGTCATCGGCTTGCAGGACAGATTGTGCAAGTTTGCTATATCTGCTAGACTAAATAATGTTGCGCTGGGGTTCTGGCCGTACATCATTGCTTCAGGGTTTGAGATGCTGTTTGAGCTGGGACTACTGAGGTTATAGCATCTACGCTGTCGTTGTACAGAAATTAAGTCTTGTGGGAGGTGTTGGGGTAGTAGCGATGGATTCTGGCCCAACCTCACGAGCTGTCTGAAGTGCGTGGGCCATCTGGACTGTGCCTCCTGCTGAAGACACGCTCGTTTGCAGGAGAGGGTGTCCTGGTGGCAGCTGGCGCGGTTCGTCTGTATCGAGAGGGCAGGGCCAGATACAGCGCAAAGTGTAAACAGAAGTCTTCCTTCCAGTAAAATCGCTCATGAGGGTGTCGATGACATTGAACGATGGCGGTTTCAGCATGAAAGTTCCATGTGTGTGCCGCATAGTACCTTTGGCTTCTGTGCGATGTGCACGGACCAAAATTGTAGCCGCATGAAGCGCAGCTACAGATGCAGCTCGTCAGCGTGGGAACGGCACGGCGTTGAAGCGGGACGCACACGAGATGAGAAGCATCGTGAGCATCTCTGACATAGTGGTAACGATCGTCGAGCCGTCTAGGAGGCATGCCCTCCTCAGACGCAGGCACAAAAGCGGCATGGTTGAGATGCGGAAGGTATGTAGCGACGCTTGGGCCTTGAATATAGGAATGATGACGGTGATGACGGGACATCTCGTTGTGTGAGAGAGTTCGAAGGTTAGGATGCAAGTCCCAACAGACTTCCAGCTGCGAAAATTTGGGGTTCATCAAAAGGCATAGCCTCTTCGATGACTTTGGGTGCATCGAGAGGTGTTCTGTGTGAGCGCTCGAGACGCACTTAGCCTCGTGCAGCGTGTATCGTAGTTGCTGGGAACCATTTTCGCCAGGACACTCTTTAACCTGTCCAGGATGTTCCGCACACAGACTTGGTAATAAGTCATCAACAAGAGTCTGGACGGTGAGAAGTAGTGCGCCAAGGTATGTAGGGTCAACTCTTGCGGCTGTCCAGCTCCTTGCCTTCGCCATCTTGCACCAATCCTTTGCAGACTTTCATATACCCAGGTTCAATAGGGATTTGATGGACCGTTGCAGATCATAGGACATGCAGGAGGCATCGACGATGGCCAGCCGGGTCTTCAATTCTTCGCATGCTCTGGGACCGCTCGCAGGTCACCAGGATAGCGATGGCCCAGCGATAACAGGCAGCTCGTTGTCTAAGACAGCATCGCCCAGAAGATATGACACTCGCGGTGTAGATGGATCCCTGAATACGTCGCAATCGAGCGGAAACGAAGGGGCACATGGTCTGCGATATCCTCCTCAACCGCAAGAGAACCCATCGCAGATGTCTCCTACTGCATATGGTCCACATGCACTTACGTCTGAATGGGCTGCGCCTCATTCTGCCCAAGAACCGCCGCTCAACGCGTCTCATTTACATGCGCAAATGTACAATGAATCCACTTCCAATGGCTATCGGACATATCCTTCTGAATCTGACAATGGTCCGAACACCGCGTCTGGCTTCGCAAGGCAGGCTGGAAGACGGTCTGTTCAGATCTTTGGGACACCTCAGATAGGTATCATTGGCAAGCATAAGCCTCGAGAGATAGTCAGGATAGACAGAGACTATTCGGATGGTGAGATATGTCAATTCTGGAGTGGCTATCCGATGGAGCTCGAAGGCCGGGTGAGCGACACTCTCATTGCAAATGTCACTTTGTGCAGAAGAATGCTGATCAATCTGCTACCAGGTATCTGCCACGCAGCATCTCACCATCATGAACAAGCTCAACACCATCCTCGCATCAGCTTTCAACCCATACAAATCCATCTTCGACAACCTTCTGGCAGTTTTTTCACTCTACCTCTCGACCTGGTTGCTGTCGAGCCATTATGACAGAGTAAGTGCCCTGCATCATACTTGTGTGTCTCGTGCTTAATGATATGTTCAGGAAATACTTAAATTCGAAGCCGCCCTCGAGCAAGCCAATCGGAATGTCTACAATGGGCTTGGTCTGAATCTTCTCAACCCAAAGAAGAATGGCTATCTATTTGTACGTCTATGGAAGTGACACAGCAACCGAGTTGTTACTGATGCGAAACGTCGCCAGCTTGAGCTGGAGTATTACTAGTCACTTAGCATAACGAGCGGTCTTTAGTCGCAGAAGAAGTTTGATATATATTAGTTTCCTGTTGTTGATTCTAGTCTAAGCTCTGTCGTTTCACATTCCTCCTATCTTGTCGCTATAGCTACATCTGTTCGAAGCTGCTAGATACAGTTATACTGCTCACTTCCTTACCTTGCTGGTCGGATGAGTCGAAACTCACAGCATACATCCACCATTTTCAAGCTGGCCCAGGCAGCGGGCTTATACCGCTATGCAGTCTCTCGCAGATCTCAAGAAACCGGGCATCCGTCTCTGCCGTCAGCAGTCCATGCCTGAATCACGTTGACATCAGCGTGTATCTCTTCGTAAGGACAATGGCTACTCGCCGAACGAAGAAGTCCAACAAGACCAACGCGCAGTTTGGCTTGAACTCTTCTTCCACGATTCTTTCCAGCACTTCTTCAACAGGCATGAGCAGGAAGTCTTCCGCCTCTCCATCGTTCGGCCGGAGTACTAGTGGTTCTCCGTTGTCGTTTACCGCCGGCGTACCATCGTTTGTAGCGCCATCATCGCTTGGCTTCTTTGTCTGGGCGGGATCGGGCATCTGTAGCTCGTATATGTATTGCGTCTCAGGTTGTAGCCAGCCTTTCTTGTTCTTGTAGACATAAGAGACTGTTCCAGCCGCTCGTATCCGTCTTCGAACGAAGGTAGGAGGTAATGAAGCTTCTTCGACTGGCAGGTCCAGGTTAGCCGATGCACATAACATATTAGATGTATCAAAACATACCACACTCTCTTATGACGGATTCGAGCGGACTATCACCAGCTGTGATGCCTCCCGCTACTGAATTATCGAGGTAACCAGGCCAGGTCTGTTTCGTCTTGCTTCTTCTCGGTGTCCATATCAGGTACTTGTTGTCGGAGTTGACGACATAGGCAGTAAGATGTACACCCCATGTTGCGAAGCCGAACAAAGAGCATGCAGCGCGCTCGATGTTCAAGACGGTATTTGAGCCGGGAAGGGGAGTAAAGTTCGCATCGTCTTGTGACAGAGGTGGTCCATACACTGCATACAGCTCGTTTCGCCAGCCTTGAATGCGAAAGCCAAGTCAGCTTGATGCAGGAACCACTCTTCTGAGGCAGACTCGCCTTTCAGCTCTTCTGGAAAGCGGCCTTCCTGCTTCCAGCCTCTAGCAAGTCTGTCCATATGTTCGCTCCGCAGCTCAAAAGGAAGCTCCGACTGGTTTATCCAATCCTCGAATGCTACAGCCCATGTGTCTTCGCCCTGAGCAGTCTTGAGCATCTTCCAGCATGGCTGTGACTTCATCTTCGTGACTGTGCTCGTGTTGTCTAGTTCGAGCATCTCTACTATGCTAGGCCGCAGAAAGCCGATAGGTTGCTTATCGCTTTCCTTGACGAAGAAAGGCACGAGGACTTCTTCCTCTTCTTCTCGGTTGCTATTAGAGGCTTCACCATGCCCTAATGCATCTCGTTCTGCGTGCACGCGCTGCCGCTCAAAGTGTTGTGCGCTGAAAGATCCTCTCGGTAATCGCGTATTGTCGCATGCTTCGACGGCAGGCAGCAGCGTCCAGCATCCTGAAGGCAGCGTCAATGGTCTGAAGTCTGCCTGAATATCCTCATCGTCTTGGAAGGTGGGAGTAGCAGATTGCAGGCCTGCGCTTGAAATGTATGCATGAGAGCCTTGGTCGAGATCTTCAGCAAAGAAACCACTCGGCACACGCTCGTGCGCAGATGAAGTTGAAGCTTCAGTAAACAAGGCCATGTATGCGCTTGTCAAAGGATCAGTTGAAGCCAAAGCAACAAGCCCAGATCGCGTATAGTACTTTGCATTTTTGCGTCTCGTCTAGCAAGTGATCATCACCTTCTAGTCACTATCCGAGTCGCTACTGCTATCACTGCTGTCTTCCTCTTCCTCCGAGTCACTGGTCGTATACTCGTCCTCCCCTTCTCCCTCGCCATCAATACGCTTCACAGGCTGTCCACGCATAGCTGCCATCTGCCCAGCTATCGTATCTTCATCAGGCTCTGAGATATCGTCGTCTGCTGCAGCTTCAGGCGGCTGGACTTGCATCTGAAATTAACAAGGAATTAGCTTCATCTGACCCTTCCAATGAGATAACGCACCATCATATCCTTCTGCGCATCAGCGCCGATATACGAATCGCTCTTGATGTATGTTTGGAACGTATATAGACCAGGATTAGGCGGCGCCTGGAACGTAATCTGCAGCGTCCTGACGCTTCCACCCGTTCCAAACTGCGTGAACCTTGTAGGCGGTACAAAGACCCTTCCTAGCTTATGGTCTCCAACGAAGACATACCACGACGGCATACGGTTTGCCGGGAAGTACGGAGCATGCGCAACCGGATCGGGAGATTCGCCATTGGAGCCTTTTGTAGTTCGTCCAATGAGCTCATCGATATCCTTCTCTTTGCCTTCTTCAACCTCTGTCAATTTCTCCGTCTCGGTCTCGCCATTGACGTGCGCGTTGGCTGGTTTGTAATTACTGCCAGGAGGGCTAACTCGGACTTTAACGACGAGCTGCACGAAACAGCCAGGAGTGATGATCCTCTCTCCTACGACTTGGAATTTCGCATCGATGACCTCAAGCATAGGCCAATTTTCCGCAATCTTGACTGTGTTCTCCAGCTGTTTCGGTGCTAGATCCTGTAGGATCTGCTTACGTTTCTCGGCATCGTGCTTGACGAAAGCAGGGATGTTGCTAATGCCTGCTTTGGCGAGATCGTCGGCTTGTGAAACAGTTATATTGGGAAGAGCGAGAAGAGGCGACAGAGAGGCATGGACGGCTTGTATCAGGTGCTGTTGTAGGGTAGCGGCGGTAAGATAGGTCGATAGCCAGTTGAATGATAGAGAAATGTTCATGATGGACACGCAGAGCTTGCTCGCGCGCTGTACGACCAGGTTTTTATCTGCGAGGAACACAGTCAGCTGTCTGCATTCATGCTCTCGAAAGCTGATACACACCTCTCAGAAGGCTTGTATCGCTAATGGGCACCCGCAGCAGGTGTGCGTAGATGTACACAGCCGCTCTTTTCGTTGCTGGCTTGCTGTATAGACGACCTTGGAGCGCTTCTCCTGTTCTCTCCTTCAGCGCTTCCTTGACCTGTTCTTCCAATTTCTGCAATCCTTTCCTATTCTTCAGCCTCGGCTTGACAGGACTCTTATCCGTAAACTCGCTTGCGCTCGACAGGATTGCTATCAATTCAGGTAGGGTTGTTTCTTCCTTCAGTTCTCGGAAGAATGTCCCAGCTGAGCTTGTCATTACGCCGTCTTTGGTGTATCTGCGCGAGCCGTACCACCAGCTTCCGACCGCCCAAGGCAGACAGACGCCGAAAAGAAGTCCGTAGAGTCCGAGGACGTAGCCGCTGTTCTTCCCTTCGACTATCCAGGAGGGTAAAGCAATTCCCATGCTGAATTCTTGCTTGCCATCGGGGTGTCCATACTGCTCGACGTTCTTGCGGATGTCCTCATCGGTCAGGCTGAGATACAGCTCAGCTTAAGGCGTCGATGGCAAGGAAGATTGTGCTTACGCCTTGTATGCCTTCGTGAGCTCCACGAAGTGTGCGTCTGCAGCTTCCTTTGTCTGGTTGTCGGCATTGCGAAGCTTGTCCGGATGACTTCAGAATCGTGGTAAGTTCGCATATTTTCGCTACACAATACACTAGACTCACAACTTCAAGCTGAGCTTGCGATAGTGTCTTTTGATGTCTTTCTCCGATGTGCCCTGTTTGGCGTCGTTCGCATCAGCTCAGCCTTTCATATCAAGGTCGAGAAAGCGTACACTTGATAGGCCGAGGATTTCAAAAGGGTCGTAGAAGGTAGACACTGCTTCGAAGCGGTATGCGCGTTGTAGGACCCAGGCGAATGCGATCCATCCCAGAGCAAGCGTGATAGATCTGGCGGAATGACTGAGCGAGCTGGACTGAATGCGGTAGAAGGAACATATCCCACGTCTTTGATAGACCGTAGCTTCTCGGTCTACTTCTCTTTACGCTTTCGTGCTTTGCGTTCCATCCAGGGCATGGCGGTTTGACTTTCGACGTGGCCTTGTCTGCGGAATAGACCAGGAAGGTCAATGCTGGCACTTCCATACCATCAAATGCAGTATATATGCACCACTCAGACTGTTCTTGAGCGCGTAGAATGACCAGGGCACCAGGACAAAGGTGAGGAAAGTGATGAGAAAGAACTGGCGAGCTAACGGCGTCAGTCAGGAATTTAGAATCATCATGTTACGCTCTCACATTGTACTGCCCCGTCTCATCGTACGAGTAGTCGCCAGCCATGACTTTAGGGAGTTCGCGAAAGGCAGAGCTTGGATCCGCACCACTCAAATCAGCGACAAAGATCAGCTTAAAGATGGTCGCTTCATCAGAAATATCATCGTCAGATTCATCAGCAGCTGCAGCAGTTCCAGCTCAGTGCGCGTCAACTTCGCTCCAGCTGGCCATCGACGTGAATGCCCAGATCAGCGCCGTCCTGGTGCAGCATGATGAAGCTGCATTTGAAAGACTGGAACAAGCTAGAGAAACACTCGGCGACCTCATAGACAACTTGGAAGCAGACTTTATGAAGTCGGCCTGCCTTTCCAGCTACATCATAGCCCGAAATGTTGAATACTGATCTCTGAATGCAGGCGCAGTACCTTTGTTCCTGTACTGACACCTCCCTACATTCTTCCTGTAATAGCGCCAGCTGAGATTTCAACTTCGATGGTAGCCTCCGATCTCAGCTCCGATAGCTGTCGGCACTAGCAGCAATGTGCGAGACATTCTTTCATAATCAATGTTCCGGGTTTTGATCTGCTGGACGTGCAGGGCCATCAAGAATACATGAAAGACCTCATCCAGCTGCTAAAGCAGAAAGACGAGGCTATCGAAAGGATGCGCCACGACCAAGAGGAGACAATGCGGGTAAAGGAACTTACTTATACTCCTGGTACTAGCTGACATGCTATCTATCAAATCGGCTTCCAGCGCATCCTGCAATCCCACGAGGAAACGATACGAGCCATTACGAGGGAGCGCGAAGAGACAAACAGGGTAGATCGGCTCAATGGCTCAGTCATGCATAGACTTGACGTTGCCTTTCATCCGACAGTCGTTCATCAACAAGTTTCCGAACTTGGCCGAGCAAAAGCAAGCTTGAAATGTTGGCCTTCGCGAAGATCTGCGTTTGACATCCAGAAGAAGATTAAATTGAAGCGCATTGGTCAGTATATCACGCTGCTTCGGGTGCGATACAACAAGTCAATATGGGAGTCAATCGGTAGTCTCAGCATGCGGAAATTCGCTGTAGCCATAGTAGTCTTCTGTGTATGCTCCATTTTCCGCCTTCCTCCATCACCTCTCTTCCACCTTCCTTCATCTTATTCACTCAGTCTCTTTACTTCCCGCCACACTTCCTCTCTCTCGCTCTTTTTCTACCCTTTTTCCTTCTTGGACCTTGACCCATTCCTCCGTCGACGAAGACAGACGGCACTCTCTGGATCAAGAACAGCAACGATGGCCAACGATGCAGACATAGCTCGAATGGAAGATTATCTTACAAGAGTCGCCGCTGTTGACCTTAAATGGGAGAAGATGCGAGTCACTACCAGGCTCCTGGGCCACTCTGGGGCCTGAATGCTACGATAATGCTCAGCATTACTAATCATCAACTACTTTCCGGCTGCACGTCCAGTGTCGAACAACTACGCAATTCATTTCCAAACGATACAGAGGCAGTATACAACATCGTGGCCGCAAGAGTGAAGGAAGACAAGGAAAGGAAAGCTCGAAAAGAAAATGAAAAGAAGGCTCGAAGGGAACGATTCATTGCCAGAGTCGCTGCCGTTGCACCTAGCTGGGAGAAAGTGTAGGTTCCTGCTTGTCTCCCATAGATTCCGATGTATCAATACTACATCACTGATTATTCCGCATACCAGCGTCGATGAGTCACGCAAGAAGCACCCAAACAATCCAGCTGCAGCGTACGAACGCGTCAAAAGGATAGTTCAGCAGTCGAAGGAGAAGAGCAAGAGCAAGTGCCAGAGTAGGAAGTCTACATCTTCAACTTCAAGAGCAAAGCATCCGGATGCAGCACGCGAGCTATCAGTTGAGGAGCAGGCGCTGAAGGAGCTGTGTAACGAGCTGGCGAGCGTTTCAGTCGCTGAAGATGCAGGTACTTCGTCTTCCTAGCAGCGTATTACAAAAGTAGCTGACATACCTGGCACGACTAGCAGAGCAATCTGCATCTTCCTGAAAGACACATTACGAGCCATGACGCGGGAGTGAAGAGAGACAAAGCAAATCGGCACGCTCGTTACTCGGATATTACAATCGCTTATCGACGTCTCTCCCTCCAGCGCCAGACATTGGCAAGCTTTCGAACGTGGCCGTAAATAACGAAGCTCAAATAGATGATCGACTGCAACAGGAACAGAGATTATTAAGAGAACGAGTATCAGTCAAAGGGTCAGTTCACTCAGTAATAACTTGCTAGAATTGGGATAATGCGGCACCTAGTCTGTACTGTTAGTATTGGAGAGTCCACTTTAGCTAGCGCTGTTATCTGCATTCTAGAACATCACCTCCCCTCTCCTTCCACTCACCTCGTTCACCAACTCTCCATCCTACCGTGCCCCTCTTTCCCCTTCTCTTCCTACCAAGATCTTCTTGTTCTCCAGCCGACTCGTTCACCGACGAGGCCAGACCATCCTCGCTAAGAAAGCAACGATGGCAGACGACGCAAAAGAGACTGCTCGTATGGAAGCTCACATCGCAAATGTCGCTGCTGTCGGTCCAAAATGGGAGAAAGCGTGAGTCTTTCCAGCTTTTTCGCGCGATTCAGATGCGCATAATATCAGAAGAATGGAGCTATAAGTACTCTGCTTACATTACGCAGTGTCGACAAGCTCCGCAAGCAATTCCCAGATGACCTGCACGAGGTATACAAACGCGTCAAGAGCATGGTGACCGAGTCGAAAAGCAAAGCAAAAGGCTCCAATGCCAGATCCGCATCCGTAGCTGTACCCGTATCTGCATCTGCATCTGCATCTTCCTCCAAATCAAGCCGTAAAGCAACGAAACGTCCTGTCACTCCTCCTCCCGTAGCGCTTCGAAGACACGACAAAGACATACGAGATATGATGCTCACGCTGCCAGTCAAGAAGAAGGCTCTCGAGGATTTAAGCGATGAGATGACAAAGGACTCTCACCCGAATCCGAGAGCTTCTTCGTCTACTATCACCTCATTCACTTCTGACAAGTCGAAAGAGGATCGATTCGCTCTTCCAAGTAATGAGCGTGTACGTAATAGTTGTCCGACATTCAAGAGGGAAAGAACTGAATGTTCTGGCAGATCTCCCTAGACGGCATGGACATGAATCAAGATTGGAATCTTCCGGAGAATCTGCAAAATATCTATGCAATCATCGATACTCCAACGTATGAAGAGGAGAAACAAGAGAAGAAGCACTCTCCAGGCTACAAAGGAGATACGATGCCAGAGATGAAAAAACAGGCTGTCTGTACTCCTGTCGATAATATGGTTGTCAACGCAGATGTCAGAGCTTCGGAAGACGAGGCGTCACTTACAACAACAGAGAAAACGACCGAGGATGCTGTTATGGGTGAGGCAGAATCGAAAGCGCCTAGCAAGCACATCGTCCAGGTTGAAGGCACTAGCGTGGTTTCTCCGAAGACTGCAAACCTCTCTGCAAATAATGCCTCAAGTGAAGATACTGAAATGATTCTCGACGAGACCAAAGCCAGTGTCACGTCGCTCGCAAACACGACTACCACCACGGAAGACAACAATACTGCCGGCAAGACAGACACCTCAGCAACTTCATTCCAAGGTGGCAACGACGCCGAGGCTGCATCTGTCAAAGACGAGATGGCCGAGAAGAAACCTGTGATCATTGCAGCTATTGAATCTACAAAGGCCGAACAAGCCAAGGGTGGGAATTCTTAGCTTGATGTGACGAAGTTGGCTGACTCCCTACTTACTTACTCAAGCTGCTCAATCACAATACGACAACATCAAGGACATCCTCCTTTCCAATCTACAGATCGACAGCCGCATCGTCGCTCATTTAGCCAAAGAAGGCCTCACCTCCACGGGATATATTATGCTCAGACGCATACGCGAAGCCGATATACGCTATATCATCGAGGCTATCGCTAAGGCCGAAGGAGTGGGCATAGTCGATGCAGTTCTGGCTGTCCGTCGAATCGAAGAAGCTTATCATCTATTTCACCAACAAGTCTTCGGTCCGAAACAGTAGGAGAGGAGAAGAAGTGGAGGATTATCGATGCTATCTGCTCATTCTCTCTGTGTTTGGAAAGAGTGGACCTACTCGGTTACATAGGATTCTAGATCGACCATACGTGTAGCCGTAGCATGGTCTTCAGATTTTCAGTAAATCAGTTCAACACCATGCGGTCGATCTGAAGACTCTTCAGTGAGCCGATATACACATCGCGCTTCTTTATGTTGCGTTCTCTTTCATCCATCACGCACGATGTCTGATCCAAGTCAAGAGACTCCCGGCGCGCGACAAGAGCTGAGTGGAGCGTCAACATCATCCGAAGGCCCCGGCTACGCCAGCTATCAGAATCAAGTACATCTTGATGTCGAAGTTGTTCCGGCCTCGTCGGCTGACTTGATGCGCCTGCTAGATCTATGGAACTTTCACAGCGACGCCTTATCCTATCCTGTATAAGGAGCTAGAAAAGGCTGCTCGCAAGAAGCTACCTTCTGGCAATTTCAACTATGTCGCTGGGTGAGGTCCGCGCGAGAAAGGTCCGGCAAGAAACTGATCCTCTCAAGACAGCTCGGCTGGCTCAGAAGCTACTGCAAGAGCAAACCTAGATGCATTCAAGTCATATGAGATCGTACCGAGCGTACGTCTGCGATCCCTATGCCAGGCCGAGCAGCATCCAGCTGACAACGACACTTCATTTCTATCCCGTTTCCTTCTGCTTTTCATCTTCGCAGATGCTTGTCGATGCTAAGAAGAGGTCGACCGAAGTCAATCTCTTTGGCCAGAAACACAAAGCGCCTGTCCTGCTAGCTCCCGTGGGTGTGCAAGGCATAATGCATCCAGACGCCGAGATTGCAGTAGCGAAAGCAGCTAAAGAAGTGGGACTAGGCATGATCCTGTCTACTGCTGCGACTCGCTCCATGGAAAAAGTCGCCGAAGCCAATGAAGATGGGTTGCGATGGTATCAGCTTTACTGGCCTGGTACAAACGAAGTGACTGTCTCCCTTCTCAATCGTGCGAAAGCATCTGGCTACACGGCTATGGTCGTCACGCTGGACACTTTCACGCTAGGATGGCGGCCGAGAGATCTGCAAGCTTCTTATTTACCTTTCTTGCACGGTCAAGGTCTACAAAACCTCTTTACCGACCCAGTATTCATGAAGTTGCATGGCGAAGATCATACGGATCCCAAGTGGAACGGGCCAGGCGAGCACCCAGTTGGCGTAGAAGGTCAAGTACGAGATGAGTCGGCTAAGGATCGCTTGATCGAGATGAGTATGAAAGCGTTGGGAGAGACAAGCGCCGGAAATTTCAGAGCGTGGGAAGATCTAGCTTTTATCCGGAAGCATTGGTCTGGACCCCTTCTTGTTAAGGGTATCCAGAGCGCTGTCGACGCAGAGAAGGCCATAGACGCGGGTATGGACGGCATCATCGTCAGCAACCATGGTGGTAGACAAGTAGATGGCGCGATTGGTTCCTTACACTGCTTGGAACAAGTCACGCGATCTGAAAAAGTCAAGAATTCGAAACTCACTATACTCTTCGATTCTGGCATCAGAACCGGTGCTGATATAACCAAGGCTTTAGCTTGTATGTCTTCAGCTTCAACTCCAGCTCAAGTTCACCGTGCATCTGCTGACTAAGCGATATTACAGTAGGAGCACACGCAGTGCTCGTAGCTCGTCCATATATGTGGGGACTGGCTCTAGGTGGACAAGAAGGAGTCGAGCATGTCCTTCGAGCTCTTTTGGCGGATCTCGAGCTGACAATGGCTCTGTCCGGCAAACCCACGATCAAGGACCTAGACAGGAATATGCTCAACTTTACGCAAGCGCATCAACGTGGGAATGGAAAGCTTTGAACGATGTTGCTATATGTACGTCAATCTGCTGTAATTCCGGGTTCGCCACAAAACAGTTATCTCCTTTGCTGAACTAGCTACTGATCTTGACGAAAGGAAGACGTACTTGAACATACTAAAAATCCTCTTTACCACTCTCTGCACTCCTGCGCGGCTTGACTTACCCTCCCGACCCGTTTATGACAGTCCCACGTTTGTCGGTCGCGTCACGTTTCGGAGTACAGGAACATTGGTAAACAAAGCCCAAAGCGCGTTAATGAATGAGAGACCTCCTGTTACACTCATGACAACCCTATCAGGCCATACAAACACTGACACCTCACTATGGACTACTCCACCTTGGGTCGGCCCCTTAGGATAGCCATCGTCACAGAAAACTTCCTGCCCAAATGCGACGGCGTTACTCGTACTTTGGCTCGTTTGTTGAGCTACCTGCGCCAACATGGACACGAAGCTCTCGTTCTCGGGCCGGAAAGCAACATGTGCGCTTGAATGCCGAAGCGTCTTAGACGACGAGCTGAAGTCATCAACAGGTCAAGCTATGAGCGACACGAAGTTTGTGGAACGAAAGGGATACCTCTATACTTCTATCCGGGCGTAAGGGTATTCTTCTCGGAAGACAACTCGCATCGCCAATCTTACGATATGTTACAGCTTAGTCTTAATTTCTTCCGACCGCGCTTCCTGCGAAAGCTTCAAGAATTTGATCCAGATGTCGTTCACTATGTCAGTCACCAGACCGCCAGACTGTTATAAGAACTTAGAAGTACCATAGGTCGACCCCATCTGGCTTTGCGCGCAAGCGCAACCCATCATCGAGTATGCGCTGCCGGACGTTACTACTGTGTCTTCGGTAGGCATGATTGCGTGAGGGAGATGAGCGGTAGGCTGAGCCCCGATTGTATATTTTCCAGTACCATACGAATCTGGCGAGGTATGCCAGCGTGTATGGCTATGCATGGCTGGTATCTACGATGTGGAATCTCCAAAGACGGCTTCACGGTCGATGCCTGGCAACTTTCTGCCCAAGTCCATCGACCCAAGCTATGCTTCATACGAATGGCTTCGACAATGTGCGGCTTTGGCCTCGAGGCATTCAGACAGATGTCTTCAATCCCAGTCAGCGAAATGAGGAGCTAAGACTGCGGCAATGGAACGTCTCACCACATCAGGTCGTAATAAGCTATGTCGGGCGCATCTCGCACGAAAAGAATATTGGGCTCCTGATTGAAGCATTCCAAGGACTCGCATCCACTGCCCAAGCTCT
Source organism: Erythrobasidium yunnanense (assembly GCA_001600175.1). Lineage (NCBI taxonomy): Eukaryota > Fungi > Basidiomycota > Cystobasidiomycetes > Erythrobasidiales > Erythrobasidiaceae > Erythrobasidium > Erythrobasidium yunnanense. The sequence goes on from BCJC01000001.1 coordinate 1,536,415, forward strand.
AGATCCGAACTTTCCCGGATGCAAGCTTGTCCTGGTCGGCGATGGCCCAGCCAGAAATGAACTCGAAAGAGAGGCCATTCGGTCGCAGCTTGATATCCAGTTCTTAGGTTACAAGAGTGGATCAGAGCTGGCGGAAGCATATGCCAGTTCCGATATGTTCGCTTTTCCAAGTCATTCCGAGACCTTCGGGAATGTCGTCTTAGAAGCTCTAGCGTCTGGTCTACCAGTTGTGGGCTTGCGCGCCGAAGGTGTCTGCGATTTGGTGCAGCATGGTAAAACTGGTGAGGGGCCATGCTCTTCTTCGCCAAAGCCAGACCTAACTTGCGCATAGGTCTTCTGCTAGATATCGCCAGTTTGCCAGGAGCTGAGCTGGACGGATTCGAAAAGGACAGAGTACCAGTCAACGCCCAGGCGCTGGTCAGCAAGAGTAGTCCGGCTTTCAGTCTGGCAGTCAATCAGTATCGTCAACTGCTTCTCGCTCTTGTGTTAGACAAAGCAAGACGGCAGGAGATGGGGAGAAGAGCGGTGGAATATGCCCGAACGAGAACATGGGAGGAAGCGATGGGCTGCTTGATGAAAGGTACGCCTGCCAGTTGCGGAGTCGGTAGCAGCTGATTGATCGCGTCGCGGACCAGGCTATCAGGAAGCTGCTCTGCTTACGCATCAGAACAAGTCGAATAAGCTTTTCCGGAGCTTATCGAGGTGTTCAAGCACTTCAAGCCTCTCGCGTAAAAGCAGTCTTATCGATGTCCGCATCGAAGAACCTCCGGAAGAGAACGAAGACGAGGTACCTAGTGCGACCACGTCGGCGAGGTTGCTGTTCGGTCGACCGCCTCTGAAGAATCTTCTTCGACGCTCGGCTAGGACCGCTCTTCGGGATTCGATCTCGCTCAAATGGAAGGATCTCCAGAATGGCGAGGTGCTGGAGTCCGCTAAGCCATCTTCTGTTCTATCGTGGCAGACGGTTATGTGTAGGTTGCTCTTCCGTGGCATTGGGAGCCATCAATTAAGCTTTTGTCTCCAGATTCGCTTCTGCTGATATTATGTCTGGTCTTGATCGTCGAGCCAAGTGCTGTCTCACAACTAAATCAGCTACTTGGCAGCCTTTATGTTGCTTGAACCCACTCACCTCTCTCCGATCGCAACGCCATATACCGATAGCGAGGCAATAGGCATCTGCCTGTCATTTCATTTTTTTCTAATTATCGTTCTCGTTTTCGAGATATCACTAGATCGATATATCAGCTTGTTAGTAGAGAACCATAACATGTCCTGCATTCGTTGTCGCATAGACCATCCTTTCGTATCCATTTGTCGCCGTTCAGAGCTGCATTGAAATCTATTCATTTCATTGTCTACTTTCTTGTTGTTCCTCTTCTAATGTTCTCAACCAAGCGCCGATCGCACCGAGATATCCTTCGTGTCTCAAGAAGAGCGCTTTCTTCGTCCCTTTCGACCAAAATCTTATCGCGTAGGAAAGAGTGGAGATGGTCGCCGCGTGTCCTCTGATGAAGCAGCCTCCAAAGTAGATCCTGTCGAGGTTGTGCTTTTCTGCATTCATGTATCTGGTGTATTGTTGTCATCCATCAGAAAAGTCCGACTGAGACGGAGACGGTAGACGCTTACGCTATTTGTCCAATGTTGTTACTGACTGCGTACAGTAAGGATTTTGCTATATCTTCAGGCTTGAATTTCTTGCCTCTGTTATCCTTTTTGAATACTTTCCCGAACGAAGAGGCTATTGTCGAGGATTTCAACCCAATCTTCGAGTAGTCGGAACCATCTGTGTCGACTTATGAGTGACGTCGCCAACATATTTGATAAGACTTCTTACATATATCGCCGACAAGCATATCGACGTTTGCATTGTCGCCTGTTTCGGACAGTGCGAGCATTTCTGCAGGCAACGTCAGTATTTGAACAGGGCTACATGTCGAATCACGCACCATCAAACGTCTCTGCGCCTGTCAACAAGCTAAGTAAGCCCCAGAGTGTCCCTCCTCCCAAGCTTGTTCCGCTGATTCTTTCGTATTTTCCGTAGTCGTCCACTTTGATGATTGACACGCCGGAGCCTATATTGACGAGCAAACAAGGAAAGTGTGGTGCTGGCCGATCATCGAATACCAAAGCGTATTGAGGAGGGTTTGGAGACGGCCGAGGTAGTTCTTCCGGCGCCAAAGACTGCTGCGGTGATGGGTTGAGGGTAGCAGATGCGGGTAGTATGGGCGATAGAGAGCATGTAGCTGGGTCGTGCGAAGCATGAACGAGTTGATCAGAGTACCAGAAGACCTCGTTCGGAATCTCCATGAAAAACGTCAATCCTGCAATCAAGCACTCCATCTCCTCCTCTTTCCGCACTTCCACTCCTAGATCGTGCGATAATTTGTCATAGAACAGATGCGCTCCACCTCCCGTAGCCATAATCTTGACATGCCGCGCCTTGAATTCGCTTGTCGAAATATTGTGCGAGGCCGAGGATGTTTCGATGAGCTGATTCAGATACGCTATACAGCTCTCTATATCTCCAGTCTCGAATTTGGCAAAGTTGAGCCATCCTCCAGGTATAGGTGCAGTGAATGAAGCACTTCTTTGTGCTTTGCTGCCGGTTGAAGGCTTTGTGGACGAAGAAGCAGACTGAGGATGGGAGTGAGACGAGGAAGATGGGTGATTTGTATCGAAGTAACTGCTTATATTTGCAGCAGACACTAGGCTCTCCGGTCCCAGTACGCCGTTAGGGACCGGTGTAGCTCTCCCATTTGGACCAGGCGACGCAGGCCTGCTATGCGATGCTGGTGTTCTCGGTTGTCGCGGTGAGGTGACTGCATCCCATCCGTTTGAGCTTTCTTTTTGCTTTCCTTTGCCAGCAGCATGATAGCCGTTTCTGTGCTGAGCCCGGCTAAAGTAGACAATCTTGATGAGGGATCCGCCAATGTCGAGCGCACAATGCGATACTTTCTGCTCTGTATATCTAGGCAGGTAGATGTCGCGACTGTCGCTGTCGCCGTTTGTGCCGCTGGATCCAGATCCTCCATTAATATGGCTATGGCGTGGCTCCTCGTCGTCGTCGTCGTCCACTATCACTGCTCCTGCCGTATTGACTTCGACTGTCCGCGATGAAGGCAAGTTACGGTCCTCCATTTTACGTCGTATGGATCCAAGCTTGGCTCTCTGTTCTGTACCGAATGCACACAAAACCATGACCAAGGACCACGATGAATACGACGATAATGATGATTTCCACGAAGCATCATCGAGCTATAATGACCATGCGAACGATGGAGCCTCGGTCTCGAGCGAAGACAGCGACCGCGACTTTCATGACGCTGCAGAGCTGACAGTGCGCCGAACAATCCCTTCCTACCTCCATCATTCCCTGACTCTCCGTCCTTGTCTGCCAGGACCTCATCGCTGAAGCCTCGTCATTCAAAGCAAGTGGAAACGCGCATTTCGCTGCAGGTCGTTCGCATGCGGCTCTAGAAGACTACAGAGAAGGGCTAGCCGTACTTCCTGAATACCAACCACCCGTTAAGCCGGGCAAGAAGGCCAAAGGGAAAGGAAAAGCAAGATTGGACCTCGGCGAAGACCTATTTAAGGATGATGATAGTGAGGAAGATGCAGCTCCGCCCAAAAAGGCAGATGCGGCAGTCAAGAGCAAGGAGCGGATACGAGAACTGCAGGACGAAGACGATGAGAAGGAATTTGTGGAGGATAGCGCAAACGGAAAGAGCGAAGAGCAGATAGAGATGGAACAGCTGCGGAGCGCGCTATGGTGCAATATAGCAGCGTGTCAGCTGAAGCTAGTAAGTATCCATAAACTTAGACGTCTTGCGATGGCTGAACAGCTTGCCCCAAGTCACTGTACAAAGAAGCCGTCGAAGCAGCAACGAATGGTCGGTCAGTCTGTAGTCGTTCTGGCGATTGCTGACAAGTCTTTCCTACAGCCCTGCAAGACAACCCAGTCTACGTGAAAGCTCTACAGCGGCGGGCCGCAGCAAACGAGAAACTCAGTACCTGGACCAGTTTAACAAGCGCATTAGAAGACTATGAAACGCTAGAGAAGCTACCGGACACGCCGAAAGCTCTACAACCTACGATACGACAAGCTAAGAGGAGTATACCGGGCTTGATAGAGCAGAGGAAACAGACTGAGACTGCCGAAATGCTGGAGAAACTCAAAGGCTTAGGTAACTCGTTCCTGGGTGGGTCGCATTGCGCTTAGGTATTGGATGACGACTAACAACTTCTACAGGCAAGTTTGGCATGTCGACCGATAACTTCCAATTCGTCAAGAATGAAGAGACGGGCGGATATTCTATGAATTTCACGCAAAACCCTCCGAGTAAGGGAGATCAGAAGGACACCACATAGAATGCTCATCGCTGTCTTAGAAAGATCGCAGAAGTTGGAAGGTCAGAGCCAAGCTTACCGGCGTGACGCCGGCAATTAGGCACTCAGACTTGTACCTTTCGCATTCAATGTATCTACATCGATAACATCGATTGCTCACGATGGCAACTGTCAAGAAGGCAGTGAGCAAAGTGCTGCATCCGAAGCGTGAACTGCGAGAACGGCGCAGGCGTCGTTGCGAGAATGACGACCAGGAAGACGATATTGGCGATGCAGACTCTCGCGACGATGCTTCGTCTTCTACATCATCATCATCAGGATCCAGGACATCGCGCGATAGCGTTACTGCTCTAAATTCAGCATTCAAAGACTCCAGCTTGGTCTCCAGCGATTCAGAAGACGACCAGATTATGTTTGAAGATGCAAGAGAACCGGACAACGCAACGAGCGAGTATGCAGCTGTCATACCGGACAAAGGACAAGATGGAATACAGGATATCGTAGAACCAGCGATACTGCCTCGATCTTCAGTTGCACATCCGAACGGTCACGCTTCAGCACTGGCAATAGAGCTGAAGCCTACAGACCGGCACTACCTCAACAAAGCACTCGTACAGTCAGTATAAGCTGCTTTTGTTGGAGGAAAGTCGAGAAAACTGATGGCCGCATGATGACGATTTATCGCGACAGTCTGGAAATGGCAGAAGAATGGTCCAATCTCTCCAATGTTGGGCAGCTATCCAAGTATGGACATGTGTGTCAACTCTGTCTTCGGAAGAAAGCGCGATCTAATGCTTTGCGAACGCGATTCAGCCATATCTACCACATCCGTACGGCCCGAGATCTAGACCTTCTTCGAAAGCGAAAGATGCAATACAAGTAGGTACAGATCAACTACCTGAAGCTCCGCTCTTGAGCTATCTCAGCCGGCGCTTCCTCTTCGTATGTGTTCAAACCAAAATTGGACAGCTTGCCGCTGACAGCTTCGGTCGTATATGCAGACATTTCCTGGATTTAACAGAGCTCCCAATGAGCACTGGCATCGGATACAGACTTTTTTCGACAGCATGACCGAGCGGAATCTAAGCAGTACACCGGAACGCGGCGAACCGTCCAAGCGAAGAGTGATGGCATTCGCGTTCAATCGGTTATTCGCAACATATACGGCCGCTGCGCTGCCTTCCACGGGAAATGCCTCGCCTGCGCACCTCGATGAGGAGACTCATGCTCGCATCGATAGGCTGTTCGAAGGGGAAGATGAACATAAGAGGAAACTGTGGGTGGATGCAGGGATGACAGTGAAAAGCTTCAGGGAGAACTGGCGGAGCTGGGTGCATCGATTGTATAAGGAAGGTAAGGAAGCATGCTCAGGTCACCGCTAGAATCACGCTGATCGACCCTTGCTGTGCTGGTGTGAAGACGAGCTGGACAGGACATTCCAGCTTGTGAACGATGTTGCGGAGGTGGAGAAGCTGCCCGAGCAATATCGGCAACTCATAGATTGGGCCACGCTCTGGATAGCCCACCTCATACAGTATGCAGGCTCCTTGTCCTCAATCATCGAGGATCATACCGACGCTGAGATCGACTACAGTGCTGTCTTCCTGAATGCCGACAGCGCCAAAGATAATCTTGGTCTGTTCAGTCGCATACACAGCATGATACCTTACGGCCTTTGTCGGTACGGCACACGCGCTTTCCAAATAAGAACTTTGCTAATCATTTCCTTCGATACGCAGCTACGCACTAAAGATAGCGAGTCCGGCTTTTCTTGCAAAAACAATGGTCAACTTCATATTTTCCGAACCTCTTCGGACCAAGAGTCTGTTCACTCGAGTTTGTACTGCCCTATTGAGTAAGGGTCGACCCTTCGCGCTTGAAGACTGTAGTGCTCATCTTCCCCGTTGCGCAGATGGCGAACTTAAGACTGCTCAGACCAAAATAGCAGACCTCTCCAAGCAGCTAGGACAGCCCAGTATAGTGGATGCTTTGACAAACTACGTCTATGCAGACTTGTCAGTGCAGAATGGGGTCCGCTCCAGCTCATGTAGGTCACGTCTCGGCGGCACCATGGCAATACCTGACTGTCCCAATAGTGAACCAGCAAGACGATATTGTTCTCGCAATACTGAAGCATTCCAACATCAGCGAAACAGAAGTGAAAGAATGGTGCTCTCGCTATCAAGCTTATACAACAGCCGTCGAGAATGACGACCCTCAAGCATTCAAGACGGATGGACCAAGCAAGCAATATGCCCTCCTGAAGGCTTTGCTCAAAGCCATTTCGGAAAAGCGGGACAGGGAGGAGATCCTGAAGGTCGTGCTTGAACCAAATACTCCTGAGGTAAATATCTCGATTGTGTTGGACTGGCACTGGCTGATCAAAACGCGATCTGCAGATGGTGAAGAGCTCTGTCAGCATCTTTTACGAAGCTATTGGAAGTGTAGCTGCTGCGACTCGCTTACAACCTCACATCGATCGGCTGGAAGCATTCATGGATGATGTGGTCAAGACATGCAACGCACCAGGCTGCAGTGGGTCGCTCTATTTCGACTGACTTGAATGCGAGCTAACAAATCAATGTCCCCAGACCGACCAGATGTAGTGCACATGGTCAGACGACACGCTCAATCGGTATATACCTTCTTGCATGAAGTTCAATCGAAAGACAAGGAGATCCTGGCTGGCTTTATCGAATGGGATCGATCGGCTTTCAACTTCCTGAAGGAAGGCGTACCGCGCTCTCGTGACGAGCGAGCAGGTACAGATGATGATATTCTGCTGCAACTCGATCCTGAAACCCAGAAGAAGGCTATCGAAGAGGTACAGCGTCTGGCAAGCTGGACTAAGATGCACAAAGCGCTTGAAGATCTGAAGCATCGAATCGACGTAGCGCAGCTTGAAGACCCTTCCTTTAATCCAGATGTACACGAGCTGTACAAGCGTCTACTGCAAGATGATTCAGAGTTCAAGCGGGTTATCGAGGATCAATATGCACGCGGCATATCAAGACCCGATCAAGCTATCGAATGGATGTGGTATGCGAGCCAGCCGAACGCTTTCTCCACGATAGCGCCGACCGAGACTGCTACCTCTGGAAAGTCGAGACCTTCAATTAGTCTAGAACATGTTAGATCACTTCTGCCAGCATACAGGAAGGGCATGTGCGAAGCATTAGCGAAAGCTAGCGTATGAGGATATCGCAACGTAGTGCGCTTATGGTGTTATTTCAGCTTGTTGCAACTGTAACGGCAGTGACCTTTTGTAGCATAGGATAGATAGTCGAAGATCGTAAAGGCAGTAATAAGCCTCAAACGCATGATTTACACACACAAGAGCGGATGCACAGGTAGTAGTGATTTGATCGCCAGGAGGGTAGCCATGAGTAAATTGCATGCAAGTTGCGACTCGGCCATCGACTAGTGGAGTTAGCCATCTGACTGTACACAAGCAGCAGCGGTTGATCATCAATCAAGGGTATCATTTGGAGAGCCGGAAGGTATCCGTATTGTCGGGGACGCTTATCCGCTGATCACCGGCAGAACAGCCTGTGTCCAGAGCATGGTATCTTTACCACCAATAGGCGTGAGAGTGAGCTCGTACTTCGCGTCAAATGCGCCTGCCGACCATAAAGACCATCCTAAATAGTTGTTTGAGTTCTCTTTGAAGTACTTGAGGGCTGCGCCCAGTTTGTTCACGCAGGATTCGGTGTTACCTCCTCCGATCTCAGAGATGAAGGCCTTGCGGGTACCTAGTAAGGGTGTCACCTTCTCTACGAAAAGTTCTTGAACGTAATCCCTCGTGGTGTCGCATTCTGTTTTAACGCCTGCAGTGCCCTCGTCAAGGTCTGTATGTATGTATGTACAATATTCCTTGTTAACTTGCCGCAGATTGAGCAGATGACGTAACTTACATTGGTGGATATCGAATGCCAAAAGGTCGTTGTTGCCCATTGGATCTTTGATCTTCGAGAGAGCGGGGAAATTATGAGATGCAAAGTTTCCTGCTCCTGTATAGAACGTGCCAGGCAAGAGGATCCATTGTGTTTTGGCGCCTTTCTCCCGGATGATGTTCACGGCGGCTTGGACAGCTTCGAACCACTTCGAGCCGGGACCGATTTGGTCGTTGTTGGGCATCTCGTAAGGCTCGTCTAGAAAGCCTTGTATTAGCGGGTATCGCCTGATGAGTGGCTCCTATCATACTCATTAGGCCAAAGATGATCTTGTCGTTCGTGGCATACTTCGTAGCGAAGTAACCCCAGATTGATGCGAACGCTTCGACTGACGGGCCTCCATCGGTACCGACGATCTTGCCATTGTATCGGGCATAGTCTGTAAAGAGCCCTCATCAGCGTACCACATTTCGACGGGCAGGGCGAGTTGGTGCGCACTGTGCAAGTCGAGAATGACATGGGCGCCTTTGTCATTCGCGGCTTTGACGTACGGCTCGAAGGATGCCATGAAGTCTTCGGAGACTCCCTTACCTAACTCCGGTTCCTGCGCACATCTGTCAGGCGAGGAGAGGTAGATTTGACGAGGAAGGTCACTTACAACGTACTCCCATCGGAAGGGCAGGCGAATGACCTTGACGCCTTGATCGGTGAAATGCTTGATCTGAGCCATGTCTGGTTTGACCAAGTCTCCAGTCTTGGCGCCCGTTTTGTCCATGCCGAAGTCGAACCCAGCGATGTTGATACTTCAAGCGTCCTTGATGTTAGCGACGTCACGACATACATAGCGCGCCTGATGGCTTCGACTCACCCAGGCAGAAAAGTGGTCCTGGGTGTCGTCGACTGCAGATCTTCCCTGGCCACGAGGGGTATGGCCGAAACGCTCGCTGCCAGCAGCGGTACGAGAGCGATGATCGATGACAGAATCATTGTCTCAGTGAATGTATGGAAGCTTTGACTGGTGTCCAGTGAACAGTGAATGAAAGGGATTGTGGTTTGGGGTAGCGCGGGCGATTCTTTCTCTGCAGATGCGATGGTGGTGGTGTGGAAGCAACGAACGCAGCGACAACCACGACGAATTCGATATCGCCAGCATAGCGCTTCCGGCCCGTATTACGATGGGATTCCCGCTTCAATATAGGGAGCATCCGCAGGCCGGTCCGTAACCTTTTGACAGGTGAGACGTGTCTTGGCAGCATCGTGATAAGCTAGGAGAGTGAGGTATCACGCAACTTTCGGAAGCGATGTTGCGGCTCTCGCCGGTCCGCAACCTGGCAAGCAGAAATCAGCTGAACCTCACCAAGGCTATCGACGGCGTGTCAGGCGTTCAGCGAGGGTTAGCAGCACATAAAAGTGGCAGAGCAGACGTGTCGCCACCGGGATATCAGTGCCCTTCGAGTGCTCGCATGTATTTTTCTTCTGCTAAACTGGTCGACAGTAGCCTCTTTCTCGCCGAGAAGAAAGGGAAAGGAATAATAGTAATGGCGAAGAGGGATCGTTCGTCGAGAAACGGAAATATAAAGTGAAGTATGACGGAGGAAGCGGCCAGTCTTTCTGTCCGCACGCGGTCATGGTATAGTATGAAGGCTTTTTTGCCGTCTTCTTAGATGGTCTAGTGCTGCTCGGCAGAGTGTCTCTTTTTCATTCTCTTGCCAGCAGCAGGAAGGTTTGGCCTACATTGCCACAAGGTCAGCTTCTGTTACATGGGGGCTAGGAATAGACTGACTTGATAGCCTTGGTCCAAATTGAAGTATCGGTGTTTCCGTTTGGAGTGAGAGAAAGCTCGTAGCTTGATCCGAAACTTCCAGCTGCCCACGCAGAAAATCCTTGCCATACACCGCTGTTTGCCTTGATGTGAGCGAGTGCGTTCTTGAGGTGAAGCTCGCAGGAAGCGGTGGAGCCGCCTCCGATCTGGTCGAATCAGAAGTTCAGCAAATGAGGGGAGCATTTGATGCTAAGGAGTACCTCAGATAGGAAAGCCTTGCGACCAATACGCTTAAGCTCGGCAGAGATCGGTGCGAAGAGCTCTGAGACCTTGTCGGAGACACACTCGGTCGAGGTTCCGGAAGCTTTTGAAGGGAACAACGTAAGTTAGCTCCAGCAATCGTGAACGATAGTCTTCTTACTATTGGCATCGAGGTCTGTGAATATGCAGATATGTCAGTCGTGCCATCGTGCTGTGGTGCATGGCAGAAACATACATTGATGGATATCGAACCACAGCAAGTTTGTGCCGCCAACAGGATCGGTGACGGTCTTGAGAGAAGGTAGATTCTTTGACAAAAAGCTGGCTGCACCAGTCCAGTCATCTCCACTCAAGAGGATAGGCTGTGTCTTTGCTCCAGCAGCTCGAATAGCGTTTACAGCTGCTTGGATTTGCTTCGTCCAAGATGCCATGCCTCCGAAAGCATCGAGATCATGAGGCTCATCTGCAGACACATTGTCTAAGTATATAGTATGTTGAAGCTTAGAAATGGTCGGCGATGTACTCATCAAACCGAAGATAATCTTGCTCTGCGAGGCATACTTCTTGGCGAGCGAGGACCACAGGGCGGCGAACTGAGCAGTAGTAGGTCCATCAGCTCCCACGACGCCAGAGTTCCATCGTCCATAGTCTGTCGACATAAAACATCAGCCTTTGCGAACCACGGCGGAGGCGCCGGGGTGATCTTACTGTGTAGATCCAGGATGACGTGGGCACCGCTCTTCAAAATTTGTTGCACATATGCATCATATTGATCAAAGTAAGCTGCGTTAAGACCAGCTCCCGGCGAAGATTCGATGTACTGCCAGGCCTGTGTATGAAGGGCGATCTCAGCCTCATTCGCTTCTGGTAGGAATCGAGAGGTAAATTGGGAACGTACGAAGGGAAGTCGGATGACATTGACGCCTTGATTGACTGTCAATGATAAGGAAATATAGTCAGCTCCGCCGATCTAGGGTGCCTAGCGGCGATGGCTTCACAGCGTACCGAAGTGGCTGATCTGGCTTGTAGGAGGCTATGATATTTGTATATCAGCTCAATGCCGCCAGGTAGAGGTGTGAGAAACTGGCTTACTGCTACATAGGTACCTGCCCAGCCCCAAACGCTGATGCCAAACTCGAACCCGGCGATGTTGAGTCTTTGACATTCGCGAGAATGAATGAATACATTAGCTCAGATCGATGGCGATAGTGACGGAAGTACTATGCAGGCAGGACTTACCCTCCCAGGAAGCCAGAAGCGGCGGGAGCAGCGGTGCTGGAGGGAGCCTGAGTAGATCTTGAGGTGGTAGATGTAGCTACACGAGAAGTGGTAGTAGTAGCTCTGGTAGAAGTGGTTGGAGCGACAGTAGTCTGTCTGGTGGAAGTCGATGATGGCTTGGGCGAAGTCGATGGAGTTACTGTGGATGTAACAGTTCTTGTAACTACGACTGTTATTGCTGGTGGTGTCACTGTGCACGACGCACCGGCAGCTCCTCCTTGCAGACACTGCGAGTACCAGTCATTGCTGAACTGGCAGGACCAGCCACTGTACACGAGTTTCGCACCAGGTTAGCGATGCTGTATACTTGTGTAAGTATCTTTTACTCACGAAGGACAGCATGTTGCGCCTTTCCAGTCTTTACCGCCTGCAGTTGATGGTATCCATTTCAGTATGACCGACCCAACGATGGGATCTTGGAGACCCGCTCACCGCACTGCCCATACTGAGCTGCGCATTCCGCTCGTTCAACGTTCGATACGGTAGGCAAGCATTGCGAGAAGTATTCGTTGATGAATTCGCATTTGCTGCTTGGCGGGCACGCTTTTGACCCGGTGTAGTTGACGCCTCCGCACTGGTCGTAGAGAGTCTGAGCACTTGCAAAGCTGTGACTGAATGTCAGACTGAGTCCTGCGACCGCGCTGAAGACGGCGAGGGAGTGCATGGTGGATTATACGTGCGAACGAGCGTGTGATATATAGGGAGTGTGGGAGGACGGAAGGACGAAGGGGATGTATAGAGGATGAGAATGATGAGAGCGAAGCCAAGAAGGAGTGAACCACAATCTGCGAAGCCTTTGAAAGATCCAAGCGCGCTCGAGCATGGTGAGATAACCGGCTCCCTCCCTCATCTCACGCAATCTTCTTGCTTTGTAATCACTCCGACACTTCCGCTTGACAACAACTGACAGACTCCGTCGTCAAGGGAGATGACTGCATGCCGCAGGGCCAGCATCGATCGTCGAGGGTCTCTTGTTCTTCAGGCCTAGGTTTGACTTTGATAGCCAGCATGCCTTGACCGACATGGTGTCAAGCTACCGCGTATTATGTTCACTGTACGATGATGGTCTGGTCTGGTCTGGTTGATGTTTCTGTTCATGCGGCCGACGCTTCTGGTTGTCCGCTTGCTACTTGTATGGTCATCATAACGCGGTCTTTGACGAAGCAGCAGCATGCTTCCTCTACGGTCATCGTCAAAGAAGAGACAGTAGAGAGGGCTATAGCAGCGGTTCCAAAATCCAGTCCGGCAGAGCGCAAGCTGCAGCGTGGCTTCAAGAGAAAGCGAGAGTCAAGTGATGACACGCGCTACGGCCTGATACAAGAAGAGATCGCAGATGATCTGTATGCTTTAGTGGTGCAAAGCATCCTCTGGAACCAGACGACCGGAAAGCAAGCACGTCCAGTGCTCAACGTCATCCTCCAACGATATCCTAGTCCTGAACACCTGGCGAAAGCAGATCTCGTGCAATTGACTGCTATCATACAGCCTATAGGCTTGCACAATCGACGCGCAAAGAGGTTGATAGATCTGGCGAATACATGGATAGCAGCACCACCCTGCAAAGAGAGAAGATATAGGAAGCTCGGGTATCCTGACAAGACGTCAGGAAAGGATGTCAAGGCAGGGGAGGTGCTTAACGAGTCAGATCCAAGAGAAGGATGGGAGATTGCGCATCTTCCAGGAGTCGGTAGATATGCAATAGACTCGTATAGGATGTTCCATAGGGATAAGTTGAGAGGCACAGATGCAGACAAGATAGAATCAGAGTGGAAGAGGGTTGTGCCTCACGATATCCCTTTGAGAGGATGGATGAAATGGAGATGGGCACAGGAGGGATACGCATACGATGTTGAGACGGGGAAGCGGAAGCTGCTTGTACCAGAGCTGAAGCAGGAATGATCAGTCAATAGTTTCATCCTTCTTGTCGGAGGAAGAGAGGGGGGGGGGGGGGGGGGGGAGATATTGCTTTCAGTATTCGCATACCATTACAACGACACACTCCAAATATCGATTACTAAAGACCGTTGTCGTCAATATCGGTCTGCTTGGCTGTACGATCGCGTCGCAGAAGAATCGATGTTCTGGCCCAGCAACCTCCCTGAGGATTCCTTTCTAAAGTCTCCAGGATCTGTTGCTCGTAGTAAGCGTTTGCTACTCTCCAGCACTGTCTTACCCGAATTCCTCCTCCTCTCAGCCTCCAAGAACAATTCCCTAGCTTCATTCAGTGCCTCTTTGTACGCTCCTACAATCTCCCTCAGTCTTTGCACTTTCTCGAAGTTCTCAGCTTCCGTGAAGCGCTGATTCAATGGCTGTAGATTGATCTCGAGGAAATAAGGAGGTAGGTTCGCAGGACGAGACGCTAGGCTCTTATCGAGAGATACGCTCTTGATGTAAGGAAGAGAGGAACGCGAGGTAAGGGTGTTGTCGGATGTTTCGGGGTAGAGGAAGGAAGACATCTGTACGAGATAGGTTGGAGGTTGAGTGGATGAGGAGGAGGAGGAAGCTTGTTCAACGGCGGTCTCGGCGTACGATACGAGACGTGATGGCGGGAAGCGTTCTACGAAATCTTCCAGGAGAACCATAGCTTCGTCGAGCTTGTGTGCTCTGCGAAAATCAAAATCAGCGTCTGAGGATCGGCTTTTGTCCTAGAATAAGACTCACCTCGACTCGATGTTGATCATCTTCGTATATATCAGCTCAACGTGTCTGTTCACAAATCCCATTTCCCATTTTCCGTCCCTATGGATCTCCTTCATCCACTCCCACCAATCCATAAACAAGTCTCTACTCAGCGCGACTCTCTCTATTTTGCGTCCGCTCTGGCTATCTAGCTTGTTGAAGATCGCCTCCCATGTGCTATGCGTATAGTCGACGTCCAAAGCAGGGAAGATTGTGCGGAAACAGTGATGCGTCGTCTCGATATTGGAGTGGGAGCTAAGGAGGTTGAGGTATGAGGTCAGAAGGAGAGGAGTAAGCTGAATAGCAGATAGAATGCTTGAGATTTCCGGCGAGATGGGTAGAACAGGTGCTTCTTCTTTGTTCGTCGCAGAATCGCCTTTCGGGTTGTTGGTTGCTCGGGATCCCGGAGAAGGATAGAGCATGGAAGTATCTAGACCTTTGCTCTGCAGTATGGCAGCGAGGATAGTACGACCTTGATTTACCACATCATCGCTCGACTCCGGAAAGACGGACGTGAAGACTGAATCTTGCAGGAGCGTAGCAGGCAGATTTCTTTCGGATGACCCTCCTCCATGTTCAGCAAGTATACGCTGCTGATCGTTCTCATAGAACGAATTGATGGTTTCTTGAGACAGAGAAGCCACTTTGAAGCTCGGATCTCTCGCTTTCGACTTCGCTTCTTGTTCGTTCAACTGAGGCTGATCTCTCGGCTTTCGCATGTTGAGCGCGAATCGGCTGATCGCAGGAGTGAAGGTCGCCATTGTGAGGAACAGATTCGAGATAGTCGCATCGTTGGGCGCTACTGCTGCGTCTCCGCCTAGCGCAGATTGGTTGACCATATTTCCAACTATCCATTTCGCGCGCGATAGATCGCCTCGGGGTCTTGCTCCCTCCAATAAGCTATTGAAGATATCCCTTTGCGGCTTGAAGCCTCTTTCTAGTAATTCCTTCAATAACCTCAGCGCTTCGAAGTAAAAGACTGGATCTTTTGCCCTCGCGCACGTCCGTATGAGCCCAGAGTACGTATAGTAAGTAGGCTGTAAGCCCATCTCCACCATCTCGATGAACATGTCCAATGCTCGTTCGGCACCTATCCGATCATCGAGGGAACAGCCATAGATCATCACGTCAAACATCTCCATAGACGCTTTTGGATGAGCTACGAAGCGCGCATGTGCGAATAGATCCCAAGCTCGTTTGCGAACACCTTGTTCGAGGACACCGAGCGCGTTGGAGGATCTGCGGAGCTTGAAGATAGATTTTAGGACGATTGCGTAGGTTGCGGGTGATGCGGGAGTGCGCGCTTCTTCGAGAGTACGGAGATACCGCTCGGCTCGGATCACAGCAGCATCCGGGCGTATGGATGAATCGATACGTAGGATGCCTTGCACGATTTCGTGGTGGACAGCGGGCGAGAGGGGGATAGATAGCTCTCCTAGACACTGTAGGAAAGGTGCGAGGTGCTGTCGCCGATTCGAGATCAGTCTTACGGCCGCACAAAGCATTTGATCGCTGACGGGAGCATAGGCGCGCTGGTGTCCGTTAAGTCAGCAAGCCTGTGCTGTATTCGGTCTGAATCAATTGCACTGACCTTCATCATTTGCAGAACGCCTTCGAGATCACTTAGACTCTTGTCCGTCGCGGCTCCCAAAAGCAGGGCATTCCACTCCTGCCCGCTAACTGTATCTTGATAGCGTGCTGCTTGATATCGGCTATAGCCTGCACTTTTAGGATCGGATGCGGACTTGACTTCCATTGCTGTCTCTAGGGGAGGGAGAAGCTCATCTAGCATCTTTAGGACATCTTTGCGAGCTTGGGAATGAGGAGATGAAGTTGATGTTTGGGCTGACTTCTCAGGCGAGCCAATGCTGTCTGCGAGCTTTTCCGATAGGGACACAAGCTGGCCGTCTTCCAGATCTGGCGCAACAGCAGTGGTGTTGACATCTGCGGTTTCTGCTTCGCTAGGACTCGCTTCTTCCTTCGCAGGCTTAGAAGAGGCCTTGGTGTCTGTACCGAGCGCTACTCTGGTGGAAGGTCTGTTCGACATCAGCTTAGCGAGCATGCTACTCGTAGCTGCCCCAACATATTCCGCCTCAGCCTCCTTCTGTGGGCGCAGTAATTTCTCCTTCAATTCTTTGATCGCCAATAAACCAGCTCCATCTGCGCTAGTTAGCTGTTTATGCAGCTCTTTAGGCGAAGCATGCATGATTTCCGGATCAGATAGACTGAGAAGGTCTGACTGCCGCGAGCCTTGCAGAAGCTGCTGTTGCTGAGATGGAGAAGGAGGGGCTGCATCGTGCGTTAGCAAGTCCTGGTAGATTTCCTGGAAGTCCTCGTCTGTCAAAGGCGGTAAGTCTTTCACCGCGGCCTGCAGACACGAAAACCAAGCATATACACATTTCAGCAAAGGGTGTCATTGCGATACAACGCAAGAGGAGACACGCAGCTGACCATAGTCTTTTTGATCTTGTCCTTCGCCTCGCTCCGCTTGTGAGCCTTCACCGGATCCTCCAACACGTTTTCTGCCGTCACATCAGGGAGATAACGTGGATTCCTGCTTCCTGCGACCGCTCGGATTGCTCTGTTTGCGCCTATGATACCTTGAGCCTTCCTTTTATCTCTTGCGCGTTCGCGTATGTTATGCCGTGAACCGGTATCTGAAGGATCTCTATCGCCATGTAGAGCTAGTCTGCGTTCTTCCCTTGACCTCCAGGCTACGTGCGAACTTGCAGAGAAGGGCTGAGTTCGGGCATGATGGATCAACGAGCTTGGTCTGAGGGTAGCAGCAGGATCATGGAGGAGGCAGCATCCAGGAAGCGGTCTTCGTCGTGTCAGCGTACGCAGCATGTCATGTTTCTGTATCGTCTTGAAGCAGAAAGGCCGCCACAGCATAATTTCGAGGTCTCTTCAGCAACGACATCAGCTTGAAAGCTCTGTACGAATACACGGAGCAGTTAAGACTGTGATAACGGATATCATCAAGTAGACTCCACTCGAAACAGTAGCCAGCCGCACTCATGGCTCCCTCAGGTCGGTCTCACAAGTTCAAGAGAATGATGAAAGGGTAGTCCAAGCTGATGCATTGATGATTGGATTCAGCTTCAAAACAGAAGCGTATGGCCGAGAAGGTGCTTCCTACCTTACTGCAAGACTCCGTAGTCGATATCCCAAGCTGACGAAATCAATCACCTCCAATCCATCTCTATGCGAAATTTCTGAAATGAAATGGAATAGGCCGCCAAGAAGAGCACTACCTCTGGCAGCACATCCACCGTAGGAACAGGCACAAACACACCATTGACTTCCATCTCTGCAAACGGGTCAACCGAAGACTTGCCGTCCATGGCAAAACTCAAGCTCGACGTAGACAGATCTGGATCTGGTGTCCTCGTCTCCGATGTCAAGAGCAGAGATGTCCACATTGAGAATTATACACTCTCCTTCCATGGAAGACTCCTCATCGAGAGCGCAGACTTGGCTCTCAATTATGGCCAGAGATATGGTCTGCTAGGAGAGAATGGATCGGGCAAGGTTCGCCGGCGTCGTTTACTGATGGGTAGACCTATACTTACTATCTCGACGATTTCCAGACGACCTTCCTGCAATCGCTCGCTCAGCGTGATGTCGAAATTCCCGAACACATCGATGTAAGTGGTTCGCCGCGCGTCAAAGTGCATGCAGTGGACTGACAAACATACTACAGATCTACCTGGTATCCGGCGAAGCCGAGCCTTCCGAAGTAACAGCCGTCGAGTTCATCATCAACTCCGCGAAAGAGAAGGTCGCCAAGATTGAGAAGCAGATTGAAGAGATGTCCATCGCCGACGACGTTGATGAAGTTGGTCTCGAGTTGAAGTACGAAGAATTGGAAGATCTCGACCCCGCTACATTCGAAGCGAAGGCCGGTGCTATTCTCGTTGGTCTAGGTTTCGATCAAGCTATGATGAAGAAGCCTACGAAGGACATGTCTGGAGGATGGAGAATGCGTGTAGCGCTCGCTCGTGCTCTCTTTATCAAGCCCCATCTGCTCCTGCTCGACGAACCGACAAATCACTTGGATCTGGAAGCGGTAGTATGGTTGGAAGCGTATCTGTCCAGATATAACCATATCCTCATCATCACTTCCCACTCGCAAGATTTCATGGACTCGGTGTGCACGAATATCATGGATCTTACACTCAACAAGAAGCTCGTCTACTACGGTGGTAACTACACGAGTGAGTTCGCCGTACCGCAACATATGAACGGAGCTGACGTATCATGCGAACAGCCTACGAGCGAACCAAGGCCGAAAACGAGACCAACCAGATGAAGGCTTACGCCAAGCAGCAAGATGGTGAGCAACGCCACGCATCTTTTTACTCACTCTGTACTCATCCGGTGATCCGCAGAAATCGCACACATCAAGAAGTTTATCGCCTCCGCCGGTACCTACGCCAACTTGGTCAAGCAAGCCAAGTCCAAGCAAAAGATCATTGACAAGATGGAAGCCGCTGGTCTCGTCGAGCAAGTACAGACGCCCAAACAGATCAGATTCGACTTTGAGAGCGTCACGAAACTCCCGCCGCCTATTGTTGCGTTCAGTGATGTCGGGTTCGCATACTCCGGTAAGAAGGAGGAGATGCTGTATAAGGACCTGAGCTTGGGTGTAGAGTGAGTATTGCTGCGTTGATGAAGCTTAGAGTGAAAGCTGATTAGTACTGCAGCATGGATTCGCGTATCGCGATCGTCGGAGCAAACGGTACCGGCAAATCTACCCTTCTCAACTTGATCACCGGCGCTCTCATGCCAACACAAGGCACGATCGGTCGTCACGCTTCCCTGAAACTGGCGAAATACTCGCAACATTCAGCCGACCAGCTGCCGTACGACAAATCACCTTTGGAATACTTCGAGTCACTTTACAAGCAGAAGTTCCCAGATAAGGATACGCAATTCTGGAGACAGCAATTAGGCCGCTTCGGTCTTACGGGTGCACATCAGACGAGTCCGATCAGCCAGCTTTCCGACGGCCTGAGGAACAGAGTGGTTTTCTCGCAACTGTCGATGGAATATCCTCATATCCTCCTCCTCGATGAACCTACTAATCACTTGGTAAGTCATTCTCAGCCTCGTTGCGCCCAGCGGCTAGTACTGATAAGTCTTGGTGTCCGCAGGATCCCGCTTCCATTTCGGCTCTGGCATCTGCTATCAAGAAGTTCGAGGGAGGAGTGGTAGTCGTATCACACGATTTCCGCCTCCTCTCGCAAATCGGGGACGAGCTTTGGGAAGTCAAAAACAAGAAAATTGTCAATTTGACGAAGCAGGGCATCGATATCACTATGTATAAGAAGAAGCTCGTAGCCAACAGCGAGGCCCAGATTGAGAAGGCTTTCGCGTTCGTACACTTTCTATGGCCAAACCCTGTCAAAAATTGTGCTTACGATTGTTTTGACTTGCAGGCTCGCGAAAACGAACAAGAAGGGTATCGCTTAAGCAACTCGATCCATTTTTATGCTCTGAGCCCACCTAGATCTCCTTGGTGTCATGTGCGCTTCGTTGCTGTATGTATCATAGCTGCAGTATCACCTTTAGAGATCTGTCTTGTCACCTACTGCAATGCATTATTAGGGAGACCTGTTCTACATCTGTTCGATATCGCCTTTCTGCTTTATCCTAAGCGGCTATCTCGCCATGCAATGACAAGTACTACTACGCTCTCTCTAGAGCCGCTCGTCGAAGCACTACCTTCCATCGCATCGACATCCAATATTAACAAAGATGGTCAACTCGGTCTGCGGCTTCAGCGACTCTGGCAGGAACGAGGCGACTTCAGCAAGATAAGTACGGCCAAGCTCGAGGAAGAGCAAGAGAAGGACAACGCAGTCAAAGAAGAAGATGAACAAGCAGAAGTCAAGGAGGAAGATGCGGTCATCGGCGAAGGGAACGACCAGACGTTGACGCCGGATCAGCTCTGGGAACTCAAGGCGACTTTGTTGCAAGGACTGGGGTGTGTATACGTCCACTGCATGAAGGAACAAAGCTAATGATTGTGTAGACTCGCTCGGAACGATGTTACTTCAGCGCTCGACCTGCTTCAACTACTCCTAAACCCTCTGAATGCCTTGAATCCACCTGTACCCGAAGAAGCTCTAGCTTTACCTGGCGGTTCTCTATCCTCATCTACACTCCCTACTCCTACTCCAGCAGTAACGGAGACTGCACACTTGAACAACACCGCTCTTACCTTTGCGACCAAAGCGAAAGCCGTCAGTAGAGCTTCCAGTTTGCTCGTGGATGCCAGCAAGCGATTGAGTAGCACTACAGAAGAAGCACAATCGGAATGGACGAATCTGCTTCGGCTGAAACGAGCTGGGCAATGGAAGCTTGAAGCTAGACCTGTTCCAGCAAGTATAGCTGCCGCCAGTACATCGAGCGTTCAGATTGATAAGATGGCAAGAGATCTATGTGTGTTCTGTGGGATCGAAGAAGCCAAAATCCAATGGCGCTCAGCTGGTCTGGCGCGCTTCACCGATAGGAAAGGCAAGGGGAAGGAGATACTTTATGTCCCTGAGCGCATCGAGGGAAGAAGGAGACTAGCTTTCAGAGTGCATATCGGCGAGGAAGAGCTGTTCTACGTACCTTCTGCCCATGATGAAGGGACAGAGCAGGATGTCCACGAAGAGCTACTTCAAGCACAGAAAGAGCTATTCGAAGAGGAGATCTTTGCAGAACTCATTTCGGAGGCAAGGGAGTCGTCTTACAAGATACATGCAGGGCGGGACAATCTGTCAATAGAGGCGGAAGGCTTCATCCTCAAGCTGGAGATGGTGCCGCTAGATCAGCTGAAAGAGAGGCAGAAACAGCATTCAGATCTCGCAAAACTGGTCTCTGCATTATGTAGGATGAACATGACTAAGCTATACAAGTTCAGAAGGCAGGAACTGCGTGGAAGCAACCCTCATACTTCAGCACCTAATCCTCCAAGGCTGCTGCCTTCTGTCTTCGATATGATATATTACTATCTACACGTCACCTCGATCAAGGAGCTTCTTGATAAAGTGCATACTTCGCTCAGGACTCTCGAGTTAGAAACGGACCTCGACTTCGCCCCTCTGCTGGACTCTCCGTCTCATCTCTTCGAGATGAACGATGGAAGCAAGATCGGAGGCAGCTCAATGCTACATATCGGGGCCAAGACAATCGACATCACATTCTCTTCGCCATCCAGTATTTCGCTGCATCTGCCGCACAAATCGCTGAACTATACCAAGCTAGACGCTAGTCTACCGTCATTGCGGATGGACATCACAGCTTCACTGTTGCATCATCTCAAGGACCTCTTGGCGAGTCGCTTGAAAGGCTGGGAAGTTGAACCGCTTCCGAGCGTCATTAGCCAGTCCACACCTGCTTTGGCGCAAAAGAAGGTGGACAAGCAAGCTGTGGACTTTATGTGAGTTTCCGCGTTGGTAGTGTATAATCTTCGCTTATACTGCATGTGCCAGTGCGATAATACCACGCATCAAGCCTGACTGGACCATCGAGCTGGAAGTATGTCAGGCCAGTCGGCAAACGGGATCAGTGATAAAGAAGACCTTGAAGGAGAGTCTTGCAAGCTGGCTAAATTACATCACCAGTGTAGCCTAGAAAGCCCAGTATCGTTGAAATCACTCCACGTGGATGGTAGCCCTTCGCCCGTCGTATGCTCAATAGCGTTGCAAGGTCTTGCGTCTATCGGATACCTCCAGTGACTGGGGGAAGTGACCTGCAAAGAGCGTTCAGATTCTCTCGTGTGGAAGATTCGCAAATATCATATGCAGCAATGAAACGGTCAGGGTAATGAGTCAAAGTTGCACTGCGGTGGAAGAGGAAGTACGGTGGGATTGCAAAGCGAGAGGGAGGTGGACAAGCAGGAGAGAGACAGACGGGGTGAATTTGGAGGAAAGTAATATGGGCAGCGGATTAATGCCTAATCCTTTTTTATCGTTGAGGTGGTGCTGTGGCGCGACATTAGCGGGCATAACCATAATTCGAACCTCTTCCTCCAGCCCCGCGACCATCGCCATCATAGCGGTCTTTTCGTTCCTGCCTGTAGGACGCATTGGACGAGGCGACTCGCTTCTTGCCCCTCTTTCGAGCTACTCTTTCTCCATACTCATTGTGCTCGTAGTCACTGCTGCTGTTTGACCCAGAGCCACCGGAAGGACGCCTAGCCGCCCCAGATCGCCAGAAAGCTCCCTGGTCGGGGTGCCCTCTTGTAGGTACAGCCAGAAATGGAAGAGCGCTTCTTTGGGTACGAGGACTGGGACCATAGCCGGGCTGGGGATAAAAGCCAGGTGTGCCCGGGCGTACCCCTTGTCCAATACCCTGGAAATCGTATGCAGATTGACTTGGCGCTGCCGATCCTCTGGTGTAAGAAGGACCAAAGTCTGTCGCCAGGTCTCGCGAGTTCCGTGAGGCGTGGGTTCTGTGACTGGGCGGTGTGTTATAGTCGATAGTAGGAGGATAGCGATACGGTTGCTGGTAAGCTGGTGCAGATATTTGAGACCCTCCAAGTCGCTCATTGGCCCTCGTCAGAGTGTGACCCACTCGACTTCGATTGTCGCTACTGAAGTTCGAGTATGCGACGGCCGATGGTGGCTCAAGGTCGTGCTTGCGTCTCTCCTCATCCCAGGCGTCAGACATGGCACCCATACTCATGATATCTCCTGTGCTGTCTTGACCAAGGTCATCGTACCAATCATCTCGTACCGTGATGCGAGGGTTGCGAGATCCGCCGGATCGCTGAGAGCCATGAGAGTTGTGGTGAGAGTGGTGAGACATGTTATCTGCTGAAGAGCGATGAACAAAGTGATGTGAGAGTGTGAGTAGCGAGCAGAGGAGAGGAGACCATGTGAAAGCAGCGAGCGCTTTTTGACTGCCCACCTGAACCGCCTCAGTAGTCGGACAAATTTGCATAGCCGGGGTCCGAGGACGACTCATAGACTTCACACGTTGGATAACGAAGTATGCATCAATCATTGCGAGTTGATATAGGTGCCTAAGAGATCGAGCATGCGGAAGGACTTGTATGAGCGGGGATGAAGGGGAAGAGTAGTGTTCACAACAGAATTACGACGATCGTACATAGAAGTCTGCCTGCGCAGAAATTCTCGTCAGTAAAGCTTGCGTAACAAACCTTCATGTGCACCCCTACCGATCAGTCTTTTCATACAAGTACAGATGGCTTCGTGTATATGTAGTGTCACCGCGTTTGTCTTTCAAGCAGGTCTTTCGCTTCATTGATCTTGGAAGAAAGGTAAGGAGAGCCGCCTCTATCTGGATGATTTGCCAGCATGATCCGGCGATGTGCTTCTTTGATTTTGAGCTTTGTAAGGTCTCTTTCCCTATAGATCTGAATCAGTATAGCTATAACATTTGACACCAAGCTGACCTACCGTAACCCGAGGATGCTAGATGCCTCCCTTCTGTCCATTTTCTGATTGAATCCTCCTACAATCCATTCCTGACCATTCGGCGCTTTCCCAAATTTGCTTCTCATTGCATTTGCGCTGCTGCTCCCTGCTGCTCCTTGTCCAGCGATGGCCTGCATCAGCGGCGATAGCTTTGCTCCATTCTTTGCTGCTGAACGTAGCCCTGCGCGAACAGCTAAGCCTGATCCAAGTACTGCCGCTGCTCCCAACGCGATTGTAGCCATCTGAATGCGATGTTGTAAAGAAGAATTGCGAAGTTGTCAAGTTCAGAGAAGCGACTTGGGCGTTTTTGCTGGCTTCTCGAGCTCCCAATTCTTGCAGGCTTTTCACGCAAGAAAGCTGCCAGAACGTACAGAATACCTACAACAAACACCACATCTGCCCCATCGCTGCTCGTCAAGGCTCGACAGAAGTATTGGCTATCACAAGCCGGCGACTGGCGAAAGTCAAGTCAAAGCAGCTCGCTCGCCCAGCGCAGCGCAGCCTGCACCGATTACCGTAAAGATCTACGCGTGAATCTGGGCCGTAGTCTTACGAGTGGTCTACAAAAGTCAGCCTTCAGCTCGTTGTCCGGGTCTGCCAAATTTCAGCATGACGGTGCGACAAAAGAGCTGACTCTTGCTGGCTTTCGCAAGGCAATTGGGCCTCAGAAGCTAGGGACTATCATTACGTGCTACCTGAACCCGCTCTAGAGCCATAATGGACCCTACAATTCCCGACTTCGTACCCTCTTTCGCAAATAATCCAGCTGTTTCAAGTGGAGACAGAAGAGGTCGCAAGAATGTAGCTTTTCCGACTTCTCCTTCCATGAATTTGGCAAACCTGGAGCATGCGAAACCTGCGGAAGCTGCCGCCAACAATGGCAACCACGTCCGTTCGCATAGCGTGCCGTCCGGTCCCGCTTCTTCGCAAAGAGGTGCAAGAGGTTCAGCTCCTCGTGAGAGATTTCTCTATCGTTATTGAAAGCAGCTTACTGACTCGTTTGCTGTCTGACAGGAGGAAGAGGCTCTTTACGCGGTCGCGGTGGTCGAGGTGGAGCGTCTGGCATACCTGTGCATCAATCACATCCATCAACAAAGGCAGCGAGTCCTCCACCCGTATCTCTCGACTCCGTGCAAGATTTCCCGGCTCTGGGCGGGAAGTCGTCAGAAAGCTCGACTTCTTCCTCGCCGACAGCAGAGAAGCATGCTTCGACTTCGAGTTCGCCGGCTCACGAGAAGGAGACAATGAGCAGGAGTCAATCGATGTCTTTTGCTAGAATCGTAGCGCCGGCACCTCCTCCAGAGCATCATTCTCAGCACTCTGGTAACACGGCGGTGGCAGCGCACTCCCTTCCTGGTGCTTCCTTCGCTGCTGCTGCTCGTTCCGCCTCTGCTCCATCCACCAATACCTCCTCCAAACCAAGCAGCGTCACGGCTTCCTCCTCAGCCGGGTCCTCAGAAAAGAACGCTTCTTCTCCTCCCTCTTCACACTCTCCTGAACCTCACGAGGTGAATCAAGCGCTTTCGTCTTCTCAAGCTACACCTATCGCCCGCAAAGGCAGTAAAAAGGGCCATCGTCAGCCTCATGCGCCTCCGCATAACCTCCCTTTCCACCCAGAACAGACCTATCCCCAACAACCTTATCAAGAACCGATACCTCCTCCCGCACCAGTCCTTTCAGCTACCCAGATCGCCTTCTTACAAGCGAATGGGCTGTCCGTAGAAGGTCTTCCAGCAGCTGCAGCGGCTTCGAATGCAGCATCACCGTCCGATTCGCAATCTGGACAGTTCGCCGCTCCCCAATATTCCTATCAACCGGCTGCTGAGACGAATGGTATACCTCGGTCAGCTACAGATAAACACTTCGCACAGCATTCTCAGCACCCTCCGCAACAGCAACATACGACCAAGCATGCTCGTAAACTATCGCGTCGCGAATATGAGCGACAGATGCAGATGCAGGATTATTACGCCAGCTGGAATCAGCCAAATCAGTATAATCCGGAATATCAGTCTCCATTCTACGAGAACGGCCAAGCGCCGAATGGCCAGCACGCTACAGAGACAGCGAATGCCGCTGAAGATGCAGCAACGCCAATGACGCGCAGTCTATCTCTCGGAAGTTCGCATCTATCCGTCGCCGCTCCTTCTTTCGTTCCCTCCTCTGCTATCCATGACAGTCATCTACATGCCGATGCGAAACCTTTTGAGCCGTCTTTCATGAAGTCGCCGCGGTTGAATGGCGATGCAGGCTCTTTCGTCCCAGCTCTACCGAGTCCTGCGGAAGACACGGTGAAAGAGGAACAACCTGCAGCGAACGGTCAGCCAGAGAAAGGAGAAATAGCGCATCCGGAAGAACAGCCTTCAGATGTCGGTCTCAGCGGAGAAGACGCGGTCACACAGGCGCCAACGAAGGAAGCCGAGCCAGAAGCAGCTAGCGAGACTAAGCAGGAAGTAGAGATCCTGCCAGTCGTGCAATCGAAAGAGGTCGAGGAGGCAGCACACAAAGACGACGCGCCTGCTACGCAAAGCAATGGCGAGCCTGAGGTTGACGTCCAAGCGGATGAAGCCGATGAGCCAACGTCATTGATCAGCGATTTGGCGAGTAAGACGAAGGAAGTGGTCGAAGATGTCGTCGATGCAGTCCGTGAAAACATTCCTAGCGAAATCAGCGATGCTGCAGAGGCGCTTCAGCATGGAGCAAAGGAGGCGCCTTCGACCAGTGATGCGGACGAAGTTGAAGACGGAGCCGCTCCGGCGAGCGTCGAGGAAATTACTGCAAGCGTCGAGGCAGAAGACCAGAAAGAGCCTTTGTCGGCTGAAGCCTTCCAGGAAATCGCAGACTCGGCGCCTTCAGCTGCTGGAGACGATGTTTTGCAGCAAGAAATCCAGACACTAGTGAATGGTGAGGCATCCGAGTCTGCCGAACCAGAGGGGCAGACTTCGCAGAACGAGTCCAGCCGAACTTCACCAACACATCCAAGTGTGCCGCTCAAGGATGTCAAGAAGGATGAGCCTTGGCCGGAACAGTATGGCGGCGACGATGGAGCCTTCAGAGAGCCTGTAATCCCAAAGCCTGTCTCTAAGCAGGAACAGGCAGATGAGGTGGAGGAAGGCCAGAAATCGCCGCCTCATTCATCTTTCTCGCTTCTACCTGCTCCGAGCGTAGATGAAGTCCTCGAGAAGGCGAAAAATCTATTTGGTATCGAGACAGCCGAAAGTCAAGATGCAGCTGTCGAGCCGGAACCTCCAGCGGAGGCGGATCAGACTGCAGCAGTACACGACACGGCGGTAGGACAGGAAAATAACGAGAAGGACGAGGAAGCAGAAAGCGCGCCTTCTACAGAGGAAGTCAAGGCCAATCTCGACGAGCTAGACATAGGCGAAGCGGACGAGGATGAGACGGACGTAGCTATTCCAACAATATCAACAACAGAGGCACCTGAGACCAGCATCGAGGACGAGCTTCCTCAGCCTAGCCATTCGCAACAGTCTTCGGGCTCGCAAATGACCGGCAGTTTAGGCGAGCCTGATTTGTCGCAGCATTCCCTCTCGCCCAGCGAGGTTGAGACAGCTCTACTATCGCCTGGTGGGCTCGACGACTATGCGGAAGCTTTGGAAGAAGAGATTGCCAGAGCAGCCAAACAAAACGCAGAGCCGGCTGTCGACCGGAGCGCGCAGGACTTGCCTTCAGACAACCCGCAGGCCAGCGACGCGGCTGAGCAGGAACCTATTCCTTTCGAGATCATATCGTCCTCAGACAATAGATGCGTAATGGAGACCGAGCCTGTGACATCTGCCGAACAAGATAGCGACAACTCGAGAAAGGTAGCACGGGAGCCTGAAGCCGATGCGTCCGAGTCGTCTCAACCTCACAGTGCATCACATCTACACACTGCATCCACTGAGGCAGAGCCTGCACAAATGAGCGGAACAAGCGGCCAAAGCTCGATCGACAAGGCACCATCTGTAGAGGAAGCTGAAGAGGGTCGTACCGCTCGCTCGTCTGCTCCTTCACCTCCTTCCACGACCTCCTTCCTTCCAATTCTAGACATACAACAAGCTGCTGCGACGGCTCGGCAGCAACAATGCGAAATCCCACCAAGGCTACATCGAATGCCAAGTCAAGCAGAGAAGGAGAAAGCAATACGCCTCGTAGCCGAACTTCGCTCGGAACCCTCCACTCCTGCTGCCGTAGACAGCGACTATCCAGAGATCTCCACAGTCGGTCAGCATAGTGGCTCCGCTACTCCGAACAACAATGGCTTCTCGTTCGATATTGCGGATAAGCTCAAAGAGCTCACAAGCAGTAAGAGGAAGCGGGCCAAGCAGGATGCTGAGCGGGAAGACAACGATGATCATGCTAAAAGAAAGAGGGACGACGAATCGGACGAAGAAGACCACGAGCACAAGAAGCCAAGCCAAGAAGGAGCACCCTCGCTCACACTCAGCATCTTCTCTGGCAGCATACTGCCACGCAAGCAGCTCATACTATCTATCTTTGCCAGTTTCGGCATCAATTTACTTTTGCCGTTTGTGAATGGTGTTATGCTGGGTAAGCACCCTACCTCTATAGAGACCACATTCACGTAGCTTACCTCTTGCGCAGGCTTCGGCGAGATCTTCGCAAGAGATTGGCTAGGCCCATTCTTCGGTTTCACTCAGCGCAACAACCCGTCCACTGGATCTTCAAATCGCACGTCCACCTTCAGTACCTCTGGACTTGGTCTGCGTAATGCAGGCAAGCAACGCGGAGGCGCTCAGGACGTTCCAGGACATGCAGCAGCCAAAACAGCCATCGAGACTATCGCTGAAGGCGCTGTTGGCCGTGCTCCTGGCGCCTAACTTACATCACATTAGTAATCAACATCTCTCGTGCCCTTTCAAACTTTTACACAGTCTGATCCTGGTAGTCAATAGCATATCCACCACTCCTCATTCTCGTTCATCTATCGTAGTTCTTCGCCGTCAGGACACAGATATAAAGCCGCAATGTAGAAGACCGATGTATATCAGATTTGCATTACGCTGTGCAGCACAGTGTTTCGAACTTTGTATAAACAATTTCGAGATCCACCTTATGAGCTCCTCGGTCAGGACCTAGCCTCGCTCGCATTGAGGATACGCTTCCTGATACCGCGTATCTGATGCCACTGACATAAGTGCGTTATGTACAGCGGCTTTCCCCTTGCTGCTTCATGCATATCGATCTCAGGCACAGATGCCTGGTGCCTGAGCGGAAATGCCCACCTAAATCGACCGCTTTCCATAAGGATCGTACGGCATGAGTACAGCTAAGACTGCCATAACGATGTACAGAGCAGCGCAGACGAAGATAGGAACGGAAGTGGCAGTGTTTGCATATGTTGCTACGACTGCGCTGATGATACTGCAGCAAGGGCCATCATGAGACTAGCTCTTGCACTGCCTATAGGAGATACTTGCCCCATGATGCGATTCAAGGCTACGGCGATACCGTTCCCTGTCGTCCTATGTGCAGATGGGATGATCTCCGGCGTGTAGGAGTAGAGAGTACCGTCTGCAACATGACGACCGAGATAAGACGTTAGTACGAGCTGGTTAAGTTGACATCCTTGCCTACAGTAGATATTTAGGCAGCAAGAAATGGCGCAGTTGAAGCCGACGTTTTGAGCATTCGTGCGTACTTGGGAGAAAGAGAAAAAGAAGGCCATAGTAACCTGTTTATGTGATCAGAAGTGTCACTCACGAAGCTGGCCAGACAGCTCACCAGAGCGCCGATCGCCATAGTACCTCTTCTGCCTAGATAGCGTATTTCGCACGGAATAGCGGCTATCATAGGTCCAAATATCGATGAAAAGTTGGCTAGGGCGTAGTTTCTCCAGTACACTGACTGAGAAGTTTCGCCAAAGTCCGCTCCTCGTGTCGAGAGGTAGTCCGGCTGGGGAGTTCAGTTCAGATGAATGCTATGCGCTGGAGCTATATCTATTGGAAAGGGCGCACCAGGAAGACATTATACAGGGGATAAGCGAGACCGATCAGAGTCCAAGAACACCAAATCAAGACAATGTTGATGCCCAACTTTTTCGTCGCGAATAAGCCTCTGATATGGACGCCGATCTCGGAGAAAGAGAATTTGTTCGAGGAGTGAGCCGTTGCAATCTGACCACAGCCTTGTAACTGGGCTAGCGTGAGGCTGCAAGGCCTATTGTGTTTCGTAGCGATAGATTGCAACAATTCAACCACTTTTTCATCCTTGCCCTTGCCAAGAAGATATTTGGGTGTTTCTTGAAGCCGGATCACGAAGACTCGGAGAAGTGAGAGCACAAAGACCAGAGCGCCACAGCTGTACCAGACATATCTCCATCCGCGATTGTTCTCATATGTGCAGTTCTCGACAGTCGTACAGTCGCCAGAATAGTTAGGGATGAATGCCCATGCCGAGAGCCCTGCGATCAGTTGGCCAACACCCCAATATGACGCCAATAGGGTGAGCATCCATTGTCGTCTTGACGGTAGGTATTCCAAGAAGACAGCGGTATCCAGGACAAGGTTTCCGCCTGCACCAAAAGCTGATATTGCGACAAAGACGCCCAATACTATCCAATTTGGCGAAGCGCCGGCGACTATCGCGAAGATCGAGCATATGAAGAGAGATGTGTTGAACGCGATCTTCCGTCCTATCAGGTCTGCGGACAGCCCCCAGAACTGCAGAAACTCATCAATTGGGCGAATCCTGTGTACATGGGAGGAGAACTTGCTATCGCCCCCGCCAACATTCCGCAGTAGACTGCCACAGTAAGACCATTACGCCATCCAGGATTGAATTCTAACGCGGCCTTTGTTGCGATGATTGACTGAAGCAGCAGGATGAGCGAATCGACGGCATATCCAGCACCAGTCAGGCTGTGAAGCGCATTACAAAGCGATATATCAGCAAACGACTGCTGAACGTGTGATATGCGATCGCGTACATAAAGAGTTTCGTGTGATAGCTAGTAAAGCCAATCTCGTCTATAGCCTGCAGAAAGAACGTTAGAGAAAGCTCAAAGCAGAGGCTAAGTGAAAGCCGGTTATGTACATCGTTTACAAGATGCATCTTTGAAGAAAGAGCTGGATCTTGCGAAGACAGAGAGAAGATGTCCGAGCGTAGGGATGCAGTCTCGACCGTAGCATCGTAGGCTTTAGCTGATTGAAGCTTCTCAGGATCCATCTTGTTCTTGCTTCTTGGTTACTGGTTCTTGCTTTCTACGAAGGCTTATCTCGATGAGGCTCTACAAGCGGGATGCTGGACCAGTACAGTATGCTGCGGGCTGCTTGCCCAGGCTGTTGAACGGGCTGTAAAGGGTGGTGATAGATCAATGACAAATTTTGTCACAGCTCATAGCCAGAAAGCTGCCAGAAAGCTCTCGATGGGTCGAAAGAAGAAGGCACCACGACAGGCTGCCCAAGTGCGGGGATAGAAGGCTCGGCGAGCAGCACGTGCGACCGCACATAATTTAAGCATTTCATCTGTTTGTATATCTGTCGTTCAGTATAGTAGCATTAGTCGAGGATTGAGCTGTCCAGATGCTCGAACTGAACGAAAATCGACGTTTCTGACCTCACTCGCTTGCCGCCACCTCCATGCGTTAAGTAGGCAGTAATTGACTGTCATTGTACGCGATGTATGCATGCCCTGCTTACAACAACCACTTCATTACCGCCTGTGTAGACAAGCACGTAAATCAAACTGAGCAAGCGACATAGACGCGTAAAGGCGACCTTACTGACTTCATGAAGTACGTACAATACAGGAATACCTCGAAGCACCTCGACCTAGAAGAGGGGAGTCGCGTCTTCCGGAGCTTCCTTAAGGCGGGCTATGATTTGTTCGACCTCGTTTCTGAGCTCGGCGCACATAAGGTCCAGAGGCAGATCAGAAGCGTCAAAGCCGAACGGCTGCTCTATCTGCAAAGCGATCTCTTCTATGCCCATAAGTAGCCAGGAAATGAGTGTAACGAAGGGAATCATCTTCCAAGTCATCGCTGTAGTCCATTATTAGTGGAATGAACAGAAACTGATGCTTAAGCGAACGTACTGTCAACGAGGACAAGCGGCAGCACCATCAGGTAGGCAGTGACGGTCTGCTTCAGGTGAACGCCATATATGGTTGGCAGTGGGAGGGTCAAGAGTCTCTCCATGCCGGCGAACTCCGAAACCAAGGACGATAGAGCAGTAGTCATGGCGTTGTATCCGGCTGGTCCGACACTTTCTAGTAAACCCTGAGCTCGACATTCTGCATGTGAGGAGAACTTAGCAGATGCCCTCTACTATTGCCCGATTAACCTGCTCACTAGCAAAATAAAGCTGCAAGCGATGTGCGATCACGATAGGTAGGGGAAGAGTCGGTCTGCCTTCAAGCTTGTGGATAATGACTGTTTCATCATCGTAGACCCTTTGTGAGAGCAATGGTGAGGTTGCATCGGGTGCACCGGCTGCAGAGGTTGATGTACCAAGGGATGTCATACTGGCTTTGTTGGCAAGGCTTGTATGACCTTGAGGGAGGTAATCGGCGCTATGCAGAACAATGGTGATTTCAGCCTGGTACGATATATGAACATGGACGGATCCCCACTCTACCGCTCCGTAGCCATAGCCCTGCTTCTTAAATCTTTCTAGAAGCTGGTGAGGCAGTACGGCACGGAGATCTTCGTAGTCTGTACCATACTCCATTCGGACATGATGTTTAGCAGCCACCACCTATTGCGAATCTACTCCATTAGCGCTTTGTATGGCGTGACGACCTTCAGCCAAACTTACGAATCCCACCATAAGCCTGAGAGCAGCGATCTTTTCTTTCTTCTCTTCTTCGCCATAGTCCCCGGTTTGGTAAGGTACTCGTTCGCCCATGCTGTTTAGCCTGCCTTGGCTGTAGACTGCTGCTCCGATGGAAATCCACATGATTCGAGCGAGGTTACGGACACCATTGGACATATTTGAAAAGAGTGTGCGTCCCTCTTGCCATCTTGCATATGCAGTAGAATTGCGAAAGACCAGCTACAGATAGGTACGGTGTTAGTCTTTGTTACATCTTCCCTCTGATCCTACTCACCAGAAGACCGACCACAACGGACAACAGAGGGACAACGTTGTTTGTCAATCCGAGATCAGTCCCATAAACGAGGTCTGCGACTGCTACAAGAGTTGACCAAAGCGTAATGACCAGGACCGGGCGAAATACGCGTCTGCGGGACTGAAGTCATGAGCATAAGGAGGATAGATGGTGATAAGCATATGTACGGTATGGTAGACGCGCGCATCCTAAATACGTCGGCGAACCACGAGACCTCAGACAGCTTGCGTTTATGCGTTTCTTCGACTTCGGCCTGGAGGAGAGCTGAAAACGCTGATGATACTTGAGGGAGGGATGGCATGGGAATAAATTTGGGATTTAGTAGGCGGTTAGTTGTCAGTGTCAGCTTTAAGCAAAGGAGCGACGACCAAACCACCTTGCTATGCTTTGCGCACAACTCGGACAAAGGACATATCCATATAGCTTCGCGAGCAAAGTAGACGCAGCACAAAGACCATACCTATCGCAACTTTCGCAATCAATCTGATAAACCGGCTGCCGCTCGAGATCAGCGAAGATAGGGGTCAGCTCCTACCGAAACATACGAAAATGCGCGCTGCGACAGCTTCAACGTCTGTTTTGAGGTGCACATGCAGCGCGAGAACGGCGAACGCAACGCGGCCTGCGAGCTGGATCCAGAAACAAAGGCCTTTTTCGCAGATAGCGGCTGCCGACCCCTCAGCAAAAACCAGGAAATCTAGATTTCAGCAGCAAGAACAGCGTATACAGCAATGTCGCACACTCCATGCGACGCCTGCGCAAGATCCACTGAAGCCGGTAGCTTCTTCTTCTACGAGTTCGGCGCCAGAAAGGGCGTCCAGCGCACAGTGGAAACCTGGACCGGCAGCTCTATACGAAGAAAGAGTAGAGACAGGGCTTCTACGACGTGATGATCACCAGCTCAAAATTCTGGAAGACCTGCAATCCTTATACGATGCCGTCCTTACATACGAACCTCCGCCAGTGCCGGATCCAGCTGCAGATCTGCCCACAGAAGCTTCAAGGCGTGGAGGTATATTCAGCAACCTCTTTGGACTCTCTGCGCCAGAGCCACCGGCTATCCCTGCGATACCTGAAAACGTGCCAAAGAGCTTGTATCTCTTCGGCGACGTGGGATGCGGAAAGTCTATGCTCATGGACCTTCTATATGAGTGTCTGCCCGATACACTAGGCAAGCGGAGGGTGCACTTTCATGCGGTAAGCTAACGACGACCGCTCTATCTATCATTTACTGACCGAGCCTTTTCTGCCTCTAGTTCATGATAGATGTTCACAAGCGATTACATAGAATGGCAGCGGAGCATCGTGCGCTCACGGGCGATGCGATAGTGCCTGTCGCGCGCGAGATAGCAAGAGAATGCCGTATATTGTGCTTCGACGAGTTTCAAGTGACAGACATAGCGGATGCTATGATACTCCGGCGGCTGCTGGAGAGTCTGATGGGGTATGGCTTCATTATAATTATGACATCCAAGTGGGTCAGCCTTGCGAAGTTGCCAG
The DNA here is from genome assembly GCA_001600175.1 of Erythrobasidium yunnanense. Taxonomy (NCBI): domain Eukaryota; kingdom Fungi; phylum Basidiomycota; class Cystobasidiomycetes; order Erythrobasidiales; family Erythrobasidiaceae; genus Erythrobasidium; species Erythrobasidium yunnanense. Next base: position 1,570,662 of record BCJC01000001.1, read on the forward strand.
CCAAACGCTTATTGACGATCGATTTGTTCGCAGTCGCGCGCCAGACGATCTATATAAGAATGGCATACAACGCACTTCTTTCGTCCCGTGCATAGAGCTGCTCAAATTACGCTGTGTCGTCAAAGATCTCGACTCCAAAACCGACTACCGCAAACTACCCCGAGCGCTCAGCAAAGTCTACTACCACCCAGTAACACCCGAAAACCGGCTAGAGTTCAGCAAACTATTTGAAGGGATGGCCGATGGGGAACAAGTGCAGCATAACAGGCATGTAGATGTCTGGGGTCGGAAAGTTATAGTTCCCTGCAGTACAAGCAAAATCGCAAGTTTCAGCTTTGAGGAGCTCTGTGGACAGCCGAGATCGGCGGCGGACTATATTGAGATAGTCAGCAACTTCGAGACTATCTTCATCGAAAATATCCCGCAACTCACCTTGAGCGAGAGGGATCAGGTGCGCTTCCCCCTCATACAGATGAAATGGTCTCATACTGATCCATATTGCAGGCCCGTCGCTTCATCCTCTTCATAGACGCAGCCTATGAAAGCAAAACGAAGCTCCTGACGCTCTCAGACGTTCCAATCCAGCAAACTTTCTCAGACAAGCGCTCAGCAGCTTCAGAAGCCTATTCAGCGCATCAGAGAAGCATGATGGATGACCTGGGTCTGAACGCCGATACTGTGGGAGCAAGCTCGATCTTTACGGGAGATGAGGAGGTCTTCGCTTTCGCGAGAGCAGTCGTAAGTGGCTTTTTGAGCTCTGCCCTGTATATATGAATGAATGGAGCTGATGTTTATTGCGCTGTGTACAGTCGCGGCTGCATGAAATGGGGACGAGAGCTTGGGCAGAACGTGTGAGAGGTGGTGAAAGCAGTTAAATGTTAGAGAGGCAGTGGGTAGCAGATGTACATAGTCTTTCAGTCGTAGATACAACAACAAATCAGTATACCCACTACGATGCAGCTAGCTGCTTTTACTTGATTCCGCTTGCGCCGGCACATTCTCTGGCGGCTGACCATGAGCTATCTCCTGCCTCTTCTCCTCGTCGTCTGCTGCTTTGCCTTCTCCTTCCGGACTAACACCGTCTTCTAATCGTTCTCTCCACGCTTTCCAATGCTCGACCTGTATCTTTGCCAATTCTCCTATCGTAGCATCGTGCATCAATGCTTCCCTAAAACTCTGGCTTTTGATGAGCAATTCCAGATGATGGAGGCATTGAGGATACTGGATGAACTTGCTATATCTGGGCTGCTTGAAATACTCGAGATGCAGAAGGTAATTCTGGAAGGACGGGTCGGCCAAAGTGCCTTGTTGCGCTAGAGCTGTACGAGCTGCATTAGACTTGGCCGTGACAGAGCTGTTGAGCTGAATTCATGTACTTTGCAGATAGAATGGGTTCGCTAGGCATTGCACAAACTTGTCGACCAGATTCAGCCGGGGCTTCGCGATTACGAGGGAGTGCAACAAGAACCTCTAAGTCGGTCTCAAAGCGCGTTCGCTGTGCATCCTTGTACGCGTCAGATGCCATGCTGAATAGGAGGGTTTACGAAATCATCGAAAGAATCGGTACATTGCATACAAGTGCACGTCTCAAAACGGCCAAGACCCAAGAATATAACAGAGTAGCTAGAGAAGCTGAAGAAAGAATGAATAGCCACAGCATAGTACGAGAATATGGAAGGGCGAGAGAAAGAAGAAAGAAACGGCGATCAGCTTTCGGCCGCCAGAATACCTTGGTTACGCTCAGGATCAGCCTGCAGTGATTCACCTTAGTCAGATCAATAAAGACAGCACATGCAAGAAATAGGAGCCTACAATCTGAATGACCTTCACTCCTGGCAGGTGAGCATAGCCCTGGAGTGCCTGCGGTGTGATGAGGATCATCTGTGTCGCATTGCTGCTCTGCCCGACCGAGATGAGCATGTTCGTAGCGATCTTGCGATTCACTGCATCCATATACACGTCGTACTCATCCAGACCACGGACTGGACAGCCGGCAACTTGCCAGAGAGACAGGAGGAGACAAATGGTCGAAAATGATCTGTCAGACGAACGGCGATGCATTAGACAAATCGAAGCGTCTTTGCAACAGGTGTACGAACTCACTTCTCACCACCGGATAGAGACGATACATCCTTGGTTTTTTGTGAGCTTTGGGCGCCGGATCCGTCATCGTCAGTATTGATGCGTATCTCAAGCGTCTTTTCATCGTGCTCAAATTTAAGCTCTCCCGAATCTGCATTGCACGGTCAGCTCTTGGGCGAAGGGATGTACCTAGATGAGAGGTGTCTTACAGCGCCGGGTACTCAAATGGTAAAGGAACAGCATTCGAGCACGAACAGAGATAAGGTCCCGAAAGTCTATCCATCGCAGCAATCGTGTCTCCAAGGAGCCCATCAGGGCCTGTAAAGATTTGTAAACAGAAGCTTCGAATTCAGTGGCCTGAAATTACCTCAACAACCGTTTTGAGATCCTCAACCAGAGCGTTGGCTTCCTCGTAGTCTTGCCTGGCTTTGACCAAGCGTCCATGGATCTCTTCGGCATTTCCGCCAAGGCTGCGCACATTGCCTGAAGATCAGAGTCAACATTTTCCAGTCTATCGAAGAAACTTGCCTCTGATGCCTTTCACGAAGCGTCTTTTTGAGACTTGCGATGGTCTTGCCCAGTTTGACTTTCGAACTACCATCCAGGTTGACATCTTCCCTAGGGCAGATGTCGGAAGCTTCGCTAATAGCTTCATCCAGTCGGACAGCAAAAGCTTCCACGATTTTTGTAGCCTCATCCAGACCCTCTTGCGCTCTAGTGCGCGAAGCTGTACGCTGTCTAAGGCCAGCTTCGATACCTATCCTTTCCGTAACGAGTCTCTCGATTTCAACATCCTGGTTTTGCTGAATCATACGACGTTGTTCTTGCAGATGCCGAAGGTCCGTTAGGGCTCTCTTGGAGTCATGGACAGGAATCTGAAGCTCCCTAATTTGCTCTTCCGCAGCAGCCATTTGCGCCTTTGTGATTTTGATGCCGTCCAATGCTTCCTTGTTTACAAATGACAGTCAACTTAGCTTCCGGAGGCGCGTAGTGGGATAGCTATCTTACATCTTTGGCATTCTGGATAGCTTGGATACTCGGCGGTTGGCGCTCTTTGGCCTCCTCAGCCAGATCCTCCGCCTTGTGTTTCAGACCAGGAATTCGCTGAGCGATTCGCCTGTGTTCCTCCTGCGATCGCGTTCAGCACTCGACCCTCGATCTTTCGTTGGTGTAACTGACCTGATATCCCCGACTCTGAGCGTAGAGCTCGCTGACCTCTCTGTCCATCGTCCTGAGACGCTCTTGAATCTCCCGAAGGCGGGTCTCGGCCTCTTGACGGGACTGTTGCGCAGCCCTGTTTACCATCGCCGTTAGCGCATGCCTTGTATACGATATCTTGACAGCACACCTCAAATCACCCTCCGGATCTTTGGTCAGACGCGATCCCCGTTTCCAGTCGTTGAGGGCTATCATTCGAGCTCCCTTGCCCCTGATTAACATTTTCTTGAGCTGGGTAGCTCATTTTCAATAAGCTTGTTGGACTTACATCCCACCGAGCTGGTACGCATCAGCTGAATAGCAGCTCCCTACGTTGAATGGTTTGTTCCTCATGATCGCATCGCCCTCAGCACGCTCGCGCACAATGATGTTGCGCTCGATGTCCTTGGCGTCCACTAATAGCTTCAGGACGTACTTGTTCTCAATAGTGAGAATGTCGCAGAACGTAGTGTATTGGGGACCAGGACCTGCAAGGATTTTTAAGCTGGAGGCTAGATCACATTGCAGCACGGAGCCACGCACCACCGTGCCTCCAGGCTGTCTCCCAGTCGTCATCCCATTGCACGAGCTGGACATAGTTGCGACTGGGTGTTGGACGATGTAGGTAAGGTTACGTTATTACCTAGTGAAGAGAGTGGATACTCACGCGCCTCGAATCTTGCGGATGAGAGCATTTAAGCGCTCCCTGTCAGGTTGGTTCGTAACGATAAAGCTGTTTAGCCTCTCGGCGAAGTATGCCTCGCACAATCGGCTGAAATCAGGCTCCTTAAGCTTCACGTAGCGTCCTATAGGCCCGATCTAAGAGCCGCGTCTGTTCAGGATACTATCTATCATGTGCTGCCGGGTTCGCGAACCTACAGGTTTCTCTCGCCAGTTCGGCTCTCTGTCGATAGCGCTGAGTATGGCAACCGTGTGAGGTCCAAATGCGTGCATAGCATTCGATCGGCGGTCTTGCATGCCTCTTATGGTAGCTTCCAACTGCACAAGAGCCTGCTGTGCAGCTGCTTGATCATGTCTGATCGGTTCCATCTGATGCTTCTTGTCCTCGGCTTCCAGCTTACATCGAATCGATTTATCTTTGGCAGTCGCAGTTTCCGTGGTGAGAGCTTGGAGCTGTAGATTGACTTCCTCAAATCGCCGCTGGACACGTTCCCGCTTCTCGCGGGTATCGTTATCAATGAACCTCAATGCTTCCACTAAATCTGCGTCGCACTTGGTGACTTGCCCCTCTAGTCTATCGAGGTCGGACTTCATCTGTTGCTGTTCCGTCTTAACAGCTCCAATTCTGGCAGTCGCGTCATCGATCTTCTGTTTCAGATTGGCCATTTCATTCTCACCAGCTCCGTTGTCCATCGCTTCCCTGGTAGCTTCGGCCACGTTGACCGCGGTATTAGCAGCTTCTAGCTTCTGTCTGAGCTCACAAACAGATTCTTCGTATTTAACCACTTTGGCTTCTTGAGTCATCTGTTCCTTGTTGGCGTGGAACATCTGCTTCTCAATGTCCACAACCTGGACCCAAGCGAGCTCATTCTTGAGGTTCTTGATCTTAATCTCGACATTCTTGGTAGCTTTGATTTCCTGCCAAGCTGCAGAAGCTTGTGTTTCAAGGTCTTTAAGCTCTTCTAAGCGCCCTTCCTTAACGCTAAGAATAGACATGATAGTCTGGATTTGTTCGTCGAGCTTCTCGTAACCCTCCTTGAGCTGAGCAAGGTGAGTTCCCACCATGAAAAACTTGTATTTGTCGGTAGGCTTCTGCGAGTGTAGGAACATCTTGGCCATGTCTTGATTGAGGATCTGCAGACGTTGGATCTATGTAAGCCCGCGTTATGAACCTTGAATAGAGATCATTGTTTCCCCACATTAACGGGATTGTCCATCTGAATGTTGAAGTGATCGCACATGGCTGCAAGTTCATCTCGCCTAGTCGTGACAGTCTTCGTCTGATAGTCTGCAATTCTATAGCTGCCACCGCCTTCTGCATTGACTCTTCGGGTAATAAAGATAGTGTGACCATAAGTAGCGTATTTGTACGCCTCTGGACCCTTGTTTCGCAATGAGACAATGACTTCGCAGTATCTATAAGAATTCCAGGTCAGTCCGACGAGTAGCGCTCCAGGCAGAACAACGGACGCACGCTGCGCCCTTCTGAACAAAGTCGGACAGAGTTTTCGCTCGATTCTGCAGTCATCGATCAGCATGATGAGCAGCAAAAGAAGCCAGCAGATGCTGCGCACTGTAACAGAAGCCTTGGTGCCGAAAGCAAATACCAGAGCCGTAAGGATAACGGACTTTCCACCTTTGAAGCGACGGTCAACATGCGGCTCACGTACAAATGGCAAAACGCACTGCCATTATGTCCGATAATGAAGTTGATTTGCGGATCGAGCTTGACTTCCAAGAATTTGTGACACATAAAGTTCTTGAGGCTGCCGATTGTGCTATGCCTATCAGCTTGATGCGCGCATGAACTTGGAAGGGCAAGGAGGGTGTAACGCACACTATTGTATGAACCACGCCAGACTCTGCGATAGTCTACGGCCCACACCACGCGTCAGCAAGCGATTTCGAATTAGTATAAGGCAGGTTTCGCGCGCACGCCTTCCTCTTGGTCAATCCGCATGTCATCTGCGCCTCGCCGAACAGCCTCTTCTTCTTCCGCATCTTCCTCGTCGGCGATTCCAGTATAATTTCCATCCTCGTTCTCACCCCCCATCATCTCGACATCGTCACTCTGGTTCGCCGCCTTGCGCTTCTTACTTCTAGCAGTTTCAGAAGTAGATTGAAAAGCTGTAGACTCGACTTGGTTGTCGTCTTCTTCGCTTTCTTCAGCATCTTTGGAGACTGCGCCTGACGAGTCTGAATGACGAGGGGCCCGGCTAGTGCTTGCCTTTGGGGTCTTACGCGAAGCTGTACTTGTATTGTTAAGGCGCAATCGCTGCGCGAGATGTCTCAGCTTTCGGTTGTAACCAGCTGCATTTCATCGCGAGAAAGTAGGCCCACTTTGGGTGACGAGCCTGCCGACAAGAGGGCTACATGTTGCTGCTCGTCCTCGTCGTCCTCGATAGGGACTCTGCGCTTTCCACCGCTGCTGACCATCGTTTTTCCAAGCTGCGTCTCGTGCAGGATAGAAAAATGTTTATTCGACGCGTCCAGGCAGCCGTGATACGTTGCGTTGAGTTGGGCCTACGTAATTTGCATGTGAGAAGGCCTCTTGAGGCTCTGCGAACACTTGTCGACGGGTGCCAGCTCTAGAATCAGACGGCGTGCTCTCAAGATTCGGTTTCTTGTATGTCAGTCCAGAGCGCCTTCACTATGCTTCCTGATAAGTATTGGACACCATGGTCATTCGTTTAAGTATATTGGAAACATTGCAAAGTATTGGTTGTTTGCATATATAGATGTACACGGGAGAAAACGATAAGAAAGTAGAAGTGAAGGTCGCTAAGGTAGCTAGAGAAACTGGAAAGACAGATTCGGCGTACTACTACAACAATGAACGGCGAGAGGAAAGCGGAGAAGGGCTCGATCAGCTCTCAGCAGCCAGAATACCTTGGTTTCGCTCCGGATCAGCCTGTGGGCGAGCGTATCAGTCAGAGTAATATAGACATCATGCGGGGAAGGGAGGGGGCCTACAATTCTGATAAGCTTGACTCCTGGCAAGTGGGCATAGCCCTGCAATGCCTGCGGCGTGATGAGGATCATCTGCGTGGCATTGCTGCTCTGCCCGACCGAGATGAGCATATTCGTAGCGATCTTGCGGTTGACGGCGTCCATGTAGACATCGTACTCGTCCAGACCGCGGATAGGGCAGCCAGCAGCTTGCCAGAGCGACAGAAGAAGACAGATAGTCGAGAACGATCTGAAGAAGATCGTCAGATACTCGGCCTGTGGCATCAGTCGGAGTCGCGACTTACTTTTCTCCACCAGACAAGGTGGAAACGTCCTTCGCAGCTTTCTGTGTATTCTGCGTCGAGCCGTCGTCATCCGTCTTGACACGCAATTCGAGCTTCTGTTCCGTATGCTTGAAGCGGAGTTCGCCAGAGTCTGATCGCAGGTCATTAGTAGACTTTATGATTCCGCTTAAAAATTCCCCTTACAGCCTCTGGTGCTCAGATAGTAAAGGAAGAGCATTCGAGCACGAGTGGTGATCAGCTCTCGGAAGTTTGCCCATCTGTCCACTCGCTTTTCATGCGCCTTCGTCAGACTCTGCAGACACACTTCCATCAGCGAAGAACTTGACCACCCATTGGTCGGACTCACCTTTACAGCCAACTTGAGGTCGTCAACCAGGCTCTTAGCATCTTCGTAGTCTTGCCTAGCTTTCAGGTAGCGTCGATAGATCTCCTCGGTGTTTCCGCCAAGACTGTGCAGGCAGCACCAGCTCGACTCAGTAACTTTCCGTAGCGAACAGCGAGCAATACGTACCTCTTCTCCTTCTCACGGAGTGCTTTCTCGAGGGTATTTATTGCCTTCTCGATCTTGTTTCTGGATTTCGCGTTCTCCAGATTGACGTCTTCTCTAGGACAGATGTCCGAAGCTTGCGTCATAGCTTGTTCCAGACGAGCCGCGAAACCTTCTGCGATCCTTGTTGCTTCGTCTAGGCCTTCTCGAGCCCTGTTGCGGGAGGTCTTTCGCTGATTCAGCCCAGTCTCCAATTCTATTCTCTTAGTGACGAGCGTCTCGATCTCTTGGTACTGGTTTTGCTGAATCATGCGACGCTGCTCTTGAAGGTTCAGGCAATCGGTCAACGCTCTTTTATAGCCGGGCACAGGAGCCTGCAGCTCCCTGATCTGCTCTTCTGCAGCCGCCTTCTGCGCCTTGGTGTTCTTGATCTCGTCCAACGTTTCCTGATGCGTACAAAATAAGCATGGACTCGCCTTTCGATAGTGAAGCAGCTGGCTTACATCTTTTGCAGACTGAATAGCTTGTACACTTGGCGGCTGACGCTCTTTGGCCTCTTCAGCCAAATCCTCTGCTTTGTTGTTGAGAGGCTGAATCTGTCGAGCAGCCCGGCCCGATTCGTCCTGTGATCCGAGTCAGCATGCGGTTGTCAACGATCGTCGCTGAAAAACTGACCTGGCTTCTTCGGCTTCGAGCGTAGAGCTCGCCGACCTCTCTTTCCATAGCTCTAAGGCGCTCATTGATCTCGCGAACGCGAATCTCCGCTTCTTGACGTTGCTGTTGCGCAGCCCTGTGTGATTTGTACGATCAGGGAAAGACCTCTTGCGACACCTTGACAACATACCTGAAGTCACCCTCGACGTCTTTGGTAAGGCGAGACGCCCATTTCCACTCATTGAGGGCAATCATACGGGCTCCCGCACCCCTTCGAGAAGCGCAATCAGCTACGCAATTCTTCGATATCCCGATTTAAGGAAACTTACATTCCACCAAGGCGATAGCAGTCGGCCGAGAGACAGGTCGTGACTCTTGCTGGCTGATTTCTCATGATTGCATCACCTTCAGCGCGCTCGCGCACTAGAATGCTTGACTCGATCTTTGCTGTGTCGACTAGAAGCTTGAGTACATACTTGTTCTCGATAGTGAGAATGTCGTGGAGCGTCTTGTATTGCCTATCAGGGGCTACACAATTTATCGGTGTCAGCCTTGACGATGATCGAACAGATGTAGGTTTACGTCACGTACCACCCCTCATGTACTCTCCCTCGAATCGATCGTCCCACTGTACGAGCTGGACATTATGTCGACTGCAGACGAACGGGTATTTAGCTCACCACTCGCTCAGGAACCGACGCAAGTCGTATACGCACGCGCCCCTATGATTGCGGATCAGGGTGTTCAACCGCTGTCTGTCGCCCTCGTTCGTAACAATGAAGCTGTTGAGTGTTTCGCCGAAAAGCGATTCGCACAATTTGCCATAGGTGCCATCGGTGAGCTTTACATAGCGGCCGATAGGTCCGATCTAGTCGCCGACGTTAGTATAGCGTCTACTGGGTGTGGTTTGCGAGACTTACAGGCTTCTCCTGCCAGCTTCTCTCTCTGTCGATTGCGGTCAGGACAGCCACGGCGTGCGGTCCGAAAGCGTTCATAGCATTCGATCTCCGGCCCTCAATACCTCTGATGATAGCTTCCGACTGCATCAGAGTCTGTTGCGCCGCTTCTTGGTCATTTCTAATAGCTTCCATCTGGCGCTTCTTATCCTCCGCATCCATTTTGAACTGTGCAGCTTTGGCCTTGGCGGTCGTAGTTTCCATGCTGAGAGCCTCGATCTGCGCATTCACTTCATCGAGCTTCTGTTGAGCTCGCTCTCGTTTCTCGCGGGTGTTGTCGTCCGTAAGCTTTAAGGCTGCTTCCATCTCTGCATCGCATTTGCGGACTTGTCCTTCCAATCTTTCGAGGTCGGCTATCATTTGACGTTGTTCAGTCTTGACCGCCCTCGTCCTGGCGTTCGCATCATCGATCTTCTTCTTCAGGTTCGCCATTTCTTCCTCTCCAGCTGCGTTGTCCATCTCTTCTCGATTCGCCTCAGCCGCTGCTACAGCTGCGATCGCATCGTGTAGATTCTCCTTGAGTTCATTGATATGTTCTTCATATTTGTTGACTTTGCCCTGCTGCGTAATCTGGTCTTTGACCGCATCCTGCATGGCTTTCTCGACCTCGACGACCTGGACCCAGGCGAGCTGATTCTTGAGTTTTGTAATCTCAGTCTCAACGTTCTTGGTAGCTTCGATCTCCTGCCATGCTTGAGAAGCTTGTTTTTGAACATCTTTAAGCTCCTTCACGCGCTCGGCCTTGGTTGCGAGAATGGACTTGATGGTCTGGATCTGCTCGGATAGCTTCTCGTAGTCCTCCATGAGCTGGGCGAGCTGAGTCCCCTTCAGGAAAAACTTGTACTTGTCGGTAGGCTTTTGCGAATGCAAGAACATCTTGGCCATGTCTTGATTGAGGATCTGCAGATCAACAAGTCAGTCTTAATCTGCAGTAGGTTCAGAGCTCTGTAAGTCACGTTGACGGGGTTATCCATCTGAATGCCGAAATGATCGCAGATAGCCGCAATCTCCTCTCGCTTTCCAGTAACAGTTTTCTTCTGATAGTCCGCGATCTTGTATCCACCACCTCCTTCTGCATTGACTCTTCTAGTAATGAAGATAGTGGGTCCGTAAGTGTCGTATTTGTAGGCCTCCGGACCCTTGTTTCGCAATGACACGATGACTTCGCAGTGACTGCGCGGATGTCAAAGTCAGTGTCGCCGCAGTGTCGGATAGCCAAAATCGAGACATACGATGCTCCCTTCTGAACGAAGTCTGAGAGAGTTTTGGCTCGATTCTGTAGATGGAAGGCTCAGAACACCACCCTTTTCTGTGAAGTATGAGCATACGCACTGTAACAGATGCTTTGGTACCGAAGGCGAAGACGAGTCCAGTGAGAATAACAGACTTTCCACCTGGAATTTGCCATCAAATGGCATCCCGGTCGAGAAGATGCTCCAGCACTCACTGCCATTGTGTCCGATGATGAAGTTGATCTGTGGGTTGAGCTTGACTTCCAGGAATCTATGGCACATGAAGTTCTTGAGGCTGGAGTTGTGCATGGTAGATCAGCATGAGGCGCGCATAGACTGGGTTATGAACATTGGCGCACACTATGGTGTCCACGACACCGGATTCTGCGATAGTCTGCATGCGAAATACGCGTCAATAAGCGGATCTCAAGTTCATGTGTGGATCAGCACGCACGCCTTGTTGTTGGTGCTTTTTCATAGCATCTACCCCTTGCTGAACAGCCGCTTCTTCTTCAGCATCAGCGTTACTCTCGTTGTCGTCTGCGGCAGTTGCAGTATAATCTCCATCTTCATCGTCGTTTTCCATTTCGACATCTTCGCGCTGGTTCGCCGACTTGTTCTTCTTGTTTCTCATAGCAGTAGATGGAGGAGCTGGCGTCTCGAGCTCATCGTCTTCTTCTTCATCGTCTTCCTCAGCATCATCTTCGCCTGCTTGACTTGACGAGTCTGACCGACGACGGCTCTTGCTGGCAGCCGTTGCGCTTGCTTTCGAGTTTGTTCGTGAACTCTTGCTTGCATCTCCAAAGCGTGCTCTCTGCGAGGTCTATCTCAGCTTACTTGCATTTCAAGCGCGATGTTTCTGGCCCACTTTGGCTGATGAGCCTGCAGACGATGAGGCTACAGCCTGCTGCTCGTCGTTGTCGTCGTCTTCGATGGGAATTCTACGCTTTCCACCACTGCTGACCATCCTTGCTATTCACTTCAAGCTGCGAGTTTGTGCAGAACAGAAAGCTGTTTACGCATCGAAAGGACGCGTCGAACAACAGAAACGGCAGTCCAGATTGCAACCTACGCTTAGACAACAGGCTTCTGATGTCCTAGAGTGTGTAGATACTCCCAAGCAGCGAGCGTGGTAGCTCCATCCACACTGCAAGCTTCCAGCTCGTCCCGCGATGAAGCGCTCAAACACCAATCTGCGACACTCAGCTTCTCCCTCCCAGGACAGTCTTCAGGCCTGCCTATCCCTATGCTGAATCGATGAAAGTCCTTGCTGTACCGCTTGGCTTCTGGCTCGAGCTTCTTGATGATGTCGCGTAGCCCATTATGGCCTTTCGCCGACCCTCCTAGGCGTGCACGATACTTGGTCGCGGGTAACTCGAGGTCATCATGTAGAACTAGCAGCTTGTGATGAGCTAGCAGCTCAGGCCAGCGATGTGCCAGAACTCGTGCAGTATCACCGCTCAGATTCATAAAGTTCTTGCTCTACGAACATCAAGAAAGATTAGACTGCGAACTTTATAGCTTCGTTGTATTCATATCTACCTTGACGAATAGGACCTTCTGTCCATTATTCGCAGGAAGAGTCGCAGAAGCTATCCAGGCGTGCATCTTGGCATCAAATGCATAAAGTGAAGCTCGCGCTTTCTTGGCCAGCGAATCAGTCAGAACCTGTCCGAGCTGTCCAATAATTCAGTGCCAGTAATGAGCAGCCAGCTTCGAGCGGACGCACGGAGTGCTTTGTCGCAGGAAAGGTGTAGTTGCCCAAGCCATACACGACCAGCGGGATGGCATCGCTGTTGCGAAGAAGCACCGCTTTACAGCATTTCAAGGTGGTGTGCATGGCATCGTGGACTTTCGAGCCCAAAGGATCAGCTAAGTGATGATATGATGGGAAGCCAAGATGGTGTCGAAGCTTCGTGTATTTGCAGAACATCCCTTACTGTCCGTGATATATGCTACATGTTGTACTTCTGACCGGACGTGCACTCTAATCCTCCTCATTATCCTGCCTGACAGCCTCGTACTGCGCGTCCTGCATCTTCTTCCTCTGCCACAGCTTCCACGCTAGTATACTAACACAAGCAGTCGCTAGGACGCTCACGACTACGATCTGCAAAAGCCACATTGCTTGCATCAGCCCGCTTCCCATTTCACCCGAACAGGACAGCTCACCAGAACGATATGACCCCATCTCTGGAACCAATTCGGGTCGAACGGTTCCAAGACACCATCAATGAGCAGTACGCCACCTCCAAAGACCATCTTTGGTTTCTTTAGCATATCCACCCCTACTTCATCCTGGTTGAAGATCGGGGTATTCCTACCGAAATTGATGATTCGCGCCGCATCGTGTTTGCTATTTGTATATCTTGCGCCTTTGATGCCTACTACCCAGTCGGAGTCTCCTGCTTGTCTGAAAGCGACGTCGCCGTATTTCGAAGTCCCGCCTTGTGATTGACTAAGAAGGGTTGCGAATGTGCTTTCATCGGTCAAGGCGAGTGGCCTTCCATCAGATGGGAAAGTCATAGGATCGGAAATGGATGATCGAGAGGGCGGTGGAGAAGGGATGATGTGTAAGCGGACCAAGGCGAGAAGTGCTGGTAGGTCATTGAGGTAGTAGGTAAGGTTGACATGTGTGAACGCCTTGTCTGTGGGGCACAAGATGGTGTATGATTGGTGTTGAAAGAGATGCTTCCTTACTCTATCTGGATCGCGCTTGGCCACGCCAACGGTGGTTAAGCTTTCTAGATATACTTCAGGCGCAGGCCGACCTTCCGCTATCCAGGAAAGATTCGCTTGTTGTAGAAGGTCAAGGAAAGTACTAGCTTTCGCGCCGCGCATGAGCTTCTCACTCGTGATATTGAGCGTGGGCGGGAGTTCCAGCTGATCCACTACATGCAGCACGCCGGTCGAGGTGAGAAGGTCACCGTCTATGACCCTTGCATCTCGATTATCGCCGTTAGCAGGGAAACCTCCTATCCTTGGCCCTCTAACATGTACTCTGGAAGTCGCGTTCTTCCGCTCTAGGTAGATGTCCGAGCCTTCCAGTGTTGGATAGTGCTGGCTGTCGTATGCTATCTCCTTGATGTATGTGATACCTTTCACAGCGTGATACTTCAACAGCTGAGCTAGCTCTTCCTTCGCTGATGAAAGTAGGAAGTAGTTCATTGCCAAACCGAGGTAGTCAAATGCCGCGTTCGTTGGCGCAATGTACGTCGTTGCTGGTCTTTGATATAGCAGCTCCCGGTCGAGTCCAGCTGCGTATACAGTCGCGACGTAGGTGGATAGTCCTCTATCCAAAGCTGTTGCGATAAAAGTCGAAGGCGGCTCGATGATGCGAGAAACCAGATAGATGATGGAGCTGCCGATATCTACAGCTTCATCGATGACATTCGCATCACCGAATCCCAGGTCGAGCGCCTTCTCTTTTGTCATCCACGCATTGGACTTTGTGCTTTCCGAGACGGATACTGCGATACGTTGCTGCTGATCCCCAAGATCAGGCGTCTGGAGCATCGTCTTGAGCAGTTGTCCGTCCTTCAGTTGCTGAGGTGTATATTTGCCTTGGATCACATGGTACTTGAGCGTCTCTTTCAGCTCTGTGCTGCCGTCTGGAGGAAGCGACGAGTATGGAGATTGCGTCATTCGCTCAATCACGCTGTCTTTCGTAGCTAGGATAGTGTATGTGCCATTATTCGCGGGGTTGTGAGGTGAAGATTGCAGTAGATAGGCTAGGTCCGAGTCTCGGAAGAGCGAGACGAAGCGAGTCGCATTGAGTGCGAGAAGGTACTTCTCGGGCGTGAGCGCCAAAGATCCGTATGGCAGCAGGAGAGAGTCGACAAGGTGCATCACTCCATTGCTAGCCAGTATATTGGCTGTCGAGATGACCGAGTTGTTGACGGAGACAGAAGTGTTCGAAGCCACTACGCTGACGGAGTCTCCAGATAGCAAGGGAACTAGCCAACACTTTGCATTAGATCGCACACATCAGTGCGATTGGGAACGAGAGCCCACCTGTCTGCTTCTGCAGCAGTCTGTCCAAGTAGCCTACTTTCTTCCTTCCTTCGTTGCCATACTCGCTCTCATGGTTCAAAGCTATCTGCAGTATATCATCGTCCGCGTACCCGCTGTTCAAGTATCTCCACTCTAGCGGTTCCAAGGCATCGAAAGCTTCGTCTCTTGGTGCGAACAGCGTAAGATGCGAGCGCTCAAGCAGTGTCTTCCAAACCTCTTCTGTCAGGAGACTTGCGAATCGTGAGAGTGATGCTTCACCAGCTTTCGGCTTGTCTGCATGTGAGCGGGCTTTCACTTGGTGTTGCAGTGACTTCGGAGGCTCAAGTATCGCATTGACAGCGTAGACACGCCCATTTCTCGCCAGTCCGCCTTTGCCCTGCAGTATGTTCGTACCACCATTTCCTAGCTCGTCTTGCCCAATGGTCGCAGTCGCGTTACTTGTGCCGTCTTGTGCGTCCTGTCTGCTAATGACGACTTTCTGCCCTTCTCCGCCTAGCAGAGTATCTTCTGGATCAGGGTACGGCACATGTCCAGGTCTTCCATGTTCTTCATGCGTAGTAGGGAAGAGCAGAGTGGTCTGATAAGTGATAGTCGCCGGACCGTTCGGTAAAGCTGGCAGGGCGATAGTATCGATGTCGAGCGAGTAATTGAGCATATGATAGAAGAGTCGTTCCCTCAATCTATACTGCAAGTTGTCCCGCTGCATTTCCAACTCGTTTGTCTCGAGATAGCCCATCATGAGCTCATGGGCTCGTATGGCATCGTTTGTAGGCGCAAATACGGTCGCATTCTTGAGTTTGTTGAGCGTAGGAATCAACCTTGCGCGTTGTAATAGGCGTATAAACAGGCTGAAATCCTTGTCTGCGCTCAAGACGTCCACGAGCGTAACTGTTTGAGGTGCCGGAGCCAGTTCTGGCGAAGTGAGGATCGCATGCTGAGAGGGAAAGGCTGCTGTGAATGGTAGCAGACAGCAAAGCAAAGTGCTTGCTCTCCAGCCCATCCTGGCTAGGCAATGTCCTAAGTTGTAATCGATCAGAGGTGATGATGATAAGTCATGACAAATGCCCTGCTCGGGGAATCTTTCGTACAACAACATGTCATAACAAGTTCGTGATTGTTATACTACGGCACTCCTGCTATCACGGGCGGAGAGAGCAGACCGCTATCCGTAGAAGCCTGTCCATTCGTAGGCGCATTCGCTTTCGCCCATTCATCCAGCGCCGGTCTCAACCTCTCCAGCGTCTCATCGTCCATGATACCCGAGAATCTCTTTCCCTGCGCCTGTGCACTCTGGTCCAAATTACTTGCTATACTACCAAAATTGACGAATCCTTCTGGAAGCGTTGTCTTGGCTCGATCTAGGAACTTCATTGTCGGTAAGACTAGTGCATCCGTCGTGAATGCGTTCGGAGGGACGAGCATCCGATGCGTCCTGCCTAGGACGGTCGCCCGCTTATCTGAAGCATTGGGATCGCTGTTTGCTGACCCGGACGCAGCAGGCGTAAGAAGATTCGTCGAAGAAGAGGAAGAAGTGGAGAAAGTAGCGGGAGTGCCTTCCGCGAGTGAAGAAACAAGCCCAGGGACGGAGTTCTTGAGCGATCGATTCAGAGAATCTTCGAATGGTTTCAAGCGCCGGCTTGAGGATTTCGAATCGGTGTCTGAGAACTTGAAGAAACTCTTCTTAGGATCCCGGATGGGGCGGCCGGAGCGCAGAGTGTCGTTTATACTGGCGATGGCGGAGCGGGAAGAGGAGGAGGAACCTTGGGAATCATCTACTAGGTAGTCGTGTAGGAGTGCTTGGACCTATCAATTCATCTCTCAGCAACAGTATAATACGGTCATAAGGGGAAGAACGCACCTCGATCTGAATAGGCTTCCATATATCGTTCAACGAATACATGAGATTCCCACTTTTATTCATCAACGCAGCATCCTTCATTCCCTTTCTCGCCGCTATCCGACTCATGACTTCATGCAGCACTCTGAAACCCTGGAGCACGGCATCTAGCTTACTAAACAAACTCCAGAAGAAGTCTATAAGGATTTCCGTATTCATTTCATGTAACGTTGCTAAAGAAGCTTCGTCGTGCATTGTGAAATTCGCACTCGTCATACTTGATCTAACTAGCAGGGAATACGCAGCTGCGTTGTTGTTGTTCCCGAAAGACCCGCTGTGCAGTAACTTGGGAGAAACGCCGTAACGAGCTAAGCGGACGGAACTTCGTCGAACAGGATCGTTCCGCTCATCTACTTCGACGACGGTGCTTTCTACTAAATTGTAGATCTCCAATGGCGCGCGCTGGATTATGCTGTCCATCGCGAGAGACAGCTTGCCGAGATATGCAAGTGATTCCATTATACTCTCGATGTATGAGAAGGAATCTTGTTCGGGGTTGGAAGGCTTGTTGGGCATACCGGATGAGTTTCCAGAGAGGAGCGCAGAGCTCGATGCGCCTGAAGCTGCTATTCCTAGTCCTGAAGTGACAGACCCAGAGCGTGGTAGACCATCACCTTGTGTTATGGACATCATGGATGCGCTAGTCGACATTTGCCCGGTGTGATCGTCTGAATGGACGCCAGTGGTTTCTTCAAGATTGTCGTCTACATTTGGCCCTTCTGGCGATTTTGATTGAAGGTGAGCGAGGAATTGTGCAAGGCGCGTCGGTTTCGTGACATTGTCGGAAGAGGTCACTCCGTTCGCATCGAATATGGAAGGAGGAGCAGAGTCGGCCAAGAAAGCGGGGACTGCGTAACAGCGTGTCAGCACGGTTTTAACGATATGAATAAGAAACAGGCGTACGTTCAGACTGTCCAGGCGCGAAGGCTTTCCACCGCGTGTCTGTATAGATCGATTTCAGGTATAGGTGATTATGCAGTTCTTCCGTCAGGTATTCCAGCATGAGCTGCGCTCAGCTTCCTTATCAGTAGTAGACCTGTGTTCAAGGATGTGGGTAGACGACCTACCGATTCTTGGCTGACGAAGTACGCCCTCAGATCCGCAATCGCGTTGATCTCCAATAAGTCCCCTCTACTGATCGTCTTCAAGCTCTTCATCAACAGTCCCGCAGCATTCAAGAATTTCTTTTCGCTCATCAAGTTCTCCAATCTTTCCGGAACGTTCTTGAGCACTTCTACGCTATTTAAGATCTTGTCCATCTCTGCCAGTTCCGTCCGACGCGCTTCTAGTACGCCCAACTCACTTCTTCCTTTTCCTAATGTCTCACGGACTTCTTCCAAAGTGCTGCGTAAGCGGGAAGTATTCTTTTGTGCGAAAGAAAGGTTGGACTGTAGGCCGTTATAGGAGGAAACAGACGCGTCGAACGAGCGGTAGTGCGTCTGGATAGAGGATTTTAAAGAGCGTGATAATGCTTCTTTCGTAGCCATGAAAGATCGAAAACGGTCTGGATCAGCTTCGGAGTCGACGAGACTGAGAGCTAGAGTAACGGGGTCGAAAGGGTCGTTCTGCGTGTCTTCTTCCTCGTCGTTGTTGTCTTGTTGTTGTGTAGAGATGCTGTCTGTACCTTGTAGGAGTTCAGGCCATTCTTCTCCGACTTGTGCTAGGACTCGCTCCATCTCTCGGAAAGCTGGCGTCGCGGGAACGTTGGTCTGTTGATTCATCCCTCTCATCCTTGATGATTCTCCCTGTACGCCTACTGCGCCTCTCCTTCCTCGGCCTGTGTTGTCTGGCATGGATGTCCCCGAGCCGCTGCCTGCATGTCTCGCTTGACCAGGCTGTCCCTGTCCTTGACGTTGCTTATTCTGTGCTCCACTACCACTTGCGAATGCTTGTACTGCTTTCGCAAGTACTGGAGATGCCTGCTTCTGCCTCTGTGGGGGAGCTTCACCGTCATCCTCATCCATGCCATAGCTGTCTATGAGTGCATTGTTGCTGTTGCTCTCCAGTTCATCCCCTGATCCAGTAGGGCTGTTGGATCTGTGTGAGAGTCTGCTGTCTGCCCGTCCTAGGCCATTGCCTTGTCCTTCCTGTCGCCGGATAGCGTCTGCGAGCCTGTTGGCGCGCGTAAGAGGCTGAGGCTGTTGACGAGCATCTTGTTGAGCATATGATGGACCAGCTTGAGTGTTGTTATATGATGCTACTGCTGGATCCTGCGGTGCCCTCCTTGTGCTTCTTCCCGGTCTCACTGGGGCGTGTGACTGTTGCTGTGTCTGATAGCTGCTGCCATACTGTGCATTGTGCATGTTATACTAGCTGTACCATCTGCTACGTAATATTTGATTGAGATCTTCAGTTCACGCGACTGCGATAAAGAGTGAAGCCAAGCTTGCTTCTTGACATCTTCTTGATCGATTGGGTGGTTTCCCCATGTCCCATCGCAGCACCACTTCTCTGGCTGCTGCTACACGATGCTCTAGAAGAGTACTGTCCTGCTGCCCCTGCTTGGATGGATCATCTGCCGTCACTCGACCTCGCCGACGTCCCTTCAGCTCTGCTCCCCTCGCCAGTCCATTGAGGCATCCATCCACATCTGCTCCATCATCCACTTCTTCTCCCAGATCTCAGCCCACTTCCTTCGGCCAGCCTTTACCAGCGACCCATCCCCATCTTCTTCAACAAGGCGAACTCACCATAGGCATACCGTACAGCGAGTATGAAGCGCGTCGCAGCAAGCTCATGGAGAGTCTGCCAGATGGAAGTGTCGTCGTTCTAGCAGGAGGAAGACTGCAGTATTCCTCGCAGAGCATATTCTACAAATTCCGGCAATTGTCAGATTTCATCTACCTCACTGGGTGGTTGGAGCAGGATGCTGCTGTAGTTCTCGGTGCGGCAACATCCCACTCCCTATTAGTAGCCTGAAGGTCTTAACCGCTCATTCGTCTCAGCACAGAAAAACGGCCATCTCTGCCTAAAGGGTACAAGATGACCTTCTTCTGTCGTTCCAGAGACGCAGAAGCAGAAGAGTGGGAAGGACCACGCAATGGTCCATCCGGAGCAGTCGACATTTTCGGGGCCGACAACGCCATGGACATTGCTTTATTCACTTCCCACTTGAAGGCAATACTCACGACCGACAACACTTCAGGGCACATATACGTAGATCTACCAGATACACCACTCTCATCTAGCCGAGCGACACGGACCAGATCAGCTAGCAAAACTATCATGAACTTCTTATCGGGAGGAGCGGCGGGCGTGAGGCGTAATAGCTTAGATACAGGCTTGTCCCAGAAGAAATCGGACTATGAAACTGTGGTCTCGCTCCTCAATGGATCGGGAGGAAGAACGGTAATAAGTCTGAGGGAACAGACGGAGAAACTGCGTATCATCAAGTCTGAGAACGAGATAAAGCTCATGAAGCGAGCAGCTGCTATATCCGGCAATGCGCATGCGAAGGTATGCTTTTTCATTCGGTCAACTCTGCATTGATCTCACTTGGCTGATATATACCCTTGCGTGAAATTCTAGGTCATGCGCATGGCGGCTCCAGGTGTTTCAGAGCATTCACTCGTTTCTTTATTCGAATACGAGTGTGCGAAACAAGGCAGTGAGCGAGCCGCCTATCTCCCCGTCTGCGCAAGCGGGTCCAACACCCGCTTTTTACACTATACATCCAACAACGCGCTCCTTTCCCCTTCTTCTCTCGTATTGCTAGACGCAGGTTGCGAATACGCGAACTACGCATCTGACATCACGCGGACGTTTCCTGTATCAGGAAGGTTTAGCGAGCCTGAGAAAGATCTATATTCCGCTGTGCTGGAGACGGTGAAGGCATGTACGGTGTTGTGCTCGGAAGGGAGGAACGTCAATCTGTATGATTTACATGAACAGAGTAGGAAGACATTGAGGGAAGAACTTAGGCAGATTGGAGTGGATACGAACGAGGCGGTCTTTGGAAGGATATACCCGCATTTTGTAGGACACCCGCTGGGATTGGACTTACATGAAGCGCCGTCTTTCCAGAGGAGCACGAGGTAACACATATTACTTCAGCCTTACTACCAGAACTCTGGCTGACCTTCTGACGATAGGCTGGATGCAGGGAACGTCATCACCATAGAGCCTGGTGTATAGTGCGTCATACTTTCTCGTCCCTCTATCACTTCGACCCTCAGCTAAGTCTTGTGGTCTTTCAGCATGCCAGACGATTCCGCCATACCTCCCCAATTCCGCAATCTCTGCATAAGGCTCGAAGAGGAAGTCCTAGTCGGAAAAGAACATCCAGAGATCTTGTCTGTGAACGCGCCTATAGAAGTAAGCGACGTAGAGGCGTGTTGTCAGGAAGTGATTGAGAGCAGAGAAGGGCAAGGGCGGTGGTAGGCCTCCCAATACAACACATTACATCAACATTTCCACATTCGAAGTGCATCCTCCGTTTGTGCTTGTTCGTTGCCTCGCAACTCTTGCTTCTGTACCTTACCTTGCCGCGAACATGGTCGATCTTCCGCAGAGCATGCAGAACGGGCATTCTTCAGACATTGAAGAGCGCAAACAAGCTTTCTCCGAGTATTCCAAGGATGTCCACTCTTTACTGGAGCAGAAGAGCACAAGGTACGACAATACATCAACCGGCTTTCACGCTCATTTAGTACGAGGGAGATCTGATTTTGGGGTATGCGCGCAGCTTCGAGCAGAGATACCTAGTGCCTGCAAAGCATGCATTTGCTCGAAATGCTTCAGCCTATCCTTTCTCTACCGTGAATGCATTCGCCTTCTCTCTGGACGTTCGGCATCGCAAAGCTGACGCGACATGTCTCTATCTCGCTTCGACTGTGCTTACAGCTCCTCCTCACTCTTTTCGTCGTCCTCGCTTTCTTCCCACTCGTGTCAATCGCCGGATTCTGTATTTGTGCCGGCTCTATCATCGTAGCCGCAAGTATCGCATTCGGCCTCTTCTGGGCTTCCATCTTCATCGGAAGCGCATGTGAGCCTCTCTACTGCTAGTAAAAGAAACCTCGCTGACGCTGTCAAGGCAGTCATGTTCCTCGTTGGTGCCCTTATGATTGTCACAGGTGTCTCGGTGTCCGTTACTGCTATGGCTGCGGTCTCTGCCCTCGTATATACAGCAGTAGTCAATGTGAAGGAATATGGAAGTCTGCGTGAAGGTCTTAAGGTAAGCCGCAATGTCTCTTGTTACCCCCAGCTGGCCAGTCAAGCTGACACCCTCGCAATCGGCTAGGCCACCTACAGAGAGACGAAAGCCTTCATCCGAGGCACTGCTAAGACAGGCCTTCAGTCGTCAAACGGATCTGCTGGAGCTGGGATCCAACCTACGTTAGATGGATACCTCGTTCATCCAGGTGTCAATGGCCAGACAGCCAAGGCGGAAGATCTGTGAATGAAGTTGTTTCTTGATAGACTAACGTTGACGACATCAATATTGCCCATACAGCCCCTCTCTTTTTCCATGTAGACTTTTAGACGATGACAACTGGCAATCTAGACTACTTTTCATATCGTGAAAAAGCACTCCTATTGACTGGCTTGCGGAACAGTCGCCATAGCATCACTGAAGTCGCTGCGGACAATGCATACCACGTCACCGCATACGTAGCATGCATATTGCGAAGCTCGATAGTCGCTGCTCGGCCTATTGGGATACCATGCTGAATCATCTGCTTCATCTGTCCAGCGTTACCCTCTGCGCAACCGAGACAGTCAGATTGTGCTGCCAGAGAGGAAGGGGGTTTGCCTACCGAAGATCTCGTCTACCAAAACAGGCTGGGTATTGCATGCTGTTGCCATCTGCTCAATGTCCATGAACTGGAACTCGCCCTTCTCTGGCTTGTTTGCCGGACTGAACGCATTTCGCGGTTCTTGCGCCCTCAGCATGCCTGTGATAGTCTGTGTTCCCGCAAGCTGTAACAGAGGGGTCAGCAGACATCCTTGTGAAGAGAAGAAAAGAGGAATGAATGTACCAAAGACTCTGGGCGATTCTGCTGATCTTTCAGGGTCATAGAGACATGCCCTCGATTGACCAGTATCGTACTTGTAGGGTCGCTCTCGTCCCGCACGAAAGGCGTCACCACATGATACCCAAGGACGTTGTCTCGTGTTTTCGGGCCAAGTAAGATCTCCCTAGAATGGTCAAACTGCCCTGTCGCCTCGACTTTGCGGTACGCAAACTGGCCCAGCCATGAGCCGCGATGCCAAATTTCATACATTGTTTGAGGCGCATACTCACCTCTGGAATGGCAGCGGTGCTGGATTATGATGTTTTAGCTGTATGTCGAAGCGAGACTGTCTGATCTGATCCGATTCTCTTACTCTATTCGAGCTGGTAAGCGCATAGCATCCTTTGATAGTTTCTCGTCCAGCTCATTGATGAGGTTCATCTTCCAGTTGAGGCGCTTGACTTGCCATGTTCCGAGCGCGAACGTCAGGACTGGCTATCTGGCGGGCATCGCAAGCTCAGCGCGCAAGTTCTGGCAGCATGGCGACATTTGCGTGTGCTTGAAGGGGAAGACTTGCAATGACTGCCAACACCACCGTCGTCCCCGTCACATCGTAACGAGATCCACTGCTGGCTGACGAGGAGCTCGAAGCTGAACGGCGAGCAGAACGTAGGCTCTTCGAGGTTCCAGCAGCAGCCTTGCGCAGCACGTTAACATGGAAGAATGGAGCTTGCTGCATCTTCAAGGCCGTCTATATGATTCAATCTACATACAACAAGGCAACTGGCTCGACATCATGGCTCGATATCGCATCCAACAGGCTCAAGGTGCAAAGCCGACAAACGCATTCTTCTGCAATCAAGCAGACAAGCGAAGATGATGCTGTCCCTCGCAAAGTCTCTTCAACGTCGAGTCCGGCCATCTCGACCTGTTGCTGCCAAATCCGGTCAGGCACCTCGCCTAATGCAGGACGTGCAAGACAAAACAAGCGAACCTCCCACAGGCTCGTTTAGGCACACAATCTATTCAACATTGTACTCAGAGACACCGAATCTGGAATATCGAAGGGCAATCTCGCTTACAGCATCGCAGAGCCAAATTGGTGATAGCGACCGCAGCGACCGCTTCTAGGTAGAGGGAAAAACTCACTAATTTGAATGACACCTCGGCCTCGCCTAGCGAATCTTTCCTTTGTCTATGGAAAGAGCCCTCCTAATTTATTGATAATTCACGATCCGAATTGCAAATGCGCTCGCTTTGCTGAACATCTGTCCCTTTCCTCAACCCACTTCCTTTGACGGAACTCCCTTCACTCTTTTTCTCTTCTTCGCTCTCCACGGTCGCTTCCTGGTCTGCAACCTCGACCCTTCTGCCAACCTAACGTCTTGCGCTACTGCAAGACTTGGCCCACTCTCGTTACCTGACTTCCTGTATCTCGATATCCGAATCACTTTCACTACCAATATTCATTCGCAAGCATGATGTTCGAACAAAGACGACGCTCCTCAGCCGGTCTCTTCTTTGCTGCAATCAGCGCCGCTGCTCTCGCTGCTGCGCCAGTCGCCCAAGCTGCGCCAGCATCATCAGTAACGTCCATCGGCCGTACTGCTCCCGACATCTACGAGAATACGTCTGGCTTCTGGCAGAACAAGCTCAATCCTCCTTCTCACGTCCCTCCCAAGAAAGGCTCAAAGCAGTCCACCTCGAGCGCGAGCAAGTCCAAGAGGAAGTCGAGACATAGTGAAGAGCGCCTACTCAGAGCTCGTCAAGGAAACTGCCTCGATTCGACCTACACCGAAGACGATATTAACAATTTATTGTGGTCCGGAGGTGCAGGCACTGTTGTTCAGCTGTGTCCGGGAGCAGTCATTACTACGCAAGGTCCTATCGTCATGATCGCGCCGAATCAGGAGATCTCGACGCAGGGTTACCCTTCCACAAACCGAGGAAAGCTGGTTGTCGGCGGGTCAGAGTGCGTCGATCTTGACTTCATCAAAAATGTGCGGGTCTGATCTGTTGCAACCCTTCCAGTCAAGATGTCATGATCTATGCCAACTGTAACACCTGCAGTGGCATTGCCTTGAAGAACATCGAGATCGATGGGTCCCGCCCTGCACTCGGTTGGATGGGCAATGGAGCTGCCATCGTCGAGATGGGAGGTGATACAACTGGTCAAGTTGTCTCAAATGTCTACATGCACAATCCTCGTGGCTGGTCAGCGTTTCACTTGATAGGTGCGACTTTTGTTCTTACCGTCCTCAAATGTTTCGCTAACGTAACATGCCGTAGAGGGAGGCTCGTGGCAATGTTCTGGAGCCAGCATCACTGGTAGCACTTTCGGCCCCGCTGGAATCGGTCCCAACTCCGCGAAGCAGTTCCGAAGAAGCTTGACCGACTACAGAAACTACATGGCACCTAGAAGTGCAAAGGAAAAGCGACAAGCCAACCCTCCCGGTCAATGGTGTGTAACGGACTTCCAGAATCAGTATGTATCTCGCTAACGCGATCCTTCATCGACAGGGCCGACGGCCTTTCAATCGCATGCGCAAACACTGTCATCACGGGAAATACGATCACAGGAGCCACAGATGGAGGTATTGTACTGTTTGGCGCACCGAACTCCCGCATCACTGGCAATACGTGAGTTGCTTTCATCCCAGAATCCAAAAAATCCCATTCTGATGCCCTTTCCGCCGAATAGTATCATCGCACAAGGCGAGAACTGCTTGGGCGGTGTAAACCTCGTCGATCACGGGCCTTGGGCAGGGCAATATGGCTCGACTCTGATCGACTCGAACACCTTTATCGCTTCCAATGCCATGTTGAAAATCGGTGTCGCTATGGGCTTGATGACATGGGGTGGTTACAACAGCTCTGACTTCCGAACAAGCGGAGGAATAGTCACAAACAACAAGTTTGTAGCCAATGGCGGGAACGGTTACTTTGGCTATGGAATGTGAGTACAGGTTTATTAAAGAGGGAAGCTTGTTGGCTCAGACCTGGCCTTACGAAGTGCAAACGCTGGGCACAACAATGGAAGATTCTCTGGCAACGACTTCAGCAGGGCTCTCTTCGGCGGAGTCCCATCTAGCGCGTGCGTTGCTGGATGGACACCACCACCGCAAGCTGCGTAAGCCTTGTGCAGTTCCGTTCGTCTAGACATTGTTAACGGAGATTCCAGTGTATACGATCCTTACAGCACAACGGGCAGCGTAATCCAGCCTGACGTGACGACGGCCGGTACCATCGGATTCCTCATTGTAAGTCAACTTCGGTCCGTTATCCGAGAGTTTACTTAGAGCCACATCATTGCAGTGCATGATGCCGTGTGCCTACGATTCCACATGTGCTGCTAGTCCCAATGTCAAAGGCGTATCATACGTAGTAGCTCCCAGCTCACCTTCCACGTCCTCTACATCCACATCTTCAAGACTTTCCACTTCGTCTTCGTCCCGTGCAACCTCATCGTCGACTTCATCTTCGACCTCATCTTCGACCTCATCATCGACTTCGTCGTCAACTTCATCTTCGACTTCCTCAACAAGCACTAGCACTCCGTCCTCCTCCTCTACAAGCGCCCCTACATCAACATTCACAAACACTGCAACCCAGACTGGTGTATGGCTGTCTAGCAACAGTGCTACGACAATCGCTATCACTACAGCTTCGTTGAACGGCAGATGTGGCGCAGGCGGAGGCACCAGGACGATCTGTGCCTCTCCAACTGCCAGCTGCGTGACTGCTGTTGGCAAAGGTATCTCAACGTGCGCTGGTCCAGTCTCCACATCTTCCTCCATCAGCACATCGTCGTCCGCTAGCATTACCCCTGCTCCTAGCTCCAGCTCAACCCTTCCATCAGGAATGTGGTACTCCACCGCAGCATCGACTACGATTTTAATCACGACAGCATCTGCAAACAGTCGCTGTGGCGCAGCGCAAGGCACGAGAACAGTGTGCGCTTCTCCGACTGCAGCTTGTGTTTCAGCGCAAGGAAAAGGCTTCTCCACCTGCTCTGTGGCACCTACAAGTACCTCAAAAGCAGGCAATGTGATGTTGAAGCCCACTACTACTACAAGCTCAAAACCCAAAGCCTTGATCAAGTCGACAACCGACGAGACCACCACTATTCCTACGGCTACGCCAACCCTTCCTTCGGGGATGTGGTATTCTGCAGCGAGTGCTACGACCATTGTCATCACTACTGCAAGTATCGATGGACGATGTGGAGCTGCGTATGGCACAAGGACCGTCTGCGCTACGCCGATTGCTGCGTGTCAAACGGTACTCGGTCGAGGCTTCTCGACGTGCTCGGCCGCACCAACGATCACCACTATCACATCTGGTACTGCTGTGAGAGTCGAATCTATCAGCTACAGCACTTCTGTCGCGACGATTCGACCGCAAGGCAATGCCCCTCTTACAACCTCCAGCACGATTGTGCCCATCACATCGACCAGTTTCCTACGGGCTGCTCCTACTGGAGGCAAGGTCATGCTTAAGTCAAGCACCGAAGAGAGCGTCGTCCCTACACCTACGCCAACATCTACACGAACTCTCCCATCTGGATGGTGGTACTCGACAGCGAGTGCTACTACGATCGTCATCAGGACAGCTTCCGTGGCTGAGCGTTGCGGCGCTGCTTTTGGTACCAGAACTGTTTGTGCTACACCCATTGCTGCCTGCCAGACAGCGATTGGCCGAGGCTTCTCGACATGCTCCGCTGCCCCAACAATCACCACGATTACCTCTGGAACTGCAGTCAGGGTTGAGTCAATCAGCTACAGTACCTCTGTCACAACAATCCAGCCGAATAGAGACACACCTCTGACTACCTCGTCCACTATCGTACCCGTCACCTCTACCAGCATCGTACAAAGAGTAGTAGCCGCTGCGACAGCCAAACCAGGGTCACGTAGGGATGTCGTTCACTTCAACATCCCAGCCGAGGAAGACGCGTATGCTCTGACCAATAGATCGATCGATGGAGTGCCGGGAGCCGACAGTCTTCCGGCCCTAACTTACGAAGAAGCGCTAGGGTTCGACAAGAGGCAGGTCCTGGCGGATGAAGGGTATTGGAGTGATTAGGCAGCAGTGAAGGCATTTCCGACGATGTTGAGGGTAGTAGTAGCAGTTTCGCATTTCTCTTTGGACGATGATAGACCATTCTTTGGGTTGTCATCCGACTTTATTTTCTTAGCTTTCACCTTCACATTCGCTTTGTGTACACATTCATTAGACTACCCGTCCTATTCATTAGAGGACTGCTTACTGGAACGAGATACCTATTTCTCGAAACAAGCATACAGTTCCTTACGTAGGAGGCAGCTTACAACCCAATCTTGCAGATCTTGCCTTTACTTTTACTCTAGGTCATCTCGCAACGTACATCAAAGACTAGCTTGCACAGCACAGAACTATCGAACATGACTGACAATGGGTATTGAACGGGTAGAAATAGGATAGAGATAGTTCAGGCACTGTCTAGTCCCGAGACTGACACATTGCATAGATTGTCATGCTCGCTTCGAAGTTACACGAGTCTTCGCCAGCTCCGGAGAATGCGATGGTGCTCGCTTCGCACGATTTGGCGTTTTGGCTGCCGAAGCATGGCGCTGAGACGCAGGATCGCGCGGTGATAGGGGAGTCGGACCCTTAGACGCAAGTGAATGAGAATTATGAGGTCTCGGATGCCCTGCCTGAACAGATCGGGGCCTACTGCTTTTGAAGCCGCCTCTTTTTGATAGTATAGCTTTCATGCTCTCCCACAATTGAGCAGCTTCGGGCTCCTTCTCGATTTGCTGGTCTACGTAAGTATAGCATGCTTTGATGTCGCGGAGAGTACCAGCCTCAAGAACAAGCTTCAAGGCAAGCGGGTTTCGAGAAGAAGCTGCCATCTGAACGAGAGAAGTCTCGGCTGGAGGCTCGTACATATCGGCGAAATCCGTCTCTTCTCCATCTGCATCGATTGGTGGAAAAGAGCGGAAGAAGGACTCCAGCAGAGGCATATTGCCCTTCAGAAGTGCATGGTGGAATGCGGTATAGCCTGCATCATCTTTCTCTTCTAAGATAGCGCCTGACCTCACGATATATTAGCTGATAGATCCAGTGAGTCTTATGTGTACTTACCGTTATTACACAGCCAGATAGTCAGATCAAGGAAACCAGCTTTTACAGCCAGATGCAGGAGAGTCTCCTTGCAGGGTGCCCTTTCCAACCATGACATGTCGATGGAACTGTCCAGCTGCTCCCACCCATGCATGGCTATATCATCCTTCTTGATGGCTGCCTGCACAATCGGCAGCAGGTCCTTGTCCGCTGGGACAGTTGAGCTGGGTAATAATAGAATAAATAGTCTTGATCGAGCCTCTTGCTTTGCCTTGAGTCGCTTTGCAGCTTGTGCTGCTGCAGCTTCGGCCTTCTCCTTTACAGCAGCTCGCTTCGCAGCTGTTTTGGCGGACCTGCGCGCCGCCGCCTCCTTCTGCTCTGCTTCTTTTGCCTTGTTTGCCTTGTCTTTCGCTGCTCTAGCTTCTTCCTTTCGACGCTCCTCTGCTGCTGCTTGCTCGGCTAGCTGATCCTTGGCTCGCGCTCTACGCTGCTCGTCCGATTCATGAGGATATCCAGAGTCGTATCGCGCATGCGAGCGATAGTGGGAATTGCGTTGTCGGCCATAGTAGCTGTGAACTGTCCGATCAGCTACCTTCACCAACGAGTGATAGGTTGGACGCGTACGAAGCTTCGTCCTCGCTGTAGATTGTGTGTTCAGTGCTAGCATCGTCATCGTCAGCGTCCGGCTCGTTATCTTGCTGATAGCGAGGTCGACTATCAAAGCAGGGGTCAACTTGGGAAAGACCACAAATGAAGCTTAACGAACGTGAAGCGAGGGAACATGCCATAGTGCATCATGTCAAATAGATCGAAGATGTCAAATTCATGGTAGTGAGCATGGCGTCCGACGGGTGCAGGCGCCTCGAAATGTTTCGACAGCGTTTGAAACGCATTCGAGATCCGCTTAAAGACCTCTTCATCGCCGTTTCTGTCAGGATGATGGAGCAAAGCTAGTTTCTTGTAAGCAGTCTTGACGGCCTGCAAATCGCTGGTCTCGCTGGATTCATCATTTGTCAGTCGACGCGTCGAGCTGAAGACGAGAGGCAGCTTACTCGAGATCCAGCGTCTTGAATGCTTCCAGAATATTAGGCCGCATCGAAGTGATGAGAGCAGAGACAAGAGGCGTAGATGCAGCCAACCCATTATTTATGCTCAGGATGCTCAACGATGTTGAACGGCTAGCCAGGCACTAGAAAAAAGGGGTAGCGAAATACAAGTTGCCAACATACAACGAACAACTATGCTACTACATGCAAGAGAACGATAAGGAAGGGTGAAATATGCTGTGTCTCTCTCCGATCGATGCCCTAGCCGGAAGAGCCGCCATGCTCTTAGCCTTGGAAGCAGCGTTGTGCGCCTGACAGTTGGAGCCTACTTTCTGGATTATTGGATGTCTAATGGCACCTTCAACTTTTTGATCAAGATCCAGTCCTCCTTGGGCACCTCTTCTCGGAAAAGCTCCTTGAGCGTATCGATAGACGATCGCGAGATATGCGAGATGATCTCTGACTTTTCATCGAAATGTCTTCCGAACAAACGAGACGGTTGGTAACTTGCGTGCTCAATCTTAACTGCGACACCTGCTCCGACCTGGCTTTTCTTGACTATTTCCGAAGGCTTGTGGTTGATCTCCAATCCAGTCACTTTACCCAGCACGATAATATCTTTCTTCTTGGTTTCAGGATCCATCTTCACGACACACAATGGAGTACCGACCCGAAGAGACCCTTCCAGGATATCGCAGCCCAGAATGATAGGATCGCGCTTGGCGAAACACTTTAGAATCTTGAGACGGCATGGCCAGACTGCGTTGGGAGCGGAGTCTTTCCGCTTCTCTTCTAGAACAGCAGCCTGATGCGCGGTGAATTGATCGAAGAGATGGTAAATGATGTCGGCTGAGAGGCAGCTTTGTGTCAGCAAAGTATCGAGATGTATACATGTCAACATACCTGTGAAGATCTTGACTCCCATCTCCTCCGCTATCTTGCTGGCTTCTTTGTCCACAACGACATCGAATGCGAGGACGATGGCGTATTCGGGCGCTCTTTCAACCATAGTGGCCGCTCTGATGATATCTCGCTTGAAAACGCCGCCGATATTGATACCAGAGACAGGGATCTTGGATGTTCGCAAGAACTCTAGCAGAGCTTCGAGGGCACCGAGCGTGGAAGCCTGTACGTAGACACCCTTGCCACTTCGGTCAATACTCTTCATGATAGTCTGTAGGTCTTCCATGACCTCTTCCATCATGTCCTCTTCATCGTCGTCTGGTCCGACGACAAGCAGCCTACTACCTGCGATAGCCTTGTCTAGATCTGGGGCGACAATCTTGATACCAAGAGACGCCTTGACGACTTGATGATGTACGTATTGACCTTTGATACGGAGTTCCTTGAGCGGTTGCGGTGTGAGCAAAGCTCTGACTTGCGTGACTATCGGTCCGTTCAGACCGCAGACTACGATTTTATCTCCTTCTCGCATGACACCGTTGACCAAAATGACATCGAGTGTCGTTCCCAGCCCTTCAATGACCTTGACTTCCAGGACCGTACACTCGAGATTCGAGATGTACATAAGCTGGCTGCTCATTCTTTCTTGCGTCAACTTGATGAGCAGCATAAGTAGATCCGGAATACCTTCACCCGTATGAGCGGATGTCGGCACAAGCGAGACGTTCTTGGCGAAGTTCTTGTTGTCGTAGTAAGGAACCGCATTCAACCCTTGCTCGGCGAAAGCAAGCATCGTGTCGGATAGACGCTTCTCGAACTCGCTCTGAACGGATCGACCTTGCGTTGCCAAGGATTCGCGGAAGGAGTTGTTAGGTATGGATTTCCAGCCGTATAGACGATCGATCTGCATAATATGTGAAAGTCAGTACAAGCTCCTTTGCCAGTGGATGGAAAGAACCTACCTTGTTCAGCGCAACGATGAAGGGTGTCTTTCCATCACGCAGCAGTCTGATAGATTCCAGTGTTTGAGGTTCCAAGCCGTGCATGATATCGACGACCAGTACAGCGATATTACAGATAGAACTGCCTCGAGTACGAAGATTCGTGAAGGACTCGTGTCCAGGAGTATCGATGATGAGCAGTCCCGGCAGCTTGTATTCTTTGAGATCGTTTTCGCCCAAGACTGCTGTCTTTGATTGAATAGTCTCCATAGGGAAGAAAGTAGCACCGATTTGCTGAGTGATACCACCAGCTTCTCCTTCCTGCACGTTGGTTTGACGGATCTGTCATTCATTCGATTAGCTGCTGTCACTGTGGCCGAACTATAGACAGGCGTACCTTATCGAGCAGCTTGGTCTTTCCGGTATCGACGTGTCCCAAAATACAGCAAATAGGACTTCGGAGATTGTCTTTCGATCCAGCTGCGATAGCATCCTTCTTCTGTTGCTCTCGGCGCGCCGCAGCTTCAGCTTTCCGCTTAGCCTCCATCTGCTTCGCTTTCGAGATACGCTCCTCCTCGGAGTCAGAGTCGTCAGAGTCATCGTCTGAGTCATCATCGTCCGAGTCCTCTGCCGAGTCGTCGTCGTCTTCTTCTGACGATTCTTCCGATTCTTCCGCCTTGGCTGCTGCTTTCGCAGGAACGGCTTTACTCGCTGGAGCTGCCTTGCTTGCGGTAGCTGGCGTAGCAGTCGGTGCAGAAGGCTTGGCAGCGCTTCCATTGACTTGTGGCTTCGCAGGAGCAGCCTCTTTGGTAGGTTCTGCCGGCGCTTTGGTGGCTACCTTTGCAGGCTCTACCTTTGGCGCCGGCTTCTCTTCCTCTTCTGAGCTTTCAGCGTCCCAGTCGTCCAACTCTTCTTGAGCATTGCCGTTTGCCATGCTGGGCGCCTCTTCTTCGGAGCTCATTTCCCAATCTTCCTTCACATCCTCAGGGACGGCTGCTTTGACTGCTTCTGCATGCGCCGGCTCATGCTCTTCGTCGCGTGTTTCGTCTTTCTCGATCGTCTGCTCTTCGGCTCTGGGAGAAGATGGTGCTGGAGAGGCAGTTTCGGCCGCAACAGAAGCAGGTCCCTTCTTCGCAGGCTTCTTCTTGCCGTAGCTGACCTTCTTGGGCTTGGCTGCCTCTGTTGTGACGGCACTTGCTAGTCCCTCCACCTTGATCTGACCGCTTGCGATCATAGCATCTCTCCTAGCTGCCGCTGCCGCAGCTTCCTGCTTCTGCTTAGGCGTCATGTATTTGCCTTCCTTCTTGAGCTGCTCCTTCTTTGCCTTCTCTTTATCCTTCTTACGCTTCTTCTCTTCTTCCTTCTGACGTTCAATCTCGGCTAGACGAGCTTCTTCTTCCTCTATTCGCCGCCTCTCTTCTTCTTCCTTCTTGCGTGCTTCCTCCTCAGCTGCTTTTTGCTTTTCTAGGGCAGCTCGCATAGCAGCGATATGAGCTGGAACCTTTTTAGCGGGCGCTGCTTTCGCTGCCGCAGCTGCTTCTTCCGCTTTCTGAGCTGCTCCCTTCTTCTTCTTCTTCTTGTTCTTGGAAGCTGTACCATCTTCCTCCTCACCCTCTTCTGCAGCCGCTGTTGTTCCTCCAGTAGCTTCTGCAGGCGTCTCCTCGGTGGTAGTCGTTGCAGCAGCTTCGGTGTCATCTGTTTGAGCGGGTCCTGAGGCCTTCTTGGCCTGGGCTTGAGCTTTCTTCTTTGCCTGAATCAGAGCGAGACTGTTAGAAGGGTCTCGTGTAGTCGCATGAAGGCGAGGCATACCTTCTCCTTCTCTTTCTTGAGCTTCTCCTTCTCTTTCTTTGACAGGACCTTGGTAACTCCCTCTCCTTCCTCATCGACACCAGCGTCTTCAACTTCGGCTTTGACAGGGACCTCGGGCTGCTTCGCGGTCTCCTGTGCCTTTGCAGCATTCAGCGCCATGGCTTTCGCTGCTTCTTCGGCCAGGAAAGCATCTTCATCGAAGTCTTCTTGCTGAGCTTTGCCTTTCTTGCCCTTCTTGCCTTTGCCGCCTTTCGTCTTCACAGGTCCAAATTCTTCTTCCATAAGTTGATCTGTAGTCATTTCCACTGGCGCCTTGGTTGCAAGGTCTACTTCGGGTTCTGCATCTTCTTCCGGCTTTGCTTCAGCGTCCTCTTCGTCGATGTCTGCTGCTTTGGACTTCTTCTTGCTCTTCTTGTCCTTCTTGCGCTTTTCTGACGCGCGTACGGCGCTCATGAGTCCGCCGCCATCATCATCGTCGTCGTCGTTTCCATCTGCAGGTTCGTCGCCGAAAGATGCAAAGCTGAATTTGGAGCGCTGCGCTGTTGACGGCGCTGCTTCATCCTCATCATCGCTGGCGCCATTCGCAGCTGCTGCTGGTGCTGTAGCTTGTTTCGCAGACTTTGGCGCATCGTCGTCGGACCTGCGGCGAGATGTCAGCGACAAGTTCCATCCAGCCTTGTGTCGTATCTGGGGTCGCACCAGTCGCCTGGCTGCTGCTTCTTGTTCTTCTTGTCTTTCTTCGCCATTTTATCAGTTGGACTTTGGTCAAAAAGGCCTTTCAAGCTGTCATTGTATGTTCGCGTTTCGTTGCTTTCTACAAGTACACACAGTATCACAAACACAAAGATGGATCACCTCTATACGCTATACTGCCCAGCGTGGACCTCAACAGATTGACGGCGTGCACGCAACTTGTCTATTTACTGAAAGACTGCGAACTGGCTGCATAGCTGTATATCGGATTGAAATGAAGTACTCCGAGCGGTCTACTTATTCGCATTGAGTGCGGGCGGTATATTTTCCTGTTCATCAGCATCGAAATCGATAGCTTGCATATGAGACATTAACTTCGTAAGATCGGCATCGGCACCTGTGCAAAGATATATTCGTCAGTGTTTGCTCATAATGCCATAGGTGTCTATCCTTACTAAGTCGGAAATTGTCTTTGGCAGCACCAGCGCGAATTGGCTTGCCCAAGCGACCAGAAGACGGAACGCGACTGGGTTCTGCATAGGCCGGCGTGACTGGCGCTGAAGACACCTGATGCTGCTTTCCCAAGAATCGCGGTCCTGTCTCAGAGCCGAGCTCGGGCGTAGACTCCAGAGGAGGTATCCGCTCTGGTCTCTTGTACCGGGGGACCATATCTGGGAGTGAGTGCGAACCCGCCAAGGATGTAGCAGAGCTACCGAAAGGTAGATTACTAGAAGCTGGACTCAAGCCAGCGCTGTTGAGGCTACTTTGGGTAGTGCTGCTGTCTCCCCTTGCTAGCAGAGGTGGAGTGTCCATAGATTGGCTTGACCCATTGTCAAGATTCGGGGGATAGGATGGCATCCACATAGGGAGATGTTGTCGAGGAGCAGTCACCGATGACGAGGCAGCAGGAAGAAATGTATGAGTAGGTGGGCTTGGGAAGGTGCCGCCAGCGAATGCAAGCGGAGGAGTCAAAGGGTCTTCCGGGCCACCAAGGTTAGGAGATAGAGATTGAGATGGTTGAAGTGGCTGAGACTGCGGGTGGGCTCTGAGACTGGCGAGCGATGACTTGCGAGGTATACGCGCAAACACGTTCGGTTTGGGAAGTGATGGTAAGGGCGCGTCTGGTGGTAATGATCCAGCTTGTTCGGTCGCACCATGAGAAGAACTCGCTGGCGACATCGGCAGAGAAGTCTCGGTAGCTAGACCTAAACAGCTGGCGTCAGCTATGCTCCCTTGCTGATTCGGAAACTGATATGAACTCACGTAGAATAGTTTCGCCTTCTTTGGGCATCGGCTCTTCCTTCTGCCAGAACCTGAATCCTTTGATAGGGTTTCTCGGACTCTTCGAGCTCTCGCTGGGTGCAGACGATAATGATGGCGAAGGCATAGGTAGAGAAGATGGTGCAGCTGGCAAGCCTTTCACTTTGCTAGTCTCTCCGGCGGTGGCATTCGCGCCACTCTTGCTGCTCCAGCTTTTGAGGCTCAGCCCTCCGAACTTACTAGATTTAGCTGACGAAGGAGGAGCATCGAAGTATTCTGACGACGAGTTGAAGGTGACTTGTTTTGGAGACATGACAGGCGGAGTGTTGGCATACGGAAGAGAGGTGGACGCGGTTGAGACTGCACCAGGAGATGAAGGGTCGTTAGCACGAGGGCTGAAGTTGCTATACTTCAAAGGCAAAGCTGGCGGGACGGAGGATGAGAGTTCAGATGCTCGACTGTCACCACTAGGGCTTATGGCAGCCTGCATGTGTGGGTCGATAGGTAGAGAAGGCTGAAGGGGAAGACTCTTAGCAAGGACTGGTACGGGCAGAGTGGTTGGCGTTCCAGGAGCTCCATTCTCTTCGAGAGATTGGCTTTCATAGCCGGGAATGGCTTGCACCGAGACATCCTTCTCGTTGAAGAGGGTTCTGAAGTTGGGCGAAGGTGACTGTGGGGCGGACTCAGTATGCTGTCAGCTTTGATGCGACAACAGTGGACTCACGAGAGTGCTGCGGGGCACATGTTTCAGCGAGCGGGGTGACAGCTCCTGCAGAGCCCGCTCGATTTCGTCCAGATTGTCCATCATCTCAACACTGGAACTCCTGCTTCTAGCAGCCAACTCAAGTACAGAAGCCTTGCTTATGGATCTCTGATGGCCGTTGTTATCGGTCACGATGAGGGTGTCTTTGACTGGCAAGCCGTCCTGCAACTTCATCGAAGTTACAGGAGAAGCGACTTTGGCAACGGGATGCGCTTCTCCAGCGCTTATCGAGCCTTCCGAATCCCCTGACCCTTGTCTGCCATGCTGCGTGCTGTTGTACTGATTAAAGGCGTCTGTCCAAGCTTGTGGGATACCACCACCGCGATTAGCTGGGCGCGGGGCATCTGACATGACGCTTTCTTCTGTTGTCGCTGAGAATGCTGAGGCTATAGATTTGGAAGATTGCGATTGCGGAAAGGCTTTCGTGGGAGACAAGCCAGCTTCGGACTCTGGCAAGGCGATAGATGCGGCATGTACACTGGAGGCTGAACTGATCCGCGAATGCCTGGAAGAGGCATTCGTGTTGGCGCGGCTGCGACGGACAGGCTCATCGAGGGCAGCCACGAAATCTGATGCCTCTGCCGTTTCGCTGACGTCGGCGCCTTCGTTGCTGCCGATACTGAATGATCGCTTGCGGTCTTCAAGGCTTATCGGAGAGGAAAGTCCGACGTCTTTTGCCATCGAATGTGCTTGTAGCAAGTCGACTACCTCGCTGATATCGCCGCTCTGTTTGGCCATGGAATTATCGAGTCGAACTTCAGGATCGTTATCATACTCGAACGGATCCAGGGAAGAAGAGGCGGAGGCGGAGATACCGTGATGAGGTGGAGGACTGAGGATGCCTAGACCGC
Organism: Erythrobasidium yunnanense; assembly: GCA_001600175.1. Taxonomy (NCBI): domain Eukaryota; kingdom Fungi; phylum Basidiomycota; class Cystobasidiomycetes; order Erythrobasidiales; family Erythrobasidiaceae; genus Erythrobasidium; species Erythrobasidium yunnanense. The sequence goes on from BCJC01000001.1 coordinate 1,607,441, forward strand.
TCATACCTTCTACGGTAGCATCTTGGTCATCGACTGGAGACAGCTCGCCATCATAGGCATCCGTTGCGCGAAGATCTGCCCAGGTATTTGCATCATTAGGGAAGACGTCCCTGAGGGGATCTTGCGAGAAGTTGATAGAAGGCGGCACGATCTCGGTCTCTTCATGCTCACTTTCTTCTGCGGGCTCGGATTCAGCAGCTGCTTGGGTGTTGATGATCATACGGCTTTTCAGCGCAATAGGTGGATCCTCGAGGCTCTTCGGTAAGACGGCGTCCTTGCTGTCGTCCTCGTCCACATCCGCTAACTGCTGGTACTGTGGAGTGCCTTCTGGTTCTGCCTCTTCTACATCGCTATCATCGGTGGCTGCGTTGATTGACAAGGTTGATTCATTGGAATCATTGGAGCCGGAAGTAGACTGACGTTCCGTCGTGCCACTGCTAATGTCGTGAGGCGCCTCTGACTGGCTGACCTCAGCTTCGTTCGCAAAGCCTTCTGAAGTGGCTGATGACGGCTCTTCGGCATGTGCAGAGTATGATGAGTCTTGACTGAGCATCCTGTTGTGCTTCGTGTCGGGCAGAGCTGATTGGACGGAAGGTGAAGGTGAAGAAGCTCGGTCTTCCTCTCTATTGAACCCAGCCGACTTCACTCGAGGCGTCGCATGATCTAGTCCCTCTTCCTCTTGACTACTCCTGTGAGATCCAGCAGCTGAACCGGACCTCTCTGGTCCATGGCTTGATTCATCCTTTCCTGGGGCTTCCGACCCACTCAATTGAGACGATCGCTGACTATCGCTCCCGCGACGTAGTGACTGCTCCTCATTGGAGAATTGCGAAGCGTCATAAGTGCTTGATTGCGCTGATATCGAGCGAGGATGGGATGTCTGCTCGGGTGAAGGCGTACGAGACGGGATCGAGTGCGAAGATGCCTGCGAAACACTCCTAGATAGGGAATTTGAAAGGCCTTGAACAGTCTCCTCATGGACAACACCTTGTTCCGTGGGCCCGCTGGCAGCGGTCAAGCTTTGCGCAGCCGAGACTTGCGAACTTGATAACGCTTGCAGTCCTACGAAGGTAGGTTGTTCGGAATATGCATATCGCGAAGCTGCACTGGCAGGTTGCTCCTGCTCGGCCGTCGAGCTAGCTTCGGATATGATAGACTCTCGCGGTTTGTTGGCTGAAAGAGAAGGATTGACACCAGTATGTGTTGACGACTCTGTCCGTTGATGGAAGACGTCCATGGCACTTGGGTACCGTAGGCCTGAAAGCGAAGGCGCTCTGTTGCGCGTCAGCAGCGAATTAAGGTTTGTTTCGCTCGACTGATCGCGCGGCAGCATTTGCATAGTCCCCCGTTCGCCAGCAGCAGGAGTACCCATAGGTGAGTTTGGGTTCCAGCGAGTCGCGCTTTCTAGCCAGGTATCAAACCATTTTCCTCCGCCTCTTCGCCTATCGATGTCGAATTCCAACTTGCCTACTATGACTGCTTCGCCGTACATCTTTCCCTCATTCACACTGCGGTTGCTGCGGAGTGAAGCGCGCGATGTACGACCGTGCAGTCCTTGATGGTAGCTACTGCTGTGCCCACGTGCGACTCGCGATGCTCTTGAATGCGGCCGCAAGCTGGGTGAGGCAGGTAAGGAGCTTCCGTCAATGTTGTTCTGAGTACTGTTACTCGATTTGGGATACGGCGCTGCTGAAGAGGGCGGAGATGTATAGCTGTTGTTTGTCTGTAGAGACGTGTCTTCAGACGCCAGAGCGGATGAAGTGTCGGCTATGGATGAGGCATCGGATAGAGGATCTGCTGGAGAGTGCGCGCGTCTGTCCTGGTTGTGAAGATGATGGAAAGGCATAGGAGGAAGAGCTGGTACATGTTGATGCCGGTGTTGCGACTGCGACTGCGACTGCGACCGCGAGTGAGAGCGCTTGTGGGATACCGCTGAATGCTCCAAGTCTACAGCGTCGAGACTCTCGTCGTCTTCAGTTGACGCGTCTTCTTCCTCGAAAAGCTGCCCCCAAAGTAGGTTCCAAGCCTCGTCGCTGACTCGCGGGCCTACGAGTCCTTCATTTGCACTGTTGCTCCTTGATGAGGCTAGCTCCACCAGGTATACGACGATGCCGCCCGTGCTGGGCAGACCATACTCGCGAGCGATCGCCGAGATCTGTCCACTCAATGTAGGGTACAAGGGGACCAAAGTGCCTCGTCTGAAGCAGCAAATCACTCAGCATACACATAGGCATATGGCGGACGCGCTTACTGGAACTTTGCAGGTGGACCATACCCGCTGCAGAGGGCGGACGTCCTCGGGTGTGGTGGATCGTGAGGAAGGTGTTCTGGCGGGAGAACAGTGACAAGATATCTTGAAGGAGGTGCATTGAAAGCACCACCACGTCCTGAAGGTACTCTGCTCGTGCTGGCAGCATTATTGCTGATGTTGTTCTGGCTGATGCTGCCGCTGGTCTGCCCTCCTGCAGGCGCAAACCGCCGCCGTTCTCCTCCAATCCTGCTCGCAGACATTGGTGTCGCTATTGTCTGGCTTCCTAGCTGTATGTTGCACCTCCTTTACGTCTTTGATGGCTTTTTGATCTGATTTTTTCGGACGTCTGCAACGCGTCCTCAAGGCAGCGCGTTTCTTCAATGTTACTTCTTGACAGGTCCGTAGAGGTGTGTTGATACAGACGCGATCTACTTCAAGCAGGTGCAGAAGACGTTGTTGCTGGGTGCTGACTTTCCTGATGTTTGGCAGATGCCAAAGCTGCTTGTCTCTGATCTTTGCGCCCAAACAAAACAGACTTTGGGCTGACAGGATCGTCTCAGGACTTTCACGACTGCTGCGTACCGGACGCTGTCACTACTAGTACTGGCTCCATACATGCAAGGCCGTATCGGTGTTGCAAGGAATGCGAGAAAGTCTATCCAGAGTTGCTCAGGCATGCAATCTCGGCAAGCTTGCAGGACAAGGTCTGTCACTACGTACTTTGCAGATCCATGCCGTACGGTAACTTGTCTCTCTTGGCTTGTTTTCCCCAAGCAAATGACCTTCGCCTGTCAGGTACGAAACAAGGGCATGTCTCACCTCGACCACAATTCCACACCTCCCTCTTACTCGAAGCTCTGACACGCGTAGATGACCACCATTTGGAAGGATGTCAACCCTACGCTTCTATGCCGAACGATCGATGCTTCCCTTTCTGGTCTTGTAAGCAAAAGAGCCAGTACTTTTACAAAGCAACCGACTCCAAGGCTGACCTACCCACTGCAAGCTATCATCATGCCCTTCGAGATCTATCAGTCAAAGCCCGTAAGCCCTGGCTTCATGATCTGACAAGCTTGACTGATCCATAGGCGCCAGGGCTCGCGATCCACGCCCAAGCTCAAACGCAATCAGTCTAGCTATACCTACAGAACTGGCAATGCTTCAGTAGACTCTTTCACCTCTCTATGCCCATCTCTCCCTGCATCCTTTCAATCCGTCCAATCGCCTGCATCTGCATTATCGCCGCCTTTTCTAGATACCGAAGGACGTATACCCAGCTGGCATGGGTTTGACGCTCTTTCTCCACCTCAAAGTACTGATGCTGCGCACTCCAAACCGATGACTCTCATCACCTTTCCAGAAGGCACAGACGCTATTGAACGGATTCCTTTCCCGTCGCTGAAAGACGCTCTGTCGTCTGAAGAACACATACAGCAAGTCAAAGCTCTGCACCTCAAGCCGGCGCAGGTCGCTGTCTTCAGAAATCGATCCGGCTCCACATCTTCGGGCGCCTCATCCACTTCGACACAGATATATGACAGCGAAGCCAAGATCATCACAGACTCGTTCGACGATTTCGGCGACTTTGAAAGGATGTATACGAAAGACGAACGCGGCCTCCGTAGATCACGCTGGGCAGCCTGGAGTCGAAAACTGTTGCGCAGGCCAAAGACGAGCCAGCACGATGGCTACGAAGTCGAGATCTGGCGTGAGAATCAGCAGAAATGAAGCGAAATAAGCATCAGGAATCGCATAACAGAGGCTGGAAAGACTACTGCGACGCTATGGCACTTTACGATCAAGCAGAGACGATAGGTCACATCATGGTACACAGGAAAGTGTGCTCGGAGCTGCCGCCTCCACGCCCGCGAGATAAGTCCTGCTTATTGATTACCCTGCGTGTGCTTGAGCGACTGCAATGCAGGAACAGTCAGCCAGTCCTGCCTCACATCCTTGCCTTCTGACATACCCATGTCTCGTTGCAGCATGCATCTCACCCTCATATCGTCTGCGTCTTTCATCCATTTGCTTACGAGCACCATCAACGCTCCTGGCTCTACTGGATCTTTTGTGGCCCTTGCGCGTCTCGGGGTGTGAGATCCGACCATGGTCGGCTTCCCAATCGGCAACACCTTGTCTCCAGGTGTCTACACTAGTCAAGTCAGGAGTTGAATCCCTTCGCCTATCATCACGATGACTGAAGCGATATGCTCGGGCAGCTTGCCTTGGCTCATCGGCGTAGTAATATCGGGACGGCATTGGATGACTGTCTGTGAAAGTCCGATAGCAAAGGGTGCCAACGGTATAGCTTACTCGCAAGTCTTTCGAGGTGCGGACCTGTAAGTCGTCGAGCAAAGCAGGTTGGGAGGCGGTGTCGTCTGTGATACTTTGACCGTATGTTTTCCGTGTATCAGGAGCGCGCTTGGCGGACATCTGGAAACCCAAGGTGATCAGCAAAAGCTTCGTTTCGTATTTTTAGGAGCGATTTTGCAATAGAAGCAGTAATCCCTACACTGTGAGTCCTGTCCCATCGAAGGATGTGTACAAAATGCTATGCAGAATCTTCACTGAAGCGTTCAGCGCTTCCTCGTTCGGCAGCTTGAAGGGAACAACGAGAAAGTGTGCTTCTGATGCAGAGGGGGGCGCTCTTTATCCTTTGTCCGTATGGTTACATACTGCTTCTCTCTGGTCCCTTTGCACTTTGAGGCATGGTCTCTAGCATCATCGTAAGGAAGTCGAAGCTCCGGCCTAGGCCAGCGGGAGCGCGTCAAGGGTTCTTCTGTCCGCCATTTGGTGCCGTACATCTGCTCTCTGATGATCTCGTTCTCTTCCCTGCATGGACATAGAAAATTACCAAGTTGCCTAGAGTTGCTGGCTGGACGGGACTTACTCCCTGGTGAGCTTCCGACGTCGACGTCGACGGCCTGATCTGTGGCGTTGTGGTGGAGAGACACTGGGATCTCGGCGAGGTGGAGACGCACTGGGATATCTTCGCATGTTTTCGCCCCAATCTTCTTCACTCACTTTACCATGGCGAGCACGAGGCCTGAAGAGTCCGTATTGACGAGTACTGCTTGTGTTATTCTTTTGCTGTCGTGGAGTTTGAGGTCTGGGGTGACGACTCGAATCAGCTGAACGGCCGCAATCCCGTCAGTCTTGACAGGGACTTACGGACGATCGTGGGGTCTCGCCGGCGGTTCTGCACGCGCATGTTGAGACCTTCTGCGTTTCTTGCGTTTCTTGGCTCTAGCTCTGATATATGCCTCTCCATCTGCGTGTCCGGTGAGGTTGAAATGCTCATCCAAACTCTTTCGAGGACGACGTTCGCCCATTTCGCCGAGTAAGGAGGGTGCCGACGAATTGCCTTGTAGAGTTCGCTGATTCGCTGTCGCCAGCGGGAGAAGACGAGACCCAGCACAGATCGCTGATTTCTGGCTGTTTGTGCGACCTTTGCAGAGGTGGCGATGTACTTTGTGAAATACAACGTCCCAAATTTCCGCGCATCTGTTGGACATTGCATAGCAGCTTGTGGGCAACTCGCGGTACCGTATTAGGGTACACGAGTCCACGAAAGCGGAGTCCATGATCAGCTCGCGGCACCGCAGCTCATCGCGGACGAGTTTGGGGAATGGCAGCAAGCTCGGCTTTCGTCAGGCACACGAGCTTGAGCAAGTCATGCGATGAAAGAGCAGACAGGGAAAGCGGGAGATACGAGGAGGAAGGGTAGACAACAGGCTCGGGACTTGTTGTTATTGAGGAAGTAGAACTGTGGATCGGGTCTTTTTGGCGGTGATACCTGCTCCTTAGTCCGCGGACATTATAACTGTCACGTAGCATCACCATTTACGACTCCAACGGAACCATGAGGAATCTCGCTCATCGCTTGGAGGTGGTGTCGGGCTCCTGTTTCGGTTGTACTCTCGCTTTGCTTTGCTCGTGGGCTTCCTGCGAGCTATGACATATTCTTTGGGCTCTCCTCTCTTCCTTTGATCTTCTGAGCGTTCCTCCTTATAAAAAGGGGCGTACACGTGCGGTTTAGACCAGAGTTCCTTCCCACCGGATGGCCTGTGACCATAGTAGAGTTGATTCATGAGTGCAGGATTATCACTACACAGTTTAGATCAGTGAGGTCCGCTTTAGAAAGCTTTGCGGGACTTACGGCTTGGAGCGATGGTAACTGCGCAAGTCGGGCACGCGGGGCGCTGGAGATATGCTGTGATGCCTGCCGTTCTCCTGTCTGTGACGCGACTTGCTTTTTCTGGGGCGATCGTCGTATACTTCGATTGGATTTTCAGGAAGAGCTTCTCGATGCTTCTTCCTTCTAGGATGGGATTTTCGACCTCCTACATGCCTCTCTTGATCCCGCGTTTCATCTGCTGAGGGAGGTGGCTGCTGATACTGAAGGTCCCCTGCGAGAGGGCCGAAACCAGGAGGAGGAGCAGGTTGAAAGCCTGGTCCGGGAGGAGGAGGAGGAGGAGGAAGCTGATGAGGTCCAGGAAAAGGAGGCACGCCGCCTGGAACGGGCTGGTAGCCTGGAGGGAGCTGCTGACGGCTCATTATGTCGATGATCGGAAGTCTGCTAGTCGAAAGTCTCGTGGTGGTGCTTGTTACGAACCCCAAGTGATGCGAAAGCAGTAGACGAGTTCCATGCCAGCTGATTTTCTGCCTGAATCTTTCGAAAGGCGGTGTCGTGTCGTACGGAAGTTGCGCAAATTCGCCTTGATTGTTCGGCGTCCTGCGACACCTCTTCAGGATTCTCATGAAGGTTTCGACGTTCTATGAAGAAGTGTAAGGGCTCGGATGCCAGGAGCCGGATCGAGGCTTGTCACGCCATGCTTCTTCACACACAGAGACAAGCAAGAGGAAATATCTTAAGTGTCAGTGATGGCTTTTCAGATGCGAAGTGAAGGTTGAAGCGAGACAGAGGAAAGTACGGAAAGAAAAGCTGGAAAACGATGGGATACACCAAGCAAAAGCGCTGTGAGATAGTCTGGGCACATTCATCTGGGATAACAGTAGAGCGGTTGCGCCTTGCTTTTTGCAGGATGGCGTTATCGCTTATAGTGCGATCCGCGTTGTCTTCTGTATCGTGGAGGAGTTGCATCTCTCTGATCGCGATGTCCCAGAAAAGCGTCAGGATTCGCCAGATATTCCTCCATTACAGATTTCCTGGCAAAGAACACTCGGTCGTTACGATTCGTGACTCGCGACTCGCTGCGGGCAGCTCGTTCTTCTTTCGTATACTTAGATTGTCTTTCCTCGGGGTCCCGTATAGGCCAGGAATCTCCGTCGTTTTGGCCTTTAAAATGATAATAGTCGTCTACGCTGATTCGCCGGACTGAGCCAGGTCGATCAGTCGTATGTTTCGCATCGATTTCTTGTGGCTTTTCATGTTCATTGCGTCCGTCTCCCCGTCGACTGGACTTTATTGTTCTGTGTTGACTCGAACCAGCTCTGGTTGAAGATTTTCCCGCCGATGCTTTACTCTTCACTTGCTTCCTGTGCTTCTTGGATTCAGGGTACGCGTGTCCAGTCAATTCGCGCAGACGGCCTACGCTCATACGAGAGTCAGACTGAGTCGGCATTCTGTCGCAGTGACTGGCACGCCGATTGGGGGGTACTTTCAAGAGCTCGACGAGAGAGCAAGAGGGCACGGAGTTCCCAAGTGCAGCTTTTTGTGCGGACTCACAAGCTGGGCGATGCCATGTGAAATACAAGCCTGCAAATTTCGCACAGCTGTCTTGCATTGTTTAGCAGCTTTGCAGATTCTTAGGCAGATATGTAGACAGGTCGATGGTGCCGGACGAGCAGAGGTTCCGACCGACGCTCTTTGGCTCCCTCGATCAGGCGAGCTCGATATTTTTTCACATGGGGTAGGAGATGAGTTGCAATACAGACTTATCTTGGTATTTCACTTTGGACAGCGAAAGAGGATCGGCAGACGAAGGGAGTTAGACGGGATATAGAGTCGTGGGAGATTGGAGGGATGTTATCAGCAAATGAGCAGGTCATAGCATCTTGACATCGTTTTGATAGAAGCGCATTGGCGCCTCAGCTTCTTTCGCTTTGAGATTGCTCGTCAGATCTGCTCGACTCATCTTTCAGCCAAATCCCGACTTCATCGAACTACCTACTTACCTACGTATATTCTCATACTCGCGCCATTTAACTATCTCGATTACACTCCCCAGGTCAGCTTCGCTTGACTGTTGCTGTGGTATCGAAGCAAAGCTGAGCCTTGCGATTTGCAGGCTTTAACCGAGCAGTACTTAGTGTTCGCCAGCCAGGAATATCAGAGACTTCATCCATCTACGACTGTGCTTTCACCTGCTCAACCTACACCGTGCACTCTCCTTACTTTCGTCCATCGCTTAATTGCCCTTCCCTTTGTTCCTGTGGACGGCGCATACGACAACCCAGCAAGACCTTACAGCAGTAGTAGTTACCGTCCGAACGATAAACATGGCCTTCACATCACCCATCACAGGCAACCAGGGGACCGTCCCTCCCCCATCAGCGCCAGGCATCTCTGGCGTCCTTCCAGGCCAACAGAGCGTCAACGCTACACGTATACTCTCATTGACACAGTTCAGTAAAGAATTGAAAACTAGGGATATCCAGAATATCTTCCTAGACTACGAAGACGATAGAGGTGGATACAGAATCAAATGGTTAGACGACACAGGCTGTCTCATCGTCTTTAACGACGCCATCACGAGTGTGTAGTATCTCTAGTAATGTATACAGATGCGGCGGACTGATGAGGCCCTTGTGTTTACAGCCAAACGAGCTTTCCTGCATCTACTCGCAAACCCTCATCCCCATCTCCTACCCTTTACAACGCCAGAAGGCGAGCACACCGTCCCCATCCTTGCAACATACACTGCAGAAGACGCTCCACAAGTCATCGCGTCCGTCCAGAACCGACCGCGCTCGCGCTCCATCGCTTCTGGTGGTGTCGGCTCTTCACCCGCTCACAACCGTCGACTATCAAACTCTTCAGGCATGCATGCTCGTATGTCGAGCTCTGCAAGTGGGAATAGCATCAACGGCCTAGCGTCAGGAGCGGGCGCGTCACGATCTTTCGGACGAGGCTCAATGTCCCAGAATCAGATGCAGTCCATCATGGACGAAGCAATGAGCGCTCCTTCCGAAGCTGCAGCGGCGAATGGTCCAAACTCACCTCCTTCGCCAACTGCAGCTGCTGGCGGTGCTACTGCAGCCAATACGAACGGCGGTGCAATCGACTGGAACGCTTATCAGCAGCAACAGAGTGGAAGAAGCAGAGGTGGAAGTGGTACTTTCTCTTCATCGCCGGGTATCGCAAGCCCAGAGAGAGGTATGCAGGGTGGAGGTGCCATCAGCCCAAGCAGGATGAGAAGGCCCGTGAACCGCGCGTGATCAAGCAAGATATGGCAAAGAAGCGTAATGAGTAGCCAGACTAGCCTTTTCTTCCGTCTCCATATTCTTTCGTTCACCAAAACCTGTAGCTAGCTCGCAGTCCTTCTGTTCCTGAGATCGAAACAATGCAGAGAAGTGAATCTAAGACTATTCCAGTATACCATACTGTACTGAGGACTATGCTGAATGTAATCTGACGCGACTTTGCCCTATCTTGTCTGTGATACTTGGCCTTTGCTTGCTCCCATTGACCTGTTCGCCCAACTTCGAGACAGACCACAGGCGCCATGTCGCTGAGCAAGAAGGACGACGAAGGGACGGGTGAGGAGACACAACGATGGGATGATGATGGAAACAAGGCTGATATATGTCTATGCTCTGGCGTGCCCTCCCAGTCGGCGTCTTCTTCCAGGACAAAACGACGGTCATCCAGGAAGCGCGAGTCTTCAACGAGTCGCCCATCTCACCGCGAAAATGCAGAATCCTCCTCACCAAAATCATCTACCTCGTCTACATTGGCGAGTCGTTTGGCACCCAGGAGGCGACAACGCTCTTCTTTGGGGTGTCCAAGCTGTTCCAGAACAAGGACGTGTGTTGCCATCATGCTCTATACATGTGTATCACCAGTATGCGCTGACTTGAGGACTTCTGCGACCTTCAAACGAACGAACGGATCCTGCAGCCCGCCCTGCGACAAATGGTCTACCTCGTTATCAAGGAGCTCGCAAAAGTAGCTGAAGATGTACTCATGGTCACATCCTCAATCATGAAGGACATGCAGCCCAACCTCGAGGTCATCTATCGTCCAAACGCGATTAGGGCAGTATGCAGGGTTATCGATGTAGGTGGTCTACAAAAGGCGCGACTCATTCGCACACTATACTTACTCATATATCTGTGATATCAGGGCTCCATGATCCAGGGCGTTGAGCGCTTCTTCAAAGCCGCCATCGTCGACCGAAACACGAGCATCTCGTCAGCCGCTCTCGTCTCATCCTACCATCTCCACCCCATCGCGAAGGATGTCATCAAACGCTGGGCGAATGAAGCACAAGAGGCACTGAACGCAAAGTCATCCGGCGCGTCCTTCACCGGATCATCAGGAAGCGGATTCATGAGTGCCTATGGTGGTTCATCCTCTGCATCTTCGCAACAGTCGGGATACCAAGCTTTCCAGTCTACGTCGTATATCACGCAGTATCACGCCCTGGGCCTGCTCTATTCTATCAGACATCAGGATAGGATGGCCATCACAAAGCTCATTCAGCAACTTTCGGGATCAAACGCTACGACTGCTAGAGGCGCCGCTAGCGCTCTCAGAAACGCAAACGCTACTTGCATGCTCATCCGTTATGCTGCGAAAGTCATGGAGGACGACCCAAAGTGAGCGCGTAATGCGAAAGAAGCGCGTAGAATCAGCTAACGAGGTTTGTCTTGACAGCCTTCACCGCCAAATGCATGAGCTACTAGAGAGCTACCTCAGACACAAATCAGACATGGTCAATTACGAGGCTGCCCGAGCAATCTGCGAGATGCGCAGTATCTCAGCTCAGGAGCTCAGCAAGCCCATTGCCGGTACGCTTTTACACTCACTGGCCGTAGCACCAACATATCTGAAAATTTCCTGCTTGTTATGTAGTCCTCCAACTTTTCCTTACTTCCCCTAAATCCAGCTTGAAGTTTGCAGCTATCCGAACATTGGCAAAACTCGCTCAGACACAGCCTAATGCCGTAGCAGCTTGCAATTTGGACATGGAGAAGCTCATCAACGACGAGAACAGATCAGTCGCGACTTATGCTATTACTACCCTTCTCAAGGTGGGCCAAACCCACCTACATCTCCTTAGTTTCCATAAGCTGATAGTCTTGCAACCCCGTGAATGCAGACCGGCAACGAAGCTTCAGTTGACAGACTCATGAAGCAGATCAGCGCCTTCATGTCTGAAATCAGCGATGAGTTCAAGGTTATCGTAGTCAACGCCATCCGCTCTCTCTGCCTCAAGTTCCCTGCAAAACAAGGTGTCATGCTCACCTTCCTATCTGGTATATTGAGAGATGAAGGAGGTTACGACTTCAAGAAGGCCGTCGTGGAAGCTATCTTTGATATGATTCGCTTTATTAGCGATAGCAAGGAAGCTGGTAAGCATACACGCTTGGATATCTGCTTACCGTATGCTGATGCACACCTCTCGTAGCTCTGGCCCAGCTCTGCGAGTTCATTGAAGACTGCGAATTCACCAAGCTCTCAGTCCGCATCCTCCATCTACTCGGTGTAGAAGGTCCAAAAGCTGCCCAGCCAAGCAAGTACATCAGATACATCTACAATCGCGTCGTCCTGGAAAACGCGATCGTCAGAGCAGCTGCTGTATCTAGCTTGGCCAAATTCGGAGTGAATGTCAAGGATAATGGCGTAAAGAGTAGTATCAAAGTACTCTTAACTAGGTGGGTGATCATCAAGCAGAGATATCGAGTACTTCAATCTAAACTAATGCGCTTTGCAGGTGTCTGGACGATGTGGACGACGAAGTCAGAGACAGAGCTGCCTTGTATCTCAAGGTCATGAAGGAGGAACCGCTAGCCGAGGCGCTTGTCCGAGAAGGTTCGTCTATTTGCATCGCGCCCTAGAGAAATGAGCTAAGCATGTCTTCTGCAGAATCAACCTTCTCGCTCTCTGCTTTGGAAGCCAAGCTCGTCACCTACATCACCGACAGATCCGCTGCCAGCCAACCATTCGACATCGTCTCCATCCCCAAGATCAGCAGGGAACAAGCTCGTCAAGAAGCTATACGATCGAGGAACGAGGCAGCCTCCACTTCTGCTCTGGCACCTACAGCCGAAGCAGCTTCGCTTAACGGATCTGCACCATCGCCTGGACTTCCTGCGAACGCGGAAGGAGGACAGAATCTGTATGCTCAGCAGTTGTCGGCAGTGCCGGAACTTGCGGGATATGGAGAGGTCCTCAAGAGTTCGGCCAAACCTGTCGAACTCACCGAGAGCGAGACGGAATACGTCGTCTCTGCTGTCAAGCATATCTTCAAGGAGCATATCGTATTCCAGGTGAGGCAGAGCGGACGTCCTTCTTGTATTGCCGTTACTGATCAATATATTCGCTCATACAGTTCAACATCCGCAACACCATCCCCGACACCGTCCTCGAGAACGTGTCAGTGGTCATGGCTGCATCTGGCGAGACTGGTCTTGTAGAAGACTTCATCCTCCCTGTGCCTGCCCTCACGCCTCACGAGCCCGGTGTAGTCTATGTCTCCTTCTCCCGCGAGAGTCCCGAAGAGTATGCTTCCGGGTCATTCAGCAACACCCTCCGCTTCGTCAGCAAAGAAGTCGATCCTGAGACTGGCGAGCCCCAAGAAGATGGATACGACGATGAATACCAGACTGAAGATATCGAACTCGCGGCTGGTGACTATATCACACCTTCTTATGCTACTTTCGCTCCGGAGTGGGACAGACTGCGCTCTGGCTCTACTGCTACCGAAACTTTCGCACTTACTGCTCTGGACAGCTTGAAGTGTATGTGCATCACTAGCCGCCACCTCGATACTCACTGAGACGCTTTTCGCGCTCGTTATAGCCGCTTGCGAGCAAATTACGGATCTACTGAACATGGAGCCGCTCGGCGGCACAGAGCACCCTACATCTACCTCCGTACATACATTGAATCTATCAGGTATCGTATGCGGAGGCGGTGGAAAGGTGTTGGCGAGAAGCAGAATGACCTACTCATCTGGACAAGGTGTGACAATGGAGCTCAGCGTGCGGGCAGAGACGGAGGAAGCCGCTCAGCTGGTCATCTCTGCCATCGCGTAGTCTGGAAGGTACGCCTTATCAAGATGTGGCATGCGACGAGAGCAGTACGCGGAATATGTATACCCTTAGCACAGCTGGCGATACTTTCAGCACGCCTGGCGTCTGCCCAGAGGATGGCAATGACACGATTACGATGTAAAACTAGATTAAGTGTGTTTGCGAACGCGATAGATGGTTTTCTTTACCTTACGAATTGCGATTTTGGCTTCTTGAGAGCATCGCAAGAGCTAGCTTCTATTCCTACTACAACACACCGTTCTGCACAAAGAGCTTCAATAAGTAGCTTTGCTCGAACATTCAAGCGATCACGACGATGGCCAGATCTCCTGACGGGGCATGCATGGCCAAAGCTAGCAGCCCAAAGCGCGAAGGCTCGAAAGCGGCCCAGCTGATTCTTCTCCCGTTACGCTGCTGATGATTCAAGTACACCTTGATGGCTCTCACCACCTCTTCTTGCCAGCGTACTTTGAGCAGGAGCTGAGCTGACATCGCCAGCTTCGAAGCGTCGAGCTCGCGGCTTTGCTAGACATGGAACGCCTCGTCGCAGACAGCTACGGCGAGCACAGTCGCAGCTCTGATGCTTTGCTATCTGGTCAAGAAAGCACAGAAGCATCCGTTTTCTCGCAAAGCTCAGCCAGCTTGCTGGATCCATTTATGCCTTCAGGCAGGCAGCGGCAAGATAGTGCAGGCAGCAGTCAAGATCAATCTGGGTCTCTCCTCTCGCGGCGGAACCATAAAGGTCTAAATGACCTTCACATCGCTGCTCCAAGCGGGCTGCCTAGTTCGAATGGCCTGCGCTCAGCTCAGCTTACTGGCAGTTTCCCTCTTCCACCTCCTCGTACACCGCTTACTGCGACTGGAAGTGGTAGTCCAATATCATACCAGTCTTCTGCGCTGTCCAGCGAACCGCGAAATAATGCTGGGACAGCTTCCGATCTCAGCAGAGCACTTTCGCCTCGAGGGTTATTGGCAGTCCCACCACCTTCTCCTTCAGTCTCAAACTCCTCCTCTGGTGGCTACTGGGACCCATGTATAGACATATCGGCCCTGCAGGAAGGCGACACTGTACAAGTCAATGATCTCCCGAACGCTTTTCGGGGCTCCAGTACCATGCAAGCTCTGAAGCATCAGTCGTTTCAAGCGCAACTTGCGTCGCCCATAGCATCTTCTAGCGGGCCATCGCCTGCTAAAAGACTGTCACCTCCGCTTCAATACCCACCACGAGCGCATTCGCCAGATCCCGGATATCGCACTAGTCGATCTTCACCTCAAACGTATCATGATAGTCCGAGAGGTATGCCGCTACCAGCAAGTCCGGAACAAAACATGACTCAGTCAGATTGGGAGAGCTACCCGAAGATCCTGCCCCGCAATGCAATTGGGCATCCTCTGCATAGAAGTGACTCAAATGCTACAATGGTATGTACCGATCCATATTGTCAAAGCTGCATTCTATGACGGCTGACCTCTCGACCCCAGGGCACAATCCTGTCGAGCCAAGGTTCGATTGGGATGAACCAAGCATTGAATACCCTCGAAGCAGAGTTCGACGACTACGACTCGGTGGGAACGCCTAGCACTGCACCTCCGACGCGAACACACAGTATAGCATCGCACACTTCGTCTCCTGGCCATACGTACGAACTGCATAGGAACGGTAGCGTCGTCCAAGCATTTCCTCGGCGAGCTATGCAACAGTCTTCATCGGATGGAAACCTCACTCTGGCATCGAGACGACTGGCTCGCGCATCGCTGGTGTCATCGACTTTGCTCAAGTCCGCTGGATCTGTTGATGGCTTCAAGAATATGCTATCGACCTCGCCGGATGACAATCAGAGTTATAGTAGAGCTACACCTCAGCGTACGCGTCGGTCGCAGAGATATAGCTCCGGACCAGCTCCTACCTTGGCGAGCTTGATGGACGAAGATGGCGAAGGGGATCTCGAGCCTCAAGAGGCTCCTTACAGCCATACTGGCTCTCAACGCCCGTCTCTGTCTTCCATGAGAGCTTCGTCTCACGCATCGGGCGTTTCCAAGGCAAGGTCACGATACTCGAACGCTACTCGCTTCACAGTCGATTCGTCCATCCCGCCTCTGCCGCAGCTTCTACATCGAGAGCGCGGCATGTCCATAGGTCATTCAGCTAAGAGAGCCGATCGGGCAAGTCAGATTCTTGAACACGATTACACGCCTGCAGACCTACAGGAGTACAAGCGGGAAAGGCGGCGGACCAAGAAGCCGAAGTCCATGCCAATGATGTGGTCGTCCGACTCTTTGGAGGGACATACTACCTCAGTCACGGTCATGCCTGTAAAATTTGACGATGCTCCCGTCATTGAGCCCATGCGGAGGCGCAGAAGCCACCCGATGGAGCCTCATGATGGACATACGAAAGAGAGATACAAGTCGGAGACTCGAGATCCATTTCGGGTACAAAGCAGTTTCAACGACTCGGTGGACGATCTGTCTGTTGAGTCACGTTCGAAACGCTGGTTCCCGTTCGCCAAGACGCTGAACACCAAGAAGAGAAGATGGCTCTCCTTAGCTGCGATAGCCGTGGTGGTCTTGGCCATCGCGATCGGGATCCTGGCTGCGACCGTTTTCGGCAAGAAGGAAGGAGGCTCCACAACTGGCTGCAAATCTTGCTTGAACGGAGGAAAGCCTCGCGAAGCAGATGGTCAGTGTACATGCGTTTGTGAAGGCCAATATACTGGGTCTTTCTGTCAGCTAGGTGCGTACAGCCTAACTCGCGGATTGGGTCGCGCTAAGTCGTACTGGACGTACAGATGCGAGCTGCGTATGTCCTGATGGGACTAGCGAATGCCAATATAAGCTGGCGAAGAGTCTTGTCACGTCCGCAAGCGATGCGAAGAACCTATTCTCTCCACCTGTCAATACCACAACTCTCGCGCAAGCGCTTGGCAATCGACCCGAGTATGCGTCGGACAGCACTTGCGCCTCGCAAGCGCAATTGTTAGATCTGTCCATGGTCGACCCATCTCGATTGCCGAAACGGAGCAAATGGTTCAGATCAGTCCTTCTATGGGATCTGGTAACCTCCCAAGATTTCGCTTCAACGATATTAAGAGATGCGATATCAACGCACGAGTATTGGCTGTGGCAGGACAACGCAGCCTTTGCAGCCGACCCAAAGTATCAAGTTCTGGTACATGGTTACAATGTGGATCTCGCCTACCAGAAGGTGTTTATACCTGAACAAAGCATCGATGCGGCGAGATTGGAGCAGAGCCAGCTGTCCCGCCTCGATGATAGCACAAGGCTAGCTTTCGCGCATGTGCTGTCCACGGCAGTAGCCGCTTCGACGCAGCGCAGCAATGCCTTGCAGCTATTCTTCCAAGATTTAGGGTTCTCGCCGGATCAGCTCAATACGTTCAGACAGCAGGTACAGGCGTCGCCTGTCCTGTTTCCATTCGATGCTACAGCTCAAATAGGCAGCCAGTACACAATGTCGATCGCATCCAGCCAGAACGCCGCTGGTCAGACCTTTCCCCTCCCTATCTCATGTCAACCCAACCTCTCCGCTGATCAGCTCAAGAATGTCAATGCGGTCGAGCAGCAAGCTCTCGGCCTTTCTCCCGCTTCTCCTCTTTCGAACTTCAACTCCACATGCTCAGATCGACCATTGTATGGCACCTTGAATTTGTTTCGATTGCGTCTGCCTTTCGTCGAGATGGGTCTCCCTAGCCAAGCTGTATCGATTACGAGCCAGGTAGGACCTCGCATAGTCATTTCGGGGCAAAATAGCTAACGACATCATGGCAAACAGGCGGTCAAGCGACGAATGAGCTTTCACAATTCTCCGACACTACTGTATATGCCATCGCAAGACCCGCCCAACATCCAGCTCACGACCGCAGAGCCTTTCGGGACTCTCGACAACTTAGACTCTGTCCTTTTCGCGTTTCTTCCGCAACTTCCCAGCAAAGATCTAGCTGCGGAAGTGATCAATTTTCTTTTGTCTTCTCCGACTTCTCCGCCTTCTGGCGCGCTGCAAGCCGCAATAGTAGCCTCACCGCAGCTCTTCCTGATCGAAGCCCAAGTCTGGGGAGGCCTGCTTCACTTGGACATCGACTGTGTATCTAGTGGACTTTCCTTCTCGTCCAACAAAGTCTTCGCAACGGAAACGGGCAGTGCCCTGCGCAACTGGGCTCACAATCCTTCGGGCTCGAAGCCAATTCGATGGAGTCTGTCAGCGACAGACAGTAATTTTGTTTTGGACACGGGTAACGATGCCGCTTTCCAAGGCATATGGGACGGGTCTCAGAGCTCATCTGAAGCGGACATCTATACATCTCTTCGTAATGCAAACCTAATGTCAACCTAGAAGTCATTTGGGTTTCTGATGTTGTTGTCTTTCGTTTTCATCATGGTAATATTGCATAGAAACGCTGTAGGCACTTCACTCTGTATCTAAAATATCTGGTAGAAACCCAACACTTTTGAGGTTGCGGCCGTGCTTAATGATCGTACTAGCAAATAGCTGGCGCCGCTGCAGGCCCTCTTCACTAGGGACATAAGCAAACTTGGGTCCCACGTTGTCATCGTCGTTCGCCATGTCCCAGCCATCCTCTTCAATGTGGTTGATAGCGAGAACTCGGAGATTACGAAAAGCCGAGAACGCCTTCGCGTAAAGTAGCTGGGAAAGACCAGTCAGTATCCCTGCCTTGGTCGTACATGTTCAAACACTGTCTTCACTCACTGGCGTATCAGGCCATGTCCAGGCTGCATCATGGCACAGACCAGACAGCATGAGCTCCGTAAGTTCAGGGTACGCTTTCGCCAATCTGTCACAGTATGGAGCATCCGGTAGGAAAGGCAGCGTCAAGGCTAGAGATGCGAGATTTGTGTTCTGGAAAGTCTCCAAAGCTTGCTCCAGCTCGTAGGGTTCTCGCATAAGTCTAAGTTCGAGCAACTTAAGCGTTGTGACCTTCGTAGACTGAAGACGTATTGTCAATCAGATTCTCACACCGATGCGGAATCGGAAAAGCTTACTTCCAGAGATTCGGATTTTTTGCTCAGCAGCGCAGGTGGTCGGCAACAATAGCCTCGCAATTTCAGTGAGGTGAGCTGCTTCCAGAGTTGATCAGGAAATACCAGTCTATCCCAGTTGCGTATTGGCTCGATGTCTTCCATAGCGATAGTCAGCTCTTGCAGAGCCGGATAGCTTGCCAGGTCGACTGAACATGGGCCGTATGTTGAGGTCATCGTGAGGCTTCTCAAAGATATCTGCTGCTGCCTGGCTGTAGGTAGATTGATAGGCATGCATCCGCTGATAAAGAGCTCTTCCACGCTTCCAAGCTGGACGATGGCCTGCATTGTTTTTGGCCAGCTAAAGCCAGGCGAATGCCCTTGCATATGGAGGCATATCAGATGAGGAAAATTCAGGATGGTCGAGGCGAGTGCCGAGTCCAGCTCTGCAAGGTCGAAAGGACCGTCTGCCTCGTATTGCGGACCAATCGTAACGTCGAAGCGCTTGATATATGTGTGAAGAGGGTGCTGTGTGATAGACAATGCGCGCATCTTTACAAGACCTGTTTTGAGATCCTTGAAGTCGATGTTGACATTGGCTTGATTCCATAAGCGGGGTAGAGTAGCGGCTCGGATGAAGGAGCATGTACCAGACAAGCTCTTGAGGGTCTGGAGTTGAACATCGCCTGTTGAAACCGCTTTTGTTATGAGCGAGATTGTTTCGAGGGGAAGATCCTGTATGCGACCCATGCTTTCAGATGCGCCCGCCTTGAGATTGTTTGGTGTCCAGCTACTTCAGGAGACTGCTAGCCAAAGCTGGACGATAGTTTGCACTCTTGAAGCTGAAGCTACGAGGAAGGCTTGCTGCCGGTGCACAAAGGGCCAGGCGGGTGTCGGCAGATATGCTGGTCGAGCTCCGTTGCTGGCTCGGCGAGCGGATCTGAGGGCATAGTCGTAGCTCTGACATGGTACCCTGCTTGAACTTGTGCGCCTATTTCTTGCCATTAGTGGGAGTCTTGATGAAACCGCCTTTGAGTAGTGCGTCTCTAGCAGCCTGAGGATGATTGAGCGTCTTATCTATGCCTACAACGCAGAAACTTACCTAATTGATATGCTTGAACCGATCTGATCCCTGCAGTGATTCGCATCTTAGCCGATTCTGCGGGCGGAATGCGACTCCGAACATACGAGATGTATGCCGCCATACCAGCGGGTTACAACGACAAGCACATTGTCCAGCTCTAGGATAGATAGCAAGTGCGCTAGTCGGGAGCCAGCTGCGGTTTCGCCCTGTTCTCGGAGATCAGCTGAGGATTCTCTAGCCCAGCGCCCTGTCTCAACGCACATCGTCATCATTATCTTGATGCATCACTCCTCCTGGGCCTTTGCAGCGGTAAGCCAACATAGCAGGATGTGCTGCTTTGGCGATCTTTTTGTCATTAAGTAGGTAGTTGACTATCTGTGCGACTTGCGAAGGCTGTTCTAGCGAGCATGCGTGTCCGACAAAGACGCTCTTGCGGTCTACGATAGGCTCGCTGGTGTAGATGCGACAGCCTTGCGGTAGTTCCGCCCTTGTCTGGCTTACGCGCTTGATGTCGAGATCATCCAGGCTCGAAGCCGGACCATCTTCTTGGTCTACATCTGCTTCTGCTACAGTATGAGGGTTTGCAGCTTCGATAGCAGTGAGCTCGTCTTGATGAATTTGCACGAAAGTATCGCATAGCTCTCTAGCTTTTTCAAGCCCTTCGAAAACGGCAACTTCGCCAGGCTGCCATAGATCTTCTCGCATGTATATGCGCGTAATGCTACCGAACAAGTCGCTGTCAATCGCGAATTGGCCAATGTACTTCACGCAGGATGAGACCTCAGTCAAGTTGCAAAAGCTGTAAGACTCGGACAACGAACCTTTCCAGATAGCTGCAGCCGTGGTGGACTTGATTCAGGGTATTTGGAAGGGAGCGAGAGTATCAGGACCAATCCGACATCATCGCTTGAAGGTAGAGTCGTCTCCAGAGTAAGGCAGAGACTGGCTATGCATATTAGTACAGTCTGTTCAGGTCTATCATGCTCGCGAAGAGATGTAAATCACGTCTGTCCAGGCTGCCATCCTTTGCTTAAGCTCGAGTGCAATGCGACCTTTTCTTCACCAAAGATCGCTCGAAGTGCTTGAATCTCGTCTGCAATGGCTTCATTACTCGTCGACAGTCTGCTCAATACGTCTTCCATGGAGTCTGCAGCCATAAATGCGGCATCGGCTGAGGTCAACGCGAAAGCAAGATGCACAACGACAGTCGACGAAATCATTTCGACTTCTCTCGCGCAACGATAAGCATACGTAGTATGGAAGAACTTATAGGCCGAGCAAACGCCTTCCTTGCAAGGATCTTGGTTCTCATCCGTGCAGGGACGTCAACGGAAACCCCGAAGAGCAAGTGTACTGGCACAACCGCTTCAGCAATTCGAGCGTTGTCAGCGTCTTTTTGTGCCGTCCGCTGTGTCCTTCACGAGGCTTGCATGGACACGCCCGGGCTCGCAGAGCGAACTCGACTTTGACGAAGGGACTGCAACGTGCTCGAAGTTCATCTGCGAGGGATGTTCACAAGCGTGTACTCCTTACATATTGCAGCTTCAGTTGGCGTGAATGACAAGAGTCTGACCGATATTCATACGCCTTGCAAACTTCCCTCCAAGGACTTCCCTACATCATCACGACTATCACTACCTCTCACAGTCATTGCTCACTTACGCTATACTGCAAGGCTTTCGGAATACCGACGATCCAGGCGCTTTTCGAGACCTATCTATCCCCTCCGCACGCGGTGATTTCTGGCCCTTGACATTTGGCACGGATGGCATGCTTGCTCGGGCATCTATCACCTGCTTTATAATCGCTATTACTGTGACGGAAGTTTGCCTTGGGTAACGGAAGCGTGCCATGACCGAAGTATTGCAGGAATGCTCGTTACTGTCGCTTAAAGAACACGTCCGACTAATGCTGCTCTCTCTCTCTCTCTTTTTCACGTCAACGGATCGGACATTCCTCAGCTCTAACCTCGTCACAGATCAAGAACCAAGATGATCATTCCCACCAAGGCGCTTGCAGTAGGCATGACTGTACTATATACGCTGAGCGTATCAACGATTGCAGCAAAGACGGGTTCCGGGTATTCCTATCCGCTACAGAAACGCACAATAGGACAACCCTGCGAAGAAGCTCGGGACTGCACAGAGTCGCGTATGTGGATTCTGCAAAACGTGTGTTTTATGTGCGCTGATGAATGATACAACAGTTCAGCAAGGCAGGAAAGACATGCGATGTAATGAGGATAAGAAATGTGAAGTAGCAGATTGCCTCAGGGTCAGTACTCTATCACCTACATTATCCGTAAGGATTAGCTGAGACAGAGTCTTCGCAGTGCTGGGATATGGAGGACGGCGATTGTGTGTGCAATGGCGATATAGATACGGCTACTGGCGCGTGCAATCCGGGATGGTTCACAGATTTCTGGAAGACCTGTAGCATAACAACCTATGATAATACGTGGTAAGTGTGAGTGTTAGACTTGCTTGTATGTATGACCAGTGTCGCTTGGAACGCACCGCGGGTACCTGGAGCGGATCAACGACTTTTCTGAGCTAATCCGTACTCGATGAATTGAAAAGGGCTGCTTTCGGAGAAGAGAAATGAGCAAAAACGTAATGGGAAAGCAGATGTATTAGCGCTAATTCTGCGCAACAAGCTTCTCGCGACGACGCCATAACACTTCAGTGACAGATGGGATTGGTCGTGTCCGCCCCGCGGAGCGTCCGAATGCTCTTACAGCACGGATGCAGCACCGACTCATGACAGGCTCTCTTCTGAATTAACCTTACATGGTTGAGTGCCGTGATATGGCGGAAGCTTGCCTTGGCTGAATAAAGGGTGAGATGTCCTGTCACTGTGAGATAAGTCAGCTCAGAGTCAATCAAGCTCGTTACCTCTTTACTCAGCAAATTGGAGGCTCCGCGGCGACGGAGGAACCTAACCCTGGAAGCCTTGTAGAGCTTCCATTTGGTCGAGAAGTTCTTGGATCGACCAAAGCCGGCCAAGACGTGCCTTAGGTACATGGCCGGCGCGTGTACTCGGCAGGATGGTTGATCCTAGCTTTTCTAACCATTGCGACACGGCAGAGGACTGTCCCAGCGCCAGCGAATTGGCGTGCATTTCGCACTGAACTGCTCCAGGCAGAGACGATGGCTGCAAAGCCATGAACTAGCATCGAACAAGCCTTAGCATGGGTAAGGGAAGCGACAGGAGTTGTTCTCCGCATGGGCTCACCATTGTATAAGGCTCGCTAGGTTCGCTCGGGGCGGACCAACGCTCCCCCGCTCCCTGTAGATAAGGCTCGATGCTAGCAAAGCTGGGAAGTCTCAAATAGCTTAGAGCAGCTCCAGCAGTTCGGGCTCTAGTACGTCAAGCGATGTCCAATCGGCAGCATCTTATCACGTCCTGCGGCCGAAGGCAGCGATGTGCCATTGTACACCTCGGGAGGAAAGCGAGAGTGCCTCATGCTTGCCGTAGATTGTAGGTTGAGGTATTGCACAAAGGGTCTCCACTGAAGGTCAGACCGGTACGCGTAGGGCCGAGCTGTAGCTACTTGGAGGAACAGGCAGCATCTTGACTGGCGCCAGAGCGCTGCTATAGTGTCATCATCCGCGAGACTCTGTCGAGCAGAGCTTCGTCCAGTCCGGAAAGGTGCTCAAGGGCTTGTAGGTCCGATGCTTCTGCTAGAGCTGCTAGAATGGGACTCTGCTTCCATGTGAGGCCTCAAGAGCTGCTTACTCGCTGTCACTCCAGGTTCTGGCGGGATTGGTAGGAGGTAGATGGATCGTATGAAAGGGGAAACTTGCACCGCTCCAAAAAGCGTACAACTCCACCCTCAGGTATAACTAACCCTTTGTTGGGGTTAGGATCACACGAAGTACTTCGAATTTCATCATCAGGGCAGAACCAAGATGATCATTCCTGCCAAAGTACTTGCAATCAGCACGACCTTCCTGGTGACGGTCAGCATGTCAGTGTGTGCGACAAAGGCGGGAATGTAAGATCCCGATCAGATCCTGCGGCGGTCTGATGAGCCTGTAATTGGGCGGCCCTGCGAGACTCATGATGACTGCTGGTTAAATAGCGTACGTTACCCTCGTCAATATCGTGTGGCTCGCGTGCGCTGACTGCTGTTACCAACTTAGCTTGGCGTGGCAACCATGCGATGCAATGGGGAGAAGAAGTGCGAAATCGGTGACTGCATGAAGGTATATTTTGTAATATCCAGGCTGTCCTGTGAAGATCAGCTGAAACAGTTTTCTCGAATCTATGCAGTGTTGGGATCTGGAGAATGATGAGTGCGTTTGTAACGGGGAATTCGACAAGACGACTGCAGAGTGCGATCTACCATGGACACGCTTCCGGCTCGGCTGCTGAAGTGACCTGATGTGTGACTGTCGACTTGTTTGGCTTATGATGGTGTATGAGTATCTGCTTTGTGCGTGTTCAGGACGACGCGGGGAGCTCGCAAGCTGCTAACGACTGTCGCGACCTAACCTAGCCACGAAGTGAAAGAGGCTGTGACGACCGGGTATGGACACAGAGCTACGTCAGTGCCGCTTCGCGTGGAAGATGCCTTCGGGGAACGTAAGCTTACCTGAAAGCCGCAGCGCTCCCGACCGCAGTGAGGACGTGCATGCTCGCGCCAGCGAATAAAGCGCTTATCCCGCCGGTCTCGACGATGTGTACTGCTGCGTCGAGCCTGCATGTATAGTTTGTGAGTCGAGTTTGCAGCACGGCCGAAGCTCTGTCACGAAACCCACATGTTTGTATATGGCATCTATATGCATCAAGACATGGATTAACAATTACTACTTAATCGTGGATCAATCCTACCTTAGGACCGCAACTCGTTATCATGCGGGATCTGATGGTATCGAAAGGATATGCCAGAAGGCCAGCCAGAGTAGTTACAGACCAGCCAACAAAGAATGCACCCCAAGAAGATCTCCGCAGTGAATTAACGAAACCGATAGGTCGAAGTAGGTCGTTGAGGCCGAAAAAGAGCGCCCTGTACGCGAATATGCCAAGTACAGATGGAAGGAAGCCGCTGTACACTGCAACAGCGCTTTCAGAGAAGTAAGGGCAATATGTAGCGGGCGCACTCACAACCAGCAATGCCGTCCGCGGCCAGTGTCTTCCGATAGACATCGATGAGACCACTGTATTGGCGCGCTCCTCCAAGTGATTGAGCAGAAACTATATCGTTGGCCAGACGGACTCGAGCGAAATCCAGCGAGTAGACGAAAGCAAGCGACGAGACCCCAGCGAGTCCGCCAGCCAGCAAATTAGATGTGAACCAGCGCATATATCCGTCTCTGTCTCTCTTGTAATTGAAGATGGACTGGAAGTATGGCCTGCTGGCAGCATTTACCATTTGCGATGGAAAGTGACGCAGAAGTGTCGCCATATTTCCGCGCCAGACTGGGTGAACAGAAACTTATCATTTGCGCGCCTTATGTCTCGATTCGATGACTGCGACAACCTACACGAAAGGAAACCTTCAGCGGCATACGTGCGTCGAATGCAGTCGAAGATGCCAGCATATGGCACAGTCAGCCTTCCAGCCTTGACCAACTCCTCTTGGTTCTGTATTAGAAGCTTGACGCGCTCGGAAGGTGCTGCAACGCTGTCGCTTCGAGGTCAGAGCCTGGCATCTGGACATTTGGGATATGCGTCGAAAACCTTTTCGAGAAGAAAGCTGGGATACTGTATGAGAGGCATTGCATACAATTAGATAGACACCTTTCGCACTATAATTGTCAAATACCTACGCTCCGATCACGAGCTGGACTGTCCACGACCAGAAGGAAACGAGCTTCAGAAGTGTCTACGAGGCTTCACCGGAGTAGAGAAAGATGTACTGATGGAACGCGACACGTTGACCCGTTCATCTGGCATGGGAAAGGAGGCCATCATGGTCCGGGATATCGAAGTCGAGCTGTTATGTGCTTCTGCTGAAAGGTTGCCGAGACGCAGCGAGAGATATGAGAGTGTCGAGAAGAGTAGAAGAGTAGTCTGACAGAACAGCTAAGTATAGCCGTCACTAATTAGGTAGGATCATGGTGGCAGCGCCTTTTCCTTGACGCCGAACACCTGCGTCAGCTTGCTGCATCCCAATCCCAAGGAGCTGGAGCATTGGACTAGAGGACATTGTATGATGGCCCAGAACTGAAGCAGCCGGCATCTGCGCCAGACGAACCAGATATCGGTGCAGAAGCAACAGCAAAGTAACAAGCAGAGTCGCATTCAACAGCCGAGCGAAGTGACAATTCCATAGTCTAGTCTTCCAACGCTGAGTCTATGCATTTAAGCGAGCACCCTGCAACTCCTTCTCTCTCCTCTGTACGGTCTCCCTCTCCCGGCTGAGCATAATATATCAAATCATGTCCACATCTCGCTGCTGGGACTCACCGTCCTCCTCTCTCAACCTTCATCTACGCATCAGCATTGACCGCAGTCCAAATTCCCGCTAAGGCCTGGCCACGATGCGCCTCATATTCCAAGTTTTGATGTCGGCTAGATCTGGATCGGCTAGGGCTCCAAAGCAGACAAGAGCTTCCTCACCCTTGCTGGAGTCACGAATCTGCGGCCAGTTGACACGGTCCTCGCGGCCAAGAGTGGCGCCCCAATTACGCGGTCCACGAGCATACCGGTCTGCATACAGACGACGTCGATGAGGCGTCGGATGACTTGTGACTTCTCGACTTCCATCTTCTCCGCTCCTACGATATCCCGTCATGAGGATGTTGACATTGACGGGAGTCTGATGAAGATGAATGAACTCTCTTGGTATTTTGCGAAGAGCCTGCTCATCTAGGACTACGTCGCATTCGAAGAAGACCATGATTCCCTCGCGCAGCATTTCTTCGCTACAAGCGAACAAAACCCCGCTCAGGCCTGCACAATTTTTGACGTTGGTCGCTTGTCCATAGCTATCGACATCGAGTTGGAGCGGCTTGAGAAACGGCCATATTTCCGTTTCGGGCGTGAGGAGAAGTTTCCTCGTTACAATGCCTCTTCCAGGCTTGTCCCATATGCTGGTTTGGCGAGACGCATACGATTCCAACAACGTCAATTTACCGAATACTAGCTGTTGGTTGTTATAGGGATAGGCTCCTGTATACGCAGCGAGATGGCAGAGGTTGACTGCCGGGCCCGTCTCGACGGTCGAAGCGCTTGTAGACGGTGTGAGAAGGGCCAAGAGGTCTCGACGAACTACATCATATGCCGAGGGAATCTTTCCTGTACCTGATGATATGGATGAAGTGCGCGATTGTGCAGGAGTATTCGACAAGCGGCGATCTGTCAGGCTCGTCTGAGAAGCGCGGCGAGATGGAGGCTTCATAGCAGAGGTGGAAATGTGGGTGCCGCCAGCGGCAGTCTGCGTAGACGCGGATGAAGAGACAGTCTTTGCAATGGGCTTCACTGCGGAAGCTGCCTTGTTCCGATCCTGGCTTACGCTATTAGACCGCGCTCCATCGTGCTTTGAGGCCATCGTTGGCATGTAATCGAGAGACCCTGATGAGGATGATCTACTGTTCCGTCTTGAAGTGGATGGCACAGCGAGTTATTCATGAACGGATAGAGGAGCTTCAAAGTGCGGGGTGAGTCCAGCTCAAATCGAGATCCAGTAGAAGAGCAGCAGGTAGACGGGGCACCCCAGACATTTAGGCGGGACGTAGCCTTTGTCAGATAGCCATTGGCCTGACCCTTTCTTGCTTTGAGGTCCGATAGCGATCGACGTGAGAATGGACATTGAAGGGAGCCTGACGGGTGACCTCCGAGTTTCTTCATATGATGTAGATGGCGTCGTGTCAGCCCTGCAAGATGCACTTCTGCACCGTGAGCAGCTGTGACAGGCAGCCCAGACATTATCGGGAGATTCTGTAAGAGGGACAGACTAGGTAGATGGAAGGAGGGTAGGGGAGAAGGCGGCAGAAAGTGAGATAAAGTAGTGAACGCTCTGAAATACAAAGCGAGGTCAGCTAGCGTAAGTAGGATGAGGCGCTGGTGCTTACCTACCTTCGACGAATCTGAATGTTGTCAGCGCTATCTGAGTACGTCTAGTCTAACTACTGTTCACAGAGCATTCGAAATCTAGCTAATCTACAACGACGCCTGCGCCGCCCACTTCTCCATCCCTGTATATTGTACACCCGGCTGATCGGTGATTCTACCCATTTTCACAACTTCCGCCTCCCCGCTCTGCCTCAGCAGCTTAATAGCTTCATCCACCTGTTCAGGCGCCACAGCGCACACCATCCCGATTCCACAGTTGAATGTCCGTAGCATTTCCAGCGGTTCTATTTGGCCAGCTGCCATTGTCCACCTATAGCACGGAGGCATCTCCAGATCCGATAGATCAATCTCTATACCTACGTTCTTCGGTAACATGCGCGGGATGTTTTCAGTGAAGCCTCCGCCCGTGATGTGTGACAAGCCTTTTAGCAGACCAGCCTTGATAGAAGGAAGGAGTTGCCGGATATAAATTCGTGTAGGTGTGAGGACGTTTTGCCCGATTGAGATGCTGGAATCCCAGGGACAGGGTGAGGAATAGGAAAGACCAGCGTGTTCTATTACTTTTCGGACGAGGGAGAAACCGTTGGAGTGGAAACCGGAAGATGTCAAGCCGATGAGGATGTCGCCTGGGTTGATGTCGCTTCGTGGTAGCAAAGCTTCTCGCTCTACTGCGCCGACTGCAAAGCCTGCTGCGTCGTATTCGTCTGCAGTCAACAGTATTTAGCGGTTGCACGTTATAAAGCAAGAACCTTTGCCCACCTCCGTTATACAGGCCAGGCATTTCAGCCGTTTCTCCTCCTACTAATGCACAATTCGACTGTCTGCAACCCTCCGCGACACCCTTAACTACGTCCGCCGCCGTCTGCACATCCAGCGTCGAGCACGCATAGTAGTCCAAGAAGAAGAGTGGTTCTGCGCCTTGAACTACGAGATCATTGACGCTCATCGCCACTAAATCTATTCCAATGGTATTATGTATGCCCGTAGCTTGTGCGACCTTCAATTTCGTACCAACACCATCTGTTCCAGAAACGAGAATGGGATCGATGAAGCCTGCGGCTTTTAAGTCGAAAAGACCGCCGAAACCCCCAATGACGCTGTCGCTTCCCGGTCGAGAAGTGCTTTTTACGACAGCTTTGATCTCGTCTACTAGCTGGTTGCCAGCATCGATAGACACGCCGGCAGAGGCATATGTCAGACCTTGAGATTTGTGCTGGCCTGCAGCTGATTGTGCTTCAAGGTGCTTGAAAGCTCTGCTCACCATATCTTGATCAGTATGCCTTTCTCACGAAGGAGAGAAGATGTGTACGCACCTATGCGCGATGTCCTTGCGATAAGTCATTCCTTCCCAGCTGACGCACTCTACTCCTTTATAAGCCAGATCGACAGCTTCTCGCAATGTTTTGCCAGTAGCTGTGACGCCCAGTACTCGTCCTCCAGCAGTGACAAGTTGCCCATCTTTCTGTGCTGTACCAGCATGGAAGAGGAGAACGCCTGTAATTCGATTCGTCAGATCAGCGAATATTCCTAGGTGATTCCGCGAATCCAAAGGGCCTACCTTCCGGAGGTGTCTTGATAGTAATCGGCACGCCCTTCCTGTATGATTCAGGATATCCACCACTCGCAAGCACGACAGTTACTGCAGCTTGCTTCCCTTCCTGCTGCTTAAGGGGCGGAATACAATCCAACCTCCTCTCGATGCACGCCAGCATGATCTCCGCCAAGTCTTCTTCCTCCCCCATCATTGCCAAAAGAGACTGTGTTTCGGGATCCCCGAATCTGACGTTGTATTCCAGTACTTTGATGTTATCCTCCTTGTCCTCGTTGGAAATCATGAATCCAGTGAAGAGCATGCCTACGAAGGGCGTTCCTTCTTTCCTCATTCCTTTGAGCGTAGGTAGTAGTACTTTATTGATGATCTTCTCCTCTAGATTCTTCGAATAGATGGGCGAAGGGGAGTAAGTGCCCATTCCGCCTGTGTTCAAGCCTACATCTCCTTCTCCTATCCTCTTATGGTCCTGCGCAGCAGGTAGTAGGTATACCGAGTACCCATCACAGAACGCCAGGACACTCAATTCCTGATGCGTGTCCGCATCCAGGTATTCTTCAATGACCACTTCGTTTCCTGCCTCGCCAAAGATCTTGTCAACCATGACTTCTTTCAAGTTCTTCAGTCCTTCCTCCTTGGATGAAGGGATGAGGACGCCTTTGCCTAGTGCTAGACCAGACGCCTTTATAACGATTTTGTGATTGATGGAGTTGAGATACGCTTCTGCGTCGGAGAAGGAGGTGAAGGTACGGTAAGAAGCGGTGGGAATAGAGTATTTAGCCATGAAATCCTTGGAAAAAGCTTTGCTGCCTTCGAGACGTGCTGCTTCGGGCGTGGGTCCAAAACACGGTATGCCGGCTGCGCGTACATTTCTCAGCATGGCTTCCAGTCTCTGAGCACTGCGAACGGATACCCACCCTTTCGAAAGACCTCTTCTATGCCATCTACGAGCTGCTGGTCCGGGCCCGGCACGACAAGATTGATCTAGATTTCCATAAAAACGCGCTTCAGCTGGTTATTTCTATCTTGTAGAATGTAGATGTAGCGCACTGCATTGTTCTTTGCAAACTCCAGGAGGCCAGGAAAGTCATCTGCTTTGATATCGAGATTTTGGCATTTCTTGTCGTTTGATGTGCCGCCATTGCCTGTCGTTCCAATCTTCCGTTCAGTATATAGTAGAGTATCATTCTGTAGAGGGAGCATGCGCACCCGGCGCTATCCAGATCTTCTCTACTTTCTTGCTCTGCTCGAGCTTCCATGCTAAAGCGTGCTCCCTCCCTCCGCTGCCCACTATCAGCACACGAAGGCTCTCCTGTTTCTTCGAAATGGAAGATGAAGCAGCCATCCTGTTTGAAGCAATGCGACCGTGTTGGCATTCAAGATAGGGGCTTCTCAAGCAAGCGCAGTCAAAGAAGATTTTGACAGGACAAGCAAAGAGAATCGCAAACCAACGCGAGTGTATGTTTAAGATGTTGCTACTATGTGTTATTATTACAGTCCTCAAGCAGGCGAAGTCCATCAGCCGTTAGCAAATCTCAGTGACACTCGGGCGGTAGCTTAGGATGCGATTAGGTATTTGCGAGGTAAGTGAGAACAATCGACGTAAGAGTTGCGCGCTTTCTACAGTTACGAGTAAAGGGAGCGAACTATGTATAGAAAAGATCACAGAAAGAAGTATAGGAAAAGGTAACGATATTATAGATGATGAGAAAGTATGGATAAAATTGTCTGTACGGAATAAGGGAAATGTCGAATAGGGATATGCGAACGAAGTTACGCTTTATATCAGGTCAAATCACTGTTGGGAGAGGCGAGCGATGACAAGGGGTAATCTAGTTGGTGGTCTGGCCCTTTGCACCGTCCATCTCTTTGAGCGTGTTGTTGAAGCCGCTTAGACCTGCACGAGAGGACCGGTGTATCCTTCACCCTTCTTGGACGCTCTGAAACCAACGTAGAGGATGTAGATGAAGGTGATGAAGAAGATGATAAAGTTGATCCATGCGAAGGCTTGGAGAGCGTTGAGCTGGTTGCAGTGTGCGAACTCAGGGTTGCTGCATGATAGAGGACCTCCTAGGGAATCTGCGACAGCTGCGCCGCTGCAAACCGCCAACCAAACAAGGACGTCAGTAATGCGGAATGAAAGAAGAAACAAGAGTGGAGAGACGAGCGACTGACCATGCCAACCACAGCAACCATGTAACAGCAAAGAATGCAGCGTTGGAAGCTACGCTAGCAATGATGCTCGATGTAAGGATAAAGTTGAATGCCAAGTATGCGCCTCCGATGAACATGGTCCAGAGCGAGACAAAGAGGGCGTATCGGGTTGTGTTTTTCAGCTGGGTCGTAGGGTATCCGCTGCTGTTCTGTATACACACACAATCCACATTCGCAATGTCAGTGATGTTCTGCTGCTTTCTTCCTGCTACCCCTCCTTCCTTTTCTGGGCAGCCCATGATGCTGAAGTCGCTTCTCGGGACTGCCCACAAGCCAAAAGAAAGAGAGAGACAGTAAGTGCGAGTCCACGCACATAGCTGTTGATGAGAATGGCAGCCAGAATCATCTCGATGAACGAGAAGAAGACGGTCAAGGCCAGGATGCCCGGGATGACGAACTGGCGAGCACGAGCGGGCGTCAGCGTTGACTCTCTGCAATGTATGCAGTGTTCTATTCACCTTCATGATTTGAGGCATCTTTGCTGGCTTCTAAAGTGTTGGAAGTTGTTGCAGTGATGGAAAGAAAGAGAGAGCTTTGAATTCAGATCAGAGGCTGAAGCTGCCTTGCCTTGTTTTGGTCGTCCTGCCTTCTTGGGCGCCCGCTTGATCGGGAATGACGGCGACAACAACATGGAGCAATAATCCGCAAGGAATGCAGCGCAACAAGTCTATCTAATGTAGAGAACAAGCAGTATTTACTACCACCGCGACTGTGTTGTACTTGCTTCCCCCACCGGTGTCCAATGGAAAAGGCCTCGCGAAGATCCGATGTCAATACAGTGACTTCCACATACGTTGCATGTTTGCGTGTAAGCTACAATATGTACACTGCATTGTCGCTCGAAGACGGCCTAATCAGGCTTGATAATTTGGCGCGTACAGCGCAAGATCGCTGAAACTTCACTTTTTTATTGAGAAACAACATAGGCGCGTGGTGTTACGCTGAGATATAGTACATTCTCTTCATCCTCCTGCTGCCATGTACTTCCTGCTGTCCACTACTGTATGCCCGCCTGATTCAACTGCAACTTACGCGCTCTGCTAGGACGCGCAGCAACTTCTACGCCAAGTCGCATCGTTGTGCATCAGCCTAGCACCTACCGAAGAGTCTCGCAAAGAAGCTGCACTGCTTCGCTGGCTGAGTAGGCTGAGGCTGAATTCCAAAAGACGTGCATCTAGGAGGGGTAGTTGATCCTGAATCCATGTTGACGCAAGCTTGTGGGCAGCTACTAGATGCTGGGGCTGTTGTTTCATCAAGATTGACATGTGCAATCAGGATATGCGTTGCGAACCAAAAGGAAATGAGATTAAACACTGACGGCAGAAATACCGCGTCTTGCCGTTCTGCTTGACGGTACAGTACGAAGAACAAGAGATGGAGCCACTGCCGCATAGTGTCAGGCCATTTGAACATGCATCTGCTGCGACTCCAGGAATGAAGACAGCGAGGACCGCTAGAAGGAGGAGCACGGCGAGAGTCGAGAAGCGCATTTTGTTCTTGTGGGTTTGATGTAGATTGATGGAGTTGAAATGAGACTGTATGTATTTGTAGGGGTGGAAAGAGGAAAGTAAAGAGGAAAGAGACGAAGGAAGATGAGCACATTCTTTCCACGGCGAGATGAGCCGATGATATCATGGGAAGCAGAGCCAGCTTATTCAGAATTCATGAGTATACTATGCTAGAGTGCTTGCAAAGCTGGTCTACTCCAGCGGTAGGAACGGGAATGGTGAATGTTCGAGAGCAGCGTGCCTGAGCGCATGCGGGACGAAAGCTTGCTCAGAAATTGAAGGGAAGGAGCATTCTCCAGCAAGATACTAGACAAGCATTGTAGCTATCATATCAAGCTCCCCTTCGTTATCCTTCTGAAACTTGGCACATGGTCAGTTTGAGACGAGCAAAAGGATTCCCTGTCCCAGAGATTCTGAAGCCCGTTGATTGCCATATACGTTGTACATACGTATGCGTAACACGGAATGTCCGATCTGCGTGTCCGATTGTTTGCACCGCAGCTTCTTTGTCTTGATTTCTCGTCGTTGTTCGCTGGGCCAGCTTGCCTTTGCTCTTCCCTCGCGAATCCCAGCAAATCCCACCAGCTTGATTTGAAGCTGCGCTGAGTACTGCGCATTGATACTGCAAGCATCGAGCAGTGGATCCAGCGCTATTGCTATTGCGTATAGCTAGTCACTCCAGGTGAGCCCACTTCCCAGTTTGAGTAAGCCAGAGCGACGAACAGCGAGGCCGACGACAAGACGGGCGAGATTCAGCAGCAAGAACGACGCGATACATCGACATACATCGTACACATCCAGATCAAGCAGCCGTCGCCTTCGTTTTCGCTTCGGGCTGTTGGCGTTGTCGCCTTCCCAGCGAATCCAGGCAGTGCACCCAGCGAAACAGGCAGCCAGGCCGCGCAGTCAGCGAGAAGAGAAGGAGCGCAGTCACAGTATTACACTTGTATTTACTGCTGCTCCTTTGCTCTCTTGGCTCTGCTCCTTTTCATCCCATCGCAATCTCGTCCGCCGTCGTCCTCGTCCTCGCTGCTCTGGCCTGGTCAGCCTGCCCTGCGCCGTTCCCATTCCAGTTCGCTGACTGAATTACCGCAATACATTACACAGAGTGACAACGTAGCAAGACATTGATATAGTGCAATAGCTACAGATCTCGAGTGCGCATCCCTCCAGCCTCGAGTTCATCGGCCGCCTCAGCCTCCCGCCCAAGCCAGATCAAACCGCCAAAGTCAAGGTCGACAGGGAACACGCACGCGCACACACTCTCTCTCGCTCAGGGACAGTCAATCTACAAGAACCGAGCGTCAATCAACATCAAGCGCTTGCTACTCCTCCCTTCCTCTCACTTTCTTATTCTGAACCGTCACCATGGATCTACGCGTAGGAGGCAAATACCGCATCGGCAAAAAGATTGGATCAGGGTCGTTCGGTGAGCCCACATACTTACTGCAGTCATAGAGTATAGACTGATCGACATCGTTGCAGGCGACATCTACCTCGGCGTTAATATCATCTCGGGCGAAGAGGTTGCCATCAAGCTAGAGTCTGTAAAGGCCAAGCACCCTCAGCTCGAGTATGAGGCTAAGGTGTACAAGGTGCGTTCATGCTCTTTGTCAATGTTCAATGATTGTTCAGCTCGCTGACGCTCGCTCGCTTGCTCGCCCAGACCCTTGCCGGAGGAGTCGGTGTACCCTTTGTCAGATGGTACGGCATTGAATGCGACTACAATGCAATGGTGATGGATCTTCTCGGACCCTCTCTCGAAGATCTATTCAATTTCTGTAACCGTCGCTTCAGTCTCAAGACTGTCTTACTCCTAGCCGATCAGCTCGTCTCCCGAATCGAGTACATCCATTCCCGCAACTTTATCCACCGAGATATCAAGCCCGACAACTTCCTCATGGGCGTGGGCAAGCGCGGAAACCAAGTCAATGTCATCGATTTCGGACTTGCCAAGAAGTACCGTGACCCAAAGACACACTTGCACATTCCCTATCGCGAGAACAAGAACCTTACAGGAACAGCACGCTACACCTCTATTAATACTCATTTAGGAGTAGAGCAGTCTCGCCGAGACGACATGGAGTCTCTAGGCTACGTCCTCATGTATTTCCTACGTGGCCAGCTTCCCTGGCAGGGTTTGAAAGCCGCTACAAAGAAGCAGAAGTATGATCGAATCATGGAGAAGAAGATGACTACTCCCACCGAAGTACTCTGCCGCGGCTTCCCTAACGAATTCGCTATCTACCTAAACTACTGCCGCTCCCTCCGATTCGACGATAAACCCGACTACTCCTACTTGAGGAAGTTGTTCAGGGACCTGTTTGTAAGAGAGGGATTTCAATACGACTACTGCTTCGATTGGTCGGTACAGCAGAAGAGCCAGGACGAACAGGCTGCACAACAAGCTGCTGCACTAGCAAATGCACAACAGGCACAACAGCTTCAGCAAGGTGGACAGAAAGATCAAGCTGGATCAACACCTGCAAACAGAGTACCCGGATGGAACCCTGCTACTAGCTCTATGAATGCTGCTGGACAAGCTGGCGCAGGACAAGGATCGTCGAGCCAGATGCCGAGAAGGAAGGTCATTCAGGATGATGGAACGAATGGAGGAAATGGGCAGTTCTCGCCAAACCAGGCTGGAGCAGGTGGCGCTCCTCAGTCTAGCGAGAGGATGTGAGTTTGTCTCTTCTTGCTTTCACTACACTAGTGAAAGGATCAGTGGGCTAATTGTTGATTCATGTTGCGACAGGCTCAGATCGCAGACTAAGGCCCAGCAATACGATCAGGCAAACGCCCAAGGTGCAGGCGGCAGACGCGAGAACTGGTACTAAATGACGAGCTCGTCCGCGGAGACTTCAACAAGTTCCGCAAACATACAATTTTTGGAGGAAGAGAATGAAGAGTCGAAACAGGCGTGGACAAGAGAGGAGCAAGGATCGGAGACGCAAGTAGAGAAAAGACATTTTTCGCAGAGCTCGTCCGGATGCTCCACCCTCGCTATCCATCGTCTCCCTTTCCTCCGTCAATATACTCACTCCACATTCCGTCATGAACGGAGGCAGAACTAGCAGCTTTTATCGTTTCCATGCCGAATCTCCACCTCTTCGCACATGATCGACATCTCTATCTCACCTTCCCTTTTTTTACTTTTTATTTTTGGCAAGATCGCAAGGGCTTTTTTGGATGGAAAATATGTATAACTACAGCGATCGCGCGAGGCAGGAAGATAGATGAGCGTCGCATGAGATAATTGAAGGACTCGGCAAGATGCAGGATCGGAGTCACACTGTAGATCGGCGCGCCAGAGCAGGGCTTTACTGAGATAATGCTCGCAAGATCAGATATGTCGATCCTTCTCCTCATTCGTTGGACTTCACTCTCCGCTACTCTTTGCTACTCTCGCTACACCATTCTATCCGCTTCCTCCATCCTCTGCTACCTTGGCCAACGCCATCGACGGTCTCCAGGATAGACAGCCACCATATAATCTCCTCTATCTCCACAACTGTCCGGGCTTCCACCCGTAGCCGAGGCCTTCCCACCCTCCCCAATCTTCTCTTTCCCCCATCATGTTACAAGAATCGAGCTCGATCCGGAATCGTTTGTAATACATGTACAACAATAATAATTATCTGGCTTCCCCTCACTCTTCCACTCCGTCGTTCAGCATGCTACTTCAAGAGGATCTCCCTACAGCATATTGGAGATTCATTGTCGTAGCAGCGCCCCTCACTCTAGGCTCGATATTAAATGCTCAAGGCCTGTAGTAAAGGTCTACTCCTTTTCACTTCACTTTCTATCAACACTTCCGGAGAACCCGTCCGGCCCGAATCGATAGACTTCCATCGGTTTATGGTCTGTACCCCTTCCCTTCCACTCTATCTGTATACGTCGACATCAGCAGGACATGGCGGAGATGGCCAAATTCGGAACGGTGGCATGGCATGGCGAAGGCAGGAATCTTCAGCGCAGGACCTTATCTAGGACGCCGCGAGCTGGACTGTCTCCGCCTGCCCATCGAGGCACTTGGCTAGCAGTACAGCATAGATCGAGATCACTGTGGCAGGGACGCAGGGAAAAGATGCTATGACTGGACTGGGGAAGCGGTGCCAAAGAGGCTGCCTGCATTCACAAGATATATAGCATCCTTCTTCTCTCTGATAATTCACTGCAAGGCTACCTTCCTTTCACCATCACTCATTTGGCTACTCCCTCCTCCCTCCTCTCACTCTTCCCATATTTTTTAAGGCTGCACCGCAATATTATCAGTATTTTCACGTTGTCGTTCCTCATGCTCAAACTCCCTACTCACTCCCCTATATTATCGTAAAGCGTATCGCTACAGGCTCTGTTCTGCATCTCGTTTCTTTAGGCAGACAGCAGCTGTTCCCCTCACATTCACCCTCCAATCGTTGTGCTCTGCAATACAATACAAAAAGGAAATATGCCATGATACTGAATATTCGCTTCGCCTTGCTTTCTTGCTGTTTTCAAGGCGCATGGTTCTTCTGTTCCTGACAACACCGCGACAAGATGACCACTTTGGCGAAAGGCAAAGGGCCCGCTACGTTTGGCGCGACGGGCAATGATGCCAGCCCAGGGTATCAGCAGCCATGGTCAGCTCAAACAATCCAGAGAAGTCGGACGCGTTTATTGATGGTTCTGGGTGTGGTGATTTGCAGGGTCGAGAAGTACCGCCCTATCCTGCTGGAGGACATTGTGGGCAACAGCGAGACTGTCGACAGACTTAAAGTGATAGCAAGGGATGGGAACTGTCCCCACATCGTCCTGAGCGTATGGCTGGCGTTTCTTTCGGCTGGAAGAAAGCTCGAAGCGAATACTGATTAGAAACACGCAGGGCACACCCGGTATTGGAAAGACTACTTCTATTCTATGTCTCGCACACGCTTTGCTGGGTTCTTCATACAAAGAAGGCGTATTAGAGCTAAACGCATCGGACGAACGAGGCATCGATGTCGTACGCAACAAGATCAAGACGTTCGCACAGAAGAAGGTGACGCTACCACCTGGAAGACACAAGATCATTATACTGGACGAAGCGGATTCAATGACGAGTGGAGCACAACAGGCTCTGAGAAGAACGATGGAAATCTATAGTAACACGACGAGATTTGCTCTGGCGTGTAATCAGAGTAGTAAGATCATAGAACCTATACAGAGCAGGTGAGTAGCTTTCAAGA
Organism: Erythrobasidium yunnanense; assembly: GCA_001600175.1. NCBI lineage: Eukaryota > Fungi > Basidiomycota > Cystobasidiomycetes > Erythrobasidiales > Erythrobasidiaceae > Erythrobasidium > Erythrobasidium yunnanense. The sequence continues at coordinate 1,645,491 of BCJC01000001.1, forward strand.
TCGGAAAGCGGGAACAGACGCGTTAATGGTGGTTGTTCACAGATGCGCTATCCTGAGATACAGAAGACTGAGCGATGAAGAGCTCCTTAAACGACTGAAAGAGATCTGTGAGAAGGAGGAGGTGCGTGTCTTGTCTTCCTCGAAGCGAAGAAGCAAGCTCACCGATTATCTCCAGGTCAAGTACACCTCCGATGGTTTGGCCTCCCTGATCTTCACAGCTGAAGGCGACATGCGCCAAGCGATCAACAACCTCCAATCTACATGGCAAGGGTTCGGCCTCGTCTCCCCTGAAGCAGTTTTCAAAGTATGCGATCTCCCCCACCCTGTGACGATCAACAAGATGATCTCAGCGTGCGAAAAGGGCAAAGTGGACGAAGCGCTCAAGAACTTAGACGAGCTGTGGACACAGGGATACTCGGCTGTCGATATCGTTTCCACTATCTTTAGGGTAGTCAAGAACAATGAGACAATGCCGGAATATAGAAAGCTGGAGTTTATCAAGGTAGGTTAATGGATGGTGTGTAGAGAAAAAGGAGAGAAAACTGATGAGAGCGAGTGTATAGGAGATTGGCTTCACGCACATGCGAATCCTAGAGGGTGTCAGCACGGTCGTCCAGCTAGGAGGACTACTAGCAAGACTCTGCAAGCTGCAAATGAAGCCAGAGCTATTCCAGTTGTAGTCACTGACGCGCTTAAAGTAGGCAGAAGGGATGTTGTAAGCAGTCTGCTCAAAACGAAAGTATAACAACAGGACCACGCGAAATGGACCTTAGTGGCCATCATCTCCTCCTCTCAGCCTTCCACTTCCACACCCTAGCACCTGTGCTCACACCTCTGCCAGGCTCTGGCAATTTCCTCTTTGTCTTTCCCAACCTCTTCAGCTCCAGCTCATCCAGATCCTGTTCGTTCAACCTCTCGTCCTCCCTCGATAATCCTTTACTCTTATCTCCTATCACACTCTTACTGCCTTTACCCATGACTGAGCGCTGGACTTGCATTTCTCTGAACGTCCTCTGCAAAAGTGATAACCGCTCAAGACGCGCTTGAAGCTCGGATGCTAGGGTACTGATATACGCTTTCCGCTCTTTACTGAGTGACTCAGCAGTCTCTTTGGCAGACTGTAGATCGGCTTCCGAGGCTTTGCCTTTGCCTTTGCCTTTCGAGGATTTGGGAGGTACGGGTAGGGTGTGCTTCTTCGGCTTGAATGTCTGTAGAGCTTGAGCAGAGTCTACGAAATACGTCTTCTGGCCTTGATTGCTATTGCTTTTGGATGCTTTCCCTCCTTGCTGCTTCTGCTGGCTACTAAGCAGGTCCAGTATAGCGGCTTTCGACGTTCCTTCTCCCAGATCATCGTCGTCGCTGTTCATCTCCTCTTCTTCACTGTCTATGTCATCATGTTGCTCATCCTGCATCAACCCAACACTTGCTCCGAGGTTGTTTCGCAATCTTTCGATGAGTTTTTCTTCGGTTGATAGCAGGGTTCGCACGTAGCCTACGTCCTGTGTCTTGAGTAGTTTGACGACGTCTATAGGCATAGGATCATTGCCTCTGTCTTGAATATGCACGCCTCTCTAGAAAACGCAAATCATGTCAGTTTCGCAAGCATTAAACTAGCATGGATAGAATGTAAGCGCACCTCCGTCCTGCTGCGTATCATTCCAAAGTAGAATTCATCCTTATTCCTCGTCGCTGCCTTCTCCCTTAGCTTCTTGATCCTGTCCTCTTTTGAATGGTAGTCCTTTGCCCGTTTGACATAGTCTTTATGCTTCTCCAATAGCCCCAATCTGCTGCGCCCTGTCAGCTGCCCTCGCTCGCGATGCTGCCGCTTCTGCTGGTTGAGCTTGGTGCGCATGTCGACTAATTTGAAGACTAAATATAAAGGAGACAAGGGAGCTCTCTTGAATTCGCAAAGAAAGGTGTTCAAGATGGAGTAACAAAGATGCGATACAACATCTGAGGACTGCTCTGTATAGCAAGCTATCTTACATGCTCATGTGTCTATTCAAGCTGGCTGCCCTACGCTTCATATCGTCATCGGCAAATCCTGAAAGACACCGAAAAGCTTGAGGCCCTATTAGGCTGCTCCTCCTACCAACACCATCTTGATACTGATATCAACAAGATTTCTACTGATGCAATCCTTTGACGTACCTATAACCTGAACATGAACACAAAACTGGAGATCCCAAGCTTGGTCAGCACGCCTGAAGGAGCACAGCGAGCCAACTACTTTCCAGAATCAAGAGGGCCTGCCACACCCATACGAAATGCTTCTCCTCAGCCAAACCCACAAGCTTCGACTTCGATGTCCAACTCCGACAATCGCGCTATGTCGGCTTCTCAGCAGACTGTAGATTCTAGAGAAGGCACAGATACGCTGAGACAGCAACTGAGGAAGGAGCAGCGTGAACAGTCTCGTGAAGGGCGTGAAGGACAAGATATTGTAACATCCTCTGCCTTTGTCGGTCAAGCTGCCAATACCAGTGACAAAGGCAAGCAGCCAGCGCGATCTTCAAGACGATTAATACCAAAGCTCTCTACAAAGTCTATCATCCATCGGGATGAGGGCAGATTGGCTGAGGGCACTGGCTCGACTACATCGCCGAAGGATGTCCAAGAACAAGGGCAATCTGGCCAGAGGAGATCTACTGTAGATCGACCAGCGCCTTCTTTGGAGCAGCGAGAAACATCTTCTTCCTCATCACGAGCTCCTCCGGAAACGAAAAAGTCGATAACTCAGCCTGGCCAACCCTTCTCGTTAGCAGGTGCACAGCAGCCATCCATCTCGAGGCAAAAACGCCGATCTAGTACACGATTTTCTGGCTCGCAGCCACCAATAGGCGTAGCCATGCCAGCTCCGCAGCCTAAAGAGCCACCAGCGTGGGCGCGCCGCAAGTCTGGAGCAGTCTACAGTCTAGGCAAACCTTTACCTACGAAAGAAGAAGTGGACGCGCAGAAGAAGTGGGAGGAACAGATGGACGTTATCAAGAAAGCATACCCTGGCGCAGAACCGCCTGCTCCGCCGCCTCTGCCTTCGCAACAGACTGCGGGGATGTAGACTGGACTTGGAATTGATCCAGAACAGCTTACGGGCCTTATAAGGAGCGTCATCGCTGAATATCATGGGTATCAGAGTAGCCAGGGCAGGGCGTCAACTACTTCCTCACAACACGCGCGCCTGATAGAGAAGAACAGCTTGCCTCTAGCACCTCGAGGAAGCCAAGCTACAGCTGCTGCGCGCCAGCAGAAAGAAGATGAAGAACTAGCTTCTATACAGGAAGAATCTGAAGCCAGAGAGCCCAGGGTGGGCGTTGGCAGATCAGGATTGAGTAGACTGGACTCGATGGTGGTGGAAGATGAGGAGGGACTGCCTATCGAGGAAGAGGAGAGGAATCGCGGATATCGCTCGCGGCGGACTTCGTCGGATGCAAAGCGCCCGTCACGGCTTCCGCAGAAAGAGTCATATAAGAAGGGTGGAGAAGGAGAAGAGGAAGGAGAACCCGGTATGCCAGCATTACCGGAAGGAGAAGGAAACGACGAGAGCCATCAGCCCGCCAAAGAGAACATGCCTGCCCTTCCGGCGCAAGCTACAACAGGCGATGCGCGTAGTCCTAGAAAGAGAAACAGCTCAAATGACAGCGCAAACACAGCCGACTTCATAGATCGATCCGCATCTCCCAGCAAGCAGGGACCGTATGAGAGCGCAGATATCACAGCTGTCAACTCAAGGACGAGCTCAGCCGCCCCATCTCCTTCCTCTGCCGTCCGATATCGAGCAAACAGGAAAGCTTCGAGGCGGTCCTCTGATTCTCCCACAAACCCTGCGGAAGAAGCCAGTGAAGTATTCGAGCAAGACTTCGCGCTCGAGGATGAGCTCACCGACGATGACGGCTATGAAAGCGAAGACGACGAGTTTCCCAATCCTATCGCGAAGCTTCGTGCGCATATCCGCGAGCCAGCAGCCGAGTTTCTCGGATCCTTCATACTGTCCATAATCGGGACAGGCGCAAATATACAAGCTGGAATTAGCAACAACCCAGCTATTTCTCCCTCTGGATAGGCTTCTATGGCCAATGCGGTGTACTTGTCGGCTCCTTTGGCGTGGGGTATAGCGGTGGCCATATCAGTTTATATAGCTGGTGGTATCTCAGGTGGCCATATCTCGCCTGTCATATCTATCATGCTCGCTGCTTTCAGAGGCTTTCGTGGGTGCTTTAGTGTTGATGAATTGATGAAGAGTGAGCGAATGACTAATTTCCCCCTGATGCTCCTCAACAGCTTGGAGCAAAGTTTCAGTATACATCCTTGCACAGATTTTAGGCTTCACGGCTGGAAGTGCCACAGCGTACGGCCTTTATCAGAGAGCCATCAGCATTGTTCAAGGTGGTCCTGGGATCCGTACGATTGGCATTAATGGCACAGCAAACTACTTTGGTACCTTTCCGCGTAAGGATGCTCTGTTTTGCTGCTAGATTCGTCACTGACGCGTATCAAAATAGTTGAGTATCTGTCGAATGCGAATGCATGGTTTCAGGAATTTGTCAATACAATGGTTCTTGTGGTCTTGATTCTGGCCATCGGAGACGCTGCATCTGGCGTACCTCCTCCAGCAGGTCTGAATCCTATAGTCATCATGTTCACCGTGACCGCTATCGGATTGGGGCTAGGTATTCAAACGGGCTACTGCCTGAATCCAGCTCGAGACCTAGGTCCGAGGCTCGTTTCATGGTGGATCGGGTATGGAACAGATGTCTTCTCGTACAGAAATCATTATTGGGTATGGTGTTGCTGGTTGGCAGATATCGCAGGAGGTTTGTTCGGGGCTGTCTTATATGACACCCTCATCTTTACGGGCAGGGAAAGCCCACTGAACTGGCGATGGAGATTTGGTGATCTCCACCCGCGTAAAGTGTACAGGAAAGCCGTCGGTGCTGGGAAGCAAGGTAAAGCCAGCTTCCTTGCGCCTATCAGGCGGGCTAGAACGCTCAGGCGCGAAGTGGAGGAGTCGAAGAGGGACAAGGAAGAAGTGTAGCAAGGCATGCTTCGAGATGATCTCCAATTGATCTCGGTCAGCTACGGTATCAGGCACAAAGTAGTCACGCGCGTTGTGCCTGGGCTGGCCCGATCACCAGCTGGAATGGGACCCGCCCTGCCCTGCCCTGCGACGAGCTGCCCCGTATTTACCGGGATTACCGTAAGCACTGAGCAGGGATGGCCAACGGACAGAAACTCAGTTTATCCCCTTATGCCTCTCTCTTCTCTCCTCTCTGCATCAGTCGATGTCTGGCTGATGGACAGCGAAACAGCGCACAACTCGCTTCGCTTACCTTAACTCCAGCTGGCACCAGCTACCGGTACCACTATTGACAATAACATGACAATGCCTCTTCCTGCTTTTCTTCACCGCTTCGAGTAGCTCTCGACGAACATCAGCTATGGACACGGTCATCAAATTCCCAATGATCCGACTGGAGTCGCAGGATGAGATGTCACAGAAGGCATCAGAAAGCACCATCGAGCTCGCCCTCCCATATACTCTCTCTGCACAAGCTCCAATACCAGCAAAGTCGAAGTGTCGCGCTTGGCAAATGTAGGTTTGATGTCAACTTCGATAGGATCGTCAATGAGTGCTGATATATATATACCATGTCAAATCAGCTACTGCGCCTGCTTCGTCCTGAACCTTATCGGTCTTGGCCCCTTCTACAGCAGCACAACCATCTTAGCCTGGTACACCGACAGGAAACTACTCTCATCGTCAGAAGCTGCTCTCATCAGCTCCTTCTACGTCTTCACGGCTCTATGGGATCCACTTACTGCTGCAATCATCGCAAAACTGGGAAGCCGGAAGTCCGGTTGCGTGGGTCTTGCCCTGGCAGTCACTGGGACGGTGGCCAGCTCCTTCTGCACAAGTAAACCCAAGCTTCTATGGCTATTCTTCGGTTTTTTGACAGGCTGGGGTGCGGGAGGCTTTCTAGTTCTCGTAAGCCAGGACAATCTCTTACCAGCATCCGCCCTTGCTGAGACAGCGTTTAATTTCAGATTGCTACATGTCTGCCACTTCAATATGCAGACAAGAATCCTGGACGCATCATGGGCATCGTCACGTCCGCCAACGCTATCGGTGGATGCATCTTTGCAATCGTCTCGCAACCTATACTATCCCGCTTTGGGCCAGCTTGGACATTCCGACTCGTAGCTGGTATTTTCTTGCTCACCGGTCTCCCTTCCGTCCTCGTCTTACGCGACCTTCCGGTTGTCGAAAAGGCAGTTTGCGAATATCCCCTGGCATCGCCTGAAGTCATCAAGTCTTACAATTCCCCTTTAGCATCCCCAATCACACATTCATTTGAAATACCTCCTTTGGCAAAAGCGAGTCCCATCGCACGCATTAAAGCTACGATCGCGCTCATGTTCCCTTGCGAAATGCTTCGAATACGCGATTTCCAAATGCTCAGTCTTGCGACTTTCCTCTTGGCATTCTCTATCTTCTATTTCTCGACCTTCGTTGCGCCCATCAGCGGAGCGTTTGGCTACCCAGCAAGCTACGGTAGCTGGCTTATCGTCATCTTCAACATATGCGCTATCGGCTCGCGACTCGGCTTGTGTTGGTTGTGCGGTGAGTAAACATCGTCTCGAGGCTTTAAGAGGCGATCTGACACATTGCTTCAGACTATGTCCATTCAGCTCTCGTCCTGGCCGTTTCGCTGGGCATTGCAGGGATATTTGTAGCCTTAACCTTCGCATTAGCAGCACATAAAGCTGCTCTAGCACTGTGAGCAGGCTTTGGCATATGCATGCCCTCATGATCTGTGTCTGACCCTGCATGTTATCACTTTGTAGCGCGGCTGTCGTGGCAGGCCTGACTTCGGGCGGCGTATACTCTGTCCTGGCACTGTCAGTCAGCCAGATGTACGGTGCCGACCAAGCTATGCGGGGTTATGCCTTCGTCGAAAGCATGTCTGCAATCGGCTATCTTGCTGGACCCTTCATTGGTAAGTCCTCACGCTGTGGCCTGATGTGAAGTATTCTGACTTGTGTTGTTGTTTGAAGCTGGTTACATAAGCGACCACACCTATTTGCAAACTTCAAAAAGCCCCTTGAACTGGGGATCGATCTGGGCAGGAGGAATGCTTCTCTTCTCTTCCACACTCTGTCTCTGGCTTTATGCTCGCGTCAAGCGTCTGTCTAGAAGATGAAGAGTTGTCACCCCCTGTACGTGCTAAATCACGATGCTGCCTGAGGCCACGCCGCTGCATCCGTACATTTCATCTCCTCGACTCTCGTTCTGCATTCGCTTAGTTTGGGCACTTCTGCAAGCGGTGTACCTTCGACTTCATCATTCCTGTATCATAGACATCAATGCATATTAATGGTATATAACGCGAGGCACCTCGTATGCCGCATTACTTGGGTTCTGGCAGCTATTGAGGTCTAGAGACAGAGTATATCTGAACACATACTGCATCTTGGTCACTTCAGACTCCATCGCCGCGCATTGCTGCTTGCCTTCCTACCATACACAAATCCAACATGTCTGCGAAGTCTATAGGTCCGACTATCTGCCACCACCAGCTGCAATGATGTGCTTACATCCCTATCAGTCTTCGTCACTGGCAAGCAACCTTTGTCCTCCCAGCAAGTACGACCTTCCCTGACACATGATGCTACTATCCAGGGAATGCCAACAAGCTTCGCGAAGTGAAAGCGATCCTCCAAGCAGGCGGGAGCTCTCTTGATGTACAAAGCCGCGACCTTGACCGTCAGCTTCTGAAAGTCTTTTCGGATAGCTTCTCATGGCTGAAACTGCCGCAGTGCCCGAGATCCAAGGGACTACGCAAGAAGTCGCTCGCGAGAAGGTGAAGCGCGCTGCTGAAGTCCTAGGGACTGCCTGCATCACAGAAGATACGGCGTTATGCTTTAAAGCCATGAACGGCTTGCCGGGGCCATACATCAAATACTTCTTGAAAGAGCTAGGTCATAGTGGTACGTGCTAATCTGTTACGTTCACCGAACCCTCTCAGACACTCGTCCCTCCATGCTAGGGATCAACACCATGCTCCAGGGCTTCCCGACAACGGAAGCAAAGGCGCTATGTACCTTTGGCTTCTGCAGCGGGCCAGGCGCAGAGCCCATGCTCTTCGAAGGTGGTACTGATGGTAAGATCGTACCTGCCAGAGGGGACAACAAGTTTGGATGGGTACGCAGATTTACCCAAGCAGGCGAGATTTGGGCTAACACCTAGGCTGCAGGACCCTATCTTTGAGGTCGCAGGCACCGGACAGACGTAGGTGGTACCTCAGACTCGTACTTCGACGACTTTTAAGCTCAGTATGTGCAGATACGCTGAAATGCCCGTTGACAAGAAAAACACGCTTTCGCATCGCTACAAAGCGCTAGAGAAGCTCAGAGAGTATTTGCAGAGTCAACCGTAGCGCGTATACCTTGTTGTCTCTTGCTGGAGCAATGCTTGCCACCTTTATGAGAACACCCGTTCGCCGTGCTGAATTTTGCCAGGTTTTGCTTTGCTCCGTTCCTGCAAATCACTCAAACTCGTGAGTCGCTAGACGCCAGGCTTACTGGCGAATACCTACAAGAATCTGATATCTGCTTTTGCAATACCCTCTGGTTTCGACTCTTTAGCCTTTTTTTTTCACGTTTTCTGTTCGACCCATTTTTCCTGCACCACCATGAAGCTCTTCTCCGACGTTCTCACTGGCGACGAGCTCTTCTCTGATGCCTACGACCTCAAGGAGATTGACGGCATTGTCTACGAAGTCGACGCAAAGATGATTACCCTTGGAGCGACCTCAGTCAATACCGGTGCATTGAGCTCGGGTTCTTGAAACAGATTCATGCACCCTTACTGACATGTTCTGCGTCTCTTGCAATTCCCTTTCGATCGTTACAGGTGCCAATGCATCTGCTGAAGAGGCCGAGGAAGCTCTCGAGGAGGGCGCAACCCAGGTCATCAACCTTATTCACTCATCCAACCTTGCTTCAACAAGCTTCGACAAGAAGTCCTACCTCACGACGCTCAAGGCATACATGAAGGCCGTCAAGGCGCATCTCCAGGAGAAGCACCCAGACCAAGTAGAGGAGTTCGAGAAGGGTGCCCAGGGATTCGCAAAGAAGGTTCGCCAGCAGCAGAGTAAGCGATATCCGGAACGAGTGTGACTGTAGCTATTCCGCAGGTCGTCGCCAACTTCAAGGACTACGAGTTCTACACTGGAGAGTCGGTAAGTCTGCAAGTCTGCGGTATGGCTAAGCAGTGCTAATCATGTCTTTAATCTAGATGAACCCTGACGTAAGACAGAAGCTGTAAATCCGCCGCTTTCGCAGTCCTGACTTTTGGGTTCTAGGGAATGGTCATTCTGCTCAACTACCGTGAGGACGGTGTCACCCCATATTTCACCTTCTGTAGGCATCCTCTTTCGCTCTGTGCGTAGTTTCCGCTCGCTAACGTACATCTGACAGGGAAACACGGTCTGAAGGAGGAGAAGATCTAAGCTGTCGACTTCTGCCGCTCCTCAAAATCGCCCTTTATTGGGTTGTGCATGCTCGGGTGACCGTCAGAGGCTCTGTTCAATCATTTTAGATCGGGTGGACTGTCTTTATACTACTTCGTCAATACTAGAGGTTAAGGCGATGTTATGCAAGTTATACTCAACTGACTCAGAAGAGTTGGGCTCAAGCAGCTTTGCATGTCTCATATCACAGGCAACCTTTCTTGCTCTCTACTGAGGTATCTCTCGCAGAAGACTGTTCAGACACTCCCTTCCTCTACTGGCTTTCTCCATCAGACTCCTGTTTCTTTCGATCAACAACACGCTGCAGGTACTAAGTGTAATCTACTTCTGTGCCTTTCCTTTACTTAATTCTCCCACGGCTATTAGTCTGTCGAACGCATGACCTCACTCGGCGCTCCACTTCGTACAAATAGTGCGATAAGCGGGTAGGGTTGCAATGTTTTCCAGGCGCCCTCTGCTTTCTTCTCTTCTTGTCGCTCTCTGTAGTCCCGCAGGTAGCGCCAGAAACGCTGGCGAGCAGTGATGTCTTTGGAAACAGTCCTGGATCTGCACGAGCTGGCCACTATCTTCCTCTACGAAGCACTATCTACCGAACCTCGGTTCAGACATGCGAAACTCATCGAAGTTGAGCCAAATGCAGCTTTCCAGACGATCTTTATGGATGTATGGAGTCCTGAATGGCACAAGCTTGGCTACAACAAGAACAATAGATCGGCGAGTATAGGCTACGCGATGGAGAAGCGCCAGTACGGCAAGTTTGAGGAGCGAGATACGCCTGAAAACATGGTGGAATCAAGAGCGCTTCCTTCCGGGAAAGTTCTCAATCTCAGCGACGATGAGAAAGAACTCATCTTCCATCAGACACGACTTCATGTAGGTAAGATGTACACCAGAGTAGACATCGAGAGGAATTGACGCTTGCAACCCTAGTATGGCATTAGTCGCCTAAACCAGATGTTTGAGCGTGTCCTCGATCTTCTACCTTCCGGTACACAACTTCGCATTCGCACTATTGGGAAGCTCGAACGAGTTGTTCGCCCCCAGGATAGTCAAATATCCGGATATTATGTCGAAAAGCCTGTTCAGCCCAGCTTGACTATTGTCAATTCACACCCCGCTGGAGCAGCAACCACGTACGCTAATCGAGTGAAGGCATATACATCTGGAGATAAGTTGCAAGTACCTCATGGTGTCCTAATCTGGCCTCCTCTACTCAAAGGCGAAGAAGGCGTGTGTTTGGACATGAACGCCATGTCTTTCGGCGAAATCGGTCGATCTAGAGACAAGTGCCTCTTCATTCTGGACACGCAATCCGAGCATGAGGCTCTTGTCAGACGCTGTGGAGACAGCCTAGGAATGGACCACGCTGGAACGACCTGGCAAGATCTGTCAGGCGACAGCCGGTATACATCTTGTGCAGAAGACGCCGTGCCACGAGTCCTGAAGCGATGTACTTCCACGGTTGCCGTTCCTTTCTGTGGCTACTGCGGAGCACCACAGATGCCCGATAAGCTCAAGAACTGCCCTTGCAAGGACGTCTACTACTGCTCGCCCGCTCATCAGGCTAAGCATTGGAAGTACCATAAGGTCTGGTGTACCACTAAGAGGGAGAAGAAGGCAGTGTAGGTCTAGACATGGACTCGGGGCCGCGATGTTACGGTAATCCGGAATGCTAGGCGGCACGCCTCGGATTAAGATGAAGCCATGTCATTGCCACGGCACCGCACGTTAAGACTCTTTCTATACACTACTGGCCGCTCGGTGCATCTTTAGCTGCTTTGAGACGAAGAAAGGTCACTCCATTGCACCAAGTCTAGCTTATCTACACCACAACAGAATGCTGCAGCTTCCGAAGAGCACAACAAAAACCGTGAACGCAATTGCCTCCGTTGTGTGCATGCATAGACTGATCATGATGGATGATACTCAACTACAGCGCTGCCGACACTCAGAGACCGCCACTTTGTACCCAGAGTAAGATTGCTGGCATTAACGTAGATGACAGATGATGAACAAGGCCGCTTCGAGAAGGGCTTCGACCTTGTCAGGGAGCTGTTCGCCAGTCGTAGCATCGACCAGATCATGATTGCCATTCTGTACGGTCCTCAAGGATACCGGGAGGCCCAGGCTTTGCATCTGTTTGTAGGTGTATTGACTCTCCTCCACAGGTACGATATTATCGGATGTTCCATGCACCAGGAGCGTAATAGGCCATGATTTGGCCAAGGGGTTCCTTGCTAGAAAGACTTGGGTGAGGATATCTTCCAAGCTACTGTCCAGCGTACTTTCTCTGAGTTCCGCTGCTATCTGCAGCAGCTTTTGACTGAATCCGGGCTGCTGTAGGCAGAGATCCAGATACTCTGCACTATCCCACCAGTAATCACACCATGCCGCCCTCTTCGCTGTATGTTCTCCAAAGAACGCTTCCGTATATGGTGAATCTGAGCACACGATTTGCGCGAGACCCTTGGCGAGGTGATCTGGTCGCTGAGCTCGCAGGGGCCTGGGCTTTACCCAATAGTCGAGAGTTAGATCCCCAGCCATGCCATAGAACAGACAACAGGCGCGAGGGATCAGGTTGGACCCTTTTGCGTCTACCTGCTTGAGGAAGTAGACCGTCGACATCCTCGCCAGCCATCCACCAGCTGAGAAACCGAGGATTCCAATGCGAGTACGGTCTATCTTTGCATTGTTTGGGAGCATGTCGAGCATGGCGTCGGATTCCAGCCAAGCATGCAGTGCTGCTATATCGTCCAGGAGGTCCCAGCATGAGGATGGATCCAGGAGGTGGTAGTCGGGATATGTGATGATGCATCCGCTAGAGAGGATAGCTTGCGTGACGATAGGAGGCATAGGATCTCTCCTGCTGCCAACGAAAAGGGCTATACAGCGGCGTGAGCATCCTTGGACATGGCAGTTTCGGTCAATCGCCCACCTCCACCGTGCCATGAAATGAGGACAGGAAGGGAAGCATTCTCCGCAATCACGGGCGGCAGCTGTACATCGAGTTTTACGTGATGTCCGCCAGGAGTCTGGCGATAGACCGTTGTGATTCTCTGGCTCTCGAAGTCCGACTGGGGTGAAGCTTGCGTAGACATGACTCTTTATATGTAAAGATCAGGAGGGAGTCGTGTGGGCGGACGAGTGACTTGCAGTGAGAGCCATTCACTCAGAACGCTTAGCTTTCATGGGACACTTGCAGTAACGGATCCATCAGTTGCGGGTTGTCGGAGTTTCCTTGAAGCCCCTGTCGGAGTTGTAGGGCGTTTCCTTTCATTTAATGAGGGCTTTAATGAACGGTTCAATGAGGGAATCATCTCGCTCAAATACCGAGTTTCGCCATAGAGAAATCTGTCAACCGCTCGAGGAACTCAGGCGGGCCTTATGTTTACCCCAGACGATTCTCCATGGCGTAAGGAAGGGAGGAGCAGCAGGGGATCGTCGGAGAAGCTTAGGGCAGGAGAAGGGCAGCAAGCAGCTGTCCTGCTCTGGGACCGAGATTAAAAGGTTATAAGAAGCCTCGGGGCTCTGCTGCTCTTCTTCCTTTCTATTCCGCACACCTTTTCGCATCCTCTCGTCTGTCAATCATGCAGCATTCCATTCCAGTTTCAGCCAATAGCTTCGGCCATGATAGCAAACTGGAAGATCACGACGACACCAAGCTCGAGACATCGACGCAACAGAAGCTCAGTACCGACGCGGTAGACACTCTACTGCATCAAGCATCCGGATGGTGGAACGCCAGGTTCTGCTGGCAGTGTGGGTTTGGTCAGAGTCGGATCGTTATTTCAGGCTGACCAAAGGACATTAATCTCTAGTCCTCTGCGTCTCTCTCTCTTGGGTACTCTTCGGCTACGATGTCAGCTTCGTCAGTGGCTTGATCGGACTACCTCTCTTCGTCAAGCGGTTCCAGGGCCCTCTGCCAAATGGCATCCTCGCTTTTGATGCTACATCACTCAATCTTCTCATCCCCGTCTCTGTCTGTGGTACTGCCTTAGCACCCTTCGCCGGACCCTTTCTCCAAAAGCGATTCGGCCGCAAGAAGACCCTAATAATTGCTTTCGGTCTCTGCTGCATCCCTGCTTCCTTCCTCCAGCTTTTTGCACCCAACATGGGAGCTATGGCATTCGGTCGAATGTGGAACTACTTTGGGATCGGCCTCACTCAGCAGATCGTACCCCTCTACGTTACCGAAATGACCCCTGCTCGATACAGAGCCACTCTCACTGGCCTCTCTGGCGGATTCAACCTTCTCATCGGCGTCTTCACCACTATCATCATGTGGGGCTGTGCCAAGATCACCAACGATCATCAATGGAAAATCCCCCTTGCAATCCAGGCAGGCTTGCCCATCCTCCTGCTCGGTGCTACTTTGACTCTTCAAGAATCTACTAGCTGGCTCATCTCAAAGGGACGCATTGAGGAAGCTACAGCGCTTCACAGGAATCTGCGCCCAGCTGGCATGGAGGACTTGGTCGAAGCGGAGATGGCAGCCATGGTTCTGAGCTATGGAGAGCAGAAGAAGGTTGCCAATGTCAGCATCAAGGAAATCTTCACTCCTCGTCACATCAAACGCACTATCGCCGCCTCTCTCGTGGGGTGCTTATCCGCTTGCTCTGGCTATTCCTTGACCGCTACTTATGGCGTCGTCATCCTCATTCAGTATGTATGCGTTAGATCTTCTCATCCACACTAGAGGGCTGATGGATGGTTCGTTATGCAGAGCCGGTCTCTCCGAACCTTACAAATGGCAAATCCTAACTGCCGTTCTTGGTCTCCTTGGTCTTTGCATCGGCTCCGTCGCTCTCGATAAAGTTGGTCGCCGTCCACTACTCATCTATGGTTTCGCAGTCATCGCTGCACTCGATATGGTTGCGGGCGGCATAGCAACTACGGGCCTCCACACACAGAGCTTGGGCAAAGCGCTGGCTTCCGTCTCGATCCTACTCTCTTTCGTCGTCAATGTCGTCTTTGCAGCGTGGGTCATCTTTGCATGCTACGGCTCGACTACAGCAGCTGACTTGTATTGTCTTGCAGGACCTACACTCTGAATGCTGAGATCCCTTCAATCAGTTTGAGAGAGAATACCATCGCGTACTGCGGCTTCACAAATTCCGCGGCCACCATCATCTCTTACTTTGTCACCCCGTACCTCCTCACTGCTCCGGGCAACCTCGGCGCGCGAACGTATTTGGTCTTTGGTGGCTTTATGACGGTCGCCGTTGGAGTTGCGTTCTACCTGATTCCAGAGACCAAGAATAGGTCTTGGATGGAAATCGATGAGCTCTACAACGCAAAGGTGCCTTCATGGAGATGGAGCACATATCAGACCTCGCTCAGCGCAGTAACGGAGACAACTAATGAGCTCAAGAACGCCAACGCTCATGATGTATAAGAGACATCACACCCCTCGCTCTCCTTCCTCTGGGTTTCGCTTCCGATCTCGCGCTTGTTGTACGTAAGGTAAATAGTTCCGGGAATGCTTGGGAGTGGTGCAGCATGTAGGCATTCACAGGGGGTTGTGCTATATGCTAAACAAAATGTAGACATAGCAAAGGGAAAGCAAGGTGACGGCGTCCACTTATTGCTGCTGCTTCAGATGGGGACTGCGCTGCATCCCGCTAAGAAGACGAATCTACGATGCTACACCAGCTAGCTTCTCAGCAGATCGAATATAACAAGCACCGCTAACTGACTCAGCTTCATGCATAATAGCTCGCTACTGTGGACAGCCGAAGAGTCCATACTGAGCCTGTAGCTGTACTCGATGCGAGCGCGGTGTCCTTCCGATAGTCTATGACCATGGATGCCAGCCAGATGTGGAATGGACTCGATATCCTTGGCCCGAGTCGCCAGATATGCCACGGGAGCGTCGTTATCCTTGTGCTGACCATCCGAGGAGCGACCGATAGTGTGTCGCAGCAACTGAATCGCCAAGTTGTTGCAGGAGACGTTTTACTCCGTTCTGTTTCATTGGGATTACGAGCTAAGGTACGAGCTCCGTCCGTAGCACTGATCTCATTAGTAGCTTCGCTTCGGAGGCGTTCGACCGAATGCATGCCGCGCATTGATATCATGTGGACGCTGTGCCCCGATTGCGCTTGCCATCCTGCTCCACGTCAAATTGTAGCAAGCGACTTGATAAGCTGCGGGAGAAGGCGCCGCTGTGTCTTATCGTGTTTCAGGAATAGCCCCAGGACACGATAGACCAGAGGTACAAGACTTGTCTTGAGAGAATCGCCTGTACTGTATGCCTTTTCCCATCGTATTGCTGTAATGGCCGTGCCAGCCATGTCGTACATTTTCTCTGCCCAGTCCAATCCGAGATCGAAGTGGTCCTGTGTCAAGGTATCGCAAAAGTCCAGCACCGATGACAAGATATCGCCCACTTCGCTGTACCGTAAGAAAGGCCCGCCATCATGCTGAACAAACCCGTGCCGGAAGGACATTCCCCAAACGCGACTTTTACCAAGTTCAGACGTGTTCAACCTCGCAGACGTATGCGCGACTCACTCTCTGAACCAAGCAATAGTTATGACTAGATTGGCATGCTGAATGCCTGGTCGATGGTTCTTGGACATGGCATCGCGCGCTTGGCCAGATAGACTGCTTTGAAGCTGTTGTACGTCATCTGCTTTCAATGTCGTGCATGGTGCTCGGCCGTTTGTGCATTGTCCGTGGAAGCAGTGAAGGAAGCGGGAGTCGACCAAGCTGAAGACTGCGATGTGACTCAAGGGAAAGTCGGACATTGCATCGGGGCGGGGAAGCTGAGCTGTGATAGTCTTCGTTTCTTCGAAGCTGTGATCGGGCAAGCGAAGAGGCTGTCTCAAGCGCTGTGGGTAGTGTTGATGGACTACCGTTGCCCTTTCCGCAATAATGAGCATCCAGAATACCCTGAGACGGCTCTCAGCATTGACCAAATCGGACAAGTAGCTCTCGCGAGACTCCAGGCCAAGGATCTGCGAGAGGGTGATGGCTTCTTGAAGCCTGATCCAAGCGGCATCTCTTTCACCCAGCATATCCCATGATATAAAGAGGAGCATGGAGGTTTGTACGCTATTCAGGTCGATCTCCTCAGAGGAAACCGGTACTTGAACGTGGGCTGAAGCGGCCAGAAGTTGCTGTCCGGGTTGTGTACGTCTTTGCTCTCCTTCCCCTTCCGATGCAGCGTAGTGCCGCTGCAGCCTCTCCGACGTTTCCACCAGGGCAACAATACACAGAAGCAACTTCAGGAAACTTGGTTGCGTTCTGTGCGTCGCGTTACTGTAGCACGGTCTGAAGACTTGCTCGTCAAGAATTGGACACATAGGATGTAGTGACTTGAAGAAGACATCTATGGCTCCATCGACGATGGCTGCATCTGGCAACATTTGGGACAGTGCTGATCCTGCCATCCCAGGAGTGGCCGCTGATGGGCTCGGGAAGAGACTGTCGTATCCAGTCACAGCTTCGTGAAATGGAAGGTCGCTCGTCGCAAAGGTGTAGTTCGAAAAGGACCAGTCCTGTAGTGGGTGATGGAGTAATATGTCAATGGGATATTTTACAGCAACTTCATTTAGGTAACGGACCGATGCATGCTGCAAGTCGGCAGTCGTATTGATGACAGCCGAATCCGGCCAGGCAGCAAGAAAGGATTCTAGATCGTAAAAGCCATCGGGTTGTATCTGGCTGATAGAATCGCTATGATTTGGCAGAGACTGGTCTATTGAAGACTCGTTGTCGTTTAGCAAGGCCTGCCAGCCCAGACCCCCGAGCTCAGACTGTCCTTGACCGTGCTCATGATTTGTAACTTGGCTGCTTTCCATTTGAAAGAGCTGGGCCGGATGCTGATCTTGCTCTTGCTCTTCCTCCAGCCTTTGGGTTTGCACGGTCTCAGCTTCCTGCTGTTGCAGGGCCAGCAGCCGTTTTGCGGGAGGTCCTCTCTTTCGATGCTCCTGAGGGTGTCGGGCTTCAGCTATAGGTGTCTCTTCACATAGCAGTATGCATTAACCTTAAGGTAAGTGCATTTGAGGCTAGCCTTAGCGCACGAGAGACAGGGTATCGCCGACGAAGGTAACCTTCCTGACGAGAAGCACTGCGGGACGACAGAGGCTTCAGTCACTTCCTTTGACAGTACAGGATGTTGCAAGAAGTTGTCTACCCTGATCTTGCGATGTCGACACTAGATCGATGAGTTGCCGGCGAAACATTACCGGAGGAGCAGATGATGGTCTGCTTCAGCCAACATTGCCACGGATAGCAATACGGATGGCAAATACCTGGTCGCATGCTTTGCCAACCCGGGCGATGGGCGGGTTGGCAGAGTTCGAGCTCGTTGGTGTCGCTTCAGTCATGGTATGATATGCCAGCGGGTTGAAGATTTGGCGCTGATGCGGCGACAGTGACCGAGTGATGGGAACGGCGACTGTCAGCTGGCCATTCCACTCCTGCTTGATTGAGGCGATGTGTCGATATCTGAGAGCAAGAGAGACCCGGCCGACTGGGGCAGCCTTCGCACTCTCGACTCAATCCCTGGCATTACCGTACTTTACTGATGCTGAGTATCATCTATAAAACAACTCTTCCGAACATGCTCTGCTTCGCTCTGACCGAATTGTCTATTGCTGTATATGAGGAGCTCGAGGCTCGCTTGCCCACGGCCAGGCTCGCAGCTATATAGACAACACTTCATACCAAGAACCACGTAGGGTAAGTGACAGTTTGCCAAGAGCGAACGTAAAGGCTTCGAGTCGTAGGGGGTTCAGGCACTCCCCGCCCTTATGCAGGCTTGCGGGCAACCATGGTATTTCTCGGTATTCCTTCCTCCCTTTCCTGGTGAGGAGTAATGCCGGAGTAACAGGAAATGGAGGAGGGGAGGAACATCGCTTGCGAAAAGCAAAGACATTCTACGATGTTTATGACCCAGTGCTATCGTCTGACGTTCAAATCCTGACACACCTTCTCCAACCCCTGACATATATACCTTGATTCTGATCCTCCAACAAGCAAAGATAGCGCGATGGACACAGACATGGATGCCATGAACTTCGAGCCTGCGACGCCGGACTATCGATTCGTTTACAAACACGTCGACAACTGCGAGAATGGCGGACCTTCAATGGATATCATGCTACCTTCTTCGGCCGGTCCTGAAAGTACGGTGCCGGTTGCGATGTAAGAAGAATTCGACGTTAGAGACGCGTAATGAAGCTCACTTGGCATTCCATCAAGCCTTTTTCATGGAGGTGCCTTCACTGTTGGTGCTTCCTCGGACTTGGCCCACCATCAAGTGCAGTGGTATCTGAGGCAGGGCTTTGCCGTGGTGAGCCCTGAGTACCGTCTCGTACCTCAGTAGGCCTTTGTTACGCGTAGTCATAGCGCGCACATTGAAACTTTATACCAGCGTCTGCATGAAGGAGATCCGACAAGATCTACTGGACTCTTATCTCTACATCCAGCACCATCTGAATGACAAGCTCGCAGAATTGTCAAAGGGCAGAGCGCCTAAACTCGACACCGCAAGATGTATCTCTGCCGGCGGATCGGCTGGCGGATCTTCTTGTCTCTTTCTGGCGATGGAGATACGCGATTACAATGCAAAACAAGATGCAGCCGAGAAGCAGCTAAACAACCTCCGAGGTATCTTACCTGCGTATCCTATGTGCAACCCCGATGATGGATACGCAAATACACCTCGTCACAAGCTGGAGGAGCTAGCCACGCAAAACTGTCCCGAAGACTGGCTCTTGATCCAAAAGGTCTTCGAGGGTCCGGCGATATGCGATTTTAAGACGAAGTGAGTCACTCCAAGCGAGTTTAGCTCATGTGTCTAACGAAGAAGTGGCCAGCTCGATGCCGCTAGAAGGTCGAGATCCGCGAACGCTCTTTGTTATGCGGGCCATGGAATACGTCTGCCTGAACTCATTTCTGGCGGGTCGAGATCCTCCTTACAATTCGGAATGCTACATTACGAGCAATATAACCTCCGAACTACCTCCAGTGTATGTTCTCGTGGCGCCAGCGGACAGCCTCATACCTGCGAAGCAGTCATATGATCTATACAACGCACTTCTTGAGAAAGGCGTCGATGTCAGCATCGGAGAAGGAAAAGGGGCGGAGCATGGTTTTACAGAATGGAACCCTAAATACTGGCCGGAAGGCACAGACTGGTGGACTGAGACCATACTGCCGTCTCTGAAGTGGGCAAGAGACAAAGCACTTGCTTGATATGTTCGGCTGCCAATTGAAGCAGAGTCACGTTCGATGCCTTAGCTCTTCGATTGGAAGTGCATTAAGTCTCGTGCAATCTCAAGAAGAAGAAGGAGGAGAAGGACTCTCAGGAACAGGTGTGATCTAAGATTTACAATGTTAGGGCACATCTCCAGTTGAAGTGGAGTCCTTCCTTACGGCACTACATACACACTGAGGCTACTACTATACACTGGTCTTGGACCTCTCCATTTGCTTGTTGTCGTAACTTTCCGACTTTACTTCATAGCAATTCCGGAAAATTCCCCCGCCCCGTTGCTACGTTCTCATGCAAGCATCTCCCGCTTATCTCGATTTTCGAGCACCTTTCCTACTTATGTAGCTGCTTCACGATTTCTGGGGATTGCCAAAAGTCACATCGCTCAATAAATGGACGGTTGGCGATCTCCATTGCAGAGCCAGTCGGTGCATCTTCAGCTGCGTTGGACTTGAAGTTGAATCGCGTAACAAAGCGAAGCTGATGTTGAGATCCGAGAGCACCGTACTTCAACCAAGGCTTAGCAGAGTTAAGTCGGCTGGTGTTCGGGCTGAACGCAAAGTATGGTCAGCATCAAAGCCTGTTCTGCTGTAGTGAGCAGTCGTACTCGAGGGTCTTGATGAAGCTGCTAATGAACGCTCTCCATTCATATGCAATTGGTTTTTCGAAATCTGTCATGACGGAAGTTGCGTTCTGCGAGAGGAGAGCAAGCTTAAAGGTAGGTCTCGTGTTCCTGTGTACCTAATCAGACTCACTTGTAAATACGAGTTGTCTGCGGAATGCAGAACGGGAGCCAACGGATATGGAGCATCTGATGCATACTTCGTGCCCACTGTGGGCGCTTCGAAGCGGCTGACCCAGACGTTTGCCCAGCTGTGCTGCTGATAACTGCCTCCTAGAAGCCGGAAGGTGCAGTGGTACCCGTTCTCTCCTCCAGCTGAAATCTCGGCTCTGTCGTTATTCACCCAGAAGTTTCCTTGTCCAGTGCTGAAGCAGACATCCAATCAGCAAATAGAGCTATGTGCGACTACCAGTTCAATCCTCACAAGTCTGCGAAAGTGTCATTGATCGGATAGAGTGACGCCGCTTTAGTGGCCTGCTCTTGCGTTAGGCCTGTAGTTGCAAAATATGCGGGATCTTGAACAGGTCCGTCACCAAGCGAAGTGCCTTCGTGGGTGACCGATCCAATTATAATAGGGATTTTTGCAACTTTGCCCTGTCTGAAGAGGTTGGTAGTCGTGTTGGTCAAGCTGTATCCATCGATCGTTGCTGTCCAACCGCCAAACATCGATACGCCATTTGAGTCGACCATAGCATTGACGCGTTCGGAGGCTAGGACCAAATCTTCTGGAGAAGCTGCTCGGAAGCATGCCAATTGAGATTGGGAGGAGTCGCATCCCAGTTCGCTTGCAAGTGCTGCTTCCCGGGGCTGTCGTCATTCAGGTTAGCTGATAAAGAAGGTATTGGATCAGATAGCTGCGTACCCTGTGTTCGACGAAGGTTCGTGAGTCAGCCTGTCCACTCGATCTGGGTACGGCAGCTCGGAAAGGTGGGTTCTGTAGCAACAAACAGACTATTAAGTGATTGCGCGCTTCGTTACTTGGATGTTCTCAGCTCACCTTGCCATCGAAGAGGGCGAGCTGAGAAAGCACAGCTTGCGCACCACCGCTCTGACCCCTGTGAAGCAGAAATCCAGCAATCAGCTGGATTGGATAACTGGATGTCGACGGGGGTTTTGACTCACATGATAGTGATCTTTGATCCGTCTCCACCAAATTTGTGAATGTACTTCTTGACCCAATCATATGCTGCACGCTGATCCATGAAAGCTGCATTACCATGCTCTCCCTCCTCCAGCAACTCCTCGGATGCCAAGAAGCCTAATGTACCGAGGCGGTATCCCATATTCACAGCGATGAAGCCCTGATCTTGGCTGACCCAGTCTGAGAAATCGTTGTTCGGTGCAGCTGAGAAGCGTAGACCACCTCCGTGCGTGTAGACCATGACTGGGAGCTTGTCGCCTTCTTTGGCACTTGTAGGCTTCCAGACCCATATTTTAAGCTTTCGACATGTCCAATCTTAGCTTTGAGACATGATGCGGCGTGTTTTCGTGACTTACACAGTCTTCCTGACCTGGTCCAGCCCTCACTCCTACAATATTGGCAGGACTTGTGGTAAATTGGACGCATCGCTAAGGACAGAGTGTGTCAGCACACTCTACCGCAACAAGAGCAAAAAGAACATACAAGAGCATCGACAGAGACGTCTTGCACTTCAGAAGACTGCTCGGGCAGAGGTCGGGGCGCCTTGAAGCGAAGGTTGCCCACGGGAGGGGCAGCATAGGGAATACCTTTCCAGCTCTCGACTTTGCCATCGTTCTATAGACTGCTTGAGAAGGAGTATGGAGAGGCTGTAGCTGTCGACTTACCTGGATTACACCACGGTATGTACCACCGGAACCGAGATCGACTACTGGAGCTGCAGGGAGAGTCAGTCAAATTTCATGCAGTCGTCTTCTAGCATTTGTAGATCTTCACCTCCATCGTTGTCGCGTCTTATAGGGCTCAAAGGGCCTGCGGACACACAGACAAGGGTGGTGAGGAGACCAATGTAGACCTTCATTGTATAGTCACAGGAAGTAGAGTATGATAGAGAAGGAAGAAGGAGAGTGTTCACATTGCACATCATGTCAATCTCACACTTTTCCGGTCACTTCGTAGGAATAATCATTTTAGTCGAGAGGATAAATCGGGACTCCACTCTACTTAGGATGGGAGAGACGGAGGAGTTATGAAGTGGGGGGATTGCACCTGCTGTCCTTTGTTCGGTTGGGTATGATTCAAGGTGGTCGATCTCGTTAGTGCCGGCACGATATACCATACAGCCGTCTGCCGAGAGGTGAAGGTCATGTGTATATGAGCAGAGATGCTTTAGCGTCCTCTTGGCAGCGCTGAATATTCTTGCTGAGGCGAGTAGGCTAGCGATGAGGCGTTCCCGTCGAGACGTCCGTCACGCTCATGTTCAGGCGCAGGAGGAGTGTGTATGCCGGCTCGAGCAGGTCAGAAAAGTCATGGCCGTCAAGATTCGGTTGTGCGAGTATCGTTGCGATGAACGAGTGATCCATTATGGCGGCGTGTCGTACAGGAAGAGAGCGGCTGGAACTTCGATTCGCTCGTATTAGCATGTTATTTTGGCCGCAGAAGGAACACTGATTCTGTCAATGGTACAGTACAAGCTGATTGTTTGTGAGAACCTTGCACAGTTTCCAGTCATCCATTACCGTGCGAAGAGTCGAAAACTACGCAAGAAGAACAACCCGCCCGAGGACGACGAGCGTAGACACTGGCAAGAAGCAAACATTCTAGAGCATGCTATATTATGCATGAGCAGTTCTGTCATCATCGTATTCGCTGTTCAAGAGTCAACACGTTCGTCGAAGAATATAGCGCTCAGAGGTCGTCATCCATCCGGGCTCCACCAGCTGACTGCGAAGTTTCAATGCTGTTTCTTACTATTATTTATATACATGTCCAAAGACAGCTACTTCAGCGAGCAAGCCCGGACAACGTTCATCTCCCTCCCAGCAAAGCATCCTCGCCCAACGTGAAAAGTACGCCAGTACGATGACATCTTCCGACGGCTCTCGGTTCATGGTGGTTCCTTTTGTCGCACACCTCTCTTCCTCCTTCTTTCTTCCTGTAATCTCAACTTGAAAGCTGACTGAACCCCGAGCCATCCTACCATGGCGGAATATATGGAGAGGCCTGGGCAGATCCGCCCAGTTGATAATCTAGGCAACCCAATGCCATCTAGCGAGGACTTGGACGCAGCCTTGGAATCCATCGTGTGCCCAGCTGATTCGTATAAGGACGGCGTCTACTGGTCAGGCCTATGTCATGTCATGAAATATGTGCGTATGCCGTGCTGAGATGCGATGTTACACCAGGGCGGACTTGCCAAGAAAGCAACGCTGGGCCTGGATCAATGCTCAGAACGACCAGGAGGCTAAAAGCGAACTCAAGTCGATCTGGACAATATTCAGGGAAGACCCTATCGAGCCCGTCAGAATTTACTTTTCAAAGTACGTTGTGACAGGCCTTGGTCTGTTTGTAGAAGGTATGTGCGTAGCTTTGGTAGTCTCGGTACAGTTCTCTGACGTCTCATCGGCCAGGGTACACTTTGTTCTCTATTGGAAACTTGAATTCACTGTTCAAGGCTGTATGGCCACGCTGTTGGGCGACCTACCGTGTGTGCAACAAAACATGGGTTGCTGCCGTCGATGTAAGACTCGCGCCCTGGAAGTTCGCGAGACACACTGACTGGCTTTGACCACGCAGTACCTCGAAATCATCGGAATCATGTGCGGACAGATCATCGTCGGTGTCGAAGCAGACTTCGTTGGCCGCCGTTTCGGATCTATCCAAGATGCGGTTCTTCTGTCACTCGGAACGCTCATGCTGATTGCTGCCTGGGGTGTTACTCTCAACGGCTGGGTCATCTGTTATGCATGGGCGCTCTTCGTGTACGGCGTGGGAGTAGGAGGTGAATATCCCATTACAGGTGTGTGTCTCTCTATCTGCAGATCCGAGCCCCTTGCTCACCTTTCTTCGCAAAGGCACACGCGCCCTTGAGATGGACGGAAGTGGTTTTGCTGCTCAGCGAAATGATAAACTCCACCGTGGGCGTGGACTAGTTCTAGCGTGAGTCCTCGAAGAGAGCGCATCTTCGGATCCACCTAATTCGACTTGCAGCTTCCTCATGCAGGGATGGGGTCAGCTATTCAACCAGGGCATCTTAATAATATTCCTGTTGATCTTCAACGGCGGCGGCAATCCTCCCTATTCAAAGACGACCGCTCAATGGATATATCGCCTCTCCTTCGCTTTCATCCTCATGCTCACACTCTGGCTACTTTACTACCGCGTTTTCAAGGCCAAGCGATCCTTCGACAATGTCATCAACAAAACAAAAGCCAGAGGCGGTGTCACTGGCTACGACAGTCAGTCGCTCAAGCTTGCACTGAGTCACTACAATGGTCGAATTCTTGCTACGGCCGGTACCTGGTTTGCCAATGATTTCTTCTTCTGTAAGGGTTTCCCGATACTGCTCTGGGCTGCCTTTCTGAATTGATACTGTAGACGGGAATAAGCTCTTCCAGAGCAATTTCATCAAGGTCATTGCACCAGACTCTTCGGTGATGACAGGGTGGCTTTACAATCTAATTAATGTGGTGAGGCCTTCAGTGTCCGGACGAAGTCTATCGGCCATCTAAGCAATCTGCACAGGGCGTTCAACTCGTTGGATACTACCTTGCAGCTCTGCTGATCGACCACAAGATGTACGGACGAGTCAGGATGCAGAGTGTCGGCTTCTTTTTCATGTTCTTGGTGAGCCTCAAAGCATGATATAGAGAGCCAGGCTAACGCTTTCTATAGTGCTTCATCATTCCGGCAGCCGATTACAATGGGCTTACTTCAACAGGAGCGATTCACGTCTTTCAGTGGCTCTACTACATGTCCTCGTTCTTTAATCAGTTCGGACCGAACTGTGTCAGCTTCTTGGTGGCCGCCGAGGTATATCCCGCATCGTATGTCACATACATGGCCGAAGATTTGCGAGTTCGCGCTAATCAGTCACCTTCTACCACAGAATTCGAGGCACTGCCCACGGCATATCAGCTGCTTCCGGAAAGCTCGGCGCTCTGGCTCCAGCTATTCTTTATAACTATGTCGACACGCAAACCAGATTCTGGGTAGTGCCCTGGTTCGGCGTACTGGGCTTCCTCTTGACCGTCATCTTCATGCCAGATACCACTGGTCTCGATTTGAAAGAGCAGGAAATATACTGGGCATTCGTTAAAGCTGGTCGCGCTGAGGACTATCACGTCTGCCCAACTACGTGAACTCTATCAAAAGGTCACAAGCAAAGAGGCGCCCAAGGATAAAGTGTTGAATGAGGCATATGATGACTCCGATGCTTCCTTCATTTCCGACGCCGTCAGCGCATACTTCAATGGTAACAAAAAGCGCACAGCATCTGAACATTCCGGAGAGACCGCCGTAAACCGCACGCCGGCTGAGAAAGTCAAAGCCAATGCAAAGGCTCAATAGTCGAAGCGAACGCCAAACAAGTGTGCCTGAGCAAGATAATGAGACATAGACTCGCATAACTTATATTACGTTTTGATCATGTAGCTACGTAAAACTATAGACGCCAATATCCTGCTTCCATCTGCAAATATTGTCGACCCTTCGGTGGCCGCAGGCTAGGTAGGCTTTCTACCCACATTATTGCAGCCCGCCCAGACATTGCCGATGAGCATGCACCTGCACATCACATGGCAGGTACACACATCCGGGGCAAGGTTCTCCCCCTTCCTCCACCCCATCCTAGAGAAAAGATTGTCGGAGCCTCCGACGGTCTCTTCCCTCGATGAAGAAGAGGAAGGAAGAACCCGAACATCCTTGTAGCGCACATTTCTACCTCTTCTGCCTATTCCAGACTCTTTCACCCCTTCCGCTTCCCCCTTGACACCCGACTCTTGATTGATTCAGAATCCAAAGCATGGCTCATCTACCTCTACAAACATGTTTCGCCCAGAAGAAGCCGGCTTTCGGAACCTTCATGATGCTTAATGGTCTGCGTACTGCGCAAGTCGTTGCTGGTACTGGGTTAGATGTAATCAGCCGCCCTTCTTCTTCGATATGGACTCCACCCACTAAGAATTATGGCATGTGTTATCTAGGCTGTCATTGTTGATTGCGAGCACGGTAAGCGAAGGAACTTCCGTCAAGCAGGTGCAGAACGCAAAGCTGATCCTGTTCCTGCAATGCTAAACAGGCGCAATTGGAGACTCGGACATGCATATTGCCGTGGCAGCAGTGGCAGCTGCAGGCTGCTCGCCAATCACTCGCATTCGTGGACCAACTGGGCCGTTGATCAAGCGCGCTCTCGATGCTGGCTCACAGTATGTCTTGCAAACCTACGTTCGTCTATGGATATTCACCCGCTGATCTTTGCATTGAAACAGTGGTATCATGGTTCCTCAGATCAACACTGCTGCCGAAGCAGCACAAGTGGTACAATTCGCCAAATTCCCTCCCATGGGCGTCCGCGGTCAAGGCTCTCCGTTTGCTGCCATCGCGCACGGTGTCTCCACTCCAGAATACCTGAAACAAGCAAATGCAAATATCCTGACGATGATCCAGATTGAGACGCTGGAGGGCCTGAAGAATGTTGATGAGATTGCTGCCGTGCCGGGTGTCGGTAAGTCAAGCGATGTCAACATCAAGTCATATAGCTGAGTCTCATACTTCAGACGTGATATTTATCGGACCAAACGATCTGGCGATGGCACTGCTAAACTATACACCGGGAAGCACAGAGAAGGTTTTCCTTGATGCTATCGATACAATCGTGGAATCGGCCAAAAGAGCTGGCAAGCTTGTTGGGACTCTGGTGAATAATGGTCAGCTAGCGCAAGAAGCCAAATCACGATTCGACTTTGTTGCGATTGGCGGAGATGTGAAAGCAATGACATTTTGGTACGCTGACCAGCTGAAGGCTGCGAGGGCTTAATGCGGGAGCGAGGGAGGGGGCAGTGTGTAAACATAGATGGATCTGCGAGATCAATTGTGTACAAATCGTCAGCCAACATCGCGACCCCGAAGAACCGCAACTGAGACAGTAGAAATCCGAGAAGGGTTGGATGATTACATATAGTCTTCTGTCTTCTGTACGAAGCCGCGCGGGAGAGGTGGTCGTTCTTTCATGAGCCGCTCAGACGGCTTGTCCTCTGCCACCGCTAGCGCAGATGGAGCAGCTTGCTGTCTGCGCTTCCGATGCTGCTATCAATGCTGCAAGTAATCAATCCCAGACTGTACCACCTCCGCTGCGACTGAGCAGCTCCAATCCGCGCTCGGCCTGCAATCGCTGTCGCACGAGGAAGAGCAAGGCAAGTCAAAGCGAGCTTCGAGCTGGCGAGCAAGGTCGTAGGTATCATTGGCTGATATTGTTGTGCAGTGCGATTCTCAGAGGCCAAAATGCACCAGGTGCAGAGCTGCAGCTGAAGACTGCGTCTATCCTGCTGGATCCGTGATCGTGGGAGTACCGGACGTCCAGACCCAGTTAGGCGCATTGTCTAATCCTGCGTTAGAGTCCATCTGACCTGGCTTTCCAGACTTGCTCCGTCCTCGAGCTCTGTCAGGAAGAGACCTCGTTCAGAAATAATGGGTACCTTATGTAACTCCCTCGACATCTACAATAATGCCCAGCAGCCTATAAGAAGCACTTCTGCGTCAGCTGGCGTCGACGCAGTGAATGCATCCAGCCCAGGCCCTTCTTCCCGGCTGCAATCGAATCCAGCACACAATGATAACAGCGCTTCAGTTTCAGCAGGGGACGCTCGCACGCCGGCGTGGACTTCCCCGTCCGCTAACGAAAGTGTGTTCCTTCCCTCTCACAACCAGCTATTGGATCGTCTTCCATCCGTGCATGACCTCGGCGGTGTCTTGCGAGCTACATCTTACCCTTCGTATGGACCCTCAGATGACGCTACGTCGCCAGGTGCAAGCAGGGTTATAGACACAGCAGCGTCAATCAGCCAGTACGACTTTCCACAGTGGCCTGCCGAGGCGCACCTGCTCGTAAATCATTTCCTTCAATATACAAATGCCGCGTTTCCCATCTTACACGGTCCTACTATTCGAAACCAAGTGCAGAAGGTATGCTCCCTTACGAGAGAGGCCGGTGCCTCAGCCTTTGATGTTGCTACGGTATTCTGCAAGTTTGGTTTCTCAGCGCTAAGTGGATGCCGGCTAAGTAAAGTCGTTCCAGTTATGTTTGCTGTATCAGCTATGTCCCTCCCCACATCCAAGCATGCCGCCTTGAGGGGAAGAGCAGGAGGTTAGCCGCCCCGAACCATGCCATTGCTCAGGATATAGATCGTCTGACTCTACAACTTCATCAGGCTTTTGGTCGATAGGCTTAAAGGTGAGTAGAGACTACATGGACCTGTATAACGGACGACTTCTGATATTTGCGACTAGTTTTATCCAGAAGCCAGGTTGGTACAGGGCTATCAGCTCCTCCAGCTTCTTCACCTCCGCCTTCAGTTCTGCATGTATGCTCCTCAGTATGGCTCTGTTTGGCTGGAATCTGGGGAAGCCATGCGTACAGCGATCGATCTGGGCATCCACAATGAGCACCACGCTAGCAGACATGTTCGTATACCCGGAGTGCTGGAGCGTGATATGAATCGTCGGCTGTTCTGGACCTCCTACTGTCTAGACCGCAACTTGTCGGCCGCACTTGGTCGACCTTCTGCCATCCACGACGACTGGATCAGTGCGCAGGTAGGCGTCTCGACTAGGCGCCGAGACATGGCACATCTAATTCAAATGTCGCACAGATGCCGAGCGAGCTCGACGACGAGTACATTACTCAGACAGACTTCCTACCGGGCTCACCCTCCCCCATGAAGCAAGGGGCGATCTTTCACATACGCATCCGCATGCTACAATCGGAGATTCAGAACAAGCTATACACCGTGAGGGCCGCCCAAGAACACACACCTTCACCCGAATGGTTCGCCCATGTGACGGCGAAGATAGAA
This sequence comes from Erythrobasidium yunnanense, assembly GCA_001600175.1. Lineage (NCBI taxonomy): Eukaryota > Fungi > Basidiomycota > Cystobasidiomycetes > Erythrobasidiales > Erythrobasidiaceae > Erythrobasidium > Erythrobasidium yunnanense. The sequence continues at coordinate 1,674,859 of BCJC01000001.1, forward strand.
GAGTGGCACAATAGTCTTCCCGAGCCAACGGGTTTTGCAAGCATACAGTGGTACAACTTGAATTATCACATGACCCTGACTATGCTTTTTCGTACCTGTCCCGCGAATGCCACGCCAACGTACGAGCAGACTCTGCGTGCCTTTGAGAGCAGCGGGGCTATCATGCGGACGTACAAGGAGATGCTAAGAAATAGCCGAATCAATTATCGTGAGTCAAGACATTGTACAGGTCCGACACCCATTCTGATGGAATCCAGCAGACTGGCTAGCCGTCTATCATCTATTCATGGCCGGCGTGACCTATCTCAACTGCCTGTGGCAAGCAGACGCAAATGCATGGACGATTGTTCCGTCATATGTTGACGCTCTGCTGGATATACAAGGCTGTACAAGCGTTATGGAGGCCTTAGTCAGTACGTGTCGTTCATGTTTTTCAGGCTTCCTTTGTCGAGTTCTGCTAAGCTAGATCCTCCAGCTATAACAGTCGGTACAGCTGACATGAGAAACGCTTTTGAAAAAATCGCGGAGCGAGTCATCCGTCGGCTTAGCAGTAGACCGAGTAGTCGGCCTCCGGAGAAGGTCCAGGAAACTACAAGTCATGCTGGCAGTCACAACAACGATGCCGTATCGGCACCTTGGGGTGCTTCTGGCAATCTCACCGTGTCGAACGATTTACTGCCTCCATCTGCATGGCCGCAGATGATGGCATCAGCTTTCGATAGCAGCCATCGCAGCGGTAGCGAAGTGGACAATATATTGGGGGATGAACTCGAAAACTGGCTCAGACTGCCGATTGGTACGCTCACCGATCTAGATTGGAGCCACTTAGGTAGAGGTTGAGTGACACCAACTGCCTCCCTGCCGTGAGGTATTGGTTGTTCTCGATCAGGTAGTGAAGCGCAGGGATCGCTGCAATCTCATCCTACAGTACAGGTTCAATCTGTAGCAAGCGAACAGGATCCTTGTGCCGAGAAAGCAGGAGGAGAAGTCTGCCTGCTACCACATGTGCGGAGAAGCATTTATTCATCGTCACTATCGTCCAACACGATCTTAGGAAGAGGTGCATCCGAATCACTATCCGAATCATCATCATCGTCATGCTGTCCCCCTGCTGCTGCAAAGCCTGCTTGCGGCTCCGCTCCCATCGAAACGTCTTCCTCGACCACTGCCTCCTCTTGATCAGCCTCTTCAGTTCTCATCTCCCGATCCTCATCTATGCGTTCTTCGCTGGCGGCTTTGGCAAGGGGGCCAGCTGCGTCGATAGCTTCGACAGGCGGCGGCGGTGGCCTGATCGCGTTGGTCGGCACAGCAGAAGTAGGCAGTTTGTCAAGACTAGCTTGCTGCCGATCTTCTTCCCCTACACGCCCGAATGGCATTGTCGTGCTTGTCGCTCCTATCTGCTGAAAGCTTGTCGGTTGCGGAATCGACTTTGTAGGCGCCGGCGTAAGAGCTGGCTGGTGTACCGGCTTGAAGTACTGAGTCGATGCTGTCGAAGCTTCTTGTGTTTCTGTACCAAAAGTGCCAAAGGTAGAACTGGCAGGCTGTTTCCTTCGCAACTCATTATTATCCTCCGTAGATACATCTTGGCCCTGCTGATCCGCCTCCAACCTTGTTGCCCTCTTATCGATGCTTCCCCCTACCAACTCCACGAGTGCGCTCTTCATTCCTCTCGTCTTCAGCAATGGCGGGACGACCGGTCTGGCGACCAGGTCCAAATTCAGGATAGCTTCCCTTGCAATGCTCTTCTCTTCGTCTGATATTGCTTCACTGCTTTGCAGCACCATCCTGAAGACGTTCAGAGCATGGTCTAAGTAGCCCGGAGCCTCTTTCAGACTGTTTTGGACGCATGTAGAAAGGCAGCGCAGGATGCTGGTCCGAAGAGAGGGATACAGACAGATGGCGTTCGAGAGGAGGTCGGAGTGCGTCGACAAGGAAATAGGCTGTGTTGAGAGGAAAGATGGCGACAGCGCATACGCTAGTAAGAGTCGGAGAGTGAGGTTCAGCACTTGAGACGACAGAAGGTAAGCTGCAGTCTGTAGGATGCGTTGCAGAGCTGCGAGTATCGCTTTGTCAGTCTCGAGACAAGAAATTTGATGACCAGTACTCACAAGTCAAAGAATGCACGACGCAAGCTACATCCTCCATTCGAATCCTCTTTCCACTAGTCATAGTCTGGTCGCTCTCGAATAGTCTCGCCTTCTTGTTCTTCCTCATTCCAGACTCGGGATTATGACCTCCTGCGTCGCCGTTGCTTGCAGACTTCTGCTTAGCGGGGGTGTCGTCAACCAGCAGAGCGGCATCCTCCAAGATTCCCCGGACGAGCTTGGACAGCGACTTGCTGGCTTCGTCAGGATGGGGGCGGACGGAGGAGACGAGAAGTGCTGTAGTCGCATAGAAGGAAGAGCGTAGGACACTGCGCAGAGGGAGATCACTTCTTTCAGCTGGAGAGAGTGATTACTCAGCAGGAGGACACATACGATGTGTGACCGTACGTTCCATGCACAAAAGACAAGTGAGCCAAGAGCTGGGTACTGTACGATGTAAGGTGAATGCCGGTGCTATCGAGTTATATGCTGATGTCAGCATTTGATGATCACACCAGATGCGGCATTCTGTTTACCTGACTGAGACTTGTCCGAGAAGCCGACATGCTTGTAGATGCAGACTTGGCAGAAGAGCCAGTTGTGCGAGATGCAGATTGGCATCGTGTCTCTCTTTCGTCTGTACTTCTGGATGAGCGATGATTAAATAGGACTGGCGCATTGACGCACCGGCGAGTGAACAGTCACTGAAAGTACGCGTTGAACAAGCTGAACAAGCGCCCCGATAGGTATTGAAACGGCTCTTTCAGTTGGAGCACTGTATAGAACGCTGAGGTCAATTCGATCAGTAGCCAATGTCAGGAATGACTTACGCAAGTAAGGTAAGTAATACATCCAGAATGACCTCTAAGCGCTCGTAAGCGGCTTGCAGGCTGTTAACGTGGCTTGGAGCAGAGGTCGAGGTGCTTGCGACAGGTGGCATATCCAGCGGAGGAAATCGTGTGCTCGATGAATAGTCTGTCAAACGTTATCAAACATTATTAGCAGAAATTAGCCGACCTACTTTCCGCACGGCGCAAGGGCATACCTTCGATGAAAGTTGACACGAGGGGATCGAAGCATGACTGAGCGCTTCCTAATAGACTCTCCACCGTCCTACGCCAGCTTTGTGCTATCTGAGCTTTCCCAGCTGTGATGTATACGCTTGCTAGCAGCTTCGAGGCAGCCTGTCTTGCTGAAAAGAGGCTCGAAACGAAAGCCCATTGACACATGAGATGGACAGATAGCGCCTGCATTTGAGGCGCAATAGGACGGAGAGGCGATGCTGAGATATGTATCAGGTTCGTTAGAGCTTCAAGGGAGTGTATTCGCGCCTGGCATCACCGCAGACATATATTAGCCTTTGCCTGTATGTTGAGTGAGGAGCGTTCGCCCCCACAGATAAATCTGCACTCTCATTCCCAGCGATCTGTAAGAGAGCATCTCCCAGTTTGCGAACGCCAGCTGGATTTGCGACTTCTCTAGCATATTCAGGGAGTCGCGCGGCTTGCGCAAAGCAGAAGAGGAGGAAATCTGTCGCGTGTGTCAACAGACTAGGAAGCGCTATTCCTTTCTTCTATAGATGAAAACTCAGCATAGGCGTGACATGTGATATTTTCGGGTTGCATTGCTCACGGCCAAGATGCTTAAAGCAGCGTTATACCACGCTTTCGAATGAGATAGGAAGATTGACTGGGATTGGTGGCATGTCTCGAGCGCGAGGGAGAAGCCAGTAGCTTGTGCATTTGTGATTTTGGAATTTAAGAGGGAGGTCAGTCGGAGGTTCCATCTGGTCCAGCAACTTAGATAAGCGCTTCAATCATGATACAAGTCATTTCTTCCGACCTGTGCAGCGTGCTTGCGGCCTTCTCCCCAGCTTTTCCTTCGGTTTCAGCTTGCTTTACGAGTTGCAGACTCTGGACGAGATGGACAGGATGAAGCAGCGTCGACGTCGATGGACCAGAGACAGAAGCAGCGTCGTCGTTCGCAAGCTGGTGCGTCAGCAGATAGGCCAGCTGCAACGACATCGTTGGAACAAGAACGATCAGTCGGCGTAAAGAAGTCTCGAAAGCTGTCGAACTGCAGGAGATGGCTAGATTACTGTACTGTGCGTGGAATGGAGACAACAATATGACTATATTACGGGACAACAGAGCTCCACGACTGGAACGAATCGAATCACCGCAGCTGCATGTCCTGGTTCCGCTCATTGATGGGGTTGAGCGGGCTGGAAGTACTAACGACACTACTGCTTCGTGCTGGGCGGTTTGAAGCACTCCTGCCGGATCTCTGTAGATCCTCCTCTTCGGGCGCCGTCTCTTCTGGAGCCGGTGCGTTGGCACTCCACCACTTCATCTCGATCTACAGGCGCGCAATGAGTCAGTGTACGGTCCAGCACAGTCGCAGTATGGACATGCGCACCGCGCTGGAGAGCCGGCGCATGAAGGTCGTAGGCCGCTTGACCGTGACGTTGTTGTTGTGGTCATCATTGCTCGGCCGCCAGCTATGCACAGATGCTTCTTTCGCAAGCTTCTGCTTCTCTGGTGACCGTATAGATAGCATTAGCCAGCTGATCATTTGTCGAGCGGTGAAAACGAAGCTCGCCTGCAACAGATTCTTGAGGCTCGACAGGTAAAAGAGGAGCGAACCAGCCTGTCAAACAGCAAGGTTCTGAGTTCAGGAGATTTGCCTGTGGGTTGCGGGATGCAGCTGACCGGTCGAAGTCATCCATTGATTCCATAGTGATCCTCCGCCCGCCTTCGCGTTCGCGTTCTTCTCTGTCGATGTTGAGCCATTCGCGCTCGTTGAAGCTGATGGACCTGTCAATTCGTTGTCGCTGCTGTTGTTGCTGGATGGCTCGCTATTCATGGCGATTTCACTAGTCGGTCGAACGCGTAAAGAGGCCAGATGCCGAGTGACAGCGAGCTTCGAGGGAGAAGAATGTATACTCGTGCAACAACATGCTAGTTATCCTAACTACCTGATTATAGTTACTGAGTCTGCTATTCTACCTAGAGCAGATTTTTCAGTCGACTCCCCGAAGACTTGGTCGAAGGTTTTCTTGGGATATCTATCGTAGTCGCTCCTAAGCTGTATATAGGGTCGCAGCAAGCGCCGATCCACACGAGCAAGATGCTCGGCTTCCAGGAATGATTTCAGAACGTCTACTTGAACTTCGAAGAGCTTGCCCAGTTGCCGAAGCATCTCGAAGCGTTCTGTCACGACTGGAATCGTATAGCTTGCCATTGCATCTTGATATGCTGCTAGATCTTTGGTAAGCAGGATCGTTCCTGTGTCGCCGACGGGGAATTTCTTGAAGTGTTCAAGCAGGAGACTTGTTACAGGATCGATGTCAGCGCTATACATCGCAATCAAAGAGAAACGAGAGCTTACCTATGGAAAGTGACTCCGATATCCGTCAGGAGGCCTTCTTGGTTCTTACCGGTCACACTCGCAACGACGATGTCTCTGATCCTCGTCACGAAGCTACAGCAGGCGGCACATGGCTCTGTCTTTTCCGTCTCGAAGAGGTTCGCATCCGTTTTAGGCTTGAAGTCTAGCTTCTTCTGCCTCGACAAAAGAGTCGATAGCCAAGAGGTGATGGCTGTGAGAGCAAGGGAGCTCGATCAGCACCTAAAACCGCAATGTATACCATGTGCACAGAAGATACTCACCGTCCGTAGCCCGCTGTATCAGATCATTGACCTTATTCTCAATCCTGCTGAGCATGCTCGAATTGAAGGCGGCCATCTCCCTCTTGTTGGCCAACGATGTTCCAGATAGGGGAAGAAGGGCAGTAGAGACATAGCGCTGCCAGAGCTGTACTGCCATATCCGTTTCACGCACAACCCGAATTGCATCTATAGGCGGTTCGAGCTTTCCGTCCCATGTTGCTATATACGATATTGACCTGTCGAAGGCTACGTGAGGTTCGAGCGAGGTGAATGGGCTTTCAGAGACTTACGTATCCAGAGCAGTCTCTAAATAGGCCTGACAGAAGGTATCGCCCAGTGTGCGTAGTAAAGCAACAGCGTTCTTTGGTCTGAATACTCGTCTGAATCAGCGTCGCATTCGAGGCTAAGTCTTGGGTAGGACACGCACGCTTCTGCCGGGGGCGAGAGTTCCAACATCCTCCCTACAGCTTCGGCATGCCACCTTAGCATTCTCTCCGCTACCTCCAAAGAGACCTGGCCATCTCTATCTGAGATTTGTAGACCCGGAATACCGTTTGCGTGTCCATCTATACTGGGTCTGCCAGAGGTTGGCGAGCTGACCGATCCATCGCTTTCCCGGCGCTTATTGTCGCCTAAGCTCAGGCCGCCCAGCTTCATGAGCTGCTTGAGACCTTTGCCGCCTTCTGTGGAGCCGTCTTTACCACCTGACGATTGTGCAGCATTCGTAATTTGGTTGACCATACGATCGAACACGGACGAGCTGTTCTGCTGCTTGATCTTCGAGTTGAGGCGCTATGAAGCCCGAATTAGCATGTCCTTCGCAATCAGAACCGGCCCAGATACTCACATGCCACTTGGTGAATCTAGCGAGATAGATAGCATACAGCTCTGTCAAGCTTTTCTGCTCTTTCTCTACATACTTGTCGATGTGAGGCTGGAATAATTCTTCAAGAGCGACGTCCAGCATCGTACTGACAGCCGCCGTGCTGGCTACGTTGCTGTTCGGAAGACTGCCTGAAAGTACGGATAGATTGGTCTGCGAGGACCGATCGACAGACCCTGCGACAGTAGTGGAAACAGCTGACGATGAGCGGAAAAAGTCCAGGGCTTTCAGATCCTCTATTAAAGAATGTGTTGAAGCCCGAGCGAGGTAGAGTATTCGTAGGAAGGCGAGAGTGGAAGAGGAGGAGGTGGTGTCGATAAGCTTTTCGACATAGGATTGGATCTGGTGGCATATTCGGACTTAGCATGTACAACCATCGCAGATGTTCTAAGCCGACTCACGACCTGCGCGAACACTCGCTGTAGGAAGACTTGCATGACAACAGGCGGGTTAGGGAAGACAGCCGTAATGATTTTGCCTTCTTGATCTACGGTTATCCGAATCTCGTCGTATAGCTGGCTGAGAGAGCGTTCGGTTTTGGGAGCTTGCGCATCTGGGTCAGGGAGCGACTCCCACCTAACATCCCAGATTAGCCGTTCTCTACATGTCAGTACGTATGAATGCTCACATCGGCGTTGACATGATAGCTGCAGGGTCTTGTATCCGGTCTTTTGTGATAAAGAAGTCGTGTTGATTGACGTATATTTGCACACACGACTGACCACCGTTGAAGTCAAGCAGAACCTTCGCACAGTGCTGGAACCCAAGTCGTGTGGTCAGCAATCAGCATGAAATCAGGTTGAAAAGGCGTAGCTGTCCCTTACTGCCATCATTTTCGGGTCGCCCTTCTTATAGTACCGATCGAAAAGCTTTAGCATATCCGTCTCAAACCGTTCGCAATATTTGTCAATAGCCTCTCTTGTCGCCTCTCCGCCTTCCACGTCTTCTATTTCTTTGGCTACGTTGGCCAGCCTTCTTGCTATGATGGCGACTTTGGCTCGCCCATCTCGACCTTCCTTGCGTAGTGCTTCGATGCTATGGGTCATTCGAGTTCAGCTTGTCTATCGGACCAATCGAGAATTGCTTGACTTACCGGGTAAAATCGCCCTTCGCAAATTCATAGTAGTACGTGATGATATCTCGAGCTTCTGACGCTCTTGTCCGTAATCTATCTAGCGACTCGAGCTCATCACCTGAAGAAGTCGAGGAGGCTTTCGTCAGTGATAGTCCCAAAGACCAAGCTGCTGACTGGAAACGCTTACCAACTCGCACGGTCGTCCTTCCAACTTCCGATATTCTTGTCTCGAGATTCTGAAAGCCTGTAGTGACGGCCTGCATGTATGATGCCTCACGTCAGTTCACCCGCCTAATCGATACCTCCATTCAACGCAGTACCCACATTGTAGTTGTTTCTCAGGTCCTTCACTTTGGTAGCATACTGCCTCTCTGCATTCGCAACATCCTTTTCCGATTCCGTCATCTTTGCGGTAACCTCTCGTCTAAGGGGAATGACCGCATCTACGGCACCTTCGAGAGCATTGATGAAGGGTTGTGGATCAAAGGCTGGACGATGTGGGGAAGATGGGCCGATTAGGAATGCTTGACTGGCAATGCGCTAAAGGTTGCCCTACCTCCGCCATGCTCGCGGCTTTGAGCAATCAGACCATCAGTCAGACTACTAACGATAGCTGCGACATTGAATCCAGAAGCTTGAAAGGTTTCCAGGCTGAGATCTAGCGAAGGCGCAACTTGCGACCGCTGATGCTGGTTGTTCGCATGGCCCGAAGCGGTCGCCGGTGTTGCTGGACTCGTCGCAGCTGAAGCATACTGATAGTTGTGGTAGTTTGTGCCAGATCCAGTGTTGGGCCTGCTCATTCTTGCATCTTTCGGCCTGAAAGGAAGCGGTGTATCGGTCTTCTTAGCTCCAACACCTTTCGGATATTGCAAGAATTTCATGATCATGGCATGGTCCCTACACCTTTCTGTTCTGGCATGTCCGAACTCCTCTATGCCGCCTGCGAACGGGCAGTCCTCAATGTGATCCCAAATGTCTGCTTGAATCGCGCGACAGATCCCATTCAGTACCATATCCTGCTGGGTCTAGCATGTACAGCTGGTTCTGCTTTTGGTTACGCTCCTCCTTCCCTGTCTGAATGCTGGGAATCCTTCATGCAAGCTCACGACAAGCGCGACAAACAGGCTGTCCAAATGCATCGTGGTGGAAAGGCGTTCACGAAGCATTCACACCGCGACAGTTCTGGCTGGTCCGTCATACACGAGTCTAGTAGTGCAGCAGCAAGTTGACTGGCTTTGCTTTACAGGTGGGGAACCTCGACCGGCACAAATGCCGACAAGAATGCTGCTGCAGAAGCTGCGTATCACAGGATATGGAGCAATGCTAGCTGGCGAAACGTGTTCTGGCTACCTCACCGAGTGCTAGCATATGAAGTCCGAGTTCAGGAAGGGTATGGACTGAGATTCCAGCAGGATACGAAGCTTGTTGGGCAAGACGGGCAATGGATGTTTCGTGGTTTCGTAGAACCTCCAATGGAAGGAGATGCAGGACATAAAAGCAAATGGCGGCATTGATTGCGATCAGAATGCTTATTGTACTCCTACGCACTTGTTTCCAACGTGACTCTGCTATCACGTCGCCTCCCAGGCTTTTCCTTCTCGCGAATGGCTCCTGTTCTAGACATTGCATATACGAGCCGCTCTACATGGCCATATCGCACACCTGAAGATGTGAAGACTCGACGGCCTCTTCGGATAGCAGTCATGGATTCATCCTGGAATCCACCTTCGAAGGCCCATTATCAGATCACGACTCAGAACTGCCCAAGCTACGATGCACATCTCTTGCTCTTTTCGTCCGTAAATGTCGACAAGAAGCCGCACGAGCTCATCAGGGAGCGAACAGACATGATGCAGTTAGTAGCGAAACGTATGCAAGATGACTACGAGCAAGCGACCGTCGCAGTCGCATCTCTAGCCGCTGCTACATTTGCGGAAAAGGCGCCCATCATCCTGAATCACTTCGCCTCTTCGGACATCAAGCCAACTCTCGTCTTCTTCATCGGCTTCGATACAGTGACACGCCTGTTCATGAAGAAGTACTATCACGATTCCGAGCAAGAGATGCAAAGGATAATGACGGACTTTTTCGAGAGAGACGGGTGCGAAGTCGTTTGTGCGAGGCGCGCAGTCGCACAAGTCGCTCAGAAGGATGTCGTAGATCAAGAGGAGGAGGAGCTGATCCAAAGACCGTTCGTCAAGCCTTTGGTGAACAGCGGGAAGCTAAGCTTCGCTAGTATCGACGGTACAGACGGAATCTCTTCTACCAAGATCCGCGAGTTGCTAAAGGAAAGCGGGAATGGCTTCAGCGACAGCCAAAACGAAGAGCTCAGCAAGCTTGCGCATCCGGAGATCATCCATTACTGCCAAAAGAATCGCCTTTACACGCATCCCAAGCTGCCGTAAGGCAGTCTGCCTATCACTGCCCTTTACACCTTCCGATCCCTCCTTATAATCGTCGGTACACCCCTTGCGCTCTGCATCGGAGATCTCGTGAGGCCAGCCTCTGCCCGTAATTTCTATGGTTGTCGAGCAACAGCAGTAGGAGAGCAAGGCCGAGGAGAAGTTGGCTCGCTTTACCATCTGCCCGAAGTTGGGACGGAGACTTGGTCCCTAACATGACTGAGGAAGGAAGCCAGATTGCATGATTTACAATCCGGGAGGGAGTGCAAGGTGACCAGGAAGCTTTCATTGTGCTACTCTATCCCTCACCGGCTTGTCCGACGCGCGAAATGGGAGAGGAGGTGAATGGAATGTCATTGGACATGCAGTAACACGGCCGCGCTCTCTGAGCTGGCATGCTGCCTTAGCATACGAATGTGAATGCGATTAGTCCGCGACAGTAGTAGATCGTGTCAACGGCTCGCCGGAAGTCCATACTGGCCTTAGCTTGTCGCTCTGCACCTGCATCAACAGGACTTCGCCAGCGCGGGTGGATCGAGCCTGGTCAGGCTGCAGAGCCATTATATAAGTAAGTTAAGCTGTGGTGAAGTGCTCCATCAGTAACTACACGGGGATCCGGCGCAAGCGGTGTCAGGCATAGCCGGGGGGAGCGACGCTGAACGGGATGTTCCTGATCGGGCAGGAACCCTGTCAATCGGACATTTCTCCGCAAAGCATTATACGCCTCGCGTCCTCGTGGTCAAGACTACATATATGAGAGAGCTTTTCTTCTGCTCTCTTTTCCTTTCCTCGTTCCTCCCTCTCTCTATCTTCTTCAAGCTACTTGAAAGCACATACAAAGCTAGTGGCAAGGAACATGAAGTACCTTGCAGTAGGCTTCCTTGCTGCAGCAAGCCTGGCAACGGTCTCAGCCCAGAAGTCGAAAGTAAATCCGCCTAACCACTCCGAACCAGGACCACGTACGTAGCTTTCTCCGCAAGGCTTTTCAGCCCATCAAAAAATGCAAGCTGACGTTCTGTGAGGTATGATAGAATACTACATCTATCAAGACATCGACTACATTTCTTACCCGAACTCGAGCACCACCGCTTGTCCGACTGTGAAGGCGATCCGTTATGTAGGCTCTGGTGCTTTGCGGAACCGCATACTATGTCACTGACTGCTCGGCTTAGAAATGCTACAGCGAAGGCATCAAGAAGAACAGCTAGTAGGGCCACTTCTTCCGATTTCCCAGCCAATGACCCTTCCTAACGCATTCCTTGCCAGCTTTGCGGAACAACAATGTCTCTGCACTCCTGACACCGCATACCAAGTCACTCAGTGCTTCGCCAAGAATTATGGCAACATGCCTTCCGGTTCTGCCAAAGACGCATACTACAATGATTATCTCGATTATATCTACGACTGCTATTGCGGTGTAACTGGCTATGATGTCTCCTACAACACTACCAATAATCCTCCGACTCCCTGGGTCAAAGGCTATACAGGCGACTGTATTGTACCTCCTGCTGGCGGATGCCCAGCCAAGCAGAGCGATAACTCTGGTAACCGCTTCCCTACACCTCCCTGCGGCTGCACACCGCCTCCAAAGCCAGTGAGTTGGTCAAAATGAGCCTGTTCTCTCGCACTGCCTGACTCTGGTATAGCCTCAACCAGCATGCCCCTCCGGCTATCAACGCGTAAACGACTGTTGTGTGCCAAACCCACCACCTCCGCCTAAGTGTGACCCTAGCTTCTACATTAACACGGATGGAGAGTACGCAGTCAGACAACTCTCAGATGTTGCATTCTCTGATGTCTTGCTTTGATATTCAGATGCGTTTGTCCTTACCCTGGTCAAGTCATTAACAATCAGTGTCAAGCACCCAGTTGCCCTGATCCAAACCAGATTCTGGTGCAGACGCCAAGAGCGGCTTATTGCGAATGGTGAGTTGGCAAATTGTCCGCCTTGTTTGGTGTTAAGTCAGCTTAAACTCTTGTTGCAGTGGACCTGGCTACGACGAGATTTTCCCGAATGTCTGTGACAAAGTCTGCCCGGCCGGCCAGGCTCGTCAAGGTCCACACTCTGTTTGCCAGCCAGTCTGCAGCGATCCCAACGAGTTTTGGAATCCCAATACGCAAGTATGTCGTTTTGAACTTTCTAGAAGTCGCTCGTACTGCGCTCGTACTGAGACAGGATTTGCACAGGACTGCATCTGCGCCGATTGGCTTGGCTACCACATCAACCACGTAGGACAGTGTGTTCTAAATGCTTGCCAGCCAAACGAAGTGGTAAGTACAGGTGATCGTCCCAGCTCGCCAGATACTCAACAGCTTCTATGCAGTCCACTGCTTATGGCTGCATGTGCCCCGACGGCTTCTACTACGATGAGAACAACAATTGTGTTCAAGCTGTTTGCTCGGATCTGGTCTCCTCTTGCTCGCCAGATAGTCCAGCCTATGCTAGTACAGCAACGGAAATAGTGGTAAGTCTGTAAATTGCAGGATGTGCTTGGGCCATGCTGAAGAGTCTCCTCTCTCAAGTCATTCACGACAGCTCCACCTTCGTACACTCCGTACACTGCTACGACAACCTACAACACCAGCTACAATAGCCTCGTGCCGTATTCGTCCTACACCCAGTCAATCCCGGTCGTGACTCTTGGCAATGCCACCACTACACAAAGCATTGTTAGCTTCACCTCAGATAGCAGCACTCCAACCGCGACTTCGGTAAGAGCTGCATTTGTTGATGCTCAGTATGCAGCTGAACAATACAACGCAGACGACTTCTAACTCGACTACGGATGGCACTACTTCGACTTCAAGCAGTGAAGCCACCTCTGCAGAGTCTTCTACTACTAGCGACGATTCGACCGCAACCACCTCGACTGACGATTCGACTCCCACCGACAACTCGTCAGCTAATGGTGGTTCAGCAACCGATGGTTCTCCCACTAGCCCAACGGCCAGGCCTCGTGTGAGACGAGCAAGGGCATGGAAGCGCGACACTGCATAGGGACCCATCCATTCCCTCCGAACAAGCGCAGGAGCCAGAATTGCAGAATGAACGTTTTCTGCTCTACCAAAAGGGTCTTTTTCCTGAATAACGCCCTTCTCAGCATGGTATCTAGTTGGTTTGTACGCATACAGCATAGGCAAAATAAACCCTGCGATCCCAGCATGGCACAATAAGCTAGCTGGGCAGGAAGGACATTATATATTTCGAGGGGTTGTGCAAAGCGTGACATTCATTGCAATCAGATGCCCTTGAGGGATTGACTCATTTCAGATTCGGGCTTGCGCTCATACATACTCATTCTGTTTCTGCCAGTTCGGCGCTTACCACGCTATCCGGCCTCCTGTGCCGGATGCTGCATCGTGTGCGAGCCGCCCATCATGGCCACGCCCTGCTCCCCGAAGATGGGCAGTCTCGACGACCTCTTCAAAGAGCTGGCGTGTATTCGTTCTGGAGTCCACCCTTTACGGACAGACTATGCCATTGACAAGATAGACAAGACAAGGTGTCTCATCGCACGAAATGCATCCTGTGCCGTCCTGAACTGCAATTGTCGATACGACAAGGCGCGAGACGAGCTCAAGGGCGAGCACGCGATGACGGTCCAGGCGATAGTAGACAAGCATGGGCAAGATGAAGACATGCTAGGAAACGCCGAAATCGCGCGTCAACCGCTGCCACTTCTGGGCAAAGGCCTCCAGCATCTCCTCCGTAACATCGCTTCTCGAGACATCGTTCAAGGCCGTGGTCCTTTATTTCAGGTCCGACACAGTCACGAATCTGTTCATTGCAAAGTACTAGCATAGATGCGAGCAAGACTTGCAGGAGGACAATGTCAGGTCTTGTATTGAGATCGTTTCGTCGAGCTATTCTTTACGGCCGGGTGCTGCGCTTGGGTCGTATAGACCGCACAGACGAAGTCTCGTCTACTAAGATCAGATCCATACCGGGAATGGACTGGAGCATCGTCCTTAATGAAGAGCTCAGCAAGCTTGCACATCCGAAGATGATACGTTACTGCTTGCCAGTTGGCTGCTATCTGGCATCACAGATCAATCTCAAGCTCTGACAAGCCTCTTTCTCATTCATTAAAATCGTCTCGGTAGCGCATCTCCTTGGAAATTTCCTCGGCCCAGCTCCGCTAGCGGTACGCTTTCTCACCTCAATGCAAGCAAGACATTGAGCAATTGGAATAGTAACAAGCTCGACGCATACCACTGGCAGCGGATGGCTCTGCAAACGGATGGGTGACAGCCCTTCTGGCTAAGAGATGGAAAGTTCAAGGTCAATTCGAGACGTGGTCGCAGCCCCCAGTCCGTGCAGGCGCGATGAAGAATTAGCCTATGAACTCGTGGGCTGCTTCAAACAGGAATGGCCGACGACCTATCTGTCTATAGTGAATATGGCTTTTCGTCGGCAGGAGGTGAGCTTCTTCGGCCACCCGCCCACATAGACGGGACAGCTGCGCCCAGACCTGTTTGAGAATACGCTATACCACAGAGGTCCGAAATCCAGCACGGCCTCGGCGAACAGCTGTATTTCTAAAATACCACCATTTCAGATGCATCACAGCATGCATCGCCAGCGTCTAAGGCTTATGCTTCTTTCAGCTATACAGCATTAGCCTTTATGATGTATGCGGTAATGGTAAGAGTGTGCATCTACGTGGTGATCCGGTGCAGGCAGGCACCGCCTGCCCAGAGATAGCCGCCGACCGAACGGGAGGTTCCTGATCGGGCAATAGACCCGTGACAGCAGGCACCGTTTCCGCAAAATACCACACGCCTCGTGATGCTCGCATACTACTATAAATAAGAGCTTCTGCTTCTTTCTTCCCTCCTCTTTCTTCATCCCTTCAAGGTCTCTGGAAGCCGACAACCAAGAAAGTGACCAAGATGAAGTACCTCGCAATCGGTACATTCTTTGCTGCAGCAACCCTGGCAACTGTCTCCGCCGAGATCAAGTCCAAAGTAAATCCGCCTAACCACTATGAGCCAGGCCCCCGTATGTTGGTCCCCGCATGAGTGCCAGATGAATATAGACTGATTTCCCTGTTTCGAGTAGAGTACTACATATACCAAGACATTGACTACATATCCTACCCAAACTCGAGCATATCCGCTTGTCCGGATGTCAAAGCAATTCGCTACGTAAGCATCTGCCGTCCACATCTGCATCTAGCAGCCCACCTAAACGGGCTTTCCAGAAATGTTACAGCGAGGGCATCAAGAAGGACAGCTAGTTGGTCTTATTCCTCTGTCTGTCCGGTTCTCTGCGCTAACATATTCCTCAGCTTTGCAGAGCAGGAATGCCTCTGCACTCCCGATACTGCATATCAAGTCACCCAATGCTTCGCCAAGAACTATGGCAACATGCCTTCCGGTCCTACAAAAGATGCTTACTACAACGATTATCTCGACTATATTTACGATTGCTACTGTGGTGTGACCGGATACGATGTTTCGTACAACACAACCGCCAATCCTCCAACTCCATGGATCAAGGGCTATACAGGCGATTGCATCGTACCTCCTGTTGGCGGATGCCCACCCAGGACCAGCGAAAATTCTGGTGATCGCTTCCCAACGCCGCCATGTGGATGCAGTCCACCTCCGAAACCGGTGAGACTCATAGACTCATAGTAAATGTCTTCAATAAGTTATCTGACATCTGCGCACAGCCCCAGCCAGCATGCTCCTCTGGCTATCAACGCGTAAACGACTGCTGTGTGCCCAATCCACCACCTCCACCCAAGTGTGCCCCTGACTTCTATGTTGACTCGGACGGAAAGTACGCTGACCCGAAATACTTCGCGATATATTCGCTTCCTAATATCTTTGTTTAATCAAGCTGTGTCTGTCCCTACCCTGGTCAAATTGTCAACAAACAGTGCCAAGCTCCCACCTGCCCCGACCCAAATCAGATTCTGGTCCAGACTCCACGAGCGGCTTATTGCGAGTGGTAAGATATGATCCAGTGACTTGCCTTCTTTCCCCGTCCTTTAGCTCACATCCTATGATCATACAGCGGCCCCGGCTATGAGGAGGTCCTCCCGAACATCTGCGACAAAGTCTGTCCGGCTGGGGAGACTCGCCAGGGTCCGCACTCAATCTGTCAGCCAGTCTGCAGCGATCCCAACGAGTTCTGGAACCCAAACACAGAGGTGTGATGGTCTTTTTACGCGCTGGGCAACAAGCTGAGCTTGCTATTGCAGAAATGCGTTTGCGCCGACTGGCTTGGATACCACATCAATAAGAACGGACAATGCGTCCTGAACTCCTGTCCGCCGAACGAAGTAGTAAGCGAGGGCTTGAATACGCTGCTTAATCAAGTCTCATTGACTCTGTTCTAGTTCTCTTCCTATGGCTGCTACTGCCCAGATGGCTATTATTACGACAATAACAACAACTGTGTGAAAGCACTCTGCACCAGCTTGGTCTCGTCTTGCTCGCCAGGCTGCACGGCTTATGCCAGTACGGCCACGCAAATAGTGGTAAGTTGCTTCTCTGGCCGGCACGAAGCAGCACAGTATGCTGATTGTTACGCTTGCAAGTCATATACCACATCCGCACCTTCGCATACTCCGTACACCGCGACCACTACTTACAATACAAGCTGGAACAGCCTCGCGCCATCGTCGTCCTGGACCCAGCCTGCTCCAACAGTCACGCTTGGCAACGCAACCACTACACAAAGCACCGTCAGCTACACTGGACTCCCACACAACTCGACTGTCACCATTTCTTTGATCAATTCGGTAAGACGCCCTCTCTCCATGTTGAGCGATGGAGCTCATCATCTCAATGCAGACGACTTCTGACCGATCGATGACCTCGATGGGCTCAAGCCAAGTCGTCACTACTGTGACCGTGAGCAGCACATCTACAAAGTCTACCGCCCCCACCGGCAGCGCAGGCTCAAGCCAGTCCAGCAAATCAGGCAGCACATCTAAGGCGGCCTCGGATGGCGTCTCTTCGAACAGTCCCACAGCCAAACCTCACGCTGTGCGAAGAGCAAAGGCATGGCAGCGCGACACTGCCTAAACTGGAGCCTAATTAAGCCCACACAACTGCACTGCTCACTCACCAACGGACACTAGTATGTATCGAATGAACATAATTTACTCACCCTCTGTCTTTTCTGACCGATGCGACAAAGTTGTAATTATAGTAGGCGCTGCAGCGCCTGATTGAAAGATCACCGTACAAACGAAAGGACGTTCAAACGCTATCAGAATCGTCTAAACGCACTGGTATATATAGGGGCTATCAAAGAAACGTTGAATTCAAACTGATGACGTTAAACGATCCTGTACAGGGTCAAACGATGTTCTTACAATGAGGCGCTGCAGCGCCTACCAATATCATCCCGCTTCTTTGACAGTACGTTTAAGCTACTAGAGACAAGCGATTACAGTGTGTATCTAAACAGAGGGGAACGATCTCCCAGAAGGGCAAGCTCCTCCTCGGTATGCTTGGCCATGATCTCTTCTCGAGTAATCTTGTCTCGATTACGGTTGATGCGGATCAGGGCGAACTCCAAACCAAGAGCAGCAATTGCGCCAAGGCCCGCAAAAGCGATGGATGCACCGTATCCGGTAGGGTAGGCTGGGGCTTCCTTCTCAATAAAGATGAAACTGCCGACTACGCCTCCGATATTGCCCATCGAA
Organism: Erythrobasidium yunnanense; assembly: GCA_001600175.1. NCBI lineage: Eukaryota > Fungi > Basidiomycota > Cystobasidiomycetes > Erythrobasidiales > Erythrobasidiaceae > Erythrobasidium > Erythrobasidium yunnanense. The sequence continues at coordinate 1,692,641 of BCJC01000001.1, forward strand.
GTCAGGAACGCTAGACCAATACCGCGCTTGGCAGGTCCAGCAAGGTTGTTCGCAGTCCATGCTTGACCGCCAGGGTTGATTGGGTAGAAACCGAGACATGCGATGCAGAGAGCGACATAGCATGGTGCAATGCGGTTGGAAATATTGGGAGCGAGCGGAAAGAGGATGGCATATGCGAGGACGACCACGAGCTGAGGACCGACGATGAAAGGCATACGGCGCTTGTATCGGTCTGCGAACCATGCAGTACCGAAAGCGCTGATGGCACCAAAGCAGTAGACTGGAATGGTCATCAACTGAGCTTTAGCGGAGGTATAGCCCATCTGCTTGATGATGGTGGGCAGTGTGAACTTGAATGCATTATTTGGGACAGTGTTTGACCAGTAGATGATACCCTGCACGTATAGCTGCCAGTCGGTGAAGACTTGCTTGAAGACCGAGCTGGTGACCTTGCTAGTTAGGGCAGTGTTCTTCTTGCTGCCATCCTGGACAACCATGGCGAGCTCGATAAAGCGACGCTCATCATCCGAAAGCCACTTTGAACGCGCAGGCGAGTCTGCGAGGACGAATGGGGTAACAACTCCCACAATAACGGTCGCAATGCCCTCCTGCAAGCAGTAGAAGTCAGTACATGCTTCGTGAGGAAGCGAGATGACGCTTGCAATAATGAAGATCCAACGCCATCCTTCATAGCCTCCTACTCCGTCCATCTTGGCGATAGCGAACGCCAGCAAGCCCGAAAGCGCGCCAGCGAAAGCGCTAGACATGTAGAAGAGAGCGACACGCTTCTGTAGTCTGAAACGAGGGTACCACTTTGCGCAGATTAGGAGAGCACTGGAGGGGCGGATCAGTTTTCGAGTCCAACCGGCCTAACACCGTCAAGCTCGCATTGTACGCTCACCCAGGATAAAAACCCGCCTCTGCAGCTCCGAGAACGAGTCTTGCGCTCATTAAACCAGCGAAGTTCTGTACAACTCCGTGAAAGGTCATGACGATGCCTGCAGAAAACTATATTAGCGATATTCAAACAGCAGATACAGGTAAGCTTACCCCAAGCCATTGTAATAATTCCAATCCAGAGTGAGGGCCGGTGAGAGAAGTACTTCTGTAAGATACTGTTTGCAGGAATTTCTGTAAGTCGAGTCAGTCACAAACTTAGGCTCAGAATATACACCACCTTACCGAAGATGACGTAGGTTACAAAGAAGATAGACGACACAATATTGTACTGAACACCAGTCAAGCCGATATCGGCATTCATGCCCTCGATCTTGGCGTTTCCGATGTTTGCTCTGTCCATGACTGCAGAACCTCATCAGCTGCAATATACTTCAATGTCGCACGTGTCCTTACAGGAGAACAGGTAGAGCAGGGCAAGCATAGGTACGAGGCGGATGTCCACCTTAAAGTAAGCCTTGTCTCTCGCAGCTTGAGGGTAGGCGTGGTAAAACTCCTCGTCTTCCTTCGACATAAGATCTTCATAGATCCTAGTCTCGCCCGCAGCATAGTTGAGATGGTCTCCCCGCTCCTGTTTCATCATAATATCGTTGTTGATGTCTTTGCCATTTTGCGAGTCCGAGTCTCGGCGCATGATATTATCGGCCATACTGTCCGCCAACAAGCAAGAGTAGGGATGTCAAGCAGAAGAGAGCAGGCTTAGGCAGGGTCTGGAGAAAAGGTATGAAGAACCCAATTTCGCGAGAGAGGGAAGAAGGACGTCTTCTGGAGCTGTTTGTAGCAGAAGAGAAAGGAAAGAGAGGTGTCCATTCGTCAGTATTTATGAGCCGTTGGCTTTTGACAAGAGGCCGAACCCTTCCCCCTCATCTCCTCAAAATTCTCTTGGAACGGTGCCTCCGGCAGCTCTCCGACAGTTCAGGGGGAAATTAGCCTTCATGAAGAATGGCTCAGTGCCTCCGTGGGGAAAGCTATTTCCTTCTCTCCCCTTCGCAGCACTTGTCGGAGGTTCCGTTGCGCCTTTCTAAGGCGTAGCCAGCCAGGTAGGTAGCCTGAGAAACCTTGGAGAGCACCCCGAGCCCTAGAGATGCGGCGCAAAAATGCATGCTCTCACTCTAGCCTCTCTTCCTTCTACCTCTACATCGAAGAATTGGTATATCTGACGTTCTCGAGATCAACATGACCATCGATCATTACGGCAAGCCGACAGTCTTCAGCTTGGAGCCTCTCCATTCTCAAGCCAGAGCTCTTGCTGAAGAGAAGTTCGACTTGGTTCTTCCCGATAACCCTCGGTTCCCTCGATGGCGCACCGACGCTGAGGGCCTTATGGCTCGCAATGCCGTGGTCACTCCAGAGGATGTACGCGAATTGGCCGCTCATCGCCTCAAGTATATCAGCAAGCAAGGTAATGAGCATGCACGCACTCTGTATGTACTCTCAACGGGCTGAGAGCGGAAGTTCTGCAGGAGTCGGTGTCGACAATTTCGACCTTCCGGCGCTGAAAGAGCACAAAATCCCTTTGATGAATACACCAGGCATCAATGCTCAGGCTGTAGCCGAGCTAACGCTCGCGCTTATCATGGAGTGAGTATCCACAGAGCTTCCAGGGTGCCCCGTTCTCCGTTGTTTCTGATCGTTCATGGTGCAGCGTCGCACGCCGCGTCACGACCATCGATAGACGTATACGTGCAGGCAAGCGCGTTACCAAGCTGGATGGCTGGTCTGGACAAGTCGGTGTAGCATATATGCCCGCTACAACTTATCTAACTGACTTTGACCACAGACGCTGTTTGGAAGAACCATCGGGATTGTCGGAGGTGGTCATATTGGTCTTCTTGTGGCGAAGATGTTCCAAGGAGCGTTTGGCGGCTCGGTCCTGCTTTACGATCCCTATCTTTCCAAGGTTGCTCGGGAGCACTGGCTGGAAGCCTTGAAGCCCGAGTCCTTGCAGATCGTCTCAGACCTTAACGATCTTCTCTCTACCGCCCAAATCATCTCACTTCATTGCCCTCTGGTAAAGGACACTGTCAATCTCATAGGCCGAACTCAGTTCGATATGATGAGGTCGGATGCAATATTGGTGAACGCGGCCAGAGGCGGCATCGTAGATGAGGTCGCTTTGGTAGAAGCGCTAAGAGAAGGAAAGATCTTCGGATGCGGGCTCGATGCCTTTGTCAACGAGCCTCCCACCCTCGAGGCTTATCCAGATCTTTGTGCGGAAGAAGCTGTCGTTCTTACGTGAGTTGACGTTGCAGAAACTTCTTCAGCAATATCAACCAAGGACTGACCATGCCGGATCTTGCTTTTCCAGACCTCACATCGGCGCTGCTACCGAAGACGCTCAGCAGATGACCTGTCTATCCATGGTACAGCACCTTGTAGAGGCTTTTGAGGGCAAGCAGATGCGAGACAGAGTCTGCTAGACGGTCGTTGTATATGCAGTCAGGTTATAGCGTGTGCCATTTGACGATTTCGTACAGTAGTTGAAGTCTGCCCAGCAATGCACAGCATCATCACGGTCCGACCAGCAAGCTGCGCTATCTCGACCGATTGCCCACCCCTGCTCAACGCGTTGCTGGGTACCATCATGAAGTAGCTGATCTAGGGTGTGCAAGGCATTTGCAGGCGGAGAGGAGCACGATGCCCTGGAATCGGCCAGAAGCATCTGTTTCGAAAGTTGTATTGAAGCTATCAATCATGGATAGGCTGCCTAATTGAGTTGGCTTTGTTTCGCTTCCTTCACTCTTGGAAGAAATTGCATTTGCTGCTTACTGGTGCAACAATGTACTACTGACCGAGCTCTGATATACACACACACACACTTGTGACCTGACCTCGCGAGCGGATATGCCTAAAAATCGCCTGGGAAAGAAACGAGGTCAGCGGAGTGAAGGTCAAAGTAATGGGCTCGGCTGTACTCACAATTCATGTAATATGCATCTTCTCCATCTGCATAGTATCCCTTCTCGATGTCCTTGACTGTGAATCCCAGATTGTCCCTGTAGAGACCCAATGCTGCTCGATTGCTCTTCCGGACGTGCAAGCTGATGTACTGTGCTTTGTACGTCTCCTTCATCGCCCTCTGTGACTGCAGCATGAGCTTGTTCGCTATCCCTAGTCTTCTGTATGAGCGGAGGACCGAGATGGATGTGACATGCCCATGAGGCGGCAGAGAGGTGTCTTCATCCCTGCAAATTCGAGCATTCTCTTTTCAGACCCAAGTCTTGATACTCGGAATGAAGGCAGCGCACATCTTTGCGAGGATGTATCCTACAATCTTTCCCCCTTGTTCTTCAGCGACGTATGAAAGCTGCGGCCAAGTGAGGGCATGGTAGAGGTCTGAATGCATCCTTTGCATGAGCTTCAAGATGATAATCAAAGCATTTTCAAGGCCACTCGCAGTACTTCTGGTTGTAGTTTTCAGGGAGGTTTGCGATGTTTGTGCTCTGCATCTGCATCAGGTCATCGACCTGGAGGGTACATCATCACAGTCATTCATCTATATCTTCATTATCTTCGTCGTCGGTGCTTGTCTCACCGTCGCCCTGCGAATATTCATCTTTGACGAGTTGCTCACTATCAGCGCACGTTCTTGGTTGTCTCAGCTTGACCATTTTCCATCATAAACTTTGAAGCAGATACAAGGAATACAGAACAGCAAGCATTACGCTGATACATTCATTGCGAACATCAACGCTTCGATAGCTCAGCCTTTTCCGCTATGTCGACCCAACCCCTCCTTCAGCGCTCGTCCCAGAGCAAGCGCATAGCCTTGCCAGTCCGGTGGGCGTACTCTACATTGTCATCAATCCGTATCAGAACTGACAGACTGAGTTGCAGCGTCGAGCCAAAGGTCTTCTTTGCAAACGAGTGCGACCCTTTTCCCCTCCGTCACCACAGCTTATGACAAATTGGCTCACAATCTCTTCTATATCCGCCTTGCTTTGCTGCTTGACTTCATAGACGTACCTTCCTCTCATGGCTCAACTTCAGCGTCGTCCTAGCAGGACTCAGTGTCGGGCTACTCAACTTTGGCGATAAAGTCGGAAAGATATCCGCGGGAATGTTCACAATCGTCGCAATGGGCGTCATGCTATATGCACTCTTCACTTTCCACTGGAGAAGCAAAGCTATCAGGCAACGAACAAACGCCGGCTTTTCGGATCAGCTGGGCCCGACTATGATCTGTCTGTCTCTGCTTGGTGAGCTATGTCGATTTGGACACTTTACAGTAGACTAATCTCAGCCCTTCAGCCATCATCATAGTCAATTTTATCTTAAGGTGCGAAATCCCTCCCAATTATCGTCAGCCAGACGAAGCGTGTCAATTGATATCCTGTGCTCTCTTCGCATCCTCCAGACTTGTTTATAGTTAGCTACCACAGCAGACGCTCATGTCAAGATACCTCTGACCATCTTACACACGCAACTTTGTTTGTTGTCGACGCGTTCAATGCGGCATCATATCCGGCTGGAATAAATATGAACTAGGTCCGCCTCGGTCTGTCCTTGTCGTCAAAACTCATATCTAGCAAATCCTGTCAAAGCATTGTGGTATCACATGCATAGCTATTGTTGGGCACCGCCTCACAATGACGCTTTCTGTTCAATAATGAGCAGCACCCTTTGGTTCTCAGCTAAGCAGGCAACACCATTAGGATTACAGCACACACTAGCCAATACGCAAAGGTTCTAGCGTACACACGCCGGCATTGAGAGAGTTTAATTCAGCAAGTCGTGAAAGCAGACCATCTACACGATGAATCACTTGGAAGCCTCATTGGCTAGCTTATCAGCTACCATCTGCTTGACCTTGTTGGTAGTGGCTTCTCGATCAAGGAGGGCTCCGTTACGCCAAACAGAGTTGACCTTGATCGCATCTTCAATGTTACTGGTGGGATCTCCGTCCACAAGGAGAAGATCTGCGTTGAGGCCAACTTGAACTCGGCCTCTGTCCTTGAGGCTGAACTTGTCCGCAGGGATAGAAGTACCCGATCTCAGTACTTCGATGGGGGAAAGGCCAGCTTTGACAAGGAAGCGCATCTCGGAGTGAAACCCTACTCCGTAAACAGCTCCCAGCCCGATGATACCGCATGCGTCGGTTCCACACAAGATGGGCACTCCCGCAGCGTGAAGCTCTCTGATGTTCGAGATGGCGTTCTCGGTGGACGCTGGCTCTACTTTGTGATCGACCCAGCACCTCTGAATGTTTCCGTGAAGCGCTTCAGGTAGATTGGCCATAGCATGGGAATCGTTGACGATGTTCTCTCCAGTCAATTCGCCAGCCAGAGCTCCTAGAGTGACGATAGTAGAAGTGACCCATATCTTGGCATCCACAATCTTCTTCACTACATCCGGTGCTGACGGGACATCATAGTAGACATGGATTAAACCGTCTACACCGCAATCAACTGCGAGAGCAGCCGCCTTGTGGTCCAAGGCATGGCAGATAGCCATCAGGCCATGTCTGTGCGCCCTGCAAAGCCACAAGAGTAAGCCTTTGCATCGTCTAGGCACATCTGATGTACTCACTCGTCCACGAACGCCTTGGCCATCTTAGCAGTAAGAGTAGGCTGGCCATGATGACTTAGAGCAGTGCCGTCGTCTATGATGAATTTGATGTAATTTGCGCCCTCGCGAACCCGGTCTTCGACGAACGCCTTGACATCTTCCTCACTCGCGACAGTTGGGAATTGGCGCGGGAAGTACTTGCCGATGAGCATAGAAGGATGGCCTTTCAAGACAGTCCCTCCAGCAGAGGCGGATCTGATATCTGCAATATCGTTTGACGAAGCAGCATCTTTGCGAAGCCCGTCCATCCAGTCTGGAAGCGAGTACATATCGAGACATGTCGTGATTCCAAAGAGAATGTTCTGCTCCAAAGCTGCTGTGCACGTCAGCTCCTCAAGCCCTCTGCATCGCAAGATCTGTTTACCGACCTGGCTTCTGAGCATGGACATGAGCGTCAATAAGACCCGGCAGCAGGGTCTTTCCAGTCCCGTCGATAACACTGCAGCCATTGGCCTGTAACGGTGATCTTGACACTTGCGAGATCTTCGACCCTTCGGACAGAACATGAGCCCCATCGAAGACCTGATCGCCGTCGAAAAGGCGGACATTCTGGATGAGCGTCTTAGGTGCCATGCTTTAGTTTAACAAGCTGTTCTTCCCTACTCACATCTGCAGCCTTCTTATACTTTGTCCCGCTTCTCTTTCCCCTCGTGACCTCGGATATGCGGTTGGAGCTCCCTCCATTTCCTTTTGAGGGGAAGAGGAAGGGAATGGAGATGGAAATGGTATTGGATCTACCCCGAACACCGGTCTCCAAAGATGCCGAACACCTGATACTCCCGCGCTCTCCTATAAAATCTTGGAGACCTTTCCCTCACCGCGTCTTCTCCATTCAGACCTCCTTAATCTAGACATGGCTCCTCAACTTGCCCAGAAAGACAGAATCGATGTGCATTGTCACGTCGTCTTACAGCAATATATCAAAGGCCTGGAAGCCGCAGGCGGCGATCCCTCAGGTGAGCGAGTCGCACCTGTCTTTATTGTATGTAAGCATACTGACTGAATATTGATCAACTGCTACAGGATGGGTTGCGCCTCCTTGGTCTCCAGAAGACGCCAAGGAGCAGATGAAAACCATTGGTGTCACGAAACAGATACTATCCATCACATCTCCAGGTCCCTCTGTCGTAGGCGCGAATCAGAAGGGACGCGACCTTACTCGAGGCTGCAACGAAGAGCAAGCCGAAATCTGCAAGAAGCATCCAGAAAGCTTCGCCTTCTTCGCTTCGACTCCCTCCTTCATAGACGTGGAAGGGACCATAGCTGAGATTGAGTACTCGTTGAAGACCCTGAAAGCGCTCGGAGTTGTCATCATGACCTCGTACGGTGACAAGTAGGCTTACTTTAGTGCACAGTCTTAAACTACACAGGGCTGAAGTCACTTCATAGGCTGCTAGGAGACCCCCACTTCCGCCCTATCTGGAATAAGCTGAACGAGCTCAATGCGATCGTCTTCATCCATCCAGCTTCAGTCGACATCAAGCCTAAGCACATAGCAGGGTCGCTTCCTCAGCCATCCATCGACTATCCCATTCAGACTACTCGTACAGCAGTCGACCTTGTGCTTACTGGCACCTTCGCTGCTTGTCCTAATATCAAGATCATTCTCTCGCACGGAGGTGGTACTCTGCCTTACCTGGGTGATCGGGTCTACAAGTCATTTGAAACGATCCCTCAAGTACAACAGAAGTTTCAAATCACTCATGAAGAGATCAAGCGAGACTTCCAGAGATTCTATCTGGACGTCGCCGTCTCTACAAGCCAGTGAGTAGAATCAGGATTCATGGCATATGACCAAGGCTCATAGTCTTCAGGCCGCAACTCTATGCTATGCTGGCGTTCACCAGCCCAGGCAAGATCCTCTTCGGCTCTGATTGGCCATATGCGCCTTTCGAATTTGGCTACAAGACCACGGAGCAGTTTGACGACTTCTGCGAGAACGATCTCCAGGGGAAAATGTTGGAAGGCGTCAACAGCGCCAACGCGAAGAAGTTGTTCGGCTGGTAAGGGATATCCGCGGGTCAGGCTGGCAGTAGTTGCCCCTGATGTCCAACCTAGTTTCGTGTAATCCTATGCCTGGTGTCGATGGGATCTCGCACCGCGATGACAATCCGCTATAGTCTTCCTTCCCTGCGCAACCGAGCTCTTCTTTGTTCAGTTTTCTATTGTTCCTTTTCTTCGGTCAGAAATGAAGATGATCCTTCGAGCTTCTTGCACAGGTGTCGAAACACACATCTGGATAAGTCAGACGCACGGACTCACAACCTTCTGTGGTTCACGGATGCCGGCCGTCAATGAGGAGTCTTGATTCATCGCCTGCTGCACCTCTTGGCCTCCTGTCTTCTTGTCGAGCACGTCTTCAGCATATCTCTCCCTCTGAACATCCGAAGGCTGCTTGATCGCTGCAAACTATGGCTCCTGGTAAAGGCAAGAAGAAGGCCCGTTCAAATGGCTATCCAAAACCGTATGAAGCTATAGTCAAGGATCTGCGCTCTGGTAAGAGTGCGAAGATGGCATTACCGCCTATCCCACCACGCTCCGGTTACATCACGCACCTGCAGATGTATGTAACCGCGGTGAAATCCGTAGCAACAACTCACGCTTCCGAGGATTGCTCGTATGTCTTTCGTTCAATCAAAAGTCTTTGTCGCATGCTAACGCTATACTAGTTCGGCATGCGCAGGGAACCCTCATCCTGCAGGGTGGTTCTGCGAGTTTTGCTCTGTTCAACCTGTTGAGGGGGACACCTATTCAAAGGAGCTACACTGGAAGCACCTGCAGGGGTGTTCAATGCGGTATCTTGGAAGTGTCGCTACGACCACCGACGAAAGAGCGGCTGCCAGAAAACTGTTCGTTTCAGCGATAAGTGAACTGGATGGCTATAGCCTTAAACCAACACGAAGGGCGGAGAAGGGCAAAAGAAAGGCAATAATCGTCAAGAAGCCAAAGCTTATTGCGGTGACAGCCAAAGGAAAATCGCGAACGAAGCTGCAAAGGCCTATGGTGATCCGGTATCCGGTCAACAACCAGTTACAGTCGTGTCACAATACGGAAGCCGAATTACAAGCACAAGATACTATGGGCGGGAGCTCGCAGCACTTTGCGCCCACACCCTTTCTTGGCTCAAACGAGCAAAACAACCATGGGCCCCCGAGTGGCTCAGCAGGACCCGCGATGTACGCAAATTCTGCTGTAGGGTGCCTGGCTGGACCTTCTCACATTCCCTCGAACGCTGGTTTCGGTCGGCCACCGCTACATCCTCCTGGTCTGCCGACTCCGAATCCTTCGCCGTCTCCCTCTTTGAGCTCCCTCATTCGCCAGCCATCGCAGTCACAGACTTCAGTCGCAAGTCAGCCAGCCACTGCTCCATCCTCTGCGCAATATCATGCCTAAGTCGATTTGACCGGAGATACGTCCAACGATCTGAAGCCAGATACACAATCTGTATCGGTCAGTCGGAATATCCTTCACATGTCAACGGTACTAGCTGACTGATGACATTACTGACATTCAGGGCGCTACTTCACTTCAGGCCAGTGGTAGTGGACGTCAGGCGCATATCCCAGGTTTAACGGCCGATCTGCTCAAGTACAAGAAATTTTTCCAGTTAGGAGGTCTGAAAGATGGTCGCGAGTTGCTGGACTTCAACAAGAATCAAGCGACTGATGCAGAAACAGCGGCTAAGATCGAACGATACGTGGCACACCTTCACAAAGTGAGTTAGAGATCATAATGCACCGAGATCATCCAGTCCTAATATCTTCGCATTTTCACGCTTTTGTAGAGATCTGTCGGCAAGCCGGAGGAGATGGATGCCATGACTCAATTGAACATGGAGGACGAGATCAAGGCATTCGTGGCCGCAGCAGGGAGGAGCTCTGCGTGCGCAGCTCAGGCTGTCGATACGAATAACGTTGCAGCTAGGAACTCCTTGTGAACTGGTCAATTCACTCCTCCAAGATAGGTGAAGCTCCCATGCTCAACATGGCCGCAACAAAATACAAATTGTTCTCGTAGCAAGCAGAGCACATCTGCCACATATCCACTGTATTCCTCTCTCCTCGCGAGGACGGGCATGCGAGCAGACCGTTGGCGGGCTGACAGACCGTCTCGCGGAGGCGATCCGTAGACTTATTTGGCACGGAAGGGTCAAGCGCCGTTGCCATGTGCTACCGTATGTCCATAGGCTCGGCGATACAGAGTGCACAAGGCTAGGCTCGTACGTATGGTCAGCGCCTCTTGGCTCTGCTTCATTCACTTCATTCAATCATATGCATAATCTCTCCTGTCACTATACTCACATCAGCTCTTCACTACACTCGCATCAGCTACTGCTCGCAGCCATGTCCTCCCACGCCGACTCTGCGCCCTCCCCAATGATCCCTGGAACCTGGGCAGAATCGCCCTTCTCCCTCATTTCATCTATTCAGTCTAAGGAGCGTACCGACATACCTCCAGGCCATTCATGCCTCTTGGTAGCTCGAGAGATGGCTGCAATACATAACATCATACTGCGCGCGTTGAACACCTGTTACAACCATGCATGTCATGTCAAGGCGGGTACACCACAAGCCGCCTCATTCATCGTGTTCAATCAGTGTCTCGAGGAAGCCTTGCACTTTCATCATGAGTCAGAAGAACATCATTTTTTCCCCGCTATCGAAAAAGTCACGTGCGTTCCTGGATTTATGGAAAGGAATGTAGAACAGCATAGGGTATTTGAAGCTGCTGCAGAGGCTTATAAGGACTACGTACATTCGGTAAAGCCGGAGGACTACGATGGACAGAATTTGAAGGACCTCATCACTGCTTTTGGCGGAGTTTTGCGGGAGCATCTTGTGGATGAGATCCAAACCTTACAAGAACTGAAGGACTATGACAGTCAAAGCGTATGGAAGAGTATCGACGACACCAGGGAGAAGGCACTGGCTACGATGGACAGTCACAGGTCAGTCACTGTGCGAGCAAAAAAGGAGGCGAAGTTTCAGTTTACGGACATCATTGGTATTACACAGGATTCTCCCGATGCTTTTGACTTGTCAAGATGCCTCATTTCCCATTGACGGCGAGCCTTTCATGGTCAACGTCCCATGGTTCCTGCCCTACTTGGGCAAGTACTGGTTCTCCAGGCGGCACTCTGGCACATGGCAAGAGTTCTCGCCATTCGACTTTTGGGGGAGACGCAAGCTGCTCTGAAGTTCAGCTTGATCGGGTCGTGCCTTGAACTTTGCTAAGAAATTAGGTTGGGTTGCAGCTAGAGGAGCTCGTCCGTAAGGCTTTGCTAGATTCTTAGCTTGGTTGTGAAGATGGTAGGTTTGTAGCCTGTAAGTTAGACCGCCTCCGATATTTGTCGAATGATACCAGTATGAACCCACAGACTCGCGATGAGTGGGAAGGTCCGCACTCCGCTCTTCTCTGGCGTTGGGCTGAATGTTATCTGCAATAGGTGCACCGCAAATAACGTCATGAGGTGGCCCGTTCTCCGTTCTCTGATGTGGGCGGCGGTCCAGGCCCGAGAAATAAAAAGCTGTGAAGTAGGAGTTTGCCACTTGTTTCTGCTTCATCCATTTCCCCTCCTTCTTACCTTCCAGTCCACTATTCAACAGAGCTTCCCGAACGTCATGCAATCCAAGCCCATCTTCGATTCTACTGTCACTCCCATGGTTCCCGGAACATGGGTGATGGTCCTATTCCTCTCATATCGACAATTGGTGTGACCGACGACATTCCAGCAGGCCATTCTTGCATCGAGGTCGCTCGAGAGATGGCGGCCGCCCACAATGTGCTCTTGCGCGGTCTCAATGCAGCTTACAATCAGGCTTGTGCTGTGAAGAAGGGTACACCCGAAGCTGCGAGCTTCATTGAGTTCAACCAATGCCTGCAAGAGACCATCCATCATCACCATTTCACGGAAGAAGAATGGATATTCCCCGCGCTTGAGAAAGTGACGAAGTGAGTCGTGCAGCAGTGGAAGATAGACTGTAGCTGATTTGGATGCGATCTCTAGCGTACCTGGCTTCTGCGACGGAAATTTGGAACAGCATCGCATCTTCGAGGCTGCCGCAGAGAAGTACAAGGAATACGTAAACTCAGTAAAGGCTGAAGACTATGACGGAGTCAAGTTAAGAGCTCTCATAAACGCATTTGCGACTCCGCTCGCTGTACACTTGGACGATGAGATACAATCGCTTCTCGGATTGAAGGATTACGATAGCGCAGGAGTCTGGAAGGCCATGGATGATGCGAGGGTGGCATCTCTAGGAGCTATCAATACACACAGGTCAATACAAATGCGTACGAGGGCGGGATGATCGCTTACAGCAGGTCTTGTCATCCCCCAGGCAGCTACCGCTTGTGCTGATGTGTCAGGACGCATCGTTCTTGATAGACAACATGTCATCCATGCTAGCTATACCATGGTATCTTCCATATCTGGCCAAGTACTACTTCTCCAGGCAGCACGCCGGAGCTTGGCAATTTGGGCCGTCTGACTATTGGGGAAGGAGAAGAGTTCTGCATGTGGGAGAAGCCTGAGCTTGAGTATCAACAGTCTTCCTATAGGCATCGTTTGCATGCTTGATGCGCTATCTTGTGCGAGTCTTGAGGTAACGCCGTGTCAGATTCCTCTCAACTCGAAGCAGTTTATCCTTTAGCGCAAATGTCAAGAAAGACATTGCACATCAATCGCTTGATCCTAAGAACAGAACGCATCATGATGATGATATGGGCATCTCGGCAGAGTTGGTCGGGCGTCCGAAGGACAAGGTCGGATCCGGCGAGAACCTTGTCTTCATCAAGATCGAGCATGGCACTGGGTTGTCTCTTGACTCTTCACGTCTCGCGAAGCCATCCAGCGCTTGTCGCAGGACCCAGCCCTAACAGCGAATGATAAAGAGCCATCGACCAGCGTTGACCAAGAATAGACCGTCACGAATACTCGCGGCAGATAGAAGAGGTGCGTTGTTCGCAGCAGACTCACAGGCGTGTGCTGCTGCTGTAGCTGATCTGTAGCTGTCCAGTACCCGCGTCGCTCGCCTTTCAAGCCATCGATCTCACTCACACTGCCTCTCTCTCTACGCTCCCATCCATCTCCTCGCTATCACACATTAGATACTACCATGCCCACAAAGCAAGCAACCTTCTTGGTCCTTGGTGCGACCGGCGGGACTGGCAAGCACTTTGTCGATCGCGTGCTGAAAGACGGGCACAAGGTTCGCGCACTCGTCAGGACGCCCTCCAAATTACCTGCCGAGCACAGTGGAGCCATCGAAGTCGTACAAGGCTCCATTACCGATGCAAGTCTCGACACGAACAAGCTCGTCAAGGGCGTCGACTATGTCGTTTGCATGGTAGGAGACAGGGAGCTGCAGGCTTCCAGACCAATCAATACCGAGTTTGTGAAGAAGCTTGTTCCTTCAATGAGGGAGAATGGAGTGAAGCGCCTGCTATATCAAGCTGGCGGATTCAGCAAACCTCACGATCGCCCTATGCCTTGGCTAAACTGGATGCTGCGACACACTATCGCCCGTTCCTTCGATGGCCAGCACAAGGACAATGAAGCCGTGATGCAGTATCTGGCGGATCAGGCTAAGGATATAGAGTGGATTTCGCACTTGGCAGGCATATATGGTGACGGACCATCGAAGGGAACGCTGCAGAGATCAAAGACTAAGGCCAGTGTAGCAGTACACCGTGATTGCGCCGAGTACAGCTACAGACTCGTCAAGGATTCAGCGGCTATTCATACTAGCGAGTATAGCTACTACGCATAGTCTACGCGGCCTTATGTGCTGAAATCATTTGGGCTGGTGCAATTCTGTGCTTCATTGGTCATGCTATCTGTGTATTGCATCTAGCCCGACATCGTCTGCAAGGCGATGCATGTACTCCGATGAGTACGGTAATACCAAAATCCAGATTCGTTAGATCCGCAGTAATTCGTTACTGGCTGCCGGACCCTCAGTCGCAGTTTAGAATCGATGTATACAAATCCAAACAACCCAGCCAGTCTAACGACAAGCTATATACGAACGAACGTAGATGACTTCTCCAAACCGTCAAGCCCGATGACCTAAGTATCGGCATAGACTTCACCACGATTTTCCCTTCAAGCCTCGGGCTTGTCTGTACGAGCAGAAATACCCAACTCCTCTTCCTTCTCGACCGGCGCATCGATCTTCCAACTCATCATTTCCGTCACATCGCCCAGGAAGAACATGGCTTGAAAGGCAATGAGTCGTCGTCCAAATTGCACGAAGGGGCCTTACTCACCGATAATCATGCAGGCAACCCCAGACATCATGACGTAGAATACGTAGGGGAAGGACCTCGCGTACCCTTCAAACGCGCCCTGCTGTACGGCTGCAACTTGCGTCGGAGACAAGCCCAAAGAGGCCAGGGCGTCGCGATTCTGGCCAGCAATAGCAGCAATCACATCGGGTATCGCCTCCACGCTTATACCACTTTCTAAGGCGGCTCTGGAGATTTCGGCTGGAAGGTTGCTCCTGAGTTTGGCACTGAATACGGCAGAGCAAATGGCCACAGACACTGATGCAAGTCAGCAGTGATGCTACGACAGTAGTTGAGAAGGTGCTCACTAGCTGCGCCACATGATCTGACGCCAGTGAAGAGTGCGGAACAGATGCCAATAAGATCCGCCGGAACAGCTAGCTGGGCTACTGTGATCAGCAGAGTGAGGCTTGGAAAAGCATCGACGTTAGTGGAAGATATGTATCAAGAGATTTTAAAACCTACAGCACGCCGAGTCCGATACCTGCAAGGGCGAGGAACCCGTAACTCTTAGCATCATCGCTTGGATTTGCAGTCAAGCGCGAAAAGCCGATCAGGGCGCCAAGTACAGCTATGAATCCGATACTGTGGATGAAGCGTGTGTGAGCGTCTCCAACTAGCTTCAAGGGACTCAACACACATGGTGGGCTCTTTGACGCGTCGGTATCTCTTGCTGTACCAGCCACAAACAGCGGAGGAGATGATCGAAACGAACCACAGTGTTGCACCATGAAAGCCCAGATGGACAGGCCTAGATTCGTAGAGTGTCCCGATCATCTGACCGCTGAACACGTTAAGCCTGTTGCGTATTTAAGGATAATTAGTGAACACAGAGCAAGCCGAAATATCGCCAACCTACGGTATCAGGAACCATCCTTCGATAAAGATGCCCGCCACTATTAGCCGGAAAGGCTATCAGCCAAATCTACATACGGTATCATCGAACAAGGACTTACTAGCAAGGCCAAAGTTTCTGTGCTGGAAAAGACGATGATTGAGGATCCCATCTAGCTCAACAAGCGTTCAATCAGCTCTAGCAACATTGTCGTACACGGAATGTCTTCATTACCTTTCTTCAAGAAGACTTGGTGGCCAAGGAATGCCAGGAAGAATGCGATACCCACTGTGAGCAGGACTATGGCTGCTGTACTGTTCCAAGCATATTGTCCGCCTCCTGCAGTGAGTACGACAAGCCTGCGGACACGCGTCAATCAGTGCGATCACAAGATTTCCGACAGAGGACTAACAAGGAGACCCATCCAGAGCAGAAGAGAGCAGCACCGACATAGTCTAGCTTTGCGAGGCGGCGCAGGTATGAAGCTCTGGTTTCTCTGACTTGAGGTGGTAGCGGACGGTAGAAAAGGATAAGGGCGATTGCTCCCACGACGTGGAGGATCGCACTGATGTATATGTTCCCTGGGATAGACGCGACGTCAAAGACCCGCATATAACCCGCTGGCCGCAACCTACATCGCCAACCACCCCTTCCTCCGACATTGTCGTTTACGATATAGCCCCCAAGGAGACATCCAAAGCCGCCACCCATCGCTGTCAAGATGTACAGCACAGATTGACCGAGACCTAGACACACCCTGTCAGCATCAGTAGCGTCGCTTCCCCTGCACTATCCTTACTCACCTCGGGATCTATGCGGTACTACCTCACTAACAATAGCGAAAGCAGTGAAGTACATGATGATACTGAATCCGAACCATGATGTGCCGAAGATACCCAGTTGCATACTGTTCACCGAGGCGGCCACGAAAAACCCGGCCGCCGACATCAGAGCGAAGAAGACGGTGAGCCACTTGCGAGTGAGACTTCCGAAGTCTGACCAGACGCCAAAAAGGGCTATGAGAGCGACTTGTAGGACCAAGGGCGCATTTGCGAACCAGATTCCGATTTCGGGATCGCCTAAGCCTTGTATAACAGCACCAAGCCAGAAGCCTGTAGCAGTGATACCACTAACAAAGACCATGTCATCAGCTGAAGCTTTTACTGCTCCCTGCTCGAAAGATCAGATCAGGTACTTACAAGTTGTTTGCAAAGAGGAGGAGTCCGCATGCTATGACAACTGCCCATGTGCGCCAATGCAGTGTAGGTTCCACATCTTCAGCGATACTGTTGTCTGCTTTGTCATTCTCTAGATGGTCCAGCTCGATGCGGTCTTTGTCGTAATTCTGATCCATGCCTATCCTGTTTTTGTTGGACGTGAAGGGGTGAGAAGGTTATAGAGTAGAGAGAGCTTGATATGATCCTAGGAGGGTCTTCTTGACATCCATTTAAGATGCCCGTGGAGGCCCGCTGTTAGCGGATATGGGGCCTGCACTATTTCCGAAAACCTCTCTTCTTCCCTTGGCGGAGGTCTGGGCCGTCTGATTGTTCATGTAGACGGCTTTCCTTCATCCGCTCTGCTTCACGATGGAAAGCCAGGCCATATCCACGTCCGAAGCATCTGGCTCGGAGACCGTGAAGCGGCGCATTCCGATTAGCTGTGATGCTTGCAGGAAGAGGTGAGTTGGGTGTTCTCGTGTAAGCCGCTCCTGTTGTGCATCAGCTGATATTAATTTCTGCGACTTCTTGTGTCTTCTTGTGTATAGAAAAGTATGGCATTCTCAGGTCGCGGCAGTTGGACTTCTTCCAATGAAAAGCTGACTTGCGCTCTCTCCCTGGCCATGTTGCATCGCTACTGAAGATCAGATGTCCTGGCTCGCAGCCCTGTCTAAACTGCATCAAATTGGGAGGAGAGCATGCTGCAAACTGCGCCTTTCGCGATCTCCCCCGACCCAATTCGCGCAAGCGCAAACTGGTCAACAGTAACAATGCTAATGCTAGCTTAACGAAATCAGAATACAGTCCAGAGGACGAAGAAGTCGAAGAACTCCGATACGAAGGCGACTCTGGTGAACCCGACCGGCCCGGTTGTCAATTGCTGCAAGGGTTTGTGTACTGACTCGTATTCCGCTGTCGATGCAGACTGCGAAGGTGTTGCTATCGCTGGATCGTCGATTGGGCACAACGAGTTCATCGGTCAAGCATCCATCGCGACTCTCTTGCCGGATGTTCAGAACAATGCCAGCTCGTGGATTTTCTCTCCAACTTCTCGAAGGCCTATCAAACAGCTTCCTTCGAGCTACTTCAAGCTGCCTGACCGGGCGCTAGCGAATCAGTTCGTCGATCTCTACTTTAAATACATACACAGTATATTCCCCTTCCTGTGCGTCCTCTTCAACCCACTGCGACGAGCTGCATTGACAGCAGGTCCATATTACATTTGCCGTTTTTTAGAGAGGAGAGCAAGATCCGATTGGACCTCGAGTCTGCCTATACCCTTCCCAATTATGATGCGCCAGTCCAGTACTCGATCCTCAATTCTGTCTTTGCCCTGGCAACACAGTTCGTATCAAAGACGCAGACGCATTCGGAGCGCGAAAGCTACGAACAGAGAGCTGTGAAGCTCGTCCAACCATTTCTGCTAAATGGCAGCCACTTCTCTCTAGTTCAAGCTCTATTGCTTGTCAGTCTACAGTACCAGACAACGAAGGTCCCATCTCGTAGTTGGATACCTGTGGGACATGCTATCAGAGTAGCCCAATGTCTGGGACTTCACCTTCGACGAGCGGGTGACGACGATGAGCGACATACGAAGAATATGACATGGTCTACCTGTGTCATACTCGATCAGTCAGTCAACATACCTATCCTGATACTGCACGCTGATCTAAATGAGACCGCTTCACAGGATGACTAGCGCGACTTGGGGCCGTCCACCTATGATACATCAGTATGGCAAGCCATCTATGTCTGCTCTAATTCCTACCGAATGCTTCGACCACGTCTTTGAGCTATATCATGTGGCTCGCGAGACACTGCAAACGCTATATCCACAAGAAAGCTCTGAAGCGATGGACGATGCAAAGATAGCCTCCGGCCTCATATTTTTACAGGCTCGTATGCAGTTCTGGACGCGTTCCACTGCTCCGCATGTCTTGCTTCCGATAGACTGGCCGAACGCATCGACCGTTTCCGTGCATCAGCACTACGTGCTGCAAGGCCTGTAATGCACTATTTCCATCGGAAGAAGAACTATGCTGATATCCTGAGGCACAGGCATTACAACTATCTCATCCTCATGCATCGGCCCAGTATCGATTGGATTCGGTCCCGAAATCTAGCCTGGATGACCGATGCTGCCAATGATTGTGCAGTACAAGCGATCATTGCCAGCGCAAGATCATGTATAGCAGCTTGCTTGCAAGTGATCAGCCTCGTCGAATCGAATCTTGCGCATGGCTTACATATAATAGGCTGGTGGTGGTACGATGCAGCCTGTGAGGACTGGACACAATGCTTCATTCGAGACAGCTGATAGATCGACTGTCGTGCAGTCGCGTACACTAGTGCCTGCATACTGCTGGCGTTGGAGTCAGCCCAAACCGAAACATGTTGCCGTCAGCTTGGGCTCATAGGCGTAGCGGAGAAGGAAGGATTAGATAGAGCTCTCTCAGTTCTTGGACACTATCGACACCGAGGCAAGAACATTGATGTATCCTATCGAGCTTTGGCCACGGCTAGAGAGCATTTTGGCGGAGGTGAGCCCACGATCGCAAAACAACTATCAACGAATACCTCATCACTTCTCCGAATGCAGGTACACTAGGAGACGGTGTCGACCTCATGCAGTTCTTGCTGGGATACGAGCTACCATCAACGGCTGCCGATCCTACGACTTTCGATGGCACTCTGCTAGGGGCATGTGACAGTCTCTTCTTCGGATCTTCCTTGTACACAGTCTGAAAGCGTGCAAGTCCATATTCCATCAGCATGGCCAAGAAAGTTCTTCAGCAGGCATTGTTTCGTCGCGTTGACCGCGTTAGCACACAATAAGCACAACGAGCTCCAGGTGTAGTTCTTAATATGATATGATTGAAGTCTTTGTAAATGACAGCTTTGTAATCACCACAAGTTGTCTGGATTTTCGAGGTAGTACTGATTCCGTATGCCGGCGACTTCCTCAGCTGTCTTGCCATTGCCCAGGTAGGAAAAGCGGTTGTCCAGATAGTGATGCGTATAGTCTTCCCATCTCGGATGAGCTAACATTGCCAGGTAGTGGTTGCGAGAGCCAGGATGAACCGCAAACGGCGAGGCCAGCGGATCACCGTTCTATGACGAAGCCGTATGTAAGTAGTCTTCACCTCTAGCTCCCTATAGGTATACCTTGAACCACGAGTTGCAAGTCGCACTCCACACAAGCTGTTTGAGGGGCTCATGCCTCCAGATGTTGAAGTCTTTGGACGCCTCAGCTGTAGGAGTCATGTAAGCAAGCCCAGGCTGCGTTTGCAGATGATGGATGGCCTTGACGATATAGTGCGAGATCCGCTCTATGACGGGTACTAGCGAGCCATGAGCGACTGGCGACGATGGCCCCAAAGAGACTGAGTGACTACGATCAGCAGCGGTCCCTATCGTTGATTATTCATCTACCAAAGTAGTTTGGCATATTCTCGACTGCCAGACCCATGTAGCCTTCTGGTACTTGCGCCCATTGCGAGCGAAGGTCTCCTTCCAGGCCAATGCAAGGAAATCGGGGCTTCAAGCTGACATCAAAGCCTGTCGCACATACGATGCTGCATGTTCGCATGTCAGCCATCATGAAGAGCAAGTGAACATGTATAGCAACGCACGCGTCCACTTTGACGACTTCTCCACTCTTCAGGATGATTCCTTCTGCATTTATCTTTACGATAGGATCGGTGAATGCTTCCACGTTGGGTGCACTCAAACTAGGGACAGACTCAGTATCTGTTTTGTTAGACACATGATTTGTAGGCCTCACGCTTCCAAGAATCCGTTGCCGGGTGTAGGTCGGCGGCATCCAAGAGGGAACGATGGAATAAGCTTCTCCTCGAGCTTGATATTCCCTTTCAAGCGCTTCTTCATATCCTCAATAGCCAGATCTTTGTAAAGCGTCTGCTCGGGCGCATCGGTATAGAACTGTGCAGTACAAAGCGTCGACATCGAACCCGCAAAGTCATGGAACATTGGAGACGACTTACGGCACTTGTAAATTGTGTAACTTCGTGGTCCAGATCCTGCAAATATTGTTGGTAGGATGGTCCTTGCGAGTGGAAGGAGTTGATTTGGCTTTCTTCATCTACGACAAAACGGTCAGGTGGGCACTAACAGTTTGCTATAGATACCTACAAGCAAAGTTTGTGCCGTCAGGCCCCGCAAATCGAGCTCCTATGGATGGAGTGACCCAGATAGGCGAGCGCAGGAAGACTTTCAAACTCGCAACTTCTAGGCATGATGAAAATGCGTAAGTCAGAGGAAGCAAGCACGTGCAACGCGAGGAGGGGAATGCTTGCCTGGCTGCATTGTCGCTACTATCTGAACGCCAGAAGAGCCTGTGCCGACAACAGCGACCGTCTTGTCTTTGAAGTCGTAGGCGTCGTCCCAGGCTGCAGAGTGCATAAGTTTGCCCTTGAAGTCATGTAAGCCTTGTACAGTAGGCCATTTCCAGTTGCTACGGCCGAAAGTCAGATTATCCCGTTACCGCATCCACGAGAAAGACATGTGTACTGACTCCAGAATACCGCCGCCATTGACGAGTATATGGCATGTATCGGTGAGGCGCGAGCCGTCAGGGCGCGAGATCTCCAGGTCCCAGAGGTTGTTTTCCGAATTCCACTGCGCGTGCTGAATTGTATGTTCAAGCTTGATGTAGGGACTGAGATCGTGGTCATCGACGACTTTCTTCAGGTATGCCAGGATCTCAGGCCCTGAGCTGTAGCTGCACGCATGTCAGATGATGCCCATTTCAGCGCTCTGATTGGGGACACGCTTACTAGCGGCTCCACCTCGAGTTCGGGGCCCAGGTGTATTGATAAATATGCGATGGCACATCACAGGCTATAGGCGGATTGTATCCGTAAGATAGTGAAGTCTAAGCTTGCAGGAAGGTTCTCTTACCGCAACCAGCGTACCGGTTCGCAAACCAGGTTCCGCCCACGCTAGGATTCTTCTCGTACACTACATGCTCCACATCAGGAAGAAAGCGTCTGATTTGGTATGCCATGTTGATTCCCGAGATGCCAGCTCCAATTGTGACGACTCGGAGTTGCTGCTTGAGAGCTTGAGAGCCCATAGCCTCATTTGCCCAGTCTGGTGTCTTGTCCATGGTGTTTCGAAGCGACTGAGAGGCTTTTGCGAAGAGGTGGGATAGCTGCCGGTCGTGATGAACGATTGTGATGTTGGCATGTTCTGTCTTTCGGAACAGCGGTAATAATAACTCCTTAGCAGAAGAATGCAAAACTGGCATTATGAATCGTCAGAACGGACTACTTTACGATCGGTCCATCCTATCCGCATATCCGAGCCTTTTCTTGGAGAGATAGAAAGTGGTTTTGGGGAAGAATGGAGGAGCGAAGGTACACATTGAAGTCTGTGGTGCACCGCCAAGTCTGCCTGTAGCCTCGAAGGCAATGTCAGTCCCATCTGTACGGTTTCTGGCGGGACGGTCCATCATCATCTCAGGCAGGTGGAAATCTGTAGTGGGCATGACAGAGTACTGATGTGTGAACGATGCAGGAGGAGCCAATGGCATAGGTGATTCTCAGTGTTTCTTGCGGAGTTCTGCAAGGTCAAGCTGATCGCAAGGCTCTTCTTCTTCTTCTTTCGCTTGATGGCATACAACGCCAAACTCGACGAGCATAGGGAGAGCTACTGCGCATCGTCTGGCTGCTCATGGCGCTTCCTTGTTCATCAGCGACCTCAACGCAGTCAAAGGCGAAGAGACGTGCAACTCGCTCGCAAAGAGCTACCCCAAGCAAACCTTCGATTTCGACAAGATAGATGTAACAGACTACGACGATGTTGCCAACCATGTTTCAAAGAGCGCGAAGCGAGCATCTCAAGGCCTTTCTGGTCTGGTCTGTGCTGCCGGCATAGCGATTCCCGGCCCTCGTATGCACGAAACCGCAATTGGAACCTACCTCAAGCACATCAATGTCAATCTGCACGGCACAATGTACTATAATCACGCAGTCCTGGGTGAATTTGTTGCGCAGAACGCTCGCAAGCAGGAAAGACCAGTCGGCGGCTATTCCATCGTGTGAGTGTAGCCTGATGTTCAGTCCTCTCTTTCTGCTGATTGTCTTATCTATATTAGCAACATTGGAAGCAAGGCTTCTGTCGAAGGTCTGCCAGGAGCTTCTGCTTATTGCGCAACGAAACATGGCATTCTAGGGTTCAGTCGCGTCAATGCAAAAGACTACGCAAACGAGGAGATTCGCACCAACGTGCTATGTCCAGGTGTCACCCTTACCGACTTAGTCCAGGGCCTTATCGACAGTGGTAACCCCGAACTCCAGCCAGAACATACGCTAGCTCGTGTCGCCATGGGTCGTTATGGCAGACCTGAAGAGATGGCTGCGACTATCGCATACATGCTTGGACCTGATAGCGCGTATATGACGGTGAGTGCGCCAAGGTCGAGAAAGGAGCCTGGCTGACATCGTTGTATGGTCAGGGTCAGGCGATTGTAGTGGACGGAGCGTGGTCTCCTTAGCACAGAAATACCGGAAATTAATCTTTGGCTTTGCACACGGCTGAGTCTGGGTTCTTTTCTGCCATATCTCCCTATATCACCGCCGCGTTTGACTAGAGCGGGCTCAGCAGACCGAGCATCCTGCTCTCACAGTCTATCATCTCTTTGCCTCTCAAGCGACTAACTCTCGGGCACCAGTATCAGCTCAGGAACCTCCTCAGATCCACCGTGAACTTCGTTTGTACGATAGCATTCATCTTCAATCCCTCTTTCTCTCCTCTCTGTGTATAACATTATCAGTAAATAGCGAGGAGGCTCAGACTCAGTTACCACCTTGTACAATTCTGCGATATTGACTTACACTTCGAAGCGTCTCTACGAATTCAGTTGCCTGATACGGCTCAAGCTCCATCTGAAGCTCTGCAGCATTGTCAAGCTCCGCTATTTGAAACCACTTCTCGTACTGCTGCAGATATACTGGAAGGCCTGTAATCACAGACGACCGCTTCTTACGAGCTTGGATGGCTGAAGTGATGGCTACTTTCGGTTTCTTTTCATCGTCTGATCCAGCATCTAGTGTCAAGTCGAAAGGTGTGGCGGAAGACCCAAGAACACGAGCTGGAGTGGTCGATCGGTTTGGGTAGGTCGAAGATCGTTGAGTACCGCTTGACGAGAGCGAAGGTGCTGGCGGCGTAGGTGTAGATTGTGGTTTCACTGGTCCAATTTTTGACAAGTTTGTGCAGTTGGGATTTCCTCGAGAAGCATCGACAAATTGGGGAACTAGAGCAGTTGCTTTGCCTTTGCCTAGAAACACGGTACCATTGGAAGATATACGAGCACGTACGCTCAATTGAGACGGCTGCAGCTGCGGTGCATTTGTCACTGGCTTGGCTGGGACTTCTTGTTTCATGGAAGCTTGAGAGGAGAATCGTCGCGACACTGGCTCCAAAGAGTCACGAGCCCCTGCAAGTTTTGATTGACAAGCTGGCTCTTCCCTTTCTTCAGTAGTAGAACGTTGAGCTGCGGACGTAGAAGGACCTGCCGCCATAAATGTTTGGCTAGCACTGGAATGCAGCGAAGCGGTTGAATGAGCAGTAGGCCTTGGATCGCGCTGCGGCTGAACAGCAGACTCCCCAAAAGACGTCGGCTTACGAAGGCTTGTTCGTCGAAACCTCTTCGGCGGCGAACTAGTCACTGTCTGCGAGGAGGCGGCCTTGTTGATAGCATCTTCCAGCTCTCGACGTGCTGATTTGCAACTCAAGGAGGTTGTGATTGAAGTCGAGGAGGGTGGAGGCGGAGAGAGGGAAGGCGAAGGCGAAGGAGATTCTATCTTTCGCTTCTTTCGCTTCAACTTGTCGTCCTTCCCAGCTAACCATTCTGAGCGCCTCTCCTCCTGCTCATCATCTTGTTCCTTCCTCACTTCTTTCCAGCCCAGCCTCTCATCCTCCTCGCGGATCAAGATCGATCGATCCACCTTTTCCAGCGCAGCGATGAAGAGTGATCTAGCTTCCAGTCTTTCCAGTCTTGATAGTTTACGAAAAGAGTTGTACATCGTACATTGCTTGAGGTGATTCATATGGACTTCGCGTCGGTACTGGTTCGCGTTGAAACTGTAGATGGTTCGGCAGAACTGGCAAAACCAGCCTGCATCATGAGGATTGCCGTCTATACACGCTTCTCTGCATCAATGAGAAATAGTCAGAACGTTCGTAGCCGAAGTAGAGCCAGGATGCAGCTCACTGGCAATCAGAGCCTCTGTGCCGATACAACTTCTCATCGACCTGGTAAGCGTATAGCTCCGAATGATACCAGTAATCGTAGTCTGGAGGAATCTGTTGAAGTGCTTCCTCAGGCGGTACACCAGCTTTCAGCTCTTGCAGCGTGACGAGGTGATCTTTGACGATTGGTGCTGGAGAGCTGGACATGGCGCTCCCGCTTCACAGTGTAAGGAATTGATTCAAGGAAGGAAAGCGACATTGCTTGCTGTCTCAGAAGCTGTAGCGGCCGTCGAGGGAAGCAACGGCCAACGGGAGTCGAGGTCTGGCAGCTCCGTTAGCGAGAAGGCCATGTTCGCTGGGGTTCTGGCTTGCATCAGAGTGCAGGCATAGACAGTATTGCACACCAGATGTATGAGATGCAAAGGCTGGTAGGTGACCAAATCTGACCTCATTCACGCGTTCTTTCTGGGTACAAAGCAGAGTTGTACCTTGAATTTTGGCACATCACGTACAGGACAGGAAGAGTTCGTATATATTAGTCTAACACACTGTCCGCATGTCGATTATACAGATCTTCACGGTATCTCCGCGCGTCCAGCTCAGGAAGCTCATGAGATCGGCTGTGAAGTTGATTGGACGATAGCATTCATTTTCTCTCCTTCCTTCTCTCCTCTGCATTAAGTCAGCAGTCGAGCAGAAGTCGTGGACGAGATCGAAGAGTGAGCCTACTTGCTGTCGACGCAAGACCAGATGAAAGCGCTTACAGCACGAAGATCGCCATATGCCCAGCTGCTTGCTTTGCTTCGAGTCCCGTTCGAAACCCTTTCTCGAGCTTCTCCAGCCTAGACTTTCGCATATTGCTGCAGGTTATAAGGGCAGACCAGTTCTTTCGCCTCAGCTTCCCTTGCCTGCTGAATGATCCCTTTGCCTTACCTTTGCAAGTACTCAGGATCGATCATGCACCGATCTGCATCAACAAGCCAAAGAATGGAAGTACAAGCCTGTGTCGCATTAAGCATCGAGCAATTCTGACAAAAGCCAAGGATCCGCGAGACTTACAGTACAGCGCAGAAGCATAAACGAAGCAGGCTGTGATCGTTCCGTTCCATATCGCTACTCGCAGCTTCTGCTGGCTGCGATATCTCCGCTTCTCGATCGAGTATCGGTCCATCCACAGTCTCCAGAGCCTTGATGAAGAGCTCCCTAGCTTCATGTAGCTCCTCTTCGTTGAGTTCTTCATCGAAGGTCTCGTAAAAGGAGCACTCCTCGAGGTGGTCCATGTGGAATTCCCGGACGTATCGATTCTCGCACCCGTGCAACGGCTCCCTGCAGAATTGGCACATCCAGCCTGCCGGGTGAGGTTTTCCTCTGTTGCAGGCTTTGCTATGAAAACAGAGATGTTCGTCTTGTCAGCAAGACCGCAAGGCGTTACATTCGCAGGGTGGAGGGCTCACGAGCAGTCTTTTTGATCATGAGGCTCGGGTTTGCTTTTCAGCAGGTACGTATACAGCATAGAATGGTAGTCGTAGCCGTAACTCTTAGGAAGCTTTGCAAGAGCTTTTTCAGGAAGCTCTCCCTTCCTCAGCTCTTTCAGCGTTGTTAGGTGATCCTTCATGCCTCTGACAGTGTTTCGCTTTCGGGATGGCATAGTGAGTGTGTCAAATCCAAGCAGAGGAAAGGAAGGGCTAGCGATGCAAAGATGCCTGCAATCTTCGTGAGGGTGGGTCTGTGCACGCATCGTCGGACGTCTTCTCGTCGTTCACATCATGGTTCGAAGAGCGATTCCGTGTCTTCTCTGAACGCTTACTCATTCGTCTGCTTGACCATGATAGCCCCTTTGCGCAGCAGTAAGCCACGACGCATCGCTGCAGTTTGACCGTGTCATTTACGCGTTTCTTCCGCTTGCGCAGCCGCCTCTTCACACTTCTTTCGCGCTTAGGACACAAGCTGGCAGTAGTAATAAGCAGTGATGTTGTTGTGAGTTATGAGTCCGCGCTGTTTGCCTGCATTCCTGAGCCAGTTGAGCGTTGTTTACTGGGATTTCGCTGACCAAGATTGTGCGGCATGGGCAGTGCAGCTATAATCCTGGAATAGCATCTCTCTTCTATTTCCATTGTTTACTAGCTGCTACGGCCTCTGCTTTCTGCGCTCACTCCAACACGCACCGCTCACCTCACCGCCACCAGCTATTCCAAGCAGCTTGGGCGCAATTCTCTGGACATCCATCTCTTGGTTCTCAACAATCAACTGGTCATTTCAAGGGAATTCTAGACAACATACAACAACATATACATCGCATTTACATTACATTCATTCAAATCAGTTCAAAGGTCCAGCTGTCACAATGGGACGACGAGCGAGAGCGGCAGCCCTAGCGACGCTGGTAGCATCGACATCCACAGCGACAGTCTATGCACAGAACAAAGCAAATACATGGGATGTCACTGGAACATCGGGCGTATCAGCACAGCAACTTTTCAGAGGACAGGGTGGAAAGGTCAGCCTGCGCCCTCACTTTGGCTTGTCGAGCCGGGTCGGCGTGCCCCAAGCTGAGACTTCGTATACAACAGGTCTACATCCTCGACAAGACAGAGAACAACCCTACACAAATCAATGGACACCCTGGTGAGCAGCCCTCTGTCCCAAAAACACGCGACTTGCGAGCGCGCGGCAATTATCTGACGCTCTCTCTTCGGACTCATAGCCTGGGCGGTAGAGTACGACACAACCTCCAATAGCTTCAGAACACAAGATGTCACCACAAACACTTTCTGCGCTGGTGCGTGTCATCAACTTTATTGCTGGATTTTCGCATTCGCTGACAATTGCGCATCGTGTGTGATTCACAGGTGGCAATGTGTACGCATACCAACAGGTCTCATTCGCAGTAGATATGAGTGGAAATGCTGACTCGTAGATGTGTGCTCTCTGCTTCGCAGCCTCGGCAATGGAACATGGGTCATGGTTGGAGGAAACAAGGCTGTCACCTATGGAGGACTCGACGGAGTTCCTGGCGCGGCGCCATACGACAACTTGAATGGCGGTACAGCGATCCGTCTACTGGACCCATGCACAGACCAAAGCTGCAACTATGTCGCGGACGGAAGCATGCAAAGCGAGCGGTGGTACCCCACGGTGGAGACGCTCCAAGATGGTTCCCTAGCTATTCTAGGAGGCATGAGGGATGGAGGATACGTCAATACAGAGTATGCAGACAATCCTACTGTCGAATACTTCCCTACCAAGGGCAACCAGCTAGGCCTCAACCTACTCGCCGAAACCTTACCCCTCAACTTATATCCCCTCACATGGCTTCTACCCTCTGGCAACCTCTTCATCCAATCATTCATGAGTGCCGAGATCTTCGATTGGCAAAACGCCGTAGAGCACCCTCTTCCCGACATTCCCCATTCTCCGCGAGTCTACCCTGCAACGGGCGCAACGGCCATGCTTCCTTTGACACCAGCCAATAACTGGACAGCTACACTCCTCTTCTGCGGAGGAACAGCACTCACTGAAGCTGGTCAATGGATGACAAACCCAAATTGGAATGTTGCAGCCTTCCCAGCAGACGATACCTGCGTATCCATCACGCCCGATGTGTCGAGTGAATGGCAAGATGAGGATAGCATGTTTGAAGGACGCAACATGGGTCAATTCATCATTTTACCAGATGGAAGGCTGTTCCACTTGAATGGAATCGCGACTGGTACAGCAGGATACGGAAACACATCATGGGCTATCGGCCAATCGTACGGCAACAACCCCCTGCTTACCGCTGCATACTACGACCCTTCTCAGCCTTCCGGCAAGAGATGGTCCCGGCCTTCCTCTCTACAGAAGATGACCGTTCAGCGACTCTACCATTCTTCAGCAACACTGCTTGCAGACGGATCAATCTTCAATGCAGGAAGTAACCCCAACGCCGACTATATTCCCCGAAGAGGCTTCACAGACTCTAATGGCATAACCTATCAATTCCCTACGGAATACAGAGTAGAGATGTTCTACCCCGACTACTATGACGATGCGAAACCACAGCCGCAAGGACTGCCGCAGACACTCACGTACGGTGGAAACTACTTTAATGTATCATTGTCGGCGAGCGATTTGCAGAACAACCCGCAAAACGTGGATAAGACAAAGGTCGTCGTCATGAGGACTGGTTACTCAACTCAGTGAGTTCTTTACATCTTCATGGGGGATGCGGCTATGCTTGCGTGCCTGCAGCATGGCCGCTATCCTTGTTTCTGTGCAACGCCGAGCTAACGTTGTCTCTTCTTCCCTCTTCACAGCGGTATGAACATGGTAAGCAATTCTACTCGAGTCCATGCAAAGAGATCAATCAGACTTACATTGATTTGTGACTCACCAGGGCATGCGCTACGTCCAGCTCAACTCGACATGGACGCTCAATGATGATGGCTCAGCAGTCATCCACACTGCTCAGATGCCACCCAATGCAGGCATCATGGCTCCTGGACCCGCCATGATGTTTGTCGTAGTCAACGGCGTGCCTTCCGTCGGGCAGGATGTCATGGTTGGAAATGGACAGCTAGGCATGCAGACGATGAACAAGGTCCCTAGCATGCCTGGAACACAATCCGGCTCAGGAGCAGTCATCACGAGCGCGAACGGCCAGACGACTATCAATAATGGTGCAGCCGCCTCTGGCAACAACAACAACAACGCAAGCGGCGCAGCGAGCAAGACGAGCGGCACTCTCGCCACGCTGGCTTTGACGGTCGTAGCTGTCGCAATTAGTGCCCTGCTATAAAAGCTCTCTTCAGCAATTCGTTCGATCCAATAGAAACGCTAGCCTCATGTTCAAGTAGATAATTCTCAGCCATAATCACGGACAGTATAGTCTCTCTCTCTCTCCTTCCCTTATACTACCTTCACATATTCCAGTCGTTCTTCTCGCATCTCATCGCAGTATTAACCGTCGTTACCTTTTCTGCTCTTTCTTCCTTTCATTCTTCCCACTTCTAGTCGGTGCTAGTTCACTATCTTATCTTACCTTTACGTTGTATCAAATACTATCCTATGGACCGTTTACGAACACTCTACACCGTCTTGCCGCCACTTGTGTACCCTTTTTGCCTGCTTCGCATTCATTCAGTATGGCTTCCAGCAGCAAGCGCTTTGGCGCTTCGAATACGCGCAACATCTGGTGAAGCTTGCGAACGCTCAATGGCCCAGAAGACTCGCGAAAAGGCTGACTTTCCGGTCTTTATGACGCTGCTTTTTACAGCATCGTAGGACACGTAGATCACGGCAAGAGCAGCTATGCAGACTCATTACTGGCTGCAAACAACATCATCAGCGCAAGAAGCGCAGGGAAATTACGCTATCTCGACTCGAGACAGGATGAACAGGAACGAGGAATCACAATGGAAAGCAGCGCCGTCTCCCTCAGCTATCGCACAATGAAGAAACTTTTGGAAGGTCCGCATATTCTACCTGGAACCACCTGGCGAACTTGATTTGTTACCATGATGCTGATGCCGTGCTTTTTCTGATGGTTCCATAGATGCTGAGCCGGTGCAAGAAGACTACATGGTCAACCTCATAGACACGCCTGGGCATGTCGACTTTTCAAGCGAGGTATCAACTGCATCAAGACTATGTGACGGAGCTCTCGTCATGGTAGATGCAGTCGAGGGTGTATGCACGCAGGTATGCATGCACTGTGTCTCTGTCTATACGCGAAACAAGCTGACCGATGCTGTTCGCTCTTCCAGACGATTACAGTCCTTCGACAAGCCTGGATGGAACGCCTGAAGCCTATTCTCGTAGTCAACAAGCTGGACCGTCTGATTACTGAACTCAGACTGGCTCCTATAGAAGCGCATCATCACCTTACACAACTGATAGAGCAAGTCAACGCGGTCATGGGGAGTTTTCATGCTGGCGAAAGAATGGAAGACGATTTGAAGTGGAAAGAAGAGCGCGAAAGACGCTTAGCAGCCAAGAAGGAGAAGCTGCAAGAGCAAGCCGCTGGACAGGCAAATGACGCTGCTGAAGTATCTACGCCTAATTCGAATGGCCAAGCTGGCACACAGAAGGATGAGGAAACATACGAAGAGCGAGACGACGAAGATATCTACTTCGCACCAGAGCAAGGCAACGTCATCTTTGCGTCTGCAGTAGACGGCTGGGCATTCCGAGTCGGGCAGTTCGCGCAGATACATGCAAAGCGACTAGGCATAAAAGAGACAAACCTTCGGAAAGTCCTATGGGGTGACTTCTATTTGGATCCAAAGACAAAGCGCGTACTCAACAGGAAACATCTTGGCAAGAGGAGCCTGAAGCCCATGTTTGTCCAGTTCGTGCTGGAGAACCTGTGGGCTGTCTATGATAGCGTTATTCTGAATCAGTAAGATAATTTTACTCGGGATGCCGTGATAACGCTGAGACTGATGTCTTATTCGGCAGCGATACGGACCGCATTATCAAGATCATCGCCGCGCTAGGCATCAAAGTCCGACCACAAGAGCTCAAATCGAAAGACTACCGGATACTGTTAACGACTGTACTATCACAATGGCTTCCTTTGGCACCTGCGACCTTCCGTGCCGTAGTCGAGATTATCCCTCCACCTCAACAAGCGCAATCGATCCGGATACCCAAGATACTGCATCCCGATCTCCCATACCATCAACTGACTGTCAAAGCGGGGAACAAACTAGAAGAAGATTTATACTCTGGCAACGCTTCGCCGGATGCTTTCGTGGTAGCTTATGTCAGCAAAATGTTCGCTGTACCGGCCAGTGCGCTTCCTCAGAATCAGAGGAAACCTCTTACGGCAGAAGAAATGCGGCAGAGAGGCAGAGCTAGTCGAGAAGCAGCTGCAGCTCTGGCGGCAACAGGCGCTACGCTCACTGAAGATGGAAAGGTGATTGATCTTGCAAGTAACAGCACAAATGGGATTACACCATCTGCAGATGAGAGCAAGCCAGTAGAAGAGGTCAACGAAGATGACGAGTTCCTTCTCGGCTTCTCTCGTCTATATTCTGGAGTAATGAAAGCAGGTCAGACGCTTTATGCGGTACTCCCGAAATACAATGCCAAGCTCCCTCCTTCACATCCACGCAACAAGCGCTTCATCACGCCTGTTGAGATCGATAATTTGTATATGATGATGGGCAAGGAGCTTGTCATGGTTGACCAAGTTCCAGCGGGGAATGTGTTCGCAGTGGGAGGACTGGACGGCAAGATCCTGAGGAACGGCACTTTGTGCGGCTTCGGAGCAAGGGAGGTCGATGTCGAAGCGCCAGCAACAGACAAGGACAGGGAAGCTCTGGTCAATTTGGCGGGATTGAACATGACCGTAAGCGATCTTTGCCAATTCTGTGATTGCTATCATAGCTAATCTCATCTCATTAGTCCGCGCCCATCGTCAGAGTCGCACTCGAGCCTAAAGACCCATGTTTGTGGCCATCCTTGGGATTACAATGCAACGAACATCCTGCTTACTCGTTTTCATCCTCTGCAGCCGAGATGCCGAAACTCGTTGAAGGTCTTCGCCTGCTCAATCAGGCAGACTCTTGCGTGGAGACGCTGGTGCAGGAGACTGGTGAACACGTCATTCTGACAGCTGGAGAACTGCATCTCGAGGTATGTCAGCCATCCATCGGACCAAAAGTCGCTTCTGACTGTACGCCCACCTTGGTAGCGCTGCATACGGGACCTCAAAGAGCGGTTCGCGAAGATAGAAATCCAAGCATCCCCGCCCATCGTACCCTTCAGAGAGACTGCTATACAGGGTGTCGACATGGTACCTCCAAAGACCAAGGAGGCTCCTCGAGGCACGATACACGGCAATGTACAAGGCAACCTCGTCGATTTTACGATTCGCGCTCGACCATTGCCAGCAGAGATTACAGCCTTCCTCACTGCACATATTGAGACGCTCAAGCGGGTCGCGCAGCGAGAACGAGAACTGTCGAACAAGGCAGAACCGGCGACATACGAAGATAGCACACAAGACACGGCAGCTGAAGGACAGGGAGAACAGGCAGCGGCTCTGGCTAATCTCAACCCGGTCGACTTCTGGAAGCACCTCGAAGCATTGTTCACGAAGGCCGGACGCGAATGGCAAGGCGTTGCTTCGCGTATATGGGCTTTTGGGCCGCGAAGAATTGGGCCCAATATTCTCGTTGACGCGCACGGCACTGATAGATCGTGAGTGTGATAAGACTGCATGTCAGGGCGTTGCTTTGCTGAAACTTGTTTCTCAGGCTTCAAGCACGGTCGCAGCTCGCGAAGACATCGCTGCAAGGTACTCCTGCACGAGCCTCCTCGCCTCAACCTGGAGACGCCACAGATCCACAGAATATGCCTACAGAAATGCCTTCCGACACAAACGTAGAATCCGGCATCAATGTCCGCGCCTTCGATGAAAGCATCGAGACTGCTTTCCAGCTCACGACTCTACGAGGACCCTTATGCCACGAGCCGGTAGTCGGGATGGCATACTTCTTCGAAAGACTGTCTGTCAATGAAGCTACAGAAGGGGCAGATGCACTCCAGACGCGTTTCTCGCAAGTCACGGGCAGTCTCATCACATCTGCAAATGACGCTTTCCGGCAAGGTCTTTTAGACTGGTCGCCTCGGTTACTTCTAGCAATGTACTCTTGTGATATACAAGCTTCAAGTGAGTACATGCCAATATTACGAATATACGTACTGACAGTGTTCGCCAAACAGCCGACGTGTTAGGCAAAGTCTATGGCGTGGTGGCACGCAGACGAGGGCGTATTGTAGCCGAAGAAATGAAGGAAGGCACATCTTTCTTCACAGTCAGTGCCCTGCTACCGGTCGTAGAGGGTTTCGGCTTTGCAGATGGTCAGTCTCGCTCGCACGCCTTCCTGAATTTGCCGAATCACTAACAAGCATTGCAGAGATTCGCAAACGTACATCCGGAGCGGCATCTCCGCAGCTCGTCTTCCACGGGTACGAGATGCTTGACCAAGATCCGTTCTGGGTGCCGACTACAGAGGAAGAACTCGAGGATCTCGGCGAGAAGGCTGACCGCGAGAATGTGGCTAGACGGTATATGGATGGAGTTAGACGTAGAAAGGGTCTATTCGTGGAGAAGAAGGTCATCGAGCATGCAGAGAAGCAGCGGACACTCAAAAAGTGAAGGCTGAAAGGCAAGGTCAGACCATCCTGGTTCCGAAGGCATGCACCTTGCATATTGTGGTACTAGCTAGTATCTCAGATAAGCATTTTTGCATGTCGTACAAACATTGGATGCAATCGCTCTAAAACGCGTTCTCGAGCTGGCATATGAGCTGAGTCGTGCTAAATATACAAGACTAGGCCATTGCATCATAACACAGACAGTTGCTAGGCTGCCAAGGGATGTGAGACAAATGAAGGCAGGAACCAGAAATTTTACTAACGAATCCAGATTAAAGCATGTATGACTGTCAAAAGCGAGAAGTAAAGGGAGGTGGAGGGAGAGTGAATATTGAATGATATCAGAGGTTGAAGGGGAGGAGCTGCATGCAATGTGGAAGAGGAGATGTCCGTGAACAGGAAACTGCGATCTTGCCCAAAACAAAGCATACTCTGCTAGATGTGACTGAAAAGAAGAATGCGATCTATGGAAGGGAAAAGGAGATGGGAAAGCCATCGCTTGATGCATTGAACGACGGACAGTTGCTATCTTTAGCAGACGACGCAGGCCTTCTTCTTCTTGGGTGCTGGAGCAGGCTGGAGCACCGCACGTATAGCTTCATCAAACACACTCTTGAGATTCTGCTGCGTCAGAGCCGAGCATTCGAGGTAGCTGTAGCGGCACGATATGCAGCCTTTGTTAGCCGAGAGCGCCCATAGCAGTATAGTCTGCGGCACTCACGCCCTCGCTGAGATCTCCTTCTGCACCTGCTTGGCCTGCTCATAGTTGATAGGCGCCATCCGACGTTCCCGCAACTTCTCCTTCGTATCGTTGTCGTTGCGCAGATCGAGCTTTGTTCCGACCAGAATTATCGGGATATTGGGCGCATGATGCTGAATCTCGGGAAACCACTAGATAAGCAGCAAGCGAGCGTAAGTATACTGGTCGGAAAAGCTTATCGTGCAAGATCGTGCACGCGCCTTTGTCTTTACGTTTTCGAAACTTGGCGGGCTGACCAGACTGAAGCAGATGAGGAAGACGTCTGTCTGAGGGTATGATAGAGGTCGCAGCCTGTCGTAATCCTCCTGTCCTGCGGTATCCCATAGTCCGAGATTAATCGGCTTGCCATCGACCATGACATTTGCGGAATAGTTGTCAAAGACGGTGGGGATATATTCCCCCTATTATAGTTGTATAGACTTATAAGTACTTGTATAATGAAGCGCTGCATCGCAGCTTGAAGTGGTTTGCACATACGGGAAATGCGTTCTGTAGAGCCGCGAGCCACAGTCGCCCAAATCAGCTGTCTGCGCGTTCGCACCAAGTTAAAACGCTACATACGGTAGTATAACTGATAAGTAGACATGTCTAGGGATGTCCAGCGGTAGCGTTGTTACAGCAGGTCAGAATTTGGGTAGCAAAGGTCGCGGATGGAATGAGCGCCAGCCAGAAGAACGCCATGAAGTATAGAGGGAATGAGGTTGAGCATCGCGTATCAGCTCGTTTGCTTCTGCTTTTGGCACGTCTTGCGCCAGGCTGCTGTTTTTCAAGGCCTACCTTTCCGACAGCACCATCACCGACAACTACGCATTTGATCTGTTCAGATTCGAGCCTTCAGCGTCGTCGTCGTCGCCGCTGCGTCCATGTTCCTTGACTCACCGCCTGCATCTCTGACTGTCTGCGCGTCGATAGCTGAATGTCCGGCTCCAAAGGGCGATATCGAGGCAAGAAAAGGCGTCCAAAGAACACTCAGACTATGACACCAACGAAACCAGAGATAAAGCTCTACAATAAACGCTATACTGTCGATATGCTGGCCACTACAAGAACGCGTTGTCCTCTGAGCTAACCTTAAGCCTTATCGGCCGATGATACATCGACGTAGACTGATGTAGACTGATTTGGTAACACAGTTATCGCAATGTCTCCAAACCACTGTGCTGACTCTCTCAGGCTTACATGCATATCCTTCGGTTTTAGCTCACAGAGCCTACCATCATGCAAACTCGATACAGCACCCTTTTACCAGCAAGTGAGCAGGAAAGGCTTAGTGCCTACTTATGGCTCGCATTTCGCAGAGCCAAGTCGTCTTCTGCGGTAAGCTACCTTCGGACGGTCCAAGGTATCGGGGACCAGCCTTTTCGGGCGACCACACCTTTGAAGCCGTTACACCTCTGCTGAGGATACAGATCATGCTCTCTTCTCCTCCTACTTTCTGTTCAAGGCGGTGTACATCTCAAGCAAGACCCTCACATTCCCTACATCATGCTCTCCCCACACACGCTCCTTCTCTTGCTACCACTTGTCACCGATGTTCATGCATTCTTCAGGATAGCTCCTCCAGTCCTCACTCAAGGGTAGGTCGAGGCCTCTGCCTCTCTGCTGCCGCTGATGCTGAATTACGAAAACAGACGAATGGACCCGATCTTAGCTCCCGGGAAACAGTCCGCTCACGTACACACGTTTGTCGGAGCCAGCGGTGTGGGATATGAGACGAGCTACGAACAGCTTCGAGCATCTGAATGCACGACAAGCCCCATCAAACAGGATCTTAGGTAGTGCATAATCCACCGCTTGTAGCCGAGATGTCTGAACCGACATCGCTACCATCAAAGTGCATACTGGAGTCCATTCGTCTCGTTTCAATTTAAGAACGGTAGCATGCTTGCTGTCAATCCTGAAAATCAAGGTAGGCCGCTTGCGGGCGTCTAAAGTCAGCTTGCTGAATCCATCTCCAGGGCAACAGATCTACTACGGATATCCGTTCCCCAATGATAAGGGCACGAAGGCGTTTCCACCTGTCAGTATATGCTTGAGAGTACTTTGAGTTCCCGCTAAATCGGATGCTTTTCCATATTATAGGGTTTCAGAATGATAGCAGGCTTTTCATATGCAAGAGAGCAATGGCAACCAGTGAACGCTCAACAATGGATTTACTATGACTGCCTGAGCAGCGGGGGAAATTATGGCAAAGGTCTTACTGGCTTTCCTAGCGTACCGTGCGACAGTGGAGTCAGGGCAAACGTCTTCTTTCCTACGTATGTATTGAAGCCGGATATTTCTATCAAGGCAATAATCAAGCTAATGATGCTTCGATAGTTGCGGAGCTGTTGACGACAAGGGCAATCCGCTTCTAGACAGCGAAGATCATAGATCGCATGTGGCCTACTTCATTAACGGCGAATGTCCATCTACGCATCCGATTCGCTACCCAGAGCTGCACTATGAGCTGTACTTCTCGAATACTGGCAGGGGTGTGCCGAACTGGGAGGAGGGACTCAACCCAAAGCAGCCTTTCGTACTTTCCAATGGTGATCCTACGGGGTATGGCTTCCATGCGTACGTGTTATCGGCCTCAGCAAAGAGATTTAGGCTAATCCTCA
Organism: Erythrobasidium yunnanense; assembly: GCA_001600175.1. Classification (NCBI taxonomy): domain Eukaryota; kingdom Fungi; phylum Basidiomycota; class Cystobasidiomycetes; order Erythrobasidiales; family Erythrobasidiaceae; genus Erythrobasidium; species Erythrobasidium yunnanense. The sequence goes on from BCJC01000001.1 coordinate 1,730,231, forward strand.
CCTGTTCAGGGATTTCTTCAATGGATGGGAAACAAGCGTTCTTCAAGCAGCTCTAGACGACTGCCAAGGTGGTGGAAGCAGTGGTCAACCTGATACATGCCCTCACTTCCAGCTTTCTACCGACAAAGAGATGCAAGATTGTCAGAAAGCCCACCTCGCAGCTAAGAATCCAGACCTACCAGTCGATGAGCAGATCTACGGCGTTCTAGATAAGCTTCCGGGTTGTATGTCACCGACGTTCACCACCAACAATGCCATTTGGGCCTCGAAAGGTACCTGCAATCCTGAGACTGGCGAAATCACCATGCCCGATGGCAGCCTCTTTGATCCCAAAGGCACCTATGAAGATCTACCTGAGAGCCATCCACCATCGATAGATCAACAGCAAGATAAGCAAGCCGCGAAGTCTGCTTCAGCTCTGGCAGGAGGCGCAACCACGGTAACGAGGAAGCGCGCACTCAAGACTCGCCCGGTTGAGCCTACTGCTGTCGTCAGCAGAAGCCGTCGATCTCATCAGCATATCAAGAAGCGTATTGTCTGAATACGTGCTGCTTTGTATCAGTTCTGATTCTTTCCCTGGCATACACATTCATTTACGGTGTCTTCGGGTCCTCGCCCGTCGTTTGGTCTTCATTTGTGTTGTACAGTACCATCATATCCTATACTAAGGCCCTAACATGCGTTAAGCTTTTGCACCTGCTGACCTGTTTCGTCGAGCGATTTGCTCTCTTTGGATGTATCATGGTTGACGACATACAACATAGTATAGCTAGCTTTCCTCTTCGTTTGTTTCTACTCGTTACAACGTCGTGAAAGCGCATGAAGTTACAATTTGTTGGTCTATCTAAACAGTATGTATTTCCAGATAAAGACCAGGCTGATCTTCCACAGCCATAATCCGAAGACCGCACAGCTTAGCATGCTGACCAGCTCCCACGGCGATCTGAGCTTGATCGGAATATCCATATATTCGCCCTTGCTCAGCTTTCCTTCGTCCAGGAACATCTGCAGACGATCGTCCTTCTCGCGCCATCTTTGTAAAAGCCAGTCTGAGAACTCTTGTCGCTCTTCGGCAGTCTCTTCGGGTACGATGTCTGTAGATACACCTGAGAGCGTTTTTCCACCTATCGGCACCTCGTACTTTGCGGAATATGAATGGAGGTGCATGTGTATGACGGGTGGAGGGACACCGTTCGAGTATATACTCTGTAATGTATAGTAATCTTGACCGTATCTAGGACAGATGACGAATCAGATGAATACCTGAAGACATTAGGGTGCAGACAGCTTACCCTCCACTCGGGATGCCGGGATATGCGATAGTAGCATCGAGCAGCTTAAGGGTAGGGATACGAGGTACGAGAGTCCGAAGGCAATATTGGAGGCCTGTAGCTCTCGGCAACAAGGTATGCCTGCAATCTGGAATCTGCATCTTTTCGGCGTACTTCTGGCTTGCCGGCCTCGTCAGTGGCGATACTAGTGTTCCTTCAGGGACTGATAAAGACCCAGAAATCAGATCAGCTCGACGTTCCAGAAGACGTAGCTCCGGGACCCACAAATCAGCAACACGAAGGACTCGAGACTTCTATTGACACGCTGCCCCATCTTTGCCAGATCTTTGCCGAGCTGAACCTTATCTGCTGCCCATGATCTATGCATGAAGACGAATCTGAACATCTGCATGGCAGGTCCGACAAGTGGTATCCATTTCAAGGATGCTTTGAGGATGATATATATGCTATACTGCAGGTTGGCGAAGTACAGCAAAGACCTGCGAACATGAAAGCGGTAAGCATCGAGATCGCCTGTCTGAGCTATTCTTGCGCACCAGATATACGACCAGTCACAGTAGACCTAGGTTCGCCGAGAGATGTGTTAGAAAATGTCTTCCTTCGAAAAGTCTACTAGTGCAAACACACCTGATGATTCGACATCATCACCATCCTGTCAGGAAGATCTATGCCTATGACATCGCCCTTGTCATTTCGCTGGATGATCTTCCGCAGGTCGAGGTCATCATCATCTTCATCCACAGTTATTCTGAGAGTGGTAGGAGCCCAGACCATGGTAATAAAGACGAGTAATCGCGCGAACAGGTCCTTTGTCCAGTCTGTAAGCAGAGTATGGGGCTTGACTGTGGTAGCGAACACGTCCAAGGGTATACTGAAGCATTGAACAGCGTGTAGTCCAATCATTGCGAACTGAAAGACGGCGTTGAAGCAGACGAGCTGGATGCACTGCGTAATGGTAGGAGCCGGCCTCTGGGAGATAGGGACGCCATGCAGGCCAGTAACAGCGGTCATGATGGACCTTAAGATGACCAGACGAGAAACAGTATGGACCCAGAAGCCAGCCTTTACTGCATGAAGAATTGGCCTGTTCTTGACCTTAGACGGGCTGCTTTCTCGCTTGACTTCGCGATAATCTGCAGCAATCTCAAAAGCAGCCATCAATCATGGCGAGCAACGATGCTGCGACGAGCAGCGACAACAGCGAAATCTCATCGCGCGTCCTGCAGCACCTCGACCGACATCTGGCCTTGCCCGTCCTGCAGTTCCTCGAAGAGCAGGATGTCTACCCAAAAGCTGAGCTGCTGCAAGCAAAGTACGACCTGTTACGCCCTACAAACATGGTCCACTACGTAGAGTCACTCAGGCTCGAGCTCGAGGGAAAAACCGAAAAGTCGGACAGCTCAAACAGCCAGCGCACCGAGCAGAGAGCGCAGCAGATCATCGAGAAGAGAGATGAACTGCGTGCAAAAGCAGACTCTGTTATCGAAATCATCTCAAATCCTCAGGTCGCAGAGTCGCTAGGCCAGGATAAAGAGCGAAATTTGGCTACGCTCAAGGAAAAGTACAATGTAAGTAGCTGGGGGGCTCTAGTCGCAAAAGCAATTTGTTGCAGCTTGACTGACTCGTTGTGTTCGTTCTACGCTGCCAGCTCGACATCGAGCAGATCAACAACCTCTACACCTACGGCCAGTACGCCTACTCTCTGGGAGACTATGCAGCCGCTTCCGACTACCTCAACTCGTTCCGCATTCTTTCTATCGACCCTCAACTTACTCTTTCCGCGTACTGGGGGAAACTCGTATCCAACATCCTGGAAGAGCCGCTCGAAGGCGAAGAAAAGACACTTGATGCCGCTATGGATGAATTGAAGCTGTTGAGAGATGACATCGAGTCGCATAGGCACTCTCGTTCACCTGCTGTTCAGCTACAGCAGAGGACGGCTTGGCTGCACTGGTCGCTATTTGTCTACTTCAAGCACCCGAAAGGCATGCAGGCACTAGTCGATGCATGGACAGAAACAGTCACAGAAGGAGGAGAGAAGAGACGCTCATACTACCTCGACACTATCCAATCATCCTGCCCTTGGCTTCTTCGCTACCTCGTTACCGCAATCGTCATTTCTCACCAAGGACCTATCAAGATCAACGCTTACAATTCGAACCAACCGTTCGGACAGGGTAGGAGAGCTATGCTTTCACCAAAGATCTACCAGGTCCTGCGCGTGGTCGAGGCCGAGAAATACCAGTACTCGGATGTTATCACCGAGTTCTTCAGACTGTTGGTCGGAAGCGTCGACTTCGAGGGAGCAACGCAATGTCTCAAAAAGGCGAATGACTTGGTGCTGCAGAAGGACTACTTCACGCACGGCGTCAAGGCAGACTTCGTCGATAGGGCGAGACACTTCATGTCGGAAGTCTACTGCCGCATTCACCATCGCATCGATATCGCGTAAGTACATGAGACGAAACATGTGCAGTGATTCAGGCTGATGTTGACTTGCTTACAGCGACCTTTCTTCCCGACTTGGCCTTACTGCCGAAGAGGGCGAGCGCTGGATCGTCGAGCTAGTACGAGATGCTCGCTTGGACGCCAAGATCGATCTACAAAAGAACATTGTAACGATGAACAAGCCCGTCACCTCCATTCACCAAACTATTTCCGACCGCTCGAAGCAGTTACTCGAAAGAGCTCAGTATGTCCTGCCTGCTCCTCCTACTTCAGGTGGACCAGCTGGGTTCCAAGATGGTGGGCACCAGGATCGAAGATCAGGAGGTGGGAAAGGCCAGCAGGGTCAAAGAAGAGATAATCAAGGTATCGGACAAGGTCAGACGCCAAGGCCTGTCGAGATCAAGTCGTAGGGTACCTGGCTGTTCCTTTAGCTGCCTAGATGCCGGGATATGTAGAAGCTTGGTGTACCCGGAAGAGCGTAGTAGTGCAGTTTCTGTTCGGCGTCCTGACTGACTTTCTTTCCCTCTGACGTAGCTACAGAATTCACAACTACACTGATGTGTAGCTTTTCTGGCAGATGCTGACTCCTTGGTACTATGGAGAAGTGGTAGGCCGTCTGCTGGCAGCGTCGATTTAGTTCAAGAGAGCTGCTTCTCTGCAATGAGCAAGAGCGCAAGATCAGATCGCCCATACCTGGAAGAAGCGACGTCAACGTACTCGCTGACGCAACACGTTCGACGGACAGAATTCCTTCCACTGTTACGGAAGTGGAAGAATTACCACGAGCGCCAGGCTAGTTGGCATTGTGACGTCTATCTTCCAACTTCCAACAGTTATGGAAGAATGCCCGAGTATAAAAGGTCGCTCGACTTCGACGCCTCTTCTTTTCTTCCTACCTCGCAACTAATGTCCACTTCCTCTCCTTCCTATAGCACTTACCCTGTGACTATCTCACTCTCTACACATGAATCATCTCATTAATCATACTATCCTATCTAAACTGACGCCAAGGACCGCTTCGCATGCTGGGTAGCGTTCCAAGCTGGCGCTTACGCAAGATGCAGAGCATACTTTGGACAATCGCTCTTCGACTTTAAGTTGTGGGCAAAGCTCATTACTGCTGAAAGCGAAGGGCGGGGCCATGCAGCGACCAGAAGAAGCACGCAGCTGTCTGACGATCTTGGCTTTGCAGGCCCTAAGACTCGCGTGGCTGCGAGCTTTAATCTTATCAGTAATCGTGACGCCATGAAGCGCCTTCATGGCGCTGCTAGGCTCTCAACGACCTGTTCTACACCACCAGCTACAGACCGTCTCGCGCACAATGTCAGCAGTAGCAGGATGTTCTGGACAGCAGTATCTCGAGCGATCCGAACAACCGTACGACTGGTCTGGTATCGCAATCAAAAGCTTTGGACATGAGCTATCGGCGGATCAAGGCCCCTCGAAAGCACATCTGGCAGCTCCAACGTGGTAGGACCTTCCAGCATGAAGATAAGCGGCAGGGGATATCTTTCACAACCGGATCCTCGCTATAAAGAAAGGTCGGCAGGGCTCCGACACGCACTTGAAGCTCCAGCTCGAACCAGGTGACAACGAACATACCCTTGCTGTCGAGCTGGTAGGGCATGACCCAGCCTTCAAAACGAAGCGAAGTGTCGCCATGTAACCGCCTCGATAATCCCGCTTCAGCAACTCGCTGGTCAAGGTGCAAGGCAGCGTTCAGACAGGAGTACCTACCAGTGTTCTGGAGCTGAATGCCACGGAGATAGAATCATTGGGCGGTATGACGAAGAGTGGTGCAATTCGCAAGGTCGCCGACAGACTTGCACTGCTTCCGGCAAACGATCCTCAAGTCATACAATTCGAGAGCAAAGTAAAAGTACACATTACAAGCACAGATCACCCCGACAGGAGAGATGTCCGATCCGTCTCCTTAGCGGTCAGGGGCGAGGCCGTAGGGAAACCAGGCAGAGACAGCGTTCGAGCCATAGACTTCTTCAACTGGCCAGCAAATGTGCCATTCGCAGCGACGGGAAAAGCCTGTCCAAAGCGTAATGATCGCATGGGCGGGGCTGCACACGTCCCCGTATGGGTTGCCACTGCTGGCGTGGTCGGCGTCACCATTGTCGGACCTCGAGCCTCTAGCAAGACGCAGAGCGGGCAGATGCTCGCCTTCATGCTAATGCAAGACGAAGCCTTCCGCGCTCTGGTCCTTGAACAGGTGCGTTGAATGTTCTCCTTCCTGAGTTCTTATACTGGGTTGTTCACCTTCCTGAGGCCAGAGATGAAGACCAGCTATGAGTTTCTGATGAAGAAAGGCTTGCGCATCGAGGTCGACAACGGCAAGTCGCCAATCTCGGATTTCGCGTTAGCAGTCGCATCCAGCTCGGGTCTCATCGTATTCAGATGGATCTGCTGGGGCTCCAAGCCTTGCTTTTCCCCAAGCTTACCTTGTCGAACGGTACGAAAAAACGGAGTGGAGGGTGCCGAATCCAAGCGCAGCATGCAACACCAGCATGTTCATTCAACTCAGAGAAACACTCACCCACCCAGGAGGACCACGGTTGCTGTCTAACAAGTACAAAGTCAGGCTTGACCACCTTGTCCAGGCTGCAGGATGTTGTACTGAAGCTCAGTCTGCCCGTCCAGCCAAAACCCTCTGAAAGCGAGTTTTTGGCTCTTGATACCAACCTTCACTCTCTGAAAGAACTTCGGCTGAGTTCTCGAGATGGTCTCTGCTGTCAGCGCCAACATTCGATACCCTTCTTCAGCTCTTATCGGGACCACCAAGTCTACAAAGTATTTTCTGGGCAGCGATAACGAATTCCGCTTTCCGTGTCATCACTTGGACCGACCAGAATAAGGAGGACAGCACAAAACGGGCGGGATGCGCTTTCGATGAGATATCAAGGGGAGAGCCACACTTGCCGGCGAGAAGCCGCTTCACGGGCATGACGGATGCCCGGAGGATGATAAGGGAGCGGCTTTCGTACTACAGCTGGCCACACTAGTCTTCTAGGACTGTACACAGGCGGAAGTCGTCCGTGAATTGCAGTCTTTCGAGAGGCTTTGAGCAGACAACGCCCGCCAGAGAAGGAGAAGGTACGGCATTGAACGGTATGGAGGATTGCAATATTAGGAGCCAGATGCGCCTTCCCTCGACTCTCAAGAGCACAATGACGAGGCAGAGGATGCCGGTATAACGTCCATCATCGACGGAATAGACTCCATGCACACCTCTTCCCAGCACGCCCCTGATGAGGACATCCATGGAAAAGCCAACGAAGGGTGTATAGAAAAGATCCATCCGCTTCTAGAGAATGTAGAATTCCCTGGTCCGGACGGGCGTGCAGAAGACAGAGCTTGGAGGAAGGAGTACTTGAATACCACCAAGAATGCCTCAGGCATGTTCCGGAACTCCGCACCAAGACCTTGTAGAAAAGTCCATCTTCAAGCTCCCTGCTTCCACAGATAAGTCGATCTCTCATTTCAAGAGTTGAATATCCTTGAATGAAGCTGATCATGCCTCGCAGCCAGTATCTCGCCCAAAGGCCAAGTCGTCACTGGCCCGGCCTCGTCTAACTCTTCCGATCTTCTAGCTTCATATTCCTTGATAGCTTTATCCACTATCTCCCTCACTTCACTCAGTAGAACTCGCTGGGCAGCATAAGGGCCTAGTAGATTGAGCCGTACGGCAGACGAGAGGATGGCTCGTGCTTGTAAGAATAGATGAAGATGTATTGATCGAGCTGAAAAGATACGATAAGCTGGCCGTCTGCAGCTGAGAAAAGGTGACCTACGCAGCGACAAGCCTAATGCCGCGGTAAGAACCGCAAAGCAGACTGGAAGATGTCCCTGAAGCTTGACTGGCTTCCGCGATGCCTTCTTGAGCGCTGCGATGAGATCGTCCATGACTCTAGCAGGTGCACTAGAGACTGTGGAAGCCTCTGTGAAAGCTCTGCTGTACAAGGTGAGCAGAGCTACACCCTGAGCTTTGCTGGCTCGTCTTGTGACATGGTTGAGCATCATGATCTCCAGCTCCGCGTCCAACGCCAGTATCTTCTCGACCGTCTTATCTAGGCTTGCACCAGCTTCGTTCCTCTTGAGCGCAGATACAATTCCATGCGCCTTGCGAAAGAAGGGTAGGTTGAGCTGGGCATACGAGACTAGGGAGTGAAGGAGGAAGGATGAGAGGGAGAAGGAAGATGCATTGATGAAACCATGCTGTACGAAGCTTTCTAGGCCCGAAGAAGCTACAAAGCCGCCAGTGGGAAGGGCAGAGTCCGATAAGCTGGGGACCGTATCAGCGGGGTTCAATTATAGAGCGAGTCGCCGTTTAGGTGGTCACATTAGCAGTAGGTATGCTTCGAGGTCATCGTCTTGCTTCTGTTCTTCCATCCATCCATTGAGTTGACAGGACACAACCCATAGCTCTCCCTCTTTCTTTCGCAAACACCTCCAACACCTCAATTATGCGAGCTTCAGCACCATCGCGCAGTTCTATGCCTACGGGCTCCCGCTATGTGAGCTGCGACCCATCTGCGACAATGCCGTACCGACTTGGCTGATTTCGAACCTCGATTTCTAGATGGGATGGTGAGGCCGGACAGTCAGGAGCGTAAAGAAGTGGATCAACTAACATATACGTATTCTTTGACGACGTCCAGGTGGGGCAACTTCGGTAAGCAGCTTCAAGCATCCAATTCAGCAGGCTTCATTGGGCGACATCGCTGAGACCCTGCAAAACGACAGGCGGGCCTAAGCAAGTCGGGATCACCCAATACGGTGCGATGCAATGCATATGATACACCTATTAGATCGCAAAATTGAATTCTTGGCCTGATTCGCAGCCGTCTCCAACTACCGTCAAAACCCGCTGCAAGGTGTCTTTGTACACTCCATCTTCCAAGGATCATCCAGGCTTCTAGCACAGATCCCATACTTCCTCCTACCTTTCGCAGTCGGTGCGTGCTGGCCGGTCTCAACCTGTAATGACCATCGCTGATGCTCATGGTTTCAGCATACGGAACCATCTCCTGGGCGGTCAAGAAGAATGAGTACCTAAAGTGGGTATATAGTGTATGCAAGCAAAGCTTATGCTGACATGTTCTTTATCCTCAGCTCGAAGGAGGGCCATCTGGCTACGGCAGAGCATGAAGAGTAGAGAGCTTAGTCTGGAGAGTGGTGGACTAGGGAGCTGCCGTATCACACTGTATATGCAGATAGCAGAGTAGATGGAGGAATGCAATGCTGCTTCGATACACCTAATCAAACATCTTGCATACACCTTGACTTCACGCCCAATGTCGTCGGCATTAGCACACCATGGGAGCTTCGCAAAGCAGCTTCCGCCCACCAGGTGCTACGCTGACAGGAAGCTCGTACTTGAGCGAGCTAGGCAGCGAAATCCAGTATGAGAAGAGGTATCCGAATGTGATCCGGAACATCGTCTAGCAAAGCAGCTGAAATCAAGCTCGGAAACAGCATGGGCTCGTCGCGCTTCCTGAAAGCTATCAAAGCAAGACATGCTGGAAGCGCGCTCGTCGTCAAAGTCTTTGTCAAGGACCCTAATATGGACCTCAGGCCGACCTCGAAGCGCATGGCCGGTGAATCTAAACATGCTCTGGACACTCTTACACAGTCAAGATACTGATAAGAATCAATATGTCCCAGCTGAAAGGGCGGCGCTGGCTGATTGTCCGAACGTACTGGCGTATGCCCAAGCGCTCGCGACTGAAAGAGCTGGTTACCTTCTGCGACAATGGGTCGCAAGTAGCTTGTATGATCGCATAAGGTAAGCAACCACTGCTTTGCTATCGGCCATCCAAGTTGAGAGGTTTACATTGTGCAGCACGAGACCTTTCCTCAGTAACATCGAAAAGAAGTGGATGGCATTTCAGCTCATAACAGCCGTCAGAGACATACACGCGCGTAAGGTGAGGTCACCTTACTGCGACTCCTGTTTTAATATAAAGTGACCATGGCCAACAAACCCGATAGATCTCGCATGGCGACATCAAGTCTGAGAATGTGCTTGTCACTTCTTGGAACTGGGTCTATCTCTCTGACTTTGCAAGCGCCTTCAAGCCGACCTATCTGCCTGAAGATGACCCTTCCGACTTCTCGTACTTCTTCGATACTTCCGGTCGCAGGACCTGTTATCTAGCACCAGAGCGTTTCTATTCTGCCGACAGCGATATCTCACGCAAGAAAGAGACGCTTGAAGTTGGTCGATCTCTGGGCAGAGTCACGCAAGCTATGGATATCTTCAGCATCGGATGCGTGATAGCGGAACTCTTCGTCGAAGGAACACCTCCTTTCACGCTGAGTCAGCTCTTCAAGTACAGGAGTGGGGAATACGTTATTGAACCTTACCTATCGCAAATCGAAGATACCAACATCAGAGCTATGGTCCGGTCTATGATCGCTCTCGACCCTTCAGAACGCTCTACCTGCGCACAGCATCTTCAAAACAGCTATGGATCTATATTCCCTGCTTCCTTCTACGATTTCTTCCATGACTTCATTGCTGGAATCAATGAGATTGCGCCAAGCACGAACACAATGCAGGCTAGTACGACACAGTCAGCTCAAGGTGGATATACAGGCAGCATATCCGGTAGTCCAATGCCTCAGATTACACTGGGAAGCTCCCCTGCACCAACAATGTCTCAGCAACAACAGACTCTGCCGTCCGTCAATACTCCTGCTGGACAGGAAGCGACGGTACATACGCCTCTGCCAGGCAACGCTGACGAAATCATCAATCGTATCTGGACGGAATTTGAGAGCATCGAAAGATGGCTAGTCGAGCGGAAGGAACGGTCAGAAGCAGCTATGGACGAGACACCTCACACGAGCCTGGGTGCAACAAGCGTGCGTTTCGACAACCTTTATCATGCATTACATCATGCTTACGATCATATTGTAGTCGCTTTATCCTGTTCAGGTGAATCTACCAATGCTGGACTGTCAGACCAAGCCAGAACAAGCAGCACCTGCCGATGGTCAGTACGCTTCTAGAAAGAAATTCTCAGATGCTGACGTCTATGCTTTAGACGGTCCGGCCTCGATTATCCTGTCTATACTGTGCGCCAATATCCGCAACTGTGCGCGACCTGCGAGTATTGTCCGCGCGCTTGATGTGCTACTGGTTCTATCTCCCTTCTTGACGGACGAAACGAAGCTCGACAGAATGCTGCCTTTTGTGATAGCATTGCTACAAAACGATACTGCTGCCATCCGAGCGTCTTCTCTGCGGACTCTAACACAGGCGGTAAGCTACAAAGGTGCTTCTTGCGTAACGGTAATTTAGACTAACTCTTCTCTCCCAGCTTGGTTCTGTCCAATCGATCACACAAGCGAATGCCAGCATCTTCCTGGAATACGTACTGCCAAACATTCTACCGCTCGCAAGCGACTCGGACGAGTCAGTCCGATGCACTTTTGCGCAGTCACTTGCACCTCTGGCCGAAAGCGGACAACGCTATCTGGACATGATGCAAGCTTTGAAAGCGGATGGCAACTTTCGAAGGCTCAGCAGGGCGCACAATCTTGATGCAGTAGCTTACGAGGTATGTATAACACGAAGTTTCGTGTCCATGATCTGAGCCCTTCCCTGGTAGATGAGCTACGATGCCAGCTTGACGGACCTTCAGACTCAGATACAAGACCTGGTCGAGATACTTCTCATTGACCCTTCTTTGTCGGTCAAGCGAGCTCTTCTTTCCAACATCACCTCACTTTGTGTCTTCTTGGGAAGATCACGTACTGGAGATGTCTTCAGCCTAATGACCACTCATCTAAATGATCGCGAGTGGTCGCTCCGGTCTGCCTTTTTCGAAGCAACAACAGGCATTTCAACTTGCATAGGCAGCAAGAACGTAGACGAGTACATACTGCCCCTTATGGCTGATAGACTCGCGGGTACGTTGCGCCTTTCCTGAGAGCTGCTTCGGGCTGATCGCACCATCGCATCACACAGATAACGAAGAGAACGTCATTGCCAGAGAACTCAGCTCTCTATCGACTCTGGCGGAACTTGGGCTCTACCAAAAGCACCGGCTTGGGGAACTACTTTCGGTCGTAATCGCTCTACTAGCACACCCGAATGTCTGGATTCGAAGTGGAGCGGCAAGTCTCATCGCCGCATCAGCCAAGACTCTGAATAGCACAGATGTCTGGTGCAGCTTGTATCCAGCATTGCGGAAGATGCTACGGTCCGATATCGCCAACATCGACGAGCTGAGCATTCTCACTGCTTCTGTTGGGCCTGTACGTCGTCCAAAGCTTCTGAGATATCGCAGAATGCTGACACGGATCTAATTTCAGCTTGGCCGCTTAGTGTATGAGGCGGCAGTAGCTTGGGCATCGAGGTCTCCAAAGAGTCCCTTTTGGCAGCCGCGAAAGACGAAAGATTCCGTACCTATAGCCGCTATCATCAGCCAAGCAATGAGGCTGCCACTTCTGAGTGAAGAGTAAGTCGCCAGTTCTATCCGCATGGAAGCTGACAGCTGATCTACCCGTCCAACGGCAGAGATAAGACCGAGATGCAAAAGCTACACACTCTAGGCATGACTGAGCCCGATAGCTTCAAGCTCCTCGCGCTGCGGGAATACATTCGCAGTGTTGCTTTGACCAGGAAAACGTGAGTGAGAATTCAGTCTTAACTTGTTATTCGTGCAAATGCTGACGGTTGTGACCTTTCAGCAGATCCATTATGTCAGACGTGAAAGATGAAGCTCTGCCATACGGGCGAGAGATAGCGCTTGCGAATTTGGGCATAGTACCGCAAAATATTATCTTTTCTACAAGCGATACCTTGGCATCACGACTACCGTCACGGCTACATCAGACCGACGCCTGGCCCCGCCGATGGAATGGCAATGAGGGATCTCGTCCTGGCAGTTCTCTTGATTTGACGAGACCTGGAGGAGGGCGGTCAGTCAGCGGCAGCAGTACTGCCGATGCTCTTAGGCGGAGACTTGCCTTAGGCAGTCACTCTGCTGCATCTTTGCATAGCAATCCTACTTTGGGCTCGCCCCGTCCATCTGCTACGGCTCGGGCATCATCGGCAGCCTTTCCATCGTCTCCTGCATCGGCAATATCAGCTATAGAAAGCTCTTCCGGCGCTTCTGCCAGCACGTCAGACGGTCAGCTGGCACGCTCCTCGGCTACGATACGCCCAGCTCCCTCATCCGTCATTGGCTCAGACGCCAACGGACCGTCTCGAAGCAAAGTCAACATGCACGGCGTCGAAGTTTCGCGAGTCGCAGCGGCTATTGGCGCTGACACAACGACAGCACTCGGTCTTATGACGACAGAATCGAAGCAAGATACGGAAAGTGTATCTGGCGTATCGCATCCGGGCGCAGGTCCTCAGCAGGTTTCAAATCACGGTCGCAACGGCGGAAGACGCTTCACAAGCACATACGGTGGGTCGCTTTGTATGTTCAGAAAGAGCATAGACTAATTCACCTTGCAGAGGGCGATGACCCAAGTATAAAGCAGCTACTCGACAGAGTCTATCTAGACAATTATCGAGAACCAATGCCTGAATTTGGGCCTCATGTTCCTACGAAGGTATCTCGCCGACGCACCGCTAGATCACCTCATCTCCGCGAGCGCGTGCACAAGCGACCAGAAGGCATCTTGGTTGCTCATCTCGCAGAACATACAGCTGCAATCACAAATATCGCTGTCTCGCCTGATCATTCTTTCTTCTCGACTGGTTCAGAAGACGGGACTGTCAGGATCTGGGACACGATACGTCTAGAGAAGAACGTCACAAGCCGCTCCAGGCAAGTAGTTAACCAGGGCGGCAAGATCACCGGTGTATGCTCGCTTGAGCACAGCTACTGCATCGCCAGCGCTTCCGATAACGGGACAATATGGGTCAACCGTGTAGATTTCGAGCCAGTATCCGGCAATTTGCCAAAGTATGGGAAGCAGGCCATCATTCGTCAACATTACGTAGACGATGCTCCAGGAGATTACGCGACATGCATGCTTCATTTCGATACGGGTAGGCAGAGCACGATATGCACTACATTCAGACATATGCTAAGGGACGTTTTGAACAGACTCGGCTTCAAAGCTTGTGTATGGTACGACTCGCTCAAAGATAGTCATCCTCGATATCCGGACATTACGCACCCTCTCCAGCTACGACAATCCGCTCCATCTCGGCCCGATCTCCTGCCTCTGCATAGACAAGAAGCAGTCCTGGCTCGTGGTGGGGACTCTATATGGCAATTTGTCTCTATGGGACCTACGTTTCGGTCTTCTGCTACGAACGTGGAAGGCTGGCCATCCTTCTTTACGGCAAGCCGTCTACTCCTGTTCAGTCCACAAAAGTAGGGGAAAAGGACGCTGGATTGTGCTCACTTTGGAAGGAAGCGAGGGCTTTGAGGTCTGGGATATCGAGAGCGGGCACCTGGTCGAAGACTTCAAGACTGTGCAAACCGACAGTAATACGATCGAACAGAGCCGACCGTCTCGTCGGAGAACGAGCTCAGCTGCGACGGTTACTGCCAATCCGTCAACACCGATCAGAACGATGAAGGATGCCGAATTAAGCTCTTCTAAGGCTATTGAACTGCTTCTCAGCTCGCAAGGTCCGGCATCTGCGAAGCAGTCACCAACCCCGCCTGTAACAGAAGACGATACGGATGCTGTATCGGCACTACATGGCTACTGTCATCGAGCTGAAGGCTCTGCCATCCGGACTGTCCTGGTTGGCAGTGATTACTCGAACGCTCACGAAAGTGCAGTTTTGGCAGTGGGCTCGCTACCTCCCCTCTCTGAGTCTTCAAGTAGCATTACAGCAGACGCTGCCTCTGCTAAAGCTGGCAGCGGCTCCGCAGAAAACGGTTGGATCGTGTCTGGCGGTGAGGACCGAAAGCTCCGCTTCTGGGACTTGGGAAACATCGAGCGATCAGCAATATTCTGCGGTGCAGAGGAAGGTGAAGACAGGCCAGTCTATTCGCAGACTCGGATGGGCAATGCTGGCAGCGCTTACACGGAGATGCGAAGCGCCAGCAAAGCTGGCAGCGGAGGACCTAATCGACGATTACAACCTACACACAATAATCAGCAAACACTTCTTCGAGCGCATCAAGACGGAATTACCGCTCTTGCTCTGCTCGAACTACCTTTCAGATGTATAGTCAGTGCGGACAGAAGTGGGATCATCAAAGTATGGGAGTAGTCACTGGAATTAGTAGGCGATCATAATGTTGCAACTATGTTGTTGTAATCACTGAGCCCGGGACGAGTATGCGGTGAATGGAATACAACAACGCTGTTGCGAATTATTCGTTCCACTAATCTCTACGCCGTGCGGAAGAGGATGCACCCTTGCGTTTCTTGAACATCGGTGCAGCGGGAGACGTAGCTGATCCAGCCTCTTCTGCATCTGCTGGCTTGACATCCTCGTCTGTCGGTGCAATGAGATCCCAGGCCGCCTGGTTTCGTGCTTCTAGCTGCTCAGGCGTCTCTTCTGGGATCTCCTGCGCTACCACCGCCTTGAACATTGACTTGGCTCCGTTTGCTTTCGCTGAAGCAACAGGCTTGGGTCCGCCTGCAGGCGCCATGCTCGCTGCCTGTCTCTTCGCTTTTGCCAAAGGATCTTCATACAGCTGCTCTTTGGGCTTTCTCACTTTGATAACAAGATTGTCGAGGTCATCATCGGCTTCTTGAGGTAGTGACCTTTCCTTGAGATGCGAAAAGGATATCCTTTGCCTGTCTGGGTCTTCTTGCGCTTGCGCCTGGAGCTCTCGCTGCACATCGTCCTTGTTATCTTCTTCTTGATTCTCGTCATCCAATGCACGCTTCTTGCCCTTGTTACCAGTCGAGACTACCGTCCACTCGCCAGCGGTCCCTTCGAGCTTTCTCTTCTCTTCTTCTGCTGCTAATCTTGCTGCGTCTTCATCTACGTATCCCAATGAAGCTGCTGTCGTGTAATTTGACCATTGATCTGAAGATGTAGCTTTGCGAGCAGCCTGAGTCGGGCCGGCTTCTGACTTTGACGATGAAGCAGCTGGTTCGACAGTTTGTCCCATAGCTCGAGCAGCAGCCTGCACATCAAGAGTCAGTAAATGCACATTTCGAAGTTTGTTGCCGGTCTCACAGCGTTGATGGCCTTCATTTCCCTATCCTCGTTTGCCTTGTCCTTCTCCTTCTGCGCACCCTTCTTGTAGATATCGCGGATGTACCGCTCCAAGCTGCCTTTATGGCGACCGCTCGTCTCATGATGCTGACGGGACTGCGAAACAACAACGTCTTGGATCAGCCTATGCCCTCAAGAAATCTCGCTGAATCTACCTACTGGCTTGTCGTCGGTCACGAAGATCTTGCAGTATTGGCACCAGTATTTGCCCTTGCTGACCCAGTACTCCGACATGATGCGAGAAGGTTCTGAGCAGAGGCAACAGGCGAAGTCGCGCAAGATTGGATGTACTGCTTGTGCAAGGATGCTACTCGATCAACAAGGTATCGACTTACAAGAGACCCACAATCCAAATTAATGGTATAATGATATAACTAAAACGAATGTATAGCTTCCGGACCATTCCCTCTTCATCCGAGCTCTCTAATTCCCTTCCTTCTCAACTGTCTCTCTACTTGAAGAACCAGTACATGGCGGCGTAAGGTACAGTCTTGACTTCGCCCTCTTTAGTGCACTGTAGGATTCGCGGTGAGCTTCGCTCAAAGGAAGAGGAGACCATCTGACTCACCGTTGCAGGGGGCTGACCTCCAGCAGTCTCGACACGGAACACAGTCTTGGCGAGCGAGCCTTGTACATTTGTGAGCTGCACCCATGCCACTGTCGAAGCCGGAGTCACGGGGCTTGCGACCGAAGTGACCTTTGAAACGGCAACGTAATCTCCCTTCTTCGTGGCTCGCAGATCGAAGACTGGGTTGGCTGAGGCAGCTGTTGCGCTCAGTTTCTGGAAGTAGTGGTCGCCGAATCTGAGGGATCCGATCAGAGCTGTGATCTGCTTAGGGAAGGGAGATCTGATGCCGGCAGCAAGCGCCAGCTTTGGTAGGGTGCTGTAAAGTGGTGTGCCGACGGCTGTAAGCAGAAGAAGTCAGTGCAGTCTTTCCGTGCTTCTCCATTCGACGCGACCTACAGCAAGAAGCATCAAAGAGCTCAGCTACCGCCATGTTGGTAGCGTACACACCGGCTGTGCAGGTGTAGTTCTATCGGTAATAATCATCAGTCTACGACCTTATATTGGACGATGGAAGATCGCACCTGAACACCCTTTCCGAGCAAGACGAAGGCAGGCTTCTGACCCGCTGGAATGCTCATGTTGGCAGCGGCAGCGGTGGAAGGAAGCTTCAAGACGGCTCTCGACAAGTCGCAGCCATTCAACTTGGGTGCGAAAGAGTGTGATTTTCCGAATCCCCAAGGAAGAGGAGTCGCGCCAACCAGGGAGCTTGCGAGGAGCACAGCAGCAGAGAGGGGAGCTAGGGAAAGCATTGTGATGTGTGCTGTGATGAAAGAGAGAAGCTTTGGAGACTTGAAATCTAAAGAGTCTGAATTAAGCAACGACCAGCGTTGTTGGGAAAGTAGGAAAAGGTGATTAGGTGAGAAATGTAGAAGTGAAGAAGGAAGAAGAGAATCTTACTTACGTCTGGCTTTTTATACGCAGGACAGAGGAGACCGACACCGAGACAAATCCGCACTCGCATCGTCGACTTGGCTCTCGAGCTCCGGTAGTTGTTTGTGTCTCTGCCAGGGCAACAAGAAGCTAACCGGGTGTCGAGCGTATAGGGATCCACCCGTTCTAAGCATAATAGCTGGAACGCGCTTCTTCTCGCTGCCATAAGTTACACGCTAGAGGCATCGCGTAAAATGGGTGACGGAAGAGAAGCCAGGCACTAATTAGGCACACGTGACCTTGACAGGCGCCATGGTTGGAATGCCGAAGTTTAAAGTGGCCAGCCAATCAGAGGCCTTCCCAGCCAGCCCAGTTTCGATGACATCGATAGGTGAATTTTCTAAAAGAGAACTCTCTCTTGTCCATCTGACTTCAAAAGCGAAGGCATCTTCCATCTCTCTCAACTACCTCGAAGAGCTTCCTGATTCTCTACAGGCCGTGGTGAATGCGCCCACAGCAAGAATCTCTCGCCCGTAGATCCATCAAAATTACACACGTCAACTTGCACGGAGAATGGCTGCAACAGGGCAAAGGCATCGGGACAGCAACGACACTGTCGTAGATGGAGGGAATACGCAAAACAAGGTCACCGCTGCCACCCTGAACAATCCCCTTCAAACACCCGAAAAGACGAAAGGAAAGCCGAAAGATGAGGAAGCCATCGTACAAGTCAACGAGAAAGCTTCGGTATCCGATAGCTCTATCAAGGTCAAACAACTTACCTGGATTCATGCTGGTAAGTAGTGCCTGATACATGAGCCAGACTTAAAGACTGACGGATACTCTCTTCAGCCGGCCTTATGTTCACGTATGTTGATACATACTCACTCTATGCATGTGGCTGACATTTCATCTCAATGAAGGGAATACATCGTCATCGTGCGCCTCCTAGCCTGCTTAATCAGACTCTTTACTTATCCTTCATTTTCCAGGCCATTCTGAGTTTCCCGTCCTCTTATGCGGTCCTAGGCATGGCCGGAGGTGTCATTGCTACGGTCCTCATCGGTCTGTCCGTCCTCTACACATCCCATGTTCTCTGGCGCTACTGCATGCGACATCCCGAATCGACCGACATTTGCGATCTAGGCTCGCGTTTATTCCCTGATCGCTTCCGAAAGATTGCTTGGGTAATCATCAGCGCGGCCTTTCTGCTCAACAACCTCTTCATCATGGGTCTGCATGTCCTGTCTGGCGCGGTGGCCCTCA
Source organism: Erythrobasidium yunnanense (assembly GCA_001600175.1). NCBI lineage: Eukaryota > Fungi > Basidiomycota > Cystobasidiomycetes > Erythrobasidiales > Erythrobasidiaceae > Erythrobasidium > Erythrobasidium yunnanense. Next base: position 1,748,844 of record BCJC01000001.1, read on the forward strand.
ACACGCTCAGCGATGGTGGATTATGCACAGTGGTCTGGTGTGTCATCATGACTATCGCAATGCTTGTAAGCCGAAAAGGAACTCTAGAGGTCTTAAGATGCTGAGACGCGGATTGGCATAATGTCAGGTTCTTTCGATCCCTAGAGAGCTGAATCAAGTAGCCATCCTCGGATTTATTGCGGCTGGTACAATGTTCATCGCATTCCTACTGTGCTTGATCTGTGAGTTGGTGGCTCTCGAGCTAATTCACCAGCAGGCTAAAGCAGAACTACAGTCCTTGGTATTCAAGCTGGACCAGCTGGATGGACACCAGGTGCTACTATCACAGTACGCACATGGGCACTACCTGGCACTACCTTCACAGCCGGCTTCAACGCTTTCCTGAACATCACGTATACATATGTTGGCCAGATCTTGATCCCTTCTTATGTGGACGACATGAAAAGACCAGAGGACTTCCCGAAGGCTTTATACCTATGTACCTTCCTAGAGATCATTCTCTTCACTCTGGGGGGTGCGATCGGCTATCACTACATCGGCGATGAATTTATGACGAGCCCCGCCTACGGCTCAACGAGAGAACCTTACACTAAGATCATCGCCGCCTTCACTCTTCCTACACTTCTAGTCGTTGGTGTGCTCTACGCAAATGTCACCGGGCGATACATTTTCCTGCGGATCTTCCCCGTCGATTCGATCCACCGTCTCGAACATGTATGTTCACTTTGTAACACCTCCCAGATTGTGCTAATCCTTATCATCTGGTAATGCAGACCGTCAAAGGCTGGTCAGTCTGGCTTCTGATCCTTCTGGCTACTTTCATTATCGCTTTCGTCATTGGGAGCGGCATCCCCTTCTTCAACGAGTGTAAGTTGCTCTCACTTTCATCCTAATCCTGGCTGACACAGATCTCAGTGCTATCTTTGATGAGCAGCCTGTTCGATTGGTGGTTCGGCTTTGTGTTCGAGGCTCTGGCCTTTTTCTCCATGTACAAGAGGGGAACACGCTTCACCACAGTGTGGAGATCACTCGAGACATGTCTCAATGTGGTAATCATGGTTGCCGGTATCTTCATCCTCGGAGGCGGCGCTTACAGCAGCATCAATGCCAGTAAGCCGACTTTCCAGACGACAAAGCGCTCGAGACATTGCTGACTCGCTTGAAGTTCAAATGGACTACACAGAAGGTACTGTTGCAGGAGCCTTCACTTGTGCAAACAACGGATTCTAGTTTTCCTTCGACTTTCGCGTCAGTGTTTGAGACGAAATTACAGATAGCAGATAATTGCGTAAGACTATATAGTGGCCGTCAGTTGTAGTTTTAGTGATAGTCGAGAGCTGTGCAGTTTCAAACACCTATCAATGATTCATAATTTCGACAAATCCGCCGTGCCGTATACGCAGCTTCCGGCTTTGCATGCGGTATGCCGCAAGTCGTCCAACTCTATAGGGTTTCGCTTCTTCCTTTCCATCAAACTTGTGTATAGCTGTCTGGACACCTGTCTATCCTGAACCGAGCTTCGCCTGCCCAGCGACCATGGCCATCGACAATTCCTCCCCTTATAGCGATTTAATCAGCAACGCCAGCCAGAGCACAGCTTCTTTCGCCAAATCCGACATCTCTGACAATACTCTCGTACCGCTGCTCTCTCGTAATGGCCATGCTTCTGGGTCACAACCGGCTATCTGCAAGCATGAGGTTTCGAGCCCTTCGGGAGCCATTACCATGCAGTTCAGCAGCATCGGATCGCAGCAAGAGCCAGTCTTCATGCAACAAACCTATCCCGTCATCAATGGCACAGTCATTGCAACTCTGCCAGACAACTCCGTTACCGAGATCCGACTGACTGCAAAAGGTTCGCAATGACAGCTGCTCCATGTAACACACATTCTTCCTTTTGCTGAATCATCAAAGAATAGGTACTCTGGCTACGGTCGCCGGCCAGTACGCCGGGAATTACACAGCTGGAGAGTCGGGCGGTGGTAAGTCCGACTGCAAAGAGAAGCTCTCGGGTGCTAGCGCTGACATATATGCAGCACCATTCTGGATCGAAAGCAAGGTCCTTTGGTCGTCGGGCGATAATGTGTCTGCTGCTGGCGTGACCAACGATCTGCCTTTCTCTTTCCGGATACCGGAGTGGGTGTCGATGCCAGCCAGTTCTGGCAGCGAGCTACGCTGTGAGCTCGAGTGAGACTATAGACGGAGCGAGTATTGACGGTAAGCTGCAGGTCCAACTCCACCTTCGTACGTCTTTCGGTCAGATATGAGCAGGAAACGAAGTGAAGTGATGGCTACGGTCAAATAGTATGCCGTTTCCTATCAGATAACAGAGGCCAGAGGCTGACTTGACGTAGCTCATTAAAGGTGGTCATCGACCGGAAAGGGCTGTCGCGAGACGACCGTTTGTCCGTACCCTTCACATACATGATGGAACGACAGAATGTCAACTTCCTCCCATCTGCTCGAAAAGCCGCGCTCCTGCTTGGGCATCCTCTGCCCGGACCGACTAGCGATCCCTCCTGTTGGAAGAGCTATAGTGTCCATAAAACCTTGACTAAGAGCGGCATATTCACCTTGAAGGACATAGATATGGACATTACGATTCGCCTACCTACACCAGCACTCTATGCCAGTAAGGCTTGTCTTGCACTTGTTGGCAGACTCTTGCTGAAGTCGTTTCTTTCTCGCAGTCGGCGAACGCTTACCTTTGTTCGTGTCAATGACGGCATCGAACCTGTCGAAACTTGGAGGTAGCACACTGGGTGCCAAGCTGATTGAGCGCAGATGGACGGGCTGTAAGTCAGCTTCAAGTTCCTCTCTACTTAGCTAACGTCGAGTATGCCTATCAGCCGGAGGTCTAGGTCCAGGCGACTGTTATGAAGAGATCGTTGCAAACGGACATTTGGAAATAGACGATTCAGGCGAAATGAGCGAAACGTCCCGCGCCTATAAAGGTGCACTTGGCATCGAAGGTGTATCTTCAGCTTCTTTCAAGACACCCAAGCTGGAAGTTCAGGTGTGTTTAATCTACACCTTATCTTATGGCTGTGTGACTTCTGACTAAGAGTCTTCGTTAGCACAATATCGCGATCTTCTTGGTGACCAATGGGGTAACGAAAGAGGAACTGGCTAGCATCCCAATCACAGTCTTTGGTGTATAGCCCTGGCGAGCATGTTCCATCCATCAAAGCTCCTTGAAAGCCGAGCAGAGACTATCCGTTCAGTCGAGCTTGTCTTGCCCGATGTACGTACGAAGTGGATAAGTTGTAGATACTAGAGATATGTATCCAGCCAAAAATCTGCAATGCGTGAATACGCGTAAATCTCATTGGTGAATGCACCGAGCTCCGGAGACTTGTTCTATATTCATAGGATGTCGAGCTCACCTCCACTCTCTGCCTTATCGCGACATACAGCATGTCAAAGCCATTTGTCCTTCGCTGGGGAATCGTTGGAAGTGGAGGTATAGAGACAGTCTGATGACATGTCGTTCGCGGGCTGACCGGCTTTCTTCGCAGGGATTTCTGGGAAATTTGTCGAAGTAAAGCAGCGCACCTTCATGGAGAATCTCTCGCAGTCCTGTCTTATGCTTCACGCGCTTCCTCCAGGACCTATGTCTCGACCCGAGCGAAAGAGACGCTTCTGACATTCAGCACGCTGTTACCGTCATTGGCGCCAGAGAGCTGAGCAGAGCTCAAGTGTGCAACCTTAACGCTTACTTCAGAGTCCGAACTAACGCAAAAGCCAGGGATTCGCGAAGGAACACTGTCCGAAAGGTGCCTGGGCGCAACAGACTGGTGCTTTTTCGGGAGCTCCAAAAGCAGTCGGATCCTACAGCGAAGTCTATAATGCTCCAGTACGAATGCCTACGAACCTTGTCTGCGCGGGTCTGACCTGGACTTTCTAGGATGTGGATATAGTGTATATCGGTACGATCCACCCTCAACACTTTGAAAATACGAGAGATGCCTTACAAGCTGGCAAGGGAGTGCTCCTTGAGAAGCCTGCCACCCTGAATGCCGCTGAATCCAAAATCCTCATCGACCTCGCGAAGGAGAAGAAGCTGTTCTTCATGGAAGGTAAGCCACAAAGCGTTATGCATATTGTGAGTATGTGGGTATAACATGTGACGTCTTCGTAATTACCATAGCTGTCTGGACGCGCTTCTTCCCATTGGCTAAGCGATTCCAGGAGCTTCTTCACAAAGAAAAGGCTATGGGAGATATTCACTACGTGAAATCCGAGTTCGGCATTGGTTTCTTTAATACCGAGGATGAGACTCATCGTGTATTCAACCCTGAACTCGGTGGATCGGCCCAGCTCGATATCGGGCCTTACTCGATTCTTTGGGGCCTGCTCGCGCTGCATGAGCATCCTGAGAATAACGGCAAGGAGCCTGCCAAGATTGTCGCTACTTCTCTTCCGGACCCTCGTACCGGAGTCGATCTCTTTACTACCATCATTCTGGATTACCCGAATCTGAAAGCAAGAGCAGAACGTAAGCTTGCCGAAAGAACGAGGCTTACATTGGCTGATGGCCTTTACAGTATCGTGTAACAACATGGTCAGTACGTCTCCTCATTCTTGCGTGAGCGTGCATGGTCAACAAGGGTGAGCGCCTAAATTCGGTCAACCTTGAGTAGTCGCTGAGATTCGAGGATGAAGCGAATTGCTTGTTGGAGGATCTGTGTCCGCCCGACCTACACACCTGATTTTGCGCAAGTATAAAGACCAGGCTCCCCTCAAGCTGGCTTCGGACTATGAAGAGACGCGCGAGGACTTCCCTCTGCAAGGTACGGGAATGAACCTGGAAGCTGACGAAGTGGCTCGTTGTGTGCGAGGTGAGCATGCTGATTCGTCGAGCGCGATGCTTGTGCACTAATATTCGTATTGTAGATGGCAAACTGGTCAGCAGCGGATGCCCGCCAGAAACAACATTGTTTACCGTGAGCGTGAGTGCTTGTCCTTGCAAACTTCCATGAACAATCGCTAATTCTGAAGGAAGCTTATGGACGAATGGCGAAAGCAGACGGGCTATTCATACCCGGCCGGCCAAGAGAAGGCATAAAGGCTGTGATAATGTGCTTGATATGCGAAGGCTGGAACTGTAAAGCAGACATCCATAGATGCCAACTATGGCTCACGTGCCTGTGCCTGTGACGATCTGATCTTAGTGTCCCGCTTATCCATCGAGCCTTTCGCTGCGTCTGCTTCTTTGCTTCGCTCAATCGCGAACATCAATCAAGAAGACAGCAAACATGACTATTCCAGGCAAGGCTCCATGGACATGATCGTACTTGACCACGCGTAGCTGACCAGACGTTCCAGGCAATACATCCCGAGCTTGTACGACGATACTCGTGTCGCTTTCAGAGATAACCCATACTGAACCTTCTTCCTTGCGGTGCCTTAGCTCAGCCAAAAGCTCTAGGCAAGGTCTGTCTGACCGGCTAGCTGGACTCTCAAACTTCCATCGCTTATCCATAATATTCAAGGATAAGCACACTCATGACATTCGAGGAGAGGATAGAATGAAGAAGGGAGGCGAGGGGTGCGCTCTTCGGTTTCGCAACGATACTAAGACTGATCATGGCCTTCGCAGACCTCATAACTGGCAGGCTTAGATGCGCAAGGACGATTAAACTTAGCTAATGATGTCATGTGTCCAGGGGAGGTGCTGCCTCAGAGCTCGACGACGAAATCGCAGCTCAGCAAGACGCGCAACGAGACGCTGAAGCCGCAATTGCCGAAGGCGATGAGCACCCAGGCGTACAGAGCTTTGAGCAGAGATCAGGAGAAGTTTCTACCAGTCCAGACACAGGCTCTCTTTCCGAAGACTACGCCAACAAAGAGGGTGCGTCTTGTCGCTTGCAGACGGAAGAAGTAATTCTGATGGAGGGTCTTCTCTAGGCGGACTTCTAGCTCGAATGCAGACCGATCCAAACACAATGGACCTGAACGAGATTGCTCGTAAGAATGCTTGGAACTATCGCAGGAGCATTCACTGACCCGTCGCTACAGGCTCTTCTGGCTCTGTCTCGCACCCTACAGCTGACACAGTCTCATCTGGTACCGATCCTTCACTGGTCCGCTGATTTGCGAGGGATCAGGTGCGTTCAGCTGGCTTGGACGTTCCTGCGCGCCGCTGATTTAGGCTCTCAACCATTTAGAAGTGACATACGAATGATCTACTCATGCTAGATGTGTTTTCGTTTGTTACAACAAACTCCAATTGTAGCTATCTATACTTCAATAGCCCTCGAAGCTCGAAGGCACAATAAAGTGGAAACGACGAATTTTGAGTTGCGATTATCTGGCCAGTCTGCTGTGCACATTAGCTGCTCGTACGAAGCCTCACAGTCGACGTCGCTGTATGCCATCTGTCAGCCAAAGTCAAAACACCCTTATCTGGCAACCGACCTTCTTTGCGCCACTCGAATCTAAGGCATTATCAGCTTGAGTAGCAGCTATTAACGATGCAGATGGCGACGCACCTTCGTCATCCGACTCGTTGTTGCCTGCAGGACTAGCATCGCCGGTCTGATACACGCATTAGACAGCTTTCTTCTTACCAGACTCAGGCTAACCTACAGTTGCGCTCTGTGCTCTCTTGGATGAAGAGCGTGTTGTTCTGGGCTGACTCGCAACTGTACTAGCATTCAATGCCTTGTTGGCGTAAGCTTGGCTCAACGACGTGCTTGAATGACAAATCCACCTGCAGTATATTCTCGGTCATCTTGGAAGGCGAAGGTACCTCGCCAGCTTCTTCTTCCGAGTCATCTCCTTGATCAGTTAGAGAACTGTTTCCTTCCATGAGCGGTATAGATGGAACACGAGTAACTTCGCTAGATCGGGGTCGATTGAGGGGCTGACCAAAAGTAAGCGTCTGCTTTGGCTTTGTGTCCTCAGATCTTGACGGAGGCTTGTCTCGAGTCAGAACCGTTTGAGTCTGGATTTGGGTTGTTGTGATAGTTGATCCTTGTATAGCATTTTCTGGCATAGGGCTGCTGTCTTGAGGAATGGTAGGCCTGTTCTTCTCCCTATTGCGTTCTTCCTGAAGATGGGTATGTCCTACAAAGCTGATTGCTTAGCTTAAGGAACACTTCAAATGCCTTCCACTAACGAGCTTGCAGATCATTGAACTTTCGGGTGAGCTTCTTGTAGTCGTTCTCCTTCATCGATAGCTCCTGTGGCAAGATTGGTGATCAGCTGATCCTCGTGTAAACAGGACAATAAGACCCACTTTCTTCGATTGCTCCTGTATATTCTTGATCTGCAGAAAGGAGCTCAGCAAGCTTCCGATAGCAACGATTCGAACACCGACCTGTAGATCGGCTCTGGATCCAGCCTGCCTGGCTTCTTCCTGCAGAAGCTTCGACTCCTCCGACCACTTCTGCCGTTCTTGCTCGATTGAAGCGGACAGGTCTGACATTTCCCCTTCTTTCGCAGTCAGTTGTCCTTGCAAATCATCTATACGCTCATCTCGCGATGTGAGGTCGGCTTTCAAGCTTTCAAGCTTGGCCCATTGGTCTTTCCTTGCCGACAACTCTTGATCCTTTTGCACAATGGTAGCATTGTATACTTTGATTTCACTGTTGGCGACAGCAGCAGACGAGAGTGCTTCATGGTACTTGACTTGAGTAGTACTTAGTTCGCTTCGGATGGTATCCAGCTGACTCGACATCAAGTTTCTTTCTGCTAGGATTCCCGAATGCTACGCGCAAGCTTCAGCACAATTGTGCATATTGCGCGAAGGAGGACTCACTTGATCCCGTTGCGAATCTAGCTTCTTTTGGATATCTTCGGCCTTCTGGATCTGAGTTGCGAGAGAACCCTCCTTCTCCTGCAGCTGTTTCGTGAGAGTTTCCACCTTGACCTGCAGCTGTACTACTTGTGCTTTCTCTTCAGATACATTACTTTGGCTCGATGTGAGCTGGGATGCCGAACGTTCGAGGGCTTTCTTCGCATCCTGAACTTCTACGCGCAGTCGGTCTTTCTCACTTTCGGATGTTTGTAGCTGTGCTTGTAGGCTCGTGATGTTCTTTTCCAATCCGATGATCCGGTCTTGGGCTGCAGAGGGACTCAGCATGAAATCAATCGATTCGCTGTGACACAACTGACATTGCGTTGCTGCAGCGCTTGCAGTTGTCAGAGCTGCTTTGCTCTCATCACGTTGAGTGACTAGCTTGACTACTATGCCTTGTAGAGCTAGATGAGGTGAATCAGCGTTGAAGGCCTCTGGAGCCAAAAACCAATAATACTCACTTATCAAGGCCGTGCTGATCGATTGCTGGAGTTCCTCAAGGGAGCTTTCGTTGGCAGGGGTTTCAAGCGATCCCCCAGCGAGTCCGTCAATTTCGATAAGTCTTGATAAGACACATCAGTACAAGCAGGAGTGCGATATGTGATGACATTGCTCACTTTGTGAGGATACTCAGGAGGCCGCGCTCTGCCGTCTCAACAGGTATACTGTTATCCTGGTTCGACGAAGAAGAAGTTGCTGCAGCGGCCTCAAGTGCTGCTATTTTGTCTTGAGCCGCTTTGAGCTCCAGACTTTGACTGTTCAGTCTCGTGAGGACGTCATCACGCTCTGTCTGCAGCGTGACAACCTGGAACGCGACTCAGCACTATGCGCTACTTGCGAGAGGCAACTCTTCTTACGTCCAACTGCTTACTGCCGACCTGCGCTCGCAAATTGAGCATGGTTTCCTCCGCCTTCGATGCAGATGCCTTTGCTCGATCCGCTAAAGTACGTGTCAGTAATGCACACAAGGTGGCATCATACTTGTGATGAGAGACATACCTTCTTTCTTGAAGTTCGCCTCTGCATTCGCTAGTTTCGTTTCCAACACCGCTATTTGTTGCTATAAGCACATCTATTGTGAGTTTTGTTCATCCGGCAACGAGAGAGAACGTACTGTGAGGCTCGTTATCTGTTCGGTCTTCTCGGCTAGAGTTGATCTATGTACTAAATCCAAAGCCTGCACCCGCATCAGCTGAATACGGCCACGTCTGACAGGTGCGGACCAACTTGGATAATTGATTTATGCTTGATTATCAACTCATCCGTATTGCCGCGAAGCTCTTCTTCCTTCTTTGTATTAGCTGATCTTTCGTCATTTAGGGTTTGCTGTAGTGTCTTGAGATCCTCTCGAAGCTTGGCGACATTAGTATCTACCATACGAAATATCAGAAGATAAAGAGCGAGTTCTGTCTCCAATAAGGCTCACCGAAAGTGTTTGTGAGCGTAACGGAAAGCTCTCGAGCTGCTTTAAGCTCCGCTTGAGCGTCTACCAAAGCACTCTCGAGGCGAGTGACTTCCTTTTCTGACGTGCTCTTGTCCGAAGTGATCAATGTCAACTCCGTCTTGAGGGTAGCTGCTGTCTGTAAGCCTATTGGATAAGGGAGAGTCAGGAGAGGAGGGTCTTCGGCGACGCTTAAGGCTACCTTGTTCTAGTTGTTTCTTCAAATTCGCTATCACTTCAGCTGAAGTGTCGGAAGCGGCCGTCTCAGCGGCTTGCTTGTCGTACCATTCTTCCACAACTGCAGTCACGTATAAGGAGCTTTCTCATCGCGCTTTTCAGAAAATAGACCTTACATTTGACACCGGCCTGAAGCAGCTTTTTGAATGCATGAAGCTTCTGAGACTGTACCGTTGTGGCGGGAATATCCGAGAATGCTTTAGACAGCGCGTCCACGTTCTCTTCGGTCACCATGTTATTGGAGAAGAGATAGTCATCCAACCTATTGAAGGTTTGACGTGTCAGCGTCAATCGACAAGCAGACCATTACTTCGACTTACATGGCGAGCGCTTCAGAATATATCTGACCGATGGTTTCTTCCATCTTATCCTCGGTCTTCTTTAGGTCGTCTTTCAATAACACAACTCGGCCCTCCAGATCGATCTTCGATGCAGCCAGAGCATGCCTGTCCGAAGCGTGTTGTTTGTATTCGTTCTTGCATGCGCGTAGCCTTTCAATCTCCTGTTGAAGGCTTGTTGTCTGAGCAGCCATATACTTGATCTGATTATGTGAAGAGTCATGTAGCGCTTCGGTTTTGGCATGGTTGCTCAGCTGATTACGCTAAGTCAGCTTGCGGACATCATAGGCAAGCGAAAGAACATACCATAGTAATCATATTGTTGACTAGAGCGGATCTTGCATCTGTTTGGGGTACGGAGCGGGCCACTGCCTGGACCGGCTGCTTAGGCGGTAACTGTTTTTGTGGACTAGCCGCACGACTACTAGCTCGGACCGTAAGAGGTGCAGTCGCTGATACATTAGGTTGTATTGCATTAGACAAAGGCATACTGCTAGCCGGTCGAGCCAGAAGTGCTTGAGCCTTCTGTTTTTGCAGAAGCGACACCTCTTGATTTAGACCACGACCTTCGGGCGAGGCCGTTGCAGAAGTAGGCTGGTTTGTAGCTCTGTGCGTTCCTGATGCATGAGGACTCGGCTGAGGTTGAGGAGCACTCCCAAAACCGGTAATATTGTTGGCCTTTTCACCGAAAGGATTGCTTGTTTGGGAGTTGGGAGGAAGTAGGCTTGACGAGTCTGTAAGTCTGGGAACTATCGATCGTCTAACCCTCTTGTTCGGACTAGGACCGCTGCGGGAGGATTCGTCTCCATCGCCCGTAACCGTTTCCGACGAGGATGCAGCTGAGAATGTTCGGGCGAGACTACTCTTCGGCTTATTTGATGTTCCAGTTTGAAGTATATCTGCTTTTCTCTTGTTCGAAACACCTTCAGGCCTTTCGGTACCCTCGGCCTGGGCGATGTTAACGTTGTTCGAGCTGAGAGGAGGTCGAGGAGGCGCCTCATCTGCACCTTGAGGTACTGGGACATTCTTGGAGGAGACTGCTTGCGAAAGTGAAGCTTGAGTAAGAGACAATGGTTGATCCACAGCAGAGGCAGAATTGCTCCTAGTGTGCATACGTTTCTGAGAAGCAGCTGGCGTCTTCTTCCTGCTAGATCTATGCTTCTCTTTCCCAGGACCTGGACTAGAGCTAGGGTGCCCCGGAGCTGGTGAAGAGCCTTGACGCTCTCTTTCCAGAACTTGAGAACGAGTCCGATGAGCGGGACTCGTAGGCGGCTCCGACACTTCCTGAATATTGGCGAGATGCGAGAAAGGAGGTGCTGTTGCAGAGGGACGAGGAACAGGAGCTTCTTGCTGTGCAGCTGGTGCAGGCTGACTGAGTCCCGCAAGTCTCGCTGCTGAGCCAGGAGCAGTTGATAGCTGGCTGTTGGGCAGTACACCAGGCTTGAAAGCACGACTTGAAGTTGAGGTAGATGTTTTGCCAATGCTAGCCTGACTTTGAGCTCTGTTTTGGGGATTCGGCTGGGATAAGCTGGGAGCGGCTAGAATTTGGGGTTTCTGTCTGAATAAGCTAAAGGTCGTCGGTGCTGCTGGAGGAGGGACGTTGGCAGTGAATGGCGCAGATGGCCCTGGTGCCGGCGAGCCGTAGCCCTCGTCGCCCGCCATGGCTTGTTTTGACAGCGAGAAACCCTGTAGATTCAGCAAGCTAGAGTCTTGTTACGATGTGTTTCGCTGATATTGCAGGTTACTCACTGTGTTCAGATGTCAAATTGTCAAAAGACAAAGCCGCGGGCTGTCAAGAGAGTGCGAGTTGAGTTGGGAGAAGGAAGGAGAGGAAAGGAGGAGATCGAGTGGAATAGAGTAAGTGAAGTGAAGTGAAGGGAGTAGGCGATGAGAATGATTGCACAAAGATAAGTACAAAACACTATTACTAGGATAAGCGGTTATTAGAGACATAACTGTCGGGAAAAGCAGCTATACAGGACATGCAGTCATAGTCCACTTCAGAGAAGGTAAGCGTAGTATATGAGGATGTAGGAAATGCACTTGATCCGCGCAGTCTACATAATCACGCAGCAGCTGTTTTGCTACGGGTGCATGGAAACAGAATCAGCAGATAGTTCGGGCCAGCTACGATGCATACTGGCTCACCTTCTTTGCGGACTTGTAAAACATCTTACTCTGCGCACTGAGTGCATTCGACCTGTCTACCAAGCTGTCGAGCTTCTCGCCACGCTCAAGGACAGACTCGATGGTCTTGTGCTATTTCGACGGATCAGTCTGTATCTCGGACTCCGCCGATGAGGGGAACCTACCAGGACAATCTTCGTCTCATCTAGCTCCTGCTGCACCTTCATGATCGTGTCTGCCTGCTTTGGGTCCTGGTACTTGACGATGTAGGTGTTTAGAGGGGCCCATTCGATCTCCTTGAACTTGGCGCCTGTGCTGGCTGATATCCTTGCATTCTGTACACCTGATTCGTACTGGTCCTTTGGTACTTGCTCTTGAAACTCGTCTGTAACCTTGTTGAGCAGGCTGAAGGCGGCTCTCACGGGATAGTCCTCATCCGTGACGAGAACAGCAGCCAGATCCCCTGAATTTGGGATACAGTAGACGTGGAAAGTGTATGCTTGTTCCCGGATGGACTGACGCTGGCCAGCCTGCGTCTTGCTGGAAATCTCGAAGTATCAGCGGACTGCGATGACGCCGCGAGAACATCAGGGTTCAAAGGACGTCGACTGACTCTGCTACGGTCTTGCTGAAGAAGTTCAAGAACTCGCCAACGCTGTGGCCGGCAGTATCGACATCAGCTACCTAGAACTGATCCCAGCGTGCCCAGGCGGCTCGCCCACCTCGTCTTCTGGTAGAAACTGAAGCTCGAAAGATCCGACGCATGCGCCAGCGCGACTGAGCTGTTGGCTTCGTAGCTCTTGCTGAATAGCTGAATGTGTAGCAACTTCATCGTCGAAACAGTGCGGAATGGGTCAAGAAACGTCAAGTCCAGGCAACCGGAGGGTCGGTGTCGAGATCAAGTCTTGAAAGTTTCTGGCTATGCTCATCTATAAGATACTCTCTGCTCTCCAGCTGTATCCACTCTGCGTTTGAATGCCTGACATTTCCCTAACGTACACCCCGTTCTCCGCGCAGCTGATGCAAACAGACCGACTACTACAGAGCGCATCACGCTCACGCAGCGCAAGAGAACGGTCGCTCACTGTTTCGCGAGCGATCCGACAGGAGCCTGCCCAGAGGCTTCGCCTCATCAAGAGGTATGACGAAGACGAAAAGCTTTCGAATGGCACCTCTAGCTTCTGAGTGTACGAGAGACCACACTTACCGATACTTGGACAGTAGGCGTCACCCGTTGACAGACTCGCCAAGACAGGTCCCGCCCAAGCGACATTCTTGCACAAGATGACACCTCCTCCTCCCTCTGCTCGCATGCCAATGTCGCCTCACGCTTTAAGATCACCTGGGGGTCCTATGTCTCGCCCTGGTATGGCTGCTCATGGTCCACCAACCACTCCGACTCGACCAGAGTTTCACGAGAAAGCCTCTCACAAGCCTCACAAGTATAGCGCTAGCTTCGACAGTTCGGCAGATCTAGAGCTCATCAAGCCGCAAGTCCAGCTGAAGGAGATGAAAGAGGCTGAGGAGAAGCGACGCCGACAAGCACAAGAGGAGAATGACGATGACGACAGATCTTGTTGCTGCTGCTGCACGGTCTCTTGACAATGGTCCTGTATTCTACCCACCACGCGATCTATAGGCTTTCGGCGATGTCATCTATGCACTTACAATTATAGTCATTCTAGCTACTGATTCTACTCCTGCAAGCACGAACAGAGACTGCTCTTCCTTCGCTCTTGCTGATGGCTCTTCGGCTCGCAAGCCGAAAAGCGTCACCCTCAAAGCACAGCCATTCTGACCCCGTTCGTAAGGATCTGCTCGCTCCAGCTTGCGTCCGCAAACAAGCAGGCAGGGCCACCTAGAAGCAAGTTGCATCTGTGCAATGCCCAAACACTACAATCGGTCTCCTATCGGTGCGCAATTCCCGCCTATCGCCCAAGTCCCTGGCTATCCAGCTATGGGTCAATCGATGGGCCAAGCCATGCAACAGCCAGGCATGACGAGTCCTACGAGTCCTCTCCCTCAGATGTGGCCGCAGATGACTCCACAAGGTGCCTCTGCGCCTGTCAAGCAAAAGTACATCTTGGGTACCGATCCAGCAACGGGCATGGTCGCTTCTTACAATCCAAGCAAAGGCTTGACCATCAAGAACGTGCCTATGAACCAGCCGGAGATGGTTCCTGACTTCCTCAAGCGATTGAACCCAAACCAAATTCCGCCTGGATCGCCAATGAGTGCTGGAATGCCTGGATCTCCTATGAGCGGACAGTTTCCTATGAATGCGTATGGACAACATGGCATACATAATCAACATCAGCACCACAGGCAGCAGCACGATGAATCAGGTGGATGCTGCACCATCGTCTGAATCGCATCGAGCCTGTATTTGCTAGATTGTTCCGCCATTTTGTAACCTCTACTGCCACCCTCATACATCCACGAGCGCATGACTTTCGAGAATGACATGACCATCTACTAAAATTTCGCGATTGTCGTGGCTGTGAAGCTAGTGGATCAGCTTTCAAGGCCAGCCAGACAGTCTCTTCTTCTGCACATCCAGAGAATCAGCGCTGGAAGAATGTCAGTCTACATGCAGCCGCAGATGCAGATGCCATCGATGGTCGGTATGCATGCTCCGACAACAGGCGCGATGCCAATGATGATGGGAGGTGCGCCGATGATGCCTATGATGGCTCAGCCTATCATCCAGGTTAAAGGTCACAAGAAGAACAGGAAACGCCCTCCACCCATCAACATCCATATGCAGCAGCATAGGCCATATCCCGGCATGCACAGCCCTCGAAGCCATGGTCATCGGTCTTCCCGTTCGCAACACCATGAGATGCAGATGATGAGTCTTCATAGAGCTCATTCGCCAAGATCGAGCCACAGCATGCACTCGCCCAGCATGCACGGATTTTCAGAAAGCATGTCGTCCAGAGGTCATACGTTTCCGGCACTTCCAGGACATGCCCAAGCGTATCACCACCAGCAGATGAATACCGTGTATGGCCAGCGAGAACGTCGAAACGATGCGACTTCGCCCACGATCCCAGGTTCGCCCGATAGCCACGAGGAAGCGCGCTTGAGAGAGGGCAAATCAGGTGGATGCTGCGTGGTTGGGTAAAAGATGTTCAAGTCAGCAGCCGAAGAGCCTGGCAGCTTTTGGCGCTTTCCATCGTAAGCGAAGTTGTAGCTCGAGAATTGTACGAACAGCTAGTGTAAGGCGAAGAAAGGAAAAGATGTGTGCACAGTTAACAACGTTCATCTACTTGCCATGATGAAGCTACATCAGAATACCAAAGAGATGCTTCCTGGGCCGTGTGGCGGAAAAGCCCAAAAACGACAAGGCAATGACGAGACTCGTCCATAGTGTTGTAGCACTCTATAGCTTGTCGTAGTAGTCTTCAAGTTTGGGACTACACGTGAAAATCCGTTAGTATCTGCAGACGGCAACTAATCAATGGCGAACTCACGCTTCGACCTTGAGACCCTTGCGCTTCCTGATCTCCAACATCAAGTCTTGCTGCTTACCAGGCTCGAGGGGAGTCTGAATACAATCTAGATCAGCTTTTGAGGTTGCCGGGCGAAAAAAGACAACGCACTCCTTGCAGTGTGCTCCCTGCATGTGGGGAAAACAATGTATGGTCAGTCTATGTCTGAGTAAGAAATCTCAATATACGCACAGTGATCCTGTGTGTCGTGTCATCGTATAAGCGATAAGTGGTCAGTCTGGCTGTTCTAGCAGGAAAGAAACGAAAATCCTTACGAAGACCATTTGAGGGCTGTATCGTGCATCAGTAAACATTCATTGTAGCATAATACCATCTACCCACAATGCCTGACCACCAGTTGCCTGTCTGAGCTCTCCGGTGAAACCGAACGACTCGGATACGGGCAGGTAAGCCTTGACGGTGTACATAGGAGTACCTGGACGCTGCTCCTCTGAGAAGACGTGACCTCTCTTCTTGTTGAGGGTAGAGTAGATACCACCGAGGGCGGAGTCTGGGCAGACGATCTCGACCTGGTAGACTGGCTCTTGGAAACCTGGCTTGGCCATCATGGAAGCAGCGTAGATGACTCTTCTGCATGTTGGGATGATCTGACCACCTCCTCTGTGGATGGCATCGGTGTGGAGGGTAACATCGATGATGTTGAATCGGGTTCCTCGCAAGTTCTCCTCGGCGCAGACACCTTCCTTGGTTGCCCACTGGAAAGCAGCAACGCAGGAATCCTTGATTTCGTTCAAGTACTGAACGGCCTTGGTAGTATCGACCAAAAGATTGGGTCCGAGAGCGTCGGGTCCGAAACACCAGATCTTTCGTGCTTCAGTTACATCCCAGCCGTATTCGTCGGCCATGAGACGTGCTCGCAGCTTGAAATCATCTCTAGGAGCAATCTTGCCCTCCTCAATAGCCTTGGAGACCTCCTCGTCAAGAGGTGCTCCCTTGAGCCAGATTCTGTTGTGCTTGTTCTGCGACTTGGAAAGAGCGACATCGGAAGACTCTTGCTGGATGGTCTCTCTGTAACCGACGACTGGGTCGGAGATCTTGAGAGGTACACCGGCGTGGTCCTCCATAAGATCCTTCAAGCAGATCTCGAGATGCAGCTCACCAGCACCGGCGACGATGTGCTCACCGGACTCGGAGATGGTAGCAATGACACAAGGGTCGGACTTTGAGAGACGCTTAAGCCCTTCGACGAGCTTGGGGAGATCGTTGGCGTTCTTGACCTCGACCGCAACTTGCACGACAGGGGAAACGGAGAACTTCATGACCTTCATGTTGTGTGCTACCTCGGAGGTAGTGAGGGTTCCGCTCTTGAGCAAGAACTGATCGACACCGACGAGACCGACGATGTTTCCGGCAGGGCAGTCCTCGATGGGGTCGACCTTGCCTCCCATCATGAGTACGGTACGCTGAACAGACTTGATGAAAAGATCATCCTTCTTTCCTGGGATGTAATTTTGTCCCTGAATTCTGATCTTTGGTCCGGCAGAGACGGTACCAGAGAAGACACGACCGAAGGCGTAGAATCGACCCTTATCGGAGGTGGGTACCATCTTGGAGACGTACAGCATGAGAGGAGCCTTGGCGTCACAGTCTCGGATACCGATAGCGCACTCGTCGTCCATGGGTCCCTCGTACAGAGTCTCGACTCTGTATCTCTGGGCTGTGACAGGGGAAGGAAGGTTGATGACAATCATCTCTAGGAGGGAGTCTCCGGCAGGCAAGAACTTCTTCATGATAGTCTTGAGCAGAGCCTTGCCCTCGAGCTCCTTCTCCTCAGATCGGAGGACAATGTCGAGCTTGTCGAGGATAGGGCCGACATCATCCTTCTTGAAGTTCATGACGGCATCGAAGATCTTGTAGATAGGGTCGAGGACAAACATGTTGAAGCATCGCTCAAGCTGGGCGCCATCAGCGTCGGTACCCTTTGTCGTCCACTTCTTGGTCTTGGGGTTGAAGTAGTTGTCTCCCCAGAGCTTGGCGACGAGCTGGTAGAGTATTGCATTAGCATATCTCCAGAAAGTCGGTATTGCTAATGTATCTCACCTTCTCCTTGTCGACACCGAACTTCTTGGCGTAACGGGCAGCGAACTGACGGAGGGTGAAAGCCCATCCGTGCAGACCGGAACCGAAAGCGACGGTACCCTTTTCGGGGTATACCTGCGAACGAAATGTAAGCCCATGCGAATGAGCATAAAAGGTAGTGGAAGGATTTTACCTGAACGTCACCGAGGACGGCGTCATTGTAGGTGGAGATGATGACGTTTACGGACTCGACAGTTCGGGAGAAGGACTGGTAGAGATCCTCCTTTCCGACCTGCAATTCGAGCAGAGCTCTGTCTACCTTGTTGATAATGCAGACAGGCTTGATTCGCTCGGTAAGAGCTTGTCGGAGTACGGTCTCGGTCTGTACACAGACACCATCGATACAGTCGACTACTACGAGAGCACCATCGGTGACACGGAGAGCGGCAGTGACCTCGGAAGAGAAATCGACGTGACCGGGAGAATCGATAAGGTTGATCAAGAAGTCGGAACCTGCGTAACACATGTCAGCATACCGACTAATTCAAAGCTCATGCAAGCATGAAGCGCACCCTCAGTCTTCTGCTTGATAGCACCGAGATCTTCCTTTGGCATCTCGAAGTACATGGAGATAGCAGTGGACTTGATAGTAATACCACGCTCCTGCTCGTCTGCACGGGTGTCCATAGCACGAGCATCACCTCCTCTGGCGTTGGCGACGATACCAGCTTTGACGAGGAGGGAATCGGTGAGGGTAGATTTTCCGTGGTCGACGTGGGCAATGACTGGAGGAGCATCGGCATAAGCAAGAGGGTTGCATAGGATATAAGTGGAATGTTGAGCATACCGGACATGTTACGGATGTTAGTGGGAACTGCATTTGAGAATCGCATAAAAGTCAGTCAAAAACGGTCGCAAGCAAACGGCCGAGAGCGCAGGGCTCTCGATATTTGCAAGAGTGTATGCTCACCATCCATAAGTCCACGGACCTGGCTGTGAGCGAGGTAGTAAGATGTATCGTCAGTTTTTGCGGGTTCATGCAAAATCGGGCCAAAAGCCGTGCGTACTCTACGGTGAAGTTGACTGCGACGACAATACATGGTCAGCCATACCACACGCTGGTCATTCTGCTGCAGTACTGACCCATTTTGGCTAGCTTTTATGCGTTTTTGAAGGGAAAAAAGTGTCGGGGTGGTGGGACGAAGGCAAAGGAAAGTAAGGTCTGCGAATCTGATGGGAATAAGCTCGAAACTCGGTAGAAAAGTGCGAAGGATCTGGCTAAGATCCCTCGCAGATTCCCTGTGCTTCTCACTGCTGCAAGACCTGCGAGGGATAGGCAAAGGAAGGCACAGCTGAGCAGCAGGCACAGGCAGTGGCAAGGGCTGGTAAAGTCCACCTTATAGTGAGGGAAGAGCTCTTGCAGTACTACTATATGCACTACTAATGTGTACACAGAATGCGTTACGGCGAAGCGGGTACTTTAACTGCTCGAAAGTAGCTGATTAAGCGATACGACAATCAATCAATTGAACGAATGAACGAGGAAGATTGCGATAATTGTTTGCGAAGAGCGATATACCCTAGTCCAAGTCTAGATCGAGATCAGGCTGGCCTTGCGGGTTGTCTTCCCGCTGAGATGATCTGCCGGTATTGCTTCCAGTCCCGCTACTTTGCACATTCGACTGCGCAGTAGAAGTAGATGAAGAGGAAGAAGCTCCTCCGAAGCCAAATAGGTTGAAAGGAAAGCCACTCGTAAGGCCAGGGAAGCCGCCAGGCATTCTCGATCCACCTTCAATAGGCGGCGATCGAGCCACAGACGGAGACACAGGTGCAGAGTCACCTGTAGGCATACTGTTACCGTCTTCCTGGCCAGGAGCGCCGGGTGTTGCGGGGATATTGGGATTACGAGGTGGTTCGGGCTGCTCAACTAGCTGGTGTCGACAGACTGGACAGGTCCCGCTTCTTTCGAGCCATGGCTTGATGCAGTCATTGTGGAATAGATGATTGCACGGTAGTCTGGTCAGGCAAGCAATCAGATCATACTGTAATCAATAGCGAGACATACGCACTTCATGACGCCATCTTCTTCCTGGAAGTCATCCTTGCAGACAGCACAGTCACTGATAGTATCACTTGCTAGGAGTTCTTTTGTCATCTTGAAAGTGGGCAAGCCATCGATCATTTCTTGCGGAGCAGGCTGTGGGCCATATCTTCCAGACGCCTGGTTCATGAGCTCCGTAATGATGCTGACCCACTCACGTCAGTCAAATTTACGATGAAAAGGTTACTAAATCTACTTACTTATCCAGCGCACCCTGCGAAAACACATAGTCTCCCATTCTTCCACCTTCTGCGCCTGCTCCACCCATCAAGAACGGGAAAGGGAAAGGCATCATTCCCTGTCCTCCAGCTTGACCTTCTCCTCCGGGTCCAGTGACAAACGAGAATGTCATTTCTCCATTCCCGTTGCCGAACATGACGCGAGCGACGCCTGGTCTTCCAGCACCTGGCGCTGCACTCTGACCTTGTTGCTGCTCTGTTACCGAAGCTGGAACAGGTGGCGCGTTACCAGCTGACTGCGCTTGCTGTTGCTGCTGCTGTTGCTGCTGCTGAGGTACAGTTCCGATCGGTACGCCAGCCTGTCCAGCTAGAGCTCTCAGCATGCTTGTGAATATATCGTCCGTCTCGATTGATGGTCTATCATCGTTGTTTGCCGACTGAGTCGGACCTTCCTGGAGAGGCGAGGCCTGCTGGGTGTTTCTCGGCTCCTCCGAGCGTCCCCCAAATGCTTCTGTAAGGAAAGAAGCGAGATTCCTGATCGGTACACCTGCATTGGGTTGAGCTTCACTTTGGGGTAGAGGCTGATCAGGCGGGTCCGGCGATGTATGTTCAGCAGCCTGCGGCGCTGCAGTAGCAGTTGAGGAAGCTTCCTGTCTCGAAGGCGGTCGACTGTCGATGTTTCCAGATCTGATGATCACAGCTGCTCCTCCTGGGGTTCTGATTATACTCGCTGCCGTACCGGGTCTGCTCGAGGAAGCGGAAGGCGTGGCATTTCCTGGCTGACTAGACTGATTTGACTGCTGCTGCTGAGACTGAGGAGAAGGAGGCTGCTGTCCTTGGTGAGGCGGTATCCCCATCCCTCCGAAAAGCTGACCGAGCAGTGCTGCAAATGGACCGCCTTGTCCGCCAGGCATGCCAGCAGCTTGAGGGAACTGTTGAGGACCTGCTCCAAAGAATGCAAAAGGATTCTCCGGAACTGCATCGAAAGCATGAGGATCATCGAGACTCTCACTGCAGATAGCCGGACAAACCCATGTGTCAGCTTCATTTCCCCAGCGCAAGTTCAACGGAAAAGCAGTGATGTGTACTCACTCTATCTTCTCTAGGAAGTTCCCTCTACATTGTGGACATGTAAGTTCGCTCAGCACGTCATTCTCTCGGATATCGGCTTGACATTGATGGCAAAAGTAGATAGCATTCGAACGCCCAGCAGCATTGTTGGATCCAGGAGTAGCTTGGGAGGTGCCTCCTTCGGCGTAAGGGTTGTTTGACGGATGTCCAGGATCATCCATTGTGGTCCAAACGAGCTGAGATCCAGTCTAGAATTTGGACAGATGGTTGGTAGATCGTTTGAGTATCAGTCTTAGGTATTCTCAGCTTGTCTCCATCAAGTTGGTCTATGCCAAGTTGTAATATGGATCATGCACCTTAGCCGGAAGCCTATCGAACAACAAAGAACAACATCCCAAACGGTCTACAGCGTTGACATCTGATTCTCAGAACACTGTCGCTACATCTTATACATCTAGAAGTTATAATCGCGAGAGAGCCGCTTCGAGAGCTCACCTCGTACTCGCGACAAGAGAGTCCGGCTTCTTCTGCATCTTCTATAATGACCTCCGCAACCAAGTTCACCGTAGATGCTATCCTCTACGATATGGACGGAACGCTCGTAGATAGCACGCCGGCTGCCGAATACACCTATGCGAAATTATGCGAAGAACACGGCATCGAGAATGAAGGACATGCTCATGTCGATCGACCCTCCCGCTACCTTCCTATGCCTCTTACTGACTTCATTGTGCTCCAGGGCGTCCGAATGATAGATTCGTTCAGGCGGATGTTCGAGAAGAAGACCGAAGAAGAGCTAGGCATCATGGCACAGAAGTTCGAAGATGACCTACTGGTCAACGCAAAAGAGTTTGCAAGATCTGGCAAATCGGGCATTGTCATCCTGCCGGGGGTGGAGAGGATGTTTCGTGAAGTCAGGGCTGGTCCCAACGCAGAAGAGCATTACGCGATTTGCACGAGTGGTCAGGCCAGTACCCACTGCTCTATAAGTTCTTGGCTGACAGACTTGCTATTCAGCATCCCGGATATTCGCCTCTGAAGCGCTTCAGACAGCAGGCATTGTTCCACCTACGCATCTTCTTACCTCAGACGACGTCTCAAAAGGCAAGCCCGATCCAGAACCCTATCTAAAAGGCGCAGCAATGCTCTCAAAAGACATCAAGAAATGCCTCGTAGTAGAAGATGCCCCGGCAGGAATCGCCTCGGGATTAGCAGCGGGCGCGAAAGTGGTTGCGCTATGTACGAGCCATAAGCGGGAACAAATAGAGAAACTTGGCGCGCATTACGTGATAGAAAACTTGGACAGCTTGCACGTCAGCTGGACGCACGATAACAAGATAGAAATTACCCTTTCGTAGGTACCGAAGTTTCTGTAGGATAGTCAAGTCTCGAGTAAATAGCTTAGAATTAGTCAACGAGTGAGTGTGAGGTGATGAAATACCCAGCCTTTGATGGTAAGGACAAATGGGTTGCGCAAGCAAAGTAGACCTTCGCGATGATCGAGGAATCAGCCTGAGTTGTAGCCAGGGGCATACTCTTATATTCCATGATGACCTTGACCAGATGTGGTACTATTGGACTAATGGATGGGAGGGATGGACCGACTGAGGAGGCCGTGCTGCCTAACAAGCTACAACAAGGGAGAATTGGATGGTTCCCTAGACTCAAAGATTACTAGAATGGTATTTGGTATACAGAGGAGATGGCTTGCTACCGAACAAATGTACTAATCGTGGTTTATGGGACAAGGATGTGTAAGAAAGTGTTCAAGCCAAGTCGCCACTAGGTTGTGAGAGTCTTTTGTGATCTATGTAATGAGATGAAGGTAAGGGTTCCAGTACGGCATCACCGCTTCGGCTTAGACGGCGATATGAGCAGTCCTGGCGACCCTCCTCCGTCTTCGCCTTGACACCACTCTGGCAAGTTTTCTTTGTCGACAATCTCCCAGTCCTGATGGAAGAAAGTATCGAATCAGCACATTCATTTCAAAACCCAGCAGGGAAGTAAGCTTACCGGCTGAAACAGTTCTATGAAGAGCTGATCCATGACTCTCGATTTCGGGAATGAGAATCTTCTATATTCATCAAAGACAGCAGTCGCAGACCAGCACTGCATCTTCCTCAGACACCCCACCAGGCATCCCGTTCTATGTTTTCCTTTATTGCAGTGAATGAGCATAGGATGATTCCGCTTATCCAGGACAAGCCGTAATGCTCTCCGAATCTTCTCGTCTGGTATAGACACGAATGGTTCCTTGTTTGCTGGGATACCGATCTGGTGCAAGGCTATCCCCTCTCGTTCGAAGAATGCCCGGTTCTCTTCTGAATACTCGTCTTGTACGAGCGTCAAGACTGTCTTCAAGCCTAACGACCGCAGGAAGGAGTAGTTCTTCTTGGAAGGGAAGCTACTCCGATATAGTTGCGGGTAGACCATCGCGAAGTTGCCCGGCGGCTCCAGTATATCCTCGGTGTCGCAAGACTGGTATCGTAGTTGGGGAGAAAGCGGTCGCGGAGACGCTACGAACATATCTGTATCGCCTTCGTCTGGATCCTCCTCGAATGATGGCTGTACGGCTGTTGAGCTCTCGCTGGCCGTCAAGGTGAGGCATGATTGCAGCGAAGGCGCTATCTTGGGTGAAGAGGTGCTGCTCGATGGGATGGGTAGGTCGAGCGAAGGCGGAGGTAGTGATAGAGGTTGCATGACGCTACTGCCGTAGCTGCTGCTGCCATGCTGATTGTGGAAATAGACTGCCATGGGAGAGTATGATGAGGAAGAAGGGCTGTTCTGCCACCTTGGCAAGCCTGATGTAGTCGAAGATGAGGAAGTGATGTATCTGAGGGGCATTGCGGGCGAGTCGCTGAACATGCTCTTTGAAGCTGGCGAAGTGCACCTCGAGTCTTCCGACGAGCAGTATGCATAGTTTGATTCTGTAGAGTCGCCGGTATATGGGTATGTACTCCAGCTGTTCTCCTGGACTAGCAAGTCGCTAGGCGGTTCTGAAGAGGTTGCGCTTGCGGATGAGCTGGTGTAGGAAAGCGGAGGTGGTGGGACGCCGTCGACAGCGCCGTCTACGTCGCTGTTGCTCATACTGAGCTCTCTCTCCTGTCGTCGTACAGCTCTCCTAGCTGCTTCTGCTTCAAACAGCCTTTCTAGAAAGCGTGGAACTCCCGCCGAAGTCATGGTCGTGGGAACAGCAGGCGAGCTCGTGCTGGCAGTCGCAGTTGTCGCAGCCATGTCTAACACAAACTACCGAGGCTTTAGAAGCGCCTGGCTTGCCGCCTTAGTCTTGAATATTGACCATCCTGGATGGCCTTTGGAGCTTGAGGGTTTGTTGACGAAGCCTTCGTCGACGAGCGTAGCTTTGATAGGACCAACGTCGTCGTTGATCCAGCTACACTCGAGTATGTTGTAGATTGCTGGCTGCCTTTCAAGGCCAGCGCCTTTCAAGGGAAAGTCGTTCAATTGCTCAGTCAAAGAGAGAGAGTCGGGTTGCAAGTCTGGCGTGAAATGCCAAACACAACCACGAATGCATGCAAACAAGCGGAAGAACAGTTCGCAGTTCATTGTTTTGTGCATTGCGACTACCTCTAGTGTGCGCTCCTCACAGCAATCCCTTGAGCACCTCGACCACAGCGTCTCCCACCTCGGAAGTTTTCGCATTGCCACCTAGATCCTTCGTCCAAAGGCCTCTGCCTCCAATATCCTTATTGTCTAGTACTTTCCTGACTGCATCTTCAACTGCCTTCGCCTCGGCCTCCATGGCGAAAGTGTACCGCAGCATCATTGCGATCGAAAGGATTGTTCCTACTGGATTAGCAATACCTTGACCTGCAATGTCGGGAGCACTGCCGTGAATAGGCTCGTAGATTCCTGGAAGTCGGCGCTTGCCGTCTGGTAGGCCGGAGAGGGATGCAGAGGGGAGAAGACCGAGAGAGCCAGGAATGACGGAGGCTTCATCTGAAAGAATGTCGCCGAACAGGTTGTCGGCTAAGAGATAGAGTCAGTAGGATAGTAAAATTCTGAACAGATATATGACGCACTCAGAATGATACCGTTGAGTTTGCG
Organism: Erythrobasidium yunnanense; assembly: GCA_001600175.1. NCBI lineage: Eukaryota > Fungi > Basidiomycota > Cystobasidiomycetes > Erythrobasidiales > Erythrobasidiaceae > Erythrobasidium > Erythrobasidium yunnanense. The sequence goes on from BCJC01000001.1 coordinate 1,773,741, forward strand.
GGGGTTGCTTGCCAAAAGCATGGCAGCGCTATCAACGAGATGATGTGTCAAAGGCACATTAGGAAATTCCTTTGCGTAGATCTCCGTGACTGTCCGTCTCCACAGTCTGCTAGTAGCCAGTACATTCGCCTTGTCGACTGAAGTGACTGCAAGAGGTGGGTTTGACACGGACGCCATCTGGCCTGCAAGCCTGGCTATCCTCGAGATCTCAGAGGTGGTGTAGCTGCATACATCGACAGCAGGACCTTCTTCTCCCTCTGCGACTTCTGTGCGGTCACCAAAGTAGATTCCGCTGACTAGCTCGCGGAAAACGATGATTTCGCATCCTTTGACGATGCTCTCTGCAGTCGCGCGTCAGATAATGCAACAAGAGCTGTATGTACAATATTACTTACCCTTCAAAGGAGACTTTTCGAGCAGACTGTCGCTCGGGAACAGAGCCGGACGGATGTTCGCATACAGGTCGAGCTCTTTTCGGAGTTTGAGGATACCCTGTTCTGGGCGTACTTTGCCTACTCCCCACTTAGGTCCTCCAACAGCACCTGTTTAGCGAACGCATACGCTTAGCGGATGTGTTATGCTACAGGTCATTCAGCGGACGAACCGAGGATGATGGCATCGCTCTCTTTGCAGGCATTCAAAGTCTCATCAGGCAGAGGATTTCCAGTAGCATCGATAGCAGCACCGCCAAACAGCTGGTCTTGAAGCTCAAACTTGACGTCTGGCCGGGCAGCAGCGACAGCTTTAAGGACCTTGACGGCTTCTGCGACGACTTCAGGACCAATACCATCGCCTGGAAGACATACAATCTTGTACTGCTTGCTCATTTTGGGGGTGGAAAAGTAATCTCTATGGATTCGCGGTCAAACGGAGGACAAGAGCCAGCGGTCAAGGTCACGCTTATTCCGACACTTCGCAGCTTTGATACACATTGCAAAGGCTGATTTATCACTGATTTACTGATGTCTCTTCTGAAGTCTGATTCCCTCTGTACCTCCGAGGCCGGCTCTTCACGCTTCTGATTTGGCCGACTTCGATGAGAATGAACGCTCGCAAACGGTCTGCAACCTTCGCACTCTCGAATCATACCATTCAAGCAACGTCCTCTTCTCTTCTGATGTCGTCAACAAACCCTGACAGCGATCGGGCTGTTATATTGGACGAGGCTTCATGAAGGTTGTCGGACTCCGACCGTAGGCTGACAATCGGTATTTGATATGGCGAAGCTTGTTTCAATCCGGATCCTGCGATGATGCGAACCCGCATCTCCACCTTCTTGCTCTCCTTCTCATCTGTTCCACCTCAGCCCCTTCCACCTCACAGCAATGGCTGCTCCTCTAGGCGACGTCATCAGCGCGAGGGAAGGTTACGTGAAGGCACTGAACATGCTGCACGAAATTAGACTTGTGACGGCGGTCTCACTGGGAGTTCTCATTTGGGATTTATTAAGTACGTTCAATTTGGTAAGCCCAATCATAACGACAAAGGTAGTATGGCAAAGGTAGTATGGCTCAGCTGAGTCTGTCCCCTTTTCTAGGAATGTAAGTTCGTCTTCGCACCCATGCAGAAGAAGTTCACCTTTACCAGCTTCGCATATCTGGTCACCCGGTATTTCGCGTTGGTGAAGCTGGCTGTGGACCTGTACATCTTCTATTGGGTAGGTTGAAGACTTCAAACTGATGAGAACAACGCTGATCAGTACCTTAGCCACATCAGACGAATGCAGAGATGTGCGACAAGGTCATCAAGTGGAACTTCTATTCTCTGGCCGTCTTCTACCTCTTCGCAAACTATCTGTTTGCGGCGCGCGTGTATTCGCTGTGGGAGCGAAACCGGATTGTCCTGGGCGCGCTTGTGTGAGTATATACAAAGCGAAGTCCGCCATTGCTGACTTTCATTTTATTTTCCTCTGAAGCGCACCTGCAGCGGCCGTCTTCGTTCTGCAGTGTGTCATCCCATCAGACGTGAAGTCGAGGGTTCTGCCTCTGGGCCTACATGCGTGTGTGCCATTTAGGACAGCTTCAAGATTCTGGGTCACCAGTATGCGCTGCCTGACTGCGCTGGACTGGTACCTCTGACTGATGTCAGCGGTCGTACAGTCTTCGCAGCACTCATGTTTGATCTGTTCGTGCTTGTGCTCGCGCTATACAAGGAGATCCAGCTCTGGCGGCAAGGTTTGCAGTCCAATATCATGGCTGTACTGCTGCGAGACCAGATTGTCTTCTTTGCTGTGTGCGCAGCTGCAAACTTGGCCAACATGGTATGCGCTTCCAACTGTGTCTAATACGCCGAGCTGAAGGTAGCGCCATTGCATTTCAGATCTATTTCGCAGTCACCGATTCTAGTCAGAACAGAGCACTCCTCTTCTCGGTGGCTATCTGCATGACCTCAATCTCAGTACGCACACCTTGTACCTAATTCACTGATTTTTTCTGACGTTCTCGCAGGCGTGCAGAATGGTTCTAAATCTACGAGAAAGTGCGGAGAATCCCTATCCAGTCACTTCATTTGTGGCGCAAATGCCTTTCAGTCCTACTCGCTCGGAAAAGCTACCTCCTACGCCCGCACTCTACAGGCCTACTTTCACACGAAGCCAGCTCTCTTCTCATCAGGCAGACACGCCTAAATCACCTAGATCGCCCAAGAAATCTGGCTTACAATTCAGCGAAGGTATCAATGTCTGTCAAGAAACGGCCGTCGAGGTCGACGATGGCGATATGAAGGGCTACCACAGAGATCGCGATTACATCCATGGCGCATAGTGATTCAGTAGAACCACAAGCAATACCAAGCCTAATGGCGTAATCTCCAGTTGTTATCGCCCGGCAGTCTGTATATTATACATAGCTCTCGTTGTTGAACTCTATACAATCTGAATTCCCTGTGCTGCGGGTTTTCCCTCCTCGAAGTCGGACGCTTCAGGTCTCTTCAGCCCCAGTCGGAAGTCATGGTTGACATTACAGCCTCGACGCCATCCGCCGGCTATGATGATTACTCAGACCTTGAACTGCCTTCCGACACGATGGCGCTTGTGCAGAAGTACCTCGACGAGCAGCGAGAAGAGGCCGACATTCTGTCCATCAGTAGCGAGGATTCTGTCACCAGGCTCGACTATGCAGCCTACTTGAAGAAATACAAACCGCTGTATGGGCTTTCGCAGTTCTGGTACTCCCAGGTAGCTAGTGCCTTCATTGCACTTGCTTGCCAACGTTATCACCCGGCGTGCGGCCCACGAACTTGCGTTGAACTACCTCTGTTGCCTTAAAACAACTATTATGCTCTACCTAAGGACACTGCAGAAACACTCGCAGCTGAACTTAGCAGACTCTGCCGAACAAGCACCCGCATCGCTTTCCTGTGCTGCCCTTCAGCTTATGCTGCCTTCATGGTGCGCAAACCTTCCAACATACTCTTGCGGATGGACCTAATGCATCTCACTGTGCAGGCTCAGAGAGACTGCCCTATACCTTCGGACCAGGCGGTCCTGCTCGACTACGACGAGCGCTTCCAATCGCTGGCTGGAAGCAGTTTCGTCAAGTACGATCTCGATGAACCTCCGAGGGTCCTCCCTAGTGGTCTTTCTTCGATAGACATAGCTGTGATCGATCCGCCTTACCACTCCCAGGTCAGTCGAGCACGCAGCATTTCTCGAACCTGCGCTGACACTCTTTCTTGACAGGCCTGCCAAGTCAAGATAACTTCTTTCCTATCACGTATAATGGCTTCACAGCCCAAGATAATTGTGCTTACAGGAAAGGCGCTAGCCGCTCAAATCGACCAAATCTACCGTTCATGTTACAGCAGCGTCACATCAGGGCAGCACATGCAACTTACCAAGTTTCAAGTTGAACATGGCTCGATCGGCAACGGGCTAAAGAATGAATATGGCTGTTGGGCAAACTTTACGGAAGGTCAGACTGGCATCTTCGCTCCTGCTGATTAAGGGAATATCACGATATATTTCGTGTATCTGCTAGCACAAGTGAGACATAGAAGACTGCTACTAAGCCAGAATCTGCGCCACCTCAGGCGCGACACCCTTCCATAGAATCTGAAGCTCCTTCCAGAGTCTTGCCTGCGTCTCGTATCCCTTCGGCGAAACGGACCACTTTGAAGAGAGGGTTTCCTCGCCCCAACTGACGAAGGCGCCAGGCTGTTTTGATAGGCGTCAGTGGAAGGCGCAGGATGAGCAGGATCAATACCAACCTTGGTCTCTGTCGTAGCAGCTATAACGTACGTTCTTGTCGCGAACTCCAGATCGTAACCTATCTTCTGATTGGCCCATTGTATGATTGGCCTTTGATCGCGATATAGATCAGACTTAGCTAGACCGGGATTGCATCTGAGCAGTATGAGCATTTCCTTAGCTGTGCTGGCTGGTCAAGTATGCAGAACCACGTACGTGTTCACGATGATGCCTTCGGCAGCCGGTAAGGCCGCGATGTCTCGCGCGAACAAGACCGGCAAAAGTTTGGAAGTGGAGTAGCGCTCTGCTACGCTTACGAACTTCTCGGGGTCGTTGAGGGCCTCGATCATGTTGGGTGCATCTTGTTGCGGATATCTTGCCTGGTAGTGAACTACAGGTTTGACGGGTCAGGTAGGTCGCAGGAACGTTATTGGATGGTTCGAACTACCTCCAGAAGCCACTATGGTCAGGTGGGGCTTCGAATAGGGCTGTCGCGAAGCTCGAAGCTTGGGAAGCAGCAGGACGCCCAGCAATCCGGTCGAGAGGACATTGACCTGAAGGGAGGCTTCATATCCATCCTTCGTCTTGTCAAATTTGCTGGCTTGAATGCCAGCGTTCAAGCAGGCTCCATGAAGGAAAGGTACATCCCTCTCCACGTCTTGCGCAAAGCTTCGTACGGACTCGAAGCTGGCCATGTCGACACGCATGCAGTCTACTTTTCCACGGAAGCTTGGGACATCTTTTGAGATTTGCGCAGCGGCTGTCTTGCATTTCTCCATGTCTCGGCTCGCAATGATGATTGTAGCGATGTTGCGACGCGCCAGGTGGAGAGCATAAGCGTACCCCAAACCGGCGTTGCCTCCAGTTATCAGGAACGTCTTCCCCGATAGATCGACATCTGGCTGAGGGATGTCGGCAAAGAGCTGTTTCTTGAGGACAGTAGCGATTGGGCGTTGCATGGCGAGATTGGCGGAGAGATTGTGAGGGTGGGTGGGATAGATGATGATGGAGGAAGGAAGACCTTGTGTAGCCCATTTCGGTCCTTGTGCTCTGTCGCCGGCAGCCTTTGGCTGTTTGGGCCTGTCGGCGATAGGCTTTTATCAGACGATGGTGAAGGCTGTGGAGGGAGAGCGGACATTAGAGAAGCGGAATCAGTCTGCGTTATTAGGTGGACTGAGCCAGGCTATTCCGTTTGCAGGTCGCGAATTGTAGAAGTACCATTGCGTTGCTAATGCGCCTCCATCAGACTACAGTGTATTCAGCGAACAACTGAGCAGACTGCCAACTGGTAGGTTGGTCACCCTAGGCTAATCAAGAATGGTCGAAACCTCGGGAGCGATTTGACGCATGAGGATCTGCAGTTCCTTCCAGAGCTGCTCTTGGGCCTTTCCACCTTCTGGAGACACTGACCACTTGGAAGGTAGACTTTCCTCTCCCCAGCTAAAGAATGCGCCCGGCTGTCAGGATGAAACAGCTCATCAGCAGCGATAGGGTGTTACAATTGTCTTGGTTACAGCACCTTCGTTTCCTGTGTCGATGCATGCAGGAGATTCAAAGCACTAAACTCGGGACGCCAAGCTATGCGATTGGCGATACCGCGGAGTGGGGCTGGAGTCTCCCTAGCAAGATTCGACCGTGTTAGGCCCGGATTGACCGAACAAACGTTCAACTTCTGTGCGATGGGTAGCGCTGCAATGTTGCGCGTGAAGAGGACATTTGCCAGCTTGCTTTGGAAGTACCTCGGCAGCTTCCCAACGAAAGATTCAGGGGTATTGAGCGTCTCGATGATGTTTGATTCGGCCTTTGGCCATTCGGCCCAGTAATGCACTGTACGGCAGGTGTAGTGTCAGTGGTTGTCGACAGCAAAATTTGAACGAATCTTACCATCGCTGGCGACGATTGTCAAGCTTGGCTTCCTAGCGGGGATCGCAGATGCTTGCAGCTTAGGAAGTAGGAGTACAGAGAGCAGTGCTGTTGAAATGACGTTGACCTGCAGCGTAGTCTCGTATCCGTCCTTGGTCTTCTGAAATTTGTTGACTTGCAGTCCCGCGCACATCACAGCTACCGAGAGCACAGCTACTTCCTTGTTGACCTTATCTGAAAAGCTTCTAACAGAAGCGAAACTGGCCAGGTCGAGTTCCATGCAATCGATCTGGCCACGGAAGTCAGGCAACTCTTGATGGCATTGCTCCACGGCTGCCTTGCATTTCTGAGGGTCGCGGCTTGCTATGATAACTCTAGAAGCGTTACGTCGGAGCACATGCTTGACGAGCTCGAGCCCTATGCCTGAAGCAACTGTCAGTGACAAGGAAGCAAACCTGGACAATGACTGCTGCTGCTTACCAGAGTTACCTCCAGTAATCAGCCAGGTCTGGCCCATAAGATCTACTTCAGGCTCGGGAATCTTAGTGAAGAGGTGCCTTTTCATCCAAGCCAGGCGGGGAAGGTCCATCTTGTATGATCTGTCGTGGTTTTGGTTTGTCGAGAGCCAACCTGCGGTTCAGAAGTGTTCTACTCAGCTCCACCGGCAAGAGTCGCTATCGCCGATTTGTTTGTCTTTCGGAGGTCTGAAACAACTTGTTAGCCGAGCATTGATGTCAGCCGGCAGTTGTAAGGTAAGGGAATCACGACTTGATGTATGCTAAGTCTGTACATGTACGGAGCGATAATATGTAGTATAACCCGCCTCCGTGGTACGCCTATGCCAGGATGTCATTGACTTCGGGAGCTGATTTTCGCCAAATTGTCGAGAGCTCGCCCCAGAGCTTCTTCTGGACTTGTCTACCTTTGGGAGAAACAGACCAAGTTGAAGTCAGGCTCTCCTCTCCTCCGCTGACGAAAGCTCCAGGCTATGCGGCAGACTGAGTAAGCGGACGTGCTTCAAGCTGCAAGGTCATCCGCACCTTCGTATCTATAGTCGTTGCGATTACAAGGTTCCGTGCGCCATACGAAGGGGACCACGTAATCTTCCCAATAATCCATCTGCCTATGGCAGGTAGGTCTCGGACTAAGCTCGAGGAACACCACCCAGGATTGCTGAGAGACACTCTCTTTCAGCAACTGTGCCAAAGGAGTCTACAGAAGCACTTACACGCAGTTGACAACAATCCCCTCCGCCTGAGGAAGGGCAGCGATATCCCGGACGAACAAGACCTCGAGAAGCTTAGACACCTGCGAACGGGCTCCTTGAGTGTCTCGATGAGGTTGTCGGTCCTACTGTGAACTTACTTGGTATCTCTCCATGCTTTCGAATTCCTCAGGCTTGGAGAGTGTCTCGATGATATTGTCAGCATCGACTTGTCTGGGGGTATTCGGGAATTTGCTCCAGAAGTGGACCTCCGAAGCGACAATTGTCAAATGAGGCTTCACGCCTGCCTTTCGAGATGCCTTTAATTTGGGAAGGAGAAGGAGAGCGAGGAGGCCAGTGGAAATGACGTTGACTTGAAGAGTTTGCTCGTATCCATCGACTGTTTTCCTGTATTCTCCGTCTTGCAGACCGGCGTTAAGGAGTGCTAGATGTAATTGATCCACCTCCTTCTCCACTTGTCTTGCAAAGGATCTGACCGACTCGAAGGAAGACATGTCCACCTTCATGCAGTCGATGACTCCACGGTAGGAAGGGACTTCTTCATAGACTTTCGCGGCTGCAGCCCTGCACTTCTCCAGATCCCGGGACGCGATTATGATTTTCTGAGCATCGCGGCGGGCATAATGACATATACTGGCGTAACCCAAACCTGATCAGGTCGTCAGCAATGGAAATTTAGAGCGATATGAATACCCTACCCTGATTGCCTCCCGTTACGAGCACAGTCTTGCCTTCGAGGGAGACTTGCGGATCTTCGATAACTTTGCCGAAGCAGTGATAATAGAAGAACTTGTAGAAAGGAAGGTCCATCGTTGCTTGAAGCCTCTATGTATGGTGCGTATTGAGAAGAAGAGAAGCCGTTGGTAATATGACAGCTGTCATTTCAGGAGCGCCATAATTGCGGTCTAAACAGCTCCGACCCGACAGACAATGCCGGGCAATGACGAAATTCTCTCGGCCACTGCTGTCGCGGCCTCAGGAAGGAGCATACGCAAGCCATCAGCACTATGGGCTCCTCTAGGACTCTTGCCGCAAGGATGCGGCGCTGGTCGCAGGTTGCAGATTCGCAGGATCTTGAGCGGTCGGAAAGGCGGTAGACGGCATCTTCTGTCTCTTCAAGATCCATTGAAGACATAAACTATACTTGGGTCGCCAGACGAAGCGGTCGATGCGCTGGCGTAACATCTTTCGTCCTTGTCCAGAGTCCATCCGAAGTCATATCTCGACACACCAGCAGCAACAGCAAGATGTTTCACGAGCGATACAATGCCTGGTCGGAGCTCCTCAATTGTCAGAAGGCAGATGAAGAAACCTTGTCTGCTTGGTTCAGCCGGGTAGATTCTTACCGGCAACGCCTATTCAAGCTGCTACAGAAAGACGCACCCTCCGATGTCGCTCTCACTTCCTCAGATGCGCTTGAAAACGATGCCGCTGCTATCGCAAGAGGCACAGCCTGGGTGCTAAACGATCAGCTCATGGTCCTGATCATCAGAAATCTGCCTCCCAAAGCCGAGATGCTTAAATGGAATCTCCTTCTAAGAGAAGACCTGGATATGCCACAGCTACGAATGCAGCTGCGCATAGCGGATGAGATGGAGCGCTTGGACAGATTGGCTGCGCAACGAAAGGCGGAAGAAGCAGAAGCGAAAGCCAAGGCAGCTGCAACGCCGAAAGTCTGGTGTCACGTACACGAAGTGGCCACACATGCAACAGCCGACTGCAGAGCTGTGAAGAGGTACTTAGCGGACAAGGAGAGGCGTAAGCAGAGCAGGCAGAAAGCCAGCACGAATCGCACGTAGAGCTCTCAGAGGGACTATGATATTCCTTTGTGGAGGCCGCTAGATGGCGCAGAGTCATAAGTCACAAGCTGGTACGTCTGTTTCTTTGCGATTTGGTATAACTAGCAAAAGCTAAGCGCATCCAGGTTCCGCAGGTCGATACAAGGGCTGCCTGTGTTTCTCGATTGCTTTCCTACTCGGAACACCAGTCCTTCCGCCAACATAAGACTTCGCTTTCACCGCCCAAATCGAGCTTTGCGGAGCACGGACATCGTGATTCCGGGTACATAGGTCTATTTGCATCAAGGGTCTGGATCATCTAGCATATGCTACATGCTTCAGTCGAGCTACGCTGGACCCCTCGAAGTCATATACTCGTATAAGGGCCAGCTACATACGCTTCTCGAGCCACTTTAGGAGGGATACGCAAATCGCATTAGTATTGAGAGGGAGGGCGCATTAATGATACCATGTTATACCTTATCTTGTATCGTAGCAGCTATTCCTGATAGTATCACTAAGCTCTTGACCTCGCGACAATGTGCTAATCTCGACAAAACGCTTTCAGCGCAGAGCTGTCGTCAATTGCACTCCAGCATCCAAATCTGCACGCGCGAACCGGAGGCGGAGCTCCTGAAGTCGACCTCGTCTCGCGGCTTTTTGGAGAAAGAAGCTCTTCGTTAGGCATCGACCGCAGAAACGCGTCAACAAAAAGACTGATAGCTCACAGCTTACAGGACTCGTGTCCAAACATATAAGCCCGTTCGGATCTCCTTGCTAAAGAAGTCTACTGGCTGCAACGCAGCGCGTCAAAACAAAGCAATAAACCCCAGCAAGATGTTCCCAAAAGCCGTAGACCGCTACTATTCCTGGTCTGGTCTCCTGAATTGTCGTATGACAGACAACGACGAGACCTACGCTGCATACTACGACCGTGCGACCCTCTGGCGCGATCGCTTGTCCGAACAGCTAGAAGAGCAAGTTCCGTGGGAAGAAGATGAGTCAGGCAACGCTGGAGAGGATCCCATGACCAATGTGAATCAAATGCTCGATGAGGTTTTGGCCATGACCCTCGTCAAGAACCTCCCTGACAAGGCTGCAATTCTCAGGCTCCAACTCAGGCTTCATTCAGATTTCACCTTGTCAAGGATCAAGAGAAAGCTGCTAGCGGAGGATGAGGCGGAACAAACCAAGAAGAGAGTCGCCGAGGCGGCACGGCAAGCAGCGATAGCTAAGGAGAAAGCAGAGGCAGAGGCTGCAGCAGCAAGGGCAGAAGCTGAAACCAGAGTCCAAGTAGCGAAGGCCGAAGCAGAAGCTAAAGCAAAGGCGGAGGAAGACGCCAAATTGGCGGCAGACGCCAAAGCAAGAGCTGAGGAAGCAACGACAATCGAGAAACTCGCCCGTCAGACATGGTGCAGCCTACACCAGTCGATATATCATAACACAGCAGATTGCAGAACTCTGGAATCAAAAATCCTAGCTGAAGCCAGGCGGAGAGAGGAAGAATACAAGGCGGAGGCGAAAAAGTGGGAGGGGGGATTCGCGAAGAGGTGGGATGACGGATACAGTGCCCGTAAGCCAGCGCGGGACCAGGAAGACCAACGCAAGATCCCCGATGTTGCAACAGTCAAGCTCGAGTCCTTATCTTCTTGAACTCACGTTTTAATACTGTTCAAGGGCCATCCACGCCAGAGAAAAGCCGCAGCATGTTGCTGAGAGTATATTGGAACGGAAAGAGTGCAACACAATAGCATGGCCTATAGAGATCACTTCAGAATGGAGTCTACTTCCGGCGCCCGTTGTCTCCAGATCGCCTTCAATTCCTCCCAAAGCTTCTTCTGCACCTGTATTCCTTCAGGAGAAGTAGACCACCTGGAAGTTGGTCTCTCCACACCACGAGCGACGTAGGCACCAGGCTGCGATGCGAAAGTCTGATCAGCTTTGGTCAATCTGCCTGACCAGCTGACCGTAATTCACCTTTGTGATCATCGTAGTAGCTGCTAACAAATTCGTGCTCCCTCGTACAGGAGTCCACGTGAGTTTCATCGTAAGCCAGTAAGCCAGTGCCGGCTCCTCTTTGAAGAAGCTGCTTCCAATCCCGCCAGGTGCCCTGAGCTACATATCAGCTATTTATCGAGGGGAATACGCTGAAGCACCTACACGGAGTTGACTATGATTCCATCGGCTTCAGGGAGGGCAGCGATGTCGCGTATAAGCAGTACGATCATGAGTTTGGAAGTTTGGTATCTATCTATTCTGTCGAACTTCTTGGGGTTGTTGAATGCCTCTATGAGATGCTCTGCCGTTCGCTGTGGCCATTTCGGCCAATGATGAACTGTAGGTAGATTTCAGCCTAAGTCTCGAGGAACGGCCTGGACCGACTTACCATCGCTCGATACGATTGAAAGATGAATTGGATCGCCTAGCTTGCGAGAAGCTTGTAGCTTGGGAAGAAGTAAAACCGCTAGGAGGCCAGTCGCGATGACGTTGACTTGAAGGGTCTCTTCGTACCCATCAACAGTCTTCCTATATTCAGAAGATTATATTCCAGCATTGAGCAGAGCTACGCTCAAGACGTCCACCTCCTTCTCGACTTGTCTTGCGAAGGATCTAACAGATTCGAAGGAAGCCATGTCCACCTGCATACAGTCGATGACTCCGCGATAGGAAGGGACTTCTTTGTAGATTTGAGTAGCTGCAGCCTTGCACTTGTCCAAATTACGCGAAGCTATGATGATTCGTTCTGCTCCACGCTGTGCATACTTCAGGCAAACGTGGAAACCGAGGCCTATACCGGCCGTCAGCGATATGTAAGTAGAGCGTAATAAGTATTCACCTTGATTTGCTCCGGTAACGAGACACGTCTTGCCAGTCATATCGACATCGGGATCCGGAAGCGGGGAAGAGAAGAAGTGATGAGCCATGAACTTGTACATAGGGAGATCCATGGTGAGTTTGCGTGGTTGAAGATGAAGAGAGAAGAGACAGATGTTGACAGCTCGTTAAATAGCCCTGGTATCGCATAACTCCGACGTCTTCGGCGATATGAACTCTCGGTTGTAGACGTGATTGTGATTGTTGATTCGGATGTAAGATAGCATTACGCGTCTTGTCGGCCTGACGAGGATTGTCGGCAGGTTCTGTCTGAAACCATACAGTTCGATGACCGATGATCCCACAGGCACGGCACGGCTCCGACATCTTTGCAGCAGCCTAGAACGACCAGCGTCAACAGAAGCTTGTTGGGCACTGAATGGCGTTTTCAGACAATGTACGCGCATTCTGGCCTTATCTTGCAATGTAAATGACCAGAAGAATTAAGTCTGCGAGGCGAAGGCAGGAGCCTTAGACGTTCACTATGCCCGTTTGAGTGAGGCACAGCGGTTTTGCATATTACACCCGTGCGACTCTTCGCGCGATCGCGATAGACACCACATTGTATGGAAAAGGCAGCAGCAGCGGGCAAAGCCAAAGCGGTAAGGAAACAAACACCAAACTGTAAGGTTGCTACGCTCCTGCTCATGACAGATGGGCCGACGGGATCTTGTTTAACTGGGCGCAGGATTTCGCTATAGAGACTTGAGGTACCGATGTACTTTGCATATGAGAGAGTCGGCAAGACCCTAAATTGAAAACGACGTTGCGACTACCTTGCCGTCTTGTCAGAACTTGCGCCTAAGTCGTAATGCACCGCCTCGCACAGCTTCGTTGACTACTGCTTCATAAACATCACTTGTATCTTGTCCAGAAGGAGTGATGGACGTGCAACCTTTCGTCATCCAGCAGCTTTTGAGCAATCACCTAAAGTCTGCTGGCGACTTGCTGCTTGAGTGCAAGCTCGCTCTTCCGATCAACCATCTCCTCTACAATGAATGGCCCAACCTGGAGTTGCAGAGAGCGACGTATCAAGGCGCAGTTTGTGGTGCATTTGAGGATTCTCAAGTATTCTGCTTCGTTGCGGTCCGAGAGGCCAGTGATGAGAAGGAACAAGATCCAGGGGCAGTCGGGTATCTGGCCTATACGCGCAAGCAGCCACCAGGACTGCAAGCTACCAATCAAAACGAGCGGACTAGTTCGATAGTGCCCATAGCACCGCCGGGCTATAATGAAGTCGTCTTCAAGGAAGTTGTCGTGGCCGATCAAAGGTTCAAGAGCCAAGTATCGCATCTGGATCACATCGGTAAATCCGCACAATATAGACTAGCTCCATCTACCTCTGCAATGCGATGCTGATGCTGCAGTTCGGCTATCCAGAGATCATCTACCTGGCCGTACATCCCAGGTTCCGGCGGCATGGCATAGCCTCGCGTTTACTGGCCATCGTTCAGAATGATGCGCGCCTCCATGACATACCAATAATCATGGCCGTAGAGCCCGAAGCAGTGCCCTTCTTCGGTTCGAACGGCTTCGAGGAGACGGGTCGAGCTGTCGATTGGGACCTTGCTAAATGGTCGACGCCCAATGCTGGTTTCGGAAGTTTCCGATTGGCGCAGTTTATTTGGAGACCAAGACTCCTAGAATTGACTGATGGTACCGCAAATGCGGACCCCGCCTAGAGAGGCGAGTCTACGGGACAGAGTTGAGGTCGCCTACGCGTCGTGAGGCGCGCACCTCAGGACGCTAAATATTCCCGAGGTGAGTATGCTAGGTCAGAGGCGTATCTGCAGGATGTTTCGGATTGTTGACTTCTGAAGGGTCGGGTAGATGATTATTCCTCAATATCCCGCTTTTGCCAAGCGTCTAAATTATCAAACGATACGTTAGCGCTAGACCTTGTATGGTTTAGCTCATGAGGAAACCTACTCTGCAATAGTCAGGTAAAACGAGACCCTGTAGAAGAATGCTACTTTAGACAGAGTTATATAGCGCATTTTCCACTCACGGCTTGAACTTAATCTCCTTGCCCGTCATGGATGCAAACGCATATCTGACTTTGCCGACCCATCCGACGAGGTCTAGATGATTGACATTCTCCAGTGTGGCTTGGTAGTCACCCCACTGACTGGATTGTACTGATACGAGACCGTCATTCTCGCCTTCTTTCTCGAATATGATAGACCAAGGAAGGCGAAAGACGCTGGAATCCCCAAGCTCATCAGCGGTGATCAAGCAGAAATAGATGAGGCTAGACGCACTCGATGAAAGACGGCCTGAACTGCGCACCGTAGCTATAGTACTGCACTTCAGGATCATTAGGCGTCTCTTCATTGAATCTAGCCATCTTCGTAGTCGTGAGCGCATCAAATGCATGTCCGCCTCCGGGCATTTGTAGTGTGTTCATAAGCGACATGAGGGCTGGCAAGTTCTTGCGGCCGACTATATCGTCGAGGAGGTAGTTTGCAAAGGGAGAACCGTGATGCGGTGTTGCGATTGTAGTACATGTCCGGACGCGGAATTGGGAGTTTTGGAGATGGGTTATGAGGTAGCGTGCGTCGAGACCGCCCTGTGAAGAGAAAGGGTAAGCTTGAGCCAGCATAAAGGATACCTTAGGTGTGCTCACCATAGAATGTCCGATAATATTGATTTCTCGCCCAGGAAATGCTTCAATGATCTGCTCGCAGATAGCTTTGGCGCGAGTTTCGATGTCTTTAGATGTCTGACATCAGAGTGGCATGCGGATATACGAGTATAGCAGACTCACTGCCAGTCGGCGGCGAAGCAGTCATCAAAACCTCTGCGCCAATCTGTTCGAGCGCCTCTCTTACACCTCTCCAATACTGGATCTGCAGCGCCGGCAGCGCCGATGGCCCCAACACACTGAACCCAAACAAGCCATGCAAGAAGACGACAGGGAATTTGGGTTTTTCGTATTTATCTTTGATGCGCGCCCAGTCTGGTTCGGCGCTGTCTGTCTTGTCGGCGTCGTCCATGTATTTCTGGGACTCGCCTTCGCCGGCGTTGATCCCTAGACTGCCTTTCAAAGACTCTGGCATCCATCCTGTCGCACTAGGTAGAGTTGGAGCTTTGAATTCAGGTAGACTTGGAGCCCTGAATTCCGGTAAAGCGGGCATCTTCCAGTCTGGTAGAGTTGGAGTCTCCCATTTCGGTAGAGAAGGTACTTCGAAAGTAGGTAGAGATGGTACTTGGAAGCTTAGACGGCTTGAAGAAGGACTATCCTGCGATGTCCGCCTGACTTGCTCTTCTATCCGCTTCTGCACAGGCTCTCTTCCAGCTATCAGACTGAGCACACTAGCTCCGAAGTAGTCTGGCTTTGCAGGCTCGTCCTGTTCCACTCCTGGCTGGCTGTGGCCTGGCCGTATCGGTACTGTCGTGTATATTGGGCTGGAGGGAAGCGAAGAAGGAGAGATGGGGTTTGTTTCGCGCTGTTCTTGCACAGTCTGGCGCAACCATGCGAATGGATCTTGGTCCAGCGATCCAGTCGACAAAGATCTGTGACGTCTAAGCGGCTGCGAAGACCTCAACGGCGCGACCTGCGCACTGTCGGGCATTGATACATCGCTCGCAGATGCAGAGAAGTCTCCTGATGCTGCTGTAGGTAGGGTAGCTCTCGCTAGCCGGTCCATGGCAAATACGCTTGTAAGCATTGCTTGATTGAGCTGCTCTTCAACGCTACTTTCGCGTTTCGAGCGAGTCTTGTGAAGATGCGCTTGTTCTGGCATGGCCGGAGGTGATTGGACATCGCTGGCCATGTCTGAAGCGGACGGCATTGAAACTCCGTTTTGCTCGTGATTCATGGCCGTTGTCGCCAATCTTCGACGCGATGTAGATGTAGATATATGTCTGCTGACTGCAGAAAGGTAGCGAGCGTGGTGCATTCGCGTCAAAACATCAAAGAACGGTCAAATCGTCAGAAGCATGACCACGCTTTGCTTTCGAACAACTGACTTTGCTGCACACAGTGACAAGGTAGCAATACTGACCTACTGAAAGGGTATTCTAAGCTGACTTACAGCTGATAATCCTGCGTCTGGTCCCGCGTCATACATCACTTTACAGAATGAACTCCCCTCCCAGCTATCGTTCCATACATCCTACACAATCTTCTGTCATGACTCCTAGTCCAGAGCTCCAAAGATTGATGGATAAGCAGAGAGAGTTGAGCGCGCGTCTCGCGTTCCTCACGGCTAAGAGTGAAGCCAACAATGAACGTATCGAGTGTAAGCCTGGCAATATCATACTTTATACTCCACCAAAGCTGATAGAACATGTCAACCAAGCTAAATACCATCTATCTAGGAGCCTGGAGAGCCTTTCGTCTGCTCAAAATGCGGACACGTCGAGGGTGAACCCGTAGATGAAGAAGGTGAAGCCAGTAGATATCTGCGTTGCGTAAGTGGGAAGCTGAGTGAGGCCTCTCTGTACAGACGCAGTTCACAAGCCCGAAGGCACCCCCGTCAGCAAGCTATGATGCAGAACCAATCTGGAGGAGATCGCTACGCAGAAGCTCCGCAGTGTTACAAGACGTAGAGCTTGTCGTTCCCAATCTCGTTTCAGTATCCTTCGTTCCTAAGTTTTCAGTGCAAGAGGTACGCTGTTCTCCTCGTTGTAATCGATCGCCGTTCTAGCAAGCTGCAACTCGTCCCGTCGTCCATTCTTCTGCATGCTACATATTGCGTATGTTTACTAGCTGACTGCCCGAGACAGAGGCGTGTGTCGAAAGTAGGGGCATTTGAGAGAAGAACAAGCCATGAAGCTTGGAAGTGCATCAACTAGAGTTAGACGTGTCAGATAAGCGAATAAGACAGCTTCATGCAAGAACATCTCATCAATCGTCAATAAAAGGCAGCCCTTCGACTTCGCGAACGCCGTCATCTGTTTGTCGTCACATCCACCTTTCTACACAAGCTCGCCTAGACGGCCTTCGCATCGCTTCAGCAAGGACTCGCTACATCTACAGTAAACAAATAGCGTTCCCTTAATGCCTCTGCCCACCAAGTTCATCCCAGCCGAGGTCGACAAATGGTACTATAGCATCCCACACCCTCATACCAAAGACTCGTCCTTCTACACGACCTTCATCGAACCTCTCAACCCTCCTACTGACAGAAGTCACGGCCGCTATCTCCTCCCCTTCTCACCGCGTGAAAACCTGATTCGCGATAATACCAAATACACGGTCTGGGATGACAGGGTATTCCTGAATGATGAGAAGTCGGAGTGGATATTCTATCAGGTGCGCATATACCTTACTGTATCTCTAGTGGAAGCGATATTGAGTTCTGTTTGAACCAGGTCTGGGAGGACAAGGCAGCTGCGAAGAGGAAGAATCGTAGAGCGGATATCATATACTGTCATGGAATCAATGACTACGGTGGAAAGTTTGCGGATCATGCGCCGTATTTCCTTGAAGCCGGCTATAGGATAGGTAGGTCCAGCTTCAGTACAAAGCATTCGGGCAACGCTGATCAGCTCTCCTCAGTATGTCCCGATCTACCATCTCACGGGAGGTCGACAGGCCTGCACTCCTATGTCACCAGTGTAAGCTCTCCCCACTGCCTGCCGCTGCTCCAGCTGATTTGCGCGATAAACAGATGGAAAGCCTAGCGAAAGCTGTAGATGCAGTCATATGCGACGTCGCACTTTGCGATCGTAACAAAGGCGCGACAGATGAGGAGCTGGATTCGAGGAAACGCTTTATCGCCGGATCATCGATGGGCGGCTTTACTGCCCTATTCTATACTGTGTGAGCGTATCACCTCGTTGGAGTATACGCATAGAGACTGAGACTATGTTACATAGACAATATCCGCCGGAGCCCATCAGCGAAGCAGCTGAGTCTGCGGGGATACGCTCATCAAAAGACGGTCGCTATCGACCACGGGTAGACGGTGCTCTGCTTCTATGTCCGATGCTTGAGATCTCTCCGGTACGCTCCTCCTACTCGAAGCTTTTCCTAATGCTAACCCGGATAACATACAGGAATCTCGGCCATCGTTATTAGTGGAATACATAGCTCGAGCCCTATCGAAGATAGCTGGCCGCTGGCCTTTGGCAGAAGCTAACAAGGGCAAGAATTCTGAAGATCCCACAGCTGAGCAAGAATGTAAGCTTTAAATCAACCTCTCTTACTCGAACTAAAGAGACTGACTGGCATTGTCCGCTTTGTCAGTCGAGAGGGATCCTCAAGGCTATTGCGGCAAGCTCCGCATATCGACTGGTCTCTCCATCCTTCAGGGTATCATAAACATGAACTCCCGGATCGCCGAAGTGAATCTCCCGTTCAAAGTCTTCCACGGCACAAGCGACAGAGTGACGAATCCTAAGGGTTCTCAGAGGTTATTCGATGGATGCTCGAGTAAGGATAAGGAGATTCAGCTTTATGAAGGCTGCGAACATGTTCTATTAAGGAAAGGACATGATGCAAAAGATGATGAGAAGAGACAGAGGGTGCTGAAGGATATGCTAGATTGGTTGGAGAAGAGATCGTAGAAAGATAGTAATCTGGACGCGTAACGAAAGCCAAAGCGTGACTCTTTGCCTCCTACCGTTACATGGACAAATCCTCCGGCTTCCACGATGCCAGAAGATCAGGCCACGGTTGATGGCAGCTATGCAGCTCTCAATAGCAGAGAGCCAAGCCTGGACCTCTCGCAGACTTCCATCGCTCGTGATGATCTCAGCCGCTTTCAAGAGCAGCAGCAGAAGCCCAAGCTGGGGCAGCGCCTGAAGTGTACGTCGAGATGTACATCTCTCAGGAAGGTCGTGAATTGATAGCATGCTTCTTGTACGATACAGCAGCCTTTGCGACTCATAATCCAGATGGAACACCGCGCCAGAATACATACGAAGCGTCTATCAAATCAGATGGCAACTGTTGCGTACAGTAGCATGCCTTGCTAGTCCTGGCACCACTGTGGCCAAGCTCGCATTATCTCGATCTCTCGAGAGACCGCCAGTATCCCTAAGCAAGACATGACAATTTCTCGTTATAGAGAGAAGGAGCATGTCGTCAGCATGTACGAATATCAGACCAGTAGTCATGTAGCCACAACCGAGGCCGAACTGCTGGAAGAAGCGTTGAAAACGAATCATCAGAACACCTCGTAATAGGCATTTGTAGCTCTAAGGACTTCGCAATTAGCATATTTGTAGTTATCTTATTTGCATGCATCCCTTCTATTGCAGAAACTCCGAAAAGACACTGCAAAGCCAGGAACAGCCTTAGCGTTGTCTTCTAGCTCTCTCTTTCTTGCACCTCTCTACTCGCTTCTTTAATGCAGTCCAGCATCCTGCATAGCCTTGAGCATAGTCTGCCCAATCTTCGCAGGGCTATCACAAACGATAGCACCCGCCTTCTCGAGTGCCGCTACCTTATCTTCTGCTTTACCCTTTCCTCCACTGATGATTGCGCCTGCGTGGCCCATTCGTCGACCAGGAGGAGCTGTGCGCCCTGCAATGAATGATACAACGGGTTTAGGGACACTGCGCGTCTTGTTGTACTGCTCGAGGAACGCAGCGGCTTCTTCTTCCATCGTTCCTCCGATCTCTCCGATCAGCACAATGCCTGTGATTTGTAAGTCAGTGATTAGCTTGGGTGTGCGAGAAAGGAGAGAGGGAAGTGCGCCCACCCTTGGTGTCATCGTCGTTCATGAATGATTTGACGACATCGATATGTTGGGAACCGGGGAAAGGATCACCTCCGATACCTACACAGAGAGTTTGTCCCAGTCCGACTCTCGTAGTCTGGTCCACCGCCTCGTACGTAAGAGTTCCACTTCTGCTAACCACACCAATTTTGCCGGGTGTGAAGATACGCGCAGGCATGATACCGATCTTGCATCCTCCTCCATGCTCAGGCTTCATTATTCCCGGACAGTTGGGGCCAATCATGCGACTCTTCGTCTGGGATTTCAAGGCTTGTGCGACTCGGATCTCGTCTTGTTGTGGAATACCCTCGGTGATGGCTACGATCAAAGGGATCTCGGCTTCAATAGCTTCGATGATCGCATCGGCTGCGAAAGGTGGTGGGACATAGATCACTGTAGCGTCTGGCTTCTCGTGCTTGACGGTCTGTGGGGAGAACTGTCAGCTCACAGCTCAAGTGATCTAAGTGAATGTGTAGGACTACCTCTGCTACTGTAGCGTATACAGGGACGCCGAGATGCGTCTGTCCGGCTTTTTTAGGCGAAACACCTCCGACCATCAGCGTTCCATAGTCGATAGCTTCTTTGCAGTGGAAGGTTGCCTGGGCGTCTCTACATCAGACCAATACTCGTACATTCTATGAATGTGCTCTAGCTTACAGTCTTGCCAGTGAAGCCCTGTATTGACAATCCGCAACAATCAGCCTGGCTGAACCTGGGCCGGACGGAGCATGAATACGCATCGCACCTGCGCTATGACTCTTGTTTTCGCATTGATCTGGATGTTGGGGATGGTGCTGTTGTAGCCGGTTCCATAGTCAAAGGACAAACGGGCAGCCGAGCTTGACGAGAAGGACGCTGAAGCAGCTGCTGCTGTCCTTGATTGAGAAAGGCCAGCTGTTGAACGTCGAACAAGAGCGCGCGAAAGCATAGCTGGGACAAGTCGTCGGAAGCGAAGTTGTTGGAAAGACGAGCGGAGAGAGCAAGGCCGCCCTGAGAAGTCGACGAGCAAGGACCGGGTACTAAAGACAGCCATAATATGGGAAGAAACGCGAGTACTCCTCTACTACTTACTCACTCCGCTTACATACTGCCTAAGGGCTACTGCAAACGCGACATCTCGTTACTTGCAGGTTCAGCTTTGGCCCCTATTACCGGCTACTTCTGCGCATTGATACTGAAGATAACCATGATCAGCTTCTTCGTACGCTATCGAATTCAATCCTATCAAAGGGAAAGCTGTAGATCTTCTGCAAGGTCGTAAACGCGGATCGAGTCCGTCAATACAGTACTACGAGGCTGATGGTAGGGTAGGGTTTGTAATGTCAGCGGAAACAACGCATCTCTCATAAAGAGAGAATTGAGGAGGTGAGCTGAAGCCTTGCGACCCCTGCTTGCGATCAGTATGGACGCTGGGAGACAGCTATCAGCACGCCAGCATGCTTCAGAGTCTTCCTTTTGCAAAACGTCGATGGTACCATCATCAAGTGTCTCTCATCGCATGGTCTTCCGACAATACTTGCACTCTTTCCAGGTTTCCCTATGTCCATTACCGTCTGGATCGGTGTACCCTTTTTCCACAGCTACATGGCCAACGGTTTCAGGCCTCGTCCGGCGTATGTCTGCCTCGATGCGCGCGATTGTAATATCGGACAGGGTCTCCTGACTTGAGTTCCTGAGTATGGAAAAGGCTGCGGCTGCAAGGTGGTTCTCACAAATCACCGGTCGGATGCTGAATCTGGATCTGGATCTGGAATCTCGTCGCAGACCTCGGCGAGAGAATAAAGAGAGCATTGAATACTGTTGCTGTTGCTGCTGCTGCTGGTCTGGTGGGGCGCTTGAGCGCTGGCTGAACCTGCGAGTGTGCGTCTTGCGCTATGTATCTCGGTCCGCACAAGGCAGAGTGTGACCGCGAGAGAGAGAGAGAGAGAGAGAGAGAACGACGTGAGATAGCACAGTCGTGTAAGCTTAAGGAGTGGGGAGTAGAATGGGCTAGAAAGGGCCTTTCTTTGCTTGCCAGCATGTGTTCCGGAAGAGATAGATCATGGTAGACTCGCCCGATGGAGAAGAGAGTGGACGTCAATCAAGATATTTCTCCGATATCGATGTGAGCAAAAGGTGGCCAGCTGGAAGACAAGGCCAGAGGCTCACGTGGGGCCAGAGTATCAAGTGAAGTGAAAGCGGCAGAATCTGCTACATTTCTCCTTCCCTTCTGAATCCCATCCTTCCGTCATTGCCCCAGCGCCCTCATTACGTATACCTCCTACAACAACAAGAAAAGCGAGCCATTACCGATAGGACTCCAGCCAGGAGAGTGCGCGTTCTGCATGTTGACCAATGCTTACTCGACTGCTGATGCGCTGACGCCAATGTAGCAGCTGCTCATCTCATTCCGCGGAAACGAAGCGGCGCGGGAGTTGTCGATTCGGTACACCGCTTGTCACGCCGTCCAATGATTTGACTCCCAAGTGGATCCTTGTGTAGCCTTGTGAGTGTTCCTAAAGGGCATGGCGTCGCCAGTATCACCGCTCCCACCACTGCTGAGATCCGTGTTGCTGCTCGTCGAGCTGTAGGAGTTTGACCCGTCCAGACTCAGCTCTGGCGTGGTCTGTATGTACTGTAGAGACAGCGTCACCATTGGCTAGTACTCGGCGGCCTGAAGGAACCAAAAATGGACGTGACCTACACACCTCTTCTTGCTCTATTTCTTGCTCTCTTCCGCTCAGTGCTTCTCCATCCTGATGCCCATACGCAACACTCTCTTTCCGTCTATCTCTCCTTCTATCTCTACTACTTTGCTCATTCTCCTGCGACCCATCTTCCGGCCCTTCTATGCTCGTAAAGAACGCAACTAAGGGTTTCGCGACTTTATGCAACAACCAATTCGCGCCTTGTATTTCCTTATCCATCGCGAAGAAGAGTAGTAGTGCTTTTAGGACTAGCCAGCGAGTAGACGAGCCTGCGAACTTGACTGCCAGTGTCTGTTTCCTCGGTCTCGCTTTCCCAAGTGGAGGAGTGTAAGTGGAAGAGGAAGAAGGTGATGTGGTGCGTGATGGTAGGTGTAACTTAGAGAGGATGAACGAAGGAAGTGCTTTGAGAATGTCTGACAGGCTCGCTGCATCCAAATCGAGACGCGTGTTTTCGAGCACCCTCGTCCCTGCCAATAGCAGCCAGTAGCTCAACCATTGCTGTAGTTGCAACTTATTGTTTCTGCTTGATCTGCGCGATAGAAGTGTCTTTATGCTCTCCCATGCTGGGACTATTGTGAATACGAGATTGCTGGATTGCGCGTGGGATGGGATGAGAGCTAGTACGAGTAGGCTTAAGAGAGGAAGCTGAAGTCTTGCTCGGAGAAAGAGCTCTATCCGCTGGCGGGGACTGCTCATGGTCAGTTAGAAGTTGGTGTACTTCAGGCCCTTGGATCCGGTCAATCCGAATCAGCATCAATCGTAATCCATCAAAGTTACATTTTACAACACTCAGGACAGAGCTGTGATGAACGAGCTCTCCGACCTTCTTCGCCGTCTCCCACCTCAGCGCGTAGCATCCAATCTGAGCAGCATCATCGACTGTCTCGGCGGGCCTAACAGCTCTGATCTGGCTGAAGAACTACTCTCATCCACTGATGTACCACTCAAGATCATGCAAGATAGTAGCGGGAGGGACTTTTTGGCTTGCGACTTCAATAGGGACAGCTTGCCGGAGGGGGAGGACGATAACTCCCAATCTAAGGATGCATACAGGTGGGCACTGATACTGATATACATATGAATTGAGTGTACATGCATGCTGACGCATGCATTGCCCAGATCCCCATGGACGAACGCATACACCCCTTCCCTAGATGACGGCACGAAGCCCTCTCCCCGCCTACGGCTCCTCGAGCAAGCCGCCAACGACGCCTTCAGCATCTATCGCGAGCAGTACTACGAAGGCACAGGAATCTCGTCCGTCTACCTCTGGGACTTGGAAGAAAACAGCACGACTTCGTTCGCAGGTGTAGTGTTGCTCAAGAAAGTCACGGGAAAGAAAGATAGTGGGACGGAAGCGAATTGGGATAGTATACATGTCTTTGAAGCGAGCGAGAGGAGTAGGACGGGGACGTATAAACTGACGAGCACGGTGAGCAGTTTGCTCTGTTTCCTGCAGTCTGCACGGTGACTGATGTGAGGAGCGATCCAGATCATGCTCTACATGTCGAAAGCGTCCTCCACCTCCCTCGGCTCGTTGGAGTTAGGCGGCTCCATGACCCGTCAACTCGAATCTTCCTATCCCCTCGACTCCCCCTCCTCATCTTCTTCATCTTCATCTTCCTCATTCAACCCTTCACACATCGCGAATCTAGGCCGCATGATCGAAGAACAAGAGATCAAAATGCGAAACTTGCTACAAGAAGTCTATTTCGCGAAAACGAGGGATGTGGTCAATGATCTTAGGAGTTTGAGAGGCGCGGGAGAGGAGAGTAAGAGGAAGGGATTACAGGGTGAATTGGTCGGATTGCTTAGAGGAAGGGCGTAGTTGTACTTCTCAGATCGGATATTTACGAAATTTCAGTTTCCACTTTGTACTGCACAATTCCATTGATAAAACAACAACATGCTTTCCCTTCGCTTCTGTTACGTTTTTACGACTGCTGCGCCAGTGGATTGGCATGCACGACCACTTCCAGCGTCCTGATCTCTTCTTTTGGCCTATTCTTGTGATCCACAGGAACGCGCTCCATTGCGTCCAACGTACTATCTGCTCCATCTATCACTTTCCCAAATATGCTGTATGTGTTGTTGTCGAGATGCGGCTGTTTTGCATATGTTATGAAGAACTGGGATCTAGAAAAATGACGTGAGGCGTTAGTGAGGGAAGAGAAGGGTAGGGAGGGTGAGGGAAGACGCACTTGTTGGTATTGGGACCGGAGTTGGCCATTGCTAGCACTCCTCGGTTGTTGAACTGTTCGCATGGGTCTCAGCATAGGCCTGCTTCTCCTCGAGCAAGAGGTCAAACGCACCCGTAACGTCGACCGGATCTCATCATTGAAAGGTTCGCCCCATATCGATTGTCCTCCCTTGCCCGTTCCAGTCGGGTCTCCAGTCTATTCATCGTAACACCAAGTTCAAGTCAGTTCTTTCTGCAGGAATGGAAGGGAAGGAGGGAAGGTGAGATTCGCCTGTATCATGAAACCCTTGATGTTGCGATGCCATTTCGTGTCGTTGTATTTGCCAGCTGCACACAGAGCCAGGAAGTTCTGTCATAACCACACTTTCTCTCGTCAATTGGCTTGCTCCAGTCAGGCGTCAGGATGAGGATGGCACCTCTGCTGTCTTTGGTACGGCTTCGCAGTAGATCTCGAACTGGATTTAACAGGCTTGAATTGTGCTTTTCTTGAATGGATGGATCATTGATTCTTCATACCTTCAGATCTCCATGCGTCGTCTTGAATGTCACAGACTGTACATGTTGCATCAGCATGTATACTACGTTGTTTGTGCTGCATTCCATACCATGTTTTAATGCTTGGAATCGTCAGAAAGGCAATCTGCGCGTCTTCATCTACCAACTTGCGATTGAAACATGCTCAAGCTTGCGTCGTCGTCTTCGCCATTGAAGGAGCATCACTACACTGCCATAGACGCCCTCAATGCATTCGGGACATCAGCGCAACCATCGCCCAACAACATTGGGAAAACACGCGTCGAGAATGACAACAACGACGAAGATGAAGATGAAGATGAAGAGTTGCAAGAAGATGAAGGCTTCATATCTGCGTCAAACAGCTTGAAGAGCGTTGATGCCTTCAAGAATGGCGAAAGAAGCACCTTTGAGCGAGATCTGGCGGCCGAGCAAGGCGATAGCGAGCAGGAGGAATTAACAAGCAATATCAAAGTGACTGGTAACGACGATGATGAAGACGACCTTGAAGAAGATCCTCTGTTCGCAGCGCCGACGACAGGCAGCTCGAGCACTTTACGCGCGCCCGCACCACAACAAGCCCCATTTGAACACGAAGACTCGCTCCCCAGCGCGTCACAGCTTATCCGCTCCATCACAGGCAAAGACATGGCTGTATCACACTTGGATCTAGGCAGGCATTCCGACCCGACTCGCCAATTGTGCGCGACTACATATTCGGGAAAGAAGGTGTATTTCAGAAGACAGAAGGGGAATGCTCTCATTGGGGATGTGCGTATATACACTGCTGTTCCCTGATAATGATGCGGAGAAGCTGATTCGGGAGTACGCGCGATAGAATGTATCGTCGGTGAATAAAGACCCGGAAGCATTGGCAAAGATGGCATTAGGCCTCCTACAGACACCCATCCACATACTCCTAGAGAACATCGAAAAGGAGACGAAAGCACTAGCGCAGAAGAAACAAGCTGAGGCAGAGGAGAAGAATGGAAGCATTCCTCTGGTCGGAGATGCAGTATTCGACAAGAAGGGGAAGGGAAAGGAGACTGTTTCAAAGACGAAGAAGGGACCAGATACATGGACGGACAGGTACAAGCCTCGTATATTCACCGAGTTGCTAGGGGACGAGGTGAGCATAACAGATTGGGAATGCCTCTTCGATGTAAAGAGCTAATTTCCCTGTGTCTTTCTGATGATACTAGCGCACACACCGTCTGGCGATGTCTTGGCTCAAAGAATGGGATTCGTGCGTTTTCAAGAGCACAAATCCGAATAAGAAGAAGAACAGCTTGAAGCGGGGCCGAGACGGCGCTTTAAACAATGGATATAATGCAAATAGTGACTCGAAAGATACTCCAGACCCGTTCGGACGTCCGCACGACAAGGTACACGCGCCCACTCTACCCTAGTCAGAAGTTTGAGGGGGAAAGCAGATACTGATCGATCGGTGGGATGCGCAGATCCTCCTTCTGACAGGTCCACCAGGGCTCGGGAAGACTACTCTTGCCCACGTATTAGCCCATCAAGCAGGCTATCAAGTTACTGAGATCAACGCTTCAGACGACCGGACCGCGAAAACAGTGCATGACAAGATCCGGAATTCTCTAGAGAGTAGAGCGTTGAGCACATTGGGGGTGTTGAGTGGGAATAAACCCACTTGTGTGGTTATTGATGAAATTGATGGTGCGGGAGGAGGGGATGCGGTGAGTTGGATTCGGGGGAGAAGGGAGGGTAGAGAGGCTGATGAGTAGGAGTGTGTAGGGATTCATCAGGACGCTCGTCAAGCTCGTCATGGATGGCAGTCGCGTTGGTCCTGTCAAAGCGAAAGGTAGGCACGACGCTTGTAAGAAGCACGAATGCTTGCTAACAGACAATCTTATAGGGAAGAAGCAGAAAGAAGCGCAACCTCTACTCCGGCCGATCATCTGTATATGCAACGATTTGTGAGTGTCTTACCTTCAATGAGAGTACTTAGCATCATGCTGAAGCGGGAGCGTAACACAGGTACGCACCCGCTTTACGACCTCTACGACCTCTCGCGCGTATCGTGCGCTTCCACGCGCCCACCAATGCACACCTTACAAAACGCCTAAAGACTATCTGTGATCTCGAAGGTTTAAGAACCGACTCCAAGTCTCTGACGACGCTCGTGGAAGTCGCTGAGGGCGACATGCGGTCGTGTTTGAATACGCTACAGATCATACGCAAACAGACGGATGTGTTGGAGGAGAAAGTGATAAAATCCACGGCGCTCGGCATGAAGGACATGAGTACCAGCGTCAGTGCCGTATGGACGAAATTGTTCAAGATACCAGGAAAGAAGAGCAAGAAAGGCCTTCGTGCGTTAACCTTTCTTACGGCAACTTAGTCGCACGCAGGCTGAATATTCGTTGATTGTTCCGCAGCAACCGACGGCCGATATATCGCCAACCTCGTGAAGGACCTCTCTACATGCGGCGAATATGACAAGCTCTCCCAAACGTGTTTCGAGAACTACCTCAAGATAAAATCCCCCGCAGACGGCCTAGGTGCCGTCTGCAAAGCGCTCGACTGGCTTGAGTTCTACGATAGGCTGGATGGAAGAATGAAGAGCGATAGGGAGTACGATGTCATGCCGTATATACCGTATGCATTCGTACCGTGGAACCCACTCTTTGCGGCTGTGAGCAACAGGACGCCTGAATGGCCGAGGGTGGATTATGAGGTGCGTTACATCTTCAAAGGTCCGAAAGCTTTGGCTGATAATGAGATGCTGCGCAGATTTACCTCAAGCGCACTGCACACCAAGAGATCGCAGATACGCTCCGCAACAGCTTACCGTTAGGCATTAAAGAGCTCTTCACTGGTCCAAACATAGTTTCCGAACTCGCTCCACTGCTCATGCGAATCCTCACACCGGACTTGAAGCCCGTAAACCAGCAACTCATACGCTCCGAAGACCGTCTGGCTTTGAAGAAGCTAGTCAAGATCATGCTAGACTTAGGTCTGACTTTCGTACAAGACAAGAATGAAGATGGGCAGATTGTATACAAGCTAGATCCGCCGCTTGATGTTTTCGTACACTACGAAGGGAAAAGAGCAAGTGATGTACCGCCTGCAAGGTTTAACCTCAGGCAACTGATCTCGAGAGAGCTGGAAGCGGAAGTTGTGAGAAGAGCGGGTGGAACAGAGAGTGCGACTGCGAGTACAGGCAAGCAGGCGGGAGATATCATCAATGCATACAAGAAGCCGGAGAAGAATGGTCAACAGAAAACGGCTAAAGAAGCTGCGGTACGTTAATCATTCTACTACATGCCTCATAGTAGGACTTAATGTGATGGTCTATATCTCAGGCGGCAACCGACTTCTTTGGTCGACCAGTCATAGCCAAAGTGTCAGAAACTCCCGCAGAAGATGGTCAAGAAGAGGAACAAGGTACGGTGGTAATTCGTATTCAAGCGCATCTTACTGATATCACTATTGATGTCCAGTCATCTTGGGTCCACCGAAGAAACGCGCAAAGGTCTTCTACAAGTATCATGAAGGTCAGGAACTCCAACGCGCAATGTTTCCGGTCATGGCTGAGCCGCTTCACCTACAGGGTTCTCGAATGCTGTCCGTACGAACGTCAAGGTCCTCGACTTGTTCCGATGACACCTGTCTCGAGTGCGTTATTCTTGTTGCTGTTTTATTTACGCTACATGGTCTATGTCGTTATAGTCCCTCCGTCCCTGTCTATAGCAAAGCTTGTACAATAGCTTTTTCCCAAGGCGTCTGCTGTCCTCCGTCTTCCTCTCCTTCTGCTTTGGTCTCTGCATCGCTGACATTGTCTTCAGTGCGCGCCTTCTTTGACTTCATCGCTTGTATACCATCATCGAATGTCCTCCACGGTATCACTTCGTGAAGCTCGAGCGAGTCCTCACTGTCTAAGCGGTGGACATTCGCCGCATCGAGTGTGAATTGTCCTTGCCGAGTCCTGATAAGCTCAACTACGTGTGCTGAACTTCCTAGCGCTATCCCAATGTCGTGTACGATCGAGCGAACATACGTTCCCGATGAAACTGTCATCTTGATCTCAAAAGCGGCTGGCAGATCTGTGATGTAACGTCTCACAAGTCAGACGAGAGGCACAATCTCAAATAGTGAGCGGCTCCGTACCATTCTGAGATTCTTCCGGCTGCTCTGCTTGATTGGCAGATGTAGATTCACCAGTAGTTTCCGGCACTCTATCTGCTTCAGCCTCCACGACTCCCTCCGTG
Source organism: Erythrobasidium yunnanense (assembly GCA_001600175.1). Taxonomy (NCBI): domain Eukaryota; kingdom Fungi; phylum Basidiomycota; class Cystobasidiomycetes; order Erythrobasidiales; family Erythrobasidiaceae; genus Erythrobasidium; species Erythrobasidium yunnanense. The sequence goes on from BCJC01000001.1 coordinate 1,802,978, forward strand.
TTTTGCTGTACCATCTTCTCGAGCTTTTCTAATGCTTCCTTGTCTTCTGCCGCTATCTCTTGTTCGGGCGCTTTCCAAGGATGCTGTCCGCCTTCCGTGAAGTTTACCAATTCAAGATTAAATATGGTACACGACCGCGGTTCTATAGGCTTCGGTAGTGGCGTCCCTGTCCTTGCAAAGTGATATAAAGGCTTTCCATCCATCTTGATTGCAGAATATCTGCAATGCAGGTGAAGGTATATCAGCGAAAAGGACAGGTCTAGCCCGGACTGCACGCACATCGGCGGCAGCTGCTTGATATCTCCACGAAAGCGAGATAGTACTGCTTCTACTTTCTCGCGCGTCACATGCTTGAAAGGCGCGTCTCGGACTTTCTTGCCTTCAGCATCGTAGCTATCTGTCGCACAGCCTAGTAGACCGGTTGCTCTGTATTCCTGTGCAGTGTCAGAGCCAGTCGCTAGTCTAGCGTAATAGGTGTTCAAGCGATACCTTCGTCCCGTGCAAGAAACCGCTTAGCCGTTTCGTACCATCGTTGACGCCCAGCACTGCGGTAGACCGTATAAGCACCCTCTACAGAGCCTTAGAAGAGCTGTCAACCTAATACGCCGCTAGCCAGAGGATCCAATGTTCCACCTTGACCAAGCTTGACTTTACCAGCTCGCGAAGGCCTCTTTCGCTTCTTGCTGTTGTGGTACCGGTCATTCTTGCTGTCATTGTTAGCAGCAGCAGCAGCAGGCAGGAAGAGTGCAGAAGTCGCCAGAAGCTCGTTTATCGAATCGAGCAATTTCATCGTGATTATTCCTGCAGGCTTGTCTACTGCAAACAGCCCGCTCAGAGGCAGCGAGGTGGTAGGGACTGCTTTGGACGCGATGTCAGTCATGGAAGCTTGTGTGATAGGCGCCATTTGCACCTTTCGGCATCTCGGAGTGTGAGTACTTGCGTGACAAACGATGGTCGCGAATGTTATTGTATGGCTTCACATGTATCGATGTATGCTGGAAGTACATTGTACTAAACGACTCTATCACGTAAATGCGACTGCGAAGAAACTGTTGCTACAGGGATATGATTACATGGTATTGGTTGCGCTGCGTAGCCTGCGAATGCCTTTTAGAAGCCTCTCTGCATGTTGAAATTCTCTCCTGCAGGGTACATCATCGGTTGTGTGCTTGAGTAGCTGTCTCTGCCTTCGTTAACAGCCGGTACGCCGTTATGCCTCCTATCCTCAGGGTCTTGCTCTGAGTAGACTGGACCTCCACTAACACTTGGTCCGTTCATATTCGCTTGATGCATCTCGCGATCTCGCTCTTGGAACGTAGGGAAGCGATCGTGCTTGCTGTGCAGCGCAGGAATGAAGTCCAGCGCGAAGGAAAGCATATAGAGAATGAAGAACAAGCAGACGGTCCATTCAAGGACGGCTGCTGTGTTGTAGTGGCCTTGGTAGCTCATCACGCCGAAAGCTGCATTCAATCATGTGAGCTGTAGCTCAACTGGTCGAGCTCAATATAGGCGAAACGCACCGATTACTAGAGCAACCTCAATGAAGATGAATGCTAACTTGATCCAGAAGGAAGTCCGCAGAAGCTTGTACTCGCGGAAGTGCATGCCAAGCCTTTGATATTCAGCACAGATGAATATGGCTGAGATAATGTAGGCCACACTGCATCCCAAATGCTAGTCAGAACAGACTCCCTCCTGATGCAGATGTACTATGGACTCACATAAAGATGAAAAGAAACGTAAGATGCAGGCGATCGTGTCGATACGTATCGAAGATAGTAAGGAGAATGAGGGCAGCAGCGCCAACGACGGCGAAGATGATGGCTCCGACCGAAAGGCCTTTGTCGACCCAGTTACGATTGTGCGCCAGACGTCCCTTATGTCGCAGCCATCTTTCCGAAATGAATGCCAAGTCAAAGACGACAATTGCGACTGCGCTACCAGCGATAAAGAGAGGCTTGTAGTTGTATGCAGCAGTGTCGGATAGGTAAGGGATGTTTTGAGTTTCATTCTCCGACGGGTAGCGAGGTCTGCCGTTTGTCGCCCATAGTAGCAAAAGAGCTAGCAGGGTTGCTAGAAGTCGTAGAGCCGTAAAAGAAGCTCAGTTAATGTTAAGTCCGCGCCACGATACGCGACGATGACTAACAGAACCATGTCGCTGCCGCAAAGACTGGAAGCAGCCAATAAGAGATTCCGAAGAACATGTTGGGCCTTTGAGAGTCAGGACAGGAACAATGAAGTTGGAAGAGAAGGAAAGACGAGAGGCATATAACGCGGTCTTAGAAGTGTCATTTTTTGCGTCAAGCCGGATTTGCGAGATTTTACAGAATGATCGGCCTCGGAGAAGCGAGGCTGACGAAGTGACGTCAGCCAGGAAATGGGAAAAGCTTTTCAGCGGTGAACGAGGTACAGTTTATGTACATGTATGAACACTTTTGCAAGATCTTGTAAGTATACAACCACAATATTCGGCTTGAGAGGCGTCCAGGCGAGAAATCCGTCGAGAGAGAAAATTCTGGATGCTACAAGTTTAGTTGGGTCAGGATGGGGATGTGTTGTTGTATCGGTAAGATCAAGAGATGATACAGCTGCTGCCAGATCGCCTTTCGGTACCCTCATCGATGACAGTGGGAGTCGACCGGAAAGCAAAGGAGGATGCTCGTCTAGCATGGCGGAGAAAAGTAGGTGACGCAGGAGGGTGCACTCCGGCTTGCAGAGCCAGTTTTGCAGTGCGTGCTGCTCGAGCACTTGCTTCCGCTTCATCCAGCGTTTGCCAAGACCAGAAGGAGTGAACAACGCTAAATATTCCAGTTAGATCCGCCTTTCTGCTTACAGCTTTGCAGGCTCAAGAACTCACATTCGTGTATCATCACACTCAGCTAAACTCCGATGGGGCGCATCGAGATATTCGAAATGACGATTACCGTATGTTGCGATGCCGCGGCGTGGTCGAGCTGTATTCGATGATTCTGCTACGGAGATGTCAAATAGGTCTCGATCTATTGTCGCAAGGTTTGTGCTTACCTCGAAAAGCTTGTCGATTTACGCTACGACAGTCCACAAGGTCAATCTCCGCTCCTTGCACTTTGTTCCGCTTGACGTGCTGAAGGTAAGCCTTCGCCAAAGCGTCTGAAGCATGGTTCAAGTTCGCACACTCCAAAACCATGAGCTTAGGGCAAGCTCGCACCAAGCGGACAAGGGCGGCCTCTGAAAGTTCAGGAATGTTGGTAAAGATGGCATGCTGTAGCGGTGTAGGCGGTGTATGGTACCGAGTCCGTCTAGCGGGTGTCAGAGCCGCCACTACCCGGTCGGTCAGGCTGCTAGCATCTTCTAAGTCGATCTTGCGAATGTGTGGACAACTCTCCAGGAGCTTAACGACCCCAGCATCTCGCAAGTTCGGGCCTATGCTTGCAAGTTCAAGCCTCTCCAGCAAAGGCACCTTGCTCGTGAGCGAAAGGCATGTCTGGTCTGTGAGGCGGCTGCAGCCAGAAAGTCGCAAAGCTTTTAAGCTGATGAGACCACCCCAGCTTCTGAATGCAATATCGGTCACACTCTGGCAGTATCCGATGTCCAAAAATTGGAGAAGTGGGAAAGCGACTGGAATTCCTGACACCGTACCAGCGTCCATGCTCGGCAGGCTTGCTGCGAGGAGATGCTGGAGTCGAGGCTGTCGCACCTCTAATAAGCTCGATGCCAAGAGACCCCTGCACATTGAGACATCCAGATACCGAAGATCTTCTAGTACGCCCGCGATCACGACATCGCAAGTCGACCCGGTGACTGCTGACAGCCCGCGAAGGACCAGCTTCTCAACAGCAGGAGAATGCGCCAGGAGACAATGCAGAGACTTGGAAGAAACTGCCTTGCAGCCTAGAAGAACAATCAGCTGCTATACGAAGAGCAGGTATCGCTCTCGCGTACCAGTCAGGTTGATGTACTGTAGTCGCGTTGTGCCTTTATAGGCACTGCATGCATCAGTTAAAACCTCCAAATCATCTCCTTGTAAGGCAGAGAGGCCTCGAAGATCAAGTTTGGTAAGGAAAGGACCGGCATGACCGAACAGCCGGACCAATCCAGCAGGGCTGAAGGTGGCAAGGCCGATTTGCTTCGTTATACGTATCGACTGCCATAGTTGGCCGTCGAGAGCCAGGTCGCGCCAAGCGCGACTCACACCGCTCAGCTTGATGAGTTCCCTCAGACCCCTTGCCTCCCCAACCCAACGCTCGCGACCAGCGCGAGCAGCTGTCCAGTGACCGCTCATCATAATCTGTTGATGCTCGTCTATGCATGTCTGTACGACCATGGACATTATTCTCAGCTTGATTTCCCGAGGAAGCCGCTTGTCGAAGAGGTTTGTGGGTAGCGCATCCTCATACTCTTCTACCTCAGGATCATGCTTTGCTTCAATAGTAATATGTATATGATCGGTGTACAGGTGTGTCGATGCGGCACAGCTGGATAAAGGCGAAGTGTACCGCGAGCCTGCACTAGTATAGTCCGGCAGCTTCGTCGAGGAGGATGCGAAGATGCTCGTCGGCCTAGGCCGAAAGAAGCCAAGTCTGTCTGTCGAAGGACAAGGTGTTAATGCCGGTGACACAGGTGCCGAATTCGCATTGCGGCCTTGCAGCTTGCGAAGTCGCTTGCTCCGAAAGAATGTGATAGGTGCTTCAGCTTCGCCTGAATTGTCGTCTAGCGAACTCGATGGCCACCTGTTTATAGGCTGTCGCGACAGAGAAATAGCTCTATCTCGCCCTTTAGACAGGAAACGAGATAGCTTGGGTTTAAAAGAGGAGGCCCTTCGACGTTCGGCGTTGCCATCTTCGGGGTCACTGTCATCATTAACAGCATCTGCTGCGTCGAGCTCGGCGGGGCTATCGCCATAGCTGCTTGTTCCGATGCGCGTGCTGGGCTGCTCTGTGGCATTGCCTGCTTCGACTTGTATCAGGCTCTCGTTCGAGGTGTTCTCCGTCAGAGATTGTAGATTGAAGCTGACTGCTGTATTGGCTCGCGGTCGTCGCCCCGGAAGATCAGCCGAATAGGATCGGCCAGGTGAACACGGAGAGCTGCTGAAGACAGACGTCGCAACAGAGCTTGGTGACGCGCTCCCAGCTTCACTCCAGAAAGCACTGGCCTCGCTCTCGACGGAGCTTGCGATAGACACGCCTGTAAGACGGCGTCTCGCTAGAGGTGCTCCGTTATCGGCCATCTTGTCGCTGTTTGACCGCAGCTTCATTAGAAGGTCTGGTTTCTGTAGCGATGATGATACTTGCCTGATAGTATGTTAGTATTCGCCCAACTGTCTCGCCTGCTAGGTATCGACGATCCCGGAGACACGCTTATCGCTCTTTCCAGATGATGCTACAGGCGTCGGAGTAGCTAGTGGTTGATGCAGAGTGTTTATTGATACAGGTTTCGAGGTTGTTCTTGGTGTTACAGAAGGCCGGCCGATTGGCGACAGAAAGAGCAGCCCAAAGCTTCGGGGAGTGAGTGCAAAGGCAAGATGTACAGCTACAGATTGAGAGCGTACAGATTGCTGCTTTGGGTGTGCGAAGTCGACAGGTGAATAAAGGGTAGGATCCGCTTGACCAGAAGCGCGTGATAGAATCCCACTTTGCGCGATGACTGACAGTAGCGTGTCTATTCACAACAACATGCCTTCCCAACCAGCATTGTCCATTGATAACGATTATATAACATCAATCCACCTCTAGCAAAGCAATCACAGACCAGAAGTAGATCGGAATTACCAGATTGTCGTTTTGAGCAGACATCGCCTCCAGCAGGCCTGCTGCAGTGGTGGCTATCAAGTAGCGTGGAGCCTGGTGTGTTGATATGTCAGCTCACAGATACTGCGAAGTCTTCAATTTGCCCATCTCACAGAGAAGTGTCCGACAACACCCGTAGCGCGAAGCAGCATGGCAGCTGCAAAGACCGATAAGATGAAAGAGAGAGTTCCAAAAAGTGTCTTGTTGCTATTTGGCCATTTCGCGATCCCGATGCGACGACCCAGTATGGAAGCCTGGACACCATGATCAGCTGGACGATAGACAATAGAGCCTCCATTAGTGCGTACACATGCATCGCCTATTCCTACAGCGAGCACGCCTGTATAAAGGTTTATACCAGCGCCTTCGAGCCAGAGTCCACCAGCACATCCAGTCAGAAGGTAGAAGTGACTGAGTATGACAGGGCCAGCGTCTTTTGAGTCTACAAATTCGCTGAAGAAGACGTGTATGGGCGCTCCGACAGGGTACACTGCAAAGTAGCGTGCGTACTCTGCGAAAGTGAAAATTGCGAAAGCCAGAGAAAATGCTAAAGATGTAAAGGCCGGCTGGGGATTGTGTCAGCTTATGCAGACTACATATACGTCAAGCATCACTCACATCGATTGCAATGGCTGGAACGAACATGATGACTGCCAGTGCATGGAAGAACTTGCGCCGCAGATCCAGAGCCACGTACATCCTGCGCTCGCCTCGCAAGCCTCTTGCCTCCACCGTATCCAGAGCGGACTTGTTGGCCACAATGCTACTCTGAGCACCAGAGTCGGCTACCTTTGCAGCCAATTTGCTTCTTGCAAGGCGCAACCGTCTAGCCCGGGCGAGCCGTGTTTGCCACCCTCCGACAGCAGCAGTGACGATTGCCAGCCAGTACAATGCAAGAAGCAGCCTTGACCAGCGCCGAATGCCTGTTGTTCGAGGTTGCAGGCCGTATCCGCCATCGCCTCCGAGCAGGGTGAATTTGACTGCCCATACCCAAGCTGTTGCTAGACCGCCGCCTAGTGACCAGCCTGCCCAGCCTCCGAAAGGCAAGCAGACGACTAGGATGAAGCCTGCGAAGACACCCAGGGCAACCCACTTGCGATTCTTGCCGCGCTCCTCCGGCCGTTTCAGGCGGTGCGATGGCATTTGCGCGAAGTTCCGGGAGAGCACAAGAAGTGGTGACAGTAAGAAGCCAGTCAAGAAAGCTCCCGGTATGAGAACATGCTGGAACGGTACGAGCGGAGTCGGCATCCTGAATGTTGCAGGAATGCCGCCGTATTTGGCGTAGAAGAACTGGGTAAGAATATATGAGTCGAAAACACGGCGAAGCTGCCGTCGGAGCAGATACTCACGCGACCTGAGGTTACTCGCCAATACTCCAAGAAGAGCGAAATACCCGAGCCGATGGCAAGACTCAGCTCGCCGAGAGTGAAGCCACGCCGCACCAGGCGAGTCACACTATACATGGACATCTGATAGATGAGCGATGATATGGCAGCCTCTGCGGGCGAGATATACGGCGTCGCTAACAGAACGCAGGTCAGTCGATGCACGCTGATGTGCTCTGATCACGCAAGCTCACACCATGCAAAAGCGTGATTGAGGGCTAGGAGCGCCCAAAGTACGAAGCTGACGGTGCATGCCAGCAGGAGAGCACCGAAGAGACGCCTAGTGTTGTTGGTGGGCAGCCTTTCCACCTTGAGAAGCGTGCGAGACAGAACGATATGGAAGATAAGAACGAAACTATTTATACTTGTGGAAAGGAGCAGAGAAATGCGTGCGACTACCACTGTCGAGTATATTTGAGAAGATGTAGGATGGACAATGCCACTTTTTGGATGTATACCGGCCGATTGCCAGACGTCCATGAGAGACTTGACATTGCCTAGTAAAGGAAGCTCTTCTGTCCTTCTTGCGACTGCATTCCAGAGAAAGCCTGCTGCAAGCAGGACAGGAATGGTCGCACCGGCGGCAAAGCCATCGTCCACGGTCGCCGGACTCCGATAGCCACGCTCATCGGTAAAGGGAAAAGTAAAGTTGGATTTGCTATCTTTGCGACGAAAAAGCGATACGCCAGGTATAAGGAAGATCAACATGATGAGAGGACTGAGCGGGATGTCTGGCATGATTTGACCGTTGAGATCCATAGGCATATCCAGCTTCGCCATCCTGACTGCAGCCAGGACGAGCGATCCCGTTAACAGGATTACTTCGGGTAGTAGGTCTGATCGAAAAGGAATGCGACTTCGCCTCTGAACAGCTGCCGGAGGGGTGGAAGGCCGTGACGGCGAAGGGCTCCGACTGAGAGGGGGTCCTAACAGAGGTGCGTATTCTGAAGTCGGCGAAGGTTTGCGTCTTGCTGCAAGTCCACTTGGTCCGCTGGAACCGCTTGGTGTGAGCGATCTAGTCCTTGGCTGCGAGAAAGACTGTCTTTTTGGCTTGAACAGAGCATTCTCCCAACTTGTTGTGAAGTGAGGCTCTTGCGCATGTCTCTGTACCAATAGCTCACGCCTGGGCGTAGTCATTGAGCCGGAGCTCCCGTTTCTGATATGCATGGGTTGTTTCTCCAAGCCCAGAACGGCGTCCAGCATCTCTGCAGCGCTATCCTCGGAACTTGACGCATCTCCCTCATCTCCGTTGATGGAATCGCTCCTCTCGCTCTCGTTTGACCCGAAATAGGCCAGCTTCTCGTTCGCAGGCGTTTCTCCAATCACGAAAACTTGTGGATAGGTGTGATTAGAAGGAAGGGAAGGAGGTTGGGAAGTTGAAGCAGGCTGCTGTTGCTGACTGCGGCGATCAGGAGAACGGGTTGCACGGCGAGACTTTCCATTCCTATCTGCTGCTCCAGCTGTTTCTGTCAGAGGTTTGATCTTCATTGACCGTTCTGGCGACACCTCTGGACTTGAGCGATTGCTGACTGGCGGTAAGCCTGTGGAAGTAGGCCGAGCTCGTCGTTTGCCATGCCCACGAGTCCCTCCAGCGGCTCGCTGATGCGCTGGACTGCTGCTTCGGTCGTCCAGTCCTGCCATATCTGATGAGCCATCAAGGTAGCTTGAGGATCATGTCGGGACTGAAGCAAGTAGACATGAAGAATTGCCTCACGTGGAAGCCGAGACTGCCATAAATCCGAAGCAGCAAATACGCTGGCAAGTTGGTGTACGCACATCGATTGTAACTAACGAAAGGGTATACAACAGGCTAGACAGGCCCCAAAGGTCTACTGGCGCTGGGTGCTACGAAATAACGAAGAGACACTGAGAGGAGTATTCCGTGAACAGCGAAGTGACTAGGAGAGAGCGTAGGATAGCTGTCAAGAAAGAAGAACGTCCATGCTGAAACCGGAAAGGGGGGGATAGATCGGGATGATTATGGTTGTACAATCGTATTGTGGATAGGCATAATATACTGGAGCTTCTAGTTGTGAGATGTCAGAGACCAGCTCGACAATGCTACACTTGAAGGTGTCTTGTAGTCGCTCGCCGACATGCCTGACCATTGCGGGTTGAAGAGGACTTGCAGAGTAGTCGATCCAGTAGGGATAGCGATGGAGAGGACAGTCACGCCTGGGTTTGGCAGATCCTGAGTACCATCGGGCGGGCTGCCGCTTCCCGAGAGTCTGGTCGCATCGGATGTCGCGAATTGAAGAGAGGGTGCAGAGTCGAGGATGGTGGCGATCACTGTCTCGCCGCCAAGTGCAAGAGTCGCAGTGCGGTCTCCGTTGGATAGCGTGACGGTAGCGTTGGTATGCATGCGCCATTGCGAGGTTTGGTCAGCCTCGATCTCATCCTGGATGAGGATTTGACGGCGGGCATTGAGCAGCCGCATTCCTCGGCGAACGGTTCTGCGACACATATATTAGCCAAGATTGCATAATTAAAGCATTGTGAGCTTACGAGCCATAGGCTTCGCTCATATCGGTATGCCAGTAGACAGCCGAGCTAGAAGCGACATTGTAGTTAAGGCTAGACTGCTCGTCACCAGTAGTATCGTATGTAGTCGGTGGTGAGATCTGGAGATTCTGATTGCCAGTGCCCATCAAAATGGTGTTCTGACCCTGGGTCATGCATCTATAGTATGTCCATCTGTTCGTGTCCGCGACGTCTCCCTCGAAATAGCCTGGAGCCAGGTAGTTGTCCTGGCAGAGCTTTCCAGCCCATCTTTGACCCAGTGCGTCAAATACAAAGTCTCCTGCATCGAGCATATTGTGGTTCTGATGTCCGGTGTTGTTTCCAGCCTTCATGGCTGCGTACAAACCGTTCGAATCGGTCCAGCTAGATCGCATAGCTGTCCAGTCGTTATTCGGCGCATCGAAGTGGTGGTCTAAAGGCAAGTTGTACCACCAGTCGCCAGACAAATCCGGGTTGTAGTACATCATCGACAGAGGCTCGGGTGCATCAGATCGGTCACGCTGATACAGTGAGTATGTGGGGTTGTCAAATAGGTCGCCAAAGAGCATCATGGAGTTTGCAGCTGCGAATTATGTCAGCATGACTTTGGGTCATAGGTGCTTGTCAGCTTACTCGCTGTAAACTTGTTGGGACTGACGGCAAAGCAGGTAAATTAGCAATAGAACCTGCACAGACGATACTACCACTCACCCGCAATCACCATAGTTGAACTTGTAGGTGAATCCAGTTCCGTACATGTGGAAAAGACCGGTCTTGTTGTAGTTGCTATTGCTCTGGAAGAGGTTTTGCGTGCTACCGGTAGCAGTGCGAAGAGAAGCAGCCATTTCTGCAGCGGTAGTGGAGCCAAAGTACCAGTCTACATCGATCATTCCGCTTAACAACAGGAGAACTAGCACGAGACCAGAGTCGAGACTCACAATCAGAAGTCTCAGACCATGTTCCATCTGGCTGAACAGCCTGTGCACAATTTGCCCGTGCATTCGGGATCGTATTGTCGAGAATTTGCCCGGATACTCCAGTAGGATCGTCGCCAGCGATTGCCAATGCGCCCATTGTGAGACCGTTGTTACAAACACAGTTCCAGTTACCGTTGGTCGTCTGCCACCAACCGTACCCGGTTGACTGCGTGTACGAACGGAGACCGTAGTTAAGACCGAGATTGATGATCGACCACATAATGGCGTTGCGCTGGTTGGCAGTCCAGGCATCGTACATCCAGTCGTATGCATATGCGAAAGCGGCTGCAGCAGCGTTTTAGCCTGCTTCCCGCGATGTGTCGGCATAGCTAGCTCACCAGTGAACTCTGCCAGATCTAGGAAATGCTGGGTATTCCATCGATCAGGTGCAGTGCCGAAGGATCGTGAGCTGTTACCAGAGGCTATTACGAGAGCATCAGCATTACGCGAAGCTTGGAGGACCAGTATCAACGTACCGACGAGCAGTTCTTGCCAAGTTCGGTCGACCCAGGATGAATCGTTCGAGATCCGGTATGCGTACGCCCAGTGCTTAATTCGTAATTGCATCTCTCTTGCGACATCGAGCACACCACTTCCGGAGAGACCGCCATCAGGAGTGTCTGTGCGCCAAGCTTTCCATTAGCGACTTGGGCGTCAAACCGCAAACGAACGGACCACGCACAAGGAACAGGATCCTGTGCTGCGAAACGAGTAGCGTTTGCGAAGATGGTTGCATTCCAGCTGCGTAGGTATGGGTCCTGAGCGATTTGCTGTGGCAAGCACGACCACTTGCTGCTTGAGGCGAAAAGTCTTGGGTGGTCTGGTCGAACTTGATAGTTGCCCGCTTGCACAGAGTATGAAGGGCTGTCGGATGAGCACAAAGATGCCAATCGCGACGCTGTTGCAGCGGGAGGAGCGGCGGCAGCCGTGCTCGAGTAGACTGGATTTCCGTTAGCTGCAGGAAACCAAGGATAAGCGCGTCACTTTCGAGCTTTGATGCAGTCCAGACGAACAGTTGGTAGCCAGTGGGCCAGCAGCGTTGTTTGCGACACCTCTGTTTCCAGATGAAGACGCGCTATCGTTGTCGTTGCTTCGCGAGGCCGCGATGCCTCCTCCAACACCGCCAGCGATGGCAACTACGAGGATAGCAGGTACACCGTACTTGACCCAGGGACTCTGGTACCACTTGTTGTGGCCTGATTTCGCGGCAGCGAAAGTCTGATTTGGCGGATAGGCCTCGTTCAGATGGAGCTGGCTCCCTCCTGGAACCTGGTAGTAACTAGTCCCAGCATCGTGCGATGCTTGATACTTGTGCGACATAGTTGCACAGATGTTGCGAGTTGAGCGAAGGAAACCCTTTGAAATCGAGAATTTGTATGATCAGGACGCGCACAGCCCATTCCTGCCAAGGTTTGGTCTGAGACGTCAAGTAGCTCGAACAGCAAAGCCGTACTTTCGTACGTATCGAGTAGAAGTATGGTACAATGAAGAATAGACGCGCATCTTCCTCATCTGCAAGGCCAGAAGAGTCCGGGCCCCCAAGTATGTAGACGATGTCCTCGTCAAACAAGAGTAAGCGATGTATGCATATCATTGCATTGTAACTAACGACAGGTATACGATAGGCTGCCCAGAGCGATAACCCACCCAGGCCGCCGAAATCCTTTAAAATGCTGAATGCTACGAATAACGAAACAGATGCTGAGGAAATAGTCCATTAACAGCGAAATGACTAGGCAGAGACAGTAGAATAAGTAAGGGGATAGGAAGCGTCCGTTTGTAAGCGAGAGAGGTAGGTTGATGATTTTGATACAGCGTCCAATGGAGAGAGGGGCAGGTTACGAGAATGTCTTCTAATTATGCGATGTCAGAGACCAGCTCGACAGTGCTACGCTTGAAGGTGTCTTATAATCGCTTGCGGACAGGCCCGACCACTGTGGATTGAAGAGAACCTCCAGAGTCGTCGATCCCGTAGGAATAGCAATGGTAAGAACAGTTACGCCTGGGTTTGGCAAGTCGCTGGCACCATCTGGTGGACTACCGCTTCCAGAAAGTCTGACCGCGCTCGATGTCCCGAAGGTGAGGGAAGGTGCGGAATTGAGGATGTTTGCAATCAACGTTTGACCGCCGAGTGCAAGGGACGCCGTTCGGTTGCCATTGGAAAGAGAGACAGTAGCGTTGGTGTGCATGCGCCACTCTGAAGTCTGTTCGGATTGAATCTCGTCTTGAATGAGAATCTGGCGACGAGCATTCAGCAATCGCATGCCTCGGCGCACGGTCCTGTAATACACATCAGCCAAAGGTCCAGTACTTGGGAACTATGTAGCGTACGAGTTGTAGGCTTCGCTCATGTCTGCGGTCCAGTAGACAGCGGAGTTGGAAGCGACGGTGTAATCGAGGCTCGATTGCTCATCACCCGTAGTGTCGTATGTGGTCGGTGGGGAGATCTCGAGATTCTGGCTCAGGTTGTCCATCAAGATGGTATTTTGGCCTTGAGTCATGCATCGATAGTATGTCCATCTATCGTAGTCTTGGATGTCTCCTTGGAAGTAGCCTGGACTGAGGTAGTTATCCTGGCAAAGCTGACCAGCCCATCTTTGGCCTAGCGCATCAATGACAAAGTCTCCTGCATCGAGGTCATTGTGATTCTGGTGTCCAGAGTTATTTCCGGCCTTCATGGCTGCATAAAGTCCATTCGAGTCGGTCCAGCTGGATCGCATAGCTACCCAGTCGTCATTTGGCGAGTCGAAGTGGTGATCGATGGGTAAATTGTACCACCAATCGCCAGAAACATCCGGATCGTAGTACATCATAGAGAGAGGCTCGGGCGCATCGGCTCGATCACGCTGGTACAGTGTATAAACAGGGTTGTCGAAGAGATCGCCAAAGAACATCAGAGAGTTGGCAGCTGCGAACAATATTAGCCTGGATGAGTTAAGCACGGTCGCACAACCTTACTAGCTGTGTATTTGTTGGGACTGTGAAGGCGCAGAAGACTTAGCTTTTCTGCGATAGAACAGATTGTAAAGCCAGACTCACCCGCAGTCGCCATAGTTGAATTTGTAGGTAAATCCAGTTCCATACATGTGGAACAGACCGGTCTTGTTGTAATTGGGGTTGCCGGAATAAAGATTCTGAGTGGAGCCGGTGGCACTGCGAAGCACTGCACCCATTTCTGCAGCAGTGGTCGTTCCAAAGTACCAGTCTGCAGGAGGGCATTTGACGTCAGCATGGACGTGCTCCACAAATACAGGTTCATTGGCACTGACAGTCTGAAGTCTCAGACCAGGTTCCGTCAGGCTGAACTGCTTGCGCGCAATTCGCCTTTGCGTTCGGGATAGTGTAGCCAAGGATTTGAGCGGCTGTGCCAGTGGGATCATCTCCAGCGATAGCCAGAGCACCCATTGTCAGTCCGTTATTGCAGACACAGTTCCAATTGCCGTTCGTCGTCTGCCACCAGCTATAGTCTGTGCTTTGTGTGTACGACTTGATGCCGAGGCTGAGACCAAGATTGATGATCGACCACATGATGGCGTTTCGCTGATCGGCCGTCCAGGCATCGTACATCCAGTCGTACGCAAATGCGAATGAGGCTGGTAGCAGACTATGTCAGAATACGAAATCTGCTGCGGAAACCGAGAGAGAAGTACTTACCGGTGAACTCTGCGAGATCGAGGAAATGAGTTGGGTTCCAGCGGGTGCCATCGTCTGCGCCAAAATACTGGGAGGAGTTACCAGAGGCTTTGTTCGAACTTTCAGCAACGTACAAGCCGGAAAGCCACACGACTGTACTTACAGACGAGCAGCTCTTGCCAGGTCCGGTCAACCCAAGACGAATCGTTTGTCATCCTCCAGGCGTAGGCCCAATGTTTTATTCGCAGCTGTAGCTCTCGTGAAGGGTCAAGAACACCACTTCCGCCAAGTCCGCCGTCTATGGTGTCTATCAGATGCGGGAAAGGTGGTAAAGTTAGCTGAAAAGGCCCGCTTTATTTGAGGAGAGAGGGCTCAATTACAATTGACAGGACTCATGGCTGCGTAGCGAGTAGCATTGCCAAAGATAGTTGCATTCCAGCTGCTCAAATAATCGTTCCCAGCGATTTGCTGTGGAAGACACGACCACTTGCTGCTTGACGCGAATAGTCTTGGGTGATCTGGTCGGACTTGATAATTGCCAACCTGGACAGAGTATGAAGGGTTGTCTGCTGAGCAGAGTGATGCTAGTGAACTTGCTGTCGCAGCTGGAGGTACCGCAGCGGCCGTGCTCGAGTACACTGGGTTGCCGTTGGCTGCGAAAACATGTATTATTAGCGTGTCTTCTGTAGCTTGTAGTCTTCAGTACTAACAGTTAGTAGGTACTGCACCAGCTGCATTATTGGCGACAGCTTTATTGGCAGATCCTATTGCGTTGTCTTCGTTGTTGCTTCTTGACGCTGCAATGCCTCCTCCAACACCTCCTGCGATGGCAACGACGAGCAGGGCCGGTAGACCATATTTGACCCAAGGATTCTGGTACCATTTATTGCGTTGACTGTGTTTCGCAGCAGAAAAGGTCTGATTTGGTGGATAATTGTCGTTCAGATGAAGTTGACTTCCTCCTGGAACCTGGTAGTAACTCGTCCCGGCATCATACGATGCTTGATATTTGTGCGACATCGTCGATGTCTGCGAGTTGGAGGGAAGAAAACATAAGAAATCTGCATAGAAAATCTAAGCCTGGACGCGGCGGTGTTTGAGCGCGATATCATGGCCACACGCGCCGAAAATAGAGCAGCGGCGGCACGCAAGTTACGCAGCATCCAACAAGAGAGGTAAGTTTTGTTTTGATATGATACTGTAGTACGATGGGACAGAAAACGGTGCGAAGAAGCTCTACGTTTCTTAAGAACCGAAAGAAAGTCATTCTACGAGCTGAAGTAGGGATGTTCCAGAGCTTGGCGACAGGTCAATCTACGTGACGGTTCAAACTGACATAGCTTCTCAAGCAGATCCAGAGCTGAAGGTCGTGGGCTCAGCTAAGAAATATTGCAGAGAAAAAGAAGTTTCGCCCACCGAGAGTGTCCACTCGAGGCATCAGTAGCCTATACGGTATCTTTGACGTAGGTTGCATAAAGCGAACTTGAATCTCAGGCTGCCGAAGCTGAAGTGTCTCAGCTCAAGTCAAAACATAAGGAAGAAATCGAGAGACTCACGCATTCCTCCCTTAATCGCGATAGAGTAGCTTTGTCCGGTGCTCCTATGACTTGCACGATCTTGCGCAGCTGGTCGTACACGTCTATCCCTCGAAACAGCGGTGCGCCCGTCAGCATCTCTGCAAAGATGCATCCGCAGCTCCACACATCGATGCTGGTCGAGTATGTCCTGCTTCCCATCAGGACATCCGGAGCTCGATACCATAGTGTGACCACCTCGTTCGAATACGTGTTGACAGGAATGCCCGTCGTTCTTGCTAATCCGAAATCGGCCAGTTTCAGCTCGCCGGAGTTATTGACGAGCAGGTTCTGAGGCTTTAGGTCTCGATGCAAGACTCGATTCTCATGACAGAAGGCGGTACCTTCTAGCAGCTGGCGGAAGAAGGAATTCACGCGTTCTGGCTCAAGAGCGCCACCATTCGTGCCATGATTGTCCATGTAGGCTCGCAGATCGCAGTCCATATGCTCGAAGACCATCGTCAATCGGTGTTCTGAGTGGATGATGTTCTCCAATCTAACGATGTTTGGGTGCTGGATTCCATTCAGGGTTACTTTCAGCCACTTCACTCTACAACTTAGAGGAAGATACGCACCCGAAGCTCTTTCATCAAGCTTATCTCTCGGATGGCAGTACCTGGAGTACCCTCCTCTCCTTCCAGCTGGATCTGCTTGAGCGCAACAAGCTTGTTGCTCGTCCGAGAGCGCCCCTGGACCTTGAGTCAGCCAAGTCGATAGGGTCTCATTTCGCGCACTCACTCTATAGACCGTAGCATATGTACCTTCTCCTAGCTTGCCGAGTATCACGTAAGCGGAATTGCTGTCGTTTGCCATGATCTGTACTTATGCGATCCAAGGTGTTGTTAAGTGAGAGACAGCATCCACGGAATGGATAATCAATCCTTGTTGAGGATGGCGATAAAAATCCCGAGCCGCCGTCATACGTCAAACGTACCGATGTTTGGGTCTTCTTTCTCGTGGGTCAGTCTTGACGGTCTGACAGTTTGACCCGTATTGAAATTTGCGTTGTATGGGCGTAGTCAGCCGGAGGATTGCTTAGTTAAAAGAAGAAGTAGGAGACCATGCATCCATTGCTGACAGGGGGAACCAGTACAAGCGTGTGCTTTGCTGCCTATTTAGCATGCGATAGAAAAGAGGAAACAGCGTACAACATATAGTCATAAGGTAGGAGACAGACAGATACGAACAGTATTGAAAGGAGGTAGTAGTGACCCGCCAGAGCAGAGGTATAGATAGAGTCGTTCGGCCTAGTAGCGATTGCTACCTGAAGCAGAGTACGCCTGTTGAGCTTGTAGTTGCTGTTGAGCTTGTAGCTGCGCACGTTCTTCAAGGGTATCTAGGATCGGATAGCAAGGCAAGATTATTAGCGAAAGAGCCTAGAGCGAAGCCGTCGAACCGCGCTTACACTGCCCACTAGGATTAGGGTTGCCGACGGTTGGACCGGTGGTGAAATAGGGATGTTGAAGAGCTTCGTCACATGTCATGCGCCTCGCTGGGTCGAATTGTAACAGCTTCTCCAGCAGGTCTAGAGCTATGTCGCGCAAGTCAGCAGATGACGCATAACACGAGGTAGAGAGCTTACCTAGAGGCGCAACCTTAGGGTATAGAGAGGTAAATGGGATTTTCGGTGTCCTTGGAAAGGGTCGTAACTGGATTTCAGGCTGGTTAAATCGCATAAAGTCAGCATAGCCTATACTTATCAACGAGGATAACGCACGCTCTCGCTTGCTATCCTCTTGAGAGTCTCGTTGTCCGGTGTGCCCAATATCCTCAAGATCTGAACCAGCTGATCGTTGTTATCTCTGCCTCGGAAGAGGGGTAGCCCGCTGATCATCTCTGCCATGATGCATCCGCAACTCCAGACATCTATACTAGTAGAGTATGTCCTACTGCCCATCAAGACGTCGGGTGCGCGGTACCACAGCGTGACGACTTCATTCGAAAAGGTATTGACTGGGATACCGAAGGCTCTTGCGAGACCGAAGTCGGCCAGCTTGAGTTCGCCTCTTCGGTTGATGAGCAGATTCTGAGGCTTGAGATCTCGATGAAGGACTCTGTTCTCGTGACAGAACCCTGTGCCTTTCAGGAGCTGCCACATGAAAGATCGGACTACAGCAGGCTCAAGTACGCCTCTGTCGCCGTGCGAATCCATGTACTTCTTGAGATCGAGATCCATGTACTCAAAGACCAGAACGAGCTTGTTTTCAGTGTGAATGACATCGTATAGCCGGACGATGTTAGGGTGCTACAAGTCAAGGCGGTTGTTCAGCACAGGCGCGCATGGCATGGTTCATAGTTGCTAACACACCTTGAGCTCCTTCATCAAGCTTATCTCTCGAATGGCCGTGCTGGGCGTTCCCTCCTCGCTATCGAGATGAATCTCCTTCAACGCGACGACTTCATTTGTGATGCGCGAGCGGCCCTGTAAGTAATACGTAGTCAGTATAGTGTACTCGCAGCAATGTCGGCGACCGTGTCAGGCCAGACGGCTGGTTTGACAGCCCCTTTCGCCTGCTGGGAGCTATCTTCTCTCAATTCACCTTGTGCACAGTCGCATAGGTTCCCTCTCCGAGCTTCTCGAGGGTGATGTATGGACCAGACGACATGGCCAAGGCGTCTCAAAACAGGCAGATAGCTATCTTGCGCGAAGTTGTCCCTGAGACGAGCAGGCGGCTTGCTGGGTTGACAGAGTCACAAGGCCAGCGTGGTTTTCTGTTTACGAGGTGGCTGTGATGAGCCTCAGAGCTTGGGAATGGTCGACTTTCGGTCCTCTGAATCAGTCGACTTGAAAGAGACGCGGCCAACTCCTCCTTGAAATGAAACCGATTCCAAGTATGAAATTACAAGAATGCATCCACCAACGAAATATAACTTCTACTCTTGCTTCTACACGCACACATGGATGTATTAATCTGCCATGGAAACTGTCTATCCCGGCTGCGTTAACCCGGAGTCGTCTTGTTAATCGTGCTGGCTCCAGTCACGAACGCTGAGCTTCACAGTCAAACCAGAAGCAGAGACTTTCGATAGCAAGCTGGGCCCAATATGCCTGAAGATGCCCCTGCCTGGTGGTGTTCGAATATGAGGCGGACTTCATCCACCCCTCACCATAGCCAGACCTTCCTCGCCAGGCGACTGTGCTACCTACAAAGCATAGACACACTCTCTATCCGCTCTGAAGGTCCTACTCGCCCCCTCTGGCCAGCGCAGCAGCTGGATGCTAGAGGAGCTTGACCCTTGTCCTCAATTTACCCATGCACCTTTTGGAGTTGTCTCCTTACTAGAAGATGCAAGGTACACTCCCGATCATAAGACGACTGTGCCTTTCTTCGTCCAGGCAAAGGCTCAGCGATCCTTTCTTTTGAAACCGGGTCCGCTACTGAGCTTTGAAACCTTTGTCGGCGGCCAGACTATAAAGCTGCCCTCGTCAGAGAGATTCTGTCCTCTGCTTACGACAAACCAGTTTCAGCTAGCCAAGACAGAGTTGAACAAGTATGCAGAGACGCAGTGAGTCAGTTGTTAGGTTCGTTGAGGCCCTCCGCTGAAGCTACCTTCATCCTCTCAGCTTCCATTCCCAACAATCTGCGCAGAACGCAAGGCCTCAATCTATACTTTGAGCTTTGTAATGACACTCTCCCTGCACCGACGCAGTACAGACGCAAAGCCTTCGGCCGCAAGTGCAAAGAAGAGAAAGCAAAGGAGGCGGCAGACAAAGTTGCACAAGCGCCGATCCCTCCTAATGGCGAAGTCTTCAAGATGCCTTTCAAGCTAACGGCTAAGCCGCAAAGAGTTGGATCAGGAGGTGCGACCCAAGATGAGAACCCCGTACAGATTGTTACGTCACTACAACACGCTATAGGTCGACCTTTCTCGAGTCAACTCTTTCCAAAACCCGCCAAAGCGGGAGAGAACGATCGAACACAGTGCTATGCCCGGATCAGAGGAACCGTCGTCAATGGTGTCGTGACTGGTATCGCATTGGGCCTCAGTACTAGCTGGAAGTGGGGCGCACCTCATACGCAGAATGCTACTGCGACTCGAGGCAAGCCAGCCATCGTGTCGCGCAGACCTTCCGTTGGTAACACCGTCATGGACGAGAAGGCAGAGTTTTACACTCAGACGAACACTTCCAGGGCTTCTGTGAACTCTGTTCCAGACTCCCGAAGATCATCCATCTCGTCTGTTTCCAGTGCTAGCTCGGTCGGAGCAGGCGCACAGGAGATCATTACCTTCTCAGTCAAGCTCCATGGTAGGCTTCAAGATCTACAGTACGGCCACACTCAGACGGAACAAGGCAATGCTTACGATTCTGACGATTATTATGGCTCCCGGAGAAGCCAGCCTCGCCAAGTCGTCACTGGCTCATACACCTGCAACATACCGTTCTTTGTCACTGCAAAGACAGCAAGCGGCACTTCCGTGGCTATCCAACGTGACATCGCTGGCCGGGTGAAGCTCACCGCTACAGAACACCTTCTTAGCTACTGCGAAAAGCTCACCGCTAAGATCGACGAATGCACCATCAGTGGAGACCAAATCATCGATGCATCTCCAGCTAAGACCTGGAGTTGGGATGTTACTTCAAAGGCGATGGTAATCAAGCGGGCCAAGTAACGGACTTGTGCTGGCAACGCAGTCTATGCAGCCAAAGTCGACTTGTATGAAGTAGTAACTACATGCTTACGCTACAATATGATTTATTCGCGACTTACAAGTCACATAGCGGATAGGGCATTGCTTAGTACCTGGTCCAAGTCCAGGAACGCCTTGCAGGAGGTCAGATTGCTTGCGAGAACTTCGATTTCATCGCCTGAATAAGACTAGACGCGTTGTTTTATTCAGGACTATCCGAGAGCTCAGGTTGGTGGATGAACCAGTGCTTTCCTCACCGGCTCTTTGCATACATGGCTTTTCCTCAAATCCAACTCCCATCAAGCCTCTCCGTCATTTTCGCAATGCAGAAAGCCGCCAGCTTCTCTGAGCTTTCTGAGTCTTCGGACTCCTGCAAGATCTGGCTTGGTCCTAGCGCACGGTCGCCGGCCTGTGCGAAAGAACGAGGCTGATCGCGATGTCGCTGCTATGGCTTTCGTTCTCGCTATCTGCTGCAACACTCTTCGTCTCGACGCTGTACCGGTAGCTGGCTCGATACTCGTTCCGTGACCAGCGTGCTTTGGCTCAAGAAGGCGTTTAACACGATATCCTCGCTCGCAAACGGCCAGTCTGCCTGCAATTTGAAGTGATTCTGTGAACGTGTAGGTTGCCTTCCTATCAACCTGCACTCCCTCCGAAGCTGTCGTTGTCCTGCGCTCGACCGCGAGACGCACGATGTCTGATGGGTCTGCAAGGTCGTCACCCGTCGCATACCTCGAGATACCGGTTCGCAGAGCTTCAGCTGACATCTGTACTTCACTTCCAATTCTACAGTGTACGCCATTCTTTCAGCAGTGACGGCCAAGTTACGAGCAGTAGCAGATCAAGCGGCTATCTATCACCTCCAAAACCACTGAGACGTCGCAGAAGCCTGACTCTGTCAAGTTTATTGGCGTCTATCTCTCTACCTTCTCCCAGCAAGCCAAGCGACGTTAGCGAACATAGAGGGTTCTCGAGCGCCGCACATACGTTCGACGATACAATTCGCGCGCAGTCTGCTGCAGGACAACCGATCAAATACGTATCGAGCTCAAGAGAAGCACCAAGGTCTCCGCGAAAAGCTTTAGATAATCCTCGACACTCCACCCTAGCTTTTCAGATGCAGCCTCTCGATACCTCGCGCGGTCACGCGAAACCGCCTGGCCAGAGCTTGTCTCGCTTTCTGCCGGAGACTGTAGGCAGAGGTGCGAGAGAATCGATGCTTGCGAATCCTGGCAACCCATCAAGGTCGCCATCGCTAGCCAAAACGGGACTTCCTAAAGACGATTCTTGGTCATCTGGCCTTTCCCATGCAAGCTCATCTGCATCATCCGCCATCTTTGATACGCCACATCGCTCGAAACGTGGTCAGACAACCGGGCCGACCGCAAGTGGAGTGCCTCGCGTGAGCATTTCCGAAGAGTCGATTCTTATACCTCCGGGCGTTTCAGTAAATACGACACGATTGCACGCCGTGGGTGACTGGAGCAGAAGGGGGGATAGGCCAGAATCGAGCGACTTGGAATACCTGGACGATCGAACGCACAGCTCGACCAGTGCGCGCGATAGTACTTCCACAAGACCTAGAAACTCGGCAGAGCATGGTCTGCGTGTGCAAGGACAAGGATCGATCCGAAGCGTCGATAGTAGCCAAAGCAGCAAGTTACAGGGAAATACAACGTCTGGTAGAAAGAAGCTTTCGGAAGGAGGTGGAGCAGGATGGGAGTGGTTTGAGCAGGAGTCGCTTCATACAGATAAGATATATCCGTGCGATAAGAAGGCGGTACCGTATGTCCTGCCTTACGATAGGGAACTTGTCGACCTGGAAATACTGCAACTGCTGGCTTTCAAAGACCGTCTGAATATCATGCCATGGTCCAAGTCTCCGCAACTGACTATACAGCCCAAGCAAGTATTAGATATCGGGTGCGGCATCTCCGCTTTCTGGATCAGTCAGTACACCTTGGTTTAGCAGCGGTCGCACCGGGCTGACATAATTCGTTAAGCGGAAGCGGCGAAAGAGTGGCAGCAAGCCAAGTTCACTGGGCTAGACATCGCCCCGGTCATGGTGCCTATTGAGCGGTTAGACCCAGACATTTCGGCTCGCGTAACGCTTGTCGAGAGCAACTTCCTAGAAAGGTGGCCTTTCGAAGATGGTCACTTCGACTTTGTCAGAATATCCAACATCGGCGCAGGAGTTCCCGAGTCGGCGTGGTGAGTACCGTTGTCCAAACAGCTGGGTTATCAAAGCTCATGAATTGCCGTCAGGAACGACATATACGAGGAAGCTGCCAGAATACTTAAACCTACTGGCTTAGTCCAGTGCATCGAATACAACGCGCCCAGATATACCGATGCTGCAGACAATGTCGCGCCAAAAGCGCAAAAGCTATACAACTACGTCGGTGGCTCAGATGGCAACCAGAAGCATGGTTCTGCTATTGCATCCGAGTCCAGCAGCGAGGCATCCTTTCTGGATCCGCATATTTTGGCCATCCGCAAAAGCGACCAAGCCGGTACATTGTATAAACGCTTACTTAACATCGACAGGCTGCTAAGTATGTGCTACTACAGTGCAGTCTCTGTTCACGGATCGCCAACTGTCAACATATCCGGTTTCTATCTTCCCAGCAGCTTTCGTACTCAGCTTCAAGCAGCTAGCCGCAGACGGACCTCATAGATGGAAAGGGATTACGCATCAACCAAACAGTGGATCAGAGATCACCGAGCACGATTCGGACATGCGAGTGCTTGAGCACGCTACACTGCAGGGGTATCTACCGAGTGAGTCAGCTTGGTCCAATCCCGCGAACTAATCTGATGGATAGACTTACAGAGCTGCAGAGAGCAGCAAGCAGGGCGCAACGCGGCTCTGTTAGACAAAGTACACGGGAATCGGCTGATGACGACAAAGCGTAAGTACAGCGCGAGAACCGGTGCTCCTATAACTAGCTCATCTTTGGCTGCTCTCGATAGCCGGGGCGAGGTTGCGAACATGCTTAGACATCGTGTCGGGGTATCGAAGCTGCTCGAAGATAGATTTGGCTGGACGTGCAAGGCGGACGAGATCATGGAGGAAGCCCTTGAGGAGCAGCAGGAGGTTCTACATAGCGAACGGGAAGCCCTTAAGTATGCCCAGTCGCTGAGTATGAGAGATGATGGTGAGCGAAGCACCTGTAAGCTCGCTCAGAGCAGGAGGCTGATATCTATGTCTGTTGTCCTACAGACACACTCAATCTTCGCATATCCGAAGTAGATAGATCGCTGAGGGAGACGCAGGCAGACCTCACTGCCACTAAGCGGCGTCTGGGCAAAGACGATGGCTCTTGGACAGACTTCATCACAACCAGAGCTTTGTCCTACGATATACTCATGAAAGCGGGCAGAAGGTTATGAGGCGATTATTGGCGCTGTCTAAAGCCTTCACCATGCCGGAAAGAGAAGACCCTGCGCAACTCTTCTGCATTACAAGACCGAGAAGGGTTACTCGCCAGGTCGCGGCACAAGCTTTAGCAGGACTCTACTTCATAACAACGCTATGAAACGACAACAACCTGTACTATAGCTACGTGTATATCTAAAAGTGGTGCATACAAGCAGTTGGGAGAGGTGTGAGGATGGGTTGCTGGCTTTCTTTGGCAACAACAATAACGAACGAGATGGTGCGGATGAAATGGAAGTGACAATGAGAAGTGTATGAGGGATTGAAGAGGGCTGTACACTGTGTTTGCTCGTTTTGACGTATTGTACATTTTTTGCGTGCCTCAAAGCGGACGTGCCTTGAAGCGGAATTTTTAGGGCATTCAATGAGAGACAGTGAAGACGGAGGCCATTTCCTCAGCATGAAGTCCAATGCGTGCTACATTACGTCAATTGAGTGGTATCAGTAAGGCGAAACAGGAGAGCTTCAAATGCAAAACGTACAGAGCATCTGATCCAATGCCATATCTTCTGGATCGAAACATAGTCTATATCCATCTCTGTAGATGACTTCTATCTTGTTCGGTCCTTTCTCTCGAAGCTGCGTGGTGATCTTGACCGTGCGACCAGCATTGCTTGGCGTATTGATGCACTGAGTCGCGAGGGGCAGAGGTGCAGACAACCGCCTGAACGATAGAACAAGTCTCTTGCACTCTGCTGCACAGGTGGCAGCTGCAAAGTACGAGACAGTGATCTTGTCAATGAAGGGAAGGTGGGTAGGCGTAAGAGGCGTTACTGGAGTGCTGATGACTTTTGTGGCACCTCTCGCCTTGATGGTTGATGAAGATGCTGCAGAGTCTGGCGATATCGATCCTTCAGACTGCGAGTCTGGCTTGAAGACGGGTTTTAAGGGTGAAGTAGGTCCGCGAGGAAGTACGGGGAGGGAAGTCGCCAAGGGAAGAGTGAGGGGAGCATGCTTATGGTAAAGCGAGTTCAAAGATAGCATGCTATGCGATGTAACGTGTCGCAGAGGCTTTGGCGGAGGTGACTTTCGCGGATGATCGGAGAAGGAGGAAACTGTAGATGACCTTGAACGCTTCATTGGCACTGCAAGATATCCTTGCGACGCGACAGAAGGCGTTACGGGTCAATAGGCTGTGTGTTTGACAGGGGGCCCAGATGGAAGATGCGGAGATCGAGGCGTTTGAGGCTGACTAGCGCTCTGAGGGCTGCTGCCAGAGCTACTCAGACTTGGCGATAGCAGAGATAGCGTAGAAGACAGTGAGAAGCGCTTGGGAATCGATGCGTGTCCGGTATCTCCGGTAGGCTTTCCTGCAGGACTCGCCGAGCTTATGGCTGCATCGAGCAGATCGCTCAAGGTAGTTGCGGTGGAAGAGGACCTGGATCGCGATAGTGTTGTAGGAGGAGGAGAGAGCTCGCTGGCCTTTGTGAGATATGTGTCTAGTGTAGGCTGACTGGAGATAGAAAAAGCTGTCAGATCTCGGCACGTGAATGCAGAACGCGAAGAAGCTACTCACGACAGCTCAGACTTTGCGTTTGTGAGTATTCTACGTGAAGGAGTAGTCGTTGTGCCAGTTGCAGCGGATTGCAGCGAAGCTTTCGATGCTCGGCTCAGACAGGTCAAGGCCGAGGTCGACCTGGAGCGGGTCACTCGATTTGCCGGCCACCAATGAGTTTTGGGTGTGAGATGCTGCTCTTGTATCTCCTGTTGATGAGAAGCAGATGAAGATCTTCGTACAGGCGTAGCTGGCGCAGTCTTGCACCGACGAGCAGACCCTTCGGCGTCCATCTTGTCGAGGTGAAAAAGATGCCGAAGGAGTTACGCGAGAGAGCTTACAGAGCAGAAGGTAGTGGCATGCAGAAGCTAGAGATTGGGAGCTGAGAGTGGTATGGGATGAGAACGAAGAGAGAGGAGAGGATCACACCATTCACCATCGACCCTTGGCAGATTGCATCAGGCGACTTGCATCTGCGACTGCTACCTGCTGTGTGGGCGGACAAAGATGATTGATTGCCAGCGGGTTTAACGAGGTTTGTGAATGAGGCGAGGGAAACGCGAAGGAGTGCGAAGACACTAGAAGATCCAGGACAGTCGGACAAAGCCCATACCGAATTGAACTGCTCAGAGTAGCCGGGTGACATCCCGTATGTTGAAAGGTTCAACGAGGATCCGTGCATCTTGTCACATCCAAGAAAGTTGGCTCGCGTTGGTTCGCAATGCTTCTGGGATCATGCAGGTAGCGATTTTAGTGCATCTAGAACGTCGTAGCATCAGCGTCAGCGTCAGCGTAGAGGGAAAAGCTAGATTTCGTAGAGGTGTGATATCGTGCTCAGCCAAAGCCGGTGACAGACAGTTTGGTATCGGTTCTTTCGCGCATTTGCATCAACAAGCTATTTAGCAGCAACATGTCCCAGGCGAAGCTGCCGCCGTCAATACCCAAAGCTGCTGGCCCATTTCTGGCGCGAGCCAGCGAGCTCGAAGCAAGAGACCCCGTCATCGCATATTGGTGCAAGTTGGCCCGATTTCCAGCAAGGCCCTACAAGTCAGCTGATACGATACTGCGATATCAGGCAGATTCAAAGCGGCACAATTGGCTTTGGACAAGATCCCTGCAGACAATGAAGGCAGGGAGTTCCTAGGCAATCTCATGGACGAGCTCGAAACCGTTAGTCTCGAGCCAATACTGTGCGACTCGCGTGTGTTCCTGACAATTCTGATGCTTCTACCTCTCCTGAATTGACAACCGTCGTCCCGGCTGACCACCTCCTCTCGCTTCGTTATCCTGTCCCTGCTTATCACAACCTTCTCAGGCCAAAGCAGCGATGGCAGACAATGAGCTCGTCACAGATGACGTAGCAGGATCAGCGTACATCTCAAACTTCGCCTCTAAAGTCTTCGACGCTGCAGATGCAACAGATAGAAACGGCAAAGCTACGAGGTATGTCATGCTAAAGTGGTTCGCCAAGCTCCGCTGACGCATTCGTTAAACTCTCAGAACGACTGCGAAGGAGTTCGTAGCTGCCTCCGTCTTCTTCGATGTTCTGTCCATCTTTGGGCCACTCGATACAGATGTGAGTCGCGCTGATCCAGTCAAGTTCTTTGAGACCTAGGCTGACCTCTTCTTCGCTTCGTCAGGTCAACGAGAAGATAACATATTCCAAGTGGAAAGCCACGCAGATAGCGAAAGCTTTCCGCGAAGGCAGAGTGCCCTCACCTGGTCCTGCAAACGCAAAAGCCGATCTTCCATACGAGCTGCAACAGCCTGAGGCTTCGAAATCTTCAGAAGATGTAGCACGTCAGCTCCTGGGGCATGAGCATACTATAGATCTGCCGTCGGCACCCTCCGATGCGTACCAGCAGAACGCCGACTTCGATCTGCCTAGCGTTCCGTCTGCCTTCGATAGCGAGCAGGACATGAACATAGATATCAAGCCTACACTACTCCCTCCACCGCTTTCAGACCCTCCTACGACCTTACCTTCACCATCTGCGCCGCCTCTACAGCCGCGAGCGGTCCCTCCAGTTCTACCTCCAGAACACACGAGTACTCCTCCTACTCCTCTGAAAGGACAGGCACGTACCTCTATGATCCCTCCGAAGGCACCACCCTCACAACTAGGTCGAGAAACGCCAGACCCGCTCGTCATTCCAAGTCCAGCTGTGGGTGCTTCAGCGGCAGCAGAGGAGTGGGCACCTGCTCCGACGGTCATAGATCCTATCAAGATTGGGAATGCTCAGAAACATGCAAAGTGGGCGATATCGGCATTGAATTATGAAGATATAGACACGGCAAAGAAGGAATTACGGGCTGCACTAGCGCTGATTGGCGGTTAACGTCCTTTGATGCATGTTGTTGAACAATACTATACACACTGTGGATCAAGTCGAGATCCCTCTTCCTCCGCGGATCTGTAGCCCGCTATTCTCCATCAAAGCCAGCTCGAACCCTTCGAGATCCTGAATGGCCGCCTCCCTCTTGCGCAGATTATACGTATACTTGTGGTTGAGAATAGCCAGTGGCACATTCGGTGCGAATTGTCCACCCTTCTTCATACTCTCCTCGAAAGCCGCCAGTTCCCGTGGATAGTACCACTTTGACGAGCTGCTGAGGGGTCCTAGCAATCTCAAGTCATTGAAAGGCACCACTTTGGCTTTAAATAATCTTGGGAAGATATCGTGTGCTTTATGGCTGATCTTGACTGAACATTCGTGGTAGGGCGTCGTTGATCTCCCTGATCTTTGATATTCCGTCAAAGACAGGTATTTCCCCTTCGGAGCGATGAGATCTATCTTCTTGATTATCCGAGTAGGCCAGATGAGCGCGACACCGGCCATCGTGAACCCTGCGCCAGTAAGAAGAGTAGCTACGCCATAGCGTTTCCAAGCTGGCCATTGTTCGACTTGTGGAGCACTATAATTCTTCGTCAGTGTCTCGGTGCAGGAGCTCTGGGAAGGATTACTCACTCCGGATCTTTCGATGGTTTCGCTTCACGTCGTATGATATCAGCAGCATTGAAGCACTGGAATGTTTGACATGAGTAAACAGCGCGAAGTATGTGGAACAGAGGCCGTACCATCAAGCAGAGCATGAGACCCAGGCCATAGAGGAGCCGAGCAGGAGGTAGGAACTTTTCGTCTATGAAGTACGCCTCCCGTTCCGGAACGCCTTCAGAGGCATCCACAAATGCAGGAACCACTACATCTTGGGGCTGAGCTTGGTGCTGCTGCTGGAGAGTCGCTACTACAGGCGCAGGAAGATCGGGCTTTGCATCTTGTACCCTCGACGGTACGAACTTGTACTGTTGCTTGCTTTTGCCTTTTCCTTTGGCTTTACTGCTCGCATAGCGTACGGATACTAGAATTCTAGGTGCGCGAAGAAGACTTGTGGAAAGCAGAGTCGTCATTTTGGGCAAGAGGTAACCGCTGAAGCAAAGGTACAGATGCTATGAGCATTTAGATTGTGGTGTAACAACACTGGCGGATGAGAAACAGAACCCTCCCTACAGCTTCAACTGATAATGTCGCATCCTTGCGGATTCATACTTCAGCTCAGCTTCTATGTATACTTATAAGTCTGCTCACGAGCTTCCATGGTTTGGCTCATCAGGTGTGTTGCAGGGGTCCCTCGTAAGTGGGAGTAGTAGCTGCACTGCCACGGAAAGGGCCATCTGGCTTGAGAACGGCTCCATTCCTAGGTGCCTTTTCATCGATAAAGACATTCCAATTTCGAGAACCAGAACTGCAGGACGCGTTATAGACGTCTTGGTATGAGAGCCTGCTAGGCCAACATTCATTGAGTAAGCAGAACGATCCTCAAAAAAGCGAGTCGGGAACCCCTACGAATAATCGAAATGGTCGAAGAGATCACCTCCTTCGTACGTTTCGCGGTTCTCGATGGCGTCTGCTGCGTTCATAGAAGCTTTTGGAATACCAAACCCGGCCCCAGGCAGTTCTCCACTGGAAGTCGGAGTTGCTAAGGCTGCCGGATGTATCTGCTTGGGATGCTTTGATACTGCAGCACATTGCTCCTCTCCCGACTGCTCTATTTCGCCAGTGCCTTCCCTCGAGGCCTCGTCTAAGGCGTCGCGTAAAGTGATTGCGACAGAAGGACAGAAACGTGCAGCTGCTGAAAGACGAGGAGTCTTAGATGTGGTTTGAAGGATGCATCGACAAGCGGAAAGCGCACAATGGCATGATGGCCCAACGTAGCCATGCGAACGTCGCGTTCGGACAGCTTTCAGGTCTTCATGGGCACAGTTGATGTTGCGCAGGCGTGAGCTCTGTAGCATGTACATTGAGGAGATGATTGCTCTTGTCGCCAATCTGAGCACCAGGTTTCTTGTTGCAGAGCTTGCAATACCACTTAAGATGCTTGAACCTCCTGCCAGGGCGAAGCTCGTAGAAGTCGATTACAGCGTAATCTGATTGCTGCATGAGGTCCAGTATGAGCCGAAATGCCAGCAAGCATGGTGCAGAGCTCCTTGATAGCACGGCTTGTGGCTTCGTCAGGCGGCTTGAGTGTTCGTGGTCAGCCTGTCAAACGCCTGTTAATGATGGATCGTCTGATAGAGCTTGCTGGCCATATATGCATCTTCTTGAGCTGCGTCAATCTTCACAGCGATTGTTGACTGCTCAAAGGCTTTTGATGCGGACAGTATGGTAGCAAGGTGTGAGCCATGTTCCCAGATTCACAGAATATTGTCTCGAGCTTTGTAGAAACAACGGTATTATATATCAATGAGAATAAGACGTCCCAGCCCCAAGCTTGCAACTCATAAGCCCGATTGCCCATCACTTCGGAATGGCGCTTAGATCTCAGCCCTGCAAGCCATAGATTAGCACGATCGAAAACGGACGCTCGAAAATTGGACTCATTCGCTTACCATACGTGCTGACGAGGCTTCTCGTAGATAGGAGTGCTGGCGGCGTTGTCGCCGAATGGATCATCTGGGTCAAGGAGGCTTCCGCCCTTAGTCTCCTTCTCGTCAACGAAGTCCTTCCAGCCTCTGTTACCGGAGCTGCCGGATGGGCGGTAGTCCTCTTCATCGGAAGAGCTGCAATTGCCTAAGGTCAGTCAAAAGCTCTTGCAGAAATCGCTGGACTGCTTACGAATAGTCAGAGTAGTCAGACAGATTGCCTTGTCCGTATTGATCGCGTGTATCAACAGCATGCTTCGGGTTCATCGGAGCTTGTAGAGGATCAAAGTTGAGTCCAGCCAGATCTCCATAAATACCGGGAGTGGGCAGTCCAGCAGCCTGCCTCTGCCTGTTGTTCTTCAAGATCTCGGTGCGCTGTCTGTCTCGCAGCTTGTCGAGTTCGCCAAAGCTTTGCATGGAGGCATTGTTCAAAGAGACATCACGCAGATTTGTAGCGAGGCTATCGGGAGATGCAGCAGGTGGCTTGGCAGCAGCAGGCGCAGGTGCAGGTGCAGCAGCTGGCTCTGCTTTGGCTTGGGCTGCTGCATGCTCAGCAGCAGATGCCTCCTTGGCGCGCTGCATGATAGCCTCTTCATCATCGGAATCTTCGTCTGCCGGCTTGGTCAACATCCGGTCGTAAAGCCTGAGAGCAGCGATAATTTGATCACTTCAAGAAAGATTAGCTTCTACGACAAAGGAAACTCGATGATTGGCGACTGACTTGCTGGAGATGAGCATGCCAATGTATTCTCCCGTGGTATCTGCTTCACAAAGCTGGATGTATCGGATGATGAGTTTCCTCGAGTCTTTGAGCTTCGTCAACTGCTCCTGGACGCGAGTATTGCTGGATACCGACTCCTTCTCGCGATTGACATGCTGCAGGGCATTGACCAAACCATTTGCGTACATAGAGGAATTGGCGACAGATTGTGCGATCTTTGGCTTCTCCTGCTCGAACGAATATATCAGCTATGAGCGTACATTCAATAAAGGTAAGCCTGCGCACTTGTTCAAAGTTGAACGGAACCCGCTTCTTGTTGGCGGTCGTAGTAGTAGTGGACGAGCTGCCGAAGCCGAACGAACTCTTGTTCTTCGCCTTCTCGGCCTTTTCTTTCTCCCGAAGCTCTTCACGCTCTTTGGCTTCCTGTCTCTCCTTCTCTAGCCGAGCTTTAGAAGCCTCTTCCCGAGCTTTAGCTTCCTTGCGTCTCTGTCTCTCCTCGCGAAGCTTCTTGGCGTGCTCATCTTCCTCGCCTTGTAGCCTCCGAGCCATCTTCTCGTCCAATCGCAATTGGGATTCCTGTTCATGTCGCGCCTGCTCCTTCTTGAAAGCCTCTTTGGCTTTCGCATCTTCTTCCTGTATCACTCTATCGTGAGCCTGCGACCAATAGCCTCTGCGACGAGCTTACTTACACCTCGAGCTCCACCAACTTCCTCCCACCACTGAGCATAGACTTTCATAGATCGGTCCTCTCGGTAAGATGCATGGAAGCCTTTCAATACAGACAGTAGAGTCTTCTTGACTGTCGGATCTGTTTGCGGGTCGCCAGCAATGATCTGATTACGAGCAGTCAGCTTTCGAGCTCTTGCATTCAGCTACAATTGGTCCATCATACCTTCAAACGCTCGATAAGGGTTGGATCAGGGAAGTGTCCTTTGGTCCACAGTTCACTGTTAAGTATCTCTGCCGATCACCGCTTATCGATATCGCTCACTCTGGAAGTTGGTTCGTTCGCCGGAGTTCTCGACGAGACATTTGATGATCTAGATGTAAGTGTAAGCATGGACTTATGGCAGAGGGGCAGTTGGACTAACGAAGATAGCTCTGAGCTGCATATGTGTATTTCCGTACTTGAGCTTCTTTCGGAGCATTCGGGCAGCTTCGCCAGGGCTAGTAGTAAAGAGAACATGATTGAAAAAGATGTGTCTGCAGTGATTGCAACGCTTGCATACCCAGAGTGTTGCAGATTGATGCTTTCGACGAGTTCCGGGATCCCCTCATACTCGGTTACCTTGTACGAGCTCGAGCATAGGCGTTCGATCCAATCAGTGACAGCTGAAGGTATCGCATCATCGTCAGCTTTTGTTGGATCAACCTCCCGTTGGGCTCCCATCCGCAGCTCAGCATGTGGTCCCGCTTTCCTGCTTGAACCGCAGTGCTCTTGGCTCTTTGATGTTCGCAGCAGCAGTAGCTTACCCGTTTGCGGCTTGTACGATGCAGCGATCTGCTCGCCATGGCGAAGCGCCTGCGATAGGAAAGCCATTGCTACAAGTCGTTCAAGCGCAAGAAAGAGGTGTTGACGCAAAGAGCGATCGTAGTGATATGAGGTTGCTATTCGGCTGACCGTCTGTGCTTTCGACCTTCAGTATAGATACATAATGCTAACGACATGCTACAGATACAACGACGCGCAGCTGTAGGCAGTGATGTCAGCCAGCGCTCTCGGAAACACGATGAAAAGCCAACTCACAAAACGATATCTCTCTTAATACTTGCTTGACAGGCTTCCATCTTTTGGTATAAAGCAGCGTCTCCAATGACTCGAGCGGCATCCCGCACTTCTCGGCATGTCTCGTCTAAGCGGGTTATAGTTCGCACAATCGTGCCTTCTTGCACGTCCGTCAGGGCAGTGATTTCGTTGAAAGGCTATCAGATCA
The DNA here is from genome assembly GCA_001600175.1 of Erythrobasidium yunnanense. Taxonomy (NCBI): domain Eukaryota; kingdom Fungi; phylum Basidiomycota; class Cystobasidiomycetes; order Erythrobasidiales; family Erythrobasidiaceae; genus Erythrobasidium; species Erythrobasidium yunnanense. Next base: position 1,835,953 of record BCJC01000001.1, read on the forward strand.
TCGGTCAGTGATGTGACATACTACCGAACGCACGCCTTACCATGCCGCGAGCCCATTCATAGACTACCTCACTCAGCCCGAAGTTGAGCTCGTTGGATTCCGGGCCATTCTCAGCAACATCTGCTCGTCGGGCTACTTGTGCAGCAGTGATACGTTCGGCCAGTCCCTTGATGCGGTCTCGGCCCTATTGGGGTGTATCCGGTCAGCGCAAGCCGGCGTGACTAGCAAAGATAGACTTACCTCAATCAGTCTCGGCGTAAGCTCAGGCTCGGTGTCGGATCGCCGCTCTTGGAAGACGAAAGACGACAGCAGGGCTACGACCTCTTCCGGCTCATATCCCGAAAGGAAGTTCTCCAGAATCAGCTCGGTGAGGACCAATTCGTGACCTGTGTTGATCTCGCATGCCACTCTGCCTTTAAGCAGCACCGTCGACTTGTCGTCGATGAACTGAAGATCTTGCAAGACGCCTATTCTCTGTTCGTAGTCTGGCAGCAACTCGAGATTCTGTTCGGATATGGCTTGTCGCAAACTAAGGAGGTATATCATCAGGAGCTGGTTGTGAATGAAAGCAATATGACTACTTACGAAGCTACTTTCTCTTCCATCTGCCTATACCCATGTAAAGCTCTGTAGTGCTCCTCGAACTCCCTATCTCTGGTGATGCCAAGTTTGGTCTGCTGCTTGAGCAACGTCTCACGCTCGTGTAGCATTTCTACAAGCTCGATGCCTTTCAGACGACTGAGATCCGCTTCTTTGCTCAACGGATCTGCACTAAGCTGATCAAGCATTTGTTTCGCTTCTAGTAGGCTTTCGTCCGGTATTTGATTAACGCGCTTCAAGGCGAGTTGATCATATTGCAGCTGCAACGTAACACTGTCAGAGGTGCTTCGATGCACATGTCAATTTGCGTCCACTTACCTTTTGGGTGAAGCGAGTCACCAAAGCTATGCTGGTTATGGGGATCTGATCGACTTGATAGTTTAGGTTGCTGGAAGTTGTTTGACTTGCCGTCGGAGGCCAAGAAGGAGGTTCTGCGAGATTGGGTCCGACTGTGCAGCATTTCATTAGTCAGCTATACAAGCAGACATGCAGTCTAGACTAACCCGTTGCATCTGCAGGAACTTCGCTTTGCATGTATATGAGAGCGTAGAATACCTTGGTAGGGTCTATGCGGCCGTCCACACCCGCAAAAGGTAGGCCTGGCCGAAGAAGAACAGCCAGAGCGGTCCCGTATTTCTATACAAATAGATAAGCAAAGCACACTGCACTTCAGTAGCATGGCTTACATTGTCGGAGAGGACGACTACGCGACCAGATGCGAACATTCTGTAACCAGTTGATGAGCTATATAGGCCTGAAACAAGAGACTCATTGATGCGGGCGAGCCTGGCGGAAATGTCGTAATATTTGCGAATATCGTTCGAGATCTCGTTGTCTGGAATAGATGGCATTGCTAGCAATTCCTTTTCGCTCTGTAATGGGGTATCAGCAAGGATCGTATAATGGCCTTCAGCAGAATGCACCTCTAGGATCTTTTTCTGCTTCTCCGGCAGTAAGCGTTGTGAGGAATTCTCGGAGAAGCTTCGCTTGATCATCTCTTCTACCCTCAGAGCTTCTACCCTCAGCAAATTAAGGATCATCGTGTACGTCAGTCGGAATTGGGATGACAGCTTGGTCGGCTGGCCAAGAATCATGGTTGTAAGGGTAGCAGTCTGCTGAAAGCGTCAGCACAGCTCGAGAGGAACAGCTGGATCACCCACATCCGGCGGCTCGTTATCGTTACACAGGATTATCACGACACCGGTCTTGTCTAGACCTCGTCGCCCGGCACGTCCAGACATCTGGGTATACTCGCCAGCTAGAAGATCTCGGAATTGTCGGCCATCGTGCTTTCTGATGCCCGAGAAGACAACAGTCCTTGCGGGCATATTGACACCCATAGCGAAAGTTTCGGTCGCAAAAAGAACCTTGACCAGACCGCGAGAGAACAGAAGTTCCACCATCTGGGGAGGGATCAGCGTTGTCCTTGACCACATCTCCCCGCCAACCCACCTCCTTCACGATAGGTAACAGACCACCGTGATGTACACCGATACCACGCCCTAAGAGCTGTCGCATCTTGCCAATCTGAGGCAGCTTCTTGTCTGAGCCTTTCAGACGGGTGATGCTTCTCTCGATGACGATATGAATTTCGCTCTTCTCGGAAGCCGTACAGAGGTCTGTATTGGGCATGCTGTCTGCATGCTCTTCGCACTTCTTCTTCGAGAATGAGAAGACAACTACCGGGAGTAGCTCCTTCTTTCGCAAGAGATTGATGAGGTGCACCCATAATTGCTTGTCTTGAGCTGCCATTGAGCGCATCCCTGATCGGACAGGGCCGAAAGTACCAGCTCCTCGAACAGCTGCATTGGCGACTGGAGCTGTACCTCGACCCCGATTAGCAGCACCTCCGCGGCCTGCCTGACCGCCGCGACCTCCTTGTCCGCCTCTGCTTGCTGCTTGGGCAGTCTTGGCTCGGTCGCCCTGGCGGACAAGCGGCCCAAGTCCAGCAGCCTCGCGTTCTTTCTCTTGCTTTCGCTTGAGAGCTTCGCCAGCATCCTTCCAGCCTTGTCCATCGAATTGGCCTTTGCTATCGACGATTCTGTAGAGCTCCTTGCCAGCATATAGGTGATGCTCCAGCGGTACAGGACGCTTGGCTGTGCTGATCACATAGATGTCCTTCTTCTTAGTCCGGCTGCAGCATAATTAGCCAAGTTGATTGCAGATAGTCAGAATCACCTACCCGACCCAATCAGCGAATTCCTTAGTGTTTGGTACTGTTGCCGAGAGGAGGATAATCCCGACATGATCAGGCAGCATGATAATTACTTCTTCCCAGACCACACCACGCTGATGCAGAAATCAGCTCTATGGCTTGTATGGCTATGCTTGGTATATTTACCTCGAGATCGTTGACATAATGTACTTCATCAAATATTACCCATTCGACATCACGTATAAGGTCGGCACCCTTATACAGCATGCTCCTCAGGATTTCGGTCTGCAGGAAGGTTCAGCTCGCGATAGGTATTGCCGGCAAATCTTTCGTACTGTCATGATGAGGCAGCTCGCCTCGGGGTTGATCTGGACGTCTCCCGTCAAGATACCAACATTGTCCTGCCCGAAAGTCTGCTTGAAATCTCGATATTTCTGATTAGACAGTGCCTTTATAGGCGAAGTATATATGGCTCTGCACTGACAGTCAGCTTGCCTCGTCTACGCTAGACTCGTCCCGAACGTACCTAGTCATATGGCGAGCGGCCAGTGCGATGGCATATTCAGCAACGACCGTCTTCCCTGCACTGGTATGGGCAGCTATAAAGACGCTGTCACCGAGCTCCAGATGATATACCGCCTCTTTCTGGAAAGTATCCAGCTCGAAAGGATACTGCGATATCTCATTTCAGCTTGTGGAAGGTCTTAACTGGAGACTGGCTTCTTCTACGTACTTCGCGCGCCATATCAGGCACGAGTTCGCGAAAGTTGACTAGCTCGTTGTTGACGTCGACCACATGCGCCCAGTCCTTCTTTGAGACACCTGGCCGCCTCTTGACCGGGGCCGAAACCGGCAGTTGCAGGCGCTGCGGTGAATCGCATGGCATATCGTATATTTAGCGTAACCTGAACTGGGAGTTGGGCTAGACATACGTCTCGTGGTAAAAGGCTTTCGACTTCTGGGTCGAGACCCTCCTTCCTAGCACCACGCCCTCTCTGCATTAAGTAGTCCATCAGTGGGAGAAATATGCTAAGTGTTGTTGTAATCTACGTACCCCGTTAGTTTCTGGCATATTACCGGCAAGCGGTCTGTATATGGGCTCGATTCGATGGTGTTCTTCCGATTCAAGCAGGTCATTCTCCGTGGTGGATGCATCGAAGTCTAATCCTCTCTCGAAGCCAGGTGGGATAGTCTTGATACCGCCTCGGCCTAAGCTATGGCTCTTTTCCACTCCTTTGACTATATCCTCAAACGCCTTCTCGGCATCTCCTTCAGGCAGTCCTATAGCTTCGTCGCCTAGACCACCTGGTGCGAATGGGAACTGCCCACTCTTGCCCCGAACAAAGCTCTTGGCTTCATATGAAAGAGGTTCGCGTTTGATGGAAGTCGAGCTTAGCGCGCTAAGGTAAGAAGTAGGATTACGGGTGACCTATGGAGATCAGATCAGCTACATCGCTAGCCAAAGTATATGCTGTTCTGTACCTCTTTATAGCCTCGGATCCGGCCTTCCAGGCCAACAGTCTGGAATTCAAGGGTTGTAGTTGGTCTTGCAGGTTCAGCGAAGTATAGATTATTTAGATCGGGCTCGAAGGGCCAGTAGCTGCGACATTAACTTAGCATCTTGATATTTCGCGAACAATCGTCGCAACCGACAGCTGCCAGTCTTTCAGCCAATGCTTCGGTAGCTTGTTGCTGGGAGTCAGAAAGCGTTCTTGGAGCTGCTGCTTGATATCTTCTGGCGTCAAAGCTGCTGAGCCTGTGATTTCTGGATCGGCGTCATTCTGGGCTGCCATGTCCTAGCAAGCTTCGCAGCCTTCTTCCTTCTTCAATATCCTTTCCGTCCAATGTGTATATCTATGCAAAGGAGAGCATTTGGTATTCTTCGAGGTTGTTGCGATTTCGAGCTGTCATTGCAGCTTGTCCTTCTAACATCAGGAAAGGTTCGCAAAGGTTTGGCACTTTGCTGAATGCAGGCAGCAAACGATGAAGAAGATGCAGATAACGAACAACATGCGAAATTGGCGGACACATTCGCTCCCTCGAATGCGAGCGGCCTAAACGAATGTCCTCCTAAAGCCTGGAAAGCATCGAAGCTTACCGCAACGATATTGGCTATCCTCATCTTTACTACTTTGTTCGTATACGCGTCCTTCCGGTCCTTTACAGGCCATGACCCAGCGAACGCCAGCGCCTGTAGAATGGCCTACATGAGCCCAGGATACATTCGTATGGACTCGCTCGATGCACAGCATAGCAGACTAGCAGGGAAGTACTCTCTGTGGTTCTATCGCGAGCAAGGCTGGGATTTGTCTATCAAGGTGGGCAGACAGAAGTCACGTGTCTATACCATCCTCAGCTCACCGTAGTTTCTCTTCCTGTCTCTTCCTGTCTGTTTCATTGTGTGTTCAGCCTCACGGAACACCAGTCCTGTTCGCGCCGGGAAATGCGGGCTCGTACAGACAAGTGCGAAGTCTCGCGGCAGCAGCTGCGCGAATGTACTACGAAGCTCCCGGAGTACCTAGACGAGATCTTCAGGATGCAGGTGCGCAGGAGTTGGACTTCTTTGCCGGTCAGCCCAATCTATCTAGCCTTGCGATCTACTTCTGAACTTCGATTCAGCCGACTTCAACGAGGACTTCTCAGCCTTTCATGCAGCAACACTCATGGAGCAAGCGGAGTTTCTTGCGGACTCTGTCAAGTTCGTTCTCGATCTCTACCGGAATGAGCCAAACCCACCGACCTCGGTCATCGTGCTCGCACACTCCATGGGCGGAATAGCCTCCCGCCTAATGATGCTGGAGGAGCAGCTTCCGACAGACAGCATCAAGACGATCATTACCTTAAGTACGCCTCATGCCATCCCGCCGGCTACGTTTGACGGAGGTCTAGACGCTATATACGAGCGAATCAACGGATATTGGCGCTCGGCATGGGAACAAGAGAAACACCCTCTCCATGATGTACTGCTACTATCGATAGCCGGAGGAACGGCTGATACTACGGTATCATCGGATTACTCGGACATAAGCCAGTTCACGCCTAGTACGAATGGCTTTGCCGTACTTACATCGAGCATACCGTCTGTCAGGACACCTGTAGACCATCTGGCTATGATGTGGTGCGATCAACTTCGGCAGACAGTAATCGCACTACTCCTGCACACCGTGAATGCAGCCATCCCAAGTCGGGCGCGGCCGCTAGCTGCTCGTCTAGAGGTAGCGCAGACCCTTCTTCTCGAGATTCTGGACAATGCGATCTCACCCTCAACTGCTGGAGCTGCCTTCAACGTGGCTGCTAGCGAAATGATCGCCATTCAAGAAACATACTTCACCCTTGTGCTTGAAGTGCAAAGCGAAACGGTCTACTATTCATTACCGAGTGCAGACACGGCGGGCGCGGCGACGCTTCAGGTCCTTACGCATCTCGATACGGCGGACATCTCCGTTTTGTCTTGCAAAAACAGCTTAGGTGATATGCTATCTCTCACGTGCCAGTTGCTAGAAGGAAACAAGTGGCACGAGCTGTCTGTCGGCGATCGAGGGTTACTCAACGGTGCCGACAAGGCTTTCTTCCTCGATATCCCGACTGGAGACCCTCCGTCGCAATTGGTCATTGCTGTAAAGGCATCAAGACACGGCGCTCTGGTAGTAAGCCATGGCTTAACAGGAAGCCAAGACCTATCCACGAGCCTATCAAGTGCGTACACGAGCGGGCTTAGGGCACCCTTCTTCCACTAACTAAGATTGTCTACTGCAGGGCTGACTACCATCGGATTCAGGACTGGGACAACCGCTAAGGTCTTGGATAAGTTTCATTTCACTCAAGCCGATACTTCACTGCTGGCTTATAATGTCAAAGTGCGCTTAATTTCAGGTGACCTTCTCAGTTTACCCTGTGACGAGCCAAGAGCTGACCAAGATGCTAGGTCAACCCAAAATGGCAGCATTGCTTCGCGTCTCTGCTGCAGCTTTACATGAGAGCAGATACATTCCGGATCCATCATCGGCAACAGTACACGTCCATTCGACTGCGCCCTTCCTCCCGCCTCTATCGAGCAGCGGACTTACCCTGCAGCTTTGGCACGATCCGACATGTCGATATCAGATGTCCGTCAAAGTCGACTGGTACGCTAGTCTTGGCAAGCTGGTACTGCGGTATCGAGCTCTGGTTGCAGCTTGGCCAGCTGTCTTCCCCCTTCTGCTGCTTCTTCATCACACACAAGGAGCAGACTATACACGTGGACTGCAAGGCGTTCTGGGGAGGGATCTTCGCATCCTTCTTATAGCAGCAAGCAGCTGTGCAGTAATGCAAGCGATACTATCACTACTCGGAGGGTCTAGCTTCGTATACGATCTACTTCTGGGCACGCCAAATATCTTCTTCCTATGGCTAGCGCCGCTTCTGCTGGTAGTCTCGGCTGGGGCGTTTCTCGTCTTTCAAGTCTGCCTAAGAGGGCTAGTGCTCGGATCGGCCAAAATTTGGACACTCACCATGCACATACCGTACCTGCGCGTGCGACAACCGGAGTATGTCCATTTCGCTCATATGCCGCACCGAGCTCATTTCGTTACAGGTTTCACGATAATGCGTCCGGCATCCACAGGAGGCGCATCGTAGCGTTCGGCATCCTCATATTATGGATCACCCTGTTTGCGCCACACCAGTTCGCTTTTCTTACTCTATTCTTGGTCCAGTTAGATACCGTCATCCGCTGCGCTACCGTTGCAGCGACCCAAAAGGTACGCTGCGCACCTGAGGCAGGAAATATTGGCTGATCATTGCCCCAGAACTATGACTGCCGCTTCGAGCAAAACGCGACCATCCTGTCGATAATGTTTCACCTACTTCCGCAGAATGGGGCTATCCTGGCTGTTTGGCTTCGCGATCTTCAAGCAGGCTACTATGCACCATTTCCATCAGATCACAACGCCTTCTCGATCCTAGGCTGGTTACTGCTCGTCGAACACCTACAAAGCGGCAAGACACTTCGCTTAGCTGACAATCGGTAAGCTACCTCGAGTCATGATATGGGTCATGCTGAAGCGCATCTGTAGTTACATAAAAAGCGCAGTATCGACAGTGGTAGTATTCGCAGTAGGGACAATCTTGATTTACGGAGCACGGTATAATTACCTCGTTGGGAATGCCTGTAACCTCGTAGCGCTAGCTGTGTATTCGGCACACCACGTCAGCATTCGATATGCAAGTTTGGGCAATAAATCGTAAAATCTTGCAAGTACCGGCTTCTTCGGTCGCTGCAAGCCGGTCTGCCTTCTGTCGACTTTCGCAAGATTAGCTTGTAGCAGCCATGGGACGCAAGACATACGTAATAGGTGTAGGCAAGACAAAGTACGAGAAGCCTCGCAACCGAATTGGCTACGAAGAACTCGGGCTTCAAGCTGCGACCAAGGCTCTTTTGGATGCTGGCATCAAGCAAGGCACATACATGATCTGAACAAGCTTTAGACTAACTTGTAAACAGCTACGATAATGTGGAGCAGGCCTTTGTGGGATGTAAGCTTTAGTTTTTGACAGCTCTGAAGTCCACTTACAAGTCCGACCCGTGCAACTATCTAGACTGCTACGGAGGTGCGCTACGCGTCCATCACACGAGAAAGTACTAATTGGAAGTGAAGACTCGACATGCGGGCAACGAGCCCTGTACCAGCTCGGAATGACACAAATCCCTATCGTGAGTATCAGTACGGCCCTGACACGCTATACTGACTCTTTGACCTAGCTGAACGTGAACAAGTGTGTTCTCGCGATGCCTTCCAGCCTTGAAGTTGGCACGCTGACACCTTCCATTAGCAACTGCTCTACCGGCTCAAGGTGAGCCGCATCACACGCCCGTTCTTTCGGAGCCTTCTTATACCATGCTGCTGTAGTGCTCTCTATCTGGCCTCGCAAGCCGTGGCATCGGGGTCCGTTGAATGCGCTATGGCTCTAGGTTGGTCTTAATGCTTTATTTGTGGAAGCGCTGCTGAAAGCACTCTTAGGCTTCGAGAAAATGGCGGCGGGCTCGCTGTCCGCTAACTTCCGGGATCGAACGAATCCGCTCGACAAGACTCTTCAGGTGATTCGGGATACGGTTGGAACGACGAGCGGTCCATTCGCAGCCCAAATATTTGGAAATGGGGGAGAGGAGTATTGCCAGAGATACGGTGCGACTTGGAAAGACATCGCAGCGATCGCTGCCAAAGTAGGTCGGAAGAGTCGGGTCATTTACCAGATGCTGACAAATGCGCAGAATCACGAGCATTCGACACGCAATCCATATTCCCAGTTCAGAAACTCAATGAGCGTGGAAGAAGTCTTGAAGGACAAGTCTGTGAACGGCAGCGTAAGTTGCGGGAAGCTGCAATTTCACACATTAGCTCAAACATTGTGCCCTAGTTGACAAGAGCGATGTGCTGTCCCACATCGTGAGATCATGGTGTCCTGGGATGCGCGGGTGCTGCTGATCTTTCATTTCCAGCGATGGCGGCGCTTGCGCTCTGGTTGCGAGTGAGGATTTCGTGCGAGCTCATCACCTAGAGAATCAGGCGATCGAGATGTGAGTACTTCCATCTACCACATCGTCTTTAACTAAGGCCCTAATATTCCCTCAGCGCCGCTTTAGCAATGACGACCGATTCGCCAAAACTATACGAGCAAAGCGCTATTGAGCTAACCGGAGCCGACATGACGAGAAGAGCAGCTAAAGCGGTCTACAAGGCAGCTGGCGTCACACCGGATAGTGGAAAGATCAAGGTTATCGAGCTGCACGATTGTTTCGCAGCAAATGAGGTGAGCCGGTCTGCGTGGCCATGAGACTCATAGCTTATCGGCATATAGCTTTTGCTGTATGATTCTCTAGGTCTCGCCGCTCCAGGGAAAGCACACGAGCTGGTTCGAAAGGGAGATTCGACATATGGCGGTCGCTTCGTGGTGAACCCATCTGGAGGTCTAGAGAGCAAAGGCCATCCGCTTGGAGCAACAGGCCTTGGAAATGTCTTCTACCTTGTCACACAGCTACGAGGATGGTCGGGCCCAATGCAGGTAGCCGGTGCTGTCCCAACGAAGAACGATTCCGACGCGTATGCGATGCTGCACAATCTTGGTCTAGGTGCGTGTGCATTCTCTGTCTCTAGAGCTAGAGCTAATCGGTCCTTTTGCAGGCGGGTCGTGCGTTGTGGGACTCTTCAAGCGGCCTTCGTTCTTCGAATATGGCAGTAGCCGCGAAGATGGACGCGCCAGGTGCGTAACTCTTCACCCCTTCTGCAAATCCTCTGTAAACCCTCTGTAAACCCTTTGTGACGTCGCAGACTTGGCTACAACCATGGCTGCGAGTGTAAGGAGCCGACAAGATCTGACATCGAGAAGGTCAAATCACGGAAAGCCTATTCTCAGTACGCTGCGGCTGCGCACTTGTAGCGATCTACCTGTGTCGACTAAACGAATGTGGCCGAGAGTTTGTAGCCTTTGGTGCTTGTAATGCAGCTAGCGGTTGTCTTGTAGGTATATTACGATTGTTCAAACCTGTTCTCATTGTCCGTCTATTCCTTTGCATCTTAGCTGCTTTTCGTTGGCAGATTCAGACTTTCTAGCAATCCTTCAGAGTACGCCAGCACCTGCTTGTAGGTAGTCTCGAAGCCGCTCTTTCCGCCATAGTATGGGTCTTCGATAGCCTTGCCATTGCCATACTCGCCGAATAGCTTGACTGGATCGCGTGTCAGCAGACATTCAGTCTTTTACGCCTCGATCTTACTTTGCGCTTTGCTATTGCGAGGCTTCATAGAATGTAGATTGCGGACATTGTTGCTATCCATGCCGATTAAGAGGTCGAAGTCGCGGTAATGTTGGTCTTCCACAGCTTGCGCTAAAGAGGATATGGGAATGTTCTATACCACTGTCAGAGCTATTCACTTACAGTAAAGTCACATACCTTCTCGCGACATTTCGCTACCGTACGGTCATCTGGCTCATTCCCTACATGATAGGCGCCAGTACCGGCAGACTGCATTTAAATCAGCCAAGAAGCAAAATACCTTACCTTGTGCCTACCTCTATTCGGTCGAAGTACTTTTCCAGGCCGCGCTCTTTCACTAAATGCTGGAAAACAGCTTGTGCCATCGGCCTTTGGAAGACATGTCAATTGCGGCTCAGGAACGTCTCGGATGGCTCCCACGTACGAACGACAGATGTTTCCAAGGCATACGAACATGATAGACAGTTTCGCCGGCCCATCGGATGTCATCTTGGTTTAGGAAGATCGCCCGCAAGTTCTCTAGGGTCCCCTTGAGCACAGGAAAGACGTAGGTGTGAGCCTTACACCAAGATAATCCTTCAATAAACGTAAGAGAACACCCAGTCTCGTGATTCCTTCTCGGGCATCGCCGTATCGCACGAAACTTTTTCGGCGTCCGTTTTTGAGCTTTGTATATGTTCTGCAACATCAGGTTGCAACATCGAAAGCGTCTTGGCGCAGTGGAAGCGCGTAGGGCTCATAGGATTGTTGTTTGAAAAGATCTTCGCAATCTTCTTCATGCTCGCAACATCTGAACGTTACCCTAAGGGTACGCCGGCCTCATTTCGTGTTTAAAGGCCTAATCTAACATCGTAATCTAGTCGCAGGATCGAGACTTGCAGACGCTAATATGCATTCATTTTTGCAGTTTGTGGGAAACATGGGGTGCTGCCGGAAGCTTTTGGCTCTTTTGGGCCAAACGGGCTTTCTTTTGCTTCGAGGACATTCAGACACGTCTCACAGTGTTCCAACACTTGTGTTTGTAGCGCTGTACATCCTTTGGAGGTCCTCGTGTCCAGAGAACGGCCTACCCGAGGCAACTGAGATCTGTTTTGCTCCTAGCGCCGTGGAAACCCCGTTAAGGGCAATCACAGCTGACTATCGATGGATCAATACCATCTCTTAGATTACGTTAATATAGCTGAGTGTACCCAGAAAAATTCTTTCGTCGAGAAAATTGGACCTCCAGCTTGGACATCCACCAAATCGCGTCTTCAGGGATATCCCGGACTGGCAATGTATCACAGATCAAGATGTAGATGATTTGTATATCTTCTATACCAGCCCAATACTTTTCTAGCACAATAACACCGGAAACCATCAATCCTACCCCAAAATCTGCTTAAAACCCGAAGTTTAAGCTACAGAATGTGCCTGTCCGAGTGGTGATGCTGTTGAACACTGCCATGGCCTCTCCACGTATCCTCTCTGCTTGAGCGGGGCCCGTATCTTCCTACGATCCATCATAACATTCTCCAGCGCCGACATCAGATACAAATCCGTATTGACGAGGATGCGATAAGGTGTTTGTGAAGGTTGAGTATAACCTGGCGCTTCCTCGAGATGGCAATTATCGGTGCAGCTATCGTCCCAGCTGTCTCTCAAGCCGAGGGCGGAAGAGATTTCTGGCAGTATGATGGGCATTGTCTGCATCTCTACCATCGAGTGGATGATAACCTCCTGCTCTGGAACGTATGCGACTGGATGCGACTCTGATTTCCCCTTGTCTGGCTTCTGACGATCCCGCCGATCCCGAGGTAATAAGCCTTTCCACCAGCCACACCACTTCCTCTTTGTCCTAGTTGTAGCGTGTGGTGATTGAGGTAATGCTTCGCAGGGACGATCTTCCTTATCTGAAGACGCGGCTAGCGGGTGTGACAATGTAGATATACGAGGCAGGGCTTTCCGCCTGTCTCTGGATAGATGGGAAGCATCGCAGGTTGGTATGTAATTCCAATCGTCCTCCCCATCGTCGAAGAGTGCCGCTCGAAATGATCCCTCTTGGCTATCGTCCAACCCAGACAAAGAATCGGAGGAGTCTGATAGACCCGGAGTGGAGGAAGATGATGTAGAAGAATGTGCTGGGGAGGAGTAGCCAGAGTCGCAGGTGCAGGCGTCCGGCTCATCATCAACCTGGCGGCTCTTTCCCTTATCCATGCGGATCGACGTATAGCTTTCTTCGCAAGGTAGAGCTTGCATAGCGATGGTTTATATGTTTTCAGAGGAAGAAGAAGAGATGCTCATCTCCCTCTGGCGTCGTAATCTTCTGTCGAACAATTGCCCGACGAGAGATGGGAGCCTAGTGATTCGCGGTCCGAGCCGTTGGGAGTCTGCTTTCCGCAAGACAGAAACAGTCGAGAGCTGAAGCAAAAGATTAGAGATGTGGAAGAGCGAAAGAGTCGAGATGAGCTGATATCCATATCCATGCCTCGTCAGCGGAAACGCCTTGTGGTAGCTGCCATAAAAATCGCCGCGTGCGGCCGTCTGTCCGGTGCATGTGCACAGCAGCTGCCTTATCAGCGCAAACAATTGGAGCATCTCGACAAGGATGTGAGTCTTGTCTCTTTACTATCGCTTCCTGCTTCCAGCTGTGAAATTGCTGAGTCTCATCACAGTTTTTCGCCTGTCGAAGTCTCGTTTCGAAAGCCCCATGTTCAACGATCGCAAGATGCCTGCTTAGAGCTACGCTCGTGCTTTACATCCTCCTTATAACCTTGCTATTACGGTAGTCCCCTCCACTGCATGCGGTCCAGGCCATCCCATCCGAGCTCTTCTCGTCCGCGACTAGCTTGACTTCTCGCAGTACTTACTCCCAATGTCTTCTTCCATAAGGCTTTCATAGCTGTCGCGTTTGTGCTGCTCAGAGAATGCCTGTGATGATCCAGATCATCCACCATTCCATCCTGTCAACAAGGCCCGATAGGCGTATGATACCTTGGTTACCGGTCCCATGCTCCCACTTTTAGAACAGTCTTGGCATTTGATGTAGTAGCTCTGCACGACGACTACGACTGCGCACTGCATCGCGCTCGCCATAAAAGCCAGACTTTTCCCTCTTGCTTCTGCTCTTTCCTTTTCAACCTGAACCCTCCCTCTTTCCTTCTCTCTCCCTAACCAGCGCTGGTCGCATTCCTTCTGAAAAGAACATGCACTCCCAATCGTTCATCCCCATCTTTGCAGCTGGTCTGCTTTCAGCACCATCAGTCCTCGGATTCTGCGGCAGCAGGCTGTCTCACTTCCACAAGCGTCAAGAGGGTGAAGCGATCCCTCAGCCTAAGTTTGGATACAACGAGACTGCTGGTCCTGTAGTCTGGCATTTGCTCGATCCTGCGTTCGCGACATGCGAGTCGGTGCGCTGCCTGCGCTTACAAGTACTGTACGCAAGCTGATGGAATGTCGATATTGTAGGGGTCCAGTCAAAGCCCTATCATTGTCCAGACAGCCACTGCTGCCAGAGCGGAAGCCCGTACGGTGGTCCTCGACATCCCCATCGCTAGAAATGTGGCCTTCGAGAATCTCGGAACGACAGGTATATCTGCGCTCTTCGCTGGCTAAACAATGCTAAACCTCCGTGTATCCAGTCGAAGTCATCGCTAGTGGTACCCTCCAGACAGCCGACACTGGAGACACCTGGAATTTGAAACAATTCCATTTCCACACGCCTTCCGAGCACCGTATCGAGCAAGTCTTCTACCTACACCTAGCTTAACTCTGCTAATATTCGTTACAGTCTCCAGCACTTCGATGCCGAGATTCACATGGTCCACGAAGCGGCAGGTAGGCTTGTTAGCCTCTTGCTTCCAACTGCATTCACTTACACGGTTATTGTACAGACGGCTCCGGCAGAATCGCCGTAGTAGCATTCATGGTCAATGTCTCGCACCGACTCAGTACGATCTTCCTGGAGGATGTACTCAAGAACATCGACGCAGTCGCTCAATTCGGACAGACTACCGAAGTAAGCGTCCGAAACAACCCGTATATGTGACTCATGCTGACAATATACAACAGATCCCCGAGCTCGACATGGGGGCCTTCGCTCGTAAAGCATCTGAAGGTGCATTCTTCACGTACTCTGGCTCCCTCACCACTCCTCCATGCACCGAAGGCGTTACATGGTATATCTCCGAGACGCCTCTGAACCTCGATGCGCGCACCTTCCTGAACCTTCGCAAAGTCACCACCAGCAATAACCGCTTCACCCAGAACGCACCTACAAACACCAATCTACTCGAGCTCGCTAGAAGTGTCGCTCCAGCAACTGCTCCTGCGTCTGAAGCTGCTCCAGTGGTAGCTGATGAAGCTGTAAAGGCTGAACCTGTGGCTGGAGAAGCTGTAGCTATAGAGGCAGAAGTACCTCATGAGGCTCCTACAGTCAGCGATGCTGCGGTCGAAGTACTTCTGGACCAAGGTGAAGCTCCTGTACCCGGTGTCGTGGATGCCGCTGCCGTAGAAGCATCGCAGGCAGCAGTCCTAGAACAGTAGCTGTCGGTGGACCTTCTCTTCTACATGCTGCTGCCGCTTTGGCAGCCAAGTAGGGTTAAATCACTCAAGCGTTGTCGAGAGTAGCTAGGCTTGTGCAGATTCCGAGGGCAAATATGGACACTTTCTCCTCCTTTACCGCTGGATGAACTTTGACTTGCAGAGACACAGCATAGTATGGCTGACTAGAGCAGCACAAGGCGAACTAACTACCCCTGAGGGAATTGACGGAACTGACTAGTGCGACCAGGCAATTAAGCCTTAACAGAGTGAAGCATACTAAAAAGATAAAAGAGAAGCTTGACTTCCCGAGTTCATAGCTCATAGCTAGTGAAAGAATGCCAAAAGATGCGCAACGCAGAAAGAATATAAGATAGATAGAGATGCAAGGGGCAGAGCTTCGTTCAATGAACGAGTCTTCGGCTCTCCAAGCCTTCAGCATGTCGCTTCGAGCGCTTTGCAGCTGATGCTTTGTACAAAGTGAGCGTGCGTGAACCCCCGCAGTTCTCGGTGGCTGTTGAAATACAACGTATTAGCTTGACCCACAAAGGCATTAGGGGGAATGAACGACTCACATCTGCCCTTGCAAGGCGCATCGCATAGCCAAGGCTCGATCAGCTTGCCGGTACCGCCATTTGCGAACGAGTTGCCGCAGTAGCATTCCTGCGCGTATTCAGTAGCGGCTCTGTATGACAGCACCGTCAGCTTTGAGTAGGAACACCAAGGAAGCATGAAGCATGCGCGACGTACAGCTTGAAGCCTTTCGAAGCGCAGAACTTGCTGCACACTTCTCCGGTCATCGCTTTCTCATCGACCATAGAAGCGCCGGTGAGAAGACGACCACTGGAAGTTTCAGCGACGCACTACAGTGGCACGTAGTTTCAATCAGTCATGACACCATACAAATGCGATATGCAGGGCACTTACGCCAGCTCGAGTAAAGCCAGAAGCAAGCGTAGAGTTCGGAAGGAAGATGCCTGGGTTCGTTTGCGTGCATCCACAAGTAGGTTTTGCACCCGTTCCTGTCCAGATAGGGTTATCTCCCGTCAATTTGGGGATGGGCTTGGTGACTCCGTAGTCTTCGTTGACGACTGTGCGCAGGGAAAACATCGATATTAGGTCGCTAGCGATGGTACGGGAAGAAGGAAGGTGGATTTACGTGAGTGTAGAGGTTGGCAAGCATTTGCGCGGGCTTTGTTGACGCTCTTGACTAGAGGAGGGCACTTGTCGATAGCTCCTTGCGTAGCTGGGTCGGTGCACTAGACAGGCGTCCACCCTTAGCATCTCTCACCGAAGCGCTTCTCAGACCCTAGACGTACTTGATCAATTGCTGCCTGCAGGACTTTCGTATCCCACTGGCTGATAAAGTCCGCATGGAATCCGAAACCAGTCTGGTCTCCAAAACTAAACGTCCACCCATTCTTACGATAAGGGAAGTTTTGCACGTCAAAGACTGCTTCGATGAAAAGAGTGATGAAGCGCTTAGGATGCGAAGGGGGACATTTGCCGTGCTCGACATCTTTCAAAGGATAGCTGACGTGGCTGTTGTCGGAGCTTGAGAGGCGGACACCATCCCCTTAGTTGATGGGTCAGTAGAAGGATGGAAGATTTGGGCAAGGGACACTCACAGCATGGTGGGAAGAGAACCTGGGCTCGCATCGAATTGGGGCAGTTTTGCGGCTGAATAAACATACATTCAGTATGAAAAATCAAGGCAAAACTTGTAAATTCCAGACTTACGAAGAAGTCATTGCGCTGCTTCCAGTTGGGATCCCCATCGTGTCCGCCGGCAAAGTCCTGGCAGACATACGAGACTGCATTATCTGCGACATTCGAAGCATTGTATGTTCTTCTCATAGGCGAGCCGGCGATCATCTTCAGTCCAATTGGGAAGGCTACGAGTTTCTCGCCCGTGAAGCTGGGGCGTTGTCTGGCATATTCATTAGCTTCTTTGTGCATCTTTAATGAGATATCAGTGCCGAAATCACAGGTAGTACATGTTCGCATATGTCCGGATAGCGGAGAATGAGCCATTCGGATGCTGGAAATATAGCTGAGGATACCAGTAGCTGGAAAGGTCATCTTGTACTTCGATAGTGGTGCAGGTCGCCTTGGCTTGATGCGCCGGGTCGTAGCGGTTCCTGTTACAATCCCTCAGTCTACGAAGTCCAGGCTAGGCAACTCTATGAAGCGTACATAGCGGTGTTGGCGCCTGAATATTGCAGCATCAGCATATTGCCTACAAAACAGAGGTCGAGGGATTGCCTACCATGGAACACATGAGCATGAAGGCCGATCTTGCCTATACCGTAGAACCACTCAGCTTGGCTTTTGTTCCATTCGTGTCGCCAATGCTTACCTGGCGTGACGATGGGGCTGTATTCAGTTAAGAACGTACACGGACATCGTAATCAGCACCCAATACTACCCGAGTCGCGATATGAGCTTGGACTTGCTCGATACGGTTGATCATGAGTGGATCCGAGGGCATTCTCCAGAAAGCATTGGTATAGGATGCAGATGCGAAGCCCAACACGACCAGCGAGAAGGAGTTCAGCATGATGGATTGCGCACGGACGAGGGCTTGAGGATTATGATAGGGGGTCGAGTGTTTATGCGAGAACGACGACGAAAGAGAGTGGTGGATAGGGAGAGTGAACTGCGAGCTATACAGACAGACGATTAGTAGAGAGAAGAGAAGGAGTTGGTGAGAAGGAAAGAGAGAACAAGCGAAGAAGGGCATGCCTTGCTTCGGTCAAAGCTTGTCGGAACAACGTCGACTTGACAACCAGCCAAGGGCCGACCCGGCGTGCAGGGCTAGTCAGCTCACCAGCAATGTCAGCAGCTACTTCTATCCTATCTCTACCTTTCGTCGTTCTGTTTTGTCGAAATCATCAAACTCCGACTTGTGCCTTGGGATCCATAATGTCCAAACAACACTAACATCTGGCACCAGCTAGTCTAGGCGCCTCGTTCCTTGTCATGTATGTGACACCATTGATATATTACCCTTAAGCTCGATGCCAGCTGTCAAGCTCGTCGATCGAAAATGTTGGCATATGGCGCCCGCTCATCTTCTTCTCACGCTCTGTATGGCTCTTCACCTGATTTCAAGCATATGCAGACTGCTTGTATATCTCGAAATAATGGCTCCTCGAGATCTGGTGGCTGGATCTACGAAACATTGAGATCTGGCAGATTGCTACCCGCTCATTACACGCTCCCATCCCTTAGTCCTCGTTCACCACAGCATATGCTTCTTCAGAAAGTCAATATGCCTCCCCTAACCTGGCGATCAGCTGTCTCAAGATCCGCCAGCAGCCACCTGCAAAAGACAGATATTTCAGGCGGTCTTGACGAGCCATACGAGATCTGCACGATGCATCCTCATGTCTCACTCAGCAGGAAGATGCGATTATGCAGCTGTCTTCTGCTTTATAGTTCAGTCGAAGATCTGGACATTCTTCTCCCCTACTTTCCGCTGATCCTTTCGTATGATCTTTATTTCCACTTCACTGACGCTTAGGGTACAACATCGCTATAGCCAGGGCAAAGCCTGCTTGAGGATACAATCATCCATGCGAAACCAGTAATGCTTTATCCCACCCCGTGCGAGTGCTTCCCGCGTCATAGGTAAAATCATCAGCAGCCTACGACTCTCACTACTAACATAGGTAACGGAGCCCATGTGACATGAGGTCTAGTGAAAGCTCTACAATCATGCTCTGCTTTGAATTACGGTCTTTCCCTACAGCCGAGAAGAAGAATGGGTTCTGACTATTTTATCTGACCTGTCGGATACTGACACCTAATCTTACGCCTTACAGTGTGTATCTTCCGTAGACAGGCTTAGCATTGTCGCTTTGATGATTGATGACATATCCAATTCATCTTTTGGAAGACACGATTTTTCTGAGGGACGGCACTACATCTCGATTAGAATATGCGCTTTACGAGTGTAGATACTAGATACATGAAAGACATAGGGATATGATCACAGGGCTTGCCCTCCTCCCATCTTCTTGCAGGAAGGCCCCAATTCCCTCCTTGCGGAAGAGGGAGAGAAGAGGGAGTGATATGTTGTTGCTAGAGGTGCAGTGCCTTGAATGCGTATGATGAGATGTCGATCATCGCTCTCCTTCCCTTGAGAAATCCCGCCAAGACTTGGCCAGCGCCAAGCCAACCTCCTACTCCTCCCTCCCATCCCAAGAGATTCTGCTCTTTCTCTTACGCAAACTCGAAAGAAAGCAGGCAAAGACGACGACGACGACGTCGAAGAGGAACATCAATCAGTCAAATAAGGCTCCCTCTGCGCAAGTGCCCTGTCTTACACATTCGGCTTGCCTCCGGAAGCGACGAGGAAAGGCTCAGCAAGGATGGCAGCAGAAGAAGAGAAGCCTGGGCTGCAATGCCAATGGGAGGGATGCACAGACAGATTCGCAGACCCCGAAGTTCTCTTCCACCATCTCTGCGACGCTCAGTACGTTGTCTCGCCTAAGGTGCCAGGAAAGCCCGAGCTGAGATTTTATGTTGCTGCAGCGTTGGGAGGAAGAGCACAAATAATCTCAATCTAAGCTGCAAATGGAGTGGTTGCAATGTCACCTGCGCCAAACGAGATCACATCACCTCCCATATGCGAGGTCAGCATCCCCTCGTAAAGCGCCAAGACGATCCCGAAAGCTGACAAAAACCTCGTAATCTCGATACAGTGCATACTCCATTGAAACCACATGCTTGTAGTGTATGTCTCCTTCCCTCGCTTCGCCTATCTCACAAACTGCTTTGTTCTGACTTTCGGTACCCTCTCTCTCTGCAGACATGTGGCAAATCATTCAAGAGACCCCAAGACTTGAGGAAGCACGAGAAGATCCATACAGAAGAGCACCATGTAAAGCACAAGCAGTCGAAAGCCATCACTGTCCCAAGCAATGGCAACGGACTCAATAATGGCTCACTCCGAGACGAGAAGTCACCGTCGAATGGTGTTTCACCCGGCGTGCCTGGAGCTCTGCAAGCACTCCAGCAACAGCATGCAGCAGTCAATGGACTAGGCCAGCAGCAGCCCCAGACGGCAAATGGTGGTTTCGCACCCTACGGCCTTCCATTCCCTTATGCATATGGAATGCCTACGGCCGAGCAACAAGCTGGCCTAGCAGAGCTTCTCATGCAGCAACAGCGACTCAATGCAGCTGCTGTCCAGCTCATGGGTCTTCCGCCATCAAACCTTACTTCCAACCAAGCTGCCCTTGCCGCTCAAACTATGCAGCAGCAGCAACAGCAGAACCAGCAGCAGATCCAACAGAGCCTACTCGCTGGAATGCAGTATAACCCTGCCCTGCTCTTCCAGAATATGATGCCTAGCTATGCAAACAATGCGCTCAACCAGCAGCAGACCCAGCAGCATCACCCTCAAACTCAGCCTCTACAAGCTACCCACAGCATACCGCAACCATCAGCTACCATACAGAATCTAGTCGCCAAGTCTGGGCTGTCGACACTATACCCCTCTTTAAATGGCTTGGACGGAAACGAGAATTACGCACCTTCCGCACTTCAGCAGCAGTCTTCGCACTTCAATGACCGGTCATCGCGTGCAAGCTCTTCGACTGCTCCTTCTCCAGGCTCAAGCCATGGTCAATACCACCATCAATCCCTATCGCCCCACCCTCCTGCATACGCTCAGCCAATGAACGGCCACTACGATGCTTCAGGCTATGGGGGACCTGTAGTAGCGGAGAAACGAAACTCTGTGCTAGGAAAGACGAAGAGGAGCTTCACGGACGAAGCAGATGCGCTTCTAGCCGATATGAAGAAGAAAAAGATGGATCTCTCAGACTCAGCTGCCTGTGCGTTCGCATACCTTTTAGCCTCTAATGATATGACACTGATTCTTATTTGTCTCGCAGTCGATCACCGCATCGATAGCTTATCCTCGTATCTGTTCGATATGGACCAGCCGCTTAGCGAGTCCTATTCTTCCATGCCCTCCGTCACCCTCGGGTCGACTCAGTCTCCATCGGAAGGCTCTACGCACTCTTCTTCTTCTCAGTACAGCCCAAGAAGCGCCTCGGGGAGCGTGCGCAGTCCTGCTGAACAGGCTCTTGAGCTCTCCAAATCCGAGATAGATGATATCAATCACCTCCTCTTCTCGTTCGGTGCTCCATACGATTCTACTACAACCCAGGAGATCAAGCCGGATTCCATCAATTGGCATCAGCCTGGAACGATGAACATCACAAGCGGACACTCGCCTTCCGATTTTGCATACGTCAACCAGAGCTACACAAGTCCGACCTCAGCTTCTACGATCGATGGCAATTCCCGTAGAGCGAGTGGAGGACAGCTCTACCCTACTCTAAACGGACTCGTCGATACGGAAGCTCAGGCTAAACCTATCAAGCCTCTACCTTCCCACAACCGCCATCACTCACAAGGCAGTGCTCAACCCTCGCGTGCTCCTTACACGCAGCCTCTCAACCTCCATCAGCAACAATCTTCTCACCAGCATCAACAGTCAAGTGCGGACAGCAATGCACTTTTCGGCAACAGCTACCCTACCTTGAGTCTTCCGAACCTTTCGATAAATCCCCAAGCGCAATATAACCACTTCGGAGGTTCGCCTTACGACTATGTAGCTCATACGCGAGCTATCGCTACACCGCATATCGCTGCGGACTATGTGCGAGACCCAACTATGACAAGCATACCTCTTCTATCTAGAGCGCCTCCCGCCCCTGGTCAGGCTAGGCGTCTAACTGCAGAGGATGCACGATCGCCGCCTCTTAAGCAGACATCCAGCTTGCGCTCAACAGCGACAGACAGCGAGGAGGACAGCGTCCATGGTGCTTCGCCTATACTGAGGACAGCTAGTCCAGACGCCATGTCTGAAGACTCAGAAGATCGAAGAGCCGCTAGGCAGCTTAGCGATCTCACTTTACCTCCTATCGATCGTGCAGATGCTGTACGCGGCTCAGAGTGCCATCTACCTTCTCTTCGTTCCATCTTAGCGAGTCCCGAAGGCGCTTCTTCGGCTACCTTCCGCCCCGATGCTTCTCCTACTCTATCTACCGTATCATCCGCTTCTTCCAATATTACCCAAACTGCTCCCCACCACAAGCGTCCTACTCCCTCTCGCCGCTTCTATCCTTCCCTACACTCCCTCGATGATGTGCGCGCCGAACCATTGCGGCGTCCATCTACAGGCGAGAAGATGGATCGCATCACGCATGCCGTAGGCTCGTTCCAAATGTCAACGGACGACGATGATGGCGTGAAGAGCGAGTCGGACGATGATACTAGCGAAACTGCTATCTACAAGCGGTCTAGATTACGCACGATGAGCCCAGTGCCGGTTCACGCGGACGTTGACTCCGATGTAGATGAGCTAGAGGAAGAGAATGCAACAAGTGAGCGTATGGAGAGCATCGCAGAGGACGATGAGGAGGACAGAAAACCGAATGTTGCTGCTTTACTGGCAGCAGCTGATGCAGAACAAGCTCCTCGACCGGCTATGACGTTGGCGAACAAGCGTCTAGCTGTTATACAAGCTCTCATTGCGCGAGCCAATCAGCTCTACCGAGAACAGCTAGCGCGCAAAGTCCAGCTTCCCGCTCTTCAGCGAATCAAGGAGGAGGAGATGGACTAGATCGGAAAGATGGGAGATAGACAGGCCTGCTTTGGAATGTACAAATACTAGGTCTGATGTCTGTTCTTGCTAAAATAGATTGTACCGTCTTCCTTCTGAGCTTCTCTCTGCCTCATGATACTGTGTATCATGGACAATCCAGATTCAGATACTTTCGCGGCAATTCAGCTACTTGAATGCACAGCTTTCTTTGACATGACTGCGCCTGCAGTTGCGAAATGAACGTTCACTGCTTTATTGGCACTTGGGAGCTAGTCCTGGTCTAGCGTCTAATCCGGATAAATCGAAATGACGGGTTTGTATTGCATGTATGTAACGATGTTTGTGATGACTATTAGGCTGACTGCATAATCTAGAAACAAGCTATCTCGAGACTATGTACAAGCCTATCGACAAGGAATCGGTCGGAATTCAGCTAATCTTACGCGTAAGTATACGTGCCAACGGGACGGCATCTGCTTCTCTGGTTATATCGCAATTCGATCTGCTGTCGTGCTTGACGTCAGGATGGTGGTAGTCCGCCTGCATGTTAAGCCTTCCGCCAAGAGCCGTGATCCAAGACTTGCGAGAATACAGATACAGGACTGTTTAATTCATGATATGTCAGCTCGCCCCTTGCAGAAATCGATAGATAGGAATCACGTACTGATTAAGGCATTAAACCTGTACAGATACACTTTTGAGAGTGTCTTTGATACATGTTGGGTTTGCGGTCGGCACATTGATGATCGTGGTATATGCTTTGGGTATATTTTGGCATTGGCAAGCCGTTCGTCTATCTGTGTTTCTTCTTGTCCTTGTTGTTCGCCAGCGCTTCCTCTGACTGAATGAGAGTATGCGTGTGGTAGTCTGCATCTGCTTCCCTCTTCTTTCTCGCTTGGAAGCCCACACAGGGCGTGATGCCCGCCAGCCACTCGTCAACCTCATCTCGATCTTCTTGGCCCTTGTCTCCGCCTCTCAGCAGTTCTGACAACGAGCATCTGAGCTTCGGATCGATAGTCATCATTCTCGTCAGACAATTTCTTGTTTCTCGTGGTAGTAACCGGAAGATAGAGTCTGCCGCTCCTGTCTGGAACGTCTTCTGTGATGAGATGGACTCGACTGTATGTTTCGAAATGGAAGTCTTGGTGGAGATGACAGAGTCTGCCCTCCTCCTCCCTGTACCTTCTCCGGCAACTTGGGACAAACGTTTGGAAGTCCCGCTTCTGGGTGAAGCAGGAATATTGTTGTTCTGGACGCTTGCCGCTGCTAAAGTAGAGATAGTAGCATCTGAAGCGCCGGTATCTGTAGATCCAGCTGACGATCTCTTCGAAATAATCGACTTGACTTTCTCAGCGGCTACCTCAGGCGGCAGATGCGAGACTTGGTCGAATATATCTTGGTTACCAGAGATATTGACATTGGCCATAGCGTCTGAGAAACTTCTCTCGTTTGCGGTTCCGGGCGGAGAAGTCGTTGGAGAAGCGGGTGCAGAAGGGCGTCTGTGCATGGGATCTCGCTCCGGTGCATCCTGTGTAGGCTGTGATGGTAATAGCTCTGATAATTTCGAGTCCTCGAAAGCCATAGTCGCGGAGTGGTGGGCCGTAGGGCGCATATTGACGCCCGACCGGCTGACGGGTCTCGTAGATGGTGCACTCGTCTGTCCGCCCGTAACCCCAACTATAGCCGAGGGTGGAGATACGGCATCACCAGTTCCGTTATTCAGAGTGCCATTGCGTGATCCTCCGCTCGAGTTTGACAGCGCAGAAGGTGATTCTGTGCGGCCTAGGGGGGTGATGCTCAAGCCGTCTTTGCTAAGACCACGCTTGTGAGGTGAGTCCATCGTAGTTGGAGATGCGACGTATGCATCTGAGCCTGACCCGTCTCTCGAAGTCAGGCGGGATGAAGGATTGGTAGAATAGCCAGAGGCGGGAGGCGATGATGAAGATGAGGAAGTTGCATCTGAACGGCTGGGCGCTTTCGTGGGAGCAGCCGCCGGAGTTTGGAGATGCTGTCGAGTGCGATCCTTATCTGAGATAGCAGCTGGAGTCTCTCCTCCATCGTCTTCGTTATCATCTTGACCAGGCTTCTCATCTAATTCAGGATGGGAAGTGACATATAATCTATAACTCGGGTCCACCTTCGTATCCGGAATCTTCCAGGGGAATCTTCGTAAGATCATGCACATAAAGATAATTGCGACGGACCACACGTCCGACAATTTCGGATCATAGTCCTTCGATGCGCTATTCAGGACCTCTGGTGCTAGATAGGGATCTGACCCTACTATTCCAGTAGCTTTGATGACTTTCTGTGTGTTTCCAGGGTATTTAAACACGATTGCCGTTCCGAAATCAATGATCTTGACACAGCCTGTTCCGTCCATTACGCAGTTGTCGAGCTTCAAATCCCGGTGTGCTAAGCCCATCTCGTGTAAATAGTCGACACCCGAAACGATCTGCTTCCAGACGCAGAATATCTCGGGTCGTGACATTTTGCCGGACATGACGCAGCTGAAGAGATCGTATTCGGCATATTGCATCACTTCGTAGTAGTGCCCGTGGTCGCAGATGATGTCGACTGTCTCGATGATGTTGGGGTGATGGAGGGTGGATCTGGAGGGATCCATCAAGGTCAGTACAGTACAAGGATACACGTAATGATGACGCTAGACCCACCCTATGCAGAACTCGGCAGTAACCTTCTTCTGGTATTCCTTCTCATTCTCGCCGGACCTTCTCGTTCTAAATTCTTTTACGGCATAGACCGTCGAGTCCTTTGATCTTCTGACCAGTCTGACCGTACCTCCTGCACCACTTCCCAGCACTTTATCCCATTTCCCGTATTTCTTCTGAAGATGAGCATGGTCCTCTCCTAAGGGCGGCGAGGAGCGTCTGCTGTGATTCGAGTGGTGCGATACTGAGCGCTCGCGCTTTGCAGCAGAGGGTGGTACACTCGATGAGCTATTCGTGCCGTGATGTGTAGAAGAAGCTGATCCTGGAATACTACTGCTGAAATACCCTCCAGGAGGCAAGTTCTGCGTGTTGTAGTCTCCTCCTGCTCCAGGATGCGCAGAAGTCATTGCGAACGCTTGTCCTCCGCTTATAGAGCCTCGTGAAGCTTTTGGAGTCAGGTGGCCTGGAGTTGCGGGTACTGAATGTTCAGGCGAGTGATTGCGCGACGCAGCTTGTGATTTTCCCCATTTTGGAGCGTGTGAGAACAAGCCACCATGATGAGTACTGCCGGTGCTGCTATGTCCTTCTTTGGGTGAGGAATTCCCCGAACCGTGGTGTAGGTGGGTGTTGAGGAATCTGCGAAGATCGTGTAGAGGCCCAGTGCTGTTCTGCCTTGTTGTCTGTCGTGATGGGACGGCGGAAGATGTAGCGTGATAATTGTGCGGATCGGGGTGGTAGTGATGATCGTCGTGGTGTCTTCCTGGCGAGCCTGTTCCTCCAGCTCGACTGGATGAAGTGGTGATGGGCGTCAAGCCTGACGGTGTGTGAGTGAACGGTGCCGCTCCTCCTGCGCCTGCCATGATCGAGGTAGCAGAAGATGATGCCGATGATGCCGTAGGTCCTCCAACCACGGCACTCGACATCTTCCTTGTTCCGAGTCTAGGAAACACAAATTGCGGTGGAGTGTATGTACCACCTGGAGTCTGTGTCCCGCTCTTGGGCGGTAAGAAGGTATGGTAATCTTCGCCTGGGCCAAGACTTTCAGCCCCGCTGCCTGTCATTGCGGTGATGGCAGTAGTCGCAGCGGGAGTTTGTACGGAAGGGAAGCCATACGCTACCGAGTCTGATCTGGATGCTGCACCTCCCGGCGCAGTGCTGGGTCTGCTGCCATTACTGCCATGATGGCTGCTCAAGTTGCCGCCCAATCCGAGCTTTGACTGATGTGAACCAGCAGCTGAGCCTGGTCTTCCTGGACTCTTTGGATGTACATCAGTAGATGTCGATGCCCCTCCGACGATGCCCATATGGTGCGACTCTGCTTTGTCGAGGTCATCGCCTCCCTCGAGCGTCGGACTTGCCAGCGGGGCGGGAGCTGGCGATGTAGACTGGGACATGTTCGCAATGATTTACGATGATGATTGTAGCTTGTTACGCTATCTTGCTCCTTCCTCGCTGCTTTTCGCTCGCTCTTTCTTGTGGGAATTTGGGAAGCTTGTCCCGATAAGGCCGGGGCTTTCTTGGATAGAGAGTAGAGGCAGACAGTGTTGATACTGGATGTAATGGACTGTGGATGTCTGTGTTATCGAGTCTTGAATCCTGAGCGTCGAAAGCTTTGAAAGAGCCAAAGAGCTCACCTCAGTCAGCGCTCTCTCGGCATCTTGGAGGGTGACGGCAACCGATATTCAAGTGAATTTCAGACAATCTACGACAGCACAGTCCATCCAATTCCATCATATTCACAACACACTCTAGATAGAGTACTCCCTCCAGCTCGAACGACGCCAATCCGACGTCTGTAGGCTGAGCTGCGATGGGCCAGGGAGCATCGCACGGCAGCAGCAACAACGAGGGAAGTAACAATCAGAATGAAGCTACATCATCGTCGTCGACGTCTCAGCCAGCTGGAAACACGCCAACTCGTCTGAGATCCACGCTCGCCCATTCAAGAAGCATCAAGCGGGATAGAGATAGAGACAGCGCCAAAGATGGAGGGAGCAAACCACCACGGCGCAAGTCATTGGACATGCCAGATATGAGCCTCAGCATGACGGGGACGGGAACAATCACAGCGACTCCATCAGCTCTCCCTACTCCGTCTCTCGCAGTCGCAGCAGCTCACGATAGCAGTAGAAGCAGTCGCAGTAGTACTACATCGTCTTCTACTGCTGCAACTACACAAGGCTATCCTTATCCTGGAACGCCCGTTTCCCAGTCTCAATCGCAGTCAGGCGCAGATGAGGACTTCCAGAGTTCACTCAATACGGGTATACCCATGGCGAACTCACCCTTGGGGCCTATATCACCTACTTCTCCAGTAGCACAAGCAGCAGCTGCTGCCTCACGATGGGCAAGGGTCAAGAATCGCGAAGGGTTGATGAAGAAGGCACAGCCAGTCACTGGCTCAGCTGCTGCCCTGAATGCAGTCGCATACCAGAATTCTTTATCTCAGCAACAGCAGCAGGTGCCCTCAAATGCTTCTTCAGCGACTTCTTCGGGCACACATACTCCGACTTACAACACGAACAAGCAGGGCCAGATCCTACATCCTGTCGTCACAAGCACTGCATCAGGTGCTTCTTCACCCTACAATGCGCCTCAATCGCTCGCTGGTGCCCTAGATAGTCTAGGCTCCCCTCTATCGCCAGCTTCTGCGGCTGCGACACAGCCAAGCATATTCGCGACATCCTTGACTTCGAACGCAACAGCACTCAATACACCTGTATCCTCCTTCCCTCCCACACCGCTCGCGATTTTACCACCGGCGCCTACTCCGCTCAAACAGCCTACAGAGACAGTCCTGGCTCCCAAACTCCCAGCCGACGTCGTGTCGCTCGTAGTGTCTCCGTCAACTACAGTGCCTATCTTACCCCAAGAGCTCTTGGGACCAAGATTAGCTTTGGCCGTTGCAAACGCGGCTGCGAATGTCTCCTCTTCGTCTTCATCGTCTTCTTCACATCTGCCTGATGGAGGTGCGACAAGCAGCAATGCGCCTTCCGGCCAGGTCTCTAGGTCCTCTTCGACGGCAACAATACCTGGAATGACTGCCTCAGCGACCTCCTCATATCCCGCTACTCCTCCTCCAGAGATGTACAACACGATCACTGCGTCTCCTCAGTTGATCCTCGCCGGCAGTGCAGGAGGCGGCAGTGGGAGTGTACCACCCGGCTCTACGCCTCCTTTGGGCAATCCACCCAACACTCTCCCCGCCGCTGCTCCAATCGAGACTATTCTCCTACAGAACAACCACGACATGAATTTGAATTTGAAAACGAAAGAAGCTGTAGAGAACGCTACGTTAAACTGTTTTGTGAAAGAAGGGGAAGAAGGCGTGACTACGCTCCTGACGTGGAAAGCAGAGGAGGAAGAAGCTGCGTCCGCACAGAATAATGGGAGATTAACCAGTCCGGGAAGTAAGAATAACGCGCTACCACCGGGCATGAAGGGGAAAGGCAAATATACGAACGACGCACTGGACGTCGAGCAGGATGAGCTGGCGAGCCATGCAGCGACCCCGAGACAGGTGTTCGTAACGGGTACCTTTGCGAATCAATGGGGCACGAAGGTGGAGCTGAGAAGGAAGGAGTGAGGCCGAAACTAATACTTCCCCTATTCGAAGCATCTTACTGACTGTTTCTCTATGTGATCTAACAGAGGTGAAGACGGTACACCTACAACGAACGACTTTACGGCACTCGTCAAGATGCCGCCTGGTCCACATACGTTGAAGTTCATCGTAGACAAGCAATGGAAGACCTCCAAATACCTCCCCTCGGCAACGGACGCAGATGGTAATTTGATAAATTACCTTCAAGTGAACAAGCCCGAGGAAATAGCAGCTATAGGAGAAGTTATCTCTCAGCAACAGCAGCATCTCCGACAACAACAGAAGGAAGCGGCCGCGAGTAGTAATGCGGGACCGAGCTCTGGATCAGCTGCTGGAACGGGAACGCATTCGCCGGTGGCGGCGGCTGTCATGGCGGCTGCTATGGCTGGAATTGCAGTAACTACGCCAGATGGAACGG
Source organism: Erythrobasidium yunnanense (assembly GCA_001600175.1). Lineage (NCBI taxonomy): Eukaryota > Fungi > Basidiomycota > Cystobasidiomycetes > Erythrobasidiales > Erythrobasidiaceae > Erythrobasidium > Erythrobasidium yunnanense. The sequence continues at coordinate 1,865,300 of BCJC01000001.1, forward strand.
TCGCTTCGCCGTCCTATTCGTATCAGCATTACTTCCAGCAAGCGAATAATGGCGGTTTCGGAACGCCTGCTGGACCTACGAGTCCCGTAGCGGGACCTTCGGGATCGCCTGCAGTGAAGACTGCGCAAGCCCCAGCGCAGAGTCCAAGCAAAGCGACAACCCCGCCAACGCAAGATAAGACTGCCACCTCATCTTCTCCAGCTCGTCAGCGAGGCGACTCTACCGCACACAAGGAGGCATCACACCGGACCTCGCAGGCTCCCAATCGGTATCAGCCCCCCACACCGCAGCGTAGCGGCCGTAGTTCTTCAGCTTTCGCATCGATTGAGCAGACATTGCAATGGGAGGACGATTCAGATTGGACATCCGAGATTCCCGAAGTCTTGATCGCATACGGGGATGCATCCGAAGCAGCTCTTGACTTCCAAGAAGCTCAAGAACGAGCTCTTGCTGAGAAACAAGGAAACCTGCACTCTCATTCTGGGGGATTGTCGTCTTTGCCGCCTCCTAATTTACCTACTTCCATCTCTTCTTCCAATTCCGCGCCGAACACTCCGCTTAACGCGCATGATGACAATAGTCTAGGAGGCGCATCCAGTATACCTTCGAATGTCCCACAGCACCCTTCCACGCTTCTTATCAATCGGAAACCACTCTCGCAATTAATAAGCATACAACCGCCAACACTGCCTGCACAACTAGAGAAGGGCGTACTGAACGCTACTGTCCTAGTCGCGAAAGGATCAGGAGACGATAACTCTATCCTGCCCAGACCGGATCATTCAGTACTTAACCATCTGGCGGCTAGTCCTATCAAAGGTGGACTGCTTAGCGTGGGTGTGACAACGAGATACAGACAAAAGGTGAGCCTTCCTCTCATCCTTTGCTGACGCTGAACATAGCTGAGCTTCTCGGCTATCAGTATGTAACGACTGTCTACTACAAGAAGCCCGTGTAGATCTGCTCTGCTCTGCTTCGCAATCCTCCTCAACTTGTGCAAAGCCGTACAAATTTGAATCTGAAGATATACCCCTACAATGACAAAAAACCTGCATTAGCTGCGTATACTGAAAATCGAGTATCTGTATAGTTGTGTTCCTTGTAGCTATAGCAAAGGCAAGTACGAGAAAAGCGTAATTTGTACTGCGAAAGAAACCTTGAGTCTACACTGTTCACAGAATAGAGTAGACTCCGGCACTCCACAAGAGAGAGCATCTAACGTCGCGGTCAGCTAAAACCGAACTGCATCAAGTACTTGTCGAATACTTATTCCAGGATTCCTTGCCCTACAGAAGAGCCGATACATTATAGCTACATGCAACACTCGCACTACTCTGCACGCACATCGATCTCGCACAGCGTATCTGGATCTTAGAAGAAACCAAGCTACGCACGCCAATTGACAAGCACCTCGTCTGTCCGGAACCTGCACAACTTGTAAGCCAGATGTTCATAGCAATTATTGGAAGTTTGTTTGACTTACCTCTGCGTGCAGGTGCTCTTCTCCAACGAAGTCTCAAAACCCATTCTGTGGCTCAAAAGTCCAGCATGTGCGATCATGATTCCATTATCGATGCAGAAGCTGCGAACATCTGCTCAGTTCGCTGAAGTATACCCAGTAAAATTGGACACCTACCGCTCATCTGTGCTAAAGACGCTACCGCCTCGCTCTTTAGCCATGATGCCCATCATCTCCTGCAAGCGTTCATTACAGCCTACTCCTCCTACTATCAGGACTTCCTTCGATCCAATATGCGCCATCGCGCGTTCCGTGATTTCGACAAGCATTGCGAAGAGCGTTTCCTGCAACGAGAAGCACAAGTCTTCCGGTGTGATTGTATCTTGTTCTTCCGTTCCTTCCATATCTTCTCTTTGTCGGAATGATGCGCCGTTCTGTAGTCCTTTTGCAGCTGCTACAGCTTCTGCTCTTTCAGCTGCTTTCTTCAATGCTTTACTAGCTTTTCCCGCAGTCTGTGTTGTTCTAAATCTCGGATCTCTAGTATATGCTTCCGTCTGCGCCAGTACCCCGCCAAGCGTGACGTCCATCCCTTTCGTGCTATATGGAATAGGTAATAACCTCTTGCCTCGCTTAGCCCATTGTTCGATGTTATACCCTGGCGCAGGCTCGTTCGGCAGACCGATGACGCGTGCGAAGCGATCTAAACAGTTCCCTACTGCTATGTCGAGTGTTTCGCCGAATATGCGATACCGCTGTTGAGAATATGCGATGACTTGGGTGTTACCGCCTGAGACGTAGAGTACGACTGGGTTGGATGCACCCGTGATAGTGCGTCCCATCTCGATGTCTGAACATCACATTCGTGTCAGCTTGATGGGTAGCTTTGTAAAGCGAGCTTCACCCACGTCCCACGCAATGGTTTACGCCAATTAGCGGCTTGTTGTAGAGCATGGACAGGCTGCGAGCTACGAGTGCTACTGTCTGAAGCGGTGCGCCCATTCCCGGTCCTGTCAAAATGAAGTCCATCAGTCAGACCGGGTATCATTCGAAGCCTTTCTCTCGCGCTGACCCTTAGTGAAGCATATGCAGTCCATCTCGCTCATAGATTTCCCAGATTTCTTTACAGCCTGACTGACGACTTGCAATATCCAATCTTTATGATGCCTTGCAGTATCGCTCGGTTGGAAGCCCTCTCCCGGCGGTGTAATGAACGTATGTCTGATATTGCTGAGGATCCGGACATCTCCCTGTGGTGTATGCTCGACGACACCGCATCCCAGCTTGTTTGCGGACCCCTCGAGACCCAAGGCATACAGAGAAGTCGCTGGTTTCTGCAAGGGATCTCGTCGACGTCGTCCAGGCATGACAGCAGATGTGTATCTTCAGGAAGTATCACAGCTTTGAAGCTGTCCCTTGATTCTTGCTTGAAGTCTTGAAAGTTAGAAGCCAGCCTTATCGCTGCTGAAGAAGTTGAGACCTTGATCTGAAAGCGATTTCAAGACTTTTCATAAGGGCGTTTAGCTTGATTTCAAGGCAGCTTCCAAGACCATACTCAAGGTCACATCAACATCGAGATACTCTGCCCACCATGCTTCGCCTCGTCGCTCGCCAGCGGGGACTCAACGCTCTGAGCTCTCGAAGCCAGCTAAAAGCAAAGGGTCAGCTTGAGACCAGCGAGAAAGCTGGAACAACATTACAATACTGACGATTCATCCATCTATCCTGCCCTGCAACCTCGTTCTCCCGTTTTCTCTGCTGCAGCCCTTCACTCCTCCGCATATGCTAGGGCTCTTCAAAAGTTCGCAATGCCTGCAATGTCGCCAACAATGACTGAGGGAGGTATTGCGACGTGGAAGAAGAGCGAAGGCGACAAGTTCCAGCCTGGCGACGTCCTGTTGGAAATTGTGAGGCACCCGCACAATCATGCTTGGCTGCAATGGCTGACCAGTTGCACTGTTTTCACTCATGCTCAATACTCTCTTATTCAAATAGGAAACTGACAAGGCGACTATGGATGTCGAAGCGCAAGACGAGGGTGTCCTAGCCAAGATTGTGGTAAGCTCGATCAGAGTTACAGCAATAGACACATCTTGATTAACACATCGGCATCATCAGGTCAAGGACGGAGCAAAGAACGTACAAGTCGGATCAACGATAGCCATCACTGCTGAAGACGCCGACGAGATCAACGATGCCGATGTAGAGAAGGCAATGAAGGAAGCAGAGTCGGAGCCATCAGCTGGCAACGAAGGCAAAGAAGAGACGTCTGCACCCAAGAAGGAGGAGAGCAAGCCTGCTGAGCCTGCAAAGAAGGAAGAGCCAAAGCAGGAACCAAAGAAGGAGGAGAAGAAATCGGAGAGCAAGCCTGCATCAGGCTCGTCTGGAGAGTCATCATCACCTGCGCAGAGGGACCACATCTTCGCTTCACCCATCGCGAAGCGAATGGCATTGGATAAGGGCATCGCGCTTAGCCAAGTCAAGGGTACCGGCCCTAACGGTCGCATCATCAAGATTGACATTGAGAACTACAAGGGTGCACCAGCCAGTGCTAGCTCAGGCGCAAGTGCAAGCGGATCCGGTCCCCTACCTGCCTCAACGAAACTACCTCCAGGCTCTCCACCCGCGAAGGAGATTGCCGTTCCTCAGAATTACGAAGATATCCCCAATTCCAACATGCGCAAAGTCATCGCTACCCGTCTTACAGAAGCCAAGCAGAGCATCCCCATGTATTACCTTACAGCCGAAATCAACATGGACAGAGTCCTCAAGCTCAGAGAGGTATTCAACAAGGCCGCTTCAGCGAGTGATAAGGGATCAAAGGATGGTGTTAAAGCTGGTATCAAGCTGTCAGTCAACGACTTTATCGTAAAAGCTTCCTCGATCGCTCTCCAAGACGTGCCAGAAGTCAACTCGGCCTGGATGGGTGACTTTGTACGACAGTGAGGCGATCTATTCACGTCTATACGGACTCGTTGACTGACGTGTATCCTACAGATATAAGAGCGCAGACATCTCGATCGCAGTATCAACACCAGCAGGTCTCATCACGCCTATCATCACCAATGTAGGGGGCAAAGGGCTTGCCTCAATATCTTCCGAAGTGAAGTCACTCGCCGTCAAAGCGCGGGACAACAAGCTCAAGCCACACGAGTACCAAGGCGGCACTTTCTCCATCTCCAACCTGGGCATGTTTGGCATTTCTCAATTCACAGCTATCGTAAACCCACCTCAATCGTGCATCTTGGCTGTAGGAGGAACGGAGCAGAAATTGGTGCTTGATGAAAGCAGCGAAAAGGGATTCAAGTCTGTGAACGTCATGAAGGTCACGATGTCGGCAGACCACAGAATTGTGGATGGCGCAGTCGGTGCTAGATGGTGAGTCGAACATACTCCGGAGCCTTAAATCTAAGCTAATGAGTGGTCCGCGATACAGGATGGCCGCCTTCAAGGAGGCAATGGAGAACCCGCTCTCCTTCATGCTGTAAAATGACTAGATGAGATGGACGCGATGTACTGTCAACAGACTTGATATACGACCCCTCTCTCTTTCAATAGTATCGCAAAATACGCTGAGGTCCTGCCCGCGGGATCAGCTCGAGCAGGTTTCGGTAAGAAGAGGCCAATCAGAAGCAATGTCATATAGGAGGTGATGCTACTGAGGCAGTGCCTGCCAAATCATTTGGGCACAACACATCCAGGGTGAAGGATGCTCTGAATACGCCGAATAACGTTAAGCCGTAGTCACTAACGATTACGCTTTTGAAGCCTCTTTCCGAATGGGGCGAAATCCTCGGCAATGCGCGCACCGTCGTGCTGTCCCATACGACAGGTGACTCCAATGACTTGGTCGAAAGGACCTACCCTCTTCAGCCGCCTAAGGTGGGCATCTTCACGATCGAGGTCGTCAAAAACACTCTCAAATGGATGCCATGCACCGCGGCGGCCTCTCAATTTGGTGTCTATCATGGTAAGCCTTCCGTCCTCAGAGATGCTGAGCGTGACTTCATAGAGCAGTCTCTGATCCTCAGCTGCGCGAGTGCTCTTCGATGAGCTTGGACCTGATCGGCCTGCGTCCGAATTTTGACAGGTGCCTTTGTCTTGTCTACGTTTCTTTTGGCCGCTTCTGTCGGGGGTGCGGTCAGCGATGGTTGAAGACATTGCTAGGATGGTTGACAGTCGGCAGCACTGAAAAGTGCGGATAGCTGATGAGGTAGCTTGAAAGGTGGAAAGCAGGAGTTATAGTCTCCTCTTTAGCGGATGCCGAAGAAAGAAGAGAGCAAACGAGCGCAGATCGAGCAAGCTTTATGGGCGCAAAAACAAGCTATACAGCAGGATCGCTGTTATTCGGTCGTGGCTGTATCCGGAAGGATGCCTGAGACGGAAAATCGCTTCAAGGTCGTTCTGCACGCAAGCTAGAGCAGTCTCAGCACAATTGACCTGGCAACCAAACACAAGGAGTCATAGGCGAGATGTGCAGGAACGTGGCGGACTGACTTCAAAAGATCCGTACACCAGAACCAGTGGCAGCTTTACGATCAATTGGCAGACGTGTGTACGACAATATATTCCTAGAGCATAGGAAGTATGGACACCTATGGAGTTTCGCTCAAGCAGCGGATAGAGAAGCAAAAGAAGCACAGAAGCTGTGTGCATAGGCTCGGAATTTGCCGCCGCCAGATCCAGCAGATCCACGGTCGGCTTTCAGACCCTTGTGGCAGGCGGCCAAGAAGTCAACATTGAAAGGACCGTGCCTTGTCCATTGTGCGAGTGAAGGATCGGCGACATCATAGTCTTCGAAGACGCTGCAGAACGGAGCCCAGACTGTCTGACCGATCTCCCTGGCTTGTCCGAACACGATTCGGCTCCTGGCTGCATCCACGTTGACTCTCATCCAAACCTCGTGTGTGGGAGATGAATCGGTAGCCTTCGATTTTCGCTTTGATTTTGCTGGTTTTCGTCTATCCTCATCTGACCCGCCCTTGCGTCCGCTGTCTCTGATCGCATGCGAATCTGCCCGGCGGCGCCGTCTCTTGCTCCGTTCAGACTTTGCTGGGTAAGTGCTACCAGGTATGACTGTATTCATTCGTGAGTCTCTTGACTGGCGCCCGACAAGGAGCAGAATGTCCGAGAGTCGACGAAATGCCCCCCGACGTCCAAAGCAGAACGTCTTGTCTTTTCCAGGGTGTGACGACGAACGAAGAGAGTGGGGTGTAGAAGAGCGGCAACGAGCAGTTGTGGAGGCGCAAAGCAGCGCTAACCAGCAGCGTCGGCGGCGCCAGATGGTCGTAGCTGTGCCCGGAAGGATGCCTGAGAAGGGAAGTCACTTAGAATTGTTCTGTACGCTTGCGCGAGCACTCCAAGCAGAAGTGGCCTCGTTACCAATGACAAGGCCTGAAAGCCGAATATCGTTTCAGCAGGTCCGCCTGGCTTTCGTGAACGATGTTCAGAGACTTTAAGCTGCCGTCGTTTGTGGATTCGAAGTCATCAGCCTAATCTATGGACAGCAGTCGCGACACGTCAGTAGTCAGTGACTGGTACAGATGCGCGGGCGACACACTCGTTGGACAAGGCGAGGCGGTGTTTATTCGGTTTCGTTCCTGCCCAGTCAAGACACAGAGTACCAATAGGTGTCGCTTCAGTACTGTCAGTAGTCGATGCGTACAGCGAGATGCAGGCATCTGGTGGCCTAAAACGTTCGCGACAAAGTTCCGATGCCTATTCAGTCCCGTCTGGCGCTTATGATGGAGGCAAAAGAACGCCTGCAAGTCAGAGTCGGATTACGGAGTGGAAAAGCTGAGTGAGCATGAATCTCATTTGCACCGTTAGGCCCTCGGCTATCTAGAGCTCGTGAAATTGTGTGCGCAGTAATGGCCTCTCTGAGTGATTGTAAGGTAGCATTTCAATGTGATGTCCGCTTCAAATGGCCCGTTCTTACGCAATCGCTTGATGACAGGATGCTTGTCATCGAATTCGTCGAAGATCTTGCCAAAGTTGTCCCAGCGTTTCGAAGCAGCCTCTCTGGCGAGTTTCAGGTAGATATTCTTGTCGCTGTCGACGGTGACCACGACTTCATGTGTAGGCTGCAAAGCTTTGACGTCTGCAGATTCCTGGGCGCGGTTGTACATGGGCACTCGTGCCTCTGGAGGAGTTCGCTTGCGATGGCGATACTGCTGGTGGGTCTTGCCCATGATAAGCTGATTATGCTGAAGCGGCAGACGTTCGGATACGATATAGTGGTCCGAGCGGGGAAAGTGGGAAGAGCTTGGAATTGATGCGTGTCGAAGCTAGAAGTAGCTAAGCAGACAGCGATAGCTGGAGCGGATTTGCATTGCCTCGCCTTTCTTGCGGCACTCCTTTGAGACACCTATAGATATATAGAGATCACTAAGCGTGTCTCTTTCCGCACGGTTGAGCGTTGGCGCTCGCGCATGGCATTTAGGCTGAGCAGTGCTTCAGCAGAGTCGCGATGTCGAGGCCTGCTTGCATACCCGACAACTTCGTCATTGCCGACATGTCTACGACTGTACTCCCTGGGCAGCCTCTGCATCTTGCATCATCAAATACTGCAGCTTCAGCAAGCGTCGGTGCTGGGCGAGGAGCGTTTGAGCGAGATTCTTCAGTCTTCAGCAGCAGCGTAGGGCGAGTAAGCCGGGAAGGAGGGCAGATAACGGTAGCAGGGAAGGATAGCAGGAGTGCGATACCAGAGACTGGGAGCACAGTCAGTCTGCCCGTAGCTTGCGCCTGAAGCTGGGCGTTGTCGCTGATTTCTTGGAAACGCCAGGTGCTGGGAACGGTGACGAGGCTGACGAGGGTGCAGGCTGTCCTGAACATTATCGCTGTAGATGGTAAGCAGTGTCAGCAAGATTGGCAGGGAATCATCAGAATCGCAGATATCCGCCAAACTGGTCAGCGCAAGAAAAGCCCATGATTTCGCAGAACCAGAGCTGACACCGCACGCAGACAAAGACAAGATCAAGATCTGGGATTGCTTCAGACCGGGAGACGTCGTCAGAGCGTCTGTGGTGCGTAACCTTGGTGCTTTAAGGCGTACATCCCAATCTGAAGCTGGAATTACAGATCTCGCTCGGCGACGTACGCTCCTACTACCTCTCTACTGCTCAGAACAACCTTGGCGTCGTATTTGCAAAGCACTCGGAGTCTGGAAACAGATTACAGCCCGTCAACTGGCAGGAAATGCAAGATCCCATTACGGGTCTTGGCGAGTCAAGAAAGGTAGCAGGGCCTTCCGCCTAGAGGTCTCTATCTATACTACATGCTTCAGAAATGCCAGCCGAAAGCATTCGTGCCCAAAACGATAGTTGCTATCCCAAGAGCAAGAAACCAGAAGCCAGCCAATGCGTAGCCACATCGTAGAGCCCACCGTCTCTCCTCATCTCTCCGCTGTTCATATATTTCCTTCTGGTACATCTGCTGGCGACCGCTTCTTTCGACTCCTCCGATCGGTGCAAGAGCAGGTTTTGGAGGAGAGTTGTTGTCAAGAGGGGCTGGCGCCAGAGATAGAATATGAGAGGATGGTGAAGTGTTCCAACAAGGGAGCTCGCAGACTTCGCCGCGGGATGGTGCTTCGGAGAAGATGTCGAAGTAATGTAGGAACCCCCAAAGCCAGATAGGGAATCTATGGCACGCGCAAGTCAAATCAGCTTGGTAAAGTCCATGGTTGTGTGATTATCCTCACATCAAGAAGCCATACGCAAAGCACCTCTCAGCGCGTGTTTTGTGGGCGTTTAGACTGTAGGTTGGAGGAGGTACGATCGGCCGTTGTATATGGAATGTCGAGACCGTGGGAAAGAGACAGTCTTGCTGCTCGTATGACGGGGGAGGAACTTTGCAGTCTGCAACTTTTTGCGAAGTATAGCTTGCGTCGGGCGACAAGCCTGAGCTTTGCTCGACTTCAATATGAACGACGATGGACATGGCACAGGTTGTAGGAAGATTTCGACGATGATGCTTTGCGGATACGAAAGCAGTCGTTTCAGCGATCTTCTGCTTCTTCAGCCAGCGCGCGCTTGGGCCATCTCGATGCGATGGTGATGCGAGGCCATCTTCACGACCTCTAGCTTGCACGAAGCCCCCTCCTGGAGTGCACGCTCTGCATCAGCACTGGAAAGAATGAAGAGTGTCCCGTGTTTTCTAGTACAGATGCGATTGGTACATACATGAACCTCCCAAACCACCTCGATGCTCTGGCCCAAATGCCTTCCCTCATGCTATCCTCTCGTCCCTCTTGCTATACAACAGTGATCTCTTCAGTCCCTGACGCTGATGCTGCTGATGATTCTTTCCCATAACTATGCATCCTCTCGAAATTTCGAAGATCCGATCTGGTGAATGCGATGTCGAAGCGGTCCGGCTCAGACTCTGCGTGTGCCTCTGCCTTCTCTTTCGCCAGGACAGGCAGGTTGACCACATTCACGTGTCGCAGTACACCCGAAGGGACTTCATCGACTCCGTCCATGTCGGATCGCACCACCTCCAGCCTGTCTAAGCAATAGAGAAGCGAGTAGACGTCTGCCCATGCATGTCAGCTTATCTAGCTGATTAGGGTACCGTAGGTCGTTCGCCAAAACTCACAAACTGAAGGCGTTGGAAACAAAATAGCCAGGAAAGTGTTGCGACTGTAAAGCATAGAGGAATCAGCTAATCTTACTCGGCTTTCTTCAATCTTCTCACCTGTCATACTGAGCTGTGGCTAATGCTACGGCAGCTCCAACACCCGTAAAGACTGCCGTCATCGCTGCCGTCTCGAAAGATAGCCTGGCAAGCCGAGTAGCTATGCTGTCCGTGCTGGAGAAGATACATTCGTCAGTCTGGATTCCAGCCCTTGTCGATAATCCGCTCACGGTGTCTCAAGTCCCGTCTTCTGTCGATACAGCCCGATCATGAGAACGATGGATATCGATAGATCCGTCAACAATCCTCCTCCAGCATACAGCTCCGTCCATATAAACAGGCCAACCCAGGATCTGTTGGTTCCTATAAGTGCCGATGTCAGCTAAGCAGCTCGAGCGATTAGTCGGCGGCACTCACCTGCCCATACAGTATAGCCTATCCCGCCGGTGCAGCAGACTGCCATACAGATTGCGATGTATACAAGAAAGACGTAGCTCCGGTTTACGACCTGCAACCTGAGCTTCAGCTGCAATTCGCTGCGCTTCATCGAGGGCCACTCACCCGCCAAGCTCTTTGAGCGAAGTAGCCTTGCACGACCAGTGCTACGATAGCGAATAAGGTAGGTACGCAAGCATCAGGAAGCGTGTACGAGCTGTCGTAGTTTGAGCACGTGCACCTGTCAGCACTTTGTTTGGATCCTGGACAGGCACTGACAGCTCACCTCAGAGTGTCGATATCCCTCTTCTGTATCGTGCCCCAGTAGAAGACGCCATAGTAGCAAAGGCCAGAAACGCCGAGGTTGACAGCCGTAACGAGTGCGACCGCCCTCTTTAGCCATTTGCCAAGCTTGCTTTTTGAGGAGAGATGCGGCAGCGCTTTGTGCAGACAGATGCCAGAGAAGAAGATTTGTGTACACCATCCAACAAAAGGTGGGCCAGTGCTGTTGGTCCAGAAGAAAGCTCAGCAACTGACCGGCTTGCATGCATGATTTGTCGAAAGAGACCAACATCACGCGAGCCAGCTCTTGCGAAGCTGGTGTTGGTTCGCCCATCGCAGTTCTATGTGTATGCAAAGCGCTTGTTAGGGATGCAGCCTAGTTCGTCTCTTGAATTGCATTACACTTGCTGAATACAACAAGCAGCTTTCCAGGCTCTCGAAGGCTTCGAGCTGGAAATCGCTGTTTGCCGAGACGGAGCGATCAATCTACGATGAGCACTCTGCCGCGACGATGCTGACTGCTGAGCTGTCAACCTCCAGGGTAAAGCCACGTTTTATGAATGCCTTGGATTGTTTGATCGGGCGTGCCTCGCCGGATTTGATAACAAGGTTGTGCCTGTTCCTGCAGAGAACAGTTTGCAACTTGTTCGCAGCACCTATGACTTCCACCTATCACACCGAATTTGTGCATTCCGTGATAATGTCGTGGTAAGAGCGAGTTGCGCTACGCATTATTCGGTCCTTTCTTGCTTCTGACGCCAAAACAGGCTTGTTCATGCTTACGATAGGTTGTGGTAGCATTGAGGCATGATGCCAGAGCTAGTGAAATAATGTACCAGTGTACTCAAGCTTTCAGTACGCCTGCGCAAGATGTTCCAATGACTGCCTCAGGCTTCTGTGATGGGCATCCCTTCTTCCCGAAAATGCGCACATGCCTTCACGTATGAAAGGTGTGCTGTGATGCTTCACTTCCCGATACAAAAGCTGCTGAATAGCTCATCCAATATTTCGTCTACCTGCACTTGGCCAGTTACGCGACCAAGAGCATAGGACGCATATCGGAGCTCTTCAGCGGCGCCTACGAGATCCATCGCAGGATCAATATCTGTATCGACGATAACTGTAAATTTATGTCCGTGTTCGAGGCGACCAACTTACCGAGAAAAGTGTCGAGGCATCGCATGCAGTCTTCAAGGTGATAGCGGTGCCGTTCGCGTGTTACGAGCAGTGCTCCGCCAGCAGTGCCGGTATCCATGCTGTTCAGAGATTAGCCGAATCTCTACAAGTACGCGACGCAACTCGGCTTACCATTCCTCGACCCGCTGAAATAGCATAGTAGATAGCTTCGCAAGACCCTGCTTTTGCAGAATACTGATTACCGACACTTGATTCTTGTTCTTGATGCTCAAGAGCGCCTGAAGCTTGTCAAGACGCTCTGGACCAAAGGTTCGTAGATCCGCCTTGTTGAGGACGTATATTGTCTTGTCGTCGACCAGTGACGCAGTGATCCGATCCAAGAGAGGCTTGTCGGGGTCCACCTCGGCAAGAGAAATCATGCAAAGCTTGATGTCGGCATCCTTAACCCTGCAAGAAGCGCATGTCTAAGTCGCATTCCCAACGGTGATAGGTTTGGCAGCTTACGTCTGTATAGCTCTCTCTACACCAATACTCTCGACTTCATCAGGCGTCGTACGTAGACCGGCCGTATCGCAAATGATCAACGGATATCCTCGAAAATCGAGTGATATTTCAAGGACATCTCGCGTAGTGCCCGCGTGCGATGTCACGATTGAAGCTTCTCTTTGGACTGAGAATCTATTTAGCGAGGTAACATGGCTCCGAACGTACATCGACTTACCAAGCCAGTTGACCAAGCTACTCTTGCCTGCATTCGGCGCGCCAAAGATCGCTAATCTGGCTCCGTTCCTGATGATCTCCCCTTGTCGAGCCTTGTCGAGATGCTCTGCGATAGTATCTCGTAAACCGATTATCTTCCTGCGAGCAGGCTCGTAGGCGTTGTCGTCGATGTTCTCATCTTCGCCGAAGTCGATAAGAGCCTCCATGACAGACATGGCTGAGATGATCTCGCTTCGCATATGCTCATAAGCTTTGCGCATGCTTCCCTGCCTCAAGCTTCAGAACGGTTCTTTGGCAGGAGAAAGCATAATTAGGCTCACCCCTGCTTGCTCTACGGCCAGCTTCCTTTGTATCTCCGTCTCGCTCTCAATGAGATCTCTTAAGCCTTCTACTTCGGTAAGATCCATCCTTCCGCTATCGAAAGCTAGACGTGTAAATTCGCCTGGCTCAGCAGGTCTGAAGCCATCAAGCCGGGCTAGGGAGGACAGAACAGCTTTGATGACGGCGGTAGATCCATGGAGGTGCAGCTCGAGCATGTCTTGCGCTGTCAGCGAGTTTTTGGCTGTGACCGATACGTCAGATTGCGATGCGGCTTTCGAGCAATCAGCTTCACCTGGGAAATATAGCACAAGGCCTTCGTCCAGCTTGGTCGATGTTGTCGGGCATCTGATCTGCCTCAGCAATGCTTTTCGAGCAGGCGGCGGCCAGCTGCCAGTGCTGGATCCATCGCGTTTCTTGAAACTATCCCAGACTTTGTTGACATCTGGACCTGATATGCGAACAAGAGCTATTGCTGATTTCCCTGGCGGCGTCGCTACCGCGAAGATGGTCGGCGGATCATGGTTTGCCGAGCTCGAATGCAGTCGATAACGAAGCTGGACAAAGCGCTGGCTAGTCGAGTATTTCAGGAGAGTGCTAGAGCAATTCAGATATAGTCCAAATCGCTGAGAGTGTATGAGCATGTAAGCATGAGTAAATGTGCAATCGCTAATGTTTCGTCTTCTGCATACAGATATGCTTGCAGCTAAGAGATCATTTCTTTCGCCTCTGCATCCGTTGAGTTCATCACTCCTGGTTTTCGTCCTCTTCTACTTGCGGCAGGCTATACTCCAGACGCTTGTGCTTTCTGCTCTTCAGCTCCATTTCACCGTCCTCCTGCATCTCACGATAGTGTGTCGTTTCGCAGATATGCTTTCTCGCGATGTAGTACCTCATATTGTACCGTTCTTTTTGCGGACAATCCATGCATCTGAAAAGGCCAGGTAGTTGGGAGAATGCCGAAATCTCGTTGGGTATCGGGTGTCCAGCTGCCTCGATAGCGGCTACGACGCTTGAGAGCTTACGACTGCTCTTGTGATCGTGAAAGATCGAGCTGAAGTCGAGAGGGATGCTTCGCTTGCCGTAAGTAGACTGGTCAAAACGATGCTGGCTGAAGAGCGGGCTATCGACTCTTTTGCTGTGGACAAGGCAGATTTAATCTCAAACACGAACAGGCATCGAGGGTACCACCTACCAGAAACAAGCATGATCCAGGACCGTCGGCCAATATAGCGTGCCAACCCCTTTGGACCAGCAGTGCACACATCCGAATACTGCTTTGACGGGATGAATGACGTCTCCCGCATTTAGAGCCTCTGCCCGCTTCTCCCCCACGACCTGCAGGCAATGGTAGCGATGTGAGCTGACAGTGGAGTGAAGGATATCGAGCAACCTGCCAGAAGAAGCAGCATTTCAAGCCCTACGTAGCAAGGAAACCTCAGTGGGGGCCTTCTGGAGGAGCACACCTACGCACATTCATCTCGCAGTTCAACCATCTGGTCACAGAAGTCGGCCCAGTTCGACGTCCATAACTGAGAAGTAATGGCGGGAGATTCGATGTCGGTCTGAACACTCTGTAGGGTGGGTTTGACGGCTGGAAGCGATAGTACATCGGGCATATGGTGTCTGTAATCGAAGTCCCACGGGATCTTGCCCTCCATTGCCGCCTCGTCCAGTGATGCTGATATATAATTCTCGATTCTGCTGCTGGCGGACTTGAGCTTCTCTGCCGCTTCATATTCTTCACGGAACACACGTATTTGGTTGATCTTGTCAGCGCGATCCGTGAGTGCTGTTCTAGCCGCATTTAAATCAAAAATCACGGAATCTGAGGTCTGCAAGAATAAGTTTAACGTCGCACGTCGCTAGTTTAGCACCACACATAAACCTACTAGCCAACGATCGCTGGGATTCAGCCGACAGAAGTCCGTGAGATCGTCAGGATGGTGCTCAGTATCCTTCATACAATGAAGAAATCTGGGCAATCCACTTAGTCAGCAGTGACAATGGCTGTGTCCTTGGGGCCTACAGAGCAGTGTTCCTTTCGCGCCTCCCTTCAAGTTGCAAGTCGCGATGGTACGAGTGCGCCTCTTTCCAGATATTGACTTTGACCCGCAGTTCCTTTCCCTCTCCATGATCAGCGATGATTTTTCGCTTCTCAACTATCCATTCTTTTATTGCCGATTCTTTCAAGCCAACGCTTAACTGCATGAATCGAGGTCAGCCAGCCAGAGGTAGATGTGACGAGAGATTCATGCACCTCAAAATCGCCCATCTCCTTCAGCAATTTATCGCATGTGGGCTTCCAAAAGTTCCGGAAAAAACTCTTTTTGCTTTTGTAATGCGGCAAGATACTGTAGTAGCGGATGTCTATGTCCATATTCTCGTGTTCTCGTTTCATCTGATAGATATGTGTTTCACTGGCGATTCTGCGTAAGTGTGCTGGAAGTTTGATGGGTATTCGACCAGCTCACTTGGTATTGGTACATGCCCTACAAGCGGACGAGTATGTCCCATAATGCTTCTCAGCCCAGACTCCTGTCTGGCAGTATTGGCATTTGTCGATGAAAAGGAAGCTCGCCCAGGTCTAAGAGCATGTCAGCTGCAACCGAGTTGGAGGATCTGAGCAAACTTCTCCCACCATCTCGTTCAAATAGGGAGGAGGCGGAGGCAATGGATAAGTCCGTGGCCAGGGCTTGGCGTCGTACGGCTCGTAGTAGATATGTTCCTCCTCATCATAGTGCCCCTCGTAGCAATGCCAATGGCGCTGAGCGACCACGCTCATGCGCTCTCTAGATGTGATCCATACATTTTCTGCAGACCTTGTAGTCAGATACAGCCTGAGAGCTCTGCTTGTTCGGCATACTGAACTTGACCTTGTCAGCCAAAAGTACACGCGTGAAGCCTCGGGGCAGCTCACGATGGAGTAGATCTACAGGCTCGCAATAGCTCCATACCATGACGAGGATCTCATAGGGAAGTTTGGAGAACTTGTCGGCAAACCCAATGGTCGGGCCGCTGTCATCAGGAGGTGGTTCGTCATGCTGTTGCTGCTTCGTTTTTCGCTTCTTTGCTGGCCTGCTTGCGCTAGGCAGTGAGTTTGTCGAGGATCTGGTGACTCTCATCCCGCTTAGCTCAGAAGGAGCGAAGTGGTTGGGGCAGAGGAAAGAGGCGAAATTGGACGAGGTCAGTGTACGCGTGCGAAAATAGGGGCAGATAATGACAAAATACAGAGAGAGAAGGCGTTACAACAGCTAGGTGACGGCAGAAATGCTGTCACAAGCTTCACACGGACCATGGGACATTAATGCGAGGATGCAGACAGCAATTGCAGCATGTTAACGGCGTGCCCGCTCAGAACGACGACGGGGATTGCCCCAGAAAGCGGGCAGTCACAAACTTCGATGATGACCCCGCCCATCGGTGATTGCCAAACGTCCGCAAAGTGGCATCACTCTGGAGGCCTCGCTTGTGTCTATCTTGTCCGGTATTACCAGCCGCCGTTGGGCGCAACGGGCAGATACTCTAGTCGTAGGTGCTGCCTGCTCTTGAGTTCACGCTCACCAGTCTCCTGTAGCTCTCGATGTTGTGTTGTCTCGCAGACATGTTCTTTAGCCGCTCGCCAACGCATAGCGTAACGCTGGTCCTCGGGACAATCTAGACACTTGAATATGCCTGGAAGGTCGCTGAAGGCTGAAGCGTTGCGAAGAGGAGCTTGTTGCGCATTTTTGAGGGCTTCCGCTAGCTTGGCGGATTTTTTGCTGCTGATGGCGTCGTATTGCAGACCATCTAACTTGAGAGGGACGGCTCGGAGATTGCGGAGGGATTTTTCGCTGAGGTTTGGACTGTCGATGCGCATGCTAGATTGCACCATGTAAGTCTGCCACCATAATACACAAATTTTTTGACTTTACTTACCAGAAGCACCGATGATCGAGGACTGATGGGTAAAATAGTCTGGACGCCTTGCACTTCGTGCACTGGAAGACCGTGCATACTGGGTCGATGTGATCCTCTGCCATCGATACTTCGGCTTGCTTTTGGCCAACAACCTGAAAAGCTATCGGATTAGCAGAGTACATTTTTTCGCGGGCAAGATGCTTACAAGGAGCAGCAACTTTTCCAACCCTGTCGAGGAGCGGCGTCAGCGGAGCATACATGCTAGCGGACGTTTCCATACATTCGTCTCTCAGTTCAACGATCTCGGCATAGATGGCATCCCAGTGAGCCTTCCATAGACATTGTATCTCATCCAGTTTGTGATCGTCTGCTAGAGCTTTTACGAACGGGACGATTGCTGGCAGAGACAGGATGTCTGGCATGTGTTTGGTATGGTCGAAGGCCCAGAGCGTTTCGCCTTCGGCTGCCAATCCTTTCGCAGATGCGGAGATAAGTTGCATGACCGTATCCGAAGTCGGCTTAAATTTGCGAGCTTCCTCGAATTCTTCCCGAAAGACGCGGATTTCGTCAAGTTTGGCTTTTCCTTCACGAATATGCTTTTTAGCTGACTTCGCAGCGAAAATGATCTTGTCGTTTTTCTGCAATGATCTCTCAGCTCAATAGGACGTAAAACCGCAAGGTTCACTGCAGCTCACTAGCCACCAGACGTCTTTGTTGATGCGACAATATTCCTGCAAGTCTGCGAGCTTGTAGTCTTTATCCTTCATGCAGTGCAAGAACTTGTTGGACGATGTCAGTGGTGATCTGGCAAGTTGCGGCTGCCCTTACATGGCCGTATTGCGTTTCAAGACGTCGGCGCGACGTAGCTCCCGTTCATGCGTATTTGCACCCGTCCACAAACGAACCACATTCTTCAATGCTATTCCCTGAGCGTATTGATTGACGATGGTCCTTCTATCTGCGATCCAGCGCTGCATAGCAGACTCGTCTCACCCGACACTAATCTGAAGTCCTAGAATCAGCAGAGGTCACGGTGAAGACTTACTCGCGAAGGCACCTCGAACTCTGCCATTTCTCTTTGTAGTTGGTCACATTTGGGCTTCCAGAAGACCCTGGTATACTCGTCTTGAAGGTAGTGGGGTAGGATGCTGTAGAATCGGTCGTCGACATCCATGTCTTTGTATGCTTCTCTCAATTCGGAGAACGTGACTTTGCTGAATTCGATGAATCAGCCACCATATCAGTATTATCATAGCAGTCTTCACGTACCGTCCTGCTTCACAGGCCCGGCAAGCTATGTGACAGGTGCCGTAAGACTTGTATACATCGCCTTTCTTGCTGCAGTAAGGGCATGTGGTCTCGAACAGAAAACTTGCATATCCCTGTATACACAGAATCTTAGCGGAGTCTCCTGAGTCGGCAGCGGCAGTAGATCCACAATTTCGTTTAGATAGGGTGGAGGATCCGGAATTGCGAGTGTGCGAGGCCAGGGACCACGATAAACAGTAGAGGCGCCTAAAGGCCGCGGCCATGTTGCATTCGCTTCCACACTCATGCGCCGTCTAGCGTCAATCCAGATCTTTTCAGCATTTCTTGTTATCAGGTAGGCTCTGAACGGTTTGCTTGTGCGGCAGACTGGATAGGACTCGCGTCACAACGGGAGCCATACCCATGTGGAATTCTAAGGGGGCAGCTTACGGCGGACTAGATCGATTGGTCGACAATAGCTCCATATCATGACCAGAATCTCGTAAGGTAATCTGGAAAACTTGTCACTATCGCCAATGACGAGCCTGCTTTTCGGAGTTGGGTCGTCGCGCTCAATGCGTCTCTTAGTCTTCGAAGGCGGTTTGCCTTTCATAGGCAAAGAGCCTGTTGCAGAGCGAGTAGTCACCATACCTCCTCACGCTCGTGCGAGCGAAGGTGTTGGAGCGGAGGAAAGAGACGACAGCAAGCGGGACCGCGAATGAGCGCCTCAGATGAGATAGGGGTAATGACCTGAACGCACTATGCAGATCGTGATGCGCTGCTACGATAATGACTTCTGCATTTCATGACTTCTGCATTCCAGCCTCGCGAAGGATCATGAGATAAGTCATCTATTGGCGAAAGCAGCGTGACTAATTTAATAACGAGGTAATCTTCAGCAGTCTAGGCGGATGGAGCACTTTTCGCCAGCGGCTTGCTCTCCGCGCTCACTCAGCGGTACCAGGTATATACTCCAGTTGCAGGTGTTCCTTGCTCTTGAGAACTCGCTCTCCGTCTTCCTGGAGCTCGCGAAAGTAGGTCTTTTCACAGACATGATCTCTGGCCTCGCGCCAACTCATTACCTCGCGCTCGTCCTCAGGACAGTCGAGGCAGCGGAAGTCCCCACGCAGCCTGTCAAGGTCCGGTCGTGTCTCTATAGCATAGTAAACACCACCCGCAGCTTTCAACGCTGCCTGCACTATAGAGAGTTTCTTGCTCTTAACGTTCTGATATCGAAGAGCGTCCAGATTTGTTGGCATGCCCCGTTTCATGTCGATGGAGTCGCGCGGGCATGCATCATTAAGGTCCGAGCCATCTGCACACTCTCTGCAAGATCCTTTCAGTTGAAGCTGACGTGAGGACCGTAGACACCAAGGCGTACCGGAAACATTCGTGATCGAGAAGCGCTGGATAGTATAGCGTGGTGCTCACCAGGCATTGAATGTTGCTGCAGGAGAAGGCCGTAAAGACTGGGCTGATGGCACTTGTGTCTAGCGTCATCGCTCGCTTTCCGCCAACGATCTGCAGCCACCGCCATGGTAGAATTGAGCATTAGCCAACAAACGCCAAGCGCTGGGTCTCAATGTCGTACAAGCATCAAAATGATTCTGTTCCCTGACGATAAGATCACGTCAGCTGACAGAGCTGTCACAGGGCGGTGCTTCCTTACATTCGGCTTCCAAATTAAGCATATCATCACAGAAGTCATCCCAGAGAGACTCCCAAAGCGCGTAAACCTGACCAGCATCGGCGTTTTCTGCCACTGCCTGGATGATAGGGGTTACGGAAGGGAGAGACATTACGTCCGGAAGGTGCTTCAAATAATTGAAATTCCAGACTGTTTTCCCTCGAGAGACTGCATATGCAAGCGACCTGGCCAGAAGCTTCTTGAGAACCTCAGTAGCAGGTTTGAGTTCCTGATGCGCTTCGTATTTTCGACGATATGCACGAATTTCGGATAATTGGTCTGCGCAGTTTCTGACATCCTCCAGAGCTGCCTTGATATCGAAGATGATGGCATCTGACATCTGGAAGGAATTTACCATGACTATTCAGGTGCGTATGATCAGGTGGACCTACAAGCCACAGTGCATTCGGGCCCATGCGACAGAAGGCCTGCAGATCCGCCGGGTCGAAACAGGTTTCCTCCATACAGTGTAAGACCCTTTCCTCCATACAGTGTAAGAACCTACAGAAGGGTTCAGTACGCCCGTAAAGCAGCAGACTCCCGCTTACATCGCCGTATTGCGCTTCCGGACAGCGTCGAGTTGAAGGCTGAATCCGTAATCGTGCGCATGTTGCCATATTGCAACCTGTGACTGTGTTGCCTTTCCTTCCATGTGTTCATTGATGATCTGCCTTCTGGCTTCTATCCAGTCTTGAATCGCCAATTCATCCCGATCGACTCGTAACTGTTCAGCTTGATCGTCTCAGCGCGTCAGCAAAGAGTGATCTCACAGCACGCACTTCAAATTCCGCCATTCCCTGCTGAAGCCGATCACAGGTGGGCTTCCAGAACATCCGCGTGTATTGTTGTACGATGTAATGCGGCAGAATACTGTAGAATCTGTTGTCGACATTCTTGCTGGCATAGACTTGCTTCAGCTGGTCGATCCTGAATTGTCTGTACATAAAAGTGAGTCGAAGTCCTATTCCTGCCGATCAATGCTCACCGATCCCTCGTACATGCCTGACAAGCTGCTTGGTAGGTACCATAGGTCTTGATGACTGATTCTGCGTTACAATAACGGCATTGCGTCTCATACAAAAATGCGGCCCAGTCCTGTCATTACCAATCAGCGGAGCCTCAGGCCAAAAACAGGTACATAGCCTCACAATCTCGGTTAGATAGGGTGGTGGATCCGGGATAGTGTAGTTACGAGGCCAGGACTGGCCTGCATACGGATCGATAGCGCCAGTGAGGCGGTACGTCGGCCATGAGACTTGCGCTGTCACGCTCATACGGGCTCTGGCATCGATCCAGATCGTTTTCGAAGTCTTTGCGGTCAGATAAGCTCTAAATGTCCGATTAGCTCGACACACTGGAGCATGTTCGTCCAAAAGAGGCATCAGTTGGTCATGGGCCGACTGAGCGGACAGCGTTAGCTCACGCTGGACTAGGTCAGGTGAATGACAGTAATTCCATATCATGCACAAGATCTCGTAGGGTAGCTTGGAAAACTTGTCATCGTCGCCAATCATTCGCCCATTCTCTTGGGGAAGCGCAGCTAATCTGTTCTGCTTGCTAGGCTTTCTCTTTTTTGAAGACGGTTTGCTCTCGGCAGGCGACGAGTACGTCGACGATGAGCGCGTTGTCACCATCACTGCTTACGCTCGTATGAGCCAGGCGATTGGAGCGAAGGAAAGCCATAAACACAGCAAATTGGCCAGACGTGCCCAAATTAGGGGTAAACAACCGCGTGAACACTCGGCAGGATGTTGTGCTACAAGGACATCTGCATCTCACCGTTCCCATGGTCAGGTAGTATATAGACTAGACAGCTCGCGGTAAAGCAATTATGGTGAGAAATGCTGTTTGAAGCCTATCTACATCGTAGATTATGCAAAGTATAGTCCGTTGTCCTGCCAGCAGACCCTGCGTCTACTTTATGTCGATCTGCAAATGTTGTCGACCATCGACACCAGCACGTACGCGTGTTTGTACTGTTCGCGGTAACTTCCTGAAAGCCGCGCACGACTTCCGTCTCCAAATGCTCCTATGCCTCACGGTAGGGCAAGACATCCTTGTGAGCATCTTCATTCTCGTACTGAACGCTGGGGGCCCTTGTCCAGGCTCACGACCCAGCGTTCATGGAAGCGATGATGTCTTGAGTCCACCAGGAGGTTTGCCTAGAAGTGTATTTGCGTTTCGAGAAACAAAGCCACAGGTACCCTTTCATTGTTGAGCATCCGTAGTATATGTTTTGGTCTGGCGCCTTGCGTGGGATAAGCTTCAAGATCTAAGTCTGACTTCTTAGACGCTTCACGCCGAATATCCATTCTCCGAGACTGGACATAGTTCCGCATACGATAACCAAGTTCCATCTGGCAAGTGAGCGCCATAGCCCTCCTCCCTATCCCGCCGTCTATACATATGCTTGATGAAGGTATCGTAAGCTCTTGGCGTCCCATTGCTATTCTCCTGCAGCCACCACATCTGGCTCCAATAATACTCCATGGGTTCCTTCGGCCCAGGGAAATGCAGAAAAGTAGGTACGGTCCTTGCCATCTTGTTCCACGCAACACGATGTTGCAGGAGGTTTTGTGAGCCGAAATCGTCTATAGCGTCTAACTTTACTTGCTCTCTCGCGAGCTGTGGCTTGACGTCAAAGAGCGCATCGAATACGACATCTTTATAAGCATTCTTCATGATTTGGAACAGACGGAGATGATTTTCGGGCTGGACCACGGGAAGGGAAGAGGTATTTGCATAGGCCATGTTGACGAAACCTAGGATTTCTTGATCACTGCCGACGGTCGTCACTTTCAGGCGGTGGTCAGTGACGGCTTCTGCCAGAGTCGTGGCTGCTGTATAGACTTTCTTGTAGTCGCTCCGTTTCCCGATGATGGCTGCGAGCAGGAAATGTGATCAATGCTTGATCCTCAAAAAAAGCGATGGAGCATCCTCACTGCCAGAGTTGAGATATCTCGGCCTGAGCGTCTCCAATCTTCCATATTCCAAGCTTGAAGCGTTCGCAAAGCTCGAGCGTGGGTCGTCTCCTTTGTGGGCGACACTGATGTTGACTCCTTGCGGGATGTCTGTCAATTCTCCGTACATCTGGGGATCCAAGGGGGATTCAGGAAGGTCTGCACATCGGCGATGGGAGATCGGGCCAGGCCAGCAGACTTTCTGAGCACCGGCTAGTAGCCCAGGCCATTGTGGATGCGTTGCGTATTGCTGAAAGAAGATTTCTGAGGGCAATTGAGCGAGAACGTCATGTCTGGTTCGCAGTAAATGGATCAGCGCGCTCTGGTGGAGCGAAGGAAGCAGTCATACCCGTCTAGATACAGTATGTTGTCATCTTTGTGCCCTAAATATGCGCGAAGCCAGGTATTCAAGGCTGTAATCTTCCAGTAATGGTTCGCGCCGTCAACGCGACCCCAATTGAGCTGGCCAAAAACAGCGTCAGCAAGCTATGATAGCTTGACATATCATTGACTTACAAGTATCGGCGCCCTGAAATCATTGATGAGCAAGGAGAATAAGACCCTACAGAAAGCTGGCGTGGATTCCGTCACTGGCAGGAGTACGTAGTTCTTTGGCGTCGCAGGAGCGAAGTACTTGTTGTGAAGGGCTTGCGTCCAAGATGACGCCGTGTCTGCTGGCAGGAGATAGAATGTCGATACAGCCGAGAACAGGATGAGTGCGGTCACGGCTGACGTCGACGGAGTATAAAGCATCTTCGTTCTTCTCAATCAGCCATGGTAGGAAGAAGATCAGGACGCCGCAGAAGTCCTAGAATGCAGGACCTTTTCGCTCGAGAATGGCGCGGCCCCCTGGCGCATCCCTGATTCTGGGCTGCAAGGACCGTGCAGCGCATCGATCTCCATGAAGTTGCTCGAGGCTGCTTTGGAGGCCAATCTCTTGTCCTGTCCGTCTTGACTCCTCAGGCTATCGAGGTAGATCACTGCCATGCTCGGACACTCAAAGACCACTCCGGCCCAAAGCCAGCTCCAGACTCAGCGCTTTCGACGATATCTGCTTGCTGGTGTCATCGCTGTCGCCGTCTTTGCTTCCTTTCGAAATATACTCAACCCTGTTCGTTTGATTTTTACTCCCTCCCTCCGCCTGTCCCAGGCTTGCTGGCCGTCGCGTTGATTCGGACTGACGCATTTTCATGCTCGGAACGTAGGAAAGCTCCAAAAGCTCGCCAAGCTCTACGAATACTGAACCCTCGGAAGGACCTGGACTGTCAAGATGGATCAGCGAAACAGGATCCGGCATCGCTAGCTCATCGCAGCTGACTTTCCGGCGAGATGGTCTCAACTGGAAGCTTCAGCTTTGGCACCTCAAGAATGTCTGTATCACATCGCGGCATCAAGGAGAAGCATACGTCGAGCTTCTATTCCTCTCTGGAACGGAAAGTCCCCCTCCAGCTATGCAAGAGCTATACGACCATGCGTTTGCATACCTTAGTCCGACGCACAACGAAAACAAACTTTTCAATGTGACTTGGATGCCGCATCCGACCTTTGCTCCCACATATAGGCATCTCGCACTCGCAGACTATAAGGGCAATGTCACTTGGATGAAAGGCCACACCATGCTCATCACGAAGCGCGAGCAGTTCAATCACCCGGCTGCTTGGATGAGGTATCTCGTCGCTATTCAATCGAGCATGAGCGCCTTCCGAAACGTCTTCTTGGCAGCGGGCGTGACGGCGTCCAATTTTCTTGACGGGCTATACGTAGGTAGTATGATCGCTCATATTGATCTAGCTGATCGCCAATCGTAGATGATGGAGGAGGAAGCTAGGCCGAATGGATGGGTGCAGTTCGTTCTGCAAACAGTTCTCACAGCATCGCGGAATAGCCTAGCGAAAGGAAACTCCGGCACAAATTGGCTGAGCTTTACAACGCTACACTCAGGATCGAGCCCACATTGGGTGATCGGATCCTTGGCGAAGCCTAAAGAACAGCATATGACTTGCTTTGAATCGCTATGGAGAACAAGAGGCACAGACGGATACTGGTCAGATACAGCTTACGCGGAAGCGTTTCGAATAGAGGTGAGTCTAAACTGAGGCGGATGTCCAGGCACTCGTACTGAATTTGCTGGACAGGCCATGCGATCTGTTGGGAGACCGAACGTCCGGCCCGTTCTGTGCAAAAGCGTCAAGGCAGTCATTCTACTTCGAAATCGGCCATTCTGGAATCATCGCGAAGTCTTCGATGCTCTCGAAGCGAGGGGTCTACTCGCCAATTACGCAGAGACAACCGAAGACATGCCCTATGGCGAGCAGGTCTCAATTTGGGCAGAAGCCGACATCGTCATATCTGTCCACGGCTCTCATCTGAACAATCAAGTCTTCCTACAACCCGGCTCGTATCTGATCGAGATCTTTCCTGCCAATTTCTACGTCAACGAGGAGAAGATGCTGGCTCTTTCCGCCAATATCAATTATATCGCGCTGAAGGATAACGATTATCCTACTGCATCGACTGTTCAGTCCCAATTGTCGAAGGAAGAGGCGGGTATTGTGCTCGATAGCCTGGAGCAGGCCAAGACGCTGAAAGCGGAATATCTTACCTCTGAGAGCTGCACTCAAGACAAGCCGTGTCGGTGAGGTGACTTACTGAGCCCGTCTCGACCATGGCTGAAGCGTGAAGTAGGCAAGCGCATCGAAATCTGGGTGCTATGGTCGACATGAAGCAATTCAGCAACGCTTTGGATCAGGCTGTTGCAGGTCTTAAGTCGATGTGCACCAGTGCTTAAGACCTCGTTCGGCATATGGCCCCATTTATGTGCAGGGAGACTGCAAATGGCTGAGGCGAAGCGCTACAGTATTCCTCTTGGAAGTGCTCAGCAGCTCGATGGCCATAACAGACCCTTCCTCGCGAATGCAAAATCTCGCACAGCTCTAAATCATTAAGCTCAGGTGGAAGGCTCGAACAATCACTCCTTTCGAGCTACGTTATGGCAAGAGGCCAAATGAGCCCGTGCTTGCGGAACGAAAGGCTGCCCAGCTTCTATCAGCAAACTTTGTCTTTGTACATACAACTACATCTCGTCAACATTCACTAGAGCGTAGAAGGGCTAGGTTAAGCGAATCTCACTGCTAATCAAAGTCGGGTGCGGCTACGGGCACATTCGGCTGGTAACGCAAGCGTAAATGTAATGTAGAGATATCTACCCATTCGCCGTCATCTTGATACTCTTCGTGCGTATAGGTCTGCAGAATATGTTCCGCAGCTCTCTGCCATGCCATCGTCTCACTAGAAATCGCTCCTTCCTCGAGGCAGTCCAGGCAGCTGAAGCTTCCGACGATGCTTGAAAGATCTGCAAGCTTCGATACCGACGCTCCAGCTTTGCGGATGGCCGCCACCACAATTCGAAGCTGGATGGTCTTGCCTTCGCAGAATACAAGATGCTTCAGATCAAGAGCTTTCAGGCGGCCGTTGCCGCTTTTCCAAACTGGATGTGCAAGTTCTTCACTCAAGTTTGGGCTGTTGACGATCATGCTGCAGGTGGAGTAAACACAAAATGATGCGTGATGAGCATTAGCCAGGAGTGATCATACATGCAGTATGCTTAAGCACTCACTTGAAACAGCTGTGGGACAGGACAGCTGGATAGGAGAGATAGTTTTCTTCGCATTCACTGCACGCAAAGACTTGCTCCTCGAGGATATCGTGGGAAGGATATTCGCTCTGCAGTGGACCACGCACCTGTAAGATTGTCAGTCAAATGGCGATGCAAGTCAGGGTATAATATACTGACCAATTTCGCAATGTCTTCTTGCCCTGAATCGACATGAATGCGTCAGCGCTGGATGGCCAGACATACGCGATGAAAGAATTTGCATTGCGACTGCAAACGCCCAGCTTCCCACTGAATCGACCTCCATGATTGCTGCCAGTGCTCTTGTATCCGCTTGGGATGCATTCCCAGGTCCATTTCATCCGTAATGGCCTTTATCGGAGGCAGTTGAAGGATGTCAGGGAGATGATTGGCGCAGAGCATAGTCATGCCTGCATCGTCTATGCCGCTACCCCACGCGCATTCACCACCATTAGACTGTTGAAGCGAGCGATCGAAGAGCTTCAAGATGCGGGCACGAACTGGTTCCTGGGCGATGTAGGCCTCATGCACCAAGCGAAATTCTCGAATTTTCTCCAGCCGCTCCAGATTGTCGTCGACTGCTGACTTAGCCGCCGCATGATCAAAGATGATTGCATCTGCGGTCTTTGATACATCTCAGCTGACCCGGAACAAACCTTCCTACTAACCGTGTCCTTACCAGCCAAGATGGATAGGGCGACCGCCGATCCCATCCAACGTGGATTGGCCCGTGTTTGCAAAACTCGATCAAGTCTGCCGGCTCGTAATGCGTGTCCCGCATCATGTGCAGAAACCTTCACAAGTTTCAGTCAGAGAATGTACAGAGTTGCTGAGTACGGACCCACATTTGGGTGTTGCGTTCTACGCGATCTTTGAGATCCTTCTCGTGTACGATATCACTTGCCTGTTCCCAGACGGACAATCGCCTATCAAGGCCCACATTGGTATCAATTGCCTCGGTCAGCTGCTTGGCCAGTATTCTTCCAGTCTCCACGTATGTCTTGATGGCGCGTTCATCATGCTCAACCTCATGCTACCGTAGACAGTATCGTCAGTCTGCTTCGTTGGGCCAATGGTGACGCCTCGCACCTTATACAAGGCCATCTGCCGGCGGAAAGCGTCGCATATGGGTCGCCAGAATTTGCGCTGCTTTCTTCCATAGGACGCCGTATAAGGGAGGATGCTGTATAAGCGGATATCGACGGTCTTGTCATCTTCGTAGTCCAGCTTTATTTGCTGAATGTTTCGCGAGCTGCTCAGGCACACAGGGCAAGGTCACTTCTGTTGTTGCCCGGCATCTAGCGGAAGGGTGCCTACTACTGCTGATGACAGTTCTCACAGGCGCGGTGATAAGTACCTGGATATTGCGTTCCGTGAAGTGAAGGGCAATATGGGCAGGTCTTGCCATGAACGTAGTCTGCCCATGCCTGTACGAGCATGTGATGGAAGTTGTGCGGGTAGTGGGCACTCCGTGATTGAACACTTACAATTTCGTTCAGGTGAAATGGTGGTGCTGGAATAGCGTAGGTACGCGGCCATGGGTTGTTACTCTGCGTGTCACCTTGCAGCCGAAAGTGAACTCCCATAGCTTCGGTAATGGTGATTGCCTGCTTCTTGCGGACTGATTTCCATATGTCTTCGGTCTTGCGCTGCATCAGATAACCTCGCAGCCTCTTGGTGGTGCGGCATACTGCATGTAGCAAGTCGGTCAATGTGCCAAACGACTAAGAAGGTCGATAAGCGGCCCACGCGACAGGAGCTCTTGGGGTCGACAGAACTTCCAGACAATCACAAGAACTTCATACGGCAGCTTGGAGAAGACATTTACGCCAACCATTTCAGTAGTTTGGTAGTTCTCGGGCGCCATGCCCCAGCTGTGGCTTCCTTCGTGCTCGCTCGTGCCGGTGCCAGAAGCGATGTCTTGCTTTGCGGATTAGCTGTGCTCCGTCAGCTACTGGATCAGGATGCAAGCTGGCGACAGAGACATGCTATCGGTGCAGAACCAAGCCAGTGCAGACGTGTCCAGCATGTCAGGCAGACGCGTTAGTCGAATGACGACTGAGTTTGGCCGGCCAGCTCGACTTTCAGGGACCCCAAACTCTTGTGTAGACGAGTTACAGTACAATAGCAGATATAACTACATTACATTACTCTCCCAAGATAAACGCCGAATCTCAAAGGCTTGCTGCCGCGATCTGCGCTGCGGAAATAGCAGCTGTGAACTCAGCGACATATTTGAGGTCTTCTCCATACGATTGGCACCTTCCACTTATAAAGAGGCATCAATTCCACCCGCCGCCTGCGCCTGCTCCCCAACCGTTGTTATTAGCATCGTTCATTGGAGCGACTTCCGCTCGATATTCCAACCGCTGATGTAACCATGGCCTTTCAAGCCATTCGCCGTCCTCCTGATACTCGAGGCGCTCAACGATTTCGAGCACATGGGATGTCGCTTGCATCCAGGACATCCTGTCATTTGCTTCCTGACTTGGATAATCGGCACAATCCAGGCATTTAAAACTGCCGATGAGACTTGAGAGGCCTTGAGGCTCCAGATGAGCGTCTTCTCCAGCTCTCCAGACGGCAGCCAGAACTACGCGTAGCTTGATAGTCGTGTCCTCGTGATACACAACGTCCTTAAGATTGAGGTGCGATAGTCGCCGGTTCATATTGTCATGTACGGGATGCAGGAGCTGATCACTGTACTTGGAACTGTTCACGACCATGCTATAGAGCATACGGAAAGCGTTCAGTATCCTGTCAGTATGAGTGGAACGATCTTACTTGAAGCAGCAGTGTGACAGGAGCATCGGGTAGAAGAGATACGTCATGCCGCATTTGCGGCACGAAAAGACAATCTTGGGAAGCTCCGCTTCGCTTGGATACCTTGACCAGCTCGACGTGTTTTTGACCGGTATCTGAGGGGCACACAGCCGCGTCAAGTGACACATCGCTATTACGGGTGAAAATCCAACCATATCGATGAGGGCTTGGACCCCTGTACAACGGCAGAAGGTAAGCCTTTCATCGTTGGCTCGACATCAGACCAAGGATCTTACATCGCCAATGGAGATTATCAAGTTCTGCTTCCATTTCTGACCACAAGGACTTCCAGGCTTCTTGCAGTTCTTCCTTTCCCTTGTCGAGCTTATAAAGATCGACGATCTTCTTGACAGCAGGCAGCTCAAAGACATCTGGAAGATGATTTGCGAAGTCCAGCTTTCTGAGCCTATACCTCGCGACTTCGGGTTTCTCCAGCTCGTCCTCCAGTAGTTGCAGAACACGAGCATAATAAGGTTCTTGCTGGTGATAAGCCTCGTAGTCTAAGCGAAAGGCCAGTATCTTCTTCAGCTTGCCGGCATTTTTTGCTACATCTCGCCGAGCAGCTGCTTTATCGAAGATGATAGTATCCGAAGTCTGGGAAGAGATCAGCGCCAGCCTGTCTAGCTATATATGAACATGCACTGACAAGCCACTTTGGACGCCCGCTGTTGCCATATTCCGTGGGTACCGGAATGGTAAAGTCGGTCAAATCCTCATGCTGATAAGCTGTTTTGCTCATACTATGTAGGAACCTAGGAAGAATCTATGGTCAGATACTACAGCTTTCGACAATGCATGAATTTCGACTCACAAGCTCAGGTTTCGTTCCAACCGCTGTTGTACCCCGAGTCCCCTGATCCGGTCATGGGCATTTCTATATGCCGCCAATAGAGCCCCGGGATTTCCCGATGTATAGTATCGGTCCCTTTTTGCTTGTACCTCCAGTACGCGTCTACCTTCGTCCACGTAGGCATTGATTGCCGCCTCGTCGTAGTTCATCTGTACCTGCCAAAAGGAGATCGAGATCAGAATGACAACATTACAGCGGCAGCGAAATATGAGGACCTGGAAGGCAACCATCCTTTCGCGAAACAAGTCGCAAATCGGCTTCCAGAATTTGCGACCAGACCGATCACTCGCGGAGCGTGGAAGAATGCTATAGAGTCGTATATCGACATTCAGTTCTGCATAATCGTGCTTGAGGTGCTGAATGCTACGCAAGCTGTTCAGGTCGACAGTTCAAGGCATGATGAGAACGACGTAAGATGCAGATATAAAGGCTGTACTCACCCTTCCTCATTGCATGCTCCGCAAGCCCGGTGGTATGTGCCAATGAATGCATTGGAGAAATCACTAGGACAGTAAGGGCAGTCCGTTGTGAAGAGGAAAGCGGTCCATGCCTACAGCACTTACATTAGCGGATCGCAAGTTCACGAAATATATGACTACTCGCTATCTCTGTCAAGTGTGCTGGAGGGTCGGGAAGCCTGAAGACCTGGGACCCTGTACCTATCCACTCCGGATCCGGACCCCAGCCTGTCGAGTCGTTGGTCCATGTCGCTCCTTCGGGTCTTGTCACTGCCTGACCCAGACGAGCTGCCTTCCAGATGGGCTCTGCACTTCGATCAATCAGATAGGCTCGCTGGGTCTTGGTGGTACGGCACACTGCAGGTTGTCAGAGCGTCAGGTCAGAGTGTTGAACGAGACAGCAGCAGGGATAATGTTACGAGAAAGTAGCTCTTGCGGGCGACAATACAACCAGACATCGACTAGAACTTCGTACGGCAGCTTGGAGAAGACGTCCACACCGCCAATCTCGACGCTCACTTCCGCCTTGTTGGGAGCTATTTGCCAGTCGTGCGCATCGTCTGGCTCGCTCATGGTCACGCGGAGGTGGTCGTTTATGGAGGTAGTCCAGCCCTGTTTGAGTGGGTCCCTAGCGAAAACGCAGACTTCCACCGCAGAGTCGTGAAGACAAGGACAGGTCGCAGAATTGAGCAGAGGAGAGGAGAACCGTCAGACATGTCGAAGGGAGGCGTTAATCGAGCGCGTCAACGGCCTGACTTTGGTCGTTGGGTCATCTTTGGCTTTGCTCGACACCGGTTCCAACAGAAGCGGCTCTTTCTCGAGATCCTGATTCGAAGGTCACCTTGAAGCTTCCCAACTCTGCCATGCTGATCTTCTACGATATCGACAATAAGACGTATATCGGCGGCTTGCGAAGAAGCGATACCCGAAACTGGGCTAAATCGCGAAAGCTCCTTGATGTGAACAGGAAGACGACATGGTCGCCTAATACCTTCAAGACGAAGCTCGCGCTTGCGCATAAAGGCCTGCTGAAGGAAGCAGACGTAAGCTGGCTGTCGTATCCTGATATAGCCCCGTAGGCTGCACGAATTCCCGTGTTGACCAGGCTAAGCAGTAGATTGCAGCTTCCTGCAGTCCAAAGGCGTACCGAAATGTCCAGGACCGCCGCAAATCAACTGGACCTTGCCGGCGATAGAAGATCATGGCAAGACTATCATGGATTCATGGGCGATTGCAGAATATCTCGAGGCTCAGTATCCAGAAACACCTACCTTGTTTCCGGGCGGCTCCAAGCCGCTAGCTCGCCTGGTCTATCCCTCCTTCATGTCCCAGATTGCTATTCCCGTCTTCCCTCTGCTTCTACCGAAAGTTGTCGACTTTCTCGATGATAAAGGAGCAGAGTACTTCAAAAGGACCCGCGAAGAAAGCTTCGGCGAACCAATCACGCACGACATCTACAAAGACACAGAACGAGTAGAGAGGATATGGAAGAGCGTGGATCGCAGCTTGAAGCTGTTCGAGAGCACTCTGACTGATATCGAAGGACCATATATACTGGGCAACGAGAGATCGTACGCAGATCTGCTGGTCGCATCTGTGATGGGCTGGTACAAAGTTTGCAGCCCAGATATGTATGACAGAATGGTATCAGTCGCTCCAGCTTTGGGGAAATTGCATGATAAGTGCATGGAGCTGCTTCAGTAATCCGTCTTTGCGGTAATGTTTTGGCTAGAAACCTCATTGGGGTGGTGGAAGAAGTTTAGAAAGCAGCGTATGTCGATGCGTGTCACATTTTGCATACTATATTTTCCAGGCCTCGATACTACTTTGCTAAGCACATTCTACGCATCCTGAACCCTGCTAAAAGAGCTTTAGCTTTCAATGAGCCTCGGTGAAGTCCTCTCACAAATGACTGCAGCTTGATACGTATATCGTGGGTGCATATCTGTAAGCATGGACTTACGAGGAGCGTCTGCGTGGTATCTCCGAAGGCCATGCTGGCAGGGCGAAGGGTAAGGCTTCAAGAGCGCACAGAGTATGAACAGACATACAAGTGTCAACTATGCCTCATCTGTTCACGGCTCATCAGCATACGGTTTGGAGAACTTTCCTGTTATATGTATGAGCGGTTTTTCCATGTATTTCCTACTTTTCGATGTAGCTGACAGCGCGGTCAGCCAGCCGATGATAGGCGAAATTTATAAAAGCAGGCAGAATGTTCCTCCAAGCAATTCGAGCATGACAGACTGATGCGAAAGTCCGCGGGGCTCAGTACTGTCTGCCGCATCTGACCATTTTATCTGGAGTCGACCTCGCGTCGACAAGCTTCGCATTTACCTTCGAATGCAAGTTGCAGCGATCGCATCCTTGATAGAACGACTCTCGACATTTCACCTGACGGGCGAGACGTTTATCAGGGGATATTTGAGAGGATTGGCGGTGTTCAGGTTGGAAGACTAGCATAGTATGCAGGTTATGGAGCATGAAAGTCAGGTGTCGGATGTAAGAGGTCGGAGTTCGGCACATTATTCTAAGAAAGGTTTGGAGACCGCGTCAGCCCAGCTTCGAGCTTGATACTAGGCCCCTGAGCTCTCCATTGCTCTTCTTGAAGTGCACTTGGCGAAGTCGCATCGACATGCTCGTCTTTTACGATATCGACAGCAAGAGGTGCGTTTGGCAATTTCCAATTCTTCCACCGGAGTGCCGGGTTAAAGTCAATGCTCGTCTGCCTTTCTGAATGCGAACAGCAAGACGACATGGTCCCCGAACTGTCTGAAGACGAAGCTTGCGCTTGCGCACAAGGGCCTGTTGGCAGAAGCGAAGACCGAATCCGTCAGCCTGCCTGATATAGCATCGTAAGTTTGCGTTACAGGAGAGAAAGAGCATGATCTGACGCGGCACAATCCCAGGCTATTGCAAGCCAAAGGCGTCGAGAAGTGCCCAGGACCTCCGATGATGAACTGGACCTTCCCGGCCATTGAGGATAACGGCAAGACAATCATGGACTCTTGGAAGATAGCAGAATACCTCGAGTCTCACTATCCCGACACGCCTAGTCTCTTTCCCGAAACTTCTAAACCTCTAGCTCGCCTAATCACTCCGCTTTTCATGACGCAAGTTGTTATGCCTCTCCTGCCTCTTCTCTTATTCCCTACCGCAGAGTTCCTCGATGAAAGAGGCAGGGAGTACTTCGTAAAGACGCGCGAAGCAGTCTTTGGGCATCCGGTCTCCCCTGAAATCTACAAGGACATAGAAAGAGTCGAGAAGCTTTGGAGCAGCGTGGAGCGTAACTTGCAGTTGATGGAGAGCACGCTCACTGATATCGAGGGCCCCTATTTCTTAGGACAGGAGAGGTCGTATGCAGATCTGTCGCTAGCGGGCGTGGTTGGGTGGTTCAAGGTAGTTAGCCCAGATCTGTATGGCAGACTGGTCTCGATGGCTCCTGCTCTTGGTATACTGCACGATAAATGCATGGAGCTGCTTCAGTAGGCCGAGTTGTCATCGCACAGGGAACACGTAGATGCATCATTCCCTGAGCAAGCGCGAAGCTCTGAACCATAGACACGCGGATACTAGATGCGTTGTATCCTATGCAGACATGCTCAAAGTAATCCCACATTGAGTAGTCGGTCTTGACGCATGTTGACCTCAGCTCGACCACCTCGATCTCACAAAACACCATGCCTTCGCGAACCTCTGAGTTCAAATCGAGCGTTGAATCAGCGCGACTTCGCCTTGCCAATGCTGCTGGCGGCGGAGGTGAGCACAAACAGCGGCTGCTGTCGTCTCGCAAAGGCCAGGATCACCAGAAGAGCGAGTTTGCGAGAAATGCGTCGAACATCGCCAAAGAGATCCAGAATACAATGGGCAAGCTCGAGAAGCTGGCACAGCGTGAGCTTGGCCGCTCGCTATAGCTCCTCGACATTCTGGATGGGCTGATGGACTTGGGACATTCGCAGTTGCAAAACGCAAGACGCTATTCGATGACAGGCCCGTAGAGATCAGCGAACTTACATACATCATCAAGCGGGATATCGCATCGTTGAATCAGCAGATTGCGAAGCTCCAGTCCATCACGGCCAACAATGCTTCTGGTAGCCGAAGCAAGCAGGGGGATGAACACAACAACAACGTCCTCGTTATGCTGCAAGGGAAGCTCGCAAGTACATCTATGGGCTTCAAAGACGTGCTCGAGGTCAGAACTCAGGTGAGGCCCATTCCATATTATTTGCTACATTCCGCAGGCTGAGGTGTAATGCGTCTAGAACATGAAAGCATCGAAAGCACGGACAGATCAATTTGGCTATACATCAAATGCACAAGCGTCCTCTGCGCCCTCTTCCGGTATGTAATCACTTGAGCTGCCAGAAGACACGGGATAAGGCTCATTAACGCCTTCAAGTGCTTCGTGCACGACATTCGTCTATTCCCGCAGACTCTGTCCTCTACCAAACATCTTCCGCGTCGTCTTCCTCCCTTCCCAACAAATACGAAGGCGGAAATGGACAGGCTGGACCAGGCGGTCGTCGAGGCTCTCCAGCATTGGCCAACGGAGGGCCGTACGACCCCAAAGGCAAAGGAAGGATGTCGTACGATCACGACGCCCAGCAACAGCAGCAGAACGACTACTTGGCCTTGGATATGGGAGGCGGTAGTAACCCGTACGGCGGAGATGGCAGTATGCAGCAGATGCAGATGCAGCAGACGCAGCAGGTGTGTGACACATTCCTATGCTTGTTTGAGCGTTTGCTGACAAACGTTTCGGTGCAGGACCAATATCTTGGGCAGCGTGCGACCGCGATAGAATCGATTGAAAGCACCATCAGCGAGCTGGGGCAGATCTTCAGCCAGCTTGCGACGATGGTGGCCCAGCAGGGAGAGACGGTGCAGCGTATTGACGCTGATACTTCAGATATCGCCAACAACGTATCTGGGGCGCAGCGGGAGCTACTCAAATACTACGCCAATATCTCTGGCAACCGGGCGTTGATGCTCAAGGTGTTTGGGATCCTGATTGTGTTCTTCTTGATCTTCACGCTTGTCACGTAGAAGACAAACCGCAATCATATACACTTTCAGACGGCCGGCTGCAACCGTGGAGCACCGTGCGGCACGAAAGCTTGGCTGTAACTTATCGCTATGCGTGATAAGTAGGCAGAGTTGCTCATGATAGCCGGTATCGCTGTGCGTGACCGTGATACGTTACCACTGCACAGACCGGCCGCGTGCTGCCGCCGTCCGCTTGAGCTTCCGCCAGGTCCTCGAGCTTCTTGGCCATACAATAGGGATGATTGAATTGTTGCGGTCGGAGATTGTAGCTTGGTTTCCTTCGCACCTGCAACTTCCCTGATATTCCTACTATTATGTCCCATCCGGTGCTGCCCACAGCGTATGCCGCTGAGCAGAATGTCGAAGCGGCCAGCGACAAGGAGAAGAGCATTGCAGACGTCGAGATCCAGCGGAGTGTTACCGCAAACACAAGCAGTGTCGATCCAGATGAAGAGAAGAAGCTCGTCAGATTCATCGACCTCAGAGTCCTCCCCTGCGTTAGCTGCCCTGCCCTGGTCCCTCATCCTGCCCGTGTCCACAGCTGACTCATTCATACTCTCTCTTCCTGCCTCTAAAGGTCGTCCTCGCATACTTCCTCACTTTCCTGGATCGTGCGAACAGTATATTTCGATATCCATGCTGATCGTAAGGCTTTGTGCTGACTTTGGGGTGCAGTCGGAAATGCCAACTCGGCTGGTCTGAGTCGCGATTTGGGACTTGGTGGATATGACTACAACATGTGAGAAAGGTGCACATCCTGTAATGCGTACCTTGCTGATGCCCGGCTCGCAGCGGAGGGTCCCTTTTCTACATCTTCTACTTCTTCGCCGAATTACCTGCAGGACTGCTCATCAAGCGATTCGGTACAATCATCATCCCGATCAGCGTGGTGTCGTTCGGTATCGTAACCCTCGCTACCACATGGATCCACAATCGAGGCAGTTTCTTCGCCATCCGTGTTATTCTGGGCGCGGCGGAAGGCTTTGGTGCGTTCCGAACATCGTCTGGACTCAGCCAAAAGACTGTGCTGACTGACAGTATGGTCTTACAGCACAGCCAGGTATCGCCTACGTTCTCAGTCGTTACTACCGGCGATCCGAAATCACCGTTAGAATCGGAGTATTCATGCTGGGAGCAGCCGGTGTCTCACAGTCGTTCGGTTCTCTGCTTGCTGGCGGCCTCATCAACCTCGGCACAGTTGGCAGCGTGCGCGGCTGGAGAATCATCTTCCTGGTAGAAGGCATTATGACCATAGGCCTCGGTCTTATGTAAGTGTCTCTCATACACAAGAATTTCTGGAATATGTGCTGATCTTACACTTTCACAGCCTTCTCGTCGTCTGGCCCAAAGATCCAGAAAAGACTCGCATGTTCAGCGACCGCCAGCGCGAGGTTCAGTTGAAGCGCATGCTGGAAGACTCTCAAGGAGCAAAGGAAGTAACAGAAGCAACCACCCTGAAGCTCATCTTCCGTGCCCTTAAATCGCCAACCAGCATCGTCTGCTGCTGGATCTACATTTGCGATAACGTCGTTGTTCAAGGCTTGGCTCTCTTCACACCGACCATTCTTAGGTAAGTTGAGGCCTATGCGAGATCAATACCGCATCCTGATCAGCACGCTTTGCAGAACCAACTACCCTGGACGCTCGACAGTCGCTATCAATCTCCTGGCCGCTCCAATCCATATTGTCGGCTGTACCGTCGCTCTCATCGCGTCATATATCGCAACAAAGTACAAGAGGCACTTTGCCGTTCTGATCTTCGGTGCATGCTCCGGTGTCACAGGCTATGCCATGTGGTTGGGCACGACCAGTGCCGATGTCAACACCCGCTTTGGGGCACTGTACCTGATTGGAATTGGTGAGTGCCTGATGGGCAGATATGCTTGGACTTCGCTAAGGGTTTCCACCTTTTGCAGCTGGATATACTTGCGGTCCTGCGCCTTTCGGATGGGCAATGAGTAATGCATCGACAGCTACGATCCGAGCTGTAACTGCAGCCATGATTGTGAGTGTAGCTTCATGCGGACTTTCTGCAAAGGCTGACCGAGTTACCGGCCTCTTACAGCCTGGATTCGGAGCTCTCGGATCTATCATCTCGCCATGGGTAAGGCACAATTGCTGTTTAAGAGTCTGTATATACCTGACTGTTGATACTACGTTCTTCGCAGACATATGTAGCATCCACCGCTCCTGCCTACCGCCCCGGAAACAGCGTCAACGTTGCGCTACAATCATCGATCATCTTGGCCGCAACAGGTCTTTTCTTCTATCAATACAGAGAAAACAAAAGAAGAGATGCTGGAAAGCGAGATCACAGACTGGACGAACCTGGCGCGGAGGATCTGGGTTACCTCCACCCGAAGTTCCGATTTACCTACTAAGTGCCGTAGGAGGGACTTCCAATAAGTTTCAATATGTATTCGAAGGAGTTAGCAGACCGCAGGACTATGGAGAGAAGGATGCGCAAACCGTAGTAGTGCTGTTTATTACCGTGAAGTTTTGCGTGGGGTGAAGTGTCGGTATGAGTTGCGGTGTAGTCCCGCTAGTACAAGCTTGCCGTTGTGCAATATGTGGCAGTGTGTGTGAAAATGATCATAGGTACCTACAATAAAAGCTAGCGCCTACGATCTGCACGCACATCGATCGCGACCGTTCAGCTTCGCGCTCTTGAATCGTGTTGTGTCCAAGGTATAGACTAGGACTGCTCAGAGCTGACTGTCATCACCTCGATGCAGTACAAGCTCGAGCGTAGAAGCTTGCACAAGCATCGCAATTCTGCTGCACAAGCGAAAGCAGCAAGTTATTATGGAGCTACGCGCAGAGATTCGTTGGGATAATGTATCATATTGCGAACTTCTATGCGCACTTCTGAAGATGCAGACACATATAGAAAAGGTAAGGTAAAGAGGGTACGAAAGGTTATGAAAGTGGAAGGACGATAGTCTACACACTGGTAGAAGGAATAAACGAAGCTCTTCCGGAGGGAGAAGCCGTGAATACAGAACAAAAATGCCCAGAAATTACGGAAGAAAGCGATAGGGAGTATAGAATAAAAGGGTAGGGACGGAGATGGAGGTGGGAAAATAGACGTCTAGAGGAGGCTATGAGAAGACTAACTATATGGCATGCCTCCTTGAAGCGGCTTGAGCGCATCGCTAATTGAATCGGATCGAATCGCTAACGGCGATTCAGGCGGCTGAATGTCCATTTGCAGAAAACG
Organism: Erythrobasidium yunnanense; assembly: GCA_001600175.1. NCBI lineage: Eukaryota > Fungi > Basidiomycota > Cystobasidiomycetes > Erythrobasidiales > Erythrobasidiaceae > Erythrobasidium > Erythrobasidium yunnanense. Next base: position 1,904,111 of record BCJC01000001.1, read on the forward strand.
AGTGTCGGAGGCACCGATGTTGAGGCGCAAGAAAGCAGGACGCCTTCGACATTATTGGTTCGATACTAAGGAGGTTAAGTCGGGTAGATCTTGGTAGCGGTCGATGGTGGGAAGTGAAGAATGAGAGTGGGATAGGGTAGAGGGACAAATATACACAGATAGCGACAGTTTGTAGTTTTCGATGAGACCGATAAGTTTCCTGAGCTGAGCCAGCAGCCCTCACGGTTCTCCGGTCTCTTGCTGATCTAGCGATCACTCGAGAAAGCAGCTAAATTGTAATCTGCGACCTTTAATAGTTGGGTCGACGCATGCTTGCGGAATAGCCGACGCCTGCATTGTAGTAGTCGGAGGTAGGAGCAGCGCCGTAGCCATCCCGCGGTGCGCCATAGATGTTGTTGTGGTTGTGTGAGACGGGAGGAAGCGATGGGTAGAAGGAGTTGTATCCGCTGATAACAGACCCCGATGAGATCAGCTAATGTTCTAAAATTCCAGAGTCGTGTAGCAGACTCACACTTCGCTCATAGTAGGATTGTGTCCAAGGTCACTCTTGCCTTCTGGCGAACCAGATCGACTGCCAAGCAATGCACCCGCGCCTGAACTAGGTTGTCGGCTCAAGCCACCGTTTGAATAGCCGTGACCTTCGTCGGACATCGAGGGAGAGCGATGAACAGGCCAGGCTTCTGCACCTGCGATGTTGTTGCTGGAATGGGCATGACCGAGACTGCTAGTGCTGCCAACAGTTGCGAAGTTGCCTTGGCCGACAGTCCCGTAGATGTCGCTGTCTCTTCGCCCTGCATTGAAGTCGATCGGCGCGAGCTTGCGGTTAAAGCGAGAAGATGGTGATAGCTTGATTTTGCGAATGATGCTGCGTTTTCGGAATATAGAACACGATCAGCATCCCAACCCTTAGAATTATCCAAGCAACTCACGTCCAGATCGCGATCGCACCACCTATACACGAAGCGACTACCACGATGATAATGATGGTCGATTTGCCAAGCCCCGAACTCTCGTCCTCCTTCTTTTTGGCTGCCTCTGCAGCAGCGGCAGAAGCAGAAGCTGCAGCCTCATCCAGAGTGGCAGACGTTGTCGGAGCAGAGACTGTTGAGTATAGCGTGACGTTCTCTACGCTGTCGGTATCGGTTGCGTCGGTAGGCAGGGCGGCAGTATTCGAAGATGCACTGCTAGCAAGGGAAACAACCGTATTGACAGCGCTGCTTTGCGACAAGCTCGTAGACGCTGCTGTCGATTGCGAAAGCACATCGGAAGAGGTAGAAGGAATGTTGAGCGCGCTCGAGAGGCCGTTCCCGATGTTTGAGATGAGGTTGCCAGGTTGCGAGGTCTGTGAGGCGATTTGAGTGTTTGAGTTTGCGGACGGAGGAGTCGAGGTGAGTAGGAAAGTACGAGATGATGATGCTGGGGAGGACGAAGAAGAAACCGATGAAGCTCCACCGCCATTTGGACGCTGCGCGCTCTGGTCACCATCGTTGCTGCCCCCATTTCCAGCGTTGCTATCGTCTCCAGCATCGCCGGCGCGAGTCTGTCTAGCTTTGAGTACAAATTTGTGGTGCTGGTGGATGTTCTGGTGCTGCTGGCGCGCGACGAGTGCGCCTGAGCTGTGGTCGTGAGCCATCGCGACTGACGCACATGCCAGCGCTGCGACGACCGCCAAAACGACCGAGCTGACCATTCTACTACTTGTACTATTCCCTCTCATCATGTTATGCTGTTTTCTCGCTGCAAGTTGGCGGATTTGCTTCGTTCAAATGAGCGTGGTTGGGGCTGGCGGAACTGCGGTTTGTTGATGGCTGGGATTGCTGCAAACGGCCAGCGTCTGCAGTCAATATCTGTGTACTGTCGTCTGACTTTTCTGTGGTGTTTTCGCTGCGCTTTCACTGTGATTTTTGAGAGTGGTTGGTGCAGACGAGCGGGTTGTTTGTTTGGGCTGAAAAGTACGAAAGTGAGGTCAGTCTGGGCCTGAGTTGGGCAGAAAGCAAGGTAGCGTCAGCTCATAAGCAAGCTACGCTCGGTAACGTTCTGTTGCTACTGTATCGACATGACACATTCCGGTCTGCTGTTCTGGCAGGACATATTCGTCAAAATCGCCTAGATTGTACATTCGAAATGCTACTGTACTAAGTTCGAATAAAGCCCTCCATACTCATTGTATCTGTGAGACTGCTGTATACATACGACCCTGAGGAAAATTAACATCGTCAAGAGACAAGAATCGTGACTAATTGGCGGAGGATAAAGGAAAACGACGAAGATGAAGGGCGCTGTCTGCTCAATTCATGTTGAGATACGCGTCAAAGTCGACGCTCGCAGCAGAGTTGGGAAGCCCGGCGGATCCAGGTGGTTGTGGTTGCTGCATTTGCTGCCCATGCTGCGGCGCTGGCATCATGGGAAATTGAGGTTGATGCATCTGTTGCATTTGACGCTGCTGCGGAAGCCCTTTCTGCGGTCCGCCTGGCTGGCCTAGATTAGGAATTTGCCCGCCGTACTGCTGGAACATCTGCCCATTGAACCCTTGCGGTGACATGCCGTTCGGAGCAAATTGCTGTACTCCAGGTCCCATATTCGGCGGAGATCCTTGCTGTCTAGCTTGTACGTGCGGCGGTTGTTGCTGCGGTGTACCTTGAGCTGGCGGCCCAAAGCCTGGATACCCAGTAGGCATTCGACCTGGGACAGCACCTGACATGCCTTGTTGGTTCATCATACCTCCTGCTTGTCCTGGACGCTGTTGCAACTGCATATGGGATTCAACTTGGGCGCGTCGCACCGCAGCAATCTGGGCGGCATAGTCCATACCGCCTTGCGCGTTCTGCCCATCGTTCATACCTTGCTGCATTTGGGGCTGCATCTGCATCTGCTGCTGCTGTTGCTGTTGCTGTTGCTGTTGCTGTTGCTGCCGGAAGAAGGCTAGCTGCTGAGCGTTGGGCTGCGACATCATACCAGGCGGCAGCTGACCCATGGTCTGACTTTGATTTACGCTGGGACTCTGTTGTTGTTGCTGCTGCTGCTGCTGCTGCGCTGCCATTATAGCTTGCTGCCGCATCTGAGCTTGCTGGTACAGGGCAGCCTGTTGTGGGTTGAGACCAGGCGGGACTGGTGGTAGATTCTGAAGAGGAATTCCTCGGAAAGCCTGCATACTCTGCATATTCTGCATAGCGCCAGGCGGCAGCTGCCCAGGCATTATACCAGGGTACATAGCGGCCGTAGGACCTGGCACTTGAGATGCTGGCCCCTGTGGTTGCTGCTGCTGTGGAGGAGGGAAGTTCGGCATCTGATTTGGCATTTGAGGCTGCTGCTGCGGTTGTACAGCTGGTGTTTGCGATGCAGGCATATTCGGATTGGAAGGTGCGCCTCCCAAGCTTGCCATCCGTAAACGTTGTGCTGCCTGTTGTTGTTGCTGCTGCTGTTGAAGATTTGGCTGCCCACCTTGCGGAGGCGGCATGCTAGGCATCCCAGCTGGCATACCATAAGTACCGTTAATGGACGCGGCTGGCGATGGTGCAGTGAAAGACTGAGGGGGGCTTCCTGCATTCATAGCCTGCTGTTGTTGCTGCTGTTGGTGGTATGCAGGATTTGCAGAAGCAGGGACAGACGGTGCACGGAAATGTCCCATTGCTTGCTGCGGTGTTCCTGGGCTTCCTGGCATCTGGCCAATCTGCTGGCTCTGTGCTACGCGCATGACTGAGGGCGGGCGAGGAGGCGGCATATTCTGCTGTTGCGCTTCGGGATGACCCTGCATTGGAAGCCGTCCTCCACTATTCGGTGGTTGACCTCGTTGTCCTTGCGTCTGCATATGGCTTTGGCCGCCTTGTCCTGTTACGGAAGAAATTAGCTGGGTTACTAATGAAGCCACAAACAAGCTTACCTCGCTGTTGCATTGGCCCGTTCACCCCTGGCGAATACGGGTGACCAGGTGCTGGCCCTCCAGGCTGAGTATGCTGCATGCCTTGCCTCACCTGCGGTCCTTGCAGATGTGCCGATTGCGGGGATTGGTGTATACTGCCAGCTGGACTGGCTGCATGCGAAGGCGCAGGCGACGACATGGCCGGATGCTGCTGTTGCTGATCTTGAGGTGCCTGACTGGGTGCGCGCTGGTGATACGGAATTGGCTGAAGAGGTTGCTGCTGTTGCGGCGGGAACTGTGGTTGAGATGCAGAGGGAGGCTGCATTGTCGGGGAGCCAGGTTGTGCATGATGACCTTGTTGGTTTTGCTGGAGTTGCTGAAACTGTTGTTGTTGCATCGGAGACATAGGCGGACCCTGATTAGCCTGGAAGCTCTGGCCTCGCACTGCCTGATCATAGATTCTTCTGTACTGGTCCAGCTGAATCTCTAGGTCGTGTATCCTGTTGGCTAGTACAGCTTGCGAATCAGGCGGCAATTGCCCATACACACTCTTCTCGTCTTGCGCAGCCTTCGCAGACACTAGAGCTTGTTGTGTCCGGACAATATCCTGCGCCAGTGCCTCGAAGTTCACAGATGGTCGGTGGCCCTGCTGTGGTTGTGGCCCCTGATTGTTCTGATTCTGCATCTGAGGAGGCTGTCCTGCCGGCGATTGCATCATAGACGGGCCAGATGGTTGTCTGAAGTGTGCATTATTGGGGCCTGGAGATGACGGCGAGTTGAAGCCTGCAGCCGATGGTGTTCGGGGCTGCGAAGCTGTTGCAGATTGCTGGTACGGTGAGCTTGCATTCTGTTGTCCGGCTTGCGATTGTTGAATATGTTGTTGAATATGAGGAGGGATGGTAGAAGCATACACTCCGGGCTGCTGCGGTAGCCCGGCAGATGGTGGCCGCGTTTGCTGGTTTTCAGAAGTTCCACCCGAATTCGGATGCGGCTGCATCGGGGAGCTGAGGTTACCTGGCGTCGAATATGCCTGCTGCTGCTGCTGAGCGTTCGGTAGACGAGGCGTCTGTGCCCTACTGTGATTGCTCTCTGCCGAAGGTTGCCGATTACGAGGTTGTACAGTATTCCCAGCAGTCGTTGCGTCTGTTCTCCTGGGCGAGGAGGATTCAGACTCTTTGCTAGGCGAAGGATTAGAGTCTGCTGAAGATGATTGTTGCCCATTGTCCAGCTTTTCCCGCTTTACCTGCGATGGCTGGTGCTCGTCCGCTGCAGGTACCGTAGACTCCCTCCTGTCTCTCTTCCCGGTGACTGGAGTCGCCTGCTCCGGCGGTGAAGGAAGGTTGTTCGGTTGATCAGCTTGCTGTTGTATTTGTCCCATAGCCGACTGGGAAGGCATCCGAAGCTTGCGAGGCATATTGGGCTGTTGATTGGAGGGAAACAGCCCGCTCCGCTGACCCATCACAAAGGATCGGCCCAGTTGGACGTAGAGATTGCGAAGGTGCTCAATCGCGTTAGGCGGAGGTTCAAGAACAGGTAGAGGGGGCACACCCTGAAATGACAGAGGGTTTTATCAAGCGAAATGAAGGAAAATTTCAGCATCTGACAAGCTCGAATGACAGTCAAGGCGCTGCTCAAGCCTTACATTGCTAGTATTTGTACCATTGAGGTGAGCGAGATAACCAAGATTGCTAGACATCCGCTTGACGAGCCTGTTGTATATGGCTTAGCATCCTTAAATATGCAGATAGGAGCCTTTGCGCACCCTAGGTAAGGGTCATCCATCGCAAAATCGGGCTGTTCGCCGGGACTAGCAGCTTTTCTAGCATTCTCCTGATAGACCATACACATCTTGACGAGCTCTACATTGATATGCAGCAATGTCGTTATCTGAAGCTGGTAGATGTGCTTCCGCAACTCTGCAGCGTGAAGTTGGGCAGATGTTGGAGGAACCGTAGTATTCGTGGCAGTCTGAGATGCATTGAAGGCGTTCTTGATGGCAAGCATATTGAAGCCCGGCGAAGAAGCCTGTTCAGGTGTTATTCCATCACCTTTCGACTCTGGCTTTGAAGCCTCAAGACCGTCTTCTTCGGGGATATTGGCGAGCCCATTCGTGGCTTTCCGCGTAGGTGAGGTACGCTTGGGATTGAAGAGAGGTGTTCCGCTGCTGCTTGGCGTTTGCGGCCGCTCGGATTGAGTTGTTGCTGTTGCTAATGCATAGCCTAACTGATCAGTCTGCAGCACTTCAATCGATAAGCAACCCAGACGCACACTGATTGTTTGCGGATGGTATTTGCTCTTCTGCATCTGTAGGGATCGCCTTCTGCTTTCCCTTGACATCTATCGAAGGCGATTTCGCGACTTCTTGGGCATGATTGCTGGGCTTTTCTGACTTTGATGGGCGAGCCTGACTTTCTTGCGGTTGTTGAGTCTGCTTTTTAGCTGTAATGTCTGGATTACTGCCTCTTCTTGAGCTGCTTGACCGTGTCGAAGCCCGTAAATCAGGCCGCTTCGCGGACGAAGTCGATGCTGCAGGCTGATAGTCGTCGTCGGCGCTTCCTCCATCGTCTTCCTCGTCATCATCAGAGTCGTCGTGACCTCCAAACAGTCCATCTTCGTCTTCATCGCTGTCGCTGTCGTTATCCTCGCCGTCGTTTGGACCTTTCCTGGCGTCTGTTTCTGCATGATCTGAGCCATCTTGATCCTTCACGCCATTCGTATCGCTACTATCTGACTTTCTTCTGCTCCCAGCGTCGTTCCTGCTTGACCTTCTTCTGGCCGTGCTCGAGCTCTGGCTTTCGTCGCCATTTGGCATAGCCGTTTCCCTTCCTTTCAAGCAGACACGACGACAGCGTAGCTTGTTGTATCTTGATTCTTCTGCCTTCAGAACGCCCTCGTGGCGCTTCAAGCGCTTCAGCCTGTTTGTATTGTTTCTGCACAAAGGGCCATCGAGCGTCTGACATCTTGTCTGAGTACTCTACAAGATCCTGACAGGTTGGATGTTATACAAAGCAAAAGCAGGCAGATCTAACAATTCCTAAAGAGGACTCTGGGAACGCGACAGTTACAGCAGATCATGCGGGCCTCCCTCGGCGTTTCACGGTGTCAAAAGACGTATTAGGGTTTTCAGGCACTTGTCAGGGTCAGTCAGATCATATCGTAGGCGCAAAGCAAGATTGCAGCACGTTGCGCTCCCCAGTATGCTACATCCAAGACCACTCCGGGCGCTACAAGACTACCAGTAGTTCATAGTTCGATGAGGCACCATCAAGGGCTCTCCAGCTGCCTGTCGCCGCTTACGTTCTGCAATCCACTTGTCTATCCATACTTGCATCTTCTGACGAGAGGGTTTCGAGCCGACGTTGACTGTAGGAATGAACTTTGCGCAATCGAAAGACACGGCGAAGCAGGTCTGCAATATCAGTAGGAACTATTAGTAAGAGTACGTACTTTCGGTCGTGACGCGGCGACTTACCAACTCCGCAAAGCTCGAATGCTCAGAATATGGGACGCCATATGCCTCTACAATCCTTGTCGAGTCTTTCGTAGGTGTCATCCACGAAGGATTATATTTCCTCTGTAGTTCTCTACTGATCATCTGAATGACAGAGGGATTCTTGAGCGTGAGAGCCATATTGCCTTCCGGCTTGAACGTCCATCCTGTAGGTCGCAAGCCAACGATATGACTGAAGTGCGGCTTGTACTTGTCGAGATAGTCGGATAGCTCGTCGACTTTTATTTGCCCAAGCCAGGTAACGTGGATTTGCCCTTCGAGCGGATCTTCAGTCACCATGGACATGAGCTCGGGATCATCTTGGCATTCAAAGATCTCCTTCTTGCGTTTGTCGCAGTAGATCTTGGCGTTGATGGCGCGAGCGATGCCTGTACAGCCAATCTTTTAGCGCTCTGCATTCTTCGCAAGCGACAACACCGAAACATACCTTTGACGATACGCTCTTTCCCGATGGAATATGTTCCGACCATGACGAGCAGTCTCTCCTTGGGTCCCTCCGCCTTCACAAGTACTTTCTTCTTCTCGTCCTCTTCATCAAGCAGCAAGCTTCCATTCAATTCCACCTCTTCCAGCTCTTCCTTCTTAGCCTTGTTCAACCATCCTTTCATCATCTCACCCTGTCTTACAAGCTGTGCACCACCTCCTGATCCTTTCTTAAGCGCATCTCTATCGCCCTCCACCCTAGCTCGTATCAGCTCGGCACATGCTTCTACTACCTGCTCTTGAGCAGGGAAACAGTACTTTGGATTCAAGTAGGTCGTGTCTAGGTAGCAGATGTCAATCTTCTTGCCCTTGATAGCGGGATGGTGTAGATGGGCGGGAGAAGCGCGGAAATCACCGCAGTGTAGATAGCGGAAGATCTTGCTAGGCTTCTTGTGGAAAGCGCCTGATGGAGAAGTGTGCGGACCTTCGAAGACGAAGATGCTCGAACCGGGACAGCTGGCATTAAAAGCGTCAGTCCAATGTTTTGTTTCAAGAATCGCACAGGAAAGGCTTACTGGTTCGCATCGATAAGTGTCACCTTGCACCCGGCAATCTCGAACATCTCATCGAAAGGAAGAGGGTGGAGCCACTCGTCCTTGACGCCCAGCTTGTACCGGATGAGATTGGCTGTTCCGACAGAGCAGTATATCGGGCCGTTCGCCCATGAAGACGATAGATTTGTATAGTGGTCGGAGTGTGCGTGTCTATGCAAGGCATACTGTCAACGTAATGTATGGTAGTGTAAAGAGAGCAAAACCTACGATAGGAAGTACGCTTCTACACCTGGGATGTTGCCGTACTTGAACGCATCGACAGCGATAGTCATACCGTCCAGTATCTTGTAGAATGGTGCAGGACGAACAAAGCCTCTCTTTGCCTGCGAACGCGTAGAATAAGCAGTCTCGCCGAGCAAAATGATCGATATTGAACTGACTTGGGCTTTTTCGGACTCGGCGGCTTCCGCCCATTGCTTATCGATGCTGTTACCTTGCATAATCGCCGTAAATGCGTTGGGTCGCGTGTCTAATGTCACTAAGGACGTAGAGGCTGACGGAGAAATGCTTCGCCGCAGAGATGATAGAGGTCTGAGGAGGTTCTTGTTTGCTCCAGATGATGTAGATGTCCTCTTCGGACTCTTTCTATCTTCATTGCGGTCCATGAGCTGCAAAGACAGTCTCAGAAGCCATCTTCTGCGAATTGCGTTTCTGAGGCGTACCTCCAAGATATCATCGTCTGACCCTGCGCCTCTCTCCTCTTGATAGTCTTCATACATCTGCGAATCGTCCTCCTGCATCATCATATCGTCTCCAAACATGCTTTCCTCAAACTCGCTAGCTTCGCGAGATCCAGCCGTCCTTCGCATCACGATCCTCTCTGAATCCTCCCACTCATCATCATTGACTAGTATCTCGTCGTCCTCGAATACGATAGGCGAAGGAGGTCGCACTACAAAGCTTTCGTCCTCTTCGAGTTCGCCACCGTCTTCATCGTCGAGATCAAACTGGAGCAGAGGTGGTGGAGGTGGAACATCGACCTTCTTAGGAGCAGGTTTCTGGACAGGTGTCTTTTGTTTGGAAGGGCGAGCCTTGAGCTTGACGGCGCTTGTACTTGCGACCGGAATGCAGGCTATCTCTTGAATATCATCGTCGTCGCCGTCCGAGTCTGTGAGGATAGTGATAGTTTCTAACGTGGCAATGTTCTTCTTTGGTTTCTTGACTGAAGCTGGCGTTTCCGATGAGCTCTTTACGCGCTTCTTTGACGCTGGCCCCGGCGCCGGGGATGCAACGACAACGGTCGCCGATTGTCTCTTCTTGTTGCTACTACTGATACTGAGTGACAGATCCAGAGGTTGGAGCATCCATCCTGCTTTGAGCTGGCTGCCCGGCTTTACGATATCGACATCGGCTTTTGCCTTTCCCTTGCCTTTATCCTTCTTTGTTAGGAGTGTACTCTCCTTGACTGGGCTGTTGCTTCTCCTCGCTGTCTCCCGGCTCGTCTTGACCTTCAAGGGAGTCTTCATCGCATCTCTTCAATCAGCTCGACCGAAGGCAAACGCCAAAGAATGGTTTGCAAATTAAGACAAGTCATGAATGACCGCAAGGAGCTCTCTTGATTTCCAACATTGAAGATACTGGCATTGTACCGTCTATCATAGCTGTCTCCATACTCGCGTCTGACCTCGCCTCGGTCGCGACAAGATCGCAGTCCAGTAGCCGCCCAAGTACAGCACACAGCAGCGGGAACTACAGTAGTGCAATCTGAGGAAGTAGAAAGGCTACTCTATTCTGATCATACGAAGCCAGCGATGTCGAGAAAGCGAGACTCCGTAGATTTATGCAGGGCCAATGTCGCTCTCCTCAGCGCGTAAAATCGATGTGCTACGGATTGCGCAAGAGCGTACAGTCCACCGCATGCTTCCGGCTATCCTGCTCCGTGATAGATAGCGGTCCATCCAATGAGCTTAGCTCGTCTTCATCCGCCGATGGTCCGCCCGGGAGACAAGACTTTATCTGATCAGATCACATCTGATCTGATTACCCCGCCCTCGCAAATTTTCTAGGCCATACCTCTTCCGCTCGCTCCCGTTCTCTTCCACCTTCTTTGCTTCTGCTTTCCATCTTTCCATTCAACTCACGAAACAGACAGAGAAGACATGAAGACTGAAGAATCAGCTGGAGTACGGCGCATAGCTCTCATCTCTAGCTGCTTCACATCCTGGCATCGCTGGGCGCTCTACTTCAGTCTCTTCCTCGTAAGTCGTCCCGACCTCTCTGGCACCAACGCCCTTAACATCTGTTCGACAGGTCGCCTACGCATACGGTCTCGACGGAAGCGTACGCTATACTTTTCAAGGCTACGCGACAGCAGGCTTCGGCCAGCACTCTCTCCTGGCCACCGTCAATGTCGTTAGATCTATCGTAGCTGCTGCTGCTCAGCCAGCATACGCCAAGATCTCCGATGTCTTCGGCCGTACTTCCATCCTCTTAATTTGTGCTGTTCTATATACTGTCGGTAAGCCGTCATCATTTTGGGTGGTCTATGCGTATAGTCTAAGCTTTCGCGGTCCAGGCACTATCGTCGAAGCTACCAGCACAAGCGTTGAAGGCTTCTCTGGCGGAGCTATACTGTATCAATGTAGGCAGCATCTAACCATATTCTTGCTATCAGGCTGAACCTGGTTCACAGTCGGTTATACTGGCATCTTGCTTTTGGTAGAAGTGCTCATTGCAGACACGACCACGCTTCGAAATCGATTACTGGCTTCATATATCCCGGCTCTTCCGTAAGGACTCCCTCATAGACTTGTTTAGACCTATCTGACGAATTTATAATAGGTTCCTGGTCAATGCCTGGGTTTCTGGAAATGTAGTCGCGGCTATTGTTGCGAGCACCACTTGGCACTGGGGCATTGGGTACGTGCATCATGAATACAAAGCTCCCATCTACAACTAACGTCAGTACAGCATGTGGGCCATAATCTTCCCAGCATGCTGCATTCCCCTCTTCGTCGTCTTGTTTAGCGCAGAACTCCGTGCAAAGAGACAAGGGCTCCTAGACGACGTTCCATCACCTTTCCGACTCATCTTCAAGGACTCCAGCGTCCTCAAAGACTTGTTCTGGCAAACCGATCTCGTCGGTCTTATTCTCCTCGCAGCTACATTAGCGCTCATCCTGCTGCCTTTCACGCTGTAAGCACACCAACCACATCTTCATCGCCAAATCTTGCTGATAACATTGCCAGGGCCGGTGGACTGTCGCAACAATGGAGAACTGGCAAAGTCATTGCGACCCTGGTAGTTGGAGGTTTCGTTGCGCTCCCTTCGTTCCTGGTCTGGGAGATGAAATTCGCTCGAATCCCCATCATACCTTTCAGGCTGCTTAAAGACCGTACAATTCTGGCTGGTCTAGTCATCGCTATGTTCCTAAATGCATCGTGGTATCTGCAAGGCGATTACCTCTGTAGGCTCAGCTTCGGCGCATTATGAATGATATATACTGAGATGTTATTTGTAGATCCCGTTATGATTGTCGCGTTCAACCAGAGCGTACTGTCAGCAACTCGCATTTCCAGCCTATACTCCTTCTGCTCGGTCATCACCGGAGTGATTCTCGGTCTTCTAGTCCGATACTTCAGACGACTCAAGTACTTCATTGTAGCTGGAACGCTGCTCTTCATGGTATCTTTCGGCATCCTGATCCGCTATCGAGGAGGAGAAGGCCAGATTTCAGGTCTTATCGGCGGTCAGATCCTGCTCGGTATTGCGGGAGGAATGTTCCCTTACCCTACTCAAGCACTCGTGCAGGCTGCTACGAGACACGAGCATGTTGCTGTCATTACGGCTCTATACCTCGCAAGCTATAATGTCGGAAGTGCGCTCGGCTTTACTATCAGCGGAGCTATCTGGACTCAGACCCTTCCTGGAAAGCTCAGCGAGCAGCTTGGGCCACTCGGATCGACTCTCGCTGCTGATCTGTATGCGGACCCATACACATTTGCAGACACGTATCTTGTTGGAACTCCAGAGCGAGCAGCTGCCATTGTAGCGTACCAAGCTACTCAGAGGTTGCTGTGCATCACTGGTATTTGCATGGTGAGCTTGTGACTCTCCAGCACCTCAACGAGTCCATCTGATATATTTCGCACTCTAGTCGTCCGTACTCGTCTTGGCTGCTTTGTGCCTGCGCAACTACTATCTAGGAGATGTCCAGAGTCGCGACGATGCTGAAATTGACGGCAGCGAACTCTCTGATGACGAAGAACGAGCTTCGAACAAAGGGGATCACGATAGGAAGTAGGGAGGATTTGCCTCGGAGTGCAGAGATAAGTGTGTCACTGAAGCAAAGAAAATCTTGATAGAGAGAAAGATAGCGCGCCGAGAGATAAAGGCTGCCCCTATCTTGGTTTGTACTCCGCCTGATCATCACCACGGAGTCTAGAATCGCAGGAGAAAGGGAGACACTCGAGTTTGGCCTCTGCTTGTTCTTCGCTTTGCTTCTTGCCTTTACACCTACATACATACTCAAACTTACTTCACTGGATCAATTCATCATGTCGCAACTTGGTGCTTTCAGAATTCCGGTTATCGAGAACGAGCCAAACGTAGGCGCTCGATAGCTTACGATGTAGCATTCAATGTATGTTGCTGACTTGGACGACAGCAACACTATGCTCCTGGAACTCCCGCTCGTAAAGCTTTGAAGGCTTCGCTCAAGCGGCTGCAAGAAGAGGTCGTCGAAGTACCCTGCATCGTCAACGGCAGAGAAGTGAGGACAATGCGATACGAACGGTACAGCTCGAGTACGAGAGCTGAGAGCTTTTGCTTGCGATTCCAGGTCAGAAGCGGTTCCCTCGCTGAGCAAATCAACCCTTCCAACAAGAAGGTGCTATGCAAGTTTCACCAGGCAGACCAGGCACTCATCAAGGAGGCTATCGAAGGAGCGCTCAAGGCCAAGCTGACTTGGGAGAACCTGCCATGGGCTGACCGGTGCGCAGAAAGCAGCCCAAACAGACTGAGATAGTGCTTATAACAGTTCATTGCAGCGCTGCTATCTTCCTCAAGGCGGCCGACCTCATTTCTGGCAAGTACCGCGCAGACCTGTGTGCCTCCGTCATGCTTGGGCAAGGCAAGAACGTCTGGCAAGCGGAGATAGATGCAGCAGCAGAGGTGGGGCCATACTCACTTTCGCACAGAGAGATGTTGCTGACACCTTTAGCAGCTTGCCGACTTCCTTAGATTCGGCGTCAAATTCACGGAAGAGCTCTACAGCATCCAGCCTGCCAAGAACTCTGCTGGAGTATGGAAGTACGTGCTTTCGACGCTGTGTCACATGTTGCGAGGCTGATGTAACATGATTAGCCGATCTGAGTACCGTCCTCTTGAAGGGTTCGTCTTCGCTGTATCTCCCTTCAACTTCGCGTAAGCTAGATATCTACCCAGAAAAACTGATTTCTCACTGACTCCTGAAATCTAGCGCCATTGCCGGAAACCTTTCTGCCGCACCTGCCATGCTCGGAAACGTCTGCGTGTGGAAGCCTTCGCCTATGGCCATGCTTAGCGGTTACCTGATCAGCAAAATCTTCACCGAAGCTGGTCTACCTGCCGGAGTCATCCAGTTCCTTCCTACTCTCGATGCACCAGGCATGTGCAAGCAAGTCTTTGCGCACCGGGACTTCGCTTCTCTACACTTTACCGGCTCAACAGCTGTATTCAAGCAGCTCTGGCAAGATATCGGAAACAATATCCACACTTATAAATCCTACCCTCGTATCGTCGGAGAGACAGGAGGCAAGAACTTCCATCTTGTACACGAATCGGCAGATGTGCAGATGGCAGTCATCGAGTCTATCAGAGCTGCATTTGAGTATCAAGGACAGAAGTGTTCCGCTCTGTCGAGGTTATATGTGCCGAAATCACTATGGACTGCAAAAGGTGGCTTCAAGGAGCAATTGGTCGAGCAGCTCAGCAAGATCACGGTCGGACCCGTAGACGAATTCGAACACTTCATGACACCTGTCATCTCGCAAGCTTCGTATGACAAGTCGATAAGCTACATCAAGAAAGCTACCGATGCTGGCGGCAAAGTCGTCTTCGGAGGAGTCGAGAAGTGTAAGCTTGAGTTGTCTTCCAGTCAGCATGGAAACGTACTGACCGCTTATATGCAGCATCCGATGCAAAGGGATTCTTCGTCGCTCCTACCGTCATCGAGACGAGCGATCCCAAGTCTGTTACTATGGTTGAGGAGATCTTCGGACCGGTCATGACGGTAATTTTTGCCCGACATTAGGACACATCACAATGCTAAACCGCTTACTGCAGGTATACCCTTACGAGGATGCGGACTACGAGAAGGCCATCGACCTTTGCGACGACACCACCGATTACGCCTTGACCGGAGCTATGTAAGGCGCCAGAACTCCGCACAGCAACGAAAGCTGACCTCTCTCACAGCTTCGCACAAGATCGACATGTTCTCAATCACACTGCACGGCGGCTGGAAAAGTCTGCTGGAAACTTCTGTTAGTTTTGCTGTAAACACCGTATGAGTCATAAGTGACGTATCATCAAACGATAGATATCAACACGAAGTGTACCGGAGCTGTCGTAAGTGCTTTCTTCTGGAGGTAAAGCCAATACGGTTCTGATCTTGTGTCTTTCTTATATAGGTTGGCGCACAGCCGTTCGGAGTAGGCCTATACTAGACTAAAGGTCTCCGTTGGAAGTTATACTGACTCATTGACTTATCAGGGGTCTCGAAGTTCCGGAACAAACGACAAAGCTGGCTCAATCAACTTGCTGTATCGCTTCGTTAACGCACGCTCCATCAAGGAATCCTTCATCTACCCTACAGAAGTTCACTATCCTTCAAACATCGCAGAGAGCGGAGAGGGCATTTAAACAGGCTCTTTCGGACGAGAAGTATTACATGTAACATAAAATGGTCTTTTCAGTCGCGACCAGAGGCATGGATGCAGCAGTTACAGTGCTTGAAGAGCATCTGGGCGGCTTAGGCTGTTCTCAAGACAAGCGTCAGACGAGCTGATCGTCCTCCTGCTGATGTTCATCGCAGACTTCCGGCTACAAGTCGACGTAGCTGGCCTCTGGATGCAAAGCGATGGTGTTCTCGCTGCTCTTGAGAGCGATGCTGCGGTGCGGTGACGACCTCGCCCCCCAGCCCTGCAGGAGTCTCAAGCTCGCACCATACTCGGCAACCGCCTGTCCTCAGATCTTCCAAATGTCTACTTCGGGCTATTTCACAGAACTAGCGTTTCGCTGGAACCCTCCACTTCCACAAGAGTGGAGATCGAAATACCGTTTTTGCGTTTGACCCGCCAACTCTTCCAACAGATCCTCCGGTCCCAAATATAAAAGCCTCGGAATGTGTGCTACTCTCTTCTTCTTTCTTTCTCATGAGCTCTACTGATTAGCTCCCTTCTGACCCTTACCTATCTACGACTAACACCCATCGCTACATTTTAATGTTCCCATTGGACCTTCACAGCATTCTCGCTCGATATTCAGGATGGCTGCAAGGCCAGTCACTGGTACTGAAAAGTTTTCTCAAAGTCATGCAGCTTCACAAAGTCTGCACTTCCCTTACAAACAGACAAGATGTTGGATGATCAGCGACAAGTGCGCTGCTCTATAAGTCGGGCGTGATCTCTCCAGGCCTTCAAGGAGAAAGATGGACCTGGTAGCTGCCAAGCAGAAGCTATCAGTGTTCCAGACTCTTATCCATCGTCAATACTACGATGATGCGTTTCCTGACGGTGACAGTGCTTTCCGTCCACCCAATGCAACTCCTCTGGGTGCAATCTATGTTCCGGAGTTCGAACGCATGGATCTAACTGCTGCATCGCCTCCGCGTCGACCGAAAGGTCAACGGTTCACACCTCCTCACAGAGATGAAGCATATGTGCAACCACGGGTTGCAACGTCGCCTATTTACCGCGGTAACTACTCTCTCTGTGAACGTCAACCGAAGGGATCCACTTCAGAAGTCAAGGAAGGAGCTTGAAAAATCGTAAGAGAGAGCTTCAAAGAAGAGGAAGACTCCAGTTGTTCTTGCTCTACCGAAGGAAGTTTGTGAGACCGCAGGCAATGATTACTTGGAGGAACACATGGACAAGTGCATAATCATAGAGCCCGATACAACCGCAATCTGGTCCAATCCAGCCCAATCTCTCAATGCTCAGATACTCGCTACCGAATCTCACCTCCAAGAACTCAAAGCTCGAAAAGAAAGGGAGGACAGCCTCAGAGAGGAGGCATTGAGAGATGAGAAGGTCAGACATGAACTAGAGCTGCAACTGAGATCGATGGAACAGCGAGCTTCGGAACAGCTATTGGCGAGTGGGACTTGTGAATATGTACCCTGTCCACAAACACGACGACGCTGGCATCGGATATGACGAGCAAGATAACATCATCGAAATACCAGGAAGTCCTCAAGCGTATCCCACTGTTCCTCTGGAGACGTCTCTCGAGTCGCCCTCAAGTCGAAGAAGCGAAGATGCAGAAGCCGTTGAGGACGTCTCAGAGGTCACGAGAGACGATTACAGTGGAGACGCAGAGAGCTACTATGAAGATACGCAAGCATACTCTCAAGCCTCGTTCCTCAAGGAAGACACACAGCCATTCACCTTTCCTCCGTACCTCGTTGAAGAGACCATCCAACTCACCAAGAGCAAAGCCTATCACTTCTCGATAAGAGTACACGATGAAGCTCGCATTCGTTACAGTCAGCATCTCGGTTTAAGTGTAGTTGCAGCACGTTCGACATCTATCTGGAAGCACAAGCCACTACGGTCGCATCTTTCGTGTACGTCGACGAAGCCCGCAGACGGGTGGCATCCAGTGCAAGCAAATTGAACAGCAACCTACGCAACGTTCTTGATACTAGGTACAGTCTTATATGCTGTCCTAATCAAAGCTGACTGGGTTCATCTATAAGTCACTTTCTCGTGTTCTCAAGATTTCAATCGCAAGGTTCCGTTCATCGAGATCGGACTCCCGCGTCTTGTACCGGCCAAGGAACACGAGTCTGCTTGTACACTTCGAGCAGACAAGGCGGAGGTCGAAAGGCGCCTCGGAGGGATACGCTTCAAGCTCCGTCCCGAATCTCAACCTACTGCGACTTCTCTCTTCGTCTATCCTCACGCTAAACCTTCTTATAAGCGCTGGGAACCACACAGTCGCAAGACTCCTTCGGGATTGCCAGAGGAGCTGCCCGACTACGCAAGATCTACCGAAGCAGACGAATCCAACCAGCCATGGGAAATTTTGGCAGAAATCCGCCTCAGAAAATGGTAGGATGCCAGAGTCAGGCTTTCAGCGATCAACTATCACGGCTCTGAGATGATGGCAGCTGCGCCCTTGGTTTAAATGCTTTTGTGAGTCACTATTCATCCATCTGTCGAGAATAGACAATGCGCCAATACGGATACTCAGATTCGAAGACGTGAGAAAGGAAGATTCATGAAGTTACCCTGCCGAAAGCGAGTGCCGCTGCGATGAAGTTATTTTTAGTGATTTATGATCAGTAGATCTGATGATAGTCAGCGCAAATGCTCGATGTCCATAGCACTGATTTACAGACTGTTGTTCGATGTTGCCCACGTATGTATGATCCGCAAATTAGGAGATTAGGGATACAATCGCGTAAGAAGGTCTTCATACTGAGCTCCATTGAAAGTCGACACCATCGTCTGCAGGCTTGCCGGCTTCAGGAGCATCTTCGATTTCACTTGCACTTTCTGCGCCTGACCAGTCTGCAGCATCGAAGACAGTCTGCCCCTTCAGAGCGCGTAAGAGCGCTTCCTGAACCGAGCTTGCATCCATCTTTCGTCTCTGCGCGAGCTCTATCAGCGATTATCGAGACCCAATCACACAAGACGTACCCTTGAGTCCCTGCCGACATGATAGCTTGGCTGCCGCTCCTTCCGAGATCCTTTGCCCTTCCTGTCATTGCCGTCCCAATCACCGTAAAAGTGGGCTAAATCGTCTTTGCGATCGTCTTCATCTTCGCTCGAGTCGGCCCCATCAAAGCGTACTTTCGGTCCCAGTATGTTCTTGAGTATATCTCGATACTTGTCGTCTGGATTGTCTCTGTCGCGCTCTGAACGACGGCCTTTGCCCTTCTTTGGGTTGTGATGTTCCGCCAGCCTGGCCAGGCGACGTCGAAGCTCGTCCTCGTCTAGGTCTTCCGGCTGTCAACAAATAGAGTAGGTAAGCACCGGCGAAGAATAGCAATGGCAAATCGACATACCCTGCGAGACTTGCGCCTGTCGTACTCGACCTCGCGTTGTTCGTCTAGCAGCGCTCGCAAGTGGTCGCTGCTGCGATTTGCTCTTTCCCGCTGCACCAGAGTATATATCAGACCTAGTCTCCATGCTGGAAGCGCAGTAAGAACTCACACGGTCCTGCTCTGCCATCTGTCGCATCCTACGCCTTTCGCGCTCAGGCAGTATCGGCCTCAAAGCGACAGCTCGCCCTCTTGCCATAACGATCACAGCATCCCTCTCGTTGATGCCTCCTTCTTCGATACGGCTGCCATACTCGAATTGGACAATGCCGTTTGCGCCTCGCTTCCGTGCCATAGCCAGCAGCTTTTCGTAGACTTCTTGCCGGATAATCTGTGCTAGCTTTCCAGCATGCTGTAGCTCTTCGTTGTTCTCTTCGTCGTCAATGAGATGTCTACAAAACAGCAAGCAAGGGCCGTCAACCGAAGCCAACCAAGCTGCCATTCGCGAAAGTGATGCCGACTTACATGCGCTCGTACGACCTTGGTAGTGAGCTTCTGATGTTTCCACAATAGCCCACAATCTGGAAGCCAGGCACTACAGGTTGTACATGTTAGAAGCTACACAGGCGAGAGGTGGAAAACGAGCTTGCCCTTTTCGGTCGTGACTACCATGACCTCTCCCTTTTTGAGCTGCTGTATAGGCATGGGCTGCGCACTACCGTTATGTCTGCTGGGACTGCGACCATCATCGTCATTTTCGCTGTCGCTGGCGTTCCCTCTGTGATTCAGGTATTCGCGCTTTGCAATCTCGATCTGCTTCCGATGGTTCATAAAGTTGACCTGTAGACGCTTGTACATCTGTTCTCGCTGATATAGGTAGAGCTGGTGCGTTTCTTCAGACATCATCTGGCGTTCTAGGTCGTATTCTTGCTGACGTTGGGCGAGAGCTAGATCACATAGGTCGATGAGTCTCATAGATTGTGCTGAAGCCCGGGATCCGCTTACCTTGCTGTCGAGCCATCTGCAGCTGCTCCTCCCTGAACAATGTTGAAAAGTCAGCTTACACACAAGCTGGTGGAAAACTAACGATCTTCACCTCTCTTCTTCCTTGAGCTTGAGATGCTGCACTTCCATGCTCAAAGCCTCGAGCCTGCTCGTCCAGAACGAGTCGTGTCAGACAATTCGATGAATAGGTCGAGGTCAACGCCCACCGTCTCTCAGCATCATTCAATGCTCTTGCTGGTACCTACAAAGATGGCATCAGTCTAAGCTGCGACCATTGCAGATGAGTAGGCGAACCATCGGAGTGATAGGCGGAAGTGTCGGCAGTAGAACGCTCTTTCGCACGGCAGGACTGAAGATGGTCTTCGTAACTTCATCTGCAGCTGGAGATGAAGTCGTATCTGCCGGTGCCGGCGTAGCTGATCTGGGAGAAGCAGGTCTGGACATTGGCTCGTGTCGTTGGATGGCATGAGAGGAGAGTGGACCGACTTGGTTCCAGATCGTAGATGTCTTGCGGTCTGGACAAGCGTCTTCACGTCTGGTCACAGGAGGAGCAGCAGTGCAGAGAACGAAAAGAGGGAGCGGCGTTAAACAGGACGACATCGCGCGTCAGACGGGAAGACCGAAAAAAGTACACGAGTGTCTACGAAGAAGTAGGTGGTCAGCTGATGAGCAGACTTTGACATAGACTGTAGGGTACTCACTACTCCAGGATGTTCAGGTAACTGAACGAGCAGGGTATTAGATGAACTGGCTACAGAAACGAAGAACGAAGACTGCAGATGCATAGGTGACTGAGAAGATGTATAAATGCTACCGCAGCTCCTGCCTGACCCCTCCTAGCTGCTTGAGCACTTCGCTTTCGCGCGCTTGTACCATCGGCTCGAGGTCGTACCGCTTGAGGATGTTGGGTCCGTACGGATGTTCGTTTTCAGGAAAGACCAGTAGTCTCTCTATCCGCCTATCGCGCAGCGTGTTCTTCGGCAGCATGCGCGAAACCGCCTTTTTGATGATCTGGCGAGGTCACAAGCATCAGCTCAAAGCTCAATACGACTAATAGACTGTATCTCACCATATCTGGCTTATTCTCCATCATTCTTGCATACGGCACAACCTTTAGGCCTCCCGGATACTGGGAATGGCTTTTATAGACTTTTTGCTCTGCTTTGTTGCCAGTCAAGACGATTTGGCGGGCATTTGTCACGACGACATAGTCACCACAGTCGGCTGCAGAATCACGAAGTTATCAGCGAACAGCTTTCTAACTTCCCTTCAAAACGGCAACCTTACTGGCTGGGTCGTAGATTGGCTTGTGCTTTCCCATCAAAATCAAGGCTATCCGAGCAGAGAGCTTTCCCAGGATCTGTCCTGAAGCATCGAAGTGGTGCCATACCCTGGCATATGCGAGCGCTGTCTGGTGAAACAGAAGAAATCCGCCCATCAGCTCGCGATTCCCTCCAAAGCTGCTGGCTTCGTTCGCAACGATGTGCGAACGCCTTAACAGCTAATTTACTCACATTCCCTACTACTTGCGACATGAGAGGAGGGTACGCGCGAAAGCAAAGGTCCAGTCCGTTTGCGAGCAAGCAGAGCTGGCATTGACAAATCCGCGGTCCAAGATGCTCGACGACTGTATGTACACTACATATGCATGCGATTGATGAAGTGCATCAATGCGGGAAGATCAGCTCCCTCGCTGTCCTCAAAGACCCTGCAACCTGACCACGACTCTCCAAGACAATCTCGGACACTCCCTTATACTTCGGGTGATGGCCAACCTTTCAAGAAAAGCCAAGCTATCAGGAAAGGGTCCCGGCCGTGCTTTGAAAGCGCTTCGACAGCGGACCTGGTCGAGCTCTTGTTTCCTCTGCCTCTCTCTTTCGTTTCTGGCAAAGTTGCTGGAAGCATCAAGTCGGATACAGATCACACTCACTCACTCACTCACTCATAACATATAGATTGGCAGGTCCAGTCTCCCTCCATAATCAGCTTACATCCCTTTTATCGCCCCAACAAACCTCGCCTGCATCACATCATTCAGTATGAGATACACTCCAGCAATCATTTTAGCAGCAGTCGCCAGTCTTGCAGCCGCTAGCAATACCACCATCTCCGAGCGAGACTGTACCACCTGCGATACCACGACCAACGGACAGAAGTGCGAGGTCGATACATGGAAAGCGAAGCCGTATGTGAGATTTCTTGTGAGTAATACGGATGGCAAGGGCGACAAGACGGTCGTCTTGGACATCAAAGACTGGTACGGTTATTTTCGGGCGCGTCTGCTTTGCGAGCTGACAGCCTTGTCTTTCCAGTGGGACAGAGGGCCTCAAGAACGGCTTGGTACGTGTGTCAAACATCCAGAGTAGAACCACTAACTGAGGGTCCATCTCTTCAAACCTCCTACAACATACATTTCGGCTGGCAACCCTTCAACCCCACATCGCTTCTGGCCGATGTCCCTCCGATATGAATACCGCTTATGTGAATAGCAATGGCACACCACGATGGACCCCGTAAAAAACAAAGGTCCCAACAACATGTGCCAGGTACGTTTTGGCTGCTGTAGCACAAAGAGGGCTGGGGCTGTCCAGTACTGATGAGCGTGAGCAGTCATTCATCATGTGGAAGCTACCTTGGTACCAACCTCCTCGCTGGTCATTACAGGTTTCAGATTCCAAGACCTGGGCGGTGAGTGCTTGGTCAAGGATCTTAGGGTCAAAAGTCTAATCCATGAGATGTAGGCCTGGGATGTGGATGGCGACAAGTACTTCACACCGCGCTTCATGCCCTTCGATCCTGTCTGGCTGGACGAACAGCACTTCACCTTCGTCAATTGTGACAGCTGCGATGATGCTAAGTACCTCGGCAAGAATTGTCTCATCAGATCCACTCATAGTCAGAAATGTCTACAAGCCGCCGACCTTCAAGCCGACAATCCGAAAGAATGGGGCAACCTTGCTGCTGTGGATTGCAATTCTGGGAATCCCACTGCTTTCAATCTGCAACTTTGGACCGGAGTTACCGATCAAGACCATACCTTCAAGTTCATCAACCAGCCTAAACAGCCCGATGGTTACTAAGTGTATACGAAAGTGTACTGTCTTGCATAACTATGACTTTTATGATGCCGCTTGTCTATGCGCCTAGATGATGATGAATGCAAAGTCCATCGCCATATCTTAACATCTGCCTTCAATCTGACAAGCTTAGTGTGACTTTAGCTTCTGTTAAACCGCTTCAGTTCCAATCTGCCACACCAGGATGCCGGCATACGATCGCTACGCGGTCAAAGCATGCCAAGACCCTCTGTTCGGTGATTTCTGCCATCCTACTAAGCAACCTTTCTAACTCTCTGCTTGGTAGCAACAAGGGACGAAATCGCCTTGAATCCGAGAGCTTGGCCTGAACTTGGCTTTCAAGCGACCTGCATCAAGCTGGCCCTTGCTTTAGATCTTTACAGAGCAACGAAGTAGCACACGCTTGACAGCGCAACCCAACACCACAGTCTTTACCACAATAAACAATCTTGGCTGGTCCAATCATGAAGTTCAACGCTACTACTATGATCACAATGGCTGCTGCCATGCTACCACTCACCGCTGCTAGCTACATCCGTAGAAGCGATAAGAGTGCCATTCCGCAGGTCGGACCCAATGCCCTCGCTAGACGAGGCAACGGCCCCCCTCCCCCTCCGCAACTCAAGTTCACTCAGCCACCTTTCACAAGATTCATCCTTTCTGCAAAGAATACTGGAAATGACGACTCGATCATAGTTGATTTAGCCAATTGGTGAGCTAAGCCGAGTTAATGCCACGCGAAACGTGTTTGATCCCTTGGCCATATGTACACAGCGGTACAGAGAGTAGATGGGAGTGAGTTAGCACACACCTCGGCCTATGCCCGACTCAGATACTGAGTTGTCTTTACCCCGTCAGCCCTGAGGCAGTTCGATGGTCGAAAGCCAACGTTGGCGAACAGGCTCGAAGAAAGTGCCAGACATGGCTGCTCACGACCTTGGTGAGTAGCTTCTGTAAGGTGTCGGGTGCAGCTTCCTGATTTGCTTCTCCATTCATCCCTGACGACCTCCAGCCTTGGATCGACCCGGATGCTTATATGGTTTCACTAAGCGATACGCTCAAGCGTTTAGCCTGGGACTTTACCGAAGCGAAGCATGGAGGCAAACTGACGCCGGGTAAGCACGCCCATATAGTGGAACATCATCTTAGAACGGGGCTGATGTGGTAATGCTTAGCCATGGACGACCAGAGTGAGTGCACTCGTCAGCCGCGAGAATACATCTTGATGTATCCACCCTCGCAGATCCAGTTTGGGAGCAGTCGCAGCAGGTAATTATCAAAGTGGGTCCATCGCCTTCTTGTCACGCGTACATGAAAGCTTATTTGGCTTGATCCATGCAGTGCGATAATGGCGCTTCTCAAGGTTACTATGGAAAATCATGCCTCGTCCAATATAAGGGAACAGAATTGGTGCGTTAGAGGGGAGTCGTCTCAAAAAATTTTCGCTCACCTAAGTTTCCTCCTTTCTACGGTTCTAGTACCTCGCTGTACCGCCTGGAGACGACCTCACGAAGCAAAATGGACGCCTACAGATGCGAAATTGCAAAGGAGCTGGGGCAGATCGGGTCAAATGGGATCTGCAATCCTTCTCGTTCGGCCAGGACAACCACAACATCTGGAAGGGTAGCAAGTAGACGATGGAGTACGTCTTGTGCGTCGCAGTGGTTCCAGAGCGGTCTCCAGCTTGTAGTGGTCCCAGAACTGCCTGCAGCTTCCGATCGACCCGGTGCAATCCAATTTACCTTTACAGCACTCTCGTGCAGCCGATCATTGACTTGCTTCAAGTACAACGTATCACTACACACTAATGACTGCGTATAGGTTTACAGTTTTCAACCATTTTCCCAAGCGTAGGAACTCGCTTACCTCAGCAAGGCACAGGTCGCCTAGCGACCGTTGGCTGATTTCTGGGTCTCCAGACAGCCATAGCTACTGTTTGATTCTACGTTGTCTTTGAAAAACCTCTGCTTCTTTCTTTCTTTCGCTCTGCACCGTTTCTTCAGATAAAACATCCAGATTTCTCTCGGCTGGTCCGATTCCATCTTTCTAATCAGTAAGGAGCTATGATACTTTGGT
The DNA here is from genome assembly GCA_001600175.1 of Erythrobasidium yunnanense. NCBI lineage: Eukaryota > Fungi > Basidiomycota > Cystobasidiomycetes > Erythrobasidiales > Erythrobasidiaceae > Erythrobasidium > Erythrobasidium yunnanense. The sequence goes on from BCJC01000001.1 coordinate 1,928,865, forward strand.
GTCACGGCATATTGATACATTGACTACCCAGTGCGAGTGACTTTGGCCATTTTGTCCGTTGCGGTTGCCGAATGCGCTGGTCGCAGCGATGGTCCAGCTAGACTCGACAAAGCTCTCGCTGCTAGACAAGCAGCCTGCTTCATTGTTGGAGACGCTATTCTACCAGAAGAAGTCAGCAGAGGGATTCCTGGCCTAGCGCAGCAAGTCCAGTGCGACAACCAGGTGGGTAAACTAGATTGTTCGTGCGCGAGAGTAGCTGAGAAGCATAGCACCCAGGTTGAGATCAGCCCTGATATTCCCAACATCATCTCGGGCGACATCAGTTTGGTCGACTTTGACTTCCAGAAGTCGAATCTGTCTCCACTTGGATTCGCAGAAGCAGCCTTCGCCATTCCCGATCAGCCATCCACGATCAGCCGCGATGCAGACGAGACACTTCAGCAGCAGCTCAATGCATATCTGGCCTGGGAGGCGGCCGTCAGAAGCCAAGTGAGCGCTTACATCTCTGCCAAAGACCGTATCGAGGGTGAGATCTGATGGTTTACAGAATGCTGGTAACACTCAATTGCTGGCCCAAGTGAAGTCTGTCAAGTTCTTCCTGGGTTTCCAACGAGCACGCATCAATGCAGGTCGAGGCTTTCCCGTCGGTCCAGCGGATACTGTAGAACACCAGCTGGGCAAAGTGAGTAGATGTGCAGACTTGGAGAGCGCATTCGCTGATGTATATCTTGCATATTAGGTTCTCAAGAATTCCATTTTCGCAAGTGATGCAGAAAGAAAGGTCGCCGAGGATTTGGCCAATCTAGTAGGCTGAGGGGTTGGCGCGCGCGTTGTAGGCGTCGTAGGCAGGAGCAGTGCAGAGCAGAGGAAAGCGTTTAGTTGGCTCCGTCTTTGCAATTCCCCATATCGTTGTGTGGTGGTCCGCTGCTGCCTTGTATTCAAACCATCGCAAGCAGACGTGCAGACGTCTGATCTCTTTGCATGGTCAAACCATTCATTCCTACGGTCGCTTGCCTTTTCTTTGCAGCTGGTGAGGATAGACGAGTCGCCAGAAGCGAAAGCGACGACTTCTGACGAAAGGCTCGGGATCACAACCAGGAAAATGCAAGAAAGGTATGCATTATGCATCGGTATTCAACGCTCTTATAATGATTGTGAAGCTGACTTCGCTGCTCAGGAAACGCCTGTACCTACGCACACGAAATTCCTGGACCTAGAGATTCTGGCGCGGCTGCAACACGCTCGCTTCCCGATAAGCCAATAGTCAAGCAAGAGAACTGGGAATCATCATATAATAACTATGGACGTGACGTAAAACGGGCTGCCGAACCTGTACCTGAAGAAGGTGTCAAACGTCGGAGAAGTCGTTCACCTCTGAGGAGCCAGGACGATTCGCAACAGCTCACACGAAGCAACCCTGGACGGCAGTACTGGCAAGCGGAGAGGGCGCCTGAAGCCGGTGTATCAAACCGCTTTGACAATGTAGCGGAGCGAAGCTATCGCGATGCGGCTGTCAGAGCTTCGTCAAGTACAAGCATCTACGAGAGGATGTACGGCAACGAAATTCTGCCACCAAGGCCACCTGTGGACCCGCCGATCAAGAAGAAGTGGGATCCCGTCTCGAAACGCTTAGTCGCAGCAGATGCTCCTACCGGCGACTCACTCTTGGACAGAGTACAGAGTACTCATAGCGCAGAGTACCTTACTCCTACACCCTTAGAGCCATACCGTCCGCAGAACTCTGATGGCTTGGGCTACAATCCTGGATACACGCCTACCATCGCTCTTAGTGCTCGCTTAGATCATCCTCCACCTCAACCTTCAGCCACTTTTTCGTCTGATGCGCCCTACCAAGTGCGGAGCGAGCGGTACCGGAATCAGCTGGTAGCAAGGCCGATCACCCCTCCCAAACCTCCAGAGCCCACAAGGCAAGAAAGCATTGCTCCTCAACCAAGGAAGAAGTCTGACGCTCCTCCTTATCTCCCTAAACGTCCATCATCTCCCAATGTGGGCTCGACGGAGGCTGCCGTACCGATGGCAAGATCGGCCTCCCGAGATGTTGTGGAGATCAAGTACGAGCTGCCGTGGGGAAATAAGGCAGAAGCCGTCCGGCAAACCATCCTTGCTGATAGTAACAAGGTGCTTGGATTGATTGCGAAGGAGACGGAAACTTCCGTCGAAGTTAGCCGAAATGGGACTGCCACCTTTATAAACGGGCTCAAGGATCGCGTCGATAAAGCGGCAGATAAGCTCAGCGAGCATATCAGAAAATCACAGCCTTCTTGGAATCCGCGCATACAGAGGAGGTCGCCCGCTCCAAGACAACTGAGTGCGGCGGTCGTGCCGGAGCCAACTAGCGCAGTACTCCCTGCTGCCCCGCTAGAGCATACTACGGCTGCTGCCAATGTTGCTGACGACGGCTCAAACCCTCCGCAAGCTAAGGAACCCGACTCATCGGAGAAGCCTCCAGCTGAAACTGTAGAAATACCGGCAGCCGCTATCGCCACTCCAAGCAATACGAGTACCGCAAGCATCTCACAAGACGTCCAGGCTTTTGGCAGCCAATCGGAGGCCTTTCTGCGCTCTGTCATTCAGGATCGCTTGGTCGGTACTAAGAGTAAGGCATCGGTCAAGTCGATGGTAGCGGATCTGCCTGCGAGACCAGCATACGATGGACTGCCAGCCAAGCCATCGATGCGTACGTCACTGCTCACGACGTCGGCCTACCAAGCTGAACCTTATCTGTACGTAGCGAATTATGCAGAGAACACCCCCGCTCCTGCTCCCACTACTGCAGTCAAGAGCATGCCTACAGCGCCTGTTACTCCTGTTTCAACAGCAAAGGCACCTCAGACCGAAAGTCAACCTCTTAATGGCTTCACGCGAGATCGAGATCGTACACCGCCAAGTTCTACAACTTCTCCACTGGCTCCTCAAACCAACAGATCGGATGTTCATGTCGCCCGTCGAAGGTCTTCTGTGACAGCTGCGGAAGTGTATGCCACCTCGGGCGAAATGGGCCGAAGCACATCTCACGGCGGGAGCCAAGCATCGATATCTCAGATTCAAGGGGCAGGTTTTGCTTCGATACCTTTGGCACCTAACAGGATAAGGCTACCGGACGATCAAGATGCCCAAGAATTGATCAGAGCATTGGATAATTATCGGGATGGACGGGATCTGTTTCCGTTTGGACGACTGCATCTGGACAAATTGCTAAGACTGGTCGCGTTACAAGAAGGACCATTCAAATATGCAATGGCTGAGTTTGAGCGGATTATAGCTGAAGCGGGACAGAGGGGGTTCATGCCCTGAATAGTGCGTGGGTTGAGGATAGATTAGATTATCAGCTCATTAGTAATAAAGGTAGATAGTAGTTGTTATTGCAGTCCGGGTTGGCATACAAGCATCATTGGCGACGCCTCGTTTCGCTTCTTTCTGGGTCCCAGTGAGGGAAAGAATCGCCCCATCTACTCTTCCTGGCATCGTAGTATTTCTGCTTGCCATCCGATTTTGCAATGATGAACCTTTCCATCTGTTCAGACGGACAGCATGCATCTAGCACAACATGTCCACCGCGCTTGAGAGGCGCTGCAGTCAAACGAGGCCAGACGGGCTGCGAAGTTGGCCGTTCTCCTCGTTTCAGTATGAAATAGCTGTAAGAAGCTCCCTCTTCGTTGTTGGAAGAATGCTTGGTCTTCCGCAAGAAGGCCGGACGCTGCAGCTTCTGCGAAAAATGGCAGAAATTCCGGGTCTGGCGCAAAGGGCAGACACCCTCGTGTGGGCACTACAAGGGAGTCAGCAATGTCTGAATACTTCAGAATGGAAGATGGCCTACTGGAGCTACGATATGACAGCCACGGCCGTCGACCGGACTGGCCAAGGCCGTTGATGCTTGCTCTTCTTGGGCAAAGAAGGTGGTCTCTCCGATCGTGAGTTCGTTCTCTTCCGCTGCTGCCTCCTCGCTCAACAGCGCCTGCTCCTTTTCAGCAGTCGCAGTCCGTTCTGCCGTATGTCTGCCTAGCCTTAACAGCTGATCTCTTGCAGTAGCAACGAGGTCGAAGCCTTTCGGTGTCCCTCTGTCAATTATGACAATAACCTCGGCGCCGCTGTCCCACATCGCTCTAACAGTCTCTCGTCTGACTTTGTCGCTAGGAAGGTCGCTCAAGGTGAAGGCTGCAAGCGCCATAGTATCTCTCGGCGATACTTGAGAATACGTGTTGTCTAGCAATGTGGGTAGGTCTGGCGATCCAAGCGATGTCTGCAGTAGCTTGGTCGAAAGGGTATCTTGAGGCAATTGTGCAAGAAGGGCGGCACTAATAGTCTGCATGGCTCGAGACGAGTCAAGGCTAGTGTAGGAAAGGTGCGAGTCCGTCCAGACCTGCTTCGCGGCCCTGTGCCAAACCAGGTTAGCTTGTTGGCTATTGATGAGGCCAGGCAAGATCGCTCACCATGCTGCACTGCCGACGCCAGCACCCCAGTCAACGATCTTCCTAGGTATCCAAGCTGGGTTGTCGTCACCCCCAGCCAGTTCAAAGCGATTACGAGCTTCTGCAAAGACAGCTTCTGTAGCCGCATATGCGTTGGGCATGACACCAGCAGTATACGCCAATGCGGTAGATCCATCAAGGAAAGGCTTCGTAGGCATTCTGTCGCTCTCAGAAGCTCTTCCTTTGCCTTTGCCGTCTGCAGCCGTTGTCGAGCGAAAGTACTCGTACAGCTGCAGAGCTCGTTTACGTAGGAGAGCCTTGTCGCCATCTATATATCCATCAGCTTATGTACAGAGAAACCGATTTCGCGAGCCTACTTTCGATAAGGTGATTGACGGCCATCTGCAATTCGACAGGCAACACGACCATCCCGATCCTTGAAGAGCCATCTTTTGCAGCTTGTGACCGTCGCGTAGGCGGCGCTTCTGTCTCTTCATGTCCCGAAGACGCAGCTTGCTCGCGACGGACTTGCTGTTCTTCTTCTTCCGTCAAGTTTCGCCTGATGAATTCAGGATAGGCAACGTATTCCAGCGCAGGGTTGATAGCAGGAGCATTCTGGAGCTGCTGAAGCCGTGAAAAGCCTGACCGAAAAGCTCGAATTGCGCTGGTTCGCATTGGTAGAATGCCGATCTCAAAGATTTTACAACAACTTTTGGCAAAGATCAGTCGAATCGGATCTTCTTTGAAGCCACAGGAGCAGCTGCTATACTTGCTTGTGCCTCCTTTGCACGCTTCTTGGCTTCCCACGATGGATGCGGCACATTCTCCGTCTTGGGCTTGTCCGCTGCGGGAGGTGGTGCTTCGCCAACTGGACCCTTCTTACCCCATGTACGCGCTTCTTTACCTGATCCAACGCTAGCAAGATTGGCATCGGCGCCGTATACGTATCTGCCGCTCTTCTTTAGCGCTTCGATCTCTTTCTCAGCTCGCGCTTTACGTCTGTTCTCTTCGGTCTCGGCTTCACGCTCTTGACGCTGCTTGACATGCTTTGCATTCTTCCCGTACTTCTTCTCCCAAATACTGTGTCGAAGAGAGATCAGCAAATGACTTCTGGGACAGCAGATCGGGCTTACGCTTGACGAGCCCGCTGCCCTCTACGATTTTTACGCTCTGGCTTCGCTTTGCCTCCCTCTTCATCAGAGTAATCATATACTGAGCCATCCGAGTCCCCAAGCGTATATCCTCCCGCCAGAGACGGCAAGAAAGCTGACGTAGTGGGCGCAGGCGCTGCGGCTTCCCGCTTCTTGGCTACTTTGCTCTTCTGCTTTGCCGGCTTTGTCACAGGGAAAGACGAAGCTGAAGCGTCGCTAAGTTGGCCATCTTCGTCGGAACCATCCTGATCGAAGCCATGAAACTCGTTCCCTTCGAGTAGATCTGCATCTTCCGCCGATATATGCGAGACTGTGCCATCTTCGTCGTCCGACTCCTCTTCCTCATCGTCGCTGTCACTACTGTCTGACGTGGACTCGCTTGTGCTGCTCGTAGAAGCCTTCTTGGTTTTGGCTTTGGAGAGTTTGTGCATAGCAGCTTGTGCTGTAGAAGGGATAGACGCCTGTAGCTCCTTCTGTTTGCCTTTGTCCAGCTTTGGTACAGAAGCTTCCTGCTTTCCTGACCTTGTTGCAGGTTTCAGGCCAGCCCGACTCCTCAAGCCGGCAAGTACTTCGGTGGATGCCTCAACAAACACCTTGCTTGCGAGTACTTTGTTCTGAGCCTTTCCTGTAGCACTCGTTGGGTCCACATTCTGTTCCTTCGATTTGCTGATTGCTTCTGTAATTTCTGGCAGACTGGCGAGACTTCTATCCTTCGCCAGCTTGCTATGCAGAGCATTTGACGCAAGTAGCTCCACATCAATCTGCTTTAGTGCGACTAGCACTTCTTGCCACTGTTCCTTGAGTGCTGCGTGGTCTGCTGCATCGGTACCGGGTTTGACTTTATCGTCCTTGGTTTTGCGCGTAAGCTTCTGGACTTCGAAAGTTCTTGCTTTCTTGGCTGCTCGCGACAGTACTTGTATGCTGTGGTGCTGTAGGATCACTTGTTCAGTACGTGCAATGCGAACGAACGGCAATTTGCGCAACTGACCAGCTTGCCGGTTAGCGATGCTTCTTTCCCATTGTTACTCTCCTTGTTGACTTGCTTTCCCTGACGTTTGCGCTTTACTCCTCGTTTATCGTCTGACATTTTGCAGCCTATTTGACCTTCAGGCTCTACTTGATATCAGCAAAATGGCACCGAAACGACCTTCTTCGCCAGAGAGGAGCAGCGCGAACGGGAAGGCAGCAGCGGCACCGAGCAACAGGGATCGCAGCCAGAACGAGACGGATGAACGAGGAGAATTTGAAGATGTCTGGGAGGACGAGTTTGAGGAGGAAGAGCTCGAATCAAACGACGAGGAAGACGACGACGACGACGCGATGGAGGGCGTCAACGGCGACAGAGAAACAGGTATGGAGGACAGCGTCGACGGTCAGTTCAAGGATTTGCGTTTGGCTGGCAAAAAAGCAAGCACGCTGAAATGGGCAAAATTTTACATCAAATCCGAACGATGGTAATGCAGCTATGGGATTGGATCAAGATGGTAAAGAAGACAAAGATGAGCGACTGCCGTATCTCCCAGGCTTGGGTCAGGGAGAAAAGCTGGCCGACGACGAAGAACTTGTCGCAGATATGTCATGTATGGCGCGATGGCTCCTCCACTGTTTTTAAGCCTTCCTCTCTGACTATGTAACGCCCTGCTCAGCCTATGAATTCCTCCACCATGCCCGCTTGACCTGGCCTTGTCTGTCTTTCGACGTTCTGCGCGATGTAGGCAGATCTGCCTCTACTCTTTCACTCTTTGCTGATGTGTGTGATTACAGAACGAAGGAGAGCAACGCGTGAAGGCGCCGCATAATGCATGTATCGTGGCCGGAACTCAGGCAGATGCGACAGGAGGCCCTTCGAGCTCAAACGAGGTCGCAGTGATGCGCTTCGAAGGCATGCAGAAGACAAAGAAAGGCGGAAGCGGCGAAGATTCAGATGAAGAGGACGATGATGACGATGATGCATCGGATGCTGGACGAGACGAAGATGCCGTGCTCACATACCGCTCGATACCCCATTCTGGAGGCGTCAACCGTATTCGCGCCCAGCAGATAGCGATGCCATACTCTACACCAGCGCCCGAACCACCTCAAGGCAAATACCACGTAGCGACATTCAGCGAGACTGGGCGAGTTCACATCTTCGACATCGCACCTCATCTAGCTTCTCTGCAAGCGCCAGCGATCCACTCTGCAGCGAACTTGGACAACAAACCTGTACATACTGTAGATGCGCACAAAAAAGCCGAAGGTTTCGCTTTGGCCTGGACTCCACCTCTTCCCTCAGCTTCTATGACCCGTCTCCTATCCGGAGATATCCACTCAAAGATTTATATGACCAACATGACCGCTACTGGCTTCCAGACTTCTTCCAATATGGCCTTCTCTTCCCATACTTCTTCGATCGAGGACTTACAATGGTCGCCGACCGAAACGACAGTCTTCGGATCAGTTTCCGCAGATAGATCGCTACGAGTGTGGGATATCAGAGTTCGTGAACGTACCAGTTCACTAGCTGCCACCAATGCTCATTCATCGGACATCAACGTGATGAGCTGGAATACATCCCAAGCATACCTTATTGTGACAGGAGGAGATGAAGGAAGCTTGAAAGTATGGGATCTGCGTACAATGAGCAGTAGCAAGAAAGGCGGAACTATCGCTTCACCGACACCGGTCGCTTCCTTCGATTGGCATAAAGCACCTATCACGTCAGTCGAATGGCATCCTACGGAAGACTCGTGCTTTGCAGCAAGTAGCGCAGATGACTCAGTCACCTTGTGGGATTTGGCTGTCGAGAAGGATCAAGAGGAGGCTAAGCAGGTTGCGAACGGGGACAAGATCACAGAAGTACCAGATCAGCTGCTCTTTGTGCATCAAGGACAGAAGGAGATCAAGGAGATCCATTGGCATCCTCAAATACCAGGAACCGTCGTCTCGACATCCTTGGACAACTTTGCTATCTTCAAGACGATCTCGATTTAGGGGGCCTGACCATGGCCATTGTCAGTTCACTCTGCGCTTGCTTGTTGTAGCTGCAATGCATGCTATAGCTGCTGCATGTCCGGGGTTGGTCGCATGACGGGAAGCCTAACTATCCTAATCGCGCAATAACTGCATATGTTCAGGCTTACGTTGATGTGAAGACACCATTTGAGTCACTGACCAGTCTAACAAGGTTACTCTCGCACAGTCATACAGAAGCAATGCATACGATATGGCCTAATGATTGTTTTGAATTTTCCAAGCAAAATGCTCTAGCTGAGGATGCTTAAGAAGAGGGAAACACGCTAACAGTACATGAATAATAGAGCAACGGATCATGCAGAGCCTGAGAGACGCTAGAAATGTAGCTTCTATAACGAGCTTGGGGATACCACGGAGCTGGGTGGAGTCATATACGCGGGCGGAGCCATTGGAGAAGAATGCATCGTGGATGTAGAGGCAGGAAAGGTGTACCGTGCAGAAGTTTGCCTGATGGGCACGGTACGGACGGCGCTGTTTGAATTCGTCAGACCAGTCAAGTTCTGATCCATGCTCAGGGTAGCGGATGTATAGTAATGCTGGGCTGTAGCTTCCAGCCTTGGCAGCCATCTATGGAAGCATTGGTAAGCTCCCGCTCTGCTTAAGTGTTATTGTGGTACACATACTCGCTCAGACTCGCCAGGTAGGCATTGCTTGTGCGCAATCGGCCTAGACGCCGTTCGTTTTCCGCGATTCTCTCGAGCAGATTTGTGTTATGCTCTTTCATCTTTGTGTACTCCGTACGAAGGGCATGGTAGGCCAGCTTCCAGTTTACGCTCGACATCTCAGGGTCTGTGCATCTAACACGCTTGTTCTGTCCCGCTGGCTCTGGCTAGACAACCTAGTGTTAGCCTACTGAGAGATCGGCGCGATCGCGAATAGCTTACTGTTGCTTCGCGCTCGCGGGCTCGCTTGATGCCCGGCTGTTGTGCATTCGGGGCGGGCTGAGCAATGAATGGTCTTGGACCTCTTAGTGGCATCTTGCATGTCTGATCGGGCTGTCGCTCCAGAATACGGCTCTCAAGCTGCTGAACTAGCTCATGAACTGCCATCAGCATAGCATGGAAGCAATTCTGAAGGGCGATAAGCATACCTTGAAGAGGACTACATGCCTTTACCGGTTTGGGATGATGCAGTTCTTGCGCAGGCGCTAAAGGCGGAATATTGCTGGCTGGCGAGAAGATGATAAAATCCTGGAAGAATTGGTCTGTTGGCGACTTCTGCATGGCGGTATAGAATGAAGTGAAAGCTCGCGAAAGGAAATGACTTGTCATGTCTTTCTGTCTACGCGTCAGTCGATCTGGGCTGTTTGCAATCATCGAGCGCCTCCAGAAGTCCAAAGGTGAGCATAGCGCTTCGTTGTGAAAACATCAGGGTCATATAGAGTAATTGGGTGTGAAAGCAGACTTTGGTCAGATCCGAGACAAGCGCCTCGATTCTTGGCTCTTCGAGCAGCGGGAGAGTCGGTGAGATGCGAAAGCAACTGAATGATGGGCTCATGCGAAATCAACAGAGCTCGTCTGCCGTTCTGCGAGAGATTAAATCGACGAAGCCCTTGGGCGCTTGTTCCGGCTTCATCTGGAACGGACTCTTAAAAAGCTCGCCTGGCTGCACGATGCTGTTTCTCTCGACGTCGTTTCTACTGCTGGCTGCGCAGACCATCGCTGCACTCGAACATCGCGAAACTCGTCAGGAAGCGGGTAAGCAGGAGGCCAAGCCGACGCCGCTGTATATCAGCGAAGATCAGGCAAATCTGGACGTACAAAGCTGACTATCTGGCGATCAATGCAGCTGCTCATGCTCGCGATCTTATCTCACGCCGCTCTGATGGCATCGGAGCCTTCGTGTCGACCTTCCCATCCGACTATGCAGATGTTGGCCTAAAGAATCTACCGATTGGAGGCATGGAATACTTTGCGCCAGCTGATAACGGCGATCTCTACATCCTAGCTATGCCCATCTCAAAGGTGAATTGCAGGTGCCGATGTGACGATTGTCATCCCGCTGATTCCTGCTTTCGTGCAGCAAATATCGAACGTCTTACATTCAGAGTATCACAATGCTACTTTTGCTGTCAAGGATGAGGCAGCAGAGCGCAAACACGGTCGATTCGGAGCCACAGATCGGAACAGAGTGACTTTGTTCGGAAGTATGGCGCGCATAAGCGATGCAGAAGATATCAAGCGTGCAGAGAAGGCATTCGCGAAGATGCACAAGGACGCGGTCGCCTACTTCCCTGGTAAAGGCGTACACTATGCTTTCTGGGCCAGATTCACCGTTGAGCGAATTTACTGGATCGGAGGCTTCGGAGAGTAAGTCTTCGACTCCTCAGATTGGGATTCTTATCTGACTGTCTTTCAGCATACACTACATTGGATGGATCCCCATCGAGGAGTACAGGAAGATGCCTTCGGAGCAGACGGAACCCAAGAGGCTGCGATTCCAGGCCAAACTGCAACATTGAAGGTCCATGTATTTGTCCATAATGATGTATCTATACTACAGTGTAGCGCTACATATATCTACGAGTAACTGGATGGGAGGAGCCATTGTGCAGTTGGCGAAGGCAGCAGCCAGAACAGGGGAAACAGAGCCCACAGAGCCAGTGCGAGAATGATTGGAAGGTACTCTAGCAGAGCAAAGAGGATCTCGTGCGTGCTCGCGTAGCCGAAGACGCCTGCAGGACACGGCGACTCTCAGCGCACTCAGAAGTGTCCATTTATATGCACTACTCACCTTCAAGAGTCTCTCCTAGACGGAAGATTGTTCTAGTCCAGACTGCCAGCGAAGACAGGCCCAAGACAAAGAAGAACATCGGTCGGATCCGTGTTCTCTGCGTAATCAAGCCGTCTCCAGACACCCTCCTAGATGGCTTATAGTTTTTGAACGCTGCGCGTAGGAATACGAGTATGAACAGGAGGAAGGAGAAGGTCTGGAAAGCCAGGCCAGCGATGAGGATGTGAATCGCGTCCCTGACGCCAATGAAAGGAGTGTTTCCTTGTGCTGTTGCTGATTCAGATAATCCAACAAATGCAGCCCCAACGACTTGTAGGGCGATCGTAGCGATATCAATGAAGATGAAGACTGTTGAAAAGCCAAATGTCAGCTTGTCCGCCCCATTAATAGCGGAATGGGGTAGACTTACTACCAACCATAAAGGCAGGCCTCATCGGAAGCAAGTGAGCCGAGTCCGTGCGTTGTACAGCAACGGAAAGTGATAGGTACAGGGCAGCGCTGAAGAAGACAGGCGCCTATATAAAACCGTCAGCTGCGAACGTCTGACATAGAGGTGTACACGACTGACCACTACAATCATGAAGTACTATAACGAAAGTCAGCTCACTAGCACCTCACAATTGATCGTGCTGCTTACCTGAAGGATAAACCAGTTGATCACAAATGCATTGGTGCTTGACAGCATTCGGAAGACAAAGCCAGTGATCTCCATTGCCTATGACAGTCCTCGTCAACCTCGAGAGCTTGGGCCCAAAAATTGAGTTGCGCTCACGCATCCGAGCATGAGCAGGAATTGGAAGGTACGAGTTCCATGCTTCAGGAGGAAGTATATCGAGTGTATAATGAAAACTACGCCGAATGTAGCCAGAGCTACAAGCGCCAAAGTGCGACTAGGCACATAACTAGAGGAAGATCAGCTTTCGGATCGCAAGAGCGGCTTCTTCGAATGATGTACCCATAGATAGTGATGATGCTCTCTCCAGCTGGTACAGGCGATACAGGGTTGAGTGGACCATGGTAGTTCAGCTTCCAGAGGATCTGCTTGAGCTTCCAGCTGTTATAGAGGTCCGTGGCCGACGTCGACATGGTGAGGAATGGTAGAAGATACAGCAGAGAGCGTGTTAATGATCATCGTAATTCTGTCAAATCGGTGTGGCCATCGCGCAGTCTGGCTGCACAGCTTTCTCGGACGGCATCTCGAATAGCGGTCAATTTCTGACAAGGGCTGAGGCCTTTGAATGGTGATACTGCGGATGGTGGCCTGTCAAGAAGGTCACCGTCTTCATCAGATCAGCTGTCGGAACCCTGGAATATCGTTTTCAGTTCGAGCAGTCCGTCGAGAGTCAACCTGGACCTTGAGCGAGGCAGGAGCAACACATGCCCCCTTAGCAACATCTTACCACTGCTTGTCTTGACATCTATGTCTTTTCACTCTCCCTGCTCTTCCTTCCAAGCGAATCCGACCAAGACCCCTAATCCAGACTGCGCGTGCATCGCATCGTATGAGTCTCACCTGAAGGTAGTGGCTACAGTCTACGCAGCTATACCTTCGAAGCGTGCAAAGCACCTGTGCCAAGACTAAATAGTATCTTTACCTACTATCAAAAATGCCCGTTCATGAAGCTGCCGAACTAGGCAAAAGTACAGCGCCCGATGCAGTGAACTGCTCTGGAGTATGCACTGCTTCCAGGAAGTCGGCTCCTCTGGAATCGCAAACCGTACAAGCGCAGTCACCTTGAGCTTTTCCTCAAGCCTCGCTCTTCGGAGTTCAGCCTGGTTATATCTGTGATAGATGCACGTCGACTTGATATCCGTCGTAATACACAAAGACTATCCAAGCAGATCAAACAAAGAGCCAGCTTCATCAAGCAGGGTTGACTAATATCGACAGAATCATTCCTGGCACTTTTACTGCACAACCTCGCTATGTCTCGGTACTGCTACATTGGCAGGACTGTTCTAGACTACATGATAAGCATAATATACTGTACAAGCTAACTATGCTGCGCTGTGGGAGCGAGAAGCTTATGCAGGGGAAATAGAGCCCATAACGCAAGAGCGACAATCACAGGCGTATACTCCATGATACCGAATAACCATTCATGCGTACTTGCATACCCGAAGACGCCTGTCGTACACCTTGGTCAGCTGCATAGAGGATCCGGAAAGAGGATGCTCACCTTCAGCTGTCTCTGCCAGACGAAAGATGGTTCTGACCCATATTGCGAAAGACGACAAGCCCAGAACAAGAAAGAACAAAGGGCGAATGCGGCTTTGAGAATTGTGCGGGCCGTTCTCCAGTGTCTTTTCTGGCATGTCGCTTGTCTGTTTGCGACTAGCCAGCGCAGCACGTACGAGGATAAGCTGAAAGATCAAGAAGGAGAATGTCTGGACTGCCAATCCAGCCAGGAGGATGTTATTCGCAGAGTCGGTCTCGATGAATGGAACTCGGTTATTCGCTCGTGCAGATTCTGAAACGCCGATGAAGGCTGCGCCTAGAACTTGAAGAGCGATGGTGATCACATCGATGATGACGAAGATGGTGACTAGGGTTCTAGGCTTCAAGGGCAGTAGATGGGCCGAGTTGGCGCGCTGGACCGCCATTGATAGGGAGAGATACAGAGCAGCTGCGAAGAAGACGGGTGCCTAGGATAGATAGTTTCAGCAGGTTTCTCCTGGTCCTCGGCGGAGTACTGACCACTACGATCATAAAATACTGGGTACGATATCAGCTACGTTTTTCTGCAGGAAGTCGAGGCAGCGCACCTGGATGATGAAGCGGATGACCACAAACGGATTGTTGTGTGAAGCTGCTCGAAAGCCGAAGCCCACCAGCTCCATTGCCTGTCGTTTCTCTCTTTCAGCATCGTCACCCGTCTCGGCCGTGAACTGCACTCACGCATCCAAACGCCAGTAGAAACTGGAAGGTACGAGTTCCACGCTTTCTTACAAGGTAGAAGACATGGATAGCGAAGACGATTGCGAAAGTAAGGAGAGCCACGATGGCCAGCGCCAGACTTGGCACGTAGCTGGAAGAAAGGTCAGCTCTTTCGTCCTGAGCTCGAAGCCAGGTCTTCTCGGAAGCTTGATGTACCCATAGATGGTGATTCTGCTCTCGCCGTCTGGTATAGGCCGCCTAGGATTGTAGGGTCCGTTATAATCGATCGTCGACATTCCTTCGCTAAGCTCTGAGAACAGCTGGACAGAACGACAGCGATGGATAAGATGTCTTCTCGCAGAAAGACCAGTAGGCAGCTCGCAGAGGAGCTTGACTGCTCCAGCACGAAATCTTCTGTGAAACCCCTAAATGATCGAGCTATGACAAGTGCCGAGAAGTCGACTAGCAAAGATCTGAAACACCTGTCTGACAGCTGCAACGACTACTTCTGCCCATCCACTGTGGACCATCTCATCCATCGTCTCTGGCTCCTCCTTCCTGTCCCAGTCATCATGCCTGAAGTTTCGAGTCGCGCATGACTCACGGTGACCTATGCTTGTCGTACAACCTGCCTATCCCTAATCCTGAGAGTATTCTGGACTGATTTTCCACCAACTCTATGCCATCTCAAGAGCCTCTGCTGCAAGCGACATCACAGCAGACCAGATTTGACCCGAAAATCGAGGCTGCTTCCGCCAAGCACGAACTCGACCTCAAGGATGTTTCTATAACGCTCGCACACAAGGAGATCCTGAGTAATGTACATCTCAAGCTCAAGCCAGGCGTGCGCTGTGTCCTGCACGGCAAGAATGGGGTCGGCAAATCTACCGTCTTACGAGCTATCGGAGAAGGTATAATCACAGGCATACCACGCAGCCTTCGCATTCTTCTCCTGCAGCAAACAGACTCCTCAGATGTGCCCCCTGGTAATCATACAGCGGTCGATTTTGTCGTGAACAGCAATGTCGAGCTGTTAGACCTGCATCGGCGGCACCAGCGTTCGTAGCGGCCTCAATCTTAAATAGCCTGACATAGTGACTCTTTACGCCTGCTAGTGCTGCAGAGTGCAATAGACAACACCGATGATCCGTATGCTGTGACAAAGGTCCTCAAGCAGCTCAGACTAGAGCAGGTTCAGCAAGATCTGGATGACGCCAAGATGATAGCCGACCTGCGAAGCGGAAACAGAGGCAAGAAAGCCCGTAAAGACCTATTGGAAACGGAGGAGCGGCTGGAAGAAACTCTGGCTTCGTAAGTTGATTTAGCTCTAGGGAGATTCACTATCTGATTCATCAAGTATTGCTCAGCTTGAGTGTACAGGAAGAGACGGATATACTTCAAGATGCTGAGACGGCCACCGTGATGCTTGCGGGTATTCAGGCTTCGTTACAGGAGGTCAGTCTAGCTTGGTCTGTCTATAAGCAGCAGCATGCATCTGAGCCCTGTGATTCAGATGGATGCATCAAGAGCTCGCTCTAGAGCCGAAAATCTGCTTCTCGGACTGGGATTCAAGCCAGAAATGATGTCGAAGCCTCTGGCGTCCTTGTCTGGCGGGTGGAAGATGCGAAGCCGCTTAGCGTCCGTCCTTTTTCGTCCTTGCGACGTACTCCTCTTAGACGAACCTACCAATTTCCTCGACTTTTCCGCCTTGTTATGGTTACAAGATTATCTCGCAACGGAACTGTCCGATCGCACAGCTCTACTCCTCGTATCTCACGATAGAGCCTTCGTAGACGCTATTGCGGACGAAGTCTTGGTCATGCGCGATCTGTCGCTCGAAAGATACCCAGGTAATCTGTCTGCCTACCATCAAACCCGATCTGAGCAGAAGATACGGATGACGAGAATGAAGGATGCGCAAGACAAGCAGAAAGCGCATATAGAGAAGAGTATAGCGAATAATGTTCGCGCAGCTAGAGAGTCTGGCGATGATAAGAAGTTGGCTCAAGCTGCTTCAAGGAAGAAGAAGCTCAACGATCGCATGGGTATCGAAGTTGGTCTGAAAGGAGGTAGATTCAAGCTTAACAGGGATCTGCGAGGCTATCATCTCAGCAAGCGTGCCGAGATCGTCATTCCGCAAGACGAGCAGGCAGGAAGGTTCAGTCTAGACGATGAGCCTGCACCTCTACGCTTCGTCGGACCGCTTCTCAGCTGTGAAGACCTCTCATTCCGCTTCAAGACCGCCAAAGCACCCATATTCGAAGGCATTAACCTGACGGTCCGCCTTGGAGAACGGTTTGCCATCTTGGGTGTCAACGGATCTGGGAAGTCCACTCTCATTGAGTGCCTCATCGGAGAGAACACGATCAACAAAGGGATATTAGGAGGGAGTGTGACGAAACACTCGGATGCCAAGATCGCATACTTCTCGCAAATGGCAGTCGATCAGCTACCCGGAGAGCAGACTGCCTTGGAGTACATCAATCTAGGCGTGGAACAGCAGACTCGATCAGCTCTTGCATCGCTGGGTCTTGCTGGGAAAGTAGTCTCGGACGTGAAGATTTCTGCTCTTTCAGGTGGTCAGAAAGTCAGGGTCGCCTTGGCCAAGATCCTTCATCCTGTCACTCCACATCTATTGATACTGGATGAAGTGACGACACATCTTGACGCTGATGCGGTGGATGCATTAGGAAGGGAGCTCCGTCGGTACCGAGGCGGCGTGATGATCGTGAGTCACGACCGACACTTCGTAAAGGCCGTGATGTCAGATCTCGATGAGGACAGTGAGAGTGAGGATGAGTCTGACTTGACCGCAGGAGGGGAAGTGTACTGGCTGGATCGGGGCAAGCTGAAAACACTCAACGGTGGTGTAGACGAATTTGAGGAAAAGATACGCAGGAGGGCTAGCAAAGAGAGACAGAAGGCTATGACTTTGTAGCTGGAGACGATAGCATCTGACGAGACCAAATCGTTGTTGCTCGCAGTCTTCTTTCGCTCAGCACCTAATTCTCGATGGACAGCAAGCGTGGTGCTGAAGGCTACGGCGGCCAGCTTGTGAAGAGAGCGCGATTTGATGGGGACGGCGTCGACGATGGAAGCCAGCAAATTGTCGTGTCGAGCGATGCCAAAGGTCGCGGACAGCTGGTAGCAAGCGTTAAGAGGACCAGCGGGCTGACGGCGCCCATCGTCAAGCTGCAAGGTCATGGATCAGAAGTGCTGGATGTCGCATTCGATGCTCGAGGAGAAGTGCTCGCATCGGCGTCAACCGACAAGTCGATAAATCTCTGGAAAGTCTATGGCGAAGGGGAAAGCGCAAACTTTGGCATACTCAAAGGACAGCAAGGAGCTATCACTTCCATCGCCTTCCCAGCACAAGGAAGCCCCCATCTCTTTGCTGCTTCCACTGACAAAACCGTCGCTACCTTCAATACTTCGACCGGCGAGCTTTTGCGGAGGCATAGAGGACACAAGGGCATTGTCAACTGCGTGGATGTCACTCGTGGTGGAAGGTCAGAGCTCATCGCGAGCGCGAGCGACGACGGTCTCATCAAGATTTGGGATGTCGAAGCGAAAAATGCCATAGACGAGGTAGAGCTAGGATATCCTGTCACAGCAGTGCGGTGGAGTCAGGATGGTCAGCAACTATTCATTGGCGGTATTGACAATGATATTCACGTACGTCTGCGGCTCTTGTGTGCTGGGCTTCAATCGCTAATCTAGTCTTTGCAGTGCTTCGACATGCGAACAAAGTCTGTTCTATACTCATTGAACGGACACAACGATACAGTCACGTCCCTCTCCCTCTCCCCTTCCGGTACCCACATTCTTTCGGCGTCAGCGGACGATACACTCAAGATCTGGGACGTGCGGCCTTTCGCGCCGACAGTCAGCACAGCGGACCCCAATGCTCATCCTCGTCTGTACAAGACGCTGCCTGGCGCAATGAGCGGCTTTGAAGGCTGGCTAAGGAAAGCAGCATGGGATAGAGATGGATCAAGAGTTGCTGTCGGAGGTGCAGATAGATGTGTGACGATATACAACGTAGAGCAACATAGAATGACCCACAAGCTACCAGGTGAGGCGTCCAAGCTTCACAATAAAGTCTAATTCATACTCATCGTGACACTTGTCTTTGCAGGGCATACTGGCTTTACAACTGCTGTAGTATTTAGTCCTACGGACAATATCATCGCCAGCGCAGGCACAGATAGTACTATATTCCTCGGCGAGTTGCCGGAGAGGTAGCAGTCGTCAGACCATGTACAATAGAAGGGATTTATCGTGACGTGGGCGGACGTGTAATAGAAGGCAGTCGTCAGAGACTCTCGCATACTTCTATATTAGCGATCTACTCCATCAAATCTTTGGACAGAAGCATGGCCGCTGCTGATAACAGGTGATTACGGTGCAAGACATGTACAGCTATTACGAAGGAACACTATAGTGAGCAGAGCATATAATGTCTACAAGACAGATCTCCCTAGCTCTCAAATCGCATGCGGATAATCTCGGCAAGCTTCTGCATATGCGGTCTATTGGTCGTCATAAGGTCGTTTATGCTCACATCCGCCGTCTGTGTGGGATTGCAGTCAGATCTGGTGAAGCCGTTGTAAGCCGACAAGGCACCTACGTCTATGCGGCAATCCAGCAAGAAGTCAAAGCATTTGAAGAGGGTATCGATGTAGCTTTAATGACAAACAATTAGTTTCGAGTACTGACGAGCCGTCGAGGTATCAGTGACTTACTTCATGTTGGGTGGGCGACCAGGCTGAGCGGGTTGGAACTTGTCAAATTCAGAGTCCGGTATTTTCGAGGACCGCCCTGAAAGGTTCTCCACCAGTCTGGTATAGAGCTTTCCGCTGCTCATATCGTTCCACTCGAAGGCCTTCGGAGTGCCAGAGGGAAGATGATCGTTGATCCATTCCAGCAGTTCTTGCGATTCGGCGCTGTCCTGCTGGGGAACAAGCTTCTGCAAAGCAGTGCTCTGTCGCTGGAATTGAGGAGGATTAGGCAGTGTGGGCGAGTCAGCCTGGACACCGCGGTAGTCCTTCTCGTGATCGTATACAGCTGAGGCGCGAGGAGTGACATCCGTTGAATCATTGATGTGCGGCTAAAGGGGAATTTTCAGCTATATACGGTTTACCTTTCGCTAAACAACTCACTGGCGATAGCGTCTCCATGGTTGCATCGTCAGCAGGTGCTGGCTTCTTGCGGGAACTCTTCGCTCGAAGCGGAATAGGCGGTATCAGGCCGACTAAGCTATTCTTCCGCCTTTCTGGAGAGGTGTTCGGAGAAAGATGTTCATCGCCAGACAGGTTTGGACTGAGAGTCTTTGATCCCGTTCGCGAAGAGGTCGACTTCCGCATACCAATAGAAGAGGGATTGGGTACGACGGCTGCGCCCATGAGTTTCGCGGCATCAAAGGCTGACAGGGTGTTCGGGTTCTGTTGTAAGCTAGCCTTCTGGACATTGCGAGCCGAAGTGGGTGATGGCGGGCGAGGCGGAGGATTCATGGCTTGCGCGACGGAAAGGGGAATGGTCTTGAGGTTGGCAGAGGATGTGACCGGGGCAGTATAGTCTCGTCCGATGGTGGCCTTCATGAGCGCCTTCATCCAGTTTCTTGTAACGACCGGATCCTGAGAACTGAAGTAGTGCGTGGTGGCAGTATCGTGTATGGCCTTGAATCCATATTTGTTTCGATCACCGACGCTGCCATCCGAGACAAACTTGTAGCCGGACAAATTGATCCAACCTTTTACTTTCTGCTCGGCAGGCGATTTGAGGATGTAAAGATGAATGCCCTTCAGGATAAGATACCTGTCCTTCCATGTATTATAGCGTTCTCCCCGCTTCCTCAAGTAGCCACTAAAGTCTGGCTCTCCGATTCTCTGGGCCGACGTGACCTGCGCGCCCGTTGCAGTGGAAGTAGTCAAATCACCAAATGTTGCGTTTCTAGGACTGGTCGGTACAGATTTGGCGAGAGGACTCGCAGAGGTGACAGGTGAGGAAGGAGTGGCTGCAGGGAAAATAGCAGATGGCGAAGTAGGTGTTTGCGCTTGCACAGGAGCAGATATCGAAGACTTAGCGATGTCCCTAGATGAAGGCGAGGCAGTAGGAGAGCTGCCTCCCATGCCAAAGAGACGAGTAGACAACCGATTGCTACCGGTGGAGGTGCGAGGTCCCGGTCGGGGTTCGGCTGTCATCTTGTCGAGATCCGTACCACTGTCGAGAAGTCAGCTCACAGCTCATATTGCACCGTGCGAGCTTACTGACCTTGGATAACGCGGAGGCGGCTTCCTGTTCCTGGGGAATGTATTGCCGAAGAATCCACGCTTCTCTTTGTCATTGATTGACAGAGTTTGGCTGGCTTGCCGCGAATGACGCGCCTTGGGAGCTGCGATCGCTGCTGGAGCCGTAGTTGGCTTCTCATTCGTTTCAACTGCGGCATCCTGTGTCGACGATCGGCGTCAGCATACATCAGTAGCAAGTGGTTAGGATAGGAAGTATGCGTACCGTCGCAGGCTCCTGCAATTCTTCAACTGGTTCATGTGCGGTATCGAAAGAGTCGTCTGTTCCGCCGGTGGTCTCTCGTGTACGAGTCGTCTTCGGCGAGCCAGGCTGAGTAGCGGTTGAAGACTTGCCAATACCGGTCAACTGCTGAATTGACTTCATCACAGACGGTGAGCGTGTCGGCTTCTGGCGCACGGGCTTCTCCTCCAGACCCAAGCCTGTAAGAGGCGCGTCTGTTGCCTGCGGAGTTGCTTCTTGGTTCGCCTTCTCTTCTTCAATAGTAGCAGGCGCTTCTGGTGTCATCGGTACAAGACTCGGGCTAAAGCGCTCATCTCTGATCGATCCGCCATGTGTACTGCTACTTGCGCGCACGCTGGACGAGTCGAAGTCGGACTGTCTCGCTGATGAGGGTTCAAAGGTCGCCCTCAAATCTTTGATCGCCTTGGCAATTCTTGCTCGAGGGCCGAATGCGAGTATATCTATCTCTTTGAGGGTATTGACATCCATGTCGACAAGCACATCTCCGGAAATCTCATGTTCTGCAAAGCATTCAAATTAGCTATCTGGAATCAGCTGGGAAGGATCGACCGACCTCTGAACTTGGATAGTATGGAATTGTCGAAGCTCTTAGACTGCCCCCACTCAACGACTTGGTCGACTGTCCATTCACGAGGATCGGGTGGAGTTCTCTTGCTACCAAATGTTGCGCTCCTCGGTGATTGCTCGTAAGGTGCCGTGGTTGCTGGGGTGAATGCCGTCCCAAGCGCACTGTTTGTTCTGGACGAAGGGCCAGTTGACGATTGGCGCGGACTAGTCGGGTACCCATTACTGCTCTGGGGAGCTAGATCTCCGTTCGCTTGTTCGACTAACGACATCAAGCCATCTTGCCCAGGTGCCACGCCGGCATCTACTGATCTCCTCATGCCTGCCGCACGAGATGGGTATGACACCGCTGTATTCTGCGCAGTATCGTCTATCTGCCGGACGTAAGGCTGCTCGCTTCTCTGTTCGCTTACACCGCTATCCTGGAAGGTAGAGCCTGCAACCGGCTCTGGTGAAGTCGAGCTTGGCGGCAAAGCAGCATAATTGGGCTGTCGCGGGGTGAAGGTATCCGGTAAACTTGGAATGGGTGTGGTCTCCCTTGCTGGAACATCGGGATTGGAATGCTCTGAAGAGCCAGACAAGACCTCCGAGTCTTCAGTAAGAGGCGTGGCTTGAGGGGTAGGTCGATATATCGACGAGACAGAGCTTGAAGGACCCGCATAGGGAGAGGTCTGGCCATCATTCACTAGGAACAGATGAGGTTGAGCAGAAGCTTGATCGGTCGGAGTTGAGGCGCGAGCAGCGAAGTTCGTGAAGTTTGGCTGTGTCATTTCTGGGCTTTGAGGTAGCGGGATTCCAGATGCTGCCTGGACAGTCGGAACTCGAGCCATATTGGATGCTTCAATTGGTTGCTCGTCCTTCGGCCTATCGGTAACATGATCGCGATACGGCGTTGTAGAGGCTGCATCTTGCGAGCTGCCTGCTATGCGCCTTGCCGGGAATATGGAATCGTCATCGTCACCGCTCTGCTCCACAACTTCATCGTCCTCGACATCACTCTCGTCCGACAGCAGGAGTCCTTCGACGGGCGGGGCACCTAGACGCAGCCTCTCTCGCTCTGCTTCTCTTGCTCTCTCTTCCGCTACCCGCTTCTTTTCAGCACGCTCTTGCGCCATTTGTACATTTCGCGCAAGGTTCTCCTTTGCATGTGATGCCATTGCGTTGCCAGTCGCGCTTCGGTCTTCCTCCTCGATCTCCCTAGAAAGGATGCTTGAGCTATCGTCATGAATGGAATGCGAAGCCAGAGACGCATTATCCTCCTTTGCGCTTGACGGCTGCTGTAGCCCTGCTGCAGGTTCAGGTATGACTTCTCTTTCATTGGAAGCAGGCGCTGGTGGGATCTCCAGCTCGTCTCTTATTGCCGGAGGTAGTGCGCCTGGTACGGCCGCTTTCGCTGATGGCTGATCCCCTGCATACGTTTTGTCAAGCTGGGTTTGCACGTCATCTATAGTCGTAGTCTTCGCTGCCGGAGAATGATGTTCTGCACTATCGAGCTGCTGCGCTCGAGAGACCTCCCCTTGCTCCGCCAGAAGTCCGTCGTTCGCATCTGGTTCTGGAGGGAGTGGGATAGACTGAGCAGGTAGTACAGGAGAAGCAGGGACAGAGGGGGGTTCCTTCGAAGTATAGACTTTGGGAAAGAGGCCTCTTTCTCCAGCTTCGTTCTCGCCCTAGATGACGCTCGCAGAAGTCAGCAAAGCTGGCCGTATTTGGTGCTGTTCTCGACGTACCTGCCACCATCCGTCCTGATACTGGTCGTCCTTCTCGTACACCACGACCTTTTCGCCAATCTTGAAGCTGATCTCGTCTGGATTCTCGGCGTCGAATTCGTGTATCGCCCAGACGACATCGAGAGCCTGCATGTCGTTCGCAATCTCGCAAGAAGAGAGGCCTTGGTGAACGCAACCTCTTTGGCGCAAAGAAAGGAAAGAGAGTGGAAACTATGCCGGAGTGAGAAGGAGGGCGATCGGACCTGAGAATGCAACAACACAGCACAACAGAGAAGCTGGTCTGGTTTGAAAGCTATTGCCTTATCCCTACTATCACCCGGCGACCGCGTCCAGCTCAATCTCCACAAGCATCTCTGGGTTCACAAAGGTGCATACGACCATCGTAGCAGCTACCCCAACACTGCCGAATGTGTCCTGCAGAGCTTCTCCTACACTTCGTGTGTCAGAATGGTTCTGTACGATGTCGCCGGCTCAGCTGCTACTCAGGATACGCGATAAGGCCAAGTCACCTTTACAAACATGCGCACGCGAACTATATCATCAATGTTTCCACCCAGGGCTATCACAGCCTTAATTCCTTCTGAAAAGGCTGCGACAGTCTGCTCCTTCGCATTGCCGATATGCTGCAGCTTGCCTGTTGCTGGGTCTAGCGAAGTGGTACCCGAAACAAAGATCAAATTGCCTTTGCGAATTGCGCGATGGTATCCAAACTCCTTCTCATAAGGATTTGCGGTCGTATGCAAGCGTTTTCCAGACATAGCAGAGTCTGCGAAAGGGCAAGGTAACTGACTCGCCGGCATGTTTCGTTTGCAATTTGGGTACATAATGTCATTGCATACGTTTCATCGTCATCAATGCTCGACAAGAATCTTGATATGCGTATCTTTGTTCTGACAATAACGGATCAGGTCGGCTCTGCGCCCTCAGATCTAGCCAACTCACATCGATGAGTTCCTGGAACCCGCCCTGTACAAGCTTGTCAAGAGGGATCTTGGCTGTACACAAGTCTTCACACTTGATTCTGCCTTCAGAAACAGCTTTGATAACATCCTTGAAATCCTGAGCCGTGTATCCAATAATTCCATTCAGCTTCTTCTCGCCCATATACAGACTGTGCAGGTCGATCGGGACTTTGGCAGCATAGATGGCGATATTGGTAATCTGGCCCAATGAGCGAGTGGCCTTGATCGCTGTATCGAGAGTAGCTCCGTTCGCTAGCCCAGCTGCATCGAAGGCGACATCGACTCCCTTGCCCTGTGGAAGAGCCTCAATTTTGGTCTGCCCATGCGTGGGGGAAGCACTTACACCGGTCAGCTTTCGGCACTCCTCTGGGACGTCCTGTTCCATCGGATTGAGGATGTGGTCTGCCCCGCTAGCTTTGGCGATCTTCTGCCGGGACTTTGCGGGCTCAGCACAGATGATAAGGCCAACGTTCTGGGCTTTCAACGAGCGTATGGTGAAAGCTCCGATGGGACCAGATCCGCTGCACATTGTATGTTTAGCTGATTCGGGAATGTAGGCGAGCCCTTACATCACAAGGCATGTATCGCCTTCCTTCACTTTGGCAATCTTGGTCGCGTGCCAGGCAACGGCTGCGAGCACAGTCAGAGCAATCACTCTTCCGTCAGAGCGTACTCACCGAGCGGCTCAATCATAGCGGCAACGTCGAGACCCATGTCATCGGGGACAACATGGAAGTTCTCTGGCTTGAGGGTAGTATACTGTCCAAGACCGCCAGGAGGGCCAGAAAGACCGACAAAGCCCATCTGAGTGCATACATTCCTGTTTCCATTCTTGCAAAGATCGCACGCGCCGCAACCAAAGTCGGGCTGCGCGCATATCTTCTGGCCGGCCTTGTATTTTCCTTGTAAAGCGCTTCCGACTTCTTCGATAGTACCTCCAAACTCATGGCCAATGACGAGGGGAAGAGTGAGACCAGAGACAGGATGTGGGCAGCCGGGCTTGGGGTGGATGTTGGCTGTGCGGGGCGCGTCAAAAAGGTACGCCCCAAAATCTGTGCACCAATTGGCCAGATTGGCACCATCTATCGGATAGACGGCTGGAAAGAGTCTCCATGTGGACGCAGTGAGCGAGCCGCCTCAGGGAGTAGTCGATAGTCTGACTATTCATACCCGCCGATATGGCCAACGGCGCACAGTACTACAAGGAAAGCCAGCTTACCTCCATCATGCCATTCATGTAGATCAGTGCCGCAGATTCCGTTGTATGCGACTTTGACCAGGACTTCATTTTCGCTGCAGACCGGGCGACAGACTTCTTCTATCCTAATATCCATCTTATCATAGTAGACGGCTGCTCGCATCTTGGGGCCATCTTCAGGGAGTCCTGCGGGTGCCATTGTGCAGTTCTGTCCTAGTGATTGAGACTTCCCGCTCAAGAGAAGTTGGATCGAAAGAGAACTTGGCGGAGAAGGTAGTTTATCGACGAAAGCAACCCGCTCGCTTCTTCCGTAGGCCAGATATCACGGGTAAAGCATATTATCCGCTTGAACATGCGCGGGATATACCGAAGAGCAGCGCCCTATTCTTAAAAGAGTCAGCTGATGCTGCCAGCTTCCGCCCGGCATCAATACCGACAATTCTACACGCAGGACCAGCTGTAATGCTTCTGGGCCGTTACTCAACACTCTTACAAGCTAGCTGGGCTTGAAGGCTGGCCATATCTCCCTCTTCTTCGATTTTGCCGTATTCACTGGCGGCTACACATTCTTGCTTTCAAGCTTGAACAAAAGGCAGCTGACTGCACATAAGCGCAAGATCCATGTCTTCTGCGTCAGGTGCTGCTTCGCTGGTGTCTTGAATGCTGTCGGTCGATGCAAAAGCAGGAGTCTGTACCCAGCAGAAGACGCATCAAGCAGCGCAGTTTTCGAACAGTACAGGAAGCCAGCCGTTACGCGAAGCATTGGAAGATTTGTGACGGCATAGCCATGACTCTCCGCAAAACTTTAGCCCGTTCCATTCTCGAGCCCGCTTCTTCGACTAAGGAAAGTCCCGTCAGTATTCTTCAGTCTAGCGGAGTCTGCTCTAACGTCTGATAGCCCCATATTGACTCATCCGTCTTTATGGAATTGGCTCATCTCAACGGCTTTCCTTCCTCTCCGCCTGACCGTTGGCGTCTTCCAAGATGACCAAGAGCGACGAACAGGTCAAGTCACGTCTCTGAGTTCGTCCGACATGTCTTCCTGCTCTGCGAAGCTCCTGGAAGTCGCTGGAAGACCTCGCCCCCTTCCGCTTCCAAGCTAACGGAATCCCGCCTCGAAAGAGGATAAAATCAATTCATTTCTTCTTGATCCTCTCTTTCTTCTCTTCCAACTCTTTGCGTCTCGCTCTGCCACTCCTTCAGTCCGCACGCTGATTGAGCTACGAGTCCACTTCTGCCGCTGCTGGGGCCTCTCCAACCATGGCTCAACATGGAGCCTCTCCAGCCACGGCTCAAAAGAAGGTATCTTTCAAGCTCAGAGCTGAAGACGGTGGCTATGTCTCCTACCCAAGTCTAAAGGCTACCCCCACCGAAGCTCTCGAAGGTAAGTCAGCTTACACTTCGTCACGATCACCTCACAGTCTCCCTGTCTCGACATCTCATCTCGTCCGTGATTTTCTTTTCGACACCGCTGACCCTCATTGCCATGTTTCGTCCTTGTGCTCACTAGGACACAATCGTTTCCTTGCAAGCATGGAAAGATTCGCCGAGAACGATGGTGGCCAGAAGCTATACAGATTGAGAACCGAGAATGGTGGACGTCTCTCTTTTGAAGAAGCTGCTGCCATTCCCCAAGAAGCTCTCCGCGGTCAGTGCTCTTCCCCTCGTCACCTGCCTGATGCCTCGCCTTCTTCGTCACCTTTTTCTCGCACATACCTCTTTGATTATATACTGCTGACGTTTTTTATCACTCTTGTTTCTCTTAATAACAGGACACTCTCGTTTCCTCGATGTTATGGAGCAATTCGCCGAGATCGATGTTCATGGTCGAAAGCTATACTCACTAAGAACCGAGAACGGCGGCTGGACAGTGTTTGGTCAAGCCGTTGATATTACCGAGAAAGCTCTTATCGGTGAGTCAGTCTCTCGCCTCCAGTCCCTCACTACTCCACATTACCTTCACCGCTCCTCCTGTCTCTTGCGTGTCAATGTTTCAGTCGACTGACATACTCCAATGTATACTTTCAGCAAACGCTCGTTTCGAAACATACATGCAGCAATTCAGCGAGCCGGTCGAAGCTCAGCCCGGAATGGGTGAACGTTCGAACACTGAGACTCGTTCGTGGCATTCATCACACTGCTTCTACACCTCTGCTGACTCTTTATCAGTCACGGATGGCTCACAGGGAGAAGAGAAGAATGCAGGAGAGGGTAAAGTCGTCGAGAAACAAGAAGCTCTGGGCATTGAGCAGGGCGATCAGAGCGTCAAAGATAGCGATGGAAAGAATGGTGGGTGACTGTCGATATTGTGAAGGCGATTCTTCTGTGTATACTGAACCCTTTCGCAGCATCGATCTCGCAAGAGCAGGAAGAGAAGAAGCAGGAGGACAGTAGCATAACTCCAAAGGCTCTCGACAGTATGTCAAACCTTCTTCCCTTCATCTTTTTTGTACAAACACTGACGCCGATATCTAGCGATGGTCCAACGCCTCGCTCAATATCTGGTAACAGCCTTGCCTGCTGCTCAACCCTCCTCGTCTGCTACCACGACCGCTGCTATGGCCGAGACATCCAACACTACTGCTGTCACCACTATCAGCAAGCCTTCCATAAAGCCTATCCTCAAGCAAACGGTCTATGAGCTTCATGATACCGACTCCGAACCCGAGGCCGAAGACAATGCTCCTACCACTCCTCATCCTACTACTGCCTCTTCTAAGTCTGTCTCGACCTCCCGAAAGCAGAAGCGTGATGAGTCAGCCTCGGAACTTCCTATTTCCAAGAAGACCAAAACCATAGTCTCGTCTTCCAAGCATTCCAAAGGCAGACCGTCTAAGCGATCGACTGTACACTTCGAGTCAGAAGACTCTCCCGATGAAGCAGACTTGACCTTCGGCTCCGCCTCCGAGTCTGAGAATCACCCCTCGTCTAGCCCAAATCATACATCGTATTCAAACATCCATTCCAAATCATCCACAACATCTGTTCAAGCCTCAACAAGCCAAGCATCTGCAAAGAAGTGGAGCGCTGACGCCATAAAGGACATGCCCTTCCGCCCAAAAGACCATTACTATGATCAGGAGCTTACTCCGGAGGAAGACAACCGCGGCGTCATCTACGCTGGTCCCTTTTTAAGCGATGTCGCTGTAATGAGACTCAATCAATCCCCGAGGCGAGCCTTCATCAAGGCCCTCGGCACTAGCAAGTTAGTTTCATCTAAACGCCTCCAGCAAGAAGAGCAGACTGCAGTGATTGAAGGCGTTCGTAGCTTCCTACACATCATCAGCGACGAGTACTGACTCTCTTGCTACAGATGAGACAATGGAAAGCGTGGACCGTGGCTTTCGAGGGCGGCTACGCCGCTAGTCAACGCTCCATTGACGATATCACAAACGACATCACTACAAGATGTGCCACTATTATGGCTCGCTCCTCCAAGAAGTAGTTGTATCGGACAGGGAAAGACGGCGAGGTTCGAAGAAGATGGGCTCTCTATGGCAAAGGTGAACTCGGATCTGCAACGTCGGACGCTGACTGAAGCATATCACAAAGAAAGAATGGTAGTTACTAGACGGCGCTTTGCTGATGGGCTTCCGATGCGGCGGAAGTGATCATATAGGCGCCGATGTCGAAAGCACCAGGGAAAGCGTACTATTCAACATTGTATTTATGTTATCGATACTTCAACAGGTCTAATGCAATACAACTATGATTGCACTATTCGAGCTTTGTACTTCCGGTACATTAGACCCGCTCATGACTGGAAATCGCTGTTCTACAGCTCTGTCCTACAGCTCTGTCCTACAGTTCTGTCCCACAGTTCTGTCCCACAGCTCTGTCCTACAGCCCTGTACTACAGCCCTGTCCTACAGCCTTATCCTACAGCCTTGTCCTACAGAGCTGTAGGACAAGTCAATATGCAATAAACATTGGTCTGAGGTACTTCAATCAACATAAGGAACCATACAAAGTGCCTTTGACTTCTCTAGTAAATACTCTCTCACCCTTACAATCTCTGGAAGAACGCGTGTGCTTGCACAAGTCGGAAAACGCGTCGATTATGCTACGAATCAGCGTATTCTGTGCTCTGGAACTGTTTAAGCTGGTCGAAAAGTAGATCTAATACATTTTCCTCGGGAAATCACGTTTCAGGCCAGTCATGAGCATTAATTTGCAGGCAGAAGGAAGCCAGAATCAGGTGGATCGTTACTATTGACATTCTAAGAGCTAGGAATTTCAGCTATGGCTACAAGTTATGCATACACAGTCTTTAGAGGCGGAGTCGGAATTCGTGGTCACCGAGACAAGCTCGGTTTTGTACAGAGTAGACTTGGTAGTCCAGGAGTAGAGACCTTGAACACTCGAAGAGAGCTCATGCTGCCCAGACAAGACTCTGCAATTGCCGAGCATGTGCATAGGATCGTGAGGGAGGCGCTGAGGTGCTCTGTGCTGGTGGCAGGCGGTCACGGGAAGGCAGGAGAGAATCTTGCAGCCGGGTCTTCCTATCTCGTATATTACCTTGAGGAGAAACTGTCGAAGTTCTTCATCGAACTTCGCGTCGACCATCAAGATTATGGTGGCCTGCCTGACCAGATCACGCATATCCTCCTTCCATCTCAAGTCCTTCATGTCTCCGAGCAACATCTCAGCTTTTCCTACCAGAAGATTGGCGTCTATCGCCGATTCTGCGACATCGGCAAGCAGAGCTCTGCCAGCTTCGGCCAAATCCGCTCGCAGCTCGATACCGTCGGCTTTCCAGCCAAAAAGGTGACTAGCGGTGACCAAGGTGTTGCCAGCTCCAGCGCCGAGATCGAGGAAGTTGTCTGTAGGGCTGACATCGAGTTCCAGCAATATCCTAGCGAGGCCCTCGAATGAGACGAATCCATACGTTCGATTGCCGACCGGTGCAGCATAGAGTTTGTCGATATCTATGTGAGTGTTCCATGCGGCTCGTAGAAGAGGTAGACCCGCCGAGATTCGTTCTTCGCGAGAAAGGAGGGCAGGTAGAGGAGCGGAATGGGAGGATGAAGCTGCTCGTATATTAGCTGTGAGATTATGGAAGAACGAGGATGATATTCAGCATACATGAAGATGGTGCTATACTGGCATCAGGCTGTTTAGGGTTGACGCGGCGCTTTGCTCGCACAGCTTCCAGGTTGCCCATACACTCTTGACGTTGAACAGGTGTCAAGAGATTCCCATGCTGTGTCAGGAGATGTGAAGCCTTGTCTCCGACTTGTCTATCCGGGCGTCTGTTGCAGAGCTTGCAGCGTATGACTTTGTGCTTGCGCCCTTTAACTTGCATCCGCAGCTCGTAGAAGTCATCCAGATGATACTCAGACTGCTGCATGATCGCTCTGAGCTGGTGAGATGTTAGCTTGCGCCGGCGAAGCAAAGTTCAGCGAAGAGTCTGACAGGTCGGGTGACATCCGGACGGTCGAGCCTGATTGTCTGAATGACCTGGCATCATGTGTATTTGGGCAAGCGAGCAGGCTCAGTATAAGCAAAAGGGGTGGAACGCTGGCTTGCCAGCCGGATGTCGTGCTTCGAGAGACGATTGGAAAGTATGGCGAAAGCCTTTGTCCGCGAAGTTCAGGATGGTTCTCAGTATACAGCAGTGCGCGTTGTGAAAGAGAAGCTTGCATTCGAAGTATAGGCGAGGAGAACCGGCTTGAGAAAATTGGCGCTTTGCCTATATCGCGAACAATCTGGTTCGTTAGGATGGAGTCTTCCAAAGCATATATACGAGTATCTCTTCTTTGCAGTGCACGTTTGCAGTCTGACTTTGCCTGCTGAATCGTAACACTTGGGAATCGCACTTCGGTATACGACTTAGGCGATTTCACGTGGACGGCTTTTCTTTGCCAACCAAAACCTACCCAATCAATCCAGCAACTGAGATAGTTGCAGAGGACACAGCCGTGTTCTCCCACACCTTGTGGACCATGTAGATATCTACCTTCTTCGCGGTCGGCCCGCTCTGGCTCGACGTACTCTGGAAGATGACAGCATTCGACAAGCACTCATTTCAAACCACAATGCGACTACTGTCGACACTTACGATCTTTACACCACTCTCATTACTGGGCTGAACTGTATCTGCTCGCTTGTACAATATTTCCATGCAAACCTAGCTGAACTGCCCTGTCACGAATCTGGACAACCATCATACGCCGTGAGTTTCCGAGTGAGCTAGTCTGCTTCTTTTGTGTTGTATGGGTGAAGGATGGGTGTGGCTGCTGGCACGAGAGCCCTTACTGACGTTTGATTCTGTGTTTGGCCGCAGGGTTCGACATCCTCTCGCCTCAAACATCTTCGTTCAATCCGATGCTCTCCTCTTCTTCCTCTTTCACCATGGTTCTCATACTCTTCCTACAAGAAAGCCGGACCGCATCAGCATCCTCGACAATCTTCGACTCGCCAAACCTCCCCGAAATCGACCGACTCGACCTCCGACTTTACCGACAGATGGAATAGCTTTCTTCCTCTGAAGAGGTGAAGATGTATTCCTTTCTCTCTCATTTCCGAAGAAGGTCGCAAACTCGGCATCGACAATCGGTCTTTTCTCTGCTTCTCGCCTACGAAAGAAGGAAACGATAAGATCCTTTCATACACGTTCTCCCTACGATCTCAAAAGTATCTCTGTCAGCTCGAATGGATGAGAAGTACAAATTTCGGGGGTGGGGAATGAAGGGCGAAAAAGACAGGATATCGGCAAGAGGAAGCATCAGATAGCGGGAAGAATGGTTTCGTTGGAATGAGCATGAAGGAAGATGCTATACTTCTCTTGCGCAAGACCCTACTTCTTTCGCTTCTCCTTTTCCACCCTTCTATGTCAACTTTATCCTCTTTCTCGAGGGAATCACCTCCTCTTTGGCCACCTTCGAGATGGAATACTCTCTATAGATATAGGAAGCTATGGGCAAGAGTTCAGGAGCAACGGACGTCGTCTGATGGAATCGTCAACGAATGGCTATGTGATTGCTGGATTTCCGGGAAAACGCGTCATTTTATGTTGCTATATGGTGGGTTGTAGGTTTTTGTATGCATTATGCTCGAAAAGAGCGAAGTTTGCGCGTTCTGAACCGCGATATTTCATGAAATCATAGGCACCGGGTCATGCCCGAAGGGCCAACGGGAGAGATCTCTGCGGCTTGTCTGTTTTTTGCTCTGCTGGCTCTCCTTGCGACCGACTCTACGTTCATCAACAGCTACTGCGACCATCGACCAGTAGACCTACAGAAAAGCTAGAGAAGACAGCAGACAAGTGGGAGAATCCGCTCGCATGACGAGCCCGCCCTGCTCGCACTCTGCTTACCAGGAAAACCCTTTCCCTATGCTCCTAGGACTCCCCATCACCTCGTAGCATGAGGACGTTCACTCCCAAGCCTCGTGCTGGGCTGTGGATCGCTCCTCATGTCTCGCATAAGAAGCGTAGGCACTCGTCCGGTACTTCAACCCCTCCTCGTACGCCCTCTCGTCCATCTTCTTCCTCCTCGCTTCCCGTTGGCATCAGTCTTTCGGTCCTCTTCTTTCTCCTTTTCGGTCCTAGTGCAGAAGCAGCGGTAGCAGCTGATCTTATCCTTACCTCGGTCTGCGTATACTGGGTAAGTCTCCCGTGTCTTGTGATTGCTTAACATTGACACATGGTCTTTACAGCTCTGCTCGCATACCACACCCTCAGCCTTCTTCCCTCTCCTTGTCCTATACATCGTTCCTGCGGTTTCAGCAGCAGCATCAACCTCTCAAGTCTCGTCAAAATTCTCTGTAGTAGCAGGAATCGGTGCTGCAGTAGCGGTTCAGAGCACCCTAGGACAGTTCGCTTTTACCAGACAGCCCAAGAGGAAGCTCGGTAATGAGACAGAAGGTCACGGTCCACCACCATGCAGAGAAGGACATGCGAAGAAGAAATACATCAGGAAAAGAAAGGTGACCCCTGTCGACGAGCAGGATGGCATGCACGCATTCATTGCACCTCCTCTTGTCGGAACTTCTCTTCACTCGGAAAACTCTCTTTCTTTACTTCAACGTCACTCTCTGTCTTCTTCTCCTCTTTCGACTTCAGACTCGCTATCGAACCTACCAGGCTCTCTTGCATACAATGGCAGCCAAGGACTACCGAATGAGGGTACTGAGCTTTCTCAACCGGACAAGCATCCTGAGAATGATGGTGTAGCTGCTTGGAACGTTGAGCAAGACACGGAATCTTTCCTCTTCCCTCCATTCTTGGGCGAAGATACCCAAGTCCAGGATGCCGCTGTTGGTGATAGTCCAGTTGCTACCGACTTCCCCTCTCTCTATTATTCCTCCTCCACATCCGCATCCGGAACACCTTCCCTCGGTATCGGAGCAGACGATGATGCCCCTTCAGCCAACCTATCCCACGGCAAAATTTCGTCTCTGTCGTCATCGGTAGCAGCAACGGAAGAGGCTTATGTTCTGGCTGGAGACTCCCAGGCTTTTGCAGAAGACTGGCTCGTTCCAGTGGCTGATGAAGCAGGCCAAGATGGTCTTGAAGGAGGTACGCCTGTGGATACGAAAGTCCTGCACTGTACTCCTTCCTCCTCATTCGAGTGAGTCTCCTTGTGACTTGGCTCGCGTATCCTCGCTAACCATGTTCAGTCTCGCAAGTATCTTTCAGCAGCCGACTGTTCAACAATACTATGACGAAGACTCCGCGTTTACCTTGGCCACGAATACTCCTGAAGGAGGGATCTGTGCATATGCTTCCCTCAGCTATGCCACTCAGGGCGACTTCTCCCAAACGTTCACCCTCCGCCAACAAATTGCCAACTTCGTACATCTACTCGACTATGAGGACAGGGTAGCTCTTTTGGGGATCTCTCTGGGATATGATATATCCCTAGATGAAGAAGAAGAAGTCAGAATTGGCCTATATGAAGATGTCCTGTCCGCGCTGCCTGGCATCAAATCTGGAGATGGGTATACGGCAGACATCGATATCTTCGGGTTGGTTTTCGCTGCAAATAGTGAGTAAAGCTACGCGTAGGCAGGCTGTAGCCTTGCTGACTTTGACCTCAGCGCTGGGCAGGCCCATCCATGTACATCAGGACGACGATGCCGTGCAAGTGATTGGCTATCAGATCGAAACGGAACCTCTGCACATATACTACAGTCCCGCCTATCTCCATTATATGGGTCTACAACCTGCAGCAATCGTCGAGCACCCTCATTCACCTCTCCTGCCTGCGAGCCTTCAGAACGGTCAACTGGACAAAGGCAAAGGGAAACTCGTCGATAATGAACAGCCCGTCTCGGATTTCGATCGCGCTATCCAAGCTCACATCGATCAGGTCATGAGACCTTTGTCTCTGCAGCCTTTCGCCGGCGCAGATGAAGCTGTCCGCGCCATACTCGCTCTTCCCACCTCACAACTCGCGCAAATGATCAGAGATCGTACACCTGCTGCCAATCGGCGCGTAATGTTAAAGCTGCATCAACGTTCGGTACCAACCGACGTGGACTTCAAAGATGTGAAGCAAGTAGACAACCTCAAGAATCGGCGACAACCCGGTATCTACTTGCACGATGCTACGCCCAGTCAGCTCGATGGAGGAAACCAGATGCAAGACCCGGACGAGCGCATCTTCTATGTTGGCAAAGGAGACGGCGCAAACGGGCAGCGCAATATAGCCGGCATGGTTAAGAGAGTGGTCCAAAACCATCGCGTGAGCTGAGTCTTCTTCGCCATTGGGTCGCTAATCGCTGATGAATGTGTCTTAGAGCGCGACTCATCGACGCAACAGCCCTTCTCTTCACTACACTAGGGTTTATGGCCGGGAAAACATTACACGCGTAGTACCTTCTCCTCTGCCAGACACTCCGCATCGTGACATATACTGGGCTCTAATCTTGTACCAGGCAGAGGAGCTGGCCGGTCTGTCGCAATTCCTGGAATGCTTCAGTATCACATTTTGCAACCTCTGCATATCTCAAACGTATCTCAAGTGGCTTTCATCCATTGGCGGTACCACTTCCTCTTTGCCTTTCAAAGGCACCAATGTAGCGACCGGCTTGGAGCCCGATACTGAGAAGTCATTCACTTCTGAGGTGCAACGTGAGCGAGGCCTCAAATCCGGCATTGCTGAGCGCACAAGCGAATTGAAGAGACTTCACCCGGAAAGATCATTGGAAGAGCGAGGTCGAGGTGGACTAGCGGCTGCTGTCAGCAAGCTAGCTAGGAACAAGCAGAAGGTTCTTGGGAACCCTTTCCACGTAAGTCTGGCCTTCTCCCGAACCTGGTATACCCACCTGATTTGGCACTACAGGTTAGCTTCAGTTGCAGTCAAGATGTTAATCGCAAAGTCCCCTTCATTGAGATCGGTTTTGGACGCCTGCTTCCTGCAAAGGTGTTCAAGACGACATGCAAACCCCGACCAAGCAAGGCAGTCATGGAGCAACGACTTGGAGTTACATTCGCCCTCAGACCTGCCCCACAACCCTCGGCGACAGCGATCTTCGTGTTTCCTCAAGGCAATCCCTCACCCACTCACTGGCAGCTGCACATCACGATCACAATGCCAGACTCTTCCGTCGGTCTCGCTCCTCTCGTCCTACAGCCTAATGATAGTAAACTCTGGACTCGCACACAGTGGCAGAACGTCGGAAGGTTCATAGAAAAGGCTATGGAGCTACAAGAGGAGGGTGAACGTGACGAAGACGAAAGTTCAGACCAAGATGGATCGGAATAAGCTTGCGCAAGATCGTAACAGAAAAGGCGCAACAGCCACGACTAAAGAGGATGAATCTTTCACTAAGAGCACAGGGTAGTCCGTCCTTCTGACTTCGTTGTCTCAACACCTTGCAATACGGTTTGTGCAATGACCCATGATACTGTACCTTTGCTCTAGCACACGACGATTATTCGAATTCTGGTGAGAGACCTTGAGCTCCCCCGAGTTCGCTTATATGCTGCGAGGATTAACTCAAGGGATCAGCTTGTTAAGCGCGAAGTGCGAATTCTTCGCGTGGTAGACAGCTCAGCCCGTTCGGAATTTTCCTTAGCCTGTTGTGGCCTTCGCTTCTCAGCAATCACTTCACTGCACCTGTCATTGGGAAAGTGTTGAAACGCCCGATTTTCACGGATATTGCCTGTTCTGAATTCCCAGTGTGCGTTCTTGTGAGACTGTTGGGCGTCCTCTTGCAAGAGCAAGAGCAAGAGCTACCGAGCAGCGACTTAAGCATTTTGCCCATTCAAGGCTATCCCAGTCTATTAGAGTAGTCTACCCGTTTCTCGAGACTGGTCAACGGTTCAAGCCTCCTGCTGCCCGGCGCTAATTTCCATCAATCCCCAGCGGATCTCTCATCTCTATCGATATCATCGTTCCAAAACTTCTTGGTACACACCTGCACACAGATATCCAGCTCCTACAAACACACGCTGCGCCACGTACGCCATCCTGCCGGATCTCCCTTCAGGCTGACCACGACTAAGGCCACGTCCTTTTCGCGCAGACCGTGAACACCAGTGTAGAGTGCTGCTACGAGCACAATACTGGGACCATCATACCTTGTTCGTGGTACTTACCCCTGTCGGCGCACTCTGCACACCGCATATTGATCAAATCGCTTTTACATGCAGCACTGGATATCCGGGCCATATTACTTCGCAAGCCTTAATAGTCTCCTCTGCTGTTTACCTCTGCTTTCGCACCATCAAGACCAGCCGCTGGATCCTACCATGTCTCACGCCGAGATCGTCTTCTACCAGCATTCTACTCCCTCCGTGACAGCAAGTTCGTCGGACGACCTCATCGAGGATCCAGATTTCGAGGACCGTGCCAGAACTACTCCTACTTTGGCTTCTCCAGCCCTTAGCCAAACATCCGACGGCTATGATAGCTCAGATGAGGCGTGGATCAAATTACCACCCTCGAGGCGAACATTGGGCGTGAACTATGTTTCGCAGTCGAGAGCCAGCCAGGCAATCATTGCCGAATCTACATCATCCACCAAAACGGAAAGATCAGGATCTGGTGGCACCTCCAGTGCTGCAGTAGCATGCACCGTCTCCGCCCCAATGGCGACCCACACGACCGTTACTCATTCTTCTCACCTGCTCAAAGATGTAGCAGAGGCAGCGGGTTCCTTGCATTCGCCCGAATCCCGAACTTCATCGAGCTAATAGGTCCTCCGCTCACAATACCAATCCGGCACCGACAGCTTTCGCCGCCAGCGAGTCCGATGATGAAATCTTACAACTACCCAGCGATGAGGAAGAGTCCAATGACGAGCTCCTCGAACCATCTTGGGAAGAAGAGGGGTCCGACAACGAGCTCATAGAACCATCTAGTGATGGAGGGGAACTCGACACTGCTGAGGATGTTCCAACTCTATATTGCACTGCCTCTGCAACTTCCAGGAAGAGGAAAGTTGAACCCACCTCGCCTCCGCCCTCTCCGGATCCTGCCAGCTATCAGGAAGAAAGCTATGAATCAAGTTCCCCGCTCCCAGGCAACCATTCGAGCCCCTCTACTCTAGAATCCTTCTTCAACCTTCACGAAAGCGTAGCAAGCGAGATAGTGTCAGACGATATACGACACGTACCATATCAGTCAGGTGCCCAGACCCGTGCCAGGAGACGAGCCAGACGTGCTCAGGCTGAAATTATTGTGCTATGATGGAGGTAGTTAGATGGGTGCCTACATGGATGGTTCTTTCGAAACATTAGCCCTTTTGCGAGACTCTGTCTGCTCTGCTATCCATTCCTTCTCTGTCTTCCTAGGGCTGTCCTGGCCGCTTCAAGGCTGTCGTGTCGATTGCTACTCACAGCTTATAAGACCCGTGCTCATTCGCGTTCTGCGGCGCATAGTAGGAGTGCCTTCCGACATGTTCCTACAGATCCCTGCTCGAGCGCGCAACGGTCCCGCCTCAGCATCACCTCTGCTCCCAAACCTTCCTTCCCACCGAAACAAATCTCGTGAACTCGAAGCTAGCTCAAGATGACGAGCTCCGCCCACTGTCAGTATGCCCGGCTAATTGTTGACCAGCCGCCTTTTCCCTCGGCATCACATGTGCTACCACTACACTCAACTACGGCCGCCGCACCCTAAACATCTACGCGATCACTCTGCCTACACACTACTGCTCAGGCAGCCTCAGCCAGGTAAGCCAACCCAGCCCATCATCATCGACCGGCCGTTTCGGGAGTACGCGAACGAAATCAGCGGAGCGCACCAGAGTCAGCGTCTATCCTCTAGAAGCGGGAAATGGCGGGAGTCCTCGAAGTCAGCCGATCAGCGGGTCCGGCGAAGCTGTCACCTTCTCTTCTTGGAGACAAGGTCGAAGGAAGAGCTACTTGCTGCTTCGCTGCATATGGCTGTTCAGGAGAGCCTGTACTGCCTCTCTTCTGGCGTCAGACCGCTGCTTTCCCTAGTCGCGGGGTACCTACCTGCTCTGCTCCATCTTCGCGCGCCCTCGCTACCTTACGTAGCTATTTACTGACTATAAACTCATCAGTTCGTTCTTTTCTTCTCTCTTTCCTTTCTACCACAACACCCAAACCTCTTAAAAACAGTAAAGAGCATCACGAGCCACCCTCCACAACCTCTGGACAAGCGAAAAGGATTTGGACAGTAAGTACCATCATCAGGCCTTTCATCCAGCTTCTATTCTTAATGCAGCTTCGTCTGTGCGGGGCAGGCAAGCAGATTACGATCAATACCGACTGCTTCGAATTGAGAAGGTTCCCTCATGGCATCGTATGTCTACCTATCTATCTCCTTCGTAACCTCGTTACTGACTCAGCATTCACTAGTGTCGCATGCTCGACGTGAGCATAACCATAGCTTCTGCTCTGTTCGCTGCTGACCTCTCACCATCCTCGCGCATATTCACACTACCCATCATCGGCCATTATGCTCCTATTTCACTATTTTCCCATCGTCCATCTGAACGTTAACAGGTCAACTTCTCGGATGCCCAAGTCAAGGAGAAACGTCTCATTATCCAGTTCTTAGTAGAGAAGGAGAGAATCCTCGGTCCAGATGAACTTGCAGCCGTGTACGATGGTAAGGCTATCTTGCAATACCTAGCCTTAGTAAACGGAATTCAAACCGATGATTGTCACTATTCATATTTAGGACGTGCAATCCTCTACCTGCATGGCAAAAAGCCCTGGGGTAACGGCATTGGAACTTCAAAGATGTTCGATGTCTCCGAGAACCAAGCTAGGCGACGACCAATGAGATCCGACAAGCCCATCATAAAGAACCCCCAGGTCAAGCCGAGTGACCACAGCAGCTGACTCCTTCATTCGATGACCCCGCTTGTATGACCAGATAACTCTGGCGAAAGAGATAACATGCCACCTCTCGGACAATACATTGCTGGCAAGGTGGACTAGAGCCCGAGTGAGCTTCTTGACCTTCCTTTCTTTTGGTCAGCTCTCGCTGATGCGCGACAAATGAACAGGTTACAAGAGGCCCCCAACGGTGTGTATACAGCAATTGGCTCTGGAACCTTGCTGATATCGACTCGCTTACAGCCATGAATGTCGCTATAAAACACGGTGCATATGCTATGTATCCCAATAAGGTGAGCTTACTTGTCTACTTCCACGACGATTACTTCCTCTTGCTGACATACTTGCACAGAAAAACAATTTCTATGTTCCTCCGGAGGGGAACCAGCCACGTTTCATACTCACAGGTGCTCTAGAAGCGTACGCGGCCTATTTCTCTTCTATTCGTCCGTAAGTACTGTTATCAGCGATGCTTCCATCTATATGTGCTAAGTGTCTTTCTCCTTCCACTCTGTCAGTGGCATCCAGAGGATCATTATGAACTTCGACAGAGGCGTCGGAACGTTCCGACAGTACGGAAACGTCATCAGCGTGCTTCTCGACTTTATCGGCCGTAGAGACTCAAGAGACTTAGAACTGTCGAGAATGCCTGGGCATGTTGCCGCTAAGGTGAAGAAGTTCCTAAAGGGCTTCACAGTGAAGTTATCTATTGGACGAGACAAAACGAAGACTTTGTACGTCACTCGTTGCCTTCGCCGTATAGGATCATCCTAGGCTGATCAACCATTTTGACAGCAAAATCCGAAGAGTGTCCGACATGTCTTCATCACAATTCGTCTCTCAAGCCAACGCCGGGGAAAGAACAAACGTCCAGGTTGGTCCTTCCTCTGATTGCCAACAGTCACCTGTAGCTAATTGACTCTGCAAATAGCGATATATTGAACAGCAGTACAACCTCAACCTGCAGCATCCCTACCTGCCTTCTGTGCAGCTCACCAAGATTGCCTGGGAAGTTACATGCTGTATACCCAGATCCATGCCCTGGACTGAAGGCTCTCCGCACTTGCCTCGCTGTTTTCAAAGATATCGGCCAAGTCGGAGAAGAGGCACTTCCCGCCTACAGATCTTGCAGTGTAGAACCGGGCTACTTCTGCTAGCTGAACCGGCCATCGTGCATATGTCGTTCGGGCCAGAATATAATCCTGGAACGAAACTTGAGGGGAAAGGCTGGATTCCGGTCTTCAAGCTCGGGTGGGTGGTCTTGCGCGGAATCGGCCAGAATAACGTACACAGAGGCACTTTGCATTGTTAGGCAGTCTTCTGAATAGCGAGTAGCTTTGCCTTGGCGAGACTTGCTGTATGCGAGCTATTCGCAGAATCTTCATATGCGGGATGTCATCCTTTCGGCTCGCAACGGCTTGCATTAGCGCCGTTTCGATGAGAAGTGATGTCTTGCAAATTCGCTGGGCGGCCGTGATGCGTTCTCGATGATTGCGTCTTGTTCGCCGAACACGCTGGGCTAGCTGAAGATGCCACAAGCGAAAGCGACTCGAAGCGTGGGCGCTGAATAGCCGTTCCAAGGTGAGGTGTCAAATTGAAATGGCGTCGAACGCTGTTAAGGTATCACTGCCAAAGGTCCATGGTCGCTTCGTCAAAACAAGCCGAGTTCGCCAAGTTCCCGCAGCGGGGCGGCGGGGATCGTAGCTCGAGGTATTATAGTGTCACTGTAAGCCATAAGAGAGCAGGTCAGCGAAATGTTACGCTTCACTGACTGGGAAGATGGCACCACTTTTTCGATTTCGAGCGGCAAACCGCGTCCTCCTGACTTCTCTTTGCTTTCTCCAATGCTATCTATATTCTCCTTGCATATTCTTCCCCCCCATTTCCTCGGTCGTCCCTCTAGATTTTGAAAGAATCCAGCCCGAAGATAGGCGCGTATGCAGCAGGCTGGCCGCTGAAAGCCAATAAGATAGAGAGCGACATATAACAATCAGTTAGTACATACTTCAACGGCTCGCGCATAGGACGAGGTTCGCCTACCAAAACCCAGCATGTTTTGCCCGATGAGGCGTCGCGGAACCTGAAGGTGGGGGAACTTGTAGGAGAGGCGTATACTATACATGAGAAGAGGTGTCAGCGAAGGCGATACACCTTGAACTGGGGCCGCTTGACTTACTGTGATCAAGCAACGTTCGAATGACCGAAGGCTCGTTGATTTTCAGAAGCGAAGGCAGAGGGTAGTAGAGTGGCCCATACTGTTCCTTGTAGACCAGAATGAAGACAGGAAACAGCCTTGAGGGCAGAGTGTAGACCTGCGAGCCGCAAAGTCGAGGAAGGCGAGGGTGCGATGTTGAAGTCTGCAAGTCGTCGCCGGCCGTTGATAAGGAGAAAGCCATCGGAAGTGCTTGTTTCTCCTTCTACTCTGGGTATTCTGCGAAGAGCCCACCGTTAGCCAGCAATGTATCGTCCCCCCACTACCGCAGCCTTCTGTTTGTCTTCCTCGGTCAAGATCGAGGGCCAGTTGGAAAATGGAGGATGAGCAAGTTGGGGGTGAGAGAGGCTGGCGTAAAGTGGACTTGAGGCGTGACGTGTCTTCTTCACTCGAAGAAACAGTTCAAACCCGCCATGCCGGTCGGTGCAGAGGAGCAGAGGAGCTCGCGAGCACCATGCCAAAACGTTCTGCTATGACCTCGCTGAATCAAGGCGGGCTTTGCCCTATTGGTATCTCAAGCATAGGCTGCGCTCGACCGACCGGCTAGCGCTGAGGTCACACTGAATGCGCGCAGAAGTCGCACAGAATTGATCGACTAGCCCTGATGTAGCGCCTGTACCTGTCGTGCACCCGCTTGCCGACTACTGCGTATGAATGCTAGAACTACGCATGAGCGTCGCAGCTGAACGAGCATCGGAGCTGAAGCCCCCCGTCGACCAGAATCGATTGATTACTTCTAGAAGCTAACTCGTCCAGGTTCAATGCCCAACCTCCCTAGCGACTACTGAAATGAGCGATATACACTGATTTCTACTGACTACCTAGTGTTTCGACCGATTCTGCCTTGCTTTGATAGCATTTCTCCCTAGCCGATAGCTTGTCGCATTTGCACCATTTTTCATTGTTGGTCATCCAGCAGTCGTCTTTGCTATCACTAGACTCGAATCGCTAGAACTGGCGGGTGTGTTCGTACGGGTCCCATGCGAAGATCCCCGCGACAACGTAGGAAAGGCAGAGTCTGTCAGCGATCGTACTCCTGCGAGACGAAGGGGCGGCTGCCTCACTGAGCCTGTTGCACTTGACAGGGTGACTCCGACCTGCCCATCTGCGAATGCATCTTGCTACTCGAGCACGAAGCTCCCCAGCGTCCGACCTTGTGACTTGCGCGATACGTACTGAGGAATTTCGTCAGATTCAAATATCTATGCTCTGACAAGACATAGCCGCAAGCCTATTACACATAGCACTTAACGCAATCCTCGTTTCCTCGATGGTCTTCCTTGTTCGTCCAGGTGAACGTGCCTAGCAAAGCTATCAGCATGTGTCAGCAAAGGAGTAAAGGGTGCTCACTGCCATCGCAGCACTCGCTGTTGCATCGGCATACGGTATCTCCGGCGCCATGTAGCTCTCTGTTGCGCGCCTTTCCTACTTGTTTATCCGTACGAGCGCCCCTCCTTCGCTTGCGACACTTGCCTTTCGGTTCCCGATAGCTCTGTACTTTGCCCACCACGGTGCGTGTGGCTCTCTTGCGCTTGGGCGAAGGACTCCCTCTTTTGGATCTCCTAAGCTGTGAACTCGCTGCTGCTGTTGAGACCAAAGATGGATCAGGAAGTGAAGATCGCTTCTTTTTGAAGTCAGGTAGTTTGGCCTGCGGAGAAGCGGGTTCGGGAGGATCCAGACATCTATTCCTTCGAGCTTGCGATTTGAGTAACTGGTCTGCATGCCTACAGTAGCAAAGATGCTTCTCGCGTTCGGAAGTCTTCTTGCTGATGTCCCAGTAAGATCCATCAACTGAAGCACCTGGGAAGTCAGCTGTCAACGCTCTTTGATCTCCAGACAGATCATCGCCCGCCTCTGTTTATCGCATCGCTTCAGCCTCTCCGCCTTCTTCTTCGGCACTTCATCGCTATTCTGTATGACTTGCTTCTTGGCTTGCACTTTGGCCAGACAT
The DNA here is from genome assembly GCA_001600175.1 of Erythrobasidium yunnanense. Lineage (NCBI taxonomy): Eukaryota > Fungi > Basidiomycota > Cystobasidiomycetes > Erythrobasidiales > Erythrobasidiaceae > Erythrobasidium > Erythrobasidium yunnanense. The sequence goes on from BCJC01000001.1 coordinate 1,972,498, forward strand.
AACCTGCACGCCTTTGCCTCCACATGGCTAGGCTGCTGAACGAAGGGACGCTCGTCGAAATGGGTCATATGAAGGCTGCCTGATCTACCGATACCGCGACAGATACCGTGGATACTCCTCGACCTGCTGCACGCGCGGCTTGCTATGCGCTTCTCCTTTGAGACCTTCGTCTTCGCTGGGATCTCTGTAGTTCTACACTCGGTCAGCGACCGTACGTGATGCCTTCTTACGTTCGGGTGAGACTGATGCCTTCTTCGTGTATTCTGGCGGAGAAGACGGTCTTGCAGCTGCAGAAGCGGTCGGAGCATTCTCAAGCGATATGCTTTTCTTCCTGAATGATGTTAGAGGTATTGCAGATGGTCCCGGTCGCAGGGCTGTATCTAAACCCTGAATAGGTCTTGCTTTCTCCCTGGCCTCGACGTCTGCATGTCCGCAATAGCAAAGATGCCTGTTGCGCTCCGATACCTTCTTGCTAACTTCCCGGTACATCCGCTTCACTGTAGATGAAAGGCTTTAGCTCCGCTGGTGTGTATTCGATGGCGACGCGCCTTACGCTGATCATCGCAACTCTTTAGACGTTTCTGCTTTTCTTTTGTAGGTGCCGTGCTCGATTCGACGACTTGTTTCTTCGCCTGCACTTCGGCTAAGCAAAGCCTGCTGTCTTCTTGGTCAAGATGGATGGCCGGCTGGAAGATGAAGCACGTGCAGCTCAAGGGTGAGCGAGGAAGGTGTCCAGCTGCCTTGATATGCTCTGTGTATCCTCCATGCAGGCAAACGTCCAGAATCTCCTGACGGGATAGCTGAGAGCAGCAAGCATTAGGCTGCGACCAAAGACTTCAAATGAGCCTCTCCGACATCGCGCGTCAGATTGGTTGACCTGACGTTAAGCTCGTTATCATTGTAATAATCAGACACGGCGGGAGATCTTGTCTTCATAAAGATATAGCCCTGTCGCATGTGAAACAACCGAGTCTCTGCCATGATCTGTTTCTGGGCAGAAAACTATGCTGCAGAACAGCCAGATCTTCATATGCGCATGATACGATGATATTCTCGTCAAATGACGGTTCTGGTTCTATATTACACCTCTTTGCGCTAGCCAGATTCCCTGATGCGACCTGTGACTGGTCGACCGTAGTAGCCTCGCAGATGATGCTGATGTGTTCGCATCGACATATCACTATACTATAGCTTCTCGGTAACATTTGCATGACGTTGCGACTCTTGCGACTCTTGCGACTCGCGCAGCGAGGTTCTGGCTCTTCTCTCTTGCTGGGATCTTGGTAGCTGGCTCTTCTCTCTTGCTGGGATCTTGGTAGCTGGCTCTTCTCTC